>OX387226.1:10268317-11585317 GCA_947561695.1 Tyria jacobaeae | reverse complement strand
CGATGCACAGTAGGAGTTTCAAACGTGCACAATTTTATTAGATAACTCAAAATGCCCCGACCTCGATTTTGCCCTTTAATAAGTAAATTTCTATCAATGTTCCCGAATCTTTAAATTACAAAATATAGTGTTAGTGCAATAAGTATTAAAAATAACACATTTATCAATTTTAATTCTTTTGATTCTGACAGCCCTACGGCCAAGTACAAAAATGTGGATCTAGTGAGTTGATGGGGGAACCTACTACAGTTATAATGTTGTTGTAGTTTCTTTCGATTGCAGTCGTTGTTGGCCTACGTGATCAGGTGCATGTACGCACAGATACAGTCAGCACCAGCAACACTCAAAAGTGAAATGGATGACATTTAAACGTCTCACAACTTTTAGAATTTCAACGTATGTATTGGTAGTTGATTTAAGTGTACTAATTATATATAAATATTTAAAATAACAACAAATGATTCCATTTAAAAAACTGAATGTTAAGAGTAAAACCGTTAAGCCTTTTGACCCGACTGCGCAAGAAGAGGATTTTGGATTATATGTGCATATACTTACATATGTATACGTGCGTAAGTAGGAACTATCCTTGTCAGAAATTTTACTAAAGAAGAAGCTAGGAATCCTCAACCTTATGGTGTTTTTGATGTCGTTATAAACAGTAATAGATTCATTTGTTTTATTTATTTTACAGTTTACTATGAAAATAATACTACGTCTTGAAAACTTTCCGTTACCTAAAGGTATTACGAATATAAATATTTACAGACGTTAAACTGATTTAGACTAAACTTGTATTTAAAAAATAACACCAATAAAAAGAAACACAGGAATCGCTGTTGCAGACGATACAGCGCGGTCAATCACTTCTAGATAAAGACCTGTTTTACATCGTTGGGGAAACCTATGATTCTCATGCAAAAACCATTCCAAGGGGACTTCCAGATTTCCGCATTTATCTGTGTCAAAACACGTTATCACTTTATGCGCTTTCATTGACTCATCATTTATACGCCTACGCCTGTTACCCTGAAAGGATATGCAGAGGTACATAAAACACGTATATTTTGACACTTAGAATTTGGTGCCACGAACGTATGTAATAGGGGAAAAGCCCATTTTCGTCAATCGAACACTTTAGGAATTAAAGATGTGAAAATTGGGAATATGTTATGCATATGTTTGTTTAAACACGCTAAACCTTGTAACTAGAAGTCAGATTTGAATGATTGTTTTTGGTCCGGATGGAGTGGTTATCGAGGATTGTTTAGCCTATATTATAGGCTATGAAACATTACGCAGTGAATCTAAGGAGCGTGGCTGTGACCATAAACGACTGACAGGACACGCCAGGGAACGAAATCTAATAATACATATTTAAAAGAACCTTTGAGAGTTCACTCTAATTACACGCAAATACGTACCGTAAGTACGTACCGTACCGTACATACGTATACGAACTCCGTTCAATATGCGGGTTGTGTGCCGAAAAACGCCTCTACCTTTTGCAAATACAAGCTTGAGTTTATTTGTATGAGTGTATGTGTAACTCACACGAGTTATTATGTCCATATATCTATATATCTATCCGTAAAGAGAATTCTTTGTTGCGTAGACATAAATTTTTAGGAAAAAATCTGTAACAGGGCCACGGGAAAATTGGTATATAGACTAATGGTTTATACATATGTATATAGAGAAAGTGCAGAATGCCGTTGAAGTCTTTTTTTAACCGTTATGTATATTAATTTTAAAAGCACTTGGAGCATCCAGTATATATGTATGTATGTTGTACCTGTCATTAAAGGAAAGTAATACGTTGATATACCAAGTTATACTGGCCACTTAATATTTTATTAAAGCAATGAATTATGGTTTCAAGTCGACCATCTGGCTAGTAGTATCTAGATTTTTTAATATTATAGGGGGACAGACGATCAGACGGACGGACTGATGGTAAGTGACAACCGCCGTCCATTAACACCTGCGAATCGAGATTCGTAAGTGCGTTGCCCGCCTTAGAGGGTGATGAGGGATGAGGGAATGCGGGGAGGGTAAGAAAAGAGAGGGATGAGGGATTGAGAAAAGGGGTGAGGGAAGAGGAAAAAGGAGAGGGGGAGTTGGGCCTCTGGGAACTCACCAACTTCGGGGAAATGCAACGCAAGCTCAAGCAAGTTGTTTCACAACCAGTTTTCTGTAAGGCCGTGGTATCGCTCGAGCTGGCCCTTTCATGCCTAAGCATGTCTCTACCACTGTCAAAGATTGTGTATTTGTATCTATACGGAACATTATCGCAACCTTAGACTAGCCAAGGCGAAAGCTAAATATTGCTCATTTACATAAGGTATATATAAGCACTTGCGTTTCCTATTCACATATGCAGCTGTAGTTGACAACTTATGTTATATTATTATATTTACATATTATAATAAAATCAGTTGCGTACACTTACGATAGGCTCACAATTTTCAGTTTTAAATAGTAGTTATCTCCAATACCAGTATACAATTAATTAGCCTACTGCAGTTTAATGCTGGACCTACGCCTCTCATTACATTAGTTACGAAATATTGAGTGGATGGGATAGGATGAGCAATCAAGCAGTGACAGGAATTTTACCGCAGTCGTAATCTTCTGTGAGGAGGTCATCTCGCAAAAGGAGGCGGTGGGACGGGCCCAGGAGGACGATCTTCACTCGGACCCAATTCACCCCCGCCGGGGCGAATCAGCGCCTCATTCTGCCCCGGGTGTGGTCGCGGGTGGTCCGGATGGGTTTTTCCATCCATCCGCTATAGTGGCCAACCGCGAAGAAGCAACGATGAAAAAAAAGGATGCGTAATCAAACGTATAAAGGATGAAGAAGTTATTGTAATAGTAGAAAACATTTTACAGAACGATACGCAATGTGCACAGTAAAAGTATATATATACTAGAGATGACCTATAAGATAGTCGGTTCATCATCGTATCAGAAAGGCATACGTGGTTCGTATGAGTTAGTATATCTATTAATGTTTTCAGATAAAATTATGTGGTATAACCACAGCATACGTATTAGTAGAAGTACATAAGTCTCACTACGCAAATTCATTTAAATAAATAGCGGTTCCTTACCTGACGACTTAAAGTGCAATTTCGGTTTCACAGCTACAATAACCATTGATGCGGGAGTCAGACTCAGAGCAGGTTCAAATACCACCTCAAATATCACATGCAATAGGTTCAAAATAATTATATTCAATTTATATTAGGTAAAAGAGTATCACATAATATTTGTGCTCATTTTTTTTATTTAAGGCAATTTAGGGAACACATCCTTAATGACCCACTAATATTCCTGCTTATTTTGCATCATGTCTTTTTAAGCGGTATTTGCTTTGTGGCTCACCGGGTGCGATTAGGAAAACCAATGTAACTGGTTGAAACACGTACTATTGATCCAAAATATTGTAGACTATGGTAATGATACGAAATTATATTAAGATTTTACTAATACAAGGTTTAAAAAAAATACTGAATGCAAAAAAGTGAAATAACGCAGAGTCAGGCTTAAATGCGCATCACCCCGTGTATTAGTAGATCTCTGAATATGCCAAAAGAAACTCCCAAAGGTGCAAAAAAGGACTTTTACCTAAATGTTCAATGCTGGCGAAGAAAGAAAATTATTACTCCAGACTAAGACGGGCAATATGAAATCATAACAATTCTACTACATATCAAATCAAAATCAAAATGTCATAGAATCAAGACACGTGTCAAGTAGCCTCTGGTCTTGAGGGGGCCTCCAAACGCCTCCATTTCATTTCATTTAATAAAACATTTTTTAATGGTTCAAGCTGAACAATATTGATGATATAAACACACTAACGGTAATCATTTCTTCATATTATTATTAGTTGTTTATGGACTGTCACGTGTAGTTTCAACGCAAGAGTAGTTTAGAGCAATGTCATTGGGAGCAGCATTTCTGGCAATATACGGGTGTAATCTATATAACTGCTATATAACTGTTTTTTACACAATAGTGAAAACAATAGACATATGTATATGGTTTCAGAAATCGTAATATTAGCTGTTAGTCAACCTAGCGTATTATTTTTATACAAAAAAAAAAACCTTTCAAAATATGCATATTTTTTATCGAAAATTGCAACCAAATAGTATGATTAGCATTGTATTTTTAAACGGTTTTTTACATTATAAATACGCATCAAATAACCTCCTTTTTGAAAGTCACACATACGATATTTCTGCATAAAACATTTTATAATATTTTTCAACAAAACTTTTCCATATTTGTTTTGACATTTTTACTTGCGAATTAATATCCAACAAAAAAATGTGCAGTTCAGGCTAACTATAGCCTTAAATTACCTGTAAAATGACTCTTCAGATTTATCATATACATATGTATAAACGGTTATCCAGTAGATTCAGAAGAAAGGGAGAAAATATTTGAGGAAGGACTCGAACGACCTATCTGAGGCGTGACTCTGATGCAGTTAGTTCTACTATAGCCCTGGCCCTAGTGTTGAAAACTGTTGCAGAATGTAAGCAAACCAGCTATAATATCAGGCGGGTGAGTAACGCCTAAATAAAAACATAAATCTAACGTCTAGAACTGCATGTAATTTGAATAGCGATAATTAAATATAAGTATAATGCATCTAGCAAGGACAAACAAGACAAGCGTTACTTTCAACGCGGATAAAAACGGAAGTGTTACAGGAAGTCTGTCAGTAACGCCGGGTACAAGCGAACAATGGCGACTAAAGACTCTCGAACAAAAACAAATAAACAACTACGGATGTCAAAGTGAAAGCGAACTTAATTCCGTGAACAAAAAATAAATGAACAAGTTAACTTTGCCGAGACCCTTTATTTGGGTTTTCAGAAAAATCGTCGTGGATCAGGGCTGAAAACAAATGAATGAGTATGCTACACAGGGAAATATTGTTTTAATTTTGGCGAAAAGCAAGCTGTTTACGCCGATAGCACACCAATGCCGCTACACCATAACTAAATTGCTAAATAAAATCTATATTTTATTAAAATTTTATCTCTTTCCAGGGCGATTCCGCGCATTCTGTTTAGCCGTCTGTTACACTTCCGCCAACTGTCTACGATTTAGCTGCGATTCACGTTACAGTGAATTTCATTTATATTAGCGTTTCGTTGCTATTCTACGGAAGTGTGTTACAAGCCTTAATACTGAGGTTTCGGAGCTTCTATGCTTTAGCCATAAACGTCTACATTTGTTGTTGCTTACTATTGTTGCTAAACGAGCTTTGAGATTCTTTGAGATGTTTCTGATCAGCTATTGATTGACTGAGAGTAGATCGCATCCAGTTAAGGATATGACGGCCACTACAGTATAAATGAGCGTTAATGGGTCACGTGTGAGTGTATGTCCTACAAATACATTTAATGTTGCGCCACAACCTTTTATTGTATTCGACGGTTTACCCATAAATTAATTGATATGTTTTGTAACTTTATCTTAACTGTAACTTTACTAATTATAAGTAGGTTTAGTTGCGATGATGTTTGAATGTCATTGACCTTCTGTTGTTACGGTCCGTAGACCAAAGTTATAAAGTAATATGGATCCAACAATGTTACATTAAACAACAAGGAAATTAATTTAGAGCTAAATAATTTTCTTCTCAAAACACAGTCCACACTGAAAATATTACTAGTTATTAAATTTTGGGACCTTAAAACAGTCCCAAATTAAAGTTGCCTCCATTTTCAATTCGGAGGGTGATTTCAGGTGGCAAAATTGTAAGTGTAACCGAAAGACTGTCAGCTGAGGGCTTACATAATTGACATTGCCTCACAGCCAGGTCCGACACGTAAGCTATCTCTAGACTATAGACTCAATAAATTTTACGACCTGAAATTACCACCCAAAATTAAAATGTACAAAAAAATTATTATTTCTAAACTTCAATGCTAGAACACACTCCAAAACGAGGTTAAAATAATATTATTGTATAAAACTTTAATTAAATAAGACAACCTCGTAATTTTCCTACTTTGATAATAATAATATTTCGGTAATAAACCTATATATATATACCTATTACCTAAATTCCTATCATTTCCCTACTTTTCAGACTAAAATGAATATTTAAAATAGTACCATCTATTTCTCAGAACGAACAATTGTTGCACTATAAAATATTTGTTAGTAAAGTTCTTGTTATCTTTAACAGATGTCACTGCTGGGTCGTAAAATATCATAAATGGCGTTATAATCTAATAGTTCAACAATTACACGATAGATGGCGTAAATATAAACACATCACTTACCGAGAATTGCTCTTAGATGTCCCTCCAGTGTTTGTAAAACCGTCATTTTGATTTCTTTGACGGACTTGCCAAGGAATTGTTCGCAGGCTGTAGTAAGAAGTTCATCTTCGTTCATTATTTTGCATTGTGCAACACCCGTCACAGTAAGCGGCACGCCTTGGGCAGTTTCTACAAATTCACACATTGGGTTCAATGTCATAACCTGAAATAAAAAAATAGGACATGAGTCAATGTCAACTTTTGAGTATTTGCTTTCGTTTCCTTATTATACTCGTTCGTTGTAAGCTTTAATAGTTTACGTCTAGAATAACTTTCATGTTCCTCATGCATTTCCTAACAGCGCCCCTGGCAGGAATCGTGGCAACTAAACTGATGAAATTCTAGTAGAAAGAAAACTACATACTTAACTTAATGTATAGTATTCAACCTTAACTACAAATTAGCCAACGAATGCCATATTCATTTAGTTAATCTTAAGGTTGCCTGGAAAAGATGGGCATGAGCGTTAAGGCCGCCCTTTGTACATTCTCAATACCTTTATAATGTAATAAACTCTGTAAAATCTACTCTATCAAATGAGTATTACTTGGAGTATACACAGTGGTAGAGCCATGCTTAGGCACCAATGGGCCGGCTCGACCGGTGCGATGCCACGGCCTCACAGAAAACCGGTTGTGAAGTAACGCTTGCGTTGCATTTCCCCGAATTGAGTTAGGTTTCCGGAGGTCCAACTCCCTCTCTCCCCTTTCCTCTGCCCTCATCTCCTTTCTCCTCTTTCTCATCCCCTCATCCCCCTCTCTTCTTTCTGATCTCTGCATCCTCCATCCCTCATCACCCTCAAAGGCGGGCAGCGCACTTGCGACTCTTGAGTTACGGGTGTCCATGGACGGAGGTTGTCACTTACCATCAGGTGACCCGTCTGTTCGTCTGTCCCCCAATAGTATATAAAAAAAAAGTATCGAAGCCCGAAATTTCGAGGGCTCCATGCAACAAGAAATTTTAAAATTATAGTAATATTAAAGTTATTTGTTGTTTCTAAACAGTTGTTGTTGTTTCATTTATAAGAACGAAAATTTGGTTGCAATGTTTAAAACCAAATTAATCAATGTTTGTAAGCCTTAGGAAAAAATATTATTATTACAATTTTAACCGAATGAAAATAGTTTTGTGTGTGTAGTTGTACCTCAAGGGAGATGCGTTGTACGTCGGTGACGAGCCACCAGGCCCACGCCCATCCTCCTACAATCGTGCGTTTTGTCGTTGAACCGAAGCAACCACCTGTAATAAAAAACAACGATTAGTTACTAAAGAGTAAGGTACAACGAGAGTTGTCAGATAGCCGCGAAACGTGTAACCCGAGAATATCCCAGTATTCCCAGCTGTTAAGTGGTCACCTCGCCACTAGGCTGCCGCGCCGGGTTTTGTTTGTACGATGTGTAAACCTTAAATTGTTGCTCTGTGTCTGGGTGTTCTTTGTGTCCGTTATTTGAATGTTTGTAAAGTCCCCCGCGATACAGGAATTAATCTTATGGCGTACTTTAAAATAAATGCTTTTTGTCCCGTGTCTATGAATCAAACTACACTGTTCTGGTTTTCAATAACTATCTTTTTTAGAAAAGTTTTGTTTGTGAATAATTACAACCTAATAAACGCGTCACAAATAAGAGTAGTTGTCGAAGTAACGAAATAGAATATTGACATTTAAGTCTAACTTTATTCTTAACAATACGACACGTAAAGGCATAATCGAGGCATCATTTTGTTATCTGAAGATATCAAAAACAAAATTCTTATATTATGTTGTATAGAAATTATATACTTGTTTATTAATTCGGTATATACTCTTCTTCGGTTCTTTGGTATAAAATATTTATCTAAATTTAATATTAGGCATTTGTATTCTTGTAAGTTAATATTAGTATTTTTTTAAATGTAATAGTGGTTCTTAACCTGCTATGCTTATCCCTTTAGGTATACGGGCGTGAGCGTATATTTGTATGGATGTGAATACAATATACTTTAAAGAGCCTACAATTCACAGTTTAACGATAGAAACCTTTGAAACATGAATCATGTGTACAAGTCTATCAACCTAGCAGCCAACATTAAAAGTAGGTTTCATACTATAAGTGAAACGGATAGTAGACCTGTCATTCCCCTATGACCAATAAATCTTATTACATAATTTTTTTTAAAGAATACTAGCAACTTGGGTAACACATTACTAGTATTCTTGTTAACCCCCCCAACTAAGCTAAATGCTAGAAGTTGTAGTGTACTGGGTGGGGTTTGAACCCGCAACCACTTGATCGCATGTCCGACGCCTCAGCTATCACGCTCAGGCCGCCTATTTAAATTCTTTTCTACTTCTAAACAAACTTAGACATCACTATCACGTGAGGCCGGTAACCCCGGGAGAGAAAGAGGCTTCGACAAAACCAGTTTCTTTTGCTGGACCAGGCAGTTGCCTTTACGAGGCGTCCTTACGCTTTCTATTTTATAGCTATGCATGTGTATTATTTCTAAAACGCGTGATATTTTAAATATACTATTTTATTTCAATGCTACTAGTAACGACCCAATATAGGTATACAGTGCCTGGTTGACGGTAATAGGCTTGCCCCTATTACGTTAATGGGATTATATTATAGTTGGCAAAATGTGAGCGTTTTAGACCCCTCTACCTACCCCCTTGGGGATATAAGCGTGAGTGTATGTATGTCTGTATTGGTAACTTGGGTCACAATTGTAGTAACTTGTTCTAGGAATGGGTTCACATCGGTAAGACAGATTGAGGTTCGAATCATTAGATCGGAAGTCTTGTTTATGAAGATTTAACAAGTAGGTAGGTATACCTATTTAGTTATGAGAAAAATTACTTGATTTAAAATCATCATGCCTATGTCTAAATTATTTATACAATTGTAATTTAAAAATATGTAACTCAAAAATAGCTAGAGGAGTCGGACTCCCAGCCACCAGCCAGTTTGTTTTTGTTGTTAGATTGTTTATACACCCCCATCCATCCATATAATCAATTTTTCTTACCTTCCTTTCCTGTCAACATACCCCAAAATTTACCCATATTATTTCCAAAATGCCCGTATGACGGTTATAAGCTTGCCACCCCATTACGTGTATGGGACTAAATAAGGCAAAATGCGGGCGTTAATTACGCCCTAGCCTATTCCTTCGTGGGACACAGCCGTGAGAGTATGTATGTTACAACGAACGGAATAATTAAAGTCTAATTATTATAAAACTTAAATTTGAAAATTTTATTAAAAATACGCGGGCGCATTCGCCTGCCTGTTTACTACTTTCTCTTTTGTGAATCATTTGTGTTTTTGACTTTTGTATGCACCGAAAAGTGCCACAAGTGTGCACTGCGCAGTACGCAATGACTCATCCATTACAATATCCGGGAAAATATAAATACTTCTTAATTTTGTACTGTAGGTTTGAGTCCTACACCTTCAGTAATATTTTTATAATGTAATAAAGTCTTATTTACTTCCATATCGAATTAAACTCTTGTCAGCAATTATGTAATACTGAGTCAAGGTTCGCACTAGTCCATCGTAGTAGAAGGACTTATTTATCGGAATTACTAAACTTATACTTCTTTGCTGTTATGAGACTTCTCTGTAACACTTGTATATGTATGCAAGCTGCTTTACAGCTAAGCTTCAGAGCGACATAGGTTTCCTTCAATTAAATGTGAATGTGCCCGTCGGCAAACGGCAGTAGGTACTTGGTTGCTTACAGGCGCAGGTAAATAGCAAGGTACTTCTTTAGGACAACTGTGTCTCGGCGGTTCTCAATTTTATTTTTGCAATTTAATAAGACAACTTTACAAACATTTATACAACGGACACAAATAACACAAAATCCCGGGGCAACTAATTGTGAATCAAACAACTTTTCGTACCGGGTGTGAATCGAACCCACGACCGGTAGCAGTCAGGGTCACTAACCTCTAGACCAATAGGCCAGTCCATTTTCAACTTTCTCCTTTAATTGTAGCATGAATTTCTTTCTAAGCCTTCCTTTTTCTTTTCCTCTTCATGAATAATAATAATAATAGAGCCTCGACCAACACAGAACAAAAGGCAGGCCTTCCTGATACGCACGTATAGTGAGGCGGTTCCTGTCTCTGGAGCCCTAACCACCGGTAGCTTGGTCCCTGTACCCGATACCGGTGGGACACTATTTTTTATATTTATATATAAATTTTGTTTTTTCTTTTACATTTATAAATGTAATTTATATGTTTGTTTAATTAAATAAAGAGCAGAATAATAATATATTTATATGGTCGAATATGGTTACAAAGGTCTTACATAAAATAATATATGAGTACATCGTATTCTGCCTTATACGGCATGCAAATTTTGTAATGAAAAACAATATGAAAGTTAATTAAAACAAATTAATTATAACACAAAATAAACTTATCATTAATTACAATGTCAATGAGGAATAAGAAAATAAATTAAGATAGAAGTAAAATTGTATTATGTTCTAGGAGTAGTTTTACAATGGGTCATTTAGAAAGTCATTGATATTATACTAAGATCTAGAATTCAGGACATCTTTTAATGGTTTTCTAAGAAAGTTAGTGGTTGAGTCTTTATATTTATTATAAATTTTAGGGGCTAAGCAGAAAACACTTTACCACATCAATGCTGTATTGGAACTGCAAATACACTATTTATTGCTATCACGTCTGCCACGTTGAATGTGATCAGAGAGTTTAGGAAACAGTTCTGAGTTTGATTTAACAAATATGGCGATTTCTAAAATACACATCGATGGTAGTGTCAGAATTTTATATTTCATAAAGTATGGACTACAGCTATCTATTACATGTAACCCAAACATTGACCTAATGCATCTCTTTTGCATTTTGGATAAATTGTCTCTGTCGGCGGAGTTGCCCCAACAAATTATAGCATATCTGAGTAGAGACGCTACAAGACCATGATATGCTGTAAGCAGTGCCTGATTATTTACTTTTGGGGCTAGTTTATAAAGTGAGCAAGAAGTACTACTAATTCTCTTACACAACCGCTTAACAATTTAATGTACATTATTGTTAATATATATATTTTTATGGTAGGAATCCTAAAGCATAAGTAGAGACTACAAAATATTTCAATTAAGATTACTGTAGTCCTACGTTTAAAAACGGTTTATTTAATCCTCGACCATTTAACCTAGTTTCTGTGATCAAAACGTGCCGGTGGTCAAGTAAGCGGCTCACCACACCTGCCAACAACCACGTACCTATGCGGCAAGTTTATGTAATTGTGTTGCGTTCCCATAGGAATGACTTTTGCTTTCAGCGTGACCGACTTTCACAAGGTGGATAGTATGAATTTTGGAATCGAAAGTGTAGCAAGTGTTAGTTTTATTATATTGGGCGTTTGGCAAGGAATTTCTTTCCAATAAATGTTTATTAGTATTGTTATCCGTGTTGGCGGTAACAAACAATATTGGATACATATTTCGTTGCAGCTTTTTTACGCTTACCAGACAGGCAATAAAGACAGGTTGTTTTGTAAAATTGGAACAAACCCTACAAATATAATACTACCGATTCCTTAATACAGCCATCAGTAATTCCGGTAACTGAGAGGCGGGAATTTTCGAGAATTCACAAACAGTGTCGAATGTCTACAACACTACTTGAATAGATTCCAACTCCCACCATTTACCTGCTAGCCAACGGTTCCAATGCACGGGAGTTGTTTTGACGCCGTCGAAGAAAGTGGCCGTTACAAGTGACTCATTTGGAACAACTTACTTTTGATTTTCGAATACCACGAAGTAAGCTAGGTTATCAAGTGATGTGGATATGCAGTGATAACGTTCAAGCCTACTTCAAACGTGACTGTTGCTTACAAAAATATAAGTGCGTGCGCTCTTGTTTGTAATGTTTGTAGTGAAAGTGCTCGCAACTGAAGGTAAGTTAGCTACAACATGTTTTTGTTACAAACGACGGGGACGTTTTTTGTAGGAGGAATATTATAATATTGTCTTATTGTCGTTTGGTGGTCCATCCTACGGGTGTCGTTATTGTTGATCATTCCCAATGTATGTATATTGTCGTTCTGTTTAGCGATATTAGTAATGTAACTGATATTAGGGACCTATCCATACTAATATTATAAATGCGAACAAAGTAACTCCATCAATATACATAGTCTGTCTGTTACCTTTCACAGTTAAATGGCTGAAACCCAGGGGAAAAACATAGGCTACTTTTTATCGACATACTACGCGAAGCCGCGGGCGGAGGCTAAGTTTTCTATATATTATAAAGTTCTATACATTTTTCATCTATATATATATATATATATATATAAATATATATATATATATATAAATATATATATATATATAAATATATATATATATATGTATATATGGCACTTATGTGTCTACGAATCAAAATATCTCAGTTACTGAACTGAAATATATAAACTCTATTAAGGAAACAAATAACAATATTTTGAAGTCCATTATTGCCAGTAGCCCTGGTAGGCTTTGGAAACATGTTAAATAGCAGGCTAACACACTGTTTAGTGCGCTAGAACTTGCCAAATGTGGTTCTGATATACGAGAACACGTAGCGCTTCCGGCTAGGATATTTTTGGTCAGGTGCCTGTTGGTCTAGGGGTTAGGGACCCTGACTGCTGAGCTAGAGGTCGTGGCTTCGATTCCCAAGCAGGTGTTGCGAAGCCGGGTGTTCTTCGTGTACGTCATATGTATGTATGTCCCGCGCGGCACAGAAATGATTTCGAGTGCGGCATTTGTCGTATATATTTTTTTCTTGACACCTAATACACTTCTAGTCCCCTTGTACCCTTCAGTCGGCTCTTTAGCCTAAACAAACTAAGCGGCTATACTAGGGTTGCTATTAAAAGAAATACGGCCCCATATCTTACGGCTAGTTTATATTATATTTTTTTGTAAAACATTAAATAAAAAAATACTAGCAACGTGGGTCACACATTACTATTATTCTTGTTAACTCCCCCAGCTAAGCTAAAGCTTGTGTTAGGGGTGGGTTTACGACAAGCGCTAGGAGGGGTCCGGATGTCTTAATAAAGCTGTTCCCGGATACCTCCTATTTAAAGCGCAGCGTGGCACACCGTGTGGTTTTAGTCGGTTCGATTCGGACACACCGTTTCACCGAAAACCCCGGTGGAATGACGGCCCGAGGGGGTTTCCACACGAAAAAAAAAAAAAAAGGGGTGGGTTTACGACGGTAGTGTATTGGGCGGCTTTGAATCTGCTACCATAAGTGTGAATATTTAAGGAGGTTATATCATACCTAGTTTCAATAATAGTCAAACTAAAATAAAGAGTGATCGCTTCTCCTCACGAGGACCGTAGGTTTGTTTGCCTGTTGTTTCCGTCTTATTAGCATAGAAAATATAAGCCCTATATATATTTCTATCATATACCCATTTTATATAAATATATATATGTACTATATGTATGTATATATAAAATTATAAAAAAGTATGTAGGTGTATACATTTTAATAATATTTTTGTATGACAGGTACTTATTTTTTAAACATTAATGTAATTAATAGGATTTTAATAATACACTTTTTTCGGGAACCTGGTAACTGCTCAATACAATGATCCATCGCATCTGTCTATCTAGGTTCGAAGTAAGAATTATATCGTTAATTGCGTTTACTTTAAATACTTTATGGTGTACAATAAGTAATATAAAAAATCTATGTTAATCATAAAGATAAAAAATGAGATAGTTGACCAACACGTCGATTATAGTTTTTTTTTTCTCTCGAAATACTGGACATTGGCGGAATTTCTGCGTAAATTTACACGCGAGATAATTATTAATAATAATAATAAGATAAAAATGACATTAAAAGACACGTCAATGCTAATTTCTAATTGCTAAAATACAGTTGGTAAATGAAGCTATTATATGTTGTCAAAGGGTTATCGTTAACTTACATAATTGCTTGTATGAAAAAGATAAACAAAATATTGCCTCATCTATATTACGAGTATACTTGTCAGCGACGTTAGCTGAAGATCAAGCTAATTCAGTTGCGTATTTCATCAAACACTGTTCATTATGTAGAATTTTACATGGATTAACAACATATGACGTTATACCTTGGTATTGTCAACAAACTTTAAATAATATTTTATTATATCATTTATTTGTATTAAATAATTGATGTGAGCCGTTACCCTATTCTGACCTCCTGGTAAACATTTATTATTTATAAACTTTTTTTTTCTAACCGACTACAAAAAGATGTAAGGTCTCAATTTTGTTGTGTTTTTTTAAACGTTTGCTATCGCATATAACTCCGGTGTTTACTAACCGATTTGGATTTGTTATTGCCATTTAAAATTTGATGAAAATATTCCAACACTGAGGTGGAAAATTAAGGGATAAAGAATATAGCTTATTACAATTTAATAGGCGCATTGCAGTTATATACTTTCACTTCCACTAGGCAATTAATAAATTCTTATTTTAAACTTGTTCATTGAGGTTGCCAGGTTCAGTGCTGCAATGTCTACGGAGCATTATGGACATTCATTGGACTGAGCGTGTTCGAAATACGGAAGTTCTGCGCCGTGCTAGAACAAAAGGATTGCATGGAGTAAAAAATGCGCCTAATTACTAAGCGCATCTTTTACTGCGAGTTTCAAGAAGGCAAGCAATTGCAATACAAAGATGTGTTTAAAAGATATAAGAAAAAATCCGGGTCAGTTTTGGGGTTGATATTACACTTCTACAGTGTAATATCAACCCCAAAACTGACCCGGATTTTTTCTTATACTTGTTCTGCAATTTTCATGATCCTAGGGTCAATGGGAAGTAACCTATAGGTTTTTTTTTACCTGGGAAATTATCAAATTCATTGAAATTTAATGACATTTTCATTGTGTTGACTAAGGGGCTTTAGAGCGCCAAGGGACAGCAGACACACATACGTCAGAAGAAAAACCGAGTGTGGGGTTTAATTTTTCCCATTTGAAAAACGGAACCCTAAAAATAGTATTCTAGAGAATACATAGACACCTTTTCTAAAAACGACTAATGTATTCTTTTCTCTTTGAATACTGAATATAGAAAACGAATATTCGGAACAACTCTAGTGTCAATATAATTAATAAATTAATAATTATCTGTACCATTCTTCAACCTCTTTAAACACGTTTGTATACAGTGCGTATGTATATAGTGTCTAAATAGATCGCTAACACTCTTAATTTACATAATGTCTTAACTATTTCGTAACAACAGTGTCCTTTGGAATATTAAATTGTATTATCAATATTCGGGGCGCATTTAGATAATATATAATTAAATTCATATTATATAACATCTCTGACTGACTGACTTGTTGGGAACAAATTGTGATGTAATGCCAACTTATTTTCTCCGGAACTCGTTATTATTCTGGATGTGTAAAGCATATATACATACATCAATATATCAGTAAGCTTCACTTCAGTGGCATTAACTACACTTTCTAACGAACAAAAAATAACAGTTAATAAATTTTGAAAGTAAGCCATTTTTCAATTGACTTCAAAAACTGTTGAAGTACATTATATAATCTTACGTCATAATGGTACATTAATCGTAATTATACATTCGTGAAAACGGATTGTGAAGCAATCAAAATTGGTGAGGTTTTCTGTAGCCCAACTTCCTTTTTCCCGTCCCCTCTTCTTTTTCCCATCTCCTTATCCCCTGTCATGTTTCCTATTCTATCCTATCCCCTCAAAGGCGGGTAGTCCACTTACGACTCTTGAGTTCCAGGTGTCCATGGACGGTGGTAGTCACTTAAAATCACCGTCTGTTCGTCTGTCCCTATACTCGTATATCATAAAAAAATATATAAATGAAAAATGAGACTATGCGTCTGTCTATTTGTTTATTTCTTAAGCTTTTAATCAGGTGCACAAACACAACAAAACAGGTATACAAACAGAAATATAATATTCCATGAATCGTTACCAGGGGTTCAGAAAAGACGTAGTTGATTCAGAAAATATATACAGTGAGTGATTGAGAAAACAAATTAAAGGAGAGCAAAGCTACGGATAAAACCAATCTCTTATAACGTGCATAATTCTTCTTCTTTGACTTTCGAGACTCTAATGATCAAAGTGTATTTTCTTCATTTTGTATTCTAGTTCGAGATTCTTGAAGTTATCATTGGATGAAATAATTTTAAAGAGATATTCCTTACTAATATTCCTTACTAATTGCCAGATGAAGTTATTATCCATGTACTAATTCTAATAAAAAATCAACATAAGAAAGTGTTAGCTGAATAAATAAAAACGCGTTAACGTCAAGCCGTGTAGTCGTCCGTCCGTCACAACATCTATTCCCGTGGGTGTCGAGATCGGACTGTTATATATGTCCTATCTATATATATATATATATATATATACGTAAAATGCCCGGATGCCGGCAAAGACTTGCCCTCTATTATGTAAGCGGGACTAAATTATGGCTGGCGTAAAGTGAGCGATTGGGACGCCTCTGCCTACTTCTTCGGGGATATAGGGGTGAGTGTTTGTATGTATGCGTTAATTGAATATATATATATATATATATATAGGTATCCCAAAGGTCCATCTAGTTATTACACCTATATATTCACTTATTAAGCAAGAAATTTTATTGTTCATGAAAATTTTAATGATACATTTATAAAATTGTCTACAAATGCTAAAATAAATTAATTTTGAATATTCCAAAACAAAATATATGTTGGTATATTTTGCTCAAATAATTTAAACTTTTTTTTATTTATGCGATAGGGGACGAACGAGCAGACGGGTCACCTGATGGTATGTGACTACCGTCGCCCATGGACACCCGCAACTCAAGAGTCACAAGTGCGTTGCCGGCCTTTTAGGAAGGAGTACGTTCTTTTATTGAAGGTTTAAAGGTCGTATCGGTCCGGAAATACGGCAGGCGACAATTTGTTCCATAGGCTGGTTTTGCGAGGCAAAAAGCTACTGGGGAAGCGCACAGTGGTGGAGTGCTAATCATCGAGGTGATGGGGATGGATATTTTGTCCCGTAGGACGAACGAAAATTTCAAATTTATATGGTTTTCTCATGGATGCCATTGTCAGAATTGGACCAAATTGAAATAGGACCACACGGGAAGCACCAGCTTTCAAATAAAAAAAAACATCTGAATCGGTTCACCCAGTCGAAAGTTATGAGGTAACAAACATAAAAAAAAAAATACATTCGAATTGAGAACAAAAGTCCTCCTTTTTGAAGTCGGTTGAAAATGTGATATTCTGAAAGTTAGTAAAAGTGTAAAAACTTAAGACCACATACACACATGTAGTGAAGATAAGTGTGTCACCAAAAGCGGTGGGCATCTGACCGTGCTGACGCGAGACGCATACACATTGCGCCGTATTTGGACAAATAACGGTTAACCTATATCGGTCGTGACACTTAGCTGTGCCAGGATGCATAATCGATACGTGTCCTCCTTTTTTAAACAACACTAAAGGACCAGATTATGTGTTTGACTCTATGTATTTTTTTTAATTGTTGTTTTATTCGATAGAGAGCATTATAAACGTCCACATTTTTGCCCACGTTATCTCGAATTCTTCTTATGTATGTATGTCACTCACACTATCGAGGCGATTCAAATGACACCTTAGACGTCGAAATCAAAAGCCGACTAGATTGTAGGGTGAGACGATGAAACATTATGATGTTTCACACATACAAACATTTACTCGAGCATAACCCATTTTTTTGGGCAGTCGGGTAACGGGTGAGCACCTGCTGCAGTCAATTCTGATCATTATTATGTCGTGCCCTATGGTAACCAGCCAACTGCTAATAAACATACTCATATTTTTATATCCTTTGTCCATACCATTCAACTGCTATTGCATCATTCTATTGGACTTGATGGTCTTTTGAAAGGTCTGAAGAAAAAAAATCCTTACCTCACCTTTTTGAAACAACCTGTATACAAGCTTTAGTGTATGAGTGACAATGATATGATACTCAAGTAACAGTTAAGTAACATGCTGGTAATGCGTTTCGTCATTGGCTAGTTGTTTATCTGTAAGCTATATTGTAAATAACTCTATTTGTAAGTAGTTAAGTATTTACTATGACATATATAATAATATATACATATACTTAATGAAGGTAGATATCCTAAATAAGGATTAATTACAAACATTGAAGCAACGGACAGAAAAATTACTAGTCTTCTCTTTTAACTAGTAAACATACAATTTTTTATTAATAATATAGTTTATTATATAAAATGCTATTTATTTACAAATGTGTTTACGTCACTACTTAATGAATTTGGAACTAAACTCGTCTCCTTCCACTAGGTACTTGTTTTATCTTTGGAACGACAAAGTCCATTCCAGACCAGTCGTAAGTATTTCTCCATTATCTTCAACATCCGTTTTATTTAATTGCCCATAGTGTACAACAACATGAGACTATTTTTTGCTGAATATCCAATATTACTATGAAATATGGATGATATTCGATCTATGAATTTCGATCAGATTTCATTAAATGTTTTGTTTTATCTCATTCACCAGTATAATGTGAGAGGTCATTGTATAGATTTACCGCAAATAAAGATATGTAGATACTGGACCCTTCTAAAATGTATATTTTAAGTTTATAAGTGTATACTAAACGTTTTACAACATTCTTACTCCTCTGTGCACTTTTTATTTTAAAAAAGGGGATAAAAATGTTTTGAATATTATGCTATATTTTAAAGGAAATTTTTCTCCCAAAAGTGAGATAAAGGAGGTGATGACTTTATACATCTGTGTACCTACTTATAAATAAATCTATTTTATTCCAGGTGCCCAATAAGATGAGCTCAATAGTAAACGCGGCGGCCGATGTGCTGTCGGGTACAGCTATCGCCGCGGCTGCCGGATCACAGGTAAACGTTTTACCAAACCGTAATGCAAAAAAATCACAACATGCAACTTATGTGCAAGAAGAAGGGTAATGTTTTTGAGTGCCTATGGCCTAAACGGCTTGATGGATTTCGATATGTAACGTATCATTTAAATCGTCCTAATACTGGTCGTGACATACGTAACGGGGTATAACACATAGAGATAAAGTCAGTAAAAAAAGAGGACGTTCTTTATCAATTTTACTTCTAAAGTCTTTGTCTGTTTAAATCCATTTACAATTGTTGTTTCATTAATTAGGACACAAACGCCTGTATGCTGATTAAATTATAATTATTATTGTTTTTAAATAAAGAATACTAGCAACGTGCGTCACACACATTACTAGTATTCTCGCTAACGCCCCCCGCTAAGATAAATGCGTGGGTTAGGGGTGGACTCATGACGGTAGAGCACTGGGTGGGAATCGAACCCGCAAACAATTGATCACAAGTCCTACGCCTTAGCCATTACGTTACCGTAGCTTAATAACCTCAGCATTTGTAGTAACATGTCACAACACAAAATGCCAGTCTGCGTTAGAGATGCCATTTCATATCAACATATGTATTAAAATTCAACAACCTTTCACTTTAGTTTTTTTGTAAAACTATCTGAACGTTGCTACGTACATTCTTTTAAAATGTGTGAGACAGTTTTTTTGACGTTACTTGAATGACTCCAAGCAGTTATTGATTGGTAATTCTCAAGCTCATTAGTGTTATAATTAATTATAGTTTTTTATTCCTTATTTGGTATGCTATTCATGTTTACTACCGGATTCACACATCACATAACCATTTTAATGATCAATTAAAGTCTCAGTTTACACTATCTGTTGTTTATGAAGACTTTTTTTTTACAAGACAACCCGCACTAGGATTAACTCCTGTGTCGGTCGCGGGGGACTTTACAAAAATTCAAACAACGGACACAAAGAACACCCAGATTCAGAACAACAATTTGAGGATTACATAAAGTGTTGTTCCGTGCGGGGATCGAATCCACAACACTCCGCGCAGTAGTGGCGAGGTGACCACTTAAACCGCTACGCCATCCGTGAAGTCCAGTCCAATTAGTCCAGTTTACTCTCTATGCTTTTTTAATTACTCGGATGAATGGATCGTCTCATGCTTGATACCCGAAGGGGTAGACAGAGATGACCCCTTACGTGAATTGGGGCCAAGCCTATTGCAGTTTACCGGGTACTTTGGGAAATAAGAGATAGGGAAAGGAGTAGGTATATTGAAAGGGTAAGATGGATAACATTTGAAAGAGAACCAAAGAAAAGCCTGTTATAAGGAGGGACTTTTGTTAAGGAATGTAATCAATGGATCGACCACGTTCACGTCGCAAGGCTAGGCTTTAAATTTATTCATATTGTATATCAGGTAGCCTGGTTCATTCCGATGCTAGTGGCAGCGATTGCATACTACCAGTTCGACGCTACGGATCCAGAAGGTCGTCCTGCAGACGTGGACGACTCGCTCATGCTGCCAGATTACGATTTCATCATCGTTGGAGCTGGATCTGCTGGTAAGTAGCTACCTCTTTATCTTTTCAAAATGAAAGTCAGTGTCAATAACAGTATCCTCCTATGGGGTTTTAACCTTTAAGTTTAAAAATAGTTAAGTTTAAAAGACTGCATAGAATAGTTGTGAGTTTGCTAAATCAGATCACGCGTGTTACAACCCTAGTGTGGCAACAACACAATCGAAGGCACTGGAAAAGAGAGAACTTTCTAATTGAAGAACGATAGTCTAATGTAAAAATATCACATCGCCTTGCGATTATTGTATGTTGCAAGTCAATACCTAGAGAACACTTCTTTTACTTTAACTGCGGTGCTGACGAGGTGTGGTTGTTATTCTAATGTGTTGTGTAGATACATATACTCGACTTTACACACAAAGTAAAATACAAGACTGTCAACTAAAACAAGCTGTTTATCAACAAGCGGCGTGCGTAACGTGAAGCAAACCTACCAGTGACCAGATTGCTATAAAATCGACATTTAATGTTAATAGTATATTTTTTGGTATATCGTGTTTTTAGGAAACTATATTTAGATACGAATTACTTACTGACGTTTTTTAAAAATGAAACCTAGCTAGATCGACTTATTACCACCGAAACCCCCTGCATACTAAATTTCATGAAAATCGTACATATATAAAAGAATTGCTCGTTTAAAGGTATTAGATTACTGGGCGTTAGAATTTCTTAGATCATAATGGTGAATGTAGCTCTATCTGTTTGTTTCGCTTTCACAGTAAAACACTGACTCTGTTTTAATACAATTACAAACAAAGCTATCTATTTGATTACGAAGTGATTTTTTTTTAAATAGTACTATTATTAATTCTGTATAATTTACTGAAACAATTACTTATATTTTCAGGTGCAGTGGTAGCAAACCGTCTATCAGAAATAGCCAACTGGAATGTTCTGGTTTTGGAAGCCGGAGGAGATGAAACGGAGATATCGGACGTCCCTATCATGGCTGGATATCTGCAACTCAGCAAGTTAGACTGGAAATATAAAACTGAGCCGTCAGGAACTACTTGTTTAGGTAATATGATATTACCCACGGTATTTTTTTCAATAAATTTTGATAAGTTTAAGTTTTTGGCGTTTCTGGTTACATAATTACGAAGAACCGGGTTTTTTTGTTTAGTTTGAGTTGTCATACTCTATTATGAACTAAACTATTTAACTGCTGTCGGATACCCTTCGATATCGGTACGATAAAAGATATCGTTACAATAAACGCAATAGTGGAGAAATGGACGCAACTATTAATTCGTATCACTATACTAAACAACAACACAATGGGCGATTTGTTAATATTTTTAGGGTCAATAACTTGTTTGAGACTTAAGCCCATGTAATGTTAATCGTTTACAATAAGATACATATTTGAATAGAAAAATTTGACTATTTATTAAACATGATGTATTGACCTTATTGTTTTCCTTTTATATCCCATAAACAGCTAAAATAATGGTTTTTCAATATTATTGTATTTCGATCTATGCAACACAGCCTTGCAGATCAGCACTTCAAATCTCACGTATGTATATAAAAATGGATCGATGAATGGATCGCTTCAAAAGATGATCAGTTTTTTAATGATGGAATCCATTTGTTGCCCGAAAAATGGCAAAAGGTTGTAGCTAGTAATGCAGCATATTTTGATTAAAATATAAATACAAGAGTATTACATTTTTAATAAATCCCTCAACTCACACGAATTAGTTATATATTGCCTCAATAAGTAGATATTTTTACAACACCAACATATCAGAATATTTAATTTATTTTTCAGCAATGGAAGACGGCCGATGCAATTGGCCACGAGGAAAAGTACTCGGTGGAAGTTCGGTCCTCAATTACATGTTATATTTACGAGGTAACAAGAAAGACTACAACACCTGGGAGGCCCTTGGCAACAAAGGCTGGAGCTACAAAGACGTGCTGTATTACTTCAAGAAGTCTGAAGATAATAAAAACCCTTATCTAGCGCAAACTCCATACCACAGTACTGGCGGATACTTGACTATTGCGGAGGTACCTTACCATACCCCTCTTGTATCCAGTTTTATAGAAGGAGGCTTAGAGATGGGTTACATGAACAGGGATATAAATGGAGAAAATCAGACAGGCTTCATGGTAGCCCAAGGAACTATACGACGTGGTAGTCGTTGCTCTACTTCTAAGGCGTTCCTTAGACCCGCGAAGGACCGCAAGAACTTGCACATAGCAATGAACTCCCACGTGACAAAAGTAATGATAGATCCTAGAACAAAAACAGCTTTCGGTGTTGAATTTATACGAAATAAAATGCTTTACCGCATACGAGCTAAGAAAGAAGTAATTTTATCAGCAGGAACAATTAATTCAGCGCAATTATTGATGTTATCGGGTATAGGGCCTGCAGACGAATTGAATAAGCATAGAATACCGGTAATTCAGAACTTGAAGGTCGGGAGTAATTTACAGGACCACGTTGGCATGGGCGGTCTAGCATTCACTGTTAATCAACCAATATCAATCGTCGAAAATCGCCTACTCACAGTTAGCAATTTAATGGAATACGCGGTATTGGGCGAAGGACCTTTGACTATAATGGGAGGAGTTGAAGGATTGGCTTTTGTTAATACTAAATACGCCAATCAAAGTGACGATTTTCCTGACGTTGAGTTTCATTTTATCTCTGGCTCAACGAATTCTGATGGTGGGGAGCAGATACGAAAAATTCATGGACTAGTTGAGACATTTTATGACGCTGTGTTCAGACCGATCAATAATATGGATGTATGGAGTATAATTCCTATGCTTCTGAGACCGAAAAGTAGAGGGTATATACAATTACGCAGTGCAAACCCTTACGACTATCCTTATATATATCCTAACTACCTTGACGATGAGACGGATATGAAAGTTTTAATTGAAGGCGTTAAAATTGCCGTAGCCCTGTCCAGAACACGAGCGTTCCAAAAATATGGTTCTTACTTAAACAGGCACGTTTTCCCAGCTTGTGTAAGTATCAAGCGGTATACAGATGCCTACTGGGAATGTATGATAAGGCAGTATACATGTACGATTTATCATCCTGTTGGAACGGCGAAGATGGGACCTTATTGGGACCCTGATGCTGTCGTCGATAACCAACTCAAGGTTTATGGAGTAAAGGGTTTGAGGGTGATAGACGGTAGTATCATGCCAAATATAGTGAGTGGTAACACGAACGCTCCAATTATTATGATAGGGGAGAAAGGCAGTGACATGATCAAAGAGTTTTGGCTGAAAAGACGAACTTCGAGATATTACATATAATTGTTGAGGTACAAAATTAATTTATCAGTATTATTGAGTGTTAGTATATTGTAAATATGAAATGATATTAAGTGCTATTTATTAAACTATTTATGTAATACCTTATAGACTTTTTGATAAGCAGTAGATACTAAATAAACTGACTTATAGTTAATATTATTATTGTGTTTTCATTACGTGTGCTTTTGTAGGTCAAATATGCGAGCCCGGAGTGATGTCATGATGCATTAGAAGATTTGCTGATTATAACAAATTATGACAATGCTTCAAATATAGAGTAATGAACGCTTGTGTAATAAATTGTACATGAGCGTTTCATTGTAATTGAAAAACTTTAAAATTGCAGAAGGTTTGAATTACTAAAACCTTTTTATGTACCTACATATATCAGCAAAATTTTGTGTAGCTGAATCACTGTTGTAGTTAGTTAAAGTTGTATTTTACTCAACAAGAGCACCTGAGATACAAAAAGAAATTTAAATGCTTACACAAAATCAATTTTGGCAGTCGTTTTTTGTATTCATGTATTCTAAGTTTGTAAAGCGATTTTTTTTTATTTGCCTATTTTAATTTGAAGAATTCCTCTTAGGTGAACAATTAAGAGATGAAAAATACAACTAATTTCAATCTATCATTAATGTCAGTTATATGTATACTTTTTACACAAGTTAATTATTTATATATCATTCTCATATTTAATACTAATTGTCTATTAAATATGGGACTCAACACTCACGCCCATTTCTTTTTAAATTTTTTTGTTTACGGTGTGGAAGATTCTCATGGACGTTCTTCGCTCATTGGGGAGGGCGAAGGGGTCTATCGGACTCTTACCAACTAAAAAAAACCAGGCTTTCATTTCCTTGCCAGTGATCGGGGGGAGGGGGGCAGTGAGATCACAATTGTATTCTTCCACCACCCCCGATAAGCACGGGTCATCGTCTTCCCCAAGCCACCCGTCTTGTGAGAGACGGTGATCCGGTCACCTGGTGCGACCGTCACCCTTCGGTCGCAGTCCTCCAAGAAGCACACACGAAACAAAGTCTAGCGCGCTGCCTCTTAAGCCTGTAACTGTTCGGACGAAAACTGAGACGTTGTAGTATTATAAGCAATTCAGTGATATTCATACTGGTACATATGTCTGCAACTTCGTGGGACCTTACCGAAAGGGATTACAAGAAAGTCGCGTGTGTCGACGCTGGCAGTTTTCAACCTTTCAGCCCGCAATATCGGCCTTTTTTATAATTGCATTTTAAAAATAAAAACACGAACGTAATTTTATAGTGCTAGGTCAATATACATTTGATTTATTTTAATTATATACGATATCTTTCAAAATTACCAACTTCATAGAAATTAATAACTACTCTGTACACTTTAAGAACACAATGCATGAGACAACTTGTACGTATACAATGCGACTTGCTAAATCTTAACTGCTGATTCAGGTGCCATTCACTGTCGCACCATAAGACCTGTAGCATCAGAGCATTAAGTCTGAATTCAGTGTAGTGTATTATGGAATTATGTCGACTCAATCAACATCGCTCAGGGGACTTATGTCCCATACGCGAATTATTTTTGGGCTGCTACCAGGACTTGGGGCCATGATAGTACTCCGAATGGCCATACACTTATACAGACCAGATATAGAAGACGTTGAGAATCGAGTCCGAGATAATCCTTTTGAAGAACTTTACGATTGTTATGATTTCGTTGTAGTTGGTGCTGGATCTGCTGGTACAGTGGTAGCAAGTCGACTTTCAGAGAATCCGAATTGGAAAGTACTATTATTAGAAGCAGGACAAGATGAGAATGTATTGTCAGAAGTTCCTGTGTTATTCCCTGTACTTCAAACGTCTTCTATCGATTGGCAGTTCCTCACAGAATCCAGTGACAACTATTGTTTAAGCATGGTGGATAAAAAGTGTAAGTGGCCTCGTGGGAAAGTGCTTGGTGGTTCCAGCGCCATTAATGCTATGTTGTATATAAGAGGAAACAAACGAGACTATGATTATTGGGAATCTATGGGCAATGTAGGTTGGGGGTACAACGAGGTTTTGAAGTACTTTTTAAAATCGGAAGATATAAGGATACCCGAGCATTTAGAAGACCCCTATCATGCGGTTGGAGGTCCTTTATCGGTAGAAAATTTTGCTTTTGAACAACCGATAACTAAAAAAATATTAGAAGCCGGAGAACAGCTTGGCTACAGGATACGTGACGTAAACGGAGAATTTCAAACTGGTTTTACTCGATCCCAGGCCACTTTACGTGATGGCCTCAGATGCAGTACAGCCAAAGGCTTTTTACGACCAGCCGCTAAACGACATAATCTACACATTAGCGTTCACTCAATAGTTGAAAAAGTACTGATAGATGAAAAGAAGAATGCTTATGGCATTAAATTCAAGAAACATGGACAGGAAAAGATTATAAGAGCAAGTAAAGAGGTCATTTTATCAGCTGGGGCAATACAGTCTCCTCAATTGTTGATGCTATCCGGAATAGGAGATGCGGAACATTTAAAGGAACTAGGAATATATCCAATAGTTAATCTCCCCGGGGTCGGGCAAAATCTACAAGACCATGTAGCGATGGGTGGTCATTCATTTCTTTTTGACAATCCTTATGACAACGGAACAGATTATTGTTTTAATTTAAACACAGTCATTGGTATAGGGAGCCTGATAGATTTTAATATTCATAAGCAAGGACCTCTGTACAGTATGATGGAAGCTGAAGCGATGGCATTTGTTAAAACGAAATACCAAGACGCTGATGATGATTATCCAGATGTTCAGTTGTTCATTGCTCCAACAGCTGACAATATGGATGGAGGTTTGTTCGGGAAACGTGCGAACGGTTTGAACGATGATACGTATGCTGAATTATACGAAGAAATTTTGTACGACTCGTCGTTCTCTGTGGTGCCTCTGTTGTTAAGGCCACGAAGTCGCGGCTATTTAAAACTCAGGGATTCGAACCCCTTTTCACCACCGTTGATATACCCTAACTACTACAGTGACCCGCAAGACATTAAAGTAATGGTACGTATTTTATTATTTATACTTATACCGACTAGTTGGCAAGCTACTGAATACTATTGGAATATTTACAAATACTAAGATATATAATGTGATTGAACTGGTTTCATCTTGGTACAGTTCCTATGATTTTAAATATCGAAACGGGAATAAAGACTATTTCATGAACATATTAAAATTTGTTTTGCCAGCATACATTCATTTACGTGTAACAATAAAAAAATGACCTCTAAAATGTATTGAGACAAGAAATCTAATTAAATAAAACTTTTACCAATATGCGAAAGTCATTATAAATTATATCTTATGTCACGACCTACTTTCTTTCCAAATTTCTATGTGATTAATAAAAGTTTTTTGAACCCACACAGAAGAAGCAAGAACTTTTGTAACCTTTATGTTTATTTTATATTAAATGTGCGATAAGTATTGTAATAAAACGATAAACTTTGAAACAACTACAAATTACCATACGAAAACAAGTATTTAATATTTACTGTGTCGATAAAGAGCAACAAACACGATAATGTGTAATATCGGTCTAGGGGTCACGGAAATAAAATGGTTGAATAATTTTATAAAAACAATAGCGTTCACCGTTACGAAAAAGATTACATAATTTATTTGTATCATTATAATTTAGGTATATACGAGTACACGGTTGCTTCAACCTGATACATCTGTGAAATTACTAAAACGACCGCACTGAAGCCTGTTGTTGTGGTTTTTTTTCTAGCGCCTATACATATGTATGTATGATGTTTCTCTGTCACGGCCTAGAGCCTAAACGGGTTCATAAATTTCGACATGTGAGGTGTCATTCGATTCGCCTTAATTGTTGGAGTGACATACGGTATAAGTTTTCGGTCTATTGCAGTGGCCCCGGGTATATCTTACGAAGGAAGCTTCTGAGAACCCCTGCAGACCTTGGTCTGGTGTCTATCCATTTTTTTTAAGGCAACTTCCGCACTAGGATTAATTTCTGTGTCGCGGAGAAATTTACACATTCAAATAACGGACACAAAGAACACCCAGACTCAGAACAACAATTTGAAGATTGTTCCGGACACAAAGTGTTGTTCCGTGCGGGAATCAAATCCCCAACACTCGGCGCGGCAGCGTATTGATGAGGTGACCACCGCTACGCCATCCGTGCAGCGTTATAAAGAAATTATCCATTAAAATCCTGTCAGTAGTTTTCGCGGCATCTGGTACCGACCAGTACCATTCTTCGTGGTCTGTTTAGGTCAGGCTTCCCCTCATGTGCCGATCAGTGGTCAACTCAATTACGCCGAAATCAAGAGACTCTAAAAATAAAGATGCCTGTTATATGCTTTTCAGATAGAAGGCGCGCGGATAGTCCAACAACTGGTAGAGCAGCCGGCATTACGTGAACTGAATGCACGACCAAATCCTCATCGTAACCCTGGCTGTACGCATCACGAGCTAATGTCTGATGAACACTTGGAATGCCAGGCTAGACATCACACACTCACTATATATCACCCTGTCGGCACCTGCGCTATGGGACCACCTGAAAATCAGATGGCAGTTGTTGATGCAAGACTAAAGGTTGGTGTATATTAATGTAATTTGATTATAATAAAAATGTATAGCTAGTTTACGACCTATCTAAAATAATATTGAAAAAAAAAATGAGTTTCATTGAAATCAATCTTATGTAACATTATGTAATCGCTTGTATAATTCGTTTGTATGTTACAAGGAATAACTAATCCGATTGATAATAATACTCATCTAATATATAATAACTAATCGGAACCTAAAATACTTCTGAGTAAAACGATTGCAAATTGCAATCTTTTTCTTTCACTTTCTTCTTCTTCTTTTTCTTTCTTTTTGCAAATTGTTATAATTCATGGATATATAAAAATATTAGTAAATGTCCAAGAAGTAAAACATATTAGTAAAGCATTATAGCTATATATTAGTAACAGTAAGGAGGCTTTGTCTAATCTCTTAAAATTAGCTCATAAAGTGTACAGTGATACTATTACAATACACAACACTGACACAATATACATACGTATCTTTTGTTCTTTAATATTGTATATAGGAGTAAACAGTTTAATCACCTTACGATTTAAACGGACTATACTCATGTACGAGAAAATTTCAAGAGTTGGTAAACGAAATAATATATTTCATAAACAGTTTGTTGAGCAGAAACAAGAGAGTTATACTCTTAAGAACCGATGAATTAAGTAATTGTAACATAACAGCATTGTTCTGAGGAGAGGAAATGTAGTTGTTAAAACTTGTTAAAAGTAGTGAAAATTATAAAAAAATACTTATTTTACAGGTATACGGAGTTAAAAATCTTAGGGTAGTGGATGGTAGTATTATGCCAACAATTATAAGTGGGAACACCAACGCACCAATCATCATGATAGCTGAAAAAGCTTCAGATATGATCAAGGAAGACTGGAGTGACTACAACAGCGATCAAACTTGTCTAGAACACAGCTCCCGCTATAAAGAATCAAACGTGTCCGATGATGAACCTACAAAAGTAGATCTTAAGAATTTTCTACCAGATTTATTTAATGAAACCGTCAGTTTCTTTCCACATTTGGACGATGGAACAGCTGCGAATGCTCTAAAATCTTATAGCAATAAAACACGATTATTAGAAAATAAGAAAGAAAGTGAACTGCGACCAAAATTTCCAAAAATAGACAGTAAACATGTTGCCTCTAAAGTGCTACCATCGAAATCTACTGCGATAGGTGTTCGGTATCCGACTCAGGGACCTCAGAGTCCTATACGTAAATATTTGTACGGTCCTCAAAATATCCGTGATCGGATCTATAATTATGGACAGAACATTTTGACGGATACTGGAAACATTTTAGAAGGCTTAGCTAACCGCAAACCATTTCATCCATATTTCAGATTGAAACCCTTAAAAAATCCTTACCGGAACATGCTGAACAACAGATATCCCATGAGTTATTACAATAATGATAGAAATTTTGTTAAACATTCACCGTATTATTATGAAACAGGCGAAGTTATAACTGCAACCGGGCAAAAAAAATGTAAAATTTGGTTATACCACGACGGCGAAAAGTTTGAAGTTGTTCTATAGTTTTGCAGTTAAATACGATCTTGACTATCCAATGTAAAATGCTTATTTTTTAAATAAACACAAAATGTATAATGTCTATTTATTTATTTAATTACCCCAAGCCCTAGGTCAATTTAATCCAGAATGAAAGTATAAATTGTTTAGTAGTAACTTTTTTTTTACTATAATTTATACTATAATCTTGAAGTTTATCTTGAATACTTACATAAAACATATCAATTAAAAATATTTCAATATATTTATAAAATGGAAAATTAAGTTTACTGGTGATACGAACACAAATTAGCCGTTATACAATACACTACAGGCATGCACAATAAAAGCAATATTTTACATGGATTTGAGCAGACACGAAATATTTTGCATAAGAGTTATTTTGTTAGTGATAAGTTAGTCACTGATAGTGTGACTGTGTACAGTATGATGTAATATGTAACGGTGGATGATCGTTTTAAGATTTTGACCTTGATTTTGTCTTCTCCTTTCCTTTTCTTTTAAAAAGACAAGTTCCGCAGAAGAACACCTAGACTCAGACCAACAATTTGAGGGTTACACCCAAAGTGTTGTCCCGTGTGGGGATCGAACCCACAACACTCCAGCGTAGTTGACCAGGCGAGTTGACCACTTAAAGCAACCCGTTTCTATAGACATCAAGTACTTATTTATTTATTACACTTCCTGCAATTAAAATGTTCCTTAAGGCGGACTTCATGCTGCCTTATAACAATTTTATACTTCACCAGGTTGCTGGGCTTGGTTGGTCTATATATATAATGTAAAAGGCGACTGCGATATCCCTGACTTGACTATCCTAAATTGTTCTATAAGGATTATTTAGAGAAATTTATATTTATTCATTTTTCATCAATTGATGCTTTATAAAAACTAAATGGACCAGTTCTCAATTATTAAAGTTAAAAATTATTCATCTCTAATAATACAGATAGGTAGATATGACAGTAGAACATATGAGGCTTTTTCTTTAAGGTATAACGAGTAAAAAAGATTCCTTTCAAATTATGTATTTAGATATAGAAGGTAGAATAGGAAAATAGGTTGTTATAAAACCTCTAAGAGTAATACAGATATGTAATTCAAAGGGACCACCGTGGACATTATATGAGATGCATTCCACTTTATCTACTTTACATTCTGCATAACAATGATATCATTCTATAGAAATGCCCATAAATTAATACACTTATTGATAGTGGACGAGTAGGTACTATAACCGTTAGGGCCACCGCGGAATGGTGTATGAACCTTTACGTGTGCATTGACGATTTTCAAATCGACTAATTTGCACACTCACCTGAAAATATCATGGATGATATTTTTAATGTTATAGTTGGTTGCGAATCCAAGTTCTCAGAGAGATATTTGATATTTAGGACATATAAAAAAATATAAAAATATTATATACTCTTCAAACATACATAAAACTTAAGTTATGGGTCAGTTTGTAATATTACAATAACAGCTTTTTACTCATTTATGGGTACCGCTAATACTAGATAAAAGCTTTAATTGAGAAAAAAGTCATTTTAAAATGAAAAATCTGCAAGAATGAACTCTGTGTTGAACTCTACATGTAATGTTACAGTCGATGTTAATAAAAAGAACATGCAGAACAATACTTGTTGTGTGATAGTGATAGTAATTTTGCAAGTTTGTTCATTTTCGTGTTTAAACATTAAGTTAGAAGAAACTCTGACGTTTGCTGTATATATATGTATCTATAATGTAACTATATATCTAACAATTGTGCTCACCCTTTTGAAGTTAATGTTTTGAAGAAATGGAAGGATACTCTATAAGAATATTGTAATAACTAGGTGTATTAACTTTATGAAAACCAAACGAGTTATGAGTTGCAGATTTTTAAGTGAATGACTTGAACTTGACACAACATTTTTTTTTTCTATTATTTGCTGCAAATGGCAATACTCAGATTGAATATAACAGATTATAATGGTTCACGTTAGAGACCGGTAAATAGTAAAAATTTTGTCACATGATGTTAAACATGCATATTGCATAACCTTTCGGAGATTTGTTACCTTGAATTAAACTTATAAGTTCTATATTTCTTATCGCAAGCATGAAGTTATAATATAACATATTATGACTGGACGATAATATAATATTATCTTTATAAACTTAAGAGTAAGTTAGTCTTCGACATTAAATAATAAATGTTGTTTTTTAATAAAAATATTGACAAATATCTAGCAGCATTGAATAGTAACGTTTTGCTATGTTCGTTTCCATTTAATTTAACTATTTTTTATTTATTTAATAAGCCATTCTATAGCCCAGTCATTTGGTAGATTACCCGGCAAATATTTTGAAAATGTGTATTTTATAGATTTTCTTGAGTTTTTTGCACCGCCATAGGAAAAATTTCGCCTAAAAACAGTATGGTTGCCAATATCTCTTTTCTTACGAATTTTAAAATGAAAACAGTAAAGAGTAAATTATAGTAAAGAAAATTTCCTATACATTATTCTAAAATACATTTTTATTAAATTAATAGGTTCAGCTTACGAGCTTTGCAACGTCGACTTAACACGCGTTTTGGCTAAAACCTTATTTTTTCATAACCATCAGCTTTTTTTAATTACCTGACCTCCCACAAGCAAACCTAGCCTAGCCCCTAAGCCCTCCCAAATAGTACTAAGAGAATTCAAGTTAAAGCAGACCACAATAAAACTGTCACCCTGATATATACCTCGCTTGATCTTTATATACCCGCTGTCACTTTGAGATTGTCAACAGTTGTTGTGCCAATCCTATACAACACCATCACAATCAGGAGCCACGCATGCGGCACAGAGTCATAGGCTTTTTTATAATCTATCCAAGATGTAGACAAATATTTTCGGTTAGCGCGAACTTGTTGGATTATAGCCTCGGCAATAATAAGGATCTGTTTAGTGCCATGTGCTCCACTTTTACTTCCAATCTGAGTATAGACCATAATATTGTTAATGGCTTTATGTAATGTTATTTTAACTCTCAGAATGGACGTAAGCAATTTATAAATTTTGTTGGTAGACAGGTGATCAGTCTATGTCTTTTGGGATACCAACTTATAGAGTAATAACTTAGAGAGTGATAGAGAAGGTTACACCTGTTGTCATAAAGGTTGGCAGCGAACCTGATTCTAAGCATGATTGAAATTGAGATGCTTAATGTACATGTGAGCTAAGGCGTCTTTATGACTTATTTCTAATTAGGCAACGAACTAACTGCACAAGCTATATCTACACTGGATGTTGATACCGGTTCCATAGTATTAATTGTCTTATATGGAAGTTCAACATTTCGCATCGCAACAGCAACAGGCATCGACCAGATGGTAGATGCGTATCGGTCACTCATCGTTGCTCCCATCTTCTATAAACCCACCTCTTGCCCATTTAAAAAGTACTATTCTGAGTATTTCGGTCTACTCTTGTTCTATATCTACATACGCGATTTGTCCATGCATAAACTAACTGATTCAGAAAGTCAATGCGCTCTGTGACTCGTGTTGAATTATCACAGATTCCGAAAAGGCCCAATTAACAAAACGCATTACTCTCGTGTGAAACAGATAAGCTTGTCAATGAGTGCTCTCTCCTCACCGATACGACGAACAATCCTATATTGCCAGGCCAATTAATGCCTATTAATTGAATGCGTATCACTGAGGTTTCCCTTTTTTTTTTAAATAATTAGGTAATAAAGTGTCCAGGGAATACACTAGCGCTTAATTTCGTTTATGTATCGGTAAACGTGGTTTACCCTCAAAACTTATGTGTCGATATTCTAAAATAGCACTTTCCAAAGTGTTTCTTGATTAATTGCATTTATATTCCGTGAGACGGTTGTGCTTTCATGGTTATTGTGTTGCACTTATAGACATTGTATGCTGATAAAAATGTATATATTTAATTATTAAACATTCGCCTAATAAGCTTATGCTTTATTTCTGAAAGGTATAATATTGCAAAACCTTTATATTTAATTTTGTGTTTATATTCGATTATTTTTTAAACAACATAAAACCTTGAAATATATATTTTTTGTTTCGAAGCAGCTTAAAGTACTGATAAGTGCGTATCGGCGTCTTAATAGCACGTTTATAATCGTTATTGTGATAAAAATACATAAAGTAATAACAATTACCAAAATTATGCTAATTAAGATTGTCTATGAACTGTGTGATGGTTATCACTAGTTGGGTATACCTACTATACCGACAGTATATATAGTCAAGAAAGCTTTGTCGTAAGTACAGTGTGCTGAGCGGTCACCGGCAAGAGCTTCGAATACTTCAGTGGCAGAAGAAGAAGTTCAAAAAAGTAAGCCATAATATTACACAAAATCGTTATAATTAATTTAATGCCTCCTGAAACTAAAAACCAGATTTAAATTTCATACGTCTTCATTTCATGCAATTTAAAATAAACATATCCGCCATTAAAATAACTATACACTACTCTATAAATGCATATACAGGTTGCCGTAGGGTGGAGACCCGATGTCCTGAAACAAAGGCTTAATTCAGGCACTGGTCTCTTACAAATAGTTCTGAGCGTTTCTGTTTTATGATGGGGATGATTTATGATATGGATTTGAGTACAAAAAAACTGAGATTGCTGTAAAGCTAATGTTATTTATGCAGTTTTTACGTTTTGTATGTATTTGAACAGCTCATAAATCTTTATGTAACAAATCATTATGAAAATTTTAATGAAAAATAGATTTCTGAAATAAATCTTTAATTGCAGTCCATGTTACGCAGCTGACAGCATATTTTTGGGAAGTTTCTTTCAATATACTAGTATGTATGTACTTATATGGACGTCTGTTGTTCTCATTTTTAATACTTGTAATATTAGAATGTGTAATATTACAATATTTTATTGCACATTAAAACTGAAGAAGACAATTTATTTAAACACCTTTTAGAGACGTCAGAACTCGTGAAGTAACGAGCAAATAAACTTATGTCTGTGCTTTACCTCTGATATGATTTCAATACAAACTTATCGGGTCTAACTACTGATGTCGTTCTTCATGAACACTAGATGGAATTAAAATATATAACATTTCTTTTCAGTCCAAGATGTCGTGGGCTTGCGACCCCGTTTTAACCAATAACATCGTGAACAGCTATCAAGTAGCTGGTCCGTTGTTCATGTCAACGCTGCAGACTTTCTTTGCAGCACAATGCGCTTTGGTCGGTGACCACCTTTGGCCCGCTGACGCTATCGATTCTGTACTACAAGGTAACAACACAAAGTTAATTAATAATTAAAAAACATACAGAAACTAGAGCAAACCTAGGCTCAAATTGCACGATTTCATTCTGAGAATCACTATAGTTAAAAAGAATACGAGTATAAAGGAAAATTTTATATCTCTAAACCAGATTTGCTATTCATCGTGTTCAATTTTCCTTTCTTTTCCTCTTTTAATTTTTTTAGGTCAATCTATTCAACACAATCTAACATGTATTAATATAACGTCACAAAAATTAGCTAATTTTTGTTCAAGAACATACAAAAAATAAAAAGAATCGAGAACCTTTTCAAATCCTTATTATTAAAAACAGTTTTTTGCCTAACCACAGAGTTGGTGAGCTGACTTGTGTACTTTGTATGTATTCTAAATTGAAATTTGATTTTCAGATCCCAACTATGACTTTATCGTAGTTGGTGGAGGGTCGGCAGGAGCTACAGTTGCTAATAGACTTAGCGAAGTACCTGAATGGAAAGTCCTACTTGTAGAAGCCGGAGGCAACCCTACACTGAACACTGAGGTAGATACTGTTGTCACTATTTAAAATATTAACATTGACTATCAAAGCATGAAACATAATGCTTGAAAAATCCTTGCATAAACTGTCAAAAAGTTTAAAACATTTTTTTTTCTTTAATAAGTTGGACCGGCAATGACAAAAAAATAAAACACATTTTACCGTATAAAATCAGTAATATAAAAAAGTGTAACTCATGGCTAATAGTCATAATAAATATTAATAAAGTATATATCATGACAGTTATTATACCATACAACAGAACTCTTGTATACCACAGTTAAAAACTACCACATATAATGAAAAAAGTCTTAATTAGCTAGAACAATTCAATAACCTTAGAGGGTTATGGCACATAACTAGTCTTCAATAAATTACATTTTTCTGTTTCAGATCCCACATCTGTTCTACAACAATATGCGTAGTCCCCAAGACTGGGCTTATAAGACTCAACCTGATGAAGCCGCTTGTCGAAGCTACAAAGCAAAAGGATGTGCATGGCCACGTGGCAAAGCTCTTGGTGGAAGCAGCAGTATCAACTTTATGTTCTACGTAAGAGGTAACAGACACGATTTCGATGAATGGGCAGCCGATGGCAACTATGGATGGAGCTATGACGAAGTTTTACCCTATTTCATAAAGAGTGAGAAATTCACTGGTATTTACAACGAGCAAAACAAGAAATACCACAACTGGGAAGGTAATCTTAACGTAGCTGTAGACAAGCAGTCTCACGATTTTGAACACATGATTATTAATGCCGCTGTTGAACTTGGTTTAAAGAATTCCTCCGATATCAACGGTGAAAGCCAAATGGGTGTAATGACTTCACAGACAACGACAAAAGACGGCACTAGATTTAGTACAGCTCGTGCTTTCCTCAGCCCAATCAAGGACAGAAAGAACTTTCACGTCATCAAACATGCACAAGCTACTAAAGTGTTGTTTGTCCCCGGTACTAACATCGTAAGTGGTGTTTTGGTTCACAAAGATGGAAAAGATATAGTAATAAATGTAAAGAAAGAGCTTATTTTGTCTGCTGGTGCTTTGAACTCACCTCACATTATGTTACTTTCGGGTATCGGACCTAGAAGGCACTTGGAAGAGATGAAAATTGAAGTCAAGGCTGACCTCCCCGTTGGCGAGAACCTACAAGATCATTTGTTCGTGCCAAACTTCTATACTAAGCCTGGTGACAAAAACTACTATTCAATCAACAACATAGTATCAGCATTCACGGAATATATTTTGAACGGTACTGGTCCATTGATCAACACCAGCCCCCACCGTGTAATCAGTTTCATTAATACAACTGACCCAACTTCCACGGCTTCTGATATGCAGTTCCACTACTTTATTCTTCCCCCTGGCATATCTAATATGCTAGACATCTTCCACAAGCATGGGTTAAACGATGAAGCGTACACTAAGTTCCAGGAAATGAACAAGGAACATTATACTCTGGTTATTTTCAACACTCTGTTGAAGCCTAAATCTGCAGGTAAAATTCTTCTAGCCAGCAAGAATCCTTTCGATGCACCTTTGTTCTTTGCTGATTATTATAAGGATCCTGAAGACATGGAGATCGTAATCAAAGCACTGAAACAGCACTCTTTGAGACTAGGTGAAACCAACGCTCTTAAGAAAGCCGGATTTAAACAGGCTTGGCTTGATATTGATGCTTGCAAGAAGTTTGACAAGAGCAGCGATCAATACTTAGACTGCATTTCCAGGGAGTTGACTTTCTCACTGTATCACCCAACTAGTACAGCTAAGATGGGTCCCGACGGTGACCCGACCTCTGTGGTTGATCCCGAATTGAGAGTGCGTAAGGTGAAAGGTCTGCGTGTCATAGATGCCAGTATCATGCCTTCCGTAGTTAGAGGTAATACCAACGCACCTTCTATCATGATTGGTGAGAAGGGAGCCGACATGATCAAGAAAACATGGTTGAACCAACACACTGAACTATAAGTTATGTAAGGAATTTACCCATGTTAGGGAAGACAGTTAATAGACCTAGACATTTTAAGGAATTAATAAACTATAATTAACAAAATGAATTTGTGTTATTGCAATAAACATATGTATATGTATAACATATTAGTTGGAGCGGTCGGATTTCAAGGCATCAGTCAGTTCGAGTTATAGGCGACCCTGACTTGCTTGAACTATTGTTTAACTGCACAGTCCATCTGTCTAGCAATAACTCTTTCCCTTTCACCTTTTCCTGTCAATATACTCCAAATTATCCCAAATGATTCTCAGAAGCGCCCGCATGTCCGCAATAGACCTGCCACCTATTATGGAAGTAAATTGTAATCGGGAAAAAGTGGTCGTTTATTATGCCTCTGCCTACACCTTCGGGAACACAGGCATTAGTGTAAGCATATATTAGTCAAGGTTTCTGGCAACTAGTCAATGAACAAGTAAAATTGTTATAATTAAAGTGCGGTAAAAAGATTTTTCGTATTTATATACAAATGTATCTTTTTAAAAGTTTAATTACATTTATATGTAATTTATACATAGTTTTGACAGTCGTCTCTTGATGTTAACAACAACAACCTAACACTAACAAAAGAATTCTGAAGATACCAAAACAGTCAGTCAGTCACGGTCAGGACTATACATAAAAGCGTTCAACTTAAAACAACTCTTAAACTCTTTAATTTAAATAAAATTAAAAGCGTAAGTACTGACTGATGATAATCTAATAAATTTTAAAAATATATTTTAAATCAAGCTTTTATAATCAGAGTCATATAATAAATAAAATAACGATGCATTCATCGGGAAGGCGTATGCAAATTCCAGCTCTAACGGACACCGGCAAGTGGGTCAGATTTATCGTGCAAGATTAGACCCGAACATATGTATGTTCACACATATAGATATACAACAAACATTGAAAGTTAAAGTTAAAGCTTGTACAATTAAAGCGAGTATTTAAATTGCACTGTTTCTCGTTAACTATAATCGTAATTACTCAGATCAAAACATTTATTTTTCTTTTCAGATTATATGTATGTATTGGTTGACATTAATTGTGATATTTAATTTGACATTTCAGTTTTAATACAAACCGAGACATTAGTTTAATATAATAGTTTGGTAATAAAAAGATAAATAAAAAAATGTGCTATATCTTATCATGTATCTTTAATTTTGTACTGCAATAGATACGTTTATGTATTTAGACACCATTGTAAGAAGGTAAGGTAGAATGTGAGAGGACTAAAAACAGAATCAAACCGAAGTGTAACGTGTAACTACATTCTAGTGAATATATGATGAATATATGATTATCTTTCTTATGCTTTTATCTCTTATGCTTAAAATCTACACATATATACATATATAAGTACACCGATATCTTCGAAAGCCGATATTTTGCTTACTGTAATATAATTAAATCCATCTTACGTAATAAATTACCAAGCCTGTAGTCGTCAACCGGGCACTGTATAAACATACTATCGGACTGATAACAGTCCAATGCTTTAGTTACCTTTTATGGCACTCACGGGAAGAACCCCATTCTACTCTTCTGAGAGCAAAAATAAGCTATGTGTTAGCTACAAAAAAATAAAACATTCCACTTGCTAAAACTAAGCTTTGTGGTCATACATTTTTTAACAACTTTGCCTGGGATATTTTAATTATAACTTCCCAGTCCAACGGCAATGACCTGTATTATGTATTATGGATACTTTTAGTTACTATTACAGTTATTTGATAGTTGTTTACATAGTAATAAGTTACTGTGTGATAATAACAATTAGCGAATATTATACCCATTTAAATTCGTTGAAACTGCAATACCTATGTGTGTACCGAGTCAGATATATTGACTTACTAGAACTGATATTATTTTAGATTTTTTCTATTCTTTTATATATATATATTTGATTTTATAGAAATCTCTATTTCTGACGGAAGTGTGAATTGGGACGTGAAGAAGGTCAGGCAAAAATGACCGTTCCTTCCTACCTAACTTTACTTTATATACTCTCAGTTTTTCCATCTTTAATTCTTGGGTTTAACGGGTGATTTACATGCATATACGCCTTTATAACCGTTAAAGGCGTTTATGTATGAAGCAATTAACTTCTGCAAAGGAGGTCAGTTCACTTTGCCTTTTACGGATGCAGATTCTGCATCTGTAAAAGCTTCCTGCTTATCGACTTTTGTGAACAATTTACTGTTCGCCATCACAAAAAAAAAAAACAATACTCGCAGGTCACAACGCGTATTTCACTTTTCCCGTTAAAATAAAATAATAAACTTTGAAAACTAAACATTCGTCACTATTACACACATAGTGCACTTGGTGAATAAATTATGCCCCTTAAAGTAATCCTATTTTTTTCTTGCCTCACCTCGCTAGCACTGATGGATGAACCATATCTAGTTTTCACAAAAATATTTATAGATATATTGAAGTGTGGATATATTTGTGTGGTTCTAGGTGGAGTAGAGCATGGCCAACCAATCCCTTCTTGTAGGCGTCGTGAAAGGCGACCAAGGGATTGGACGTGCCCACATATATATACGATAGTATATATATGTGGGCACGTTGAAAGAAGACCACGCAGAACATACACGAGAAAGGCGTGAGCTTATTTATGGATGTAATTATAAGACATTGGAAGAATGTAGGTAGTAGTACGCTGCATCTAACACAGTTCATCTCTTGTAAGTTTTAGACAGATCTTAGTATCTCTGGATCGGTGCAGTAACAGTAAAAATATGCACATGTGTAGAAACTATACCATCCAATGTATATGTCTTCGTGTATTCACTCGTGAGTGCAGTGCATAACGACTGCAGCTCGTGAGTGGTCAGTTATCGCAAGGCCGGAGCGACATGTACTATCACTTGTGATTTCTCAATTGCACAGTTTCACATACTGCTATTCTGTATTATAACATTACTATGTAAGTACTTTCTTTTTTAATATTTTCTATTAGCAATTTAAAATATTCTACTTAGCTGTTAAATGATTACTTTCGAGTTCTTAATGAATCTTAGAAAACGTTTGTTAAGATAAATTAGAGCTCATTTTGTGATTTAAAACAATCATTTATATGTTTAAAACCTTGTTTTTAGAACGATACTTATACATCTTTTGTTATATATATATATATATATATATTAGCCTACCATAGTGATTCCACTTTGCCTGATGACATCGAAAAAGAGGTTTGACGCTGTGGCTCTAAGTGTTTCAAATTAAACAGTAACTCTTCCGTGTAAGAGTAAAAAGTAATGATTACAGATATATTGCACTTTTATTCATGAACTGAATCAACTCAAAATTTAAATTTTATTTCAAATCGCATTTAAAGTTTGACATATTCAGATTGAAAAATTCCAAAAAATCATTAAAGAAAAATAGACGATTTTAGTAAATTAAAATAGATAAGTCTATTTTAGCGTTAAATGTTTATATATTATACTAATACCGTAATAAATCTAAATATTTCACGTACTAACAAAATACTTTTCATTTGAAACTACAATATTTTCAATTACTACAATTTTTAATTAAAAATGAAATAAAGTTAGTTACACTTCTTTATTGCCTTCTCGATCAAAACAACAATTTTATCATTACAGTTATTTATATATATTACAGTTATTTATATATACCTCACAATCATTACAGGTTATTAAATAAGCTACATATTATGTAAGTATGTATATCTATTTTCAAAATTTATTATAATCTGAATATGTATAACTTTAAATGCTATTCCCATTTCCATGACGAAATTACAATTCTGAGTTAATTATCGTTAAATTAAGGTGCTGTCGGCTGTTGGACGCTAGGTATTCTCCTGAATCAGTTGTTTCGATTTATTTACAAAAGTAAATGATAATTTTGTATTATGTCAGTTTATGAATAATCTACATACTACTATACAAGTGCATTTATTAAGTAATAATAAAAACATTAAGTTAAGTCCATCCAATCAAAAATCAGTCCAATCATCTTTTTCCCTTGACGTCTGTCCTTAAATTTTGTCGGCAAATCTTTAACTTAAAACATCCATTGACAGACTGTGTCAAAATCTTTCGTCAAATTATGAGGTATCCATCTAGAATACATTTAATCAGTGGTAGAGCCATGCTCAGGCACGTATAGGCCGGCTCGACCGGTGCGATACCAAGGCCTCACGGAAAACCGGTTGTGAAGCAACGCTTGCGCTGTATATATATATATATATGCCTAAATGTACATGTAATACTTTTTGTACTTGACTCATACCAATGCCTAAAGCTGCCCGAATTTTGTTGATATACTATCCTGCTATCAACTTCTATCATTAGCCGCACAGCACTCAGATTGTCTTCGGTAGCCGCCATAGAAGGACATCCTTCTTGAGAATCATTAGTGAGTTTGCTTCGAACAATGACGTTAAAACTCATTAAGCCAGTTGTAAACAGTGGCACTAGTCTATCGTAACATTGTTGTTGACTAAGACCGCAACAAAAGTCGTAATAAATCATTGAACGAAAATTTTCTCTAGTCAAATCCACCTTGATGCACGACAGACACTTTTTGCCGTCAATTTGTAAGAACAAATGAGATATGAATTCATTACACATCTACAGATTCCCAAAGAGTTCCTAATTCGAAATTAGAATACATTCTTCATCGCCTGCTTTTCTTAATGGCTCATTCTAAAAACTTTCAGTGTGGTCCACGTAAAGCGATCGTTAGTGGGATGGCCTGTAGTAGACAGCGAAGATCCTATTACTAACAACTGACTCCAAAAAAGGGGGAGCTTATGTAATCGACTGCATGTATCTTTTTTTTATTATAATAAGCTAATTTCGAATAAATATTTACATAGAAATTTTTCACGATTTCACGTATTGATCAAAGGAATTTAAATTTATCTCCTTTTCTAAAAGTCAATTATGATAAAAGTGGTGACGTTCTTTCAGAAATAAAAGAAACCGGCGGACTGGTATGAAAGGTTTTATTTCAGCAGATGAAGCTCGTGAGCTATATAAGGATATAAGCAAATGACACACTATTGTTTCTGCCAACCCTGTAATGAAAAACACGTGAGCTTACGTATTATTTTTAACCTATCATTACAATTTTTAAAGATTATGCTAATAGGGTCATATGTTTTATGTTGTTATCAGTAAAAACAAGTGATAATATTACTTTACGATACTTTCTGAGAGCTCTCACGGGTAGATAGTCAGACTACTTGCTAGTACGCATACATTTATTAAATTCTCTGTCCTAAATCTAATTAAATTCTAGTTATCAACTTTATTGTTAAAACTGGGTAAGTTTGAGTAGATACCTAAAGAAAGAAGAGCTACCAAATTTGTTTTTAATCAGCGTAGAATTTTCTTTTTAATGAAGTGAAAGCTTCTTTAGGCGCTCGTCATCGTCACCGAACGCTTTCCATGAGCTATATTTGTACATATTATTGTGTATATATGTATGTCTACTTTTTGGGTGAACAAAAAGCTTGAAACTCGCGTCACCGTAACGGCACGCTTAATATGAACTATAGTTTTCACTTCTATCGGCAGTCCCCAAAGACTGTACTGCATGTTTTTAGTTTAAATTATTTTATTTTATTTTTTATTTATTTTATTTATTAAATTATTTGAGCATCAAAAGTATATATGCACATATATACTCAAGGGTCCATACATATATACGTACATACATACGCTCACGCCTGTAACCGTTAAGGGTAGGTTTCAAGACTAAAGTAGAGCTATATTTGTACATATTATTGTGTATATATGTATGTCTACTTTTTGGGTGAACAAAAAGCTTGAAACTCGCGTCACCGTAACGGCACGCTTAATATGAACTATAGTTTTCACTTCTATCGGCAGTCCCCAAAGACTGTACTGCATGTTTTTAGTTTAAATTATTTTATTTTATTTTTTATATTTTTTATTTATTTTATTTATTAAATTATTTGAGCATCAAAAGTATATATGCACATATATACTCAAGGGTCCATACATATATACGTACATACATACGCTCACGCCTGTAACCGTTAAGGGTAGGTTTCAAGACTAAAGTACGCCAGCTCTACATAGACCTATTGGCAGAATCACCTGAATAATACTCTGTGAAGTAGCTATATGTGAATATATGTATATGTGTATGGATGTATTCTATGTATGGTTATATTAATTACTTACCTGTTATGATGTTGTTTTTTGTTTTTAAAAAGACTACTCCCGTATTAGGATAAATTCCTGTGTCGCGGGGGACTTTAAAAACATTCAAACAAGGGATACAAAGAACACCCAGACTCCAAACAACCATTTGAGGATTACACAAAGTGTTGGCCGTGCGGGGATCGAACCCACAACACCACAAGCCGCTACGCCATCTGTGTAGTACAGTATTTTTACAGTGTTAATCAACCTTTTTTTTTCTTTACGTTTAAAGTTATGTACACCTGTCACGTGCATCTCTGTATCACCCAATGGTTGACTGGTAGAAAATCCTCCTCCTCATGCGATATAAATATAAATGCTATATAAATAAATAAATATTAAAAACCCATATTTTGCCAATTAGAATTTGGTCCCTAACGTAATAGGGGGCGAGCCTATGGCTGTCAACCGGGCACTATGTGACTGTATATATATTGTCTCATAGATAAACAGTCCGATCCCTTGGTCGCCTTTTACGACACCAGCGGGAGAGGGGGGACTCTACTCTATTCTACCGAGAACCACACGCCTTTAATAACAAAAGTATATAAACATTTTTTTTTATACTATACGGGACAGACGAACAGACGGGTCACCTGATGGTAAGTGACAACCGCCGTCCATGGACACCTGCAACTCAAGAGTCCCATGTGCGCTGCCCGCCTTAGAAGGTGATGAGGGATGGGAGTTGCGGGGAGGGGAGAAAGAGAGGAGGGATGAGGTAATATAAACAATTCTTATCTGTACTATTGCAGCTCTTTGGAGTCCTGAGGAGCCCTGAAGAACTTATATGTATATGCTTATATATATAAATAAATAATACATATGGACTTGATGCGTCCGCAAGATTAACTTTATAATATAAAAATATGTTTCATTGTGTTATTAAATTGAAGACTCATATGTTTATGATTAAGTGCATTTTAATATTATATCGATAGTAAAGTATCAATATAGAATATACAGTATTGCAAAAACGTTATTATTATACATGTTGTTGTGTTGTATACATGTTTTTTAGATCCAAATTCAATTCATTTAAATCACATGTTAACTATTTAGAGTCAAAGACCTTTACGAGATAAAGTCGCTATCATATCTCGTAAAGGTCTGATACAAAATAAAACAAGTAGCAATTTCTTCCTTGTTTGGAATATATAATATAAAAATAAATTTGAATAAAATAAATAAAAAATATTAATATTGCAAACAGCACAAGGAAGATGATCCTGTTTTCAACTCGACAACGTTCTCAATTCGACTGTATGTTCTTTTTGTTTTTTTTTGTTTTTTATCTCATAACTTTCTATTGGGTGAACCGATTCTGATGATTTTTTTTATTTGAAAGCTGGTGCTTCCCGTGTGGTCCCATTTTGGTCCAATTCTGATAATGGTATCCATGAGAAAACTATGCAAGTCTTAAATTTGAATTATGTGCGCGACAAATGGACGCATAACTTAATATCACGCAAATCGATTTCGATGTTTTTTTTATTAGAAATGATGAACTTCATGGGTAGTTATATTAGAGTTAGATGGTAAGGTTCTGACAATGGCATTCATTAGAAAACCATATAAGTCTTAAATTTTATGATTGAAAGCGGTTGTCTACTTTTTAAAGTGAATTATAAAAAAAAGAGGTATCTTTGTCGGCGCTATAATGATGTAACAATTAAAAAAAAAAAAAAAAAATACAACTAACAATAATTTCTTCAAAGTAAAATAATATTGCAAAAGGTCTAAAGACAAAAAAAAAGAAAATTAGGATTTTTGTGTGTCGGCGAAATCAAAGGACCTAATTAGACTGGGGTGGACGTTCGTTGCTCGCCTTTGATCCCGGCGACCTGATTCATGACTTTATCGTGAGTGAAATAATATAAAAATGGGGTTTCAATTCGTTTCTTTTTTTTATTGAATTTATTTTGTTCTAAAAATGAACTACTGAACATATTTCGTTCATATATTACACATAGCCTAAAAATGGGTAATTCTATTTGGATCTAAAAAAAATGTGATAAACTTTATGCCACCTTGTATAATAACTGATATTTTGGGGATTTTCGTTTTATTGCAAATGCTATTGCAATTTAATACATTTATAGAGAAATACGCAGGACCAAAGCCTGCATATTATTTATGTATAATAATACAACAACAAATACTACAACGAATATCGCACCGTCGATTTAGCCATTAATTTAAAAATGTTATAAAAATATGATTGTTTTATTATGGTTGTAATGTTCAGTATTTTATGTTTATGAGATATTTTGTAGAAAATATTGTATGAAAAAGAAAATAAAGCTATTATGATTTATGATATGCCACTTATAAAGTATTTTTATGAAGTTTCACTTATGTAAATATGACTTTATAATTAACTGAACTACAACCATTACATTATTCGCATGTTGGTACTGTCTTACACAATGTTATCACTTGTGACTTGTCTTTACAATTTCTCCTCTATACACCAACCTGTTGTCACAACTCACCTTTGGTTTTTTACTTTCCTGCTTACCCCAAATCACCTGTATATTTATTTTAACTTACCTGCTTACACCAACATGTCCATCCGTCTCTAGCTTTTAGTTTACCTTTTTACACCACCTATTTGTGTGGATAATGTTGGGTCATTATGTTATCAGTTATGGGCTCGACTCCCACATTAAGATATTTGTCTAAAAAGCAAACTTTTTAAAGACGTCTCCCGCCGTAGGAATTATTCCTATGCAGAATTGGTCTCGACATGCAAACAACGTAGATACAGAACACCCAGACTACAAACAACTACTTTCTGTTACACATTGTCCCGTGTGGGAATCGAACCGATGACCTAAGCAGTCAGGATCACTGACTACTAAACCTACAGGCCAGTCATCTCAATTAGGTGTATAGTTGTAAGTACAGATTTGAATACTGGTCAACTGTTTTTAGAGTAATGGCCTGAAGTCTGTTACTACACCTATGCCTTATATATAAATAAAAAGTTTTATTGTCTAATTCCAGTTGAAGATGTCGTGGGCCTGTGACCAGGCGTTAACGGCAACCATCGTGGACAGTTACCAGGTAGCTGGGCCACTTTTCGTGAAAACCCTTCAGAGTATCTTCGCGGCCCAATGCGCCCTCGTTGGGGACCATTTATGGCCCGACGATGCCACGCCAGCTGTACTTGATGGTAGGTAATTCTTTAAAGAAGAAACTTGGAACTATATAGGGACTTCCATAATATATTATATAGAAGAACTGAAGAGTTTTGGTTTGTTAGTTACTTGTTAGTACTATTTAAACTACCAGTCAGATTATATAACAACTTTTTGTATTTGACAGTCACATTCAAGAAGAATAGGGTACACGCTATTATTATATGGAGTTGTCTTTCACAAATAAAATATCAATGAAGTTACGAAAAAACCAGTATATTATATATATAGATAGGATATACTTTAAATAAAATCTATATGACATATAGTTAACATGACATAGTTTTCACGCGTAAATAAATGTATTTCTTGCAAGCAAATGAACGAACGGTTATACGAAAGGGCTTGTAACAACTAAATAGTCCATTCGCTAATAATAAAATTACAATTATAATTCCTATGATACCCACTGATTTATAATTAACTTTACACCCAGGAAATGACCTTTAATCACATTTAGATAGATTTTATTGAATTCTGTTTTTTACATGGACAATTATATGTTAGCTTAACTAGAATAGGACGTAAAGTAATTTCTTTCCTTGACACCGTCTGTGCATGGGTTAGTTTAATACAATTTTCTGATGAATATTAATCGTTTAAACGGTTCGATATGTAAATAGATAGCTAATCGCTATAATGTTTATAAATTACAATGCTTATTTTGTTTTGCGGCTTTTTATACAAATATACAAAACTTATTCCTGATAAGTCCCTGAAGTCTGCTGTAAAACAAAAGCTGTACTTTCAAGGTTATATTACTCAGTGGTGGATTACATGGAAGATAGAAGCGCTTGGTGCAATCCCAAGCGCTTCTATGTAACAATGTAATGTTAGCTATGTTTCTGGTTTTCTGTCTTTTTTTATTATATTTTTTTGTTTTTCCTTTTTAACTCATTTTTTCCCTGCCGAACTACATTACATTCTAGTAGCCTAATTTTATTTTATTTACTTTTAGCAACATAATATAGCAAACGTCAAAATAGTTTTATATTGAATAGCATATGTTGTACACGAAAGATTGTAATATCTTTCTGGTAATTTAAAAGATTGGCTATGAGTTTGTTTGCCCGATTCCTTTTCATAAGGCTCAACCATTTGAAAACGGACTTATAGATCAACACAGGCAGGTATTTAATTATTCTATACTTTTTAAGATTAATTTCACATTTGACAAAGCATTTCTTTAAATAAGACGATTTCAATTAATTGTTGAGCAATTTTATGAAATAAATATATTTCATTTGAATTTGAATAAACATTGATGATGTATGATTGATGTATTCATTGAACATTGATTGATGTACTCATATATATATGTATATATATGAGTACATCATCTGCAAATAGGATCTTACTCACCGGACAGTCCACCCGAGACCACGGTCGGTATAATTACATCAAAGATCACTTACACCTGGCTATATCTCCGAACGGGTAGTCAGAGATGCCTCTCCTCTCCTCTTTTTGCCAAACATTATTTTACCCCACTGACGTAATAGCGGACAATTCTATTACGGTAATCCGGCATTGTATATGTATATATACATATATATATTTAGAGTGCATTGCATCGAGAGTGCATCGGATTGAGAGTGCATCGGATCGTCGTAGCGAGCGGACGTCTCTGTGCTCCGCTAGCTTAACGTACGGGCGCTTGCGGGTAAGTTGCAAAATTTATATTTATTATTATAATAAATTAAAAATTTGCGCCCGAGTTGTACTGTGTACACTCGTGCGGGGATAGCCTTCCCCCAGATTAACCGACGTACCGGGGCCCACGCCGTAGGGGAGGGGTCACACGGCCCACAACCACACGGTGACTGGTAACCTCCGGTTACGTTTCGGCGCCACCGACGTATCTGCACCAGCATGGACCCGAAATCACCATCACCCGTTGGAGGTGGGTCTTCGGACGACGCAGTGCTGCAGGACCAGCGACGTGGATACCAGGGCGACCTGCGCATCTACAACTCCCTTCGTGAGCAAGGTGAGTTATCGCAGGGACTGCAGCGCTGGGTAGGAGCCTACTTCCGGGTGATGGAAGTCCAGCTCGGCATCCGAAAGAAGGAGGAGGTGTCATCATGTGACCTCCAAATTCTCAAAGCTGTCGAGCTGTCACTACAGGACAAACCGACCGAAGTCGAAGTCTCAGGAAAGAGAACCCGGGACGAGGATTCGGACATCGACCTGCCCACTAAGAGGGCAAATATGGAGGAGTCGCCAAACATATCTACCGAAGGCCTCCCTCCCTTAGGCCACTCTACCCTTAACTCGACACCGGAACAGGGGGAAAAGAGCTATCTGCGGGAGGATTCTTCCTCCTCCTACAGGTCCCTTGCCCCCCTGCCAAAACGCTCACGCGAGGTGACTGTACAACCACCTGCGCACAAACCGGCTGCAGAGAAATCTCCCACCCCCACACCTACGCCTCGGACGATGGCAGCCATATTGGCTGCACCACCTCCAAAAACGAGCCACCCATCACCTGTACCTGTTACCACAGCCCCACCACAACCCCCAGCCCGTAAGCAACCAATCCTGGTGGTGGACCGTCTGGATAACTGGACGGCCCACTTCAAGGAATTGGCGAGCGTCATAGGCCATCCGCCAAACGTAAGACCGTTCGGCAAGGGGTTCAAATTTACCCCTAAAGACGATGCGGAATTCCGAGCTATCCAGTCCCATCTCGATAAACTGGGACAAGACCAGGCCCCATATTACGCCATAGCTCCACCACACCAAAGGCCTCTCAAAATGGCCATCCGTGGACTACCAGCCGACACTCTTGCGGAAGAGATCGTCGAAGACTTGGCCGGCAAATGTGCCCGTCAAGTACGCCAAGCACATCCGGGCTCGTAAGGGACGACCTGGGTGTATCTTTTTCGCGGAGATGGAGAAGACACCAGCAGCCACCAAAGCATACAACATCAACGAGATCTTGCTGATGCCTGGCGTTGTGATCGAGGCCTGGAGGGGTAAGAAGGGGCCCTCACAATGCCATCGCTGCCAGGGCTTTCACCTCAACTGCCACAGGCCTCTTACCTACACACGAATGCACTCGCCCAAGAGACCAGCCTCCAACTTGTGCAAATTGCAAGGGCCCACACCCTGCAAGCAGTGCCTCGTGCCCCGTTTACAAGCGCGAGGCACGAAACAAGAAGGCGGGCCTAACCCCAAAGACTGGTCCACCTAAAATAATTTCACAACCAAACATGGTTAGTGACTCGGCACCAGCCACCCTCATGGCAGAGGCTAACCCAGCACCTCAAGCCAAATCAAAGAGGAAACGCCGGAAAAAGAAGACCGATCCCGCGAAGCCACCCCTACCTACAACCTCAACAGGTGGGGAGAAGACCGCAGACCAACTCGCCGTCCTCCTTATGCTGTTTGCACAGCGAGTAAAGGCCGGCGATGTCAATATAGCAGGAATTCTCCAGTCTCTCCCCACCAATGGATAAGCCGTTGAGGGTGGTTCACTGGAACTCAGAGTCCTTGAAAAACAAAGTAGGACTCCTACGCGCCTTCTTGACAGAACAGCAGGTCGACGTTATGTTGATAAGCGAGACCCATCTTTAGGCCAGTATACCGCTAAGGGTCCCGGGATACTTTATCTACCGCCAAGATGAGGTCTCTCCGAGAGGTGAAGCCTACCGTGGACTTGCTGTCCTGGTAAGAAGGACAATTGTGCACCAACCCGTCGAGCCGATAGGACTCGACAACATGCACGCACTAGGTGTCGACATTCAGGTTGGCGGGCGAGAGATGCGCCTGTATGCAGCATACCGCGCACCGCACCAAACTTTCAAGACTGACGAACTACGCAGCCTTCTAAGTCACCCAACACCGACCATCATCGCGGGAGACTTAAACGCGAAACACCCAGCCTGGCACAGCCCCAACAGCAACAGAGCAGAACAACTCCTGGTACAAGACGCTGAAATCCACGGCTACGGGATGGGGAGCCCCGGGAGCCAACCAGGATAGACCGCATAGACTCAAGCCGGGACAACATCCTGGACATCACAGTGTACAGAGGCCTGAGGGCACCCCCGACACAGGAGGTTCTCCAAGACCTCCCATCAGACCATAGACCTGTGCTACTGGTGTTCAGGGAACCCGCGGCGATGGTCAACCCACCAAAACCCCTAGTGCATAGGAACTGGAGTAAGTACCTGGAAGTACTTTCAGGATACGAACGAGGCTCCAGCCTTACTCCAAACACCACAGGAAGTCGACGCAGCCGCTGAGGAACTGTCCAGAGCTATCCAAGCCGTACTGCGCGCCTCCACAAGCACCCGACCGAACTCCGAGCGAACCGACCCGCTGCCTGCCCGGATTCGGAGGCTGCTTGGGGAGAAGCGCGAGGCCAAGAAGCTCTGGCAGAGAACTCGCCACCCTCAGAATAAGACCAGGTATAACCACCTCACCAACCAACTTAAGACCGCCCTATGGGAGCATAGAGGTAATGCGTGGGAAGATTTCCTCATTAACATCGAGGACGATACACCCTCGATTCACCGACTTTGTCAAAAGCTTACCACTGAATCCAACCCCACGCGTCCTCTCTTCGGACGGGACGGCTATCTCCGTTACCGCGTCCAGGACCGCGTCGAAATTATCGCATGCAACCCCGAAGGGCAATTTACACCTCATGAGGAGCACGATAATTTCCACACACGCCAGGTAGAAGAGGCAGTAAGATCTTACCTCTCTACCCCAATCGGCCAACTGGAGGGCGAAATGCTTGTAACCCCGGCAGAAGTTACGCGGCAATAAAGAAAACCAACCCCAAGAAAGCACCTGGCGAGGATGGTATACCAAACTCCGCGCTGCACAGACTTCCTTTAAAGGCACTGGTAGCCGTTACCCAGTTGTTTAATGGCATCCTGAGAACCGGACACTTCCCTACCATCTGGAAGCGGGGACGGGTAATTACACTACCGAAACCCGGGAAGGACCTCAGGAAGCCAGAAAACTATCGGCCCATAACTCTTCTCTCAACAACGTCCAAAGCGTTCGAGCGGCTGCTACTGGCGAGAGTGCACCCGCACATTCAACCAAGGCCGGAACAATTTGGTTTCCACCAAGGACACTCCACCACGTTGCAGCTTACTCGCGTTTTGGACGAGATGGCCACGTGGTTAAACAAAGATGGACACACGGTGACCGTAATGCTAGATATGGAGAAGGCCTTCGACAGGGTGTGGCATGATGGTCTCATCCACAAACTGTCGAAGACTTCTCTACCACGCAGAATTGTCGCGGTCATCGCATCATTTCTATCACATAGAAAATTCCACGTGGCCATAGGTGATACCACGTCACAAGAGAAGCCCATAAGTGCCGGCGTCCCGCAAGGCAGCTGCCTATCGCCAATCCTGTACGCCCACTACACGAACGACATCCCGGTAGTTGGTGACGTCAGGTTGGGACTATTTGCCGACGACGCCGCATACACATCCAGCTCCCGCAACGCCAACCATGCTGCACGCAAACTGAGTCCCACTCTTGATGCACTTCCATGCTGGCTCAAGAAATGGAGACTCAAGTGCAATGTTAGCAAAACACAAGCCTTGCTGACCGGCATGGCGCATTATCCACCCAACCTTCGCCTATTGGGTGAAGACATCCCCTGGTCGCCGAAAGTTAAATACCTGGGTGTGACCATCGACAGAAACCTGTCGATGTCCCAACACGTCGACACCGTCATTACAAAGGCACAGCTTGTGAGAACAAAGCTGCGCCCTCTGCTGTCCCCTAGACTACCAATCCGAGCAAAGCTCGGTATCTACAAAAGTTATATCAGAGCACGCCTCACATTTTCGGGGCCTGCCTGGTATAACCTGACAGCAGAGTCACAGCGCAAGCGACTCCAAGCTGCGGAAAACAGATGCCTGCGAATGGCGGTCGACGCGCCCAGGTATCTAAAGAACTCCACGATCTATCGCGATCTCAAATGGGAACCAATCCATGGTTTCATAAGCAGACTCGCCACGGGCATGTTCGAGCGGGCCGACTGCTCAGCAATGCCGCATCTGCAAAACATTGCTCCACTACCCCACCCAGACACGACTGTGCTGATCCGGAGGCGGCAAAAACGCCCCGCTCGGGAGCTAATATCGGCTTCCTTGAGCGGGGCGACTGCATCGGATAGAGAAGGCGAACCACCGGTCTCTCGCAGGCGGATCACTGGTCCCCTCTTTAGAGGGTCGACCAGCGGCACAGCCTCGAGACCGGGGATTTAACCCCAAAGACCGGTTCATAGTGATGAACCGCGGAGAAGATCACTATAAGGAGCCCAGTGCTCCCAATAGTTTCCCCATCCCCTATACAGGGATGAGATGAAAACCACGAGATATACATATATATAGATAACAGTTCAATTCCTTAGTCGCCTGTTACGATTTTGACGGGAAGAGATGGGCTGGCTCTATTGTACTCCATCGTGAACCACATGGCACTATATTATATTATATTAGGATTAAGTCTCAATTTACATACATAATATGTATGAAAGTAGATCAGTTTAAAAATGAACGAGGACCTGATTCACTTGAAGACATTTCTAGCAAAAGCTTTTTTAGTCTTATATAGTACGTTTGAGGATGAATCCTTATCGATTACAAGGTGAATTTTGTATAATTATATTTGTGTTTAATCACATAATTTACCCAAGTTACTAATTAAATTATACAATTATATTTTCAAAAGATTTTAAGCTAGATCTTTTCTTGTTCTTTTCTTCTTTGAAAATAGTAAAATCTTTGAAATAATAAAATCGGCTCAGCCGATTAGACGTCAAAAGCGTCTAAACGGCTGAGCCGATTTTGATGGAGTCTGGTATGGTGATCCTTCGGACCCTGAAGAAGGTTTAATCAAAATGCCACGAAGCCGCTAGTAATGCGATAAAAGCGAATGTAAGGTTTTTTGATATGTTTTCATGTCTTATCTAATAAAACGTATTTCACCATCTTAATCTTCTTACCCTAATCCCAAAATTTTGATGTATGGTGTATTGTTAGAATCCTTATACATCCCGAGTGACTGATGATCTGATTGTAGTAACGTGATTATAATGGCGTACTACCGTCTCTGCCTACCCTGGACGGGTATAAGAACCTGAGAATACATATGTATGTATGTAACGTGATTAATATACATTTATTCTATTAATGGTAATCTAACTACAGGTGCTGAATGAGTGTAGTGCATTAATAAGTTATTATAAAAGTAATTCATAGCAACCATACAAACTAGTAGTAGTACTATAATGGCGTACTACCGTCTCTGCCTACCCTGGACGGGTATAAGAACCTGAGAATACATATGTATGTATGTAACGTGATTAATAGTTACATTTATTCTATTAATGGTAATCTAACTACAGGTGCTGAATGAGTGTAGTGCATTAATAAGTTATTATAAAAGTAATTCATAGCAACCATATAAACGAGTGGAAAAGGCGTCAATGTCTTAACAACAATCAATGTTTTAACATATACTCACGCCTGTAATAGAATTAGGAGAAGGCAGAGGGAGTAATAACACCTTCATTTGGGTCATTACAACTTTATAATATTTAATATAAAAATAAAATACAGCATATCATAATTACAAGTTACAAATAAATCGTATCGGTATGAAATAAAAATACCTGAAGTATGAATGAACATCTCAGAGTACTTATCTATAAATAAGCGAAGGGACATTATTAGAATTGCCAGTTGCCGATATTCAACTAGATATGTATTGAAATATTTATCGCCTCATCTTTAAACAAAGTAAGTTAAGATAATTGCAGTGACATAAGAAACAAATGTATAATTTCAGATCCAAATTACGACTTTATTGTGGTAGGCGCTGGATCAGCAGGTGCAGTTGTGGCCAACAGACTCAGTGAAAATCCGGAATGGAAAGTTTTGCTAGTAGAAGCTGGAGGAAATCCATCCCTACTCACAGAGGTAAAACATTAAGTGACCCAAGTGTCTACTTATTGTAAACTCAACAGGCCTGTTGCAAACTTTCACAACTAACTAAACAAAATTATTTTATATGTAATGTTTCAGAATCCACAACTTTTCTACAACAATATTGGTACTTATATGGATTGGGGTTACCAGACCGAAGCTCAAGAAGGTACTTGTAGGGGTTACAAAGGAAAAAGGTGTGCTTGGCCAAGAGGAAAAGTCTTAGGTGGTAGCAGTAGTATCAACGCTATGTTCTATGTGAGAGGCAATAAAGCAGATTACGATCAGTGGGCTGCTGATGGCAACTACGGTTGGAGTTACCATGACGTATTGCCATATTTCCTAAAAAGTGAGAATTTTCATGGAGACATTACAGAAGAAAACAAAATTTATCATAATGAAAGCGGACCTCTGCATGTTATACAAGAAAAACAGCCACACCCTTTTGAAAACATGATTATTGAAGCAGCAAATGAACTTGGGTTGAAAAACTTAAGCGATATTAATGGTGCCAGCCAAATGGGAGTTCTCGTAACACACAGCACTATTAAAGAAAATCATAGATTCAGCACTGCCAGAGCATTTTTGAGCCCAGTTAAAAATAGGAAAAATCTTCATGTCATGAAACATGCTTATGTGACACAGATTTTGTTTAAGCCTGAAACGAACCAGGTCAGTGGCGTTCTTATTCATAAAGATGGCAATAATATTGTAGTTAATGCTCAGAAAGAAGTTATATCATCAGGTGGATCTATTAACTCACCGCAGCTTCTAATGCTATCGGGTTTGGGTCCAAAAAAGCATTTAGAAGAAAAGGGCATTGACGTCAAAGCTGACTTAGCTGTGGGTGAAAACTTACAAGATCATGTTTTTGCACCTTTATTTTATACTATGCCAGGTGACAAAGAAACAACTTCACTGCCAAATATAGGTGGTGCCCTGATGCAGTACATTCTGGATGGTACCGGTCCGCTGAAGGATACAAGTCCACATAGAGTAATTGCATTCATAAATACTACTAATCCTACGTCCTCTATACCAGATTTTCAATTTCACTATTTAGTTACGCCGCCTGGTTTATCAAATATGCTTGATATTTATGGTAAACATGGATTGAATGACGAAATTCACAAAAAATATCTTAAAATGAACGAAGATAAATTTGTTATGCTAGTATATACTGTATTGTTACACCCCATGTCTATTGGCAAAATTATTCTTGCAAGTAAAAATCCTTTTGACAAACCTTTGATATATCCAAACTACTTTGTAAATCCCGAAGATATGGCAAGTATGATCAGAGCAATGAAACTGCATGTTTTAAAACTTGGTGATACAAAATCTTTCCAAAAAGCTGGCTTTAAATTAGAATGGCTAGATATTGACGCTTGCAGAAATTTCGATAAAACTAGCGACAAACACTTAGAATGCATAGTCAGGGAGTTAACTTTCTCGTTATACCATCCAACCAGTACAGTTAAAATGGGCCCCAAAAATGACTCAACAGCGGTGGTTGATCCTGAGCTCAGAGTATACAAAGTAAAAGGTTTACGAGTGATTGATGCCAGTATAATGCCCTTCGTTGTTAGAGGAAACACAAATTCACCATCCATCATGATTGGCGAAAAGGGAGCAGATATGATCAAACAGTTTTGGTTAAATAGAAAACATACAGAACTATAAAATAAAACATTACAACTTGTTAAGTGATATAAAAGTGTAAGTTAAGCATACCGTAGGTTCAATTAAATTAATATTGAACATTACACTTTGGAGACCATTTATATCTAGTTACTAAAACAACAAGGAAGTATTTGTGTGACGCAAGAGTTTTTTTTTGTTATAGGTGAAAAATCACAGTTTTCTTAATAATTTTAATAGAACCTAACTCATTATTTTCTACTTCATCATAGAATCTGGACACTTGGTATAGGTCTCTTAATTTTTAACGCCTAAATGTAGCTCACCAAGAAGCTAAAATTAACTTAACTTATTAAGACTGTTTTTTTTTTAAATAGTGGTTTTGTAGACTTAAATATAATCTCTTGTGGATTATTTTCATAGATTAATTTTTTCAATAATATTAATTGTATTTTTATATTACTGTGTCTAGATAGTTATCGGCCAGCTGTGGACGGGGATAGGGTGATGATGATAGTTATAAGAAATTGTAAATATGTTTTTTCATACTTTAAAAAGAAAGAAAGAATATATATATATATATATATATATATATATATATATATATATATATATATATATAATATAAATATATATATATATAAATTAAAACAATTAAACATTAAATTAACTGTTCCAGGGCTACTCCATAAGTTTTGCCACTAGTATGGTATTAGAATATAAACCTCGTGAATCAGATTCAAATTTATTTAAATATACGGTTTTACTCACCTGTGTATATGGATTAAGTCGTCCAGCCACCGAACGGCATAATGAAAACCTTAAAAAAGGCCACCTGTCAAGACCAAAACTAGTCGGGCATCTGCGAAATACACACGTGAGTAAAACCGTACATTTAAATAAGTATGAATCTAATTCACGAATGTTTTTATACTAAGATTGTCGTTTGCCCAAGGACAACAATGGGTTGATTGAGTGACGTCACTTAGACCTGATTATTGTTTGTAGCATTTTCATTATTGGCACTATAAACTGTACGCCAATAACTGTTGTTTTAAATGCTTCAATCGCCTTTTCAAGCCGTCCGCTCTTCTTGAACTCACAAACAAATTGTGGGTGCCATTGCGAAAATTAGCCCTGATTATTGTTTCAAATTATATTTCGATTTACGTACCTTAAAAACATAATAATCATTAAATAAATCTTTCAATAATGCATTTTTGACTACTGTCATTATTGAATTATTAATATAATTTCTCAATAATTAGGTATAAGGCAAGTTCCCCATTGTTCAGTCTATGCCTGCGAAAGAAGGAAGGTTATGATTTCGACGAGATTTCGTGAGTGATATGTACGAATATTTGTTGACGCCCTAATGCTTAACTGGTTTGATGAATTTCTATATGGGAGGTGTCATTTGAATAGTGTCTATGGTGGAAATGAAATAGGATTCGTACACAATTTAGACATAAAGACAAAAAAATACAGGCAGTTTTTGGGGACTGCCAATAGATGTGAAACCTAAGCAACTTGAAAATTGTATCGTCAAGCTATTAGATTATACACAGTATACATATAGCTCGTGGGAAACGTGCGGTGACGATGACGCGGGTTCCATGATTGTTGTTCACCCAAAAAGTTCTTAACGCGCCTAAAGAACTCTTCACTTCAATAAGTGGTAATTAATAATGAACACTCACGCCAAAGCAGAGGCGTGTTAAGCATCAAATTTTACTGACTATATAGTGTAGTCCCACTTACATAATATGTCAAGCCTACTGACGTCATCCGGGCACTATGGCAATTCGATGGGAGAATGGGGAGTATATCGAAAGGAGAAGGGAGATAGAAGAGGAAGGACAAGGATATTGCTTGTAGAGATGGATTTGGGAGTGTAAGTTATTAAAATAGTACTTGTTAGAGTATAATGCAAATAAACCCACTCGTGCGTTTACTAGTAGCCAGTAAAGAGTTGCACTATCTTCCTCCTGGCTTCACCATCAGACCATCGTTATTAATCTGTTGAATCCCACACTAATCGGTTTGTGCTCATAGCATAAACTCGAGGGGTTTACTAATTTCAATTTGGAGAGACACAGATAAGTAATAATAAGAATATCTTCAGACATCTCAAACACAGCTGTCTGATCTTTAAGTATATTTCTAAATATTTTATAGATAAATTATTATAAACAAAAATAAAAGTTACGTTCAAGTTTTTTTTACATAATGTCGGGTAATACTTTTCCAATAATTTTACTTGTTTGTCGTCCAGAAACCAGTTCACCATAGCTTTGAGTGAAATATTAAAGAGAAGTTTTAACAAAATAGGGTCATTCAATTACCGTTACTTAAAACAGCGCTTTCGGAATATTCCAATAAACAAATCTTGAGTCCAAATTTCAAGGTTATACACTTTCAATAAGAAATAATATACAAAAAAAATATGGTGGTATATATGGTGCTCCGTAGTTAGAGGCTAGCTGACCGGGTTTACTGTATTGGTCAGTGATGTGACGGCTCGCTGTGCAAGCACTTGTGCTTTACAAACAACAGTTCTGTGCATAGTAACCGTGTGCTAGCAATATTATGTAAGTTATTTTTATCTCTTAAATTAATTTCACCACTTATGGGGCTGGCTTCAATATTAGCTAAGCTCTCACTTCTGATGTACACCCACTACAGAACTTCTAAGCAAGGTTTTATTTTCCAAACATAAGCATAGAAAATATATTTTTTAAGTAAATAATATAATTCTGGTAGCATAAATATGTATTTACAAAATCGTAGAAAATGTTAGAGTTAATGTCTTCAAAAATATATATTGATGTTTTGATACAACTTTGCATGTCAGCGATTATCTCAACTAAACTACTATTTCTATTACTCGATTTGGTTGAGGCTTATTATTTAATGCATAGTTTTATATATATATTATTGAGGTACATTATATAATATATTTGGAACGATCTTAGGATATTAGGAGAATATATTAGGCTCTGATAAGGATCTTCGCACATAGATAATGAAACTCTTCTATTAATAACGGCAACAATGCCACTGTTAGGGCAAGATTGAGTCACAGTCAGTTGTTTTATTTTTAGTTGATACATACTTATAATAAACCCTTATTCTCCCATACATTCTGTTTCATTCTATAAAACATAATACACATGGACTTATTTATAATATTGCCTGAACGTTTGTTGCTGACTGTACCAAATAATTTCATGGAGCTGTTGGGAAAGAAAATATGTAATAACTATGTAAAAATCTCCTGGAGCTGTTGAGAATTTATGTGTGGAATCAAATAAATACTTTTTTTTTAATTCTTGGAGTCGCTAGGAATAAATGAATAGAGATTTAAAAACATTAATTAACGTTTTTTTTTATATTTTTGGAGTTAGTGAGAATTCAAGAACAATAGAATTTTGGAGCGCTGGGAACGACCCAGTCGTAAAAAGGTAGCAAAGAGAGTTATTGCTGTTGTTTAAAATACATTCCAGTAATAACATACATATAAAAAAGTGTTAACCAAGGAGTATTTACACCAAATGCGTGACGTAAATGAACAAAAAATGTACTGCAAACGTGTTAAAAACTCGCTTTATATGCTTAAATGTATTGACAGAATACAATAACCTCGGTAATAAGTCATCACGGTTTGACTTCGACCAAATCGCTCAAGGATCGCCGATCACAAAACAAATTAGCTAGCCAGTGTTATAAATATCTAAAAACAGTTACCGGTTGCAGTCACTTCCAACAATATTTCTTGGATAGCTTTTACATACATATATAACAGCTATATTTTAAATTATGAACAGCTACAGTCAAAACTGTTAAATTCAGTCTCACCTTTGAGAGCAATAAAACATCTCAAATATAACTTAAGTTTTTAAGTATGATTATACGCTGATCTTTGCTCAGTCCCAGGCCAATTTGGGATACCGTTAGGTTTATAGAGAAAATAATGACTCGTTTTACTATTTTTTTATTTGATGAAATAATGACTTACCGTTAGGAGTGTTCCAAAGTTCACACACAGAATTATAAACGAATTATAATTTTAACGGTGTAAGTCATTATTAATAGTTCATTACCTACATACCATATCGCGATTCTCTGCAACCCCTTTGTAAATAAAAGTTACTCGGTGCTCAGGAGCAATGGAGAAAGAGAAACAACTAACGTTTCTCAATTGCACTCGCACTGCCGCAACAGTTCAGAAACCATGACCACTTCGAATTGTTCTTTCAGTTCAGAAGATCTGAGGAACGTAATGTATAACAAATGCATAAAAAACAAATAAAATACTTGATTACAGTTAATATGTTTTTGATAGTGGTATAGATAATAGTAAGTAATCACAGTACCATACTATATTGAACCCCAAATGCAATTCAGTCATAAACAGTTTTTGTTTACTTACCGTTGCTGTTGTTGTAACTGAATTATGAGTTATTAGTAAAAGTGATTTTATTTAAAATTAACAAGATGGTTGGGCCAAGAAAGTTTTAAGACTAACATATCTAGTCACACGGAAGCTTATATAAGTTAAGCCAAAGAATTATACATATTGCATAACGTTACAAGTACAATTAAAATTATTTTTATTTTTTTATGTAATAGGGGCGAGCAAGCGAGCTCACCTGATGGTAAGTGACTTCAACCGCCCATGGACACTTGCAACTCAAGATTCACAAGAGTGCTGTCCGCCTTAAAGGGTAGGGAAAGAGGAGAAGGAAATGGAGGAGGGGAAAGAGGGGAAGAGACACACGGGTAGGGAAGGGGGCTGGGCCTCCGGTAATCTAACTTACAAAATGCAAGCATTGTTTAACAGGGGGGTTTTCTGTGAGACCGAGGTAATACTCCGTTCGAGCCAGCCCATACGTGCCAAAAAATGGATCTCCCACGAACAAAATTACAAGTATACTATAAATTAAAAATAAATATATTCTTGTTAAATGCTAACTAAAAGGAGTGCCACCTCATCAAATTTCGTGAATTTAGTTCAATTTAGTTTGTAGTCTATTTGTAATGATACGTGTATGCATATATGTATGTATATACATATACATATGTCATCCGGGTACATTTGCTAATTAGATGGGAAACTTTGGAGTATATTGACATGAAGGGTAGGATAGAAGGGGAAGAATTAGGATAAGGGGAAATTGCTTAGAATAAAATAGAGTTCATCATAATTTTTGTTTCTAAATTTCAGTATAAAAATGTCGTGGGCTTGCGACCAGGCGTTTACCTCTAACATAGTGAATAGTTACCAGGTGGCCGGACCGCTCTTCGTGCAGACCCTACAGAGTTTCTTTGCAGCGCAATGTGCTCTCACAGGGGATCATCTTTGGCCCGATGATGCGACGCAAGCTGTACTTAAAGGTACGTAAACATTTATCCTCATCCTAACTAATGTCAATACAACAACAGCAACACACAAACGCATTTGCGTTGTGTGTGTTGTTGTTGTGTTGCGCTCTCATGTTTTAACTACTGAGAGCTACTAGAGCCTAGCTAATTAAGGAAATAAGCATCCTGACGATGCCTTGTCAGTATCTTTATGAAAACATTACGTACGCAATAAAAAGTCTGCACCTGTTTACAAAACGATGTGAAAGACAACTATATTACGAAATACCAAAATAAATTAAATCATACGAAATTTAGATTAGCAAAACAACAAACATCTGTTATGGGGTACTCAGTTAAAATATATAATAAAATACCTTTTGATATTCTTGAACATAATGAGAAAAACTGCTCCACACCCACACTGTACATAAGAAATTTCACTGGTGAATTCAATTTTTTTTTATTTTATACTCTTGGTTTTATTATTTGACACGTAATTATTTGTTAAGAGAGCGAGAATTAGTAGTTGAGATATTAATAAGTTGATGAAAACATTTTCAATTATTATTACTGACATATGTGTTTGTAGGTTTATGTTTTGTCTCCTGGCAGTTCTGAGTATGTCATGCTCGTTTAGAAGTCCTGCCAATGGTGGCGTATGTGTCGGGACCTTCGGCTCCCTTTGATATGGTTGAGATGAATGGTGGCTGGCGCATGCGCCAGGCTTGTGCACGAGTGCCGTTAATTGGGGCTGGTCATGTCCGGACTGTTGTTACCTAACATAGAATTTACGTTCAACGCAGTGCCCAAGAAAAGATGATGCCAGACTGTATAGTCCCAAAAAGCAAGCATGGTGATGGCTCAATTATGGTCTGGGGTAAATTCACCAGTTCATGGCTTCTCTAGCCAAGGAACTGGTGAATTGATCAAAATTAAAGGAATTTTGAAAAAGAAACAGCACAAAACAATTTTAGAACAAAATGCCGTTCCTGCCGGGTTGCGATTAATTAGCGGTGGATTCATTATCCAACAAGATAATGATCCAAAGCATAACTCAAAATTATGCAGACGATATTTAGAAGAGAAAGAGGTACAAGGGGTGTTAAAAAACATGGTTTGGCCTCCTCAGAGACCGGATCCCATTGAACTTTTGTGGGAAGAGCTTGAAAGGAACGTCCGTAATCGTAAGCCCATCCTCGTAAGAAGAAATATGGAACGCTTTATGCGAAAGTTAAAGCAATATATTACAAGACACTATCAACAAATTGATTGCCGGTATGCCGAGACCTGTGAGAAACGTCATAGAATGTAAAGGAGGATTATTTGATGAAAAATCAGTTTAGCCTTACTCAGCATGGACTTTTATTTTTTCTTTAGGCTTTTAAAGTATATTGTTTGTCATTGAGTGTTTTATTAGATAATTTAAACGATTAATTAAACATTTAATATTTTATTGGAATTTTATTTTATTTGTCTACTTTAATTAAGGTAGTCTTAAACTCTTGGCCCTCAGTGTATATGTACATACTAGGGGCGGCTGATAAGTTCACGGCCTAAGGTACTTAACAATGATTCCTCATCTCGCTACCGATACCACTATTAAAAATTGCAATAAATATTGCTTAATTCGTGTGCGTTGCAAAATCTGTATGTAGTAACTAAAAATTTTGAACGCACTCATCACTACGCAGAAATAGGTCCGCATGGGGGTATATCTAAATATTATTATATTTTAGTTACAATAACCGTTATTTGTTGAAACTAGTCAACTAAAATACCTCCGGTCCTGTAGAATTACCGGGATAAAAGTTATTCTTTATACAGGTCATAAACTATGTGATCACACATCCAAATCATTATCCCGAACTTTCGCGTTTATAATATTGGAAGGTAGAACGTCATGACCGATTTTTAAGATCTTTGAGGTGTTTGATTTGTATTCGCGACGAATAGCAGAATACCTAACTGAAGTAATAAAATAAGTACTAATGAATAAATGCTTATTTCAGATCCTAATTACGACTTCATAGTGGTAGGCGCTGGATCGGCAGGATCTGTAGTGGCTAACAGACTGAGTGAAAACCCAGCATGGAAAGTTTTGTTAGTAGAAGCTGGAGGAAACCCAACCTTAAGTACTGAGGTAAAATAATATATGTACTGCAAATTTTGCTGATTTGAACTTTGAATTACGACATACGTATTGCAAAGGTACGCTTATTTATTATACATAAATAAGCCTAACTATCCATGTAAGATATGTACAGGGCAAAATGCGACAAAGTTATACATACTTGTGTATATACACACATAAGCTTACGCATTTCTCCGATCGGGGTAGGCAGAGAGAACGGACTGCCACTTGCTTCGATTCTTACATATATAACGACCTTATTCATGTATATATACGAGTATAGGTACTTTTAAACCGCTTACTGACACTCCCTAAAAAATCTTATAGAAATTAGTTTGGATAGGATGGTTCAGTTTTTAGGGTTCCGTACACAATAGGGGTAGAGCCAGATAGAGGTAGTAGAGCCACGCTGATTTCAGCAGGAATGGGCCGGCTCGACCGGGGCAGTACTACCCTCTCACAGAAAACCAGCCTAAAGCGACACTCGTGCTGTCGTCTTTCGCTGGTGAATGAGTGCGCCGGAGGCCCAATGATGCAGGGATGACAGTTATCGTGGTATGTGTGTGAGCAGTGGAGTGCTCGTAGAATCATTGTGAGGGTGGCGTGGATCGAACCGTCGGCCAGGGAGACCCGTAGAAACGGTGGTGCCGCTGGCCGCCCGCGGCATAGAGAGGGGCCCAACCACGGCTAACCACCCTGGGAGGCTGCCCCGTCAGGTCGCGCATAATCCACGGAGTGGCTCGTCGTGCCGGTTGGTGACCGGACGGTGGGACCCGGCGTCCATTTCCGGGAGGCTACGGGGGCCCTTCCGTCCGGCGGTTCGGTCTCCGCCATGCCTCACCGTTACATGATGACACAGTATTTTCAGTCTCAGTTTACACAGTCACGATGACTGTCATGCCTTTTACGCCCCCTTTCCAAACTCGTATCATGGCAGTACAAAGAAAGAAAAATGGTCCAACAGCGGCATCCTCCTCTCCCACCAACCCGCTTTTTGAGGTGGAGTTCACTAACGTACGTGGACTCCATGCAAACCTCAGCGCCGTACACCAGCACCTTGAGACGGCTCGGCCGGCCATGCTTTTTCTTACGGAGACACAAATACGCCGCCCTGCCGACACGGCATATCTCTACTATCCCGGCTACGTTCTAGAGGAGTGCTTCCTCGCGAGGGCTGGGGTATGTCTTTTCGTCAGGGCGGATGTTTGTTGTCGCCGTCTGCACTTCACGTGGATTTTGGCTCTATGAGCCGGATCTACGTTTGCCTTTATCGGTCCCATTCCGGAGACTCCGAGACAACTCGACTCTTTGACTACATGAGTCACGCAACGGACAAAGCGCAGGAGCAGTTCCCGACCGCCGAACTGGTGTTTTTGGGAGACTTTAATGCCCACCATGACTACTGGCTGGGATCTTCCAGAACGGACCACGCTGGTCGAACTGCCCACGCATACGCTCTCACGCATGACCTTACCTCAAGTCGCTCAAAAGCAGTCAGCCTACCGCGCATGGATCAGGGCCCGCGCTCATTGTGACCCAGATGTTGATCGCTTAAAAGCAGCGTTTAACAAAGCCACTAAGGAATGCAAGAGGGCTTACATCAGAGCTGATGCCCAGCGCATTGCACGGTTTGGTCTCGTCGCATACCCTACGGGTAGCCGTAAGTTTTGGCGATTGGCCAAAGCCGTGCAGTCCAACTACTGCCAGCCTTTGCTGCCACCGCTGAAGTACCCTGACGGATCACTGGCCCACGAGCCGCAAGAGAAAGCGAAACTACTTGCTGACCTCTTTGCGGCTAACCCCCTTGCAACTTGCGACTCCGCAATGCGGGATATTCGCATCCGGCAGAGGGATGTCCGTGCGGAGCTTCGGTCACTCGATGTTCGGAAAGCCAGTGGACCCGACGGTATTCCGGCGGTGGTTCTTAAAAACTGTGCACCAGAGTTGTCTCCTGTACTAACGCGCTTGTATCGCCTGTCCTATTCCTCGGGAATTGTTCCGGAGGCCTGGAGAGAGGCGAACGTCCAACCCATTCCCAAAAAAGGCGACCGCTCCGATCCAGCTAATTACCGTCCTATAGCCGTCACCTCCATACTCTGTAAGGTGCTCGAGCGGATAATCAACACCCAATTAATCCGCCACCTAGAGGATCACTCCTTGTTAAATGATCGGCAATATGGTTTTAGGCCGAACCGATCCACGGGTGATCTTCTAGCGTACGTGACACACCTTTGGGGTGAGGCTATGGATAGGCATGGGGAGTCCTTGGCCATCAGCCTCGACATTGCCAAGGCCTTCGATAGGGTCTGGCATCGCTCGCTTCTCTCTGGGTTGCTGCTTTCCTCCACAAGCGCCGCATTAGGGTTCTCTATGACGGCGCGGCCTCTGACTTCCAGGCGGTTAGCGCTGGTGTACCTCAGGGCTCCGTCCTATCGCCCACGCTGTTTCTTCTGCATATCAATGATATGTTGGCTCTTGGCAACATACATTGTTATGCAGACGACAGCACAGTACACGGGCGATACTTTGGACATCCTGCTGCCAAGCTAGCAGACTTTGAGGGAAAACGACAGGAGCTTATTGCTGAGCTCGACCGGGTCTTGAGCCGCATCTCTCAATGGGGTTGTGAGAATCTAGTCGAGTTCGGCGCCAAGAAAACACAGGCGTGCGCGCTTTCAAAGAAAAAGTCTACATTCCTTTCCCTTCCTACTCTTCTGAACACTCAACTGCCACTACAGGATAGGCTTAGTATACTGGGTATGGACATCTGTCGGGATCTCAATCCGCGTGATTACATCGAGAGCGTCACTAAGGCGGCCTCGCGGAAGCTCGGTGTATTGAACAAGTTGAGACGGTTCTTCTCGCCCGAGCATCTGTGTCTTTTATATAAGACCCAGGTTCGCTCCTGCGTGGAGTACTGCTCTGTCACCGTTTGCGAGTCGAAGATATGCGATCCCGAACGAAACGGTTTGGCTCTTCTTTCCTGTGCCGATCAGTGAAAGCCTGGAATTCCCTACCAGCGCACGTGTTTCCTTCCCAATTTGATCCCGGGTCTTTTAAGCGGAGCGTGACAAAGCATCTCACCAGGCCGCCATAGTGTGAGTCACCATGCTGCATTGACTAGACATGCAATGAGGATGGTGACCACCACTCTTGGACTCCATTTATTGCTTACCATCAGGCAAAGTGGAGTCACTATGGTAGGCTTACAAATAAAAAAAAAATGGGGTAAAACGGGCCCTATTACTAAGACTCTGTCCGCCTGACCATCTATCTATCTGTCCGTTTGTCACCAGGCTGTATCTCATGAACCGTGATAGTTCGACAGTTGAAATGTTGACAGATGATGTATTTCTGTTGCCGCTATAACAACAAAAACAGAATAAAATAAATATTTAAGGGGGCTCCCATACAACAAACATGATTTTTTTTGCTTGTTTTTGCTCGATATTAATAACGGCAAGGTAGACGCTTGAAATATTCACAGAATATTAAATTATATATTCACTTTAAAAATAAATAATTAAATTAAAATAAAATTATTAGTTACGGGGAGTTCCCATATAAGAGACATTTTTAGAGTTTTATTTTGCCGTTTTTATAGGTAATGGTTCCGAACCATTCGCGTCTCAGTCCGACTCAGACTTGGCTGTTTTTTTTTTGATACGTTTACTACAAATAATATTCTCTTAGTAATGGTTAGAAAAAGGAAATAATAATTTTACCAGGGAATTAGCGAAACATTCTCACGACAGTCAGGCAACATATGTGCATCTATTGGGAGTTTTGTCTGATTTTATACCGTGTAATCTACACTTACCCCCCACTGAGAAACGAATGTAATGAACTGTTGCCTATTGCCTTTAAGAAAATTAAATTAAGCAAGAAAATAAATTTCTATTACATTATTAGTTGTTGTTTCGGAAATTCGTAGCTCGTTCGTTTATCCTCGGTTGCTTTATCGTTAGCCCACTTTATATTTTACAGTGGATATTCACCACGTAAACTCTTATTCAAAATATATATATAAAAAAGTCCGGAATGTTGATAGGCAATGTGTATCGTATGAGCAATCGAATTAAGTAACTACACTAGGTTATCCTTTGACATTCTTCTTTTAAATTATAAAAAACGCTAAACTAATTTAAGAGTACCCTTGAGACCTATAAGCAGTTTTTATATAAAATAGCTGTTATCATAAAAAAATCAATAGATTTAAAAAAAATATAACGTAAATGATATGTTACAGAATCCACAACTTTTCTATAGCAATATGGGTACTTCAGTGGACTGGGATTATCACAGTCAACCTCAAGAAGGCGCCTGTAGAGGTTACAAAAAGAAAGGCTGTGCTTGGCCTCGAGGAAAAGTATTGGGGGGTAGCAGCAGCATCAACGCTATGTTCTACGTCAGAGGCAATAAAGTTGATTATGACGAATGGGCGGCCGGGGGTAACAACGGTTGGAGCTATGAACAGGTTTTACCTTACTTCTTAAAGACTGAAAATTACAATGGAGCCATTACCGATGAAAACAAAATATATCACAACCAAAATGGACCGCTTCATGTAGTGCAAGATAAGCCTCATCCTTTAGAAAATCTGATTATTCAAGCTGCAACGGAACTTGGAATTAAGAATGTAACAGATATAAATGGAGCTAACCAGATGGGAATATTAGTATCACATAAAACCGTAAGGGATAATTATAGATTCAGTACTGCTAGAGCGTACTTGAGCCCTATCAAAGAAAGAGAAAATCTTCACGTAATGAAACACGCGCATGTGACACAGATTTTATTTACTCCTGCGACAAATACAGTAAAAGGCGTCCTTATTAATAGAGATGGCAAAAACATTGTAGTTAATGCCAAGAAAGAAGTGATTTCATCAGCCGGTTCAATCAACTCTCCTCAACTCTTAATGTTATCTGGCTTAGGTCCAAAAAGACATTTAGAAAAATTGGGAATTAAAGTAATAGCAGATTTACCTGTTGGCGAAAACTTACAGGATCATATATTTGCACCTATATTTTATTCAATGCCATTTGACAAGAATATGATGACTCTGCCTAATATAGTTCACGGATTTGTGAAATACTTAATGGAAGGTACTGGACCACTTAAAGATACTAGTCCGCACAGGGTAATTAGCTTTATAAATACTACAGATGCTAAATCATCTTCTCCAGATATTCAATTCCACTATCTAGTTCTGCCACCTGGTGTTTCCAACATGATTGACCTATATAACAAGCATGGATTAGGAGATGAGTTTCATCAACAATTCTTGAAAATGAATGAGGATAAACTAGTAATTGCAGCCTATTCCGTGGTATTACATCCAAAATCTAAAGGCACAATTCTCCTAGCCAGCACAAATCCTTTTGACAAGCCTCTTATATATGCAAACTACTTCAACGACCCGGAAGATTTGGCATGTATGGTAAGAGCGATGAAACAACATTCTCTGAAGTTGGGAGAAACAAAAACTTTCAAGGGTGCTGGGTTGAAACTAGATTGGATCGAGCTAGATGCATGTAAAGATTTAGAAAAGGCCAGCGATGAACATTTGGAATGCATAGCAAGAGAGTTGACGTTCTCGTTATACCATCCAACTAGCACTATAAAAATGGGTCCCGACGATGACCTGTTGGCAGTGGTAGACAGTGATCTCAGGGTACGCAAAGTGAAAGGTCTAAGAGTGATAGACGCAAGTATTATGCCATTTGTTGTGAGGGGAAATACTAATGCAGCAGCTATAATGATTGGTGAAAAAGGAGCTGATTTGATCAAACATTCTTGGTTAAATAGACAGCACGTAGAATTGTAAGATATTAAAAATTATATGTATATAAAATAAAAAATATTTGAATGTATATATATTATACGTATTTTCCTAATTATATCACAACATGTATAAATGTATACTTTAAATTTCGTCATACCAAAGAAATGAAGAATACTTTCCTTTATGTAAACTCACGTTTAAAATTAGGATAAATATTTATTTTTGAAGCTAATTCTGTTCTTTACGTACCTAACATTATGTAAAATATATTATTATTTAGTAAATGAATAATATTTTTTATATATTACCGGACTGCAGTAGGCTAGGTGATTAATACAACAACTGCTTGTGTGGGAGTTGTCCCGTTGTTCGTTGTAACGGGCAGCGATCATGTTTCGTGGCGACTTTACTTTAGTGCTGTCAAATTGAGCCATAAAAAAAACTGTACCTAAAACAACGTACAAACAGAAATTAAGTAGGTACAACAAACAAACATTTAATTAATTTAGGTATACATGATAATAATACACACCTTAATAACTTTAGTAACATGATATAAATGCAACAAATAATTATAAAATGTATCTACATGTAATGTTAACTACATGTAGATACATTAAGTAATTAACACTACTAAACAAAAATATAAGTGGGTGGTTGTGACAGCAAGACATATTTAAAGGTGCTCTGTTTTAAAAATAAAATAAAAAATATATGCAAACAATTATAGCAATTATAATGGTGAAAAACATTAGTTAGTAAAAGTCACCTACCAGAAAGAGTGCTATTTCCATACAATCACATCAATTATATATCACTAATCATCTTTCTTAATTATAACTATGGATTCAAGTCTTCAGGAGTCTCTGATTGGTTTGAGAACCATGTTTAAGGAACAAATGAGCAACTTCGAAGCAAGATTAGAGAAATCCAACAGCACCTCACCAGTTACATCAGGACTAGCAGCAGATTTCACAGCCTTCAAGCAATTTACAATGACAGCTCTGAATCTGCTCCAGCGTCAAATGGAGACACTTGCTCAACAATTCGACACCATGGAGATGCGCAGTCGTCGCAAAATACTCTTATTGCATGGCTTGGAAGAGCGGGCTTCAGAGGATACATCAGCGGTTGTTGTCAAACTTATTAAAGAGCAACTTAAATTAGACACTTTCATAGCTGCAGATGTACAACGCTGTAATAGAATGGGTCGTCCTTCAGCTCCCCATAAGCCAAGGCCCATCTTAGTAAAGCTTCAGAAGGTTAGTGTCCGGGATAGCATTTGGTTTTCAAAACCTAAACTTAAGGGCTCTGGTATTACTGTATCCGAGTTTCTCACAAAGCCAAGACATGACGCGTTCATGGTTGCGCGGACAAGGTTTGGTGTCAATAAATGCTGGACGAGAGACGGATATATTCACATTATTGGGCCTGATGGATCGCGTCATAGAATCACCTCACAAAATGATCTCGCCAAAATTAACGTTCCCGAGGCTGCCACTGACGGAGCTGAGTCAGCCACTACGGCTCCTAAGCCACCAGGTGGGAGGTCCAAACGAGTCGCATCCAAAAAGTAGTCATGGATACCTGCTGCATTTCGTCTTTCGTATGTATAATCGTTTAAGTGTCATTAACCGGGTACTACAAATAATTAATTTATGTATCGCACCCTCTCTTGACATTATTTGTTTCTTTTCTTTTTTATCTGCTAATACATATATGTTTCTTTCTTATCATTGACGACTTAGTCTATACTTTTAACTACCGACCCTATATTTTTATCCATCTAAATAAACTTGTTCTTCAATTGATGTAAGTCAACAATGTAAACGTCAAATTTACGCTGCGTTCCATTCCGCTAAAATGTTGATAACAAAAGCATCTGAAAAGTGTTTTGTGAGGTCGGATACGAAAGCTTAGTTCTTATTATATTTTTGCTTCTTATTGATGATGATTAGTTTATACTATTTAATGCTCAACGTCCTTAATTTTTATCTTGTAATTTTTTTTTTGTTTTCTTTAGTTACATTATTATTATATTTTTTTTTTTTTATTATTTTTTGTTTATGTTCTTGTTCCATAAACAAAAAAAATATTTTTCCTTCAATGTAGCACTCAACTGGTGGGTGAACAGGATTTTGCGATATTTTATAATATTAGTAAATTGTTGGTTTAATTTTTTTTGTATTTTGTATAGTTTTTTATTATTTCTATTATTTATTTGTCTATATTGTATATTAATGTCACATATCTTAGACAGTGATAACGATACTTTTCTAACTGCGAATAGCCTAAATGACAGCTTCTCAAGCATCCCGTCACTTGCTGACATTCTTGAATCACAGTTTTCTGATGTTCCCAGAAATTTCAATGTAGTCCACATTAACGCCCAGAGTATTCCGGCCCATTACCCTGAGATACTGGCCAATTTTGACTGTAGGAATATCCAAGCTATTCTTATTTCAGAATCGTGGCTTAAACCGTGTCTATCTTCTCTTTCGTATTCTCTACCTGATTTTCACCTTATAAGAAATGACCGTGCGGTTGGTGGTGGCGGCGGTGTTGCTATATATCTACGTAAACATATTCCTTTCAATATTATTAATGTATCAGCACAGCCGCCGCCCTCGAATGCGGGGGAACATCTCTTTTTAGAAGTAGAGCTTTGTCACTCCAAAATCCTTCTAGGTGTGTATTACTGTCCTTCGTCACGAATCGATTTCTTCTATTCTTTTGAACACATCCTTGAACAGCTTACCCCGTCTTACAGTCATACCATTATAATGGGAGATTTTAATACATGCCTCTTAAAAAAAGACTTTAGGTCGATCTCTTTATGCAACATTATCGAATCTTGTAACCTTACCATTCTTCCCCTAACTGCTACTCACAATTTTCCCAACTGCACTCCTTCCCTTCTCGACCTCATCTTTGTCTCGTCGACTGCGCATGTGGCAAAACATGGTCAGTGCTCGGCAGACGTATTCTCCTATCACGATCTTATATATCTTTCATACAAAATTCGTCCCCCCAAGGCTAAGTCCAAAATTTTAATGCAGCGTAATTTTTGTAGTATGAACGTTGAAAAGCTTCGTGAGGACACTACTAAAATTGACTGGGATCTCCTTTACAACTCTAGCTCTGTTGATGAGAAGGTGAGCATGCTTACAGCGAAATTAATATCTTTATATGATGTACATGCACCTATACGCGCCGTGAAGATAAAACATCTACCATCCCCCTGGCTTACTAAAGAGATTAAAGATTTATTAAATAAGAAAGCTAGAGCCAAAACAAAGTTTAAGTGCCGACCAAATCAGTATAACCGTGATAGTTATGTAGCTATACGAAATCTCTGCAATAAGGCGTGTAGGAAAGCGCAACGCCAACATATCCAAAAATCAGTCGAGAATGAAAATCCTTCCAAAGTTTGGAAATTCATTAAAACTCTGGGAGTTGGTAAGTCAAAGCAAGACATCAAAACCAAAAATATTAACCTCGACGCTTTAAACAGGCACTTCTCTGCCTCGTCTAGTTTTGATGACACTACCAAAACTAATACTTTGCGTTATCTTTCACAGCTTCCAGCTCCCCACTATCCACCTTTTGTCTTTAATCAATTCACTGATTGTGATGTTAGGGAGAGCATACTGAGCATTTCTTCTAATGCTGTCGGTAACGACTGTGTTAGCCGAAATATGGTCCTTCCGATTTTAGATTTAATTCTTCCAATAATACGCAACATTTTTAACCACTCTATTTCCAGTGGCATATTTCCATCTACGTGGAAAGATGCCCAAGTAATACCCTTACCTAAAAAGCCAAGACCGTTAACTTTTACAGAATATCGCCCCATATCTATATTACCTTTTCTATCTAAGGTCTTGGAACGCCTCGTGTACTCCCAACTGAACTCCTTTCTATCAAAGTACAACCTTTTAAACTCTTATCAATCTGGTTTCCGTCCTGGGCACAGCACGGTTACAGCTCTTATTAATATTACCGACGATATAAGGATGGCCATGGAGAATGGAAATATTACACTACTTGCACTTCTTGACTTTAGTAACGCCTTCAATAGTGTAGATTTCGGTATCCTGCTTGGTATACTACGCTCAATTAACATATCTCCAATAGTGATTGATTGGTTTCATAATTATCTGTCTGGTCGCCGCCAACGTATCCGCATTGAGGATTCGTATTCCTCTTGGTGTGATATCTCACTCGGTGTACCGCAGGGTGGCGTTTTATCCCCGTTACTTTTCGCAATATTTATTAATACCATTTCCAAAGAATTAGTTTCATCCTACCACCTTTATGCAGACGATCTCCAAATCTACACACAAGCTCCATTAAATAGAATTCACGAAGCATTTCTCGTTATAAATGGTGATTTAGAACGTATCTGTGAGTGGAGTACCTACTATGGACTTCAGGTGAACCCCTCAAAAACCCAAGTTATATTGGTGGGAAGTCCCGGGATGATGTCCCGTATTAAACTGACACAACTGCCACAAATTAATTTTAATGGCATGCCGGTACCGATTAGCGATAGCGTCAAAAATTTGGGGATATTAATAGATAAAACTTTGTCATGGGGCCCACAACTCAAAGAGGTAAGTCGCAAATTGTTTGCATCTGCAGGCTCCTTACGAAGATTGCGTAACTTTCTTCCGACTGCTACAAAGATTTCGCTTGCACAGACGCTCCTGCTCCCAATACTGGACTACGCCGATGCCAGCTATCTTGATCTCACAGAGGAGCAACTCGATAAGCTTGAGCGCCTTCAAAATTTTTGTATAAGGTTTATATTTGGCCTACGCAAATATGACCACGTATCCGAATACCGCAATTTGCTCAAGTGGCTCCCGATTCGCCTTCGTCGGAATACTCATATGCTTTCTCTACTTTATAACATATTGTTCAGTCCCCTTACTCCACCTTATCTCAAGCAACGTTTTAATTTCCTATGTGACACACATTCGAGGTTGTTGCGATCATCGGAAAGCTTAAAACTGCAAATACCAGTGCATTCGACAAAGTTTGCTGACAAATCATACACAGTTGAAGCAGCACGGCTCTGGAATGCCCTACCTTTACCTATCAGACGAGCTCAATCATTAGGATCCTTCAAAAAAATGTTAAAAGACTACTATTTGCAAGGTAATGTCTAAGATAACTATAGGTATATATTTACTTGTGTGTGTAGTTATATGTATGTATGTTTCTATATATATATGTATTTATATCTAAGTACTTAAATTGGTATTTATATATATTTGGCATTAAACTAGCATACATTACATGACTGTACACCACAGCCACCCATAAGAGATCATTAAAGTCCTGTCCATCCAAAGGTTGCCTGTAAGATATTGCTTATTGTGATAAGGCCGCCCATTGTACATTTTATGTGAAAATATCAGATGTATTTTATATGTATATTTGGTGTACAATAAAGAGTACTTACTTACTTACTTACTAAAATGTACATAAATTAATTTAGGTAGTATGCCAGTAAAAACAATGTTGCTATACAGGCGTTACCTACAGATGTAAGTAAAATATTACACTAGGTCTGGTTTGTGTTTTGCGTATTGTTGTTTTACTAGGTGATTGTTTGGTTTATTTAATTTATTTAACAATCCACATATATTTTTTTTTACATTATAGGGAACAGACGGTTCACCTGGTAAGTGACCTGCAACTCGAAAAGTCGTAAGTGCGCTTCCCGCCTTTTAGGGTGATGAGGGATGTGGGGATACAGGAAGGGGAAAGAGGATAGGGGGATGAGGATACGGGAAAGAGGAGAGGGGAAATTGGGCCTACGGAAACCTCACCAATTTCGGGGAAATGCAACTCAATGCGTGGCTTCACATCCGGCTTTCTGGGAAGCCGTGGTATCGTAGCGGTCGAGCCGGTCCAGTCGTGTCTAAGCATGGCTCTACCACGAGAGGTTCTTAACTCGACAATTTTTTTTTGTTTAATGATTGTGATTAATGATTTCAATATATTTTTTAATGAAAGTAATGTATTAAAAGATAGATAGATAGAAAATTCTTTATTGTATACCACACATTTAAACAGACGCAAAGTTAAACAGTTGATACAAGGCGGCATGTATGTACAATGGGCGGTCTTATCGCTAAAAGCGATGTCTTCCAGACAACCTTTGTGTGGAAACAACGGAAAGAAAAAAGCGTAAGTAAAGTATTAATAGTAAAGTAAAGTATTAAAAACTAGCTTTTAACCTAACTTCTTGTAAAAGTTGCTAACTGCGAGTGGCAGCCCCTTGGAAATCGCTCTTTCCGTTACCGAGATTAGCCGGAACCAAGAGACAAACAAAATTTTTTTTTTTTTTTTGTGTAGAATAACCACAAGAAAGATCCTATAAGGATAGAGAAAAATACTAATAAATTTTTTTATTGATATAAAAGCAGTAACCGCAACACAACCTACCTACCACCTAATTAGCAACTTGGTTCAGTAAACTCGAGGCAACAAAGCGTGTCCGATTATTGAAATAAGGTCGTCTGTGTATATTTGTATTTGTATTTTATATAATATTATAATCATTTAGTAAGTAGTTCTGGTAGTAGTTCAAAAATATGTATACCTCGGGCAGACATTGCAGTTAGGTAGAAACAAGAATTTGGCTGGGTTGGGCAGCATTTGGGAAGCTATGTCAAGTCTTCTCATCGTCGATCTCACAGTGAAAACGAGGTGAAAACGAGGTCTTGAGTGGAGTCGCGTCTCGGCAAACGTAGCGTAGGACGTCCACAAGCTAGGTGTAGTGACGATTTGCGCAAGATGGCTAGCATTAGCTGGATGCGAGAAGCCGAAAATAGATCGAAGTGGCGTGCAATGGGAGAGGCCTATGTCCAGCAGTGGACTGCGATAGGCTGATGATGATGATGATGATTGGTGGTATTGATCCATTTAAAAAATATGTCGTGGGCGTGTAACCAGGCGCTAATCTTCAGCATAGCTGCCAGTTATCAGGTAATAAAATTTCTTAGCAGCGCAATGTGCTCTCGTTGGAGTCCAATGTGCATCTTTGGCCTGAAGACGCAGAGGCAGTTCTTCATCATTTTGCTTCACTTTGTTCTACAGTTTTTAGCACGTACAACAAACATGTGTTTCTTATTATGTAGAGAAAAGCAATACAAATTTAGATTTTTAATGTTCACGATAGGCGTTAGTCTTCCAACCTACCTGGTGGTAGGTGACGATAAAGGTGAAGATGGTACACGTCTATACAAGGGAAACTACGAGGTAGAGTCCTGCCAGAAACTTGTAAAAAAACAACCTGTTGAAATGTATAATCTTTTTCCAGGTATTATCATAGGACAGACGAATAGACCGATCACCGTATGCATCTCCAAAGTCAACGTATTTAATATTCTTATTTTGCTTCGAACTTTCAGTACTTCACGCACTTCTTCCGCTACTAAATGTTTTTAGGTAGCGTTCTCGACGAGGACAGAATTTCCTGATGACGGGTTTCTAGTGATGAGAGTTGTTTCGTTTTCGTTTTTGAAAAAGACAACTTCTGCACTAGGATTAATTCCTGTGTCGCGGGGGACTTTACAAACATTTAAGAAACGGACACAAAGAACACCCAGACTCAGAACAACAATTTGAAGATTACACAAAGTGTAGTCCCGTGCGGGGATCGAACCCACAACACTCGGCGCGGCAGCGTAGTAGTGAGGTGACCACTTAAACCGCTACGCCATCCGTGCAGTCTTTTATATTTTTTACTTCTTTCTTCTGCACGTAGTATTGTGTAGTAATAGTTTTTGGCATTATTATAGCGATTATATCCCGAATTATATTTGTGATAAGTATAACAGACGTTTTTGATTTTTTTGAAATCTTTAATTCTCGTTATTACGCGGCTTGTAAAAAGTAAACTACACTTTCTTGGCGGGATATTTCAAGTTATGTCTAAATTTAAGGAACTTAAACGTATTCGATAATATCGTACCTCAATATTTAAACGAGTATTTAAAGAAGACACAGGCATGGTACTAGAGCATATGCCTTCTTGCAATTGTAGTGTACATCAAAAATATTTGTTACCTTCGGTAAGAATTTTATAGAGCGTTTTGTTTTAGTGTTTTAAAATATTATGTACTTTCTATAACTAATAGGTTACTAGATAAGTAGGTTACGGATAATATGTACATACGTTACTTTACACAAGACACTTTATATCAAAACTAAAATCATTGGCTCCCGTGTTGTAAGCAGTAAGGTTTTATGTACATTATAATAAAGCATGTGACTAGTAATGAATCTGTATAAAAAAATATTACAAGTTATAAGTGTATAATCCATAATAGATGTTTTTTAAACGGAGAAGGATCTCACGTGGCGTACTTTCCCAATGCAAACAACCTGCCGTCATTATGACAAGACTTTCAGCGTGTGTTGCCAACGACTAGAATAATATGCACAATTAACTAAAACATAGTACGCAAATCGAAAGCGGTGGTATCCCTAATTAGAAAATTTTATAATTAAAAGTGATGAGTGAAATTGTGTACAAATAAATCCGATGATATTTGTGTTAATTCATTAAGAGTATGTAAAAGATAATATAATAGAATGTCTGTACGTCGAAGCAGCTTAAGACATAAGAACCTTTGCACCTTTGTTTTAAAAGCGCTAACGACGCATGTTAAAAGCAATCAGGACGCTCAGCGAACGCAAAGTCGGTCACATTATCAGTTTTGCTCGAAATAGTCGCGTTTGTATTGCTACAAATGCGCAGATGCATCGCTTTTGTAGCGATATATCCAGAGTAAATATTTGGTGTGCCCATCGATACAAATGCGTGCATGAAGCGAGTGCTCTTTGCCTTTGTCACAAATGTGTAAAGTCTGCTAATACGCCATGCTCACGGCATAAGCAAAGGCCCTAAGATTACAATACCTTTATTAATTAGTTCAAGATAAAGTGAAAGTCACTGATTTAAACAGTACTAACTGTTATAAACAATATGAGCTGACTGCACGGATGGTGCAGTCAAAACAACACTAAACATAGTGTGAATTCTACTATTAGACTTTCTGATGCAGGAAAGGATATTTTATTTTATATTTGCCTTCCAGATCAATCTAAAAATAAATACACAACAAAAAATTTTCGTATTACTCGTATACTGCAGTGACCATTTATGTTTAGAGTCCATCGCTAATATAGTGATGATCCACCTTGAACTTTGTATTGGCATGCATATAAATCCCAGACTCTAATGTTTAATGTACATAATGTTTCATTTCAACACTTTTTTCGGCGCAATCAACATCGACTACAGTCATCGAAGCGTGTGCTTAGAATCATGTACCTACTTTGGAACAACAAAGATGGAGACGCGAACCGTACGAGCGCTTTATAATTTGAATAAATATAAACATAAAGAGATCAAAATAAAAAATAAAGAACGCAAGAAGTATAATCTAATCTAGCAGAAATTGGCGTTACGTTTTATTTTCCGATTAATATTTTAAAATCTCAATAGGTTTCTGTGTGATATTTGATTTTTTTTATATTTTATTTTTATTTGTTAGAGGCGGAAATCAGGGTTGAAAACTTAAAAAAAAATACAATATAGGTTACTAAATACGTTTTATAAGACTGAGATTTCTAAATAGGCACCGCTTTATGGAAAGGGGCCACCGCTACCTAAGGACGTTTGCAACATCATTGGTGCCACGCGCGCGACCTTTAAAACAACCTTTAACTGCCCTCAGTAAAGAACTCTATTGCAGTTACTTGGGAAACCCCGTGGTATGTCGGTAATTTCACAACTTCTGCGTCACACAGGCGAACACCTTTCCTACCTATTTCCAGTAGGGACTCGTGTTGCGTGTTTTGTTTGCTTAGAACATTTAGCGAAAGGGTGTAAATATTACATAGCCAGGCAGTTAGTGACGTTGATATTGTATAGCTTATTCCAAATAGCTTGCAATTACTACTATTATAGTCAGATAGTTTTTTTGCGGTTCAACCAGATCCCTAGTCACGTGTCTTATTATAATCTGACATTTGAGTGTAACGTATTTGTACTGTTAAATATAATTTATCAAGAATCAGAAAATAACACATTCCTACTTCTTTACGTCATCATATTCCTGAATATAAAGCCTGTGAACTTTTACTGCACAATCGCACATTAATATGTAGTTATTAATGAGTTATGTGAAAAAGTTTCTTCGTATTTTATATACAAATTCAAGACATTTTTTACATTTAACTATCATATACACACATCTTGTAGGCCATCTTGTAGGTAGTGACATACTCCGGTCGCGACATGCGACATGTTGTTTTGACAGAACTCTCTTGATGTTAACCTAACATTACCCAAAGAATTCTGTAGAGACGGAAACGGGTGAAAATATGAGGGTGCAAGCAAGGTCAGGGCTATAACTTGAATGCATAAACACTTCCCAACCAAGCTCTCTCATTTTTTGGTGAGTGGCGAAAGGTGTTTGATCTGGCGTTATCATGATAAGTTCATAATGGACGATGCCCTTCCCAATGCCACACACACACAGCATCACCTTATTGCATGTTAATTCGGGGTTCGCTACAGTCTTTAGAGCTTGACCACCCCTTGACCATGATCTTTATCGCACGTTTATGTCGTTGGTGATCCACTTTTCATCACCAGTGATCAATCTTTACAAAAATGGTTCAGTTTCATTACATTTCAATATAAATCGCAAATAAGTACACGATTAATTAGGTTTCTTTCAGTGAGCTCGTGTGTAACTCAAATATCGAGGTTTTTTGTTTGTGTTTTCAGACTTTTCCAAATGGGTCAAAACTGTTTTGTGGTTAATCCTCAGCTCCTCGGCTATGTCGTAATTACTAATATGCCGATTTTGCTCAACATTTTCAAAAATGACATCGTCTTTATCCGTATGAGGGCGAGAAGAGCAAACTGCAATTTTGACATAAAAATCAGGACTAAACGCTTTAACTAACTTTGTGCTACTCTCTTACGGACACTGCATTAGGTTCATAAACGTCACAATTTTTTTTCGCGATTCGCATTTTTCCCCTTTTGTAATAAAACTTCAGAATTTATCCAAATTTCTTCGTTTCACTTCGTTAGATTTACTCATTTTGTACTTTTTTTTTTGACAAATAGAGGGAAAGTAATTTTTTTTTATTTTTTTTTTCAAAATGTCCCGCATTAATTGATATTAAAACCATCAAATACACACAGTATAACCAAAGTGATTTTTCTTTAATTTTATACATATATAACACAAAAAGACTTTTTCCCCGACATATTATATGTATATTTCTATTATACCTGACGGTGTGTGAAGTGACTGACAACCGCCGCCCACGGATACCTGCAACTTCGCAATAATAATACAAGCATTGTGTCTACTGGTTTTCGTGACTCTCCTACCTCCTACTATTTGCCTATTTTTATTGGTAACACAAAGGATATACATAAATAAATAAAAAATAACTTAATAATTCAGTTACTTTATTTTGAAATATATGCAAGCTTAGCAGACATGCCATCTGATTATCAAAGGTAAATTATTCCAAACGGTAACTGATAAACAATCTTTCAATTTCGTAAGTGTTTAGGCATTTTCAGCTTCAAGTTTACTGATCTCAGGTGTATCCCTGTGTACCCTGCAATATGTATATTCTGTCAGTTTCAATTACATAATATACACAATCATACTGTTGTATGAAGTATTTGATTTGAGTCAAAGTCACAGTGGAAACATAAAGTTTTTGACAAATATGTTGATTGATATAATCTTAATCTATCAACTCTCTAACTAATATAATAATAATTGTCAGTAAGGGAGTACTTGCGCATTAAACATTTAAAGTAATTGTAGAGCGGGAGTTACGGTTCAAGGTGTTTCATTTGAAAGTAGCTCTGTGATCCTTAAGGTCGTTAGAGTGAAGAACTTAAACAGTATCATTATATTTAAATAAGTTAAGGTTAGCTTTCATATACAGACTCAAAACCTTGTCTGCACTGTCGATGCTGTCAGAGAAAGAAGTCTTACCTCGACTCGACAGACTTCATTACAAGAAATATTGGCTTCTTCACTCGCTTAAAAATTATTCGGTAACTGTAGGTACTCTTTTTTACTGAGGAAAGGTCCTACGTCCTTTTTTGTGTTTTTCATGATGATCGACAGAGTAGTTAGGACTTAAACTCGTAGCAAACACACACTTTCTATTATGTATAATGTTTATATAGTTAGGATTTGGATAGATATATATCACATCTGTAGAAAATAAAACCGTTACTAACTGGGCGCAAACTCTTTAAATTATAATAATAAAATGCACTTGAACTTTATCTACTCTTTTAAAAAATAGACTTCGTCCGGACCAAACTATTAGCGTCTGAGACGCCTCAAGGCCTCAGCAGCATAAAATTATGACACGAAATGTACACCATCTCGCCATTAATATTGCCAAACATCCTGTAACCCATAAAACGGAACATTCTTAATGTTGATAATTTGTTTTTTTAACAGCATAGACGGGCAAACGAGCACACGAGTCATCTGATGGCACAGTGACAAGCGCCGCTCATGAAAACCTCCAACTCACGAGTTGTATTTTAAATGCGCTAAAACTTTAATACATAATACTATTTCAAAATATGTGAAAAGGCTATGTTTCTGCATTTTTTTTTGTTAAGAGTGGAATCACGACGAACTAACGAACGGTAGTGAACCGCAACCTTCCGCGTCCAAGTAATCCTAACTACGTCCAAGTAATACTAACTAATATATGTCTAATCGACGATCTAAGGATGCATTTCATCAACATAAAAGTAACCAATGTCCCCGAGTTCCCTAAAAATATAATAATAACTAAAATATCAATAAAAGCGTTAATGCAATCCAAGCTGTCGACGAAGTTTGTTAGCAAGCTAAAGTCAAAAAACGTTTCTGAACATATTGTGTAAGATCTCACCGATGAGTCTGCAATGTACGCATTTATTCAAAAATAAATTTATATGAAAAATACATGTGTGGTGTTCCCTAGTGCTGAATAGGGCTACTCGATCTCTTCCCGTAAGTGTCCTCAAGGGCGACTGAGGGGTTGGAATATTAAGAACGTGGGTCTAAATGATGGTTACCAAGATCTAGGCGTTTGATACGCCTCTGCTGACACCTTTGGAGATAAAGGCGTAGTATAGTACTAGTAAGCAAAAATTACAATTTGAATATCACGTAATTGTTTTCCAATTCAAAATGTTGAATTCCATTCCATTTCCATTCCATTCCAATTCCATTTACCCGAAGCTTAAATCAAGGACCACTCTGGTTGCTGTAATAATTAATGGATATATCCTTTCTCTGTTAATTAATATCAAAGAGCACTAATTGTTACTAAGAGATTTTAAAAAGTTATAGTTTTCTCTCTGCCCTTTCATTTGGCCCTATGCTATCATCTCCATATTACTATACCTATACACATATGTATTTATATGTTTGTTATGTTCTTGTTTGTATACTCATATGTATATAGTTAGACATTTTTATTCAAAAAAACAATGTAAGTAATGTGCACCACCCAGCCCTAAAATCGCAGTTATATATCGTCATTCCATGGTTGCCTGTAAGAGATTAATATAGAGCAATAAGATCGCCAATGGTATTAACCGTTATTGGTGTTTTCTTTTTTCATTTCGGTTCCATATAAGTCTTACTGGTGGAAAATAAAAAGGTATATTTTTATTATCATTATTGTCACAGAAGATTAGAAAGTAACTACACGTCGTACGCGCCTGTGTACTTGGCAGTGTAATTGTGTTGTATCGAGTGGGCGCAATGGCAAATTGTAAATTATAATATAATTTTTACCCCTATTTCATTACGACTGTTATGTAAAATAAACTAAAAGAAGTTGAAGACATTGTCAAGCTTAAAAAAATTTCGTTAAACAAAAGTGAAGTCATAAAGTCAAAATACATTTCGAAATCAGCTAACCACTACCAACGCATTGTTAGAACCAATTCTTTTCATTTATAATGTGGAAACGGTTCTAGCTCATAGTGCCGTTCGTTACGGTGAGGTGTTACAAATAATGTAATATAAATAGGTGGTAAAACATAGGCATATACGTAATCATTATCATTATTAATGTCTTGAGACATTTTCAAGAAGTTTCGCTAATAATCTTACCAAAAGTCATTAAATTTACTAACTGGACTACCTAAATTTTTTGATATATACACACATGTTGTACAAAGGCGGGCTTAATGCTTCAGGCATTCTCTCCCAGTCAACCTTAGGATGTGGCAGAAATAAATAGTAGTAGGTGCAAATTTGTTAAGAGAGGTACCAGTTAATAACTCTCGACGGACGGACGGCTCGACCGGTGCGATACCACGGCCTCACAGAAAACCGGTTGTGAAGTAACGCTTGCGTTGCATTTCCCCGAAATGAGTGAGGTCTCCGGAGGCCCAAAATCCCCCCCCCCCCCCCCTAATGATAGCGCTGTTAACAAAAAGGATACCCCAGGGGGGTACCAGCGCTAGCGTTGGAGAATCCCCCTCTGGACGTCCACCCTCAGTACGGATTATGCCTGAGCGTAGACGCCCAGGCTGCCCCTCGTACTCTTGGGGGGGCTCAACTGCGCTCTCAAAATCTGCTCGGGGCAAGAGAAGGCATACCATGGCACCCCCTGTCACGTTTACCGTGGATTTTTGTAACATCAGGGGCTTACATTCGAACCTCGACACTGTCCACCAACACCTTGAGACAGCAAAGCCGGCTTTGCTCTTTTTAACCAAGACGCAGATATCATCTCCAGCGGACACATCCTACCTCTGCTACCCTGGGTACGGACTGGAACACTCCTTTGTTCCTAAGGCTGGTGTATGCGTGTACGTTAGAGATGATATCACTTCTCGCCGCCTCGCATCTTGAAGGTAGTGACCTCTCCATCTTATGGCTATGTGTAGACTGCGACGACCATCCCCGCATCTACCTTTGCCTCTACAGGTCCCATAGCGGTGATGCCGAAACGGACCGACTCATCGATCACGTCCAAATGGCTACAGACTCAGTGCTCCAGCAGGTCCCATCCGCAGAGATCGTGATTTTTGGCGACTTTAACGCCCATCACGCCGAATGGCTTGGTTCGCGCAAAACCGATCATGCGGGAAGATCTGTTCACGATTTCGCCTTGGCATATGGCTTGACGCAGCTGGTAGCAACGCCTACGCGAATCCCAGATGCAGAAAGCCACGTGCCTTCACTGTTGGATCTTCTGCTGACCTCACATCCTGACAGCTACAAAGTATCCGTTGAGGCCCCTCTGGGCTCTTCGGACCATTGCCTGATTAGGAGTATGGTGCCACTCGTTCACTCGCTGCGGCCGCGAGTTACAGGCAGTCGCCGCGTATGGCACTATAGGTCAGCAAACTGGGATGGAATGTGAACATTCTTTGCATCCTACCCATGGAGGCAGGTTTGCTTCTCGCCGGATGATCCCAATGTCGTTGCCGACTCTGTCGCAGATGTTGTGCTTCAGGGTATGGAACTTTTCATTCCATTCTCCCTGATTCCCACAGGTGGCAAGTCCCACCCTTGGTTTCGTCGAACCTGCAAAGCGGCGTCCCGCCGAAAGCAGGAATGTTACCAAGCATGGGCTAATGCAGTGACAGCACGGGATGTAAAGACCAGCACATTAAAGAAGCAATTTAACTTTGCCTCCAGGTCCCTCAAAAGAGTAATTGCTGAGGCGAAGTCGGCTCACATCGGCAGAATTGGCGAGAGACTAGTGAGTCTCCCTTCCGGAACTCATGCATTCTGGTCTCTTGCCAAAGCTGTCCAGGGGAACTTTTGTAAGCCATCCCTTCCACCTCTGCGCATAGGAGATAATTCGTTGGCCCACGACGCTAAAGAAAAAGCCGATCTTCTGGGCAAACTCTTTGCGTCCAACTCGACCCTGGACGACGGGGGAAACGCACCGCCGACCATACCGCAGTGCGAGAGCCGCATGCCGGAAGTCCTGTTTACACAAAGGGCAGTGCGTAAAGCGCTTCTTTCCCTCGACGTTCTTAAGTCGAGTGGGCCCGATAGAATCTCTCCTATCTGGCTGAAGACGTGTGCTCCAGAGTTAGCACCGGTTTTAACGCGTCTTTATCGGCTTTCCTACTCTCTTGGCGTAGTCCCGAACTCATGGAAGATCTAGTGCTCTAGTGCACCCAATCCCTAAAAAAGGAGATCACTCGGATCCGTCCAACTACAGACCCATAGCCATCACCTCCTTGTTCTCCAAGATAATGGAAACCATTGTTAACTGCCAGCTCCTCCGGTACTTAGAAGACCACCAGCTCCTCAATGATCGGCAATACGGCTTCCGTCAGGGTCGTTCAGCTGGTGATCTTCTCGTATACTTGACTCACCGGTGGGCACAGGCGATCGAGACCAAGGGGGAAGCGTTGGCCGTTAGTTTGGACGTGGCGAAGGCCTTCGATCGGGTATGGCACAAAGCGCTCCTTGCGAAGCTTCCTTCCTATGGGCTTCCCGAGAAACTGTGCAATTGGTTCACCAGTTTTCTTACAGACAGAAGCATCAAGGTCGTTGTTGACGGTGCATGCTCCGACTCCAAGTCTATTAATTCTGGTGTCCCACAAGGCTGTGTGCTATCACCCACGCTGTTTCTTCTGCATATCAACGACATGCTGCAGATCAGCAGTATCCATTGCTATGCGGACGATAGCACGAGTGATGCCCTTTAAACCGGCCGCGCTAACATTTCTCGGGTAAACGTCATCGAAAGCCGATCCAAACTTGTGTCTGAAATCGAAACTTCTTTATCAAAAGTTTCAGATTGGGGTCGATTTAACCTAGTCCAGTTTAACCCCAAGAAGAGACAGGTTTGCGCGTTCACCGCTAAAAAGTTGCCATTGGTCGTATTACCTCAATTTGAGAGCACTTCCCTAACTGCATCAGCCAGTATCGGAATCCTTGGCGTCGATATATCAAGCGTAGTCCAGTTTCGTGGTCACTTAGAGAGTAAGGCTTTATTAGCCTCGAAAAAGCTTTGTGTGCTAAACAGATCGAGACAGTATTTTACTCCGGCCCACCGCCTGCAACTTTATAAGGCGCAGTCTCGGCCGCACATGGAATACTGTTCTCATCTCTATGCAGGTGCACCCCAGTACCAACTTCTCCCTCTTGACCCCATTCAACGGAGAGCGACTCGCATCATCGACTGTCAAGATATTTCTGATCGACTTGACACCTTGGCGTTACGTAGAGATGTAGCTTCACTCTGCACCCTCTATCGCTTGTATCATGGGGAGTGTTCAGAGGAATTGTTCGGACTTATACCGGCTGCTGTTTTCCGCCATCGTCCTACGCGACAAAATGGCGCGAGTTAATGGACATCCTGATTTCGAGTGGTAGTGCATTCCAGAGTAGGACTGATTGGACATGGAAGGAAGAGTTCACAAAGTCAAAGTCAAAACTGTCGATCAAAAAGACAATGAATATGATGAATATATGTATATATATTAGCGGACCCAGCAGACGTCTTCCTGCCCGGTAAAACAGCATTAAATACCATACCAACTGCAGCGCTATCTGCCAGGCTGATTTGTGAATCTAAACACTCCAAGGCGCCACCAAAACGCATACAAAAAAAAAACATTCAAATCGGTTCAGACGTTTAGGAGGAGTTAAGTGACATACACACATACAGTATAATTATATATATAAGTATATATCATAGCATAAGAATGTGTCTTATGTAAGTTTGTTTTCGTAGGGACTAATTCATTGTTGTACTATGCGAGAGCAATAATAAATTATTATTTATATATATATGTACATATATATATCTAACATGATCAGAGACATTTTATCCCAATTTTCTTTATTACGTCTCGTTTTATACTAAAATCTTAAGGAAAAATGCGGGATTTTTATCAACCGACTTCAAAATATACCGAGAAAAGCATTGGCGTTTTGTCTTCCCCTGGAATAATAATCTGAACCATCTTAAAACAGTTTTTTTTTTTTAATTTTATTTGTAAGCCTACCGTAATGACTCCACTTTGCCCGATGGTAAGCAATAAATGGAGTCCAAGAGTGGTGGTCACCATCCTCATTGCATGTCTAGTCAATGCAGCATGGTGACCCACACTATGGCGGCCTGGTGAGATGCTTTTTCACGCCCCGCTTAAAAGACCCGGGATCAAATTGGGAAGGAAACACGTGTGCTGGTAGGGAATTCCAGGCTTTCACTGATCGGCACAGGAAAGAAGAGTAAAACCGTTTCGTTCGGGATCGCATATCTTCGACTCGCAAATGGTGACTCCTCAGGCCAGCACGTGTAGTCCTGTAGAGGAAGGGAGAAGGTGGCACCTATTGGAAGAGCTCGTCAGAACACTCCCCGTAATGTAGGCGATAGAGAACTGCCATAGAGGCGACATCTCTTCGCAACTGCAGGGGCTCAAGAGACTGGGTGACCTCAGGACAGTCTATAATACGGACTGCGCGTCGCTGCAACCGATCGAGAGCGTCAAACAGATACTGCGCATAGCCATCCCCAAGATGAGAGCAGTACTCCACGCAGGAGCGAACCTGGGTCTTATATAAAAGACACAGATGCTCGGGCGAGAAGAACCGTCTCACCTTGTTCAATACACCGAGCTTCCGCGAGGCCGCCTTAGTGACGCTCTCGATGTAATCACGCCGATTGAGATCCCGACAGATGTCCATACCCAGTATACTAAGCCTATCCTGTAGTGGCAGTTGAGTGTTCTGAAGAGTAGGAAGGGGAAGGAAAGGAGACTTTTTTTTTGAAAACGCGCACGCCTGTGTTTTCTTGGCGCCGAACTCGACTAGATTCTCACAACCCCATTGAGAGATGCGGCTCAAGACCCGGTCGAGCTCAGCAACAAGCTCCTGTCGCTTTCCCTCAATGTCTGCTAGCTTCTTCGTCTAAAGTCTGCATAACAATGTATGTTGCCAAGAGCCAACATATCATTGATATGCAGAAGGAAGCGTGGGCGATAGGACGGAGCCCTGAGGTACACCAGCGCTAACCTCCTGGAAGTCAGAGGCCGCGCCCTCACAGATAACCCTAATGCGGCGCTTGTGGAGGAAGGCAGCAACCCAGTTGCATAGCTTAGATGGCAGACCAAATGCAGGAAGTTTGGAGAGAAGCAAGCGATGCCAGACCCTATCGAAGGCCTTGGCAATGTCGAGGCTGATGGCCAAGGACTCCCCATGTCTATCCATAGCCTCACCCCAAAGGTGTGTGACGTACGCTAGAAGATCACCCGTGGATCGGTTCGGCCTAAAACCGTATTGCCGATCATTTAACAAGGAGTGATCCTCTAGGTGGCGGATTAATTGGGTGTTGATTATCCGCTCGAGCACCTTACCTACGGCTATAGGACGGTAATTAGCTGGATCGGAGCGGTCGCCTTTTTTGGGAATGGGTTGAACGTTCGCCTCTCTCCAGGCCTCCGGAACAATTCCCGAGGAATAGGACAGGCGATACAAGCGCGTCAGTACAGGAGACAACTCTGGTGCACAGTTTTTAAGAACCACCGCCGGAATACCGTCGGGTCCACTGGCTTTCCGAACATCGAGTGACCGAAGCTCCGCACGGACATCCCTCTGCTGGATGCGAATATCCCGCATTGCGGAGTCGCAAGATGCAATGGTGGGCGGGCGCCACGGTCGTCGATTCGGGAGTTAGCCGCAAAGAGGTCAGCAAGTAGTTTCACTTTCTCTTGCGGCTCGAGGGCCAGTGATCCGTCAGGGTACTTCAGCGGTGGCAGCGAAGGCTGGCAGTAGTTGGACTGCACGGCTTTGGCTAATCGCCAAAACTTACGGCTACCCGTAGGGTATGCGACGAGTTCTTGACCAAACCGTGCAATGCGCTGGGCATCAGCTCTGATGTAAGCCCTCTTGCATTCCTTAGTGGCTTTGTTAAACGCTGCTTTTAGGCGATCAACGTCTGGGTCATAATGAGCGCGAGCCCTGATCCATGAGCGGTAGGCTGACTGCTTTTGAGCGACAGCACGGGTGCACTCGCGATTGAACCAGGGACGGGTCTTTGTGCTGGCGACTTCACTGTAGGGGATATAGTACTCCATACCGACAGTGATTTCGTCAGCCACGGCAGGCGCACTTTGCGACAGATCCCTGTCTTTAAAGCAGCGTTGAGCCCACGGGATGGATGCAAAATAATCCCGCATTCCATCCCAGTCTGCTGACGAGTAGTGCCATAACCGTCGCCTTGTTACCACAGGCCGTGGTGGGGCAACAAGAGGCACCGAGGTGGACACCAGGCAGTGGTCGGAGGATCCCAGAGGGGCGTGAACATGCGTGAGAGCGAATGCGTGGGCAGTTCGACCAGCATGGTCCGTTCTGGAAGATCCCAGCCAGAAGTCATGGTGGGTATTAAAGTCTCCCAAAAACACCAGTTCGGCGGTCGGGAACTGCTCCTGCGCTTTGTCCGTTGCGTGACTCATGTAGTCAAAGAGTCGAGTTGTCTCGGAGTCTCCGGAATGGGACCGATAAAGGCAAACATAGATCCGGCTCATAGAGCCAAAATCCACGTGAAGCCAAAGGGTGGAGAAGGATGCGTCTTTTAGGCAGTGCAGACGGCGACAACAAACGTCCGCCCTGACGAAAAGACATACCCCAGCCCTCGCGAGGAAGCACTCCTCTAGAACGTAGCCGGGATAGTAGAGATATGCCGTGTCGGCAGGGCGGCGTATTTGTGTCTCCGTAAGAAAAAGCATGGCCGGCCGAGCCGTCTCAAGGTGCTGGTGTACGGCGCTGAGGTTTGCATGGAGTCCACGTATGTTAGTGAACTCCACCTCAAAAAGCGGGTTGGTGGGAGAGGAGGATGCCGCTGTTGGACCATTTTTCTTTCTTTGTACTGCCATGATAAGAGTTTGGAAAGGGGGTGTAAAAGGCATGACAGTCATCGGGACTGTGTAAACTGAGACTGAAAATACTGTGTCATCATGTAACGGTGAGGCATGGCGGAGACCGAACCGCCGGACGGAAGGGCCCCCGTACCCTCTCGGAAATGGACGCCGGGTGCCACCGTACGGTCACCAACCGGCACGACGAGCCACTCCGTGGATTATGCGCAACCTGACGGGGCAGCCTCCCAGGGTGGTTAGCCGTGGTTGGGCCCCTCTCTATGCCGCGGGCGGCCAGCGGCACCACCGTTTCTACGGGTTTCCCTGGCCGACGGTTCGATCCACGCCAACCTCACAATGATTCTACGAGCACTCCACTGCTCACACACATACGACGATAACTGTCAGCCCTGCATCATTGGGTCTCCGGCGCACTCACTCACCATCGAAAGACGACAGCACGAATGTTGTCGCTTTAGGCTGGTTTTCTGTGAGAGGGTAGTACTGCCCCGGTCGAGCCAGCTCATTCCTGCTGAAATCAGCGTGGCTCTACTACCTATAATATATCTTATGAGTAAGGGGTAAAGAGATCTTTTATACAACCTGAGACTTGCCCTTTTTTAAGAAACCCGCCAATTTGATTAAGGTATGTTTTTCTTTGTCAAGGTCGATGTTTTAATTATAATTTCGAATCTGTAGCATTGTACTCATAATACTTTCATACACACAATCGTATATTACTTCGGAAGCACTTAAAGTACATTATCTATAGATGGTAAAAGTCCGATATTATGTAATAAGTATGTAAACTCGAACATAATCCGGTGAATGTTAACATTAACCAAGACGATTCCGTGAATTTGTCAACCAACCATTTACAAATTACGTAAAAGATAGCATACGACACGCCGCAACGGCTTTTCGAATTCGGAGAAATGTATTTTGGGTTATCTCTGCGTTGCAATTGCATATACAAAAAATAAAATGAAAGTACCAAAAACTTTTCTTGAATAATATTCACGTAAATCATTTTATATTCAATCAACGTTTTCATACAAGATTTATAAATGTAAATATTACTCTAATAATTGCTAAATTATTACAATGTCAGGTATACAGGACGTTACGAAAAAAATGACAACTTGTGATTGTAAATCTTAAAAAAAAAACATATTTATAATTTTATTCATATTTCTAACTTAAAATTTGACCGCAACTCTGTAACAGCCAGTATATGCAGAACTTTGATTTACTATACATTTAATGTACGGAAGATTCGTGGAAGGAAGATTCGTGAAACATTGAGTGTGTAAAATGTGTCTTCAGTTTAAAATACAAAAAAAATATACATATATCTCCATACTCGGTTGTCTATTAGGGATCACTATTAGCGTTAAGACCGCCAATTGTATTCTATTTTGTAAAATTATACAGTATTTAACTGCAACTTATTCAAGGGTACAATAAAGAACATTATATATATGTATATCTATCTATACTAATTCAAATAGATGTATCAGAATCGTACCAGCCACTTTTGGTCACAAAGGTGGTATCTACAGCTACATTACAATTTTTATATAAACCTGTATATAAAAAATCAATATATATTGAAAAACTATTAATATAACTATCGACTGTCTAGGCAAGTGTCCTAAATCACATTACCTATTAACATTGACCGTTGTTGCGAACTTGTTGGTTGTGCAACCAATGGTTGTGGGCGCAGCGTACCGTCACACGCGCAGTCTCCGGCTCAGTCTCGCAGTGAATGGAAAACCATAGAGTGTTGTGATAAAAGTGCCGTTTCGTTTCAAATAGTGATATTGTGCTTCACTTTTTGCACAGGTATATTACTTTTATATTTAACTACATTGTGTGAAGAGAGTTTAAATTACTATTTGTAATATTACATATACGAAATTATAATATTATTGCTTAAAAAAATAAAGAAATTCTTGTTGACCGTTAATCTAAAGGCAAATGTCAAAATGTTAACAGGTAAAGCCTTATGCTAATCTTGTATGTATAACTAATAATTATAAAGAGCAAATAATTCTATTTGCAAGCTGAACACAAAATATTTGCTAACAGAATTTGTTCATAACTGGAAAATATTTGTCTATGAGATGCGTCATCATGAGATTAGCTCTATTAAGAAATAAACCAAGACGTTATATTTTAATTTCAATGCAATTTTTGATAATAAATTTATTTTAGACCGCGTAAGACAATCACACGTCTTACTAATTATTAACGGATTTAAATGTTTGGCAGATGAATCTGGAATAGCACATAGGGCACTTATTATACCGGCAAAATGTACAGCAAATATTTCCATTTGCGATGCGAAGTCCCGGGAAACACTAGTAAGGTATAAGTGCGGCAAGACATAAGTAAAATAGTCACTTGAGTCCCAAAAAACAACTTTAAATAGTGACATTAAGTTTTGAAATAGTAAAGAAAGTGAAAACTAGAAAACACAATTAAAAAGACATATCGACTGGTAATCCTACAACGATTTTATCCTTGCTTTTTTTTGCATTCCTTATTAGAATACCTCATCATTGAACTCAACTCACGAACTCATAAATATTCAATGTGTTTCATTATAAATTTCTTCATCGTTACAGCAGTAAACATTTTGATTATTCACTGCCATGGAGTTGCACGTAAGGACGATGGATTGCTTTACCTTTTTTCCAGTTTAACACGTTTATCACAATTATTACAATTACTACTTTCTCTTCTTTTCAACTGAACATTTTGTTAATAAAATAAACGTATACAGTGGGCTTTAAAACAGGAGCCTTTATAATTTGGTTTAAACCTATGAATTGTTTAATAAGTTATCGTTGCTCAAGATCATCAATCACTTCGGTTATCTTCGGGAATCCAAACCACGACCACTCGCTGAGCAGTCAGATTCACTAACCTCTATACCAACAGGCCAGTCAGTACCGTACGTGTTGACCTGTTTATATAATGGACGGAAGTTTATATAATGAAAGTTCTAGTTACAATGGCCATTCCATTCAATAAACTTAAAAAATTAAAACGTAATGAATTATGGTTCAAATTCAAACACCTGGCCTCTTGCAGTATATCATGGTATTGCGTTTAACTGCATTTCTGTTAAGAAGCAATAAGTAGGTCAAATAGTTCACAGACTGACTGTTGTTATGATCAATAACATGGTTACATACATATTATACTATCTTTTTCCCAAGGCTGCGTTTCCTTGAGTCTTGATATTTTAGTGTGTAACAAATTTATAAAATCTCGATGTTTTACTCATCTAATATAAACTTGTAAGCCTGTTAGTACAATAAGGTAGGTGACCGTTACAACTTTCGGTTTAAAAAGGGTTGTTGTCTTTCTAGTTTTAACTACAATTATATCTATGACATCTGCTAACTGTCGATCTGTCTCACAGTGTCGTGGCTCGAATATTGCTGCGTAACAACAAAGAGAAATACAACATATAAAAAATCTCCTCTAAACAGAAAAAGGAGGTATTCAATCGAAATAATAACATCCTCCTCCTGTAAACTCGGATAATAAATAATTGAATAAGTGACACATGTATTGTGTGGTGTTTCGTATATAATTGACTATTTATCTAGAGGTAGTTATCACGCAAGTTTAAAAGCTTGGTTAATGACGCTCATTACATTACTAATTAAGTCTTGTTCTTTTGACAACGTTAATTTGTCTCATTAAAATAACTATTAATGATTGTTTTTTTTTTTACAGTACACACTTTACGTTTTCTGAACACAGTACACAGGCGGACCTAACGCCTAAGGCATTATCTGACTACATAGCTTATATCATAAAGCTCTATGAGTACTTATTGACATAAAACAAATACAACGCAACCCATCATATATAAATAAATCGTTAAAATAATACATATACACGTTAGGTATTAAAAAAATTTGATAATAATAAGTGAGTACAAATGGAATCCTTCCATACAACGACATACAAATATTATACAACTCTTAGTCTTGTTTCCCCATCGGAGACTTCTGGTATCCCTTACCTTAGCTCCGTGGCCTTGACTCCGTTTTTCTTCCCCCAATTGATCTGTCCGGCGTCGCAGTCGGACAAATACAGATGATGTTCAACCCACAGTGTAACATAAATTTATCGTAATACATGATCATGATCTCGGTTATACTCGTATATTTTATTCAGCATATTTTACATAACTAATCGTTGTATCGTATCGTTTGCGTTTTGTTTGTTTTGTTTTTTTTTTTTTTGCACTTTTTGGCTTAAATGTCTTCTTTAATTTGTGCAGCCACTTCGAATTTTTATTTCAAAGGTATTTTGAGTAATAGCATAAAAATTAGCAGAAATCAAGCATATACATTTCCAAAAAAAAAAAGTTATTATGTATGAGGTATCCGAACCTATTTCCAGTCCCGCACTCACGCTGAATGTTTTACTCTGCTAAGGAATTTTCCATCGGCTGAGCTCATTTTCATCAAACATCGTTTAGAAACAGTCAAGTCAAGGATATAATTTTAGAACTTAACTGATACCAGTTGTACTCGATTCCTGAGGGTTCTAATTATATATAAGGATAGGTGATGATAGAAAAGACAGACGACTTTAGTTGTTATAAATCTTCCTGGTTTAAAATCAACAAAGAATACGTAACAATCATGTGTAAATAGAGTAGTGTGCCAGTAAACAAAACTGTCAAAACCTAAACGGAGATCCTCAATTAATCATTAACAAAAGCCATGGCACTTTAAAACGTCAACACAATTGCCTCTAACTCGTAAGCTTTAGAAAACACATGTACACTCTACATATGTATGTAGTTGTAGAGTTGGTGGCAGTAAATTGTCTACATATTTCACTTATAGAAAGAGGCTGTCTTGACCTTTTCCATAAACATATGAAAATAATACAAATACAAATACGTACTATACGTAATATACTACATATCTATTACTTTTTCACTTTAGTAAAGGTAAAGCCTAATATGTAGAGCTGACTGCCCACCGTCAGTAAGTAGAAGAGCACCAAAAGTAAAAAAAGAAGGAAAGTATAGAAAAGTGATGCTATGCGTCTAAAGACACTACTACAAGCTATCAAATAGGAAACAGTTGTAATTAATTTATAAGAACCTAAAGTCGGAGTCGGAGTATTCAGTCTCAAATAAAACGTTATTTTTGCCCAATTTTTTATAAATTTATCTACCATTATTATTGAGCATCTAATAGTACTAAATGTGATAAATATGTAATTTGACTGGCTGCAATTTTGAAACTAGTTAGCGTACCTACCTTAAAGTAACATTATTTAAAATAATTTTAAATAGCATCTTCGCTCCTTCATACTTAATATTTAAGAAGAGAACCAAAACGGCCATAGCCTCCCTGTCTAAAATACACACGGGCTAAGAAAACCGTAGTAAGTTCTGCTCGAAGAGAGCGAGTTAGCCGTACAGCTCATTAATACGCAATACCATACACATCATTAGAGCTTGTCAACAATGTTAATAAAATAAACATTCACACAAACCAAATATTATTTGTTATTTTAAACAATAAGGGAACTAATTTGATTTGACTGTATACTAGCTTGCGAAGCGGCTTCGTTTGAGTTAATATAGATTTTTTCCGACCTCAAAAAGGAAGAGGTTACACAATTTTCATAATCATTTCCAAATTTATTTCTACTTAAGGTTATTATATATAGGTTATGTATAATAATACGATAGGATGCAGAATACATGTTTGTCACAATTCTTATTTCTAAGAAAAGGTTAAAGATGTTTCACTTCTAAGATGGAAAGGAAGGAGGAAAGGAGTACAGCTTGTTACGCTGTATCGTGATTTAAGCTTTTATTCAATCTGTTCGAGTCAAATCTTGCACGTTAAAGATTTCTTGCTTGAGTAGAAGTTTTTCATACTCCATCAGATCCAATAACAATTCGTCTTTATGATAATTTGAACCTGTTTCTAAAAGCTTGTATTATTATTTATTCAAATTAATTTATATGAGTTAAGTATATGAATACATTCGAGGAAACCTAAGGAAGAGTACTTTTTGTATTATAATGTAAAGCAAGGTAAGGTATTTTGATTTTATATTTATTCTTTTCAATTTAGTCTATTCAAGTTGAAAAGAATATTTCAATTTACCTTGATTTGTAAGTATTACATGCACAAAATTGATGTAACGCAACAAATCAAAATGAACGAACTAGCACTAATAGCTTAATTAAATAATTTACAATGATCTTATTACTTGCTTACATAAGATTCAAACTAAAAATATGCCGTGTGACTAAAGGATTGGATTGTTATCTATCAAACAGTATATGTATATATATATGTATATATTGTATTATCAGAATATGGGCGATCGATCCCCTTCCGGCTAAGACCTCGGGAATATACTTAGGCGTGTTGGTATGTACATTTTTTTTTCTGATAGGGGCTAACGAGCAGACGGGTCACCTAATGGTAAGTGACCACCGCCGCCCGTAATGTTTCCAAAACACAAAATTGTGAAACATTAAGAACAAAACATTCTATGGGTAATATTGCGGTATCCTGTGTCTGCTCTTTCACATCTTAATAAAAATGAACTTACTTTACAATATATTCGATGTTAAAACAACCAAATAAGTATATAGTACTATTTGATGGTTATTAGTAATACGCTAGTATTGCTGTAGTAAACACTGCAGTAACAGTACAGTTGTAACCATTAAAGAGTTCCATTCTTCCATCCATCTTTTGATTTAAATGAAACATAGTTTGCTAAAATTCAAAATTCATCTTCTAAGATTTGTTTACATGGTTAGAGGTCAAGCTATTAAAAGCGTATTAAAATATAAATTATTCAATAATTTCTATAAAACTTTAGCTCATTTAGAACACAATAGCTTGCTTGCAAGTTTAACTCACAAAGTTTGCAAAGAGAAGATTACATTCATTATAAGTAGATAGTGCTTAGATGAGGCAAGATATGATTTCATAATGTACGAGAAATCATAATGCCCTTGTTCATTGAATTATAAGTATGATGTTTGATACATCATACTTATAATTCTTAAGGCTTGTAATTCTTAATATTGTGTGAGCCTTAATTGCAGTCTCACTACTTCTTATAATCCTCACCCGAGTAACTAATATTATTTACTTTTTTACCCGACAGCGCAATATTTTTCGAATTTAGAATGTCTATTATATATAAGCGGGACTAAATTATATACATAACCAGTGCACCCGTGACCACGGTCGTTGCAATTTGATTGAAATGTCAGGTAAACAGCACTGCCTTGAAGCACCACTGCCTACCCTTTGTGGGATATAGACGCCCTTGAGCCTATACGGCTTCGACATATCAGGTGTTATTTAAGCAGTCTCAATGGTGGGACGAGTCAGATATTTATGTAATACAGTTTTTAATAACTTTTTATGTTGTTGTCTTGTATGATCCTCTTAGTGTGTGTGTGTGTGTGTGTTTTGTCTTGTATGATATGTCCTCATAAATTCATTATCCTGGTAATTTATATTATTTTCCATTGTATTTCCTTAAGCAACAGTATTTCAAGTCAGCACAGTAAACAAAAAAAAAACGTTTGAATTAAAAAAAATCTTTGATCACGCCATAAACTGTGACACATTGTTTGTACACCATTGCTATAAAATAATGCAATGCATAAATGTCATACATACACATATTATCTCAATTTACGTCACACAGATGATGTACAAAAGGCCGGCCTCTTATTGCAATAAAATAAGAGTCGGGGAGACAGATGATTGAGAGTGTATTTACTATTTGGAAACTATAATTACTATACGTTATACTTTATACGTAAAATATAACGCAAATGTGTATTATACTAAAGTAGAACTAGGTGTGTAGTGAAGGACTCCGACAGTTGTCCACTATTTTTGACGTAAACTTGCTTTAGCATTTACTACTTGTGTTATATGTATGTGTGGTAACAGTAACTTACTGGGTCAAATAAGTTTACCTAATTTGACCTTGATAATAAGCATTTGGAAGCAAGATTATAATACTGTTCATTTAAAGAGTTACATGAATTTGAATGTGTATGTGTAAACATGAATTATAGGTAATTATGCAAAGTTGTAATCCTGATAAATATCTCAATATTCTTTATAAGTTGAGGCAATAAAGGCTCCCACTGACCTTGGGGATACGATCTCTGTCTTTCTGCATAGGTGTAAGAGAGATGCCACGGCTCGAAAGGTGCACTATTTGTTTGTTGGTGTGGTAGTAATGATACGTAAAGTTTACATTGCTTTGTTTTAGACTTACAATTTATCGTACATTTCTGCGCCTGCATAATGTGGAAATAGCGTACCTGCAACAAAAATGCAAATTAATTAAATAATGTTCTTTTAATGTTCTGTGATTTGGGGTAAAGGCGGGTTTTAAGTGTCAAGTGTAATTTTAAAACGTAAATGATAAATTCTGAATGTCATATCTATTTTGTTGATGATGTAATAATTCGTTTTTAAAATAGATTTGAATCTTAGACAATTTAACAAACAAATAGGTGCTTTACGCTATTCCTGATTAATTAAGCTAGACTATAAATATTTTGTAATGATGCTCTGAGAAAGGTTACTTCAGAAAATACAGAAGATATACTTTAGGAACTGTCAGTATCTATGGAAAATACAAGAAATGTAATATTTAGTAGAAATGTAGTTATTTATTAGAGTTCAGTGGAACAAAGTTCAATGTATATATTTGATGTCTATTTCAACTTAATCTCTTCAAGCATCCCTGAGATAAAGAGACTAAAAAACAAAGAGAGAAGCAGACGGACAGATAGGCAATAAAGCGATCCTATTAAGGTTCCGTTTTTCCCATTTAGGAACGAAAAGAATAGTTTAAGACTTACAACCTATAAAGTACGTTACCGTGTCAGATAATCAAGTTCAAAATACAGACTGGTTAGTGAACTGTGATTTCGTGACACGAGAAGTAGATGGCAGTATGCACTGTACAGCCAACAAAATCAGCCAGACATACTTTTAAATTGTATTCTACTACAGTGTTGAAAGTTGCCACAAAAACAATTGCAGCATCAGACACGTCACTGAGATTAGGTGTCTATTGAGAACTGTTGACAAACGAGTGTAAAAGTTGTCAAAATAAGGACCTCACTTGTTAAACTGTAGTAACTGGATACGACCCGTACCGATGAGAAAACTAAATTAATTACCTTTTATCTATATCAGAAGAAACCGTCAAAACAAGGTTTTTCAATAAACAACATAAAAAAGTTGAAGACTTCATACTATTAGGTATCACGTTACATTAAAAATTACCCCTTCAAAAACATCTAGACAATATAATAGGCGACTATTAATTTTTTACATACGAGGCATGCCTTTTAAGTTTTGACGTTTGAAGAAAAAAAGACAGCTAGAGCCTTATAGTACTTTTTATTGTTTTTCAAAGTATTCACCACGTAGCTTAATACACTTTTCCATTCGCTCAAAGCAGTTATTATAACATTTATTACACTCATAAGTGGGGGGTGTTCAAAATGGCTGACTTGAAAGCGTCGACTGCTTCTTCACCGGACTGGAACCTTTGACAACGAAGACTTTTCTTAATTGTAGGAAATATAAAGAAATCGTTAGGGCTTAGGTCAGGACTGTATGGAGGATGGTCAAGAATTTCTACTTTTTACTGCTTCAAATGCTCAATCGTTTGACGAGCGCTGTGTGAGCTTGCGTTGTCGCGGTGCAGGATGATGCGTCGCTTTGAGTTAGATTTTCGAAGTTCGGCGATGACTTGTTGATGGTAAACAAACTGTGGTATACTACTCTGCGTTTACCGTTCTACGATCTTCAAGTGCAATAGTCACAACATGGCCGGTTTTTCCAACGAACGTGGCCACCATCTTCTTTCAAGTGCTTCGAGAACGAACAACTTTAGTCGGCTTTGGCTCGTCTTGAAAGACCCAGATTGTAGATTGTTGTTTGGAATCAGGATCGTAGGCGAATCGTGGATCTATGATCCAAGATTCGTCACCATTGATTATGTCGTAGACATGATTTGACTCTCCTCGGTTGAACCTTAGCAGAGTTTTCTTACACCATCTGACGCGGGCCACCTTGTGATCGTCGGAAAGCAGATGCGGTATCCAACGGCAAACTAGCTTTCTCACACCAAGCGCTTCATGCAAGATCTTCTGAATGGTTATCCCTGAGATGCCTAATGAAGCCTCTATCTCTTGATACATCACATGACGATCTTCGAGAATTAGTTTTCTCACAGCAATTATGTTATCTTCAGTGAAGGCAGATTTTAGGCGTCCTTCGCGAGATTTGTCACTAACACTAGTATGTCCATGCTGGAATTCTAAATACCAGCGTTCGACAGTCCGCAGACATGGGCTTCATCACAGAACACAGATGTTAGCTTTTCAAATTACTGAAGCCGTGTCAGGCCTCTTCTAAAGTTGTAGACTATTATTGCACGAACATTTTCCTTAGAAAGATTCATTTTCGTACGTAACTTGACAGATTCCAATCGACGCTGTGACTAAACAATAGCATTAATCATAATACTTTCAACTGTTTTGAGATTCAAAATTTAAACACATTCGAATATAGAACAGTTTCAAATTCAAAATTGCCGGGAAATATGGAAACGACAAAACTTAAAAGGCATGCCTCGTATATAGTAAGAGTAGTATAGTGTGGGTAGTGTAATTTATATGTTACTTAATTTAAATAACGAGTATAATAATAACGATATATAGATTGATACTATCTTCTATGCCGCCGTGCCCACAGGGATGGACCCGCCGTACCCTACAGAACGTACTAGACAGAACAGAATGTACAGCGTGTACTAGAATTATTGTTTTAACACCTTTATAACATGAAGTGCAATAAATTGATTTGCTTTAAGATTTAACTAACCGCTAAATACACAATTCAATGATAACTTAGCTTTGCTAATGTTTAAAGTTATAAATTCGTTTGCAGGTTGACTTTCATTACAACACAAAATAATTTTTGGTTTGTAAAACTAATTTTATCAGGTAAGACTTACTAATCATAATGCCTACCGTGCGACTGGCCCAGTGATCTTGTAGAAAGCTGCGGGCTAGGCTAGTATGCATCTAAATACGTAAATGAGCCAACGTACCAGGTGCTAGAGAGTTGAGAATGATCTAAATGAGCGCTGGCCTGGGGGTAGCAGGTAGGGCTGACCGTTACTCTAGTAGAAGCGGGCCTGAGACGGTGACGCGACGTAATCTGCTCGCGCCTTTCCGATTTGGAGGGGTAAAGTGCCCCCGTAATCTACGGAGGGGTGGTTTTAGCTGAAGGTGGTGACCTGTGGTGTTTCCACACGAGAATAAAAGGTGTACCAACGTATTTAGATATACATGTTGTTTATCAGTTGGCTGGTTGCCATAGCTGTTTAAAGGCGGAGCCAACTTTCGGAATGGAAAAGATTTTCTCAAAAAATGAGGGTTTCTGTATGTTTTTAAACCCAACTGTATTTTAAATATTTATATTTCTAAAATATATATTTTTTCGTCAACTAATACAATCAACTTTTGCTGCTAACGTTACAGAGCTGGTTCTCTTCGTAAGCCTGTTACGTATTACTACTTCCTTTTAGTTATACAATAGTCGTCATGTGCCATAATAATTGATTATAGTCATTTAAAAAGTTAATATTTTATTAATTTATTATACTTAACATCTGTCTTATGCAACGCAATGCAATTTTAGTAGTAGTATGGGCTACATTTAGTGTGCACAAAACGATTCGTACCGTCTGTGGTCTCCGTGGTAAATATACGGCGTCAATAAATGGCGTGTTGTACAGTCGTGCAAAATACCGATGGACAGAATTTACCATTTTTTATGCAATGACATTTGTGTTGCGTATTTTTTATAATGACTTTTCAAAGTTATATAATATGAACGAATCAATAGTCAAATAAAGACCTAGAAATAGTGTTTGTAGTAGATTTAAAAGCCACCCGAACTCCTTGGAGGGGAAGGATCATTAACATACATTGTTACTGACCCCGTTGCATTTAAGCCAGGCCGTTGCATTTATTGTGAATACTTGTTATGCGCGACCTGTGCGTGTTTGGACCTAGTTAAAAATCTAGCAATTACTATGATATTTCTGATAGTGAGGCCACGTGATAACGAAGACAAGGCAAACTACTTCGTAAACGCTAATCCTGAATAGGAATGACGAATGTTCTCGCATTGCCAATATAATCTCAACAACTACTAAGCCGCTGGCCTTTCTTCTTTCATAATAACATATTTTATGTTGAATATCTAGGAATTTATTTTAATCGACATAATAAAAACATAGAAACTTAGATAGATATGAAAAATAATGTCGTCATTAATTTAATGAATACGATTAAGGAAATCATTGTTTTGTTATTTAATATTACTAACACTTCATTGTAAATAGTTATTCCTGTCATAGAAAACATATTGAAGAAATGTGCATACCTGACAGTTCTTAAAAAAAAAAAATCTTGTAACCTTGGTGTACAGAAATCCAGAAACTGAAATATTTTGTTTATTTAGCCCATATAATGACGAAGGCAGCATTATAAATATGTAATGTAAACAAATACCATGTTTTAAGTCTATCTGCTAGGAAATGAAATGTGATATGTGTGAACCTAGAGAAAATACATTCAATGAATAAGACTGCATGTATGGTTACAACATCAAGGTTGCCCACTTACCGAAGTGACGAACCATGGCTAGGCATAGACAAATATTATCAAATATATAATCGTCTCCTAAATCCAAATTAGATAGCTTGGTGGTGCTGGTGGTGGTTTACACATAACTAATTCTAGCTTCTGTATGTATTTTAAGAGTGTTTATATGCGTCGATCCTGCTAGGTCACAACAAAGACAGGGACTGCGACTTAGTTTTAACAGATTTAGTTTTCAGTCATTATGTTTCCGTTATCTATATAATAAAACACAACTTATTATTATTATTATATCTATATAATAAATACACTTGTTTTCGAGTTGGGTTCCTTTTCATGCTCATTAATGATTAAATAATATAATAAACTAAATTAAATTAATATAAATTAATATTGTAGTATAAATATTTTGTATTTTACACAAACTGTCGAAATATTAAGGCTGTCGTATCAACTCAGAAACAAGGGTTTACTTTCTTTTCATTCACTATAACGAACTTATATATACTTACACTTGTTATACTTGTCCAAAATATTTCTTCTTAATGGCTTTCGCTATACAAATAGGTTACTTCCACTTTTGATTGCCTAACTGCAAGGTCAAGCCTATGTTTCTAACTATAACGCAATGTTATCGTTTTGGAATCTTACCAACATTATAAATGCGCAAGTTTGAATGAATAATTGTTTGTCATCACGCCAGAAAGTCTAAACATATCTGGGTGAAATTTCGGACAGAGATAGATTAACGTATGGAATAGCTCCGTAAAAAATTACAGTTTAAAATATCCAGGCAAACGAAGTCAAGACAAGCAACAGGCAGATCTCCGTTGGACGAATTACAGTTACATTTAAATGATGATGATTTACTACTAACGTTTACTAGTAAGTACATTGGCTCATGCGCCGCTGGTGCACCGACTTTCTTCACCCAGCTTAGTGTCGCAGTAGTGTCAGACGTGTCGAAAAACAGACATCTAAAAGTTAGGTCAAGTTATTTAATCTGTTGTAATATAATGCTATCAATTTTGATATGCCTTAAATAATCAAGTTTATTATAGAAGATTTTCATACAACAATACAGATAGAACATACAGATAACAAAAGATCTGTAGACAATTAATTACGTGAAATAAAAATAAATTTTCGGCTTTGTTTTAATTAGATGGACAATTAATTTTTAAAACATTTTTTAAGAGTCGTTCAGATCAGACGAATTAATTACTTTATTAAACTTAGCTAATACTATACAGTACAAACTAAAAGTACACAAACTAGTGTATGACTTAACGAAGATAAGTTGATTAGACAAATAAAATATAAGCTGTATGAAAACTAGCCAAGTCAAATCTTTAGCTTGAATTAAATGTGTAGTCTATATTTTAAAGATAAATACCCCTGAGTTACTAACAAATGACAAACTTACCCCCATTGAAAGAATATCTGACGATTATTTTTAGATACATAAACTCACGCGGGTATCCTGGAAGGGGTAGGCAACGGCGTGAATGACGCCGACATTTTTGCCAATTATAATCTAAATCGACTCACGTAGTAGGGGGCAAGCCTTATGAATTGGATGGGAATTTCGAGTACATTAACGGGAAAGCGAGGATAGTTAGTGATATTGCTTATTCATAAAGGGCCTGTTGATCTAGTGGATAGTGACCCTGAATGTTGATAGATCCCAAGGGTCGTGGGTTCGATTTCCACTCGGTACAAAAATATTTGTGATCAACAACTAGTTGTCCTGAGCCTGGGTGTTTGTTTCCATTGATTGAATGTTAGTAAAGTCGCCCGCGACACAGGAATTATTCCTAATGTGGGAGCTGAATTAAAAAAATGGATTGGGGAGTATTAGCATAGCTTAAGGAAGTCACCTTCTGGATGGCACCGGCTGGTGCCAGGAAGTCACGGCCCTGTAACTTATTATTTTTATTATTTTATTAACATAAAAAGTTGGTTATTTAAGGGATAGTCGGTATACCTTACCTTCCGTAGCCTTATTATTTTATACAACTGTTAAAAACCTACGGATTTTATAAAGATATTGTAATAAATTTATTGATATAATTGTTTATTTAGATATTATTGTACAGTAATGAGACTTACATAATACGTGAATAACATTTTCGACTATTTCGTATTATTAAATATTACAAGATTCCGCAACATTGTTAGATAACTACAAGTTTAAAAAGAAGCAAATGAATGAGCGACTATCGTGGAACAGTCTGAAGACGCGAAAGAAACCGAAGTTTCAGCCACTTGGTCTTTTATAATTGAATATAGCCATTAGCCTTATTGTAAGTGGGAATGTATCGTGGAAACAGAATCGCAAGAGTATGATCGATGTGGTAATCACTAAGGAACTTGCCCCGATTCCCACATACTGTAGGTACATACTAACTCAGCATATACAGGAGGTTTATTAATAATCTGTAAATTAATTTATCTTTTATGTCAGTTCCATACTGTATGGAACTGACATTTAAAGATATAAGATTCTTATATCTTTAAACGAGAAATTCTTAACAAAATTTCTTAACAACGATATTCATGAAATTTTGTATGCAGGGGATTTCGGGGCCGATAAATGGATCTAGCTGGGTTTCATTTTTAGAAAACGTCGTTTTATCCGTGTTTTCAGACAATGAAAACATACTACAAAATCATTAGAATACGAAGGTAAATTTCGCCACCATCTACAAGGTTGTAATTGGTCAGGTGGTAAATAGGACGGTCCCGAATACCCCGGGGTATTCGGGACCGTCCTAGTCCTGATGATTATTTTATTTTACTTTTTTTTTTCGTTCTTTTACACGATTTACCAAAAAAAATATACCGAGCAAAGCTCATCCAGGTACTATTAATAATGTTGTTAATGTTCAAGTGATACATCCAGTTTTATCACCTTTCATTTGTTTTTTGAATTTTTTTATTGCAAATACTGGCTGCATACAGTGATCTACACTATCTTAGAGTCAATAATTGCATGCATATATTGCTAATTTACATAATTTTGAGGGCAATTAATCATTTCAAACTACGAATCTATACAGAATAAAACGTATTCTGTATAGATAGATTCATATAATTATACGTAGTTTGAATTGCAATTTACGAGTATATGAACTTTAAAATGATTCCATTAATCTTAGATACATACATATATACATACGCTCATGACTGCATCCCTAAGGGATACACAGAGATGTTTTAAATACTCAAAAAAAAAGCGAGTCATACAGGTTTGCCCCCTATTACGGTATAGGTACCGAATTCTCATTGGCAAAATGTGGGTGTCGGTCCCATGAATCTTATTTTTAAGTATTAGTTATATGAAAACCTATAACTTAGATAATATGAATTAAATCTTTTACATGTACCATTTCATCGAATGCTAGTAAGACCTTTTTTAAAATTTTTGAGATTTCTTTCTAGAGGTACTTTACACTATAAAGTTTAATGTGTAAATAAGCGAAGAGGTGACTTAGCAAGCACAAGGTGAAGCATTGCGTTGTTTCTTTGTGTAACACTTACGTAAATCAATGTTGTAAATTCTGTATACGTGTACGAGTATATTGGACATGAGCAAACGGGATGTCAACGTTTATACTACTTATAGAGATCAGAAAACAATTTCAGAAAACAGAAAAAGTAAGGAGACCATTTTTAATACATAAATTCATAAACTCACGCTTTATTCCCTTCGGGGTTGGTTGGGTTTAAGCAACCTGGTCTCGGGTAATTGCGACCAGCCTTTTCTTCAGAACATCACTAATTTGATCAGGGTATGTTCTTCAAGGGCGATGTCCCTTTTTATTTGTCTTAAACATATTCTTATGATTATTTCTACGTTTTAAAAATGAGTAAATAGCGATCGTTAGTGAGATTTTAGCGTAAACTGTTGCAGGTGCAACTGCACTTAGCAAGTGTACTTTAAATCAGCTTCGAGATACTCATAAACATTTTGGCAGTAAGTCGCCGAGCCAGCTCGACTACGCAAGTCCCTTTCAGACCTTAGTGACACTTTCTCAGAAGATTTCCCGATTTTTATATGTATGTATATGTCTAGAAAATGACGTTGAAAAACAAACAGACATCAAAACACACATTAATGAATGGAACAGACATTTCATGGCGTTTAGAGTAAAGTCCCGCTTACCTACTGAAGTACTATTATTATTATTATTTTAGCATAATAATATTATTTCCCTCCAATAATTTTAATTATTACTTATAATGGAATTAATTTAACGGGAAAGTAAGCAGCGATATGCGCAAATGGGAGAAGGGAACACATTGCACCGACCCTTATTAAAAATGGAATAAGGGTACCGAGCTGATGATGATGAATGGACTTGAATTGATTTAAGATTTTGTAATTTTTCGGATTGATACCGTAATTAGTTCAGAAGTAAATTAATTAATACACTTTTTTTGAACCTCACTTTTTTGAACTAAAAACTTGTTAAGGCGCGTTGAGCACTTTTTGGGTAAACAAAAATCGAACGTCACAAGTGGGTCTATTGCAAAAGGACCTGGGTAATGGGTTGGTACCAAAGAGGAAAGCTTCTAGGAACTGAATAGGTACATACCAAACCATAGTGTTGCTATCACGAAAGTAACGCCACTAAAGTTGCTATTTCAAGTTACTATTATGAGCTTAACAGTTTAGTTTCTAAATAAGTCCCTCCATAGGAATGGACATGTATCTTTAGTAGCATTTGCAACTTCTATAGAAACTGACCTCTTGGCAGTGAAGTACTCTATCTACTATGGTATAGACGCAGAAACTATGGAAGGAGTACTTTATCTCACCTCTCTTATACCTACAATGTCCGTATATGTTTTATAAAAACACAAAACATTGGTATAATTTCTTAATACACTAACCACGCCTCACATGATTACATACATAGATTGCTCTTAACTGTAAAGTCTCTACAGAAAGCATAAGTGAAGAAACTGGTTGCGGTTATAAAATTATCATTATGTAATATATACATTTTTTTGCGGTCATGTGGGTTTAGCAATCATTTAGGTCTGGATGAAAACTATCAGTTGCATGAACGAATTGAAGTATATACGTATTTACCGCCGCAATATACAATACAGGTGAAGAAAATTTTCGTTATCCACATCTAAATGGAAAAATATGAATAAAATTTCTTTTTACGATTATTATATATCAGATTAGAGCAACTTTTTTCTTTTTTTTCTTGTGAAAACCCCCACGGGTCATCACCTCACCAGAGCTAACGGAGAGGTGGTACGTCGGACTCGAACCTACTAAAACCACACGGTGTTCCGTCTCAAATGCAAGGGACCCGGGAATACCCTGACAAGGAAGCCTCCGGAAAACCCTGCAAACCTTGGCCACCTCAACGGGTGGCCACACCGTGTAGGGGGCCTGGCCCCCTCCTCATTGTAGAGAGGCACGCGCGGCCTGCTTCTGCTAGGGTAACGGACAGCTCCTTCTTTACCCCCGGGTCAGCGCTCATAGAGGCCGGAGATCGTTCGGCGCTCTCCGGCGCCTGGTGCGTCTTCTGCGGGACGATAGAGTCGTCCTCTCCAGATTAGGGCAATGCTAGATTACACACTCGCCTACATCTCCAAGGGGTAGGCAGACGCGTGTCCAACGCTAACATTTTGACAAGTATATGGTTATGTATGTATTGATTTTTTATTGCTACTGCTGCACTTGCTACTTATAACATAAGATACCTTTTCATGAATATTCCAAATATAAAAAAACATAGTAAAAAAATCGATAAACGCCTTTCTTCTTTCGTAGGTAGTTAACATTATATAATAACATATACATTATTACAAAATCGTTACTTCCGAACAATCCAGTTTGGAAAGTACCGCCGTTTATTGTGCCCTGAACTTGATCCTTATTTAAAACAGCTAGGGCTGTGTAGTTTTTAACTCAAGTGTAAGTTTTTCTAAATAACACTTGTATAAAGAAGAGACTGATAAATTTGATTTAAACTATATTATAGACCACGCAAATTTCTCAGTCTGTCAAGTCTATGTAGTAGTGGTAATATAGTATCAGTGAGAACAGTACTGCTCACTCATGGGTCTACTTATTTATTTTGCTGTTGATATAATTGTACACTGTCTGAGATACAATCATGAAACATGGGATAGAAATATTCAGATCACTACTTTTAAGTCATCTTAGCATTTTCGGTAAGGTCTGGTTTAGATTAACGAGAGAAAAGCAAAATAACGGTTTCAATTTAAGCAAGCTTAAATATAAGTTTATAAAAACCAAAAACACGCTGATTTACACTATTTTTAATTCAAATTTATTAAAATTTATTTTTTTTAGTTTTTTTTAACTATTATTTATTTTTATTTTTTGAGTATTAAGGAAAAATGGTTTAAAGAAAACAATAAAGCGCTAATCCTGATTATCCTAGTCAGGATAACGGGTCTAACTGTTAAAAATATTGAAATGTCATCGGTCCATGACAGGTATGCCAAATTTCGCGTTAAGGGGGTCAAAATCATGTTTAAAGTTTCCGTTACATACTAACATACATACGAGTACGCGTAGAAGCTAATAAAAGCGTGTTAGAAAGTGCTCAATGTGACATCTGGCTCTGAGTGCTGTACATTATTTAATATATGTACATATACATATGTATACGCTAAAGTTATCATCATTTACGTATTTCCATCTATTTCTGTAATTTAACATTTACAGTAAGTGTTAATAGACATGAGTTTGCAAGTTTTCCATAAAATATTTGTTTATCAAAGAAGGAAATCGGATAAAGTTGGATATACGCTGTGTTTATTAATTTGTTACTATTTGTACAAGTTTGTTTACTTGATTACATAGGTTATTTAAATATGCTGCTATACTGCTGGGTTCAATATTGAACGAACTTATTACGGTTGACGGTGGTAAAGTATGGCTATCATACTGTCATACCTCATACCTCTACTAAGCTTCGACTATGACGAGCGTAACTACTAGTATATCTTATTAATTACAGAACCAGAAAATGGAAACCTAAAGAACCATGGGGGTTGCATCAGTAGTCTCAGCGGCTGCCAAGTCAGCGCTAGCTATTGGCGGCCTCAGCAAGCTTAGTTTCATCCCGATCATGCTGGCAGCTATGGCTTACTTCAACTACGAGGTTTTAGACCCTGAACAGAGACCGTTTAACCAGAAGTACCTTCGAGAGAAATATGACTTCATAGTTGTAGGAGGAGGATCGGCGGGTTCAGTGTTGGCGAACAGATTGTCAGAAGTCGAAGGTTGGAATGTGTTACTCCTAGAAGCTGGTGGTCATGAAACTGATATCAGTGATGTTCCTTTACTATCTCTGTATCTGCATAAAAGTAAATTAGACTGGAAGTACCGGTAAGTACTTGTATAGTTCATAACATATTTCCGTATTCCTAATTAATTTTAGTACAATATATAAATACAGTACATATGAATACTATACTAACATACTACATTCCCTTCAGTAACTTTGAAATTTTAATAAAAACAAAAACTTGACAAATGACTGGCCCGCCGAGTGTTCCTTACCGATTAGTATATTACATGTAACATACATACATCGTCAATCTCGGAAATTATTCTTAAAGGTGCTTCAAAAATATTAGTCGTTAGTTATTTGCTAAATAGTAGTAGTTAACGAAATATCAGTAATATTACAAACAATACAATACGTCTCTTTGATTAAATAATAATCCATCAAAGTGTACCCAATCAATGAAAAAGTAAAAAAAAAATAAGCTTAACTTACCAAAACTATTTTCAGTACACAACCACAAGACACTGCATGCCAAGCTATGATAGATAAACGCTGTTCGTGGACAAAAGGCAAAGTTCTTGGAGGCTCTTCAGTTTTGAACACCATGCTTTACATCAGAGGGAATAAGCGCGATTTTGACCAGTGGGAATCTTTCGGCAACCCTGGGTGGGGTTACGAAGATGTGCTACCTTATTTTAAGAAGTCTGAAGATCAACGGAATCCCTACTTGGCGAAAGATAGTAGACATCACGGCACAGGTATGTATAGTTACTTTGATCTAATTAAATTATACTGTTACAGTTATGATAAAACAGGCTCTTCCTAAACTTATATCCTACAAAAGGCTGATATTATACAGTACTATTCGGTCATTCCCTTTTTAATGGTGAAATCGGCAAAAATCAAAAGAAAAATCCCTATTTAACCCACATTCTAATGTAGGTTAAATAGGGATTTTTATGGTGTTTTTTTATTGAAATGGGGGACATGCGAACTGACAGGTCATCTAATGGTAAGTGACAATATATGTATAAGAATCTCGAAAGTATGACGCTGTTGATGTTGTAAGTATTTACGGACATTGATTACCACTAATCAGTTTCCCTTTCCTCTCATGGCAAAGATTCACCCTGTAAGATGTGTTTTGATGCCAACTAAGAAATCGTATTGTACTCCTTTCCTCATCAATTACATGTTTTTTTTTTAATTTTCAGGAGGGTACTTAACTGTACAAGATGCCCCTTATAATACTCCTATAGGAGCGGCATTCTTACAAGCGGGAGAAGAAATGGGCTATGACATTGTTGATGTAAATGGAGCGCAACAGACCGGCTACGCATGGTATCAGTTTACGATGCGCAGAGGAACCAGGTGTTCTTCAGCAAAAGCTTTTTTGCGACCTGTTCGATTACGTCAGAACCTTCATGTAGCTCTTTTCTCACATGTAACTAAAGTTCTTATTGAGAAGGCAACTAAGAGAGCTTTTGGTGTGGAGTACCTTAGAAATGGAAAGCGACAAGTTGTATATGCTTCGAAGGAAGTCATTTTGGCAGCTGGCGCGATCGCTTCTCCACAGCTTCTTCTCCTGTCCGGAGTAGGACCAGCGAACCATTTGGAGCAAGTAGGAATCGATGTGATCCACGATTCTCCTGGTGTCGGGAAAAATTTGCAGGATCACATCGCCGTTGGTGGTATCGTATTTCAAATAGATTATCCAGTCAGTTTAGTTATGAATAGGCTTGTTAACATAAATTCAGCCTTGCGTTACGCTGTCACTGAAGATGGACCGTTAACATCTAGTATAGGCTTGGAGGTAGTGGCTTTTATAAATACTAAGTATGCGAATGCTTCTGAAGACTGGCCAGATATAGAATTCATGATGACTTCAGCTTCAACTCCGTCTGACGGAGGCACACAAGTAAAGAAGGCTCACAGTCTGACCGATGAATTCTACAACAGTGTTTTTGCAGAATTGAATAATAAAGATGTTTTTGGTATATTCCCTATGATGCTTAGACCTAAAAGTCGTGGATTTATCAAGCTGAGGTCGAAGAATCCATTAGATTATCCGATAATGATTCACAATTACTTGACACATCCTGACGACGTTGGAGTTTTAAGAGAAGGTGTAAAAGCTGCTGTGGCGGTAGGAGAAACGACAGCTATGAAAAGATTTGGAGCTAGATTTCACAGTAAACCGCTACCAAATTGTAAACACCTACCTTTGTATACAGACGAATATTGGGAGTGCTATATCAGGCAGTATACGATGACAATTTATCATTTATCTTGTACTGCAAAGATGGGGCCTTCGAGTGATCCTATGGCAGTCGTAGATCCTCGACTACGAGTATATGGAATAGAAGGTTTACGTGTGATAGATGCAAGTATAATGCCTGCTATAACTAACGGCAATATTAATGCTCCAGTCATGATGATTGCCGAAAAGGGAGCTGATATGATAAAAGAAGACTGGCTATCTAAACCACAAAAGAGAAGTCGTAGGCGTAGTAGAAGATCTTTAAGATGTGCTCAATTAGATTATTTTAGGTTTAAAAGTAAGAGATGGAAAAAATATTGCAGAACTGAAAGATGATAATAGTTCAAATAGTGATCGATTTTAAGCATTATTTTAGTTAAAAATATTGTATGATTAAATCTATGTTTTTTTTTTAAACAGTGATAGTAATAAAAACAACTTCTTTAATTATCTCTAGTTTAAGTAAGGTAGTGTTAATATAGCACTATATTGTTTACAATAACAGACAATCAGTAAAGTTACATTTATGTTTCAATAATAATATGTTATGATATTATTATTTTACCGAATCTGTTACTTCCACTTTAATTGTAAAAAAAAAGGTTAATGTTAAGGTAATTATGATATACTTCTATTAGAAATAAGTATCTTAACATTTGTAGATTTAAATGAAAGAATGTATAATTATAGTCATTTGTAAATACTAAGTGCTCAATACTCTTGTACAATAACGAACTCATTAATAAGTTGATATAACCGTGGAATGTTCTAGTCGTTACAAACATTGTAATAGGAAATGGGATATGTAGATTTATTATTACTTATACATATACGTATATCATTTCAATAACTGTAAGATTAATAATAAATACACTAAACAAATACTATTATAAAAACACACACAAGAAGAGCCAGATTACATCATAATTCTCCCGCGTCCAATTGGCTGGGGGTAGCGGGTCTGGCTGACCGTTACCCTAGAAGAAGCAGGCCCGAGACGGTGGCGTTACGTGTTCCGCGCTCGCCTCTCTGATGTGAAGGGAGGGTATGGTCTCCAAAGTCCACGGCGTGGTCACCTACCAATCAGGTGGCCAAGGTATGCAGAGGTTCCTGAAGGGGCTTCTTTCGTAGTGTATACCGGGTTCCCTGCAATAGACCATGTTACGAGGGTTCCATTCCGACATCCCACTTGACCCTCAGCTCAGGTGATGACCCGTGGGGGTTTCCACAAGAAAAAAAAAGTATTACATCATAAACTACTGAAATTAGGTAGAAGTTAAAATTAAAGAGCTTTTCATGTTATGGAAGTAAACGATTATACAATCTGCATGTGTTCCATTTACATATATCCTAACACACGGTCAAAAATAACTGCGGCAAGTGACTTGATAATCGGTCGATTTAAAATTAACAGTGCACGATGGTTTTTACTTCAATTTATTAACAGGTAGGTACGAAGTCAATATTGTTATTTGCTACACACCGAACAAACAATTTATGGCAAGGTTAATAGTATTTTATTTAGTTAGTTAATCATACTTAATTTGTTCTAATCAGAGAGCTTGCATATTTTTATTTTTAGACAGTCATAAATAAAAATAAATACATAAAAATATCAAATATTACTATGATCACTTGACACTGATTTTTATTTGGCCACGTATCCGAATACCGCAAATAATCATTAGGAACTTACAAAAAAAAATTAATACTATACGCAAAGTAATGTTTAAGATAACTATAAGTATATTTACTTGTATATTTATATATGTGTGTATATATATTTATATGTATGTACTTATATTAGATATTTATATATATGTGCGATTAAACTAGCACATATTTTATAAGTGTACACCACAGTCACCCACCCACATGAGATCATTAAAGTCCTGTCCATCCAGAGGTTGCCTGTAAGATACTGTTGTTGTGATAAGGCCGCCCATTGTACATTTAATGTAAAAAATATCAGTTGTATTATATATATAAATATTTATTTGGTGTACAATAAAGAATACTTACTTAATTACTGATATTTCAAATTCAAACTAAATTTATTTCAATTGTGATTAAATTGATAGTGTTATAAAAATACTCCAATCATAGATTAGTACAAACAATTGTGTGGTTGTTTCAAATGACGTTCAAATTTAAAAATTCATATTTCCCACAAAAATTGTATTAGTGTTAATGTAATCAGTACATTTCTTAAAAGACATCAGATTATATACTATGAACTGAATTATAGTAACCTGGTCTCATGAGCAGGGCAATGAGGTCAACACTTTTATGAATGTATTTTACAGTATTACTGTAGTTTACTGTTACCGTGTTTTATATTCAATACAAGTATTTGAGAAAATTACTATCTAAAAATAATTAATCCATGTTGGTGGAGGGATGGGTTAATATAGGTATGTGTGATGTTTTATTTTAACAGCCCTACAGCCTCCGCCCTCCGCCGGTAATATTGTGACATAAGATGTAACATTTCGACACAAGCGCAATAAAAAAAAAAAGTTCCGGGCTTAGTTTTTTTTTTTAATTTTACTTGCTTACAGAACTGAAACATTAGTTTGTAACTTCTGCTGAACTATCTATTAAATGTATAATAAAAAAATCATTAGCTGTATAATATAATAATTATATTGTACATGTTTACTAATTCCTAATGTAAACAAGTCATTTAAATTATTCCTTTTTGACATTATGTATTTGTAATCGATTCCTATTGAGCACTCCTTTGCTTTAAGTAAACAAAAAACTATATTTTCTTCCGCTCTAAATATTTGATGTTATTATTGTAAATTTATACAAGTACACAACAAAAAAAAAAACGGATTATTATTTTGTTACCTGTAACAAATTAAATGTTGTGTTATACACACAATAACACCAGTGGTGTGAATCGTGTGTCCGCAATCCGTAAATATTTGCGAATCCACTCGAACTTACGAACAGAACTTTTTCAATAAGAAAGTGTATGATCGGTCGAGTAGTTACATATACATACATACACATACATAAGCTGACGCCTTCCTCTCAAACAATCTATCTAAGGTAAACAATCTAATATATAAATATTTGATATGTCATTCGTTCCGCATTCATTCTTTCAACGTACCCAAACCACCTCAGCATACCCTTTTAAATTTTCGTCACTACTTCTTCTTTCAAGCCGCACTTCTTCCGAATATCTACATTCCTTTTTCTGTCAACCAGTCTTACCCACACATACTTTTCAGCATTCATTCTTCTTTCATAATTTTTGTGCCATACACAACTCTCACTACTATACATTAAAGTGGGCTAGTTACATATACTCGTATTTAGATTATGTTTTTTTTTTATGGTATGGGGTGCAAATGAGGAGACGTATCACCTGACGAAAAGCCACCCATTTGGAACTCAATCGTAAGTGCGCTGCCCACCTCTGAGGGTGATGAGGGCGGCATTTTCGTTACCCTAAGTCTACTCGATAAAATACAACCCAAGTATTGTTTGATGATCGGTTTTCTGCGACGATGTAGTATTACTTCAGGTGTTTGAACGTTATAGTTTCACGCCATTAAATTTGCATACGCGTTGCCAAGGATACAAAAAAGATTATTCAGTACCTTTCATCCAGGAAAATAACTGTAACTAAGGGATACCTTTATTGACAAAATGTATACTTAGGCGAAGGATGCAACGAGCAGATTCAAGGATCTTTTGTTTGTTCTAAGCAGCGCCATCTATTAATTGTAGCACTACAATACATGTTGTTGTATTGTAGGCTCGTCCACAAGCTAAACAAAAAAAAAGAAACCAATTGTAGGTTCTTTAGTTCGGTATATTGAGTATAGATGGCGTGAGACAAAATGCTACTATACTACTTTTATATTTTTATTTCCTAACTTGGAAAACAAGCATGATACTACATAATACTTCTACACTGGAGAGGGGAGCAAATTGAAAACTCTACATCTGATTCTAATCACGATTCTGATCAGTTCAATTCCAAGACTATTTCTACTACTTCACTTTGACTACTGGGGTACTCCAAGTGAAGTTAAATAAAAACAATTGCAAGTAAATCACTAGCGGCATGTTACATGGGAAGTAGTTTCGATTAAGACATTCCGTGTCTCAAAGAATTTTGTTGGTGTAAAAAACTGGTAAACTTTGAAAATTTTTAAAATAAAAAAAAAAATGATTTTTTCTTCTGTTTAAGGCTTTGATATACCTACGAGTATATCCCTCCATATACCAACTCCCCGCATTACCCCCCGGTTAGACTTGGCAGAGAACCCAGGCCGCCTTTGTACAAAAATATGTATAACTTATAATTAATATATTTAATAAATAACAGGTTTCATATTACATAATATGACGTGCAACGACGTCGTCACGTAGACCATTAAACGTAATAACAATTTCCCTGCAAAACAATGTTGCGTTTATTTTAAATTAAGACGCATCCGCCAGTTTATTGCCTAGAAATAGGGAAGCATGATTTTAACGCTGTAATAAATAATTTTGTATTTACCATACAAGCACAATCAAAAAGGTTTCATTTTACCGCAATAAGATATTATCATCTTCTGAGTTTAGAAAGGCCAAAAAATAAGTCTCTCTTCAGAAAGGTGTGGTCATATTTAAGGGTCGAATAATTGATCCCGTGCATAACTAACGCTATCAATTTCAGAAAAAATCGTAATTATATACCGCGCAATCAGTTAAACATAAACAAAAAGCTGCCCCTAAAGTTTTTTCAATCCTATCTATTCGTATCATTTTCATTCTATTTGGGGTCGAATTTAGTCTGTTTATTATGATTCTTGAAGAATACCCTTTTCTTTATTACATAACATTCAACATTTAAAGGTTACTAGGTATTACATTGTATGTAGAATCACAAACCTATTAATTTCATTTGTGAAGTTTATTCGTTCCTTCCTATTCACAAGTTACGTGTTTCTTTTAATGTGTCAGTATACGTATTCAACGTTAGTACTCTATACTTGATACTAATAAAATAACAAACTAGACACTCATTGTAATAGGGAACTGCTTTGAAACCGACTAGCACATAACAGTAACAGCTAGATTAAAACATTTCCCGTCACTTTAGCTAATCATTTTCACCAAGCGTTGCAATAAGCCCAATGACTATGTCTATATAACGGTGGACTTATCGACGAATGTGACGTAACAGATGATATTGAACATCGATACAACAATGGCAGCTTTTTGCGTAATCATCGCCATCGCTAAGACACGTTATGAGGTCAACTTGCGCAACAGATACCCGTTGTGTGGATTTGCACTGACATATTACCTAAATCTCTACACTACCTAATAAAGTAGCGACTTTTATTAAAAGCAAAAATCCTTTTCTTTTAGGTTCTAACCAATATTATACAAATGTATTATAGATTAAGTAACGGCGTCTAGGAAGTAAACAAGAGAAGTGCAAGTATTGGACTCAATATTCGTATTAACATATGTATATAAGTATGTGTAATATTCATAAAAAAATTAGGTAAGTCAAGTCAGGTCAAGTCAAGTCACCCCACAAGAAACTTTTTTTTTATAAGTGAAATACAAATTAACGAGTTTCTATCTTCAGATGTTGATTCTTAAAAAAATCTAAGTAACCGATCGACAATGATTTTGATTTACCTGCAGCCCAAAGAACCGTATTGCTATTGTATTTATTTGCTTGATTTTCTTTATATTTTATTTTAGGGATAGAGAGCCTTAAACATTTGAAAACAGAAAAAGACTATGTACATACTAAGAGAACTTTCAAAAAGAAGATTATATTAAGATATTATTATCGAAACTAAGTCCATACTTTAAGTAGTCACATATAAATATGCAAGTTAAAACGGAAGTAAACTTCCTAACAATGGCTGGTGCTCGCATACGTTTTGTTAATATACACAGTTTGACCTTACCATGCATACAGGAAACCCTACTTCTATTAAGTTGGTCATAAAAAAATCGAAATGTTTATGACAATATAATTATACAATCAGCTAATAAGATAAGATATTTAGACGATTATTATAAAATTAATGGTATGAGGAGTCAAAAAGATTAACGTACCCAAACAGAAAATACAAATGCAAACACTGTACTAAGCTAGTTGGCAATAAATAGAGAAACCGCAACACATTAATATCTATAAATAGGTAAGTAAGTGATCTCTAGTACTGATGCTTTAACTCAGTTTTTAAGTAAATATGTAGGATGTCATGTTTGTGTATGTTGTTGTATGAATATCATGTTTTTTTATATCACATGCATAATGGACAACTACAAAGGTTATTTGAGTCGTCGCTATAATGGGAGTGACATTGTGTATAAGATTCCAATTTAATACACTAACTATACTTATACAACACTCCGCAGGTTTATTAAATAGTAGCTTTATATCTACTTTTTTTACGTGTAAAGCTAGAATTAATTTAAAACAAGTGCTCGGCTCCGAAATGTTTACTAAGCAGTTGACAATAGGTATAATGTTGGGGTCCGATCCGTCGTTGTGCTACAAGTAGTGTAGAGTCACCGTTTGAGCATTGAAAATATACGTACCCGAACTAAACGGTTTGGCTCTTCTTTCCTGTGCCGATCGGTGAAAGCCTGGAATTCCCTACCAGCGCACGTGTTTCCTTCCCACTTTGATCCCGGGTCTTTTAAACGGGACGTGAATAAACATCTCACCAGGCCGCCATAGTGTGGGTCACCATGCTGCATTGCCTAGACATGCAATGAGGATGGTGACCACCACTCTTTGACTCCAGTTATTGCTTTCCATCAGGCAAAGTGGAGTCACTATGGTAGGCTAATATATAAAAAAAAGTATTTATACTACTGCGGCTCATTTAGTCCTTAAGGAGTTATATAGTATACTATTAATAGCTATTTTGGTGACGCAACAGCTCATAGTTCATCATTATCATCATCATCATTCAACCTATTGCAGTCCACTGCGTGTGCCATACGCCATAGCACCCGGCAGTAGATAGTAGTTACATGATATCAATGACTGTTTACTAATCCTACAATCAGAGTATCAGAGGTTAGTACTCATAGTGCATTTGCAGTAAATCAAGTGCCCACGTTTCACTTTCACCCGATCGTGGTTAAACTTGGCGGGTGTTTCAAGGTGCTTCTCCACTATGATGAAAGTGCCAGCGTCATATTCCATCTTAAAATTTGATTTCTCGTTCATGCAACTACGACTTATTGAAATTTAACCTTAAAAATTTACCAAAGTCTTTATAAACTACTTTTTTTACTTAAGTATGGTTATATAATACATAAAAGAGAATGAGATGATATTCGTTGGCAAGCACATCACCAGGTAATGGCTAAACGAAGTTTATTGTGGCTTCTCTGGTTTCTGCCAGCTACTGCAGTCTTAGTGACGTATCCTTACTCAACTCTTACGGTATTCTTAGTTTCTCTCCGCACCAATTTTTTCCGTCTAGAGATCCGTTTAACTTATTTATTTCCCATCTTAAAACAACTACATTCCCAAGGAAGGTTGGCAGCCGGCCACCAAGACTTGCCAAACTCTGTTGCAATTTACACATTGCACTTACCGCAAATAAATTTCGGAATCAAATCAAAAAATTAAATGTTGGGTCAACAATTTGTAAATAAATTAATATCAAACAAATAACTTCTTCGACGTTATAACTAATAGTAAAACATTTGTTTTATCAACAAACACACTTGTATCGCAAAGCAAGGCCCGAGGTGTTTTATCAGTGGATATAACGTACAACCATAGATCAGGATATCGGTTATAATACATCATGGCGTCTAATGAACTGTAAACTAACCAATCAGTACAAGAAGCCGCAGCACCGGGAATAGAGTTAGAGTTAGTTAGAGAGAGAGAGAATTATAGTCTTTCGTAGTGGTTTATAGACGATTAAGAGATAGGTACGTCGTTTTCGATATTTAAATGCACATTTTTCAGGGGAGTTTTTCGAGGAGATCTTCGGATATGGTCAGTGAGTTTGTCAATACCTAACATGACCAGCGAGTTCTGCAATTGTATATATAATAATAATCGTACATATTAGATCATAAAACAACAGTTTTCAAAGCAAAGATAAGCTTATCCCTCAGTAAAAAAATATGTTTTCGTTAGGGGTGTAGTACTCCAATTAGTTATTTCATAATCATTAAATATTATATATGTTATTAGATACATAGAAGTTTGTTTGTTTACGGAACCCTATATATGAGTCACACTGGCACTTATCGGTTTTTTTGTTATTGCTAGTCTACTCAGTAATATAAAACAATACTAGAAAAAAATAAAACATAATAGAGAACTTTAACAATACAAAAAATATACTACTTACCTGCGAACATGATAGATACCGCAACTTACTGTTTATTATCACACCAATAACATCTCACCTTTGCCTCAATTTGGTTTTATGTAACGTATTATTACATAGCCGAACTAAATATAATAATGTAATATAATGCATAATATTATTACGTACACGAGCAGATAATCTTCCCACTGTTAACATTGTCTTTCATTAACATACTTACACATAATTTGACTTGGATAATCACCCACTGGATCGCAAGAAACTATGCAACTATCTTCTTCAATATCTATTGGGACAGTCGAAGTCGAGTCGGACATCTTTCGAAATTCGGTAACCCGCAATCCTCGTTCTCATAACCTCAAATGAATTATTCATTATTATATTTAGTGGCTAAAGGATCATCATTCTTTTTAACCAATAAAAGTATTTTGTGCACAACTATCTTTCCAAATTATGGTAATTACTAATGTGATCTACTCTTGAAACCACTACTTCTGAGTGAAACTATTTGCCCTCTTGACATAATCATAATTAAAACTTACCTACTAGTACTTATATTTGAAAAAGCCTACTCATAGCTAAGACAATATTATTTATTTTGACTGTTAGTATCATGTTTGAAGGCCCTTATAAGCAAGTCTGATCGGACCTACTGAATATTTCAATAATTAAATTCAAGTCGCATCCTTCCCAGGCACACAATAAAACTGAAGGATCAGAATGTATATGTAATATACTCGTACTAAGATTAGGAGCTTTATAATTAGCATACAGTGCACACTACATACGTAAAACTACCTACAACAACGGCAGTAGGTAGTTTTATAAAACAACAAAAAAAAAATGTTGTTTTATATGCTATTAAGGAAACATATATGTATATACAATACATATATAGAATTTATTAAGGAACACCGAAATCAGCAACTACTTCAGGAAGGCAATTCCACAGATTTAGTGTCCGCAGAAGGAAATTGAAATACCCTGCAACTGGCAAGCGACGTAATAGAAAGTAGTCTGAATGTTACAACCCACCGGTTCTTCAATTCGACGCTAATCAGGCTTTTCAAAACCAAATATTTTCCAACACATTTATTTTACAAAATAAAAGAATAAAAAAAAACACATTTAAGGTGGACCAAAAAGATTTATTGATCCTTGTTAATAAAAATCCTTAATAACTTTGTTAACTGTTTTCACATCCATATAAAACTCTGTACTTCAATTTAATAATAATATGTTTTTTGAGCAGTCACAATTTTTTTAACAACTTCTAGGAACGGGAGTTGTTAAAAACCCTCTTGGTGAGGGGGACTTGACAAACATACAGACAAAGGACAGAAAGAACACATAATAACCATTATCTTCTTGTCATTTGCCCAATTTCATCTGAATTCGACGCAATTTTTAACATAGCAAGGGCTGGGTACTTTTACCTGTTGCCGCCTGCCTGACAGCTGTAATTTGGTTAGCAGATGGTTTAAGCAAAAATATAAATAAGTCAAGAAATTGTGTTTTTACACAACAGACATACTCTAATTTTAAAGCGCTATCTCAAATAACCATTATTTATTTGCAAATGCACCTAAAATAGATGTTATTAATTGACCTTTAGCAGTAGGTACCTTGACCTTTTTGAAAGAGCAACCGCAAACATAATGATCAACGATTAACTTGTATTAATATAGATATATATTACTTTTAATAACGCTATTGACCACCAGCGAATCACTTGAAGTCTGAGAACATCTGTTCAGACAAAGCCATTAGAAAAACGAGAATTTAGTACAAAAATAAGTAAGATGTACACTGTTAATCCACTCGGTAATATATAATTCAAATAAAAAAGTGTTAGTCGATAGCGAATCGATAACATTTAAATCTTCCCGATTTAAATCTGGAATTGCAATTTAAAGGTTACGATATGTTTCAGATAACCTAGGCATATAAAAGACACATATAAGTTCGTAACAATAATGATATTATTTTCGATTCAAAGAATAATTGAAACTAACGTTCGGCCACTTGATTGCTCAAGAAGAAGAAACACTATACAACTATATTATTTTAAGTAGCAGTAGTAGTTTGAGGTCAATAAAGGTCTTATTAATCAATCTTAACAATGCTGGAAGGTAACAAATAGCAGGCGCCATGATCATCAGTCCTTTTCGAATGGTGGTATCTGCACTTGGCATGTCTCTTAATTCCTTATAGCGTGACGTTACGTAAAATCATTTAAAGTCTAGTTATCATCACTGCTGGGAACCGTCACAGGACATTGAAGCTAAGTCTCTCTAGTGAGTGCTCGTCACTGATTGGAGATATTTTATATATTCCCTTTACAACCTACAGGTTTTTGTTCGGACATATTATTTTGCCAATGACGGCAAAAGACAACTCCCGGGTTAGAAATAATTCCTGTATCACGATGGACCTTATTAACATTCATACAACGGACAGAAATAAGAGCCAGAGCCGGGACGACTAATTGTAAATAACACAAATGTTTGTCCCGTGAGGGAATGGAACCCACGACCTCTGGCTCAGCAGTCAAGGTCACATACGTACACATACATAGACTCACACCTCTATCACTGAAAGGTGAGTTAAGGCGCTGAGAATTTGGTGCCATTGACGTAAGGGTGACTCCCCTGCCGTGCCTGCTGAAAGGTTATTCTAGAACCGTGACGTCACTAGGATAACATTTCAGCAGTTTACGTATTATTGCTGAGAGGAAGATATTTTAAGTATTTATATGGTACAGCACATTTAAATAGTCGAATTAAAAAAAAAAAACATTGTTGCAAGTTTGTGCAAACTGCAAAGCCACATACAAATTTAAGCCGAACGTCACGCCCTGACGACTATAACGCGCAGTGTTTTATGAAAGCCATTTTGTTAAATGCAGATTTCATTTAAGAAATCAAAATTATTTGAATTTAAAATGCAAAAGTAAACCTCCCACTTTGACAATTTTATTAAGAATTTTTTAATTCTGAACACTCAAATCTTAGATAAAAACTGAAATTCATATTATTATTCACCAAAACTTGAAGTTTGTTTGTTATTTATGTTTCGTATGCTTTAGTTTGTGAAAGTTTCAACACTTGGAGCTACTTGTTTGAGAAAAGTTGCAGACACCGTCGTTAATCCGTTTGAAAACCTAATTTTCGCGTTTATGTAGCTCGTGGTTCCATAACGTTTCTGTTTAAAAATTATCTATGGTATTATTATTCTCTTTATTCACATTAATAAACATACAAATTACATTTTTAAATATAAAATAAGAACAAAATATATTTAAAAATATAAAAAATAGTGTCCCACCGGTATCGGGTACAGGGACCAAGCTACCGGTGGTTAAGGCTCCAGAGACAGGAACCTCCTCACAATACGTGCGTATCAAGAAGGATTGCCTTCTGCATTAGGCCCTTAACCCAGCTGTGTAACGTGAGCCTCTGCAGATGTTGGTCGAGGCTCTTGGCGATCCCCGGGCGGCGTAGGCGCCCATGCCGCTCTGAGTGTGGCCGCGGGTGGTCGGGACGGGTTTTCCCCTCCATCCGTCATATGGCCAGCCGCGAGGAGGCGACGTCCTGGTGTGTCTGGACGTTGCCTAATTGAGAGTTACCAGAAGGTGGTGCCCGCGCTGTTGCGGGCAACAGGCGCTAGGAGGGGTCCGGATGTCTTACCAAAGCTGTTCCCGGATTCCTCCTATTTTAGGCGCAGGATGGCATACCGTGTGGTTTTAGTCGGTCCGATTCCGACACACCGTTCCAGGGAAAACCCCAGTGGGATGACGGCCCGAGGGGGTCTCCACACGTTAAAAAAAAAAAGGCTTTGGCAATCAACCCATGAGCTGATATGATTATCGGCATAATGATTGCAGAACTCACATCCCACATGTCGACCACATCATGGGCTAGATCCAAATATTTTATTCGTTTATCTATTTCAGCCTTTATGAGATTGTCGTCATGTGGAATGGTAATGTCCACAATCATTGCTCGGCGCTCTAATCGGTCTATCACTACTATATCAGGTTTATTATATTATTATTATTATACTTATACTATAGGGGGACAGACGAACAGACGGGTCACCTGATGGTAAGTGACAACATCCGTCCATGGACACTTGCAACTCTTGTCGTAAGTGCGCTGCCCGCCTTTAAGGTTGATGAGGGATGGGGGATGCGGGGAGGGAAAAGAAGGGAGGGAAAGAGGAGAGGGGGAGTTGGGCCTCCGGAAATCTCACTCATTTCGGGGAAATGCAATTCAAGCGTTACTTCACAACCGGTTTTCTGTTAGGCCGTGGTATCTCGCACCGGTCGAGCCGGCCCATTCGTGCCTAAGCATGGCTCTACCACTTTTAAGATATTAACAGTGGTAGAGCCATGCATAGATATATTATGATAATAGAATTATTGTTCATACACATACATACAAGTACGCCTATATCCCCGAAGGGGTAGTCAGAGGCGTCTCAAACACCCACTGTTTGCCATTCATACATACAGCGCCTGGTTGACGGCAATAGGCTTGCCCCTATAACGTTAGTGGGACCAAATCCTAATTGGCAAAATATGGGTGTTTAAATACACCTCTGCCTACCCATTAGGCGTGAGCATATGTATGTATGAATGTACTATAAAAAGAAAAAAAAAAAAACTATTCTTTACCATTGGTTGGTTGTATTGCGTGGTTATTCATAACATTATTTATACTGCCCGGCTGTTATAAATAGTTCAATGTCCCCTTGGCCAAAAACACATAAGAAGAAGAAAACCTATAGCTTTGCTCCTACCTACAATATTTTATTCGGCCACCAGGTCTAAAGTAGCACTTTTTATACGATGTAACAGAACACATAATATTATAATAATTATTCAATCGTTAAATCCGTTACAAAATGTTGCCCTACTTTTGAGCCTAACAGGTATCATAAAAGAGAAATTAACTTTGTCTGTTTATTTGTCACTTCTTGAAAAGTACATTTCTGAGACCATCGAATAAACCCAACAAAGAAAAATATTACTAGATAGTACACCAGCGACCTATCTACATACCGATTTTTATCTATATACATATGTATTATATATAGAAATCTCGTGTCACTCGGTTTGTGGTAGCAAGGCTCCGAAACGGCTAAACTGATTTTTATAAAAAAAATATGTATATTTGGTAAATATGTGAATAGATCGTTCAATATATTTCATACCGCTAGGTGATTAGGGTGACCTTAACAAGATTTTTTTATGGCGTTTGCCGGGTCAGCTGGTAAAAAATAGTAAGTATGATTAGAACGATAGCAAATCGCTCAAATCATTCCTGCACGGAGTGTCCTAGTCTCATTAGTAGTTTATTAGCGTTTATGTACATGTACATATATCGTTTACGTCTACCTACCTACGTTTTGATCGTTTGACCAAATGTCAGTTCATGTATAAAGATTCTTATAATAAACAGCGGATTTTTGTAATAATCAAACTGTCAATTCGCCAAATAGTAACAAGATTCCTATCCAGGTGCAGCCGCGGGAAGTTAACAAGTCAGTAATTTATTAATCTAGTATGAAACGCATTATTGATTTTTACTACCGACTAATTCAAATCATTTTTCTAGTGATGGTTACGTATTAACGGTTATGTTTAGAAAGTGTTTTCTTTTCAAATTCGGAATATGACCAAGAAATATATGTATGTATGTGGTGTCGCTTATTGACGGCGGTGGCGCTGTGAGTTTTGACAAATATCGTAGACGAAGCTATTAAAAAAATATAATGGCGGTTACCGATTGCGATTCTTCCTCTGACTTTGAGACTTCGTCATGTCTTTCATCCGATGATATATTACATACATGTGTTGTTCAAAATGTGTCTTTTTGTGTTTAATACCGGGATGAATGGCATGTTCGTAACTGTAGAGGGCAGTGCCAACAAATATAACAGAATACTCAATAATAATTATTAAAATGTACCATTAAAGATTGAGCGAGGCATATTTCAAAGTGACAGTTTGAATCTTGTGGTTCTGTCTAGCTTTGAATCCCCTCAGTACTTTGTTCGAGGGTTCCGGGGTTGGCTTTATGTTGCGGAAAGATGATGAAGTTATATCTCACTTCCTACATATATACAGTCGTGGTCAACTAATTAGGGACACTCTCTAGTTAATCCAAATTGTGAATTTATTTTTTATTTTCCAACGAGTCTAAACAATATTCCACATCTTTTACATGTAAGTATAATTAGTCATTTATGTGCCTAATTATACAAACAATAACAACTTCTTAAACATTAAACCTCTTTACAGTATAGCTGATAGATGATCACAGTGCTATTTGTTCAAAGAATGCTGGCTGGCCATTTAATTAGGGACACTGAGATATTGCGTTCTAGTTTCAAAATCTGAATCTCAATTATTATTTTCTTTCTTCTCCTATTCTTTGTGGTAGTTTTGGCGGCAATCTAGATTTGTAATTTCAAGTTTTGAGAGTTATTTTGAAGAACAATGGGCAAAAATAAAAGTTGCGATGCAACACTACGAAAAATTATCATGAAGTTTGTCGAGCGTGGTTGGTCATACCGAAGGATAGCAGGATATTTAAATTGTTCAAAAACTATGGTATGCAATGCAGTGCAACATTTCAGGCGCAATAACACAACTTTAAATGTGCCCAGAAAAAAAAGATCGAGAAAAACAACTCCGCAAGAAGATAGAATGATAACCAGGTTAGCTAAGAAAGATCCGTTTCTAGGCTCTATTTTAATTAAACATGAAGTGTTTGGGGCAGACGAAAGAGTCAGTGTATCAGCGAGGACAGTTCGACGACGTCTGGTAGAAGCAGGGTTGTTCGGAAGAGTGGCTCGCAAAGTACCGTTGTTAAAGAAAGAGCATAGAAATGCACGTTTGGCGTTTGCACGTAAATATGGACATTGGACCTACGACCAATGGCAACATGTATTATTCTCTGACGAGACCAAGGTTAATTTGATTTCTTCAGATGGAAGGCAATACGTACGGCGTCCTGTAAAAGCGGAAATGAATCCAAGATTCACAAAAAAGCAGGTGAAACATGGCGGAGGAAACATTAAAATGTGGGGATCATTTTCTGGACGTGGAGTGGGACCTGTGAGGAAAGTTCAGGGTAACTTAGACCAACATCAATACAAGGCAATATTAGAAGAAACTATGCTTCCCTATGCTGAGGAACATCTTCCTATTATATGGACTTTTCAGCATGATAACGACCCAAAACATACAGCCCGTTCAGTCAAGTCGTTTCTTAACAGACAGTCGGTATCAGTGCTAGATTGGCCAGCAAATAGCCCCGACCTCAACCCAATCGAGCACCTTTGGCACGAAATTAAGAAAAAAGTTGCCATTTATCGTACCACAACTTTAGATGAACTTAATGAAGCTTTTTGTGAGGCATGGGCAAACATTCCTGTTGAAATATGTCAGAAACTGATAATGTCTATGCCACATCGGTGTCAAGCGGTAATTACTAACAAAGGTTTTGCTACTGGGTACTGATTTTACCCGTAATAAAATGAAGTTGTTAAAGAAATTAAAATACTGCAGATTATTAGTTCTGTTTAACTCTATTTTTCATTTTACTTTACTGTTCTTAATTAAATGTCCAGCTACAGAATTGTACCTTAAATTGAATACATGGTTAACCTTTGATATTAAACACTTTTTTATATTTATTTAATCTTTTATTTACAGCCATTTATAGTATAATAATCGGATCAAATTATGCAAATAATAGTTACTGAGAAATCAACAGGGTTTTATATTTATATGTACATAGCCGGTTATTGCTGTCCACTATCTTGAATGTCCTTAATTAGTTGACCACGACTGTATATACATGGATGACTTAAAACGGCTTTGCGCCAGTAAATTGCAACTGACAGTGTTACGAAAGGTGGCTGAAAGCTTTAGTACCTTTATTGAGATGGAAATTCGTGTAGACAAGTGCAGTCATGCATGTAAAGAAAGGTGTAATTGTAGAATCTGAATGAGTTGAACTTTTAGATTCAACTAAACTTAGATCTCTTTCTGCTACTAAAACTTACAAGTATCTGGGTATATCAAACGCTTTGGGAATATCTGAGTCTACTGTGAAACAGGCGTTACGGGACCGTCCTCTGGCCGCCTGAATAAAGTACATAAAAGTCGGTATCGGTAATGAGGTTGTATATGCCGCGAAAGTTGAGGTCGTGGGTTTTCAAACATTAAGTCCCTACACAATCGCATGATTTAACACAACAAACTTAGAGAATATTTATGCCTCTACATATTCCTTCGAGAATACAGTCAAGAATGTATGTATGTTCTATGTGTTCATTAAAAGGGGTAAACTCTGGAAGTCGAAATAAAAAGTATTATTTGAGAAATAATATAAACTACAAAACTTCACGCTACGACTGCCGGGAATTAGTAGTAATATAAGGCTAGTAAGTTATATAATTATAGCGAGCCCAGATTTGTAATGGGTTAAGAAACATGGATTTTATATAAAAAAAAGTAATATTTCTGTTCAAGAAAGGCGATGGTAATGATACGCATAAAAAAACGTTTAAAAAATCATGTCAACATATGAGTATTACCTATGGCTTATTGAAATTGAACAGGTAAGAATAATGGTAAATACTTCTAAATAAAATAACTAAATAGGCACTAAAACTTTATAGTCTAGTTATGAAATAGGAATTGAGTAATCAAATACTTTAAGATTTGAGACCGAGGTAAAATGGCTGAAATGATAATTAAATGAAACAACATCGCCCTAAGGCTAAATGACGATAGCTGGCACGTGCGGGTCATATCCGTACTGCTCTTACCTAATATATAATAGTAATTCGAACGATTTTTTTTCAGAATAATAAAGAAAATAAATTTTCATATAATTTCTAATTAATTAATGTAACATTTTGAATAAACAGTCGTGGATTTGAAGACTGCTTATTAAACCTTTTTTTTTCTACTGTAGTCTCCCGAATAATAGTGAAAGCCGTACTGAACAACACTTCCTCCTCAGGCGACATACTATTCACCACTGTGTGAACAAGACAAATGTCGAGCGACATAGTCCCACAAAATCTCAAAGACATACCACGTGAATGTTGGGCGATATGTCTCCGCGACATGTCTCCTAGATATATTAAAAAAAACTGATATATGCACACATACATAAACCCTAAATAAATAAACAACCAAAAACTTACAATCCTCTTAACGGCAGTCATGTTCCTAATGAGATACTTTCCGTCTTCTCTTTTTCATAATAATCTCACACTAACGGCACCAAAACAGATAGAGCCATCAATATAATAAAAAATATATATACATACATACATATAATCCGAAATTTACATTTTAGTTTACAATTGTAAAATTCTGTGTACGTTTATTATGTACAGATCTCGTGCGGACGCATGAAAGCGGCCGACCGAGAGCGAGCCCGTTTGTTACACAATTACATAATGTTGCCATGTACAGAGTGTCCACACTATATTAATTAATTCTTATAAGTGATCTATGACATGGTGCCTACGTTTGTTTTTAATGTTATCCGTTTTGTTTAGTTTTTTTTTTTATTCTAGTGGTAAACAATTAATTTTGGTACAGTACATTCCGAACGGCTGTTCCCATACTGATACATTACTGTATATATATATATGTTCTAATTTTAAACTTTGGTTACGGTATTGATCACATAGAATCTGATATTTGATTTTTTCATAAGCAGGTAATACTCGTCAATGATTAGTTAGTGCTTAAGGAAGTGCTTATGTTTTACAGCACAATATTCTTAATAAATTTTAAGTTACATATTTTATCCAAATTTGTTTTAGATGTAAGTTCATATGCGTTAGGCCATATCCTTTGTAGACTTGTATATAAGCCTCCCCAGTAATGTGTCGTGTCACAAAGTGTCAAAGGCACGACTGTAATCTAAAAATACAATTAATACTTGTTTCCTGTCGTAAAGATGATTAGTTATCGTTTTGGTAAAAATTATGAGAAGTTACGTTATACTTTTTGATGGTTGAGAGCCAAATCAGTTCTTATGAATAATGGTATTTTTTCGAAAAGAAATTGCGTGTTTGTTTCGAAACATTTTTTGATAATTACAACAAATACATATGTTACCTTTCTTAATAATAGATTGACGATTCTAGTTTTAAGATCATCAGGGTATGATCTCGATTGGATTGAGGCGTTAATTAATTTAGCATTAGCACGAGCGGTTTTATAACAGATGCTAATGATATTCATTTTATAGATAGAAGATATTCATTAGTTGTTTAATTATCCTTCAGACTTTATCGACCATTTATTTTATACAAATTTAAACATTATTAAAGCAACATATTATCACGTCTTGAGGCTGTAGAGCAGTACTAAAAATATTCAAAATGCAACTTAGTACAAAGCTGTATTAAAAGAAGAGGCCTAGTATTATCAATTACGTAAGATATAATACAGAAATCAGTATCTTAATAAAAACTGATTTATTATATAATATCGGATTTCGTGTAAAAAAATCCGGGAAATAATAAACAGAATTAACGGCATACTCATGATCGTAACTTATGGGAGAGAGCTTACGTCATAAGTATTCTGTAAAGTTTTAATGGCGCCACCAAATCTTTTATTTCTAATAGTTACACGACTGAGCAAGAAGGAGGGTTATGTACTTCTGATTTTTCTTTGTCACGCCTTAGAGCCTGGACTTGATGAATTTCAACATGTGAGGTGTCATTTGAATCATCTAAATAGTGGAAGTGACATAAGGATAAGTCAGTAAAACAACAATGGAGAGGAATATAATGCAACACAGCGTGACCTTGAATATGGAAGACTTGTTTTGAACTTGAACTTTTCAATAGCTAAAAATTCAGAGAAGAAGTTAAAGATTCTAAGCCTTTACCCTTTTTTTTAGGCTTAGAATTGCCCTTTTTTCCCAATTTTTGCAAAATCCAGTATAAAGAAAATCTATAAAACTTAATTTGTAAAAGTTGTTAAAGTTAGTGACACATCAAATTGAAACAGATCAGCTTAATATAATAGAATGTCATTTTTGTGTTGTTATTACAACATATAATACATTTTTATTTATTTAAATAGACGGTTTTACTCACGTGTGTATTTCGGGGATGCCCGACTGGTTTCGGTACCGTCGCAGCTGGTCGACTTACTCCTTGAAAAAGGTCTCCTGTTCAGACACAAACTAGTCGGCCATCCCCGAAATACACACGTGAGTAAAACCGTATATATAAATAATTATGAATTTAACTCACGTAAGTTTTTATTCTAATATAATACATTTGTTTACAATAAAAAAGAGATAAAACTCCACTGCGCTATGAGCTTCGTCGATATTTTCTGTGGACATTATATCTGTTACATTTTGTCTAGACACCGGTTATATAATTAAGTATTATATTAGGTATTTATTTATTAAGTATTTATAGCAATAAATATGAATGCGGCGCAAATTGAAAGCAATCATAAAATTTGTAATAAGTAAGTAACTGTATACATTATAATGTCTGACTTTGATAAACGATAGTCAAAGTTTTTTCTCTACTAATAGTCTTAATGATAGTTTTATCAATATCCCCTCTCTCTAAGAAAATTTCCAGTACCAATTCTCTGAACCTCCGAAGAATTTTAATGTAGTTCAGATTATTTCCGCTCATTTCCCTAACATGCTGACTACCTTTGACTGTAGGAACTTATGTACATGCTATCTTAGTTTCGGAAACCTGGTTAAAACATTGTATTTATTCATATCTTATGCTCTTTAAGGTTCCTAACTTATGACGAACGACCGCGTGATTGGTGGTGGGAGTGGTGTTGGTATATACATACATATATATACATTCTATTTGCCATTATAAGTATGTCTTTACAACCACCACCCTACTATTCACCCTCGTTAAGTAATAATTTCTTCTCCTTGTTCAAAAATAATCTTAGAAAACGTTACCTTCTTATACCCAAGTAATTGTTATGTGTCTGTAGAAGTGTAGTAATTGTAATCTGGTTGTTATATCGAGGTGAGATAGATTCATTCATTCGTGCAAAATGTTGTCCACGGAATCTGAAGCATCTTCCTTCAGCACTACATCTCGAAGGCATCAAGTTAGACGATTGCATTTGAAAATTTTGCTGGCAACATATTTTTTGCATTTTCCGACACCGATCGCCCATTGTCACGTCTCTTAAGTCTCTAAGTCTTCTAACTGAGTTTAATTCCTCTCCAAATTATTTATCCTTGCCACGCGGCATTACTAATAATGGAAAACATTAGGGAGTTTGACAGCTTCATCGTAGTCTTACAACTTCCGAGATATGTTCCGGTCTCTCCATATTTTCTGCAGCTGGGACATTGAACCTGATTCAGATTTCCTTCTCGCAGGAATAGTAGTAGTAGTAAGTGTAGAGTATACTCGAGTAAATATTCTAGATCTTCGTTTAGCTTAAATATCATTATTTGTATTTAGAACTTTGATCAAGAGCTGCGACTAAGTTCAGGAAGCACATATTCTAACTTTTATAAAATATACCTATTAATATTATAAATACGAAAGTTAATTTGTATATGTATATTTGTAACACTTTCAAGTCCTAATTACTGAATTAAGGGTATAGAAAAGTTCAAAGAGTCGGTAGGGTCAACCAAAAAAGTTTCCCCCGAGCGATGGACAAAATAACTTACGCCAGTGGAGCCGGATGATAGCTAGAATGAATATAATATACCTATGTATTTTTATGATGATACAATTTGTTCAGAGGTTTAGTCGAATAAAATGTAACAAACTAGTAGAATATTTATACGTATAATTTATGTTCAGATGCGAACTTATCTCGTGACATACAGAACTAACATTACTTAGTAACACAATGGACTTTATTTGCTTTTTTCATTTAACTGGTTAGCGTTAACGATTCACCACTTGGCAGTACGCGAATGAAATCCTAAAAATGCTTTGTGTCGTAAAATCGTGATTATTGTCTGTTCCAACAAAGCAATTATTCGATATATAGGTAATAATATTTTATTGTGAGAATCATTAAATTGAAGAGTAACTGTTGTGTTGCACTGAAATACATTTTTATAGTCCCAGTTCCTAAGGCCATACGCTGTGAGTTAATTATTCGCTACGTGTTCTGAAGTTCTAAACCAAAGACACTATGTTGTTAGAGCTTATCCTGTACTACAAATTTTACTTGGGAACCGAAAGATATAACAGTATTCTTACAGTTATATTCTAGAAATTGGCAAAGTTAATTTTAATGGACGGTTATTCAGCAAAAACGACGATTATAATAGGTCTACCATTCAGCGTGAAAAATTGAGTGGGGAAATCATACGTAATTAAAAATTATTGCTATAGGTTTCATAATGCAAATATCTGTAAAAGAATAATTTCATATATAAAAAACAGTTATCTAATTGATACATAAACACATACATCGTTAAACAACATTGTATGTAAAGTGTACTGGATCGGTATCACAGCAATACAATTTATCACAACATTTCCTATTATAACAGGGAGTCAAATAGAAAGTGTAATAATTTGCTTTGAAATTGATCTTGATCAAGTGCGTACATATGATGCTGGTTCCAGACATTAAACAAATTCAGTATATTGAGTGCACAGTCGTGTTTACAAGGAATCTAACGGTTCGTACATATATTTTATATACAACTAGTTTCAACGTCATTGTTGTTGACTACAATGATACTGTACTGATGATGATAATGTAGTAAAAAATAATAACTGTGCATTGACTGGATTCTGTTTATTGGTTTCTTCACTAACCAAGGTTTTTTTTTAACAAAACATGACATAGTTTTTTAATTTCTTCTATTTTAAACTATGTAGTTTCATTATTTTATTAATAATATAGGGGGATAGACGAACAGACGGTCACCTTGTGGTAAGTAACAACCGCCATTCATAGACACTTACAACTCAAGAGTCATAAGTGCGCTGCGCGCCTATGACGGTGATAAGGGTGAGAGGATGGAAAAAGATTAGAGTGGGGATGAAGAGATGGGAAAGTACACAGAGACAGGATGAGGGAAGGAGAAAGAGGAGCGGGAAAGTAGCGTTTCAAGCGTTGCTTCACAACCAGTTTTATGTGAGACCGGTCGAACTGGGCCATGTGACCCTAGGCATGGCTCTCTCACGAGAAGAATGATGCTATCGAAAAGTAAGTAAATAAACTATTTTTTTATATCCTGTCAAGAAAAAGAAGAATATTGTTTTCACAGAGTTACTCAGTTTTGCGGCTACCCTATCTTGTCCACTATATGCATTTTGAAGATGTTATGTCTGTCGCCGGCACCAAATTGATTTGTATCAACTTTATAATGTTGTTGCATGTCTTCACGCTCGTAAAACGTGTTATAAATTGAAACATCTTTAGCCAACTACGATAACTTGTAATTAAACAATAAAAGTTACATTAGCAATTACTTTTATCTGGAATATTTTTCTATAGGAACTCCTTCTAATCATATAAATTATTATTAAATATTTCTAAATACATATATAATTTTGGTGTTTTCATTATATGGGGAAAGAAGTTTGTTGTAAAGAATTAAACCTGAATATTTATATTAATTAGATCGTCCGACAGACGTAAAGTATGAGTATTAAAGTACTAAATTTCATCAAAATCGGATTTAGCCGTCAAAAAGTTAAAAGGCCCACAATGTTACTTTCATCTTTAAAATATTAGTATGCAATACACAAATAGAATGACGAATGACAAGCAAAGTTAAAGAGGTATTGTGACTTTTAAACTCAGTAACATTATACTGTCAAGATTTGCGTTTAGACCTTAAATTATTGATTTCAAGAATATAATCTAACAATATAATGTTTTTGTGTTGACCTCGGCTTTACCATCTGATGTAACTCTGAATCTCTATAATTTTAAATTTGTAACTGTTTTCTAATCTTAGCCGCGTCTTCTTGGATGCATTCATGTCAATTATTATGCAGTAGATGTTGTTTAAAAAAAATGTAAAGTCAAATGCAAAATTGTATTACATTACACACTTTTGACATTATAACCAGGAAACAACACAATGCTAGTGTAACATGGGGCGAAATATATTGCAGAGTAGGAGTGTGAATGGGTGCGCCCGAAGCGCGTGCGCACTGACTGTGTAGAGCTCGCTCAGGCAACACTCACGCCTTGAGCCGTGCCGGTGAAAACGTAACGTGTGGATTGTGTTCGCTCGTTTGTAAAGGATTTCCACAGCACAAACTTTGTGATCGGGTTTATAAGGTAAGGGCTCACTGCATTACTAAAGAAAAAAATCGTGTTGGGTTCAAGAAAGCTATGAAGTAAGAAAAATATGTTTTGTTTGAGTCTGTTTTAATCTCATTAGATATTAATAAAAACCTCTCGATGAACCGACAGCAACAAAAATCATTCACAATATATATTTATTTATGTATATACACTTACGCCTGAATCGCCTAAGGGATAGGCAGAGGCGTATTTAATATAACAATGCCTTATACTTAAGAAAACGTATGCAACATGTATCAGATTTTAAATAACGAGTTCTGTTATTTTTCCTAAATAGAGTCTGATAATTTAACCTTTCATTTTTTAAAATAAGTTGAATAATGCAGTAGAAAGGAATGTTTTCTTTCATACATAAATAATATTAAAATCGATACTATATGTTTCATAAATAAGAGTTCATTTACTTAAACAGTATTCGAGTGACGGTAATAAGCTAGCGAGTATTATAAGTGAGACTAAATTATGGTTGGTAAAGATTTTGTGTTGGTGTTACCGTGATGTATGTATGTATGTATTTATTACTTTAACGTCAATATGATTACTACACAGTTGTGAAGTAATTAATCACATTCAATTATAAATGATTACAACAAGAAGCATAACGGTCATTATTAATTGTTATTTTACGTGTGTTTTTTTTAAACAAAATACTCTTTGTTTTTGGTTTGTTGCATTAAAATGAATGAAATTGTAAAATCATATAATTTATTTTAATTATTTAGAATCTTTGTTATATTTAGTTGTATTGAGTAGACAACACTTTAAAGTTAATTACGTCAAAGTGTATCCTTGTGTTTGGTAAAAAAATTTTGCGAAAATGAACATATGAAAATCATTAATGGCAAGCAAGACCACAACGGTTTTAAAAGTAGGATTACAGACAGCCTACTTGTCCGTGTATTTTCTTAGTACCTTCGAACTCTTTTTAAAGTAGACTATAGTGTAGCTACAATATATAATTTTTGAATCGAGAAGGAGAGCTTCATCAAAAAACTTCTTCATCATCATCATTTCAGTCATAGTACGTTCACTGCTGGACATGGGCGTTCATCAACGATTTTCAAGAAGACCGTTTGGAAGCAGCCTGCTTTAAAAATTTGTAATTGTTTTCACCACCTTACATCCCACGACAGTCGTTCGATCAGCTAATTCAGTAATTCAATTAAAACACAGGATAGAAAGACTGGTTCAAAAGTAAAATAAACCATTACTTCACACAAAACAACCCGGTTGGTTAGAGGGCTCGAACTTTTCGGGCGTTAACGAGTTTGGGTTACAAGGTAGCATACCTATCATGGACACTATCCGTAACAGCATTATTCCTTTCCTTCCCTTCTATCCTCTCTGTCAATTTGAATATACCTCATTATTCCTAATCCATTCATTACGGTTGACAGCATATTACGTAAGAGAAAAAGTATAGTGAACCATAATCTAGTCAACATTATATGTAGGTTTATTACGCCTGTGACAATCCTTCCGGGGATATGAGCCTAAGTGTATATACATATGTACAACCCTGTAAACGGTAATAATAATAAAGATAAGACACGTAGTAAGCTGTAAGATGTAGTTAGTCATACTGTTCTGAAATTTTATTTATGAGCGAATTAGAAATAAATAAGAAAATACCTTAAGAGAAAATGTGTAGTTGTCTCGTGAGAAATTCGTATTTATAACTAACTTTGTATTCAACATCACCTTTACATTCACAGTTCGCGTATCTTTGCATCGAATTAGATCCACTCGACATAATCCAATTAAAATGATCTACTGAGCACGCAAATAGTTCCTATCACAGAACGTTATTGTTAAAACATGGGCAATATATATTATATATAACGTGTACAGACAGTAGACAGTCAACATAATAAGTGACATAAGAATGATAAACAAAAAAAAAATTATAAACACCAAAGGCGTCACAAATACCTTCAGATAATATACGCTTTTCTTTAAAACTTATTATGGTTGTTGTTTGAGATGCTCTGCCTACCCAATTGAAGATATAGAAGTGAGTAAGTATGTATGTTAAACATTACTGTAAGAACTCTTTTGTCTTTGACTATCAAAGTTACAGCGCACATTAAATATATCTACGCTCAGCGATATATTTGTACACCCCGACATAACAAATAGTTCCTACATGCATAAACACTATCCGTTATCAGCTACATTGGTCGGAGTGAATATTGTCTTCTTGTATTTATAAAGATCATAATCATGACACCTTTTGCCTTCTCAAAGATTTTTTAAGGTTATATGGCCAGGATAAGCAAAAGCAGAATATTCTCGATCGACTTTGATCCATCTCAATAAAGAAGTAGCAGAAGTACATCGTCCACAAAGCTCCTGTAAATGTATTTAGACCTGTAAACAATTTATCACCCTCTAACAAGCTGCTTTAAGACTTATTATTGATTGTCTTTTGATAAAGATTTTGATATGGCGAATAGAGTAAGTAGATATGACCCTATTTGGGCATATTCATACAGGTAGGCAATTAAACAGTCGGTTGTCCTTGTTTTAAGATAAAATTGTTACGAATGTACTTTAGTGCAAAAATAATTTATTGTACGAACTATTGAAGACGTATTGTAGTGTCAAATATTATAACAAATTTATTGATTTGACACTGCAATACGTCTTCAATATTTTCTGTATGTATATATATGTATGTATAAAAGGTGTACAATAAAGAATTAAATAATAAAAGTAAATAACTTTATATTATTCAGTAGGGACGTGCTATCGATATATACTTTATACATCGATAGCACGTCCCTACTGAATAAAATTAATTCATCAACAAGTACAAGTTAAACAATATAGCAACTCAACAACTACAAAGTGTATCATAGACTTTTATTATAAAATAAATAACATTTAACTGTAGTGTGTTAAATGTCCGATTCATAATTTCTCATGTTAGAATCTCTACTTAAAATCCGAAAGATTATAAGAAAAACAACAAGCGGATGCAAAAAGTAACGTAATTAATGCAATACAATTATCTTTAAATTAAACTTTACTTTAAATTCGTTAGAATTTACTTTATTATTGTTTTTATATGATTTTTATTATATTATATTATTTTTATTTCTTTTTCACAAAACAAATATAAATTCAATTTTGAGCAAACGAAAAACCACTAAGAGTTTGTGCGGTATACCCTGCAGTATATATATATATATACATATATATATATATAACATGCCGCCTCTGTTACATTCATGTCTCTACTTTTTTAAAGCCCCTAAGCCCATAAGGAAGGATAAGAAATTTTGTGTTACATTCATGTCTCTACTTTTTTAGTTCTTTCTTATACCCTATGTTACTAACACTACTAAGAAGAATTAAATGACATGTTAGGCTTCTAAGGCATGTGACAAGGAAACATTATATATGTATATAATGTTTCCTTGCTTAATCGGTATCCTCACTCATTTGGTAAATACAACATGAGCATTGTTTGACAACCGGTTTCTGTGAGGCCGTGGTAAAACTGCGGCCGAACTGGCCGATTCCTACCTAATCATGGCTCTCCCACGGTGGAAAATTGCAATCCTGATGGGAGTATTGAATTCAGTTACATGTTTCCTAAAATGTTAATTGTTCAGCCTAGCAATCAATTCGTTTCGGGGGATTGCAAAAGTCAAGTAATTACAAGATAACTATATTGTGATCTGCTCAATTTAATGATAGGAAATACACAAAGTGCTGCTTCTGAACTAGCGCGTACCGCCTCATTCCAGTTAACTAGTTTGTTTGCTAATCAATATACCCATGCCTTCATGGCCCCAATGTCAAATTTCTTACCAACGTGTGCCCATTCAGACAGCTAAAAGCATAAACAATGCATCATTTAATACTTAAACCATAAAGTCTTTGCCATTAAAATGCAACATTAAAATATACAGCATACCAAACCCGTTACAACTACCTATTTATTCTATGTTACGAAATATTAAATATTACTCAAAAGATAATTTACATTTGAAAACTTTCTGCTAGCTGGTATTTTAGTGGTGTTCACAAAGAGTGGAAGTAATATGCAAAGTACAAAAGTCATTACTACTAGTCTTGTAAGTTTTTAGAATTACTCAAAACGTGTTTGTGCAACACACAACCACGTTTTGAGTATTATACAACTATAATAATCATAATAGTTGAAAAAATACTAAAGAACCTTTGTGTCCAAGTGATATACACGACTTAGAAATCGAATTATATAAGTTGGCACTTTTGCTGGTTGATTGGTATTGTTTTTGGTTGGTACTTGGCGTGATTACTAGTAACCACAGAAGACTTTCATTATCCACCTCCTTGCTTCATCAACAGACCATCGTTACCACGCTCAGTTTTTTGGACTCCTCCGAACGAAGCATAATGAGTCTAAAATCGAAGGATTTACTACTAACCACTGAAGAGTTCAACTATCCAACTCCTCGCTCCATATCAGCTCCAAAACTCCAAATTATAGTATTTCCATCCAAACTTCGTGTAAAATGGTTGTCATTCAAAAAGTTTCATTTTGTACGACAATTATACTTACTACTAATTATACGAAAGATTAAAATTAACTTCCAAGATTTCTTTACATAGTTAGTAACAAGTGAAGCTAGTTACGAACGTGTTAAAAACTACGTTATGCTCGGGCCGAATCGTGCCAAACTTAGTAGTGTTTCTGAGAGTTTCAATAGGGCCATCTAAAAGATTATTTAAGGAAGTAACTTTTAATGGTAGTTATTTTTCTAGCAGACATAGAAAGAAGGTCTAAATAGTATAAGGCTAAGTAACAAAATAACCAAAATAAATATCCAATAAACGTTTAGTGAGCACAGTTATTCTGCCATAGCCCAATACAGTTAAAACCAGAATACGAACAACACTATGTTTATCGTACATCTTTTTGAAATAAAATTACGTATATTTTAGTCACAGTGCATCTAAATTCGGCGCGCTCCGTCTAGCGGTATAATGTGCAACATACACGCCAATTAGTAATGTCAAAACGATAGAATTATTGCTTTAAAACTCTTCACACTGTGACGTAGAACTGCTTTCCTTTCGCTCGTGTTGTGAATCAGATTGAAATGTACTGTCTAAATCAGTTAGCTAGATATAAAACTTACGCAAAAAGAACTTAACTTCTATTTTAACTTAACTTGAAGCTAATGAAGCTAATGAGATATACATATATTTATCTAATCCAAAAAGCATATTACATAGAAATAATTATCTAAATCTCACCCTTGACCCATATTAAATTTGAGGTCGGAGCAATTTGAACTTTGTATAGGTGCAAGTTTTCGCTTGTAGCTTTTATGCCCCACCGGCTGCGATCCCACCGGTGTCGGAATTAGACCGACTAAAACCACACGGTGTGCCATACTACGCCTAAAGTAGGAGGAATCCGGGAACAGCTTTATTATGACATACGGATACCTCTTAGCGCCTGACCACAAACGCTCCATATAGTAAACTCTCTATTAGGCGGTGTCAAGCTCCTCGAAGCTGGCCTCTATGACGGCGTTTGCCTTACGCCAACCCTGATTGGACAATAATCTCGATCCACATCTAAAATGTAAATGGTTCTGAAAATGATTAAACATACAATAGCCGTAGTTTCTACAGATTACGGTAATCGGTTTCAATACTATCGGATTACGTGATAGCCTCGTAAGTAGTTTAAAATAAAACGGTGTATACCTTCCTTCAACTTGTTTGATTTCAATCTCGATATGGTACAATATATCAATAAAACAGACTGGTTTTCGAAATTGCGCTGAATGACTTCGTGAAAAGGATGATTACGCTGTGCCTTTGATTTTTTTTCGGCGGGGCCAAAAATCTACTGCTAACGCCTCCGACTAGTAATGAGATAATCTCTTAGATAATATTTAAAAAATAGCTTAATAAATTTGTAACTGAATTACCAATTCTAGTCTGACTACCAAAATTATTTACAATAATTATAATAACTTAATTAGCATACATATAAGTGGTTCGGCTGAATCAGTATTGATAATTTCACGCGGAAATGGATAAGCGTTTAGTTAAGACTGAATACTTAAATTATCTGGCAATCGTTATATATTATAATATTGCATAACGCTTTCTCAACTCTGTCCAAGCCTAGACTTGTTCAAACATCGCTGTTCTAACTATTGTCGGTTACACTTATGATTATTTAATAAATCAATAATGTATATCATTTAAAAGTCATCGATTTTAAACGTGTGTGACTCCGTCGTCCTAGAGGTACTACTTAGACTTCGCAATATATCCGTATAAACAATATAGGTACATTTTCTTGTATTCCATTCCCGTGTTCTTTGCTATCTCTTTCAATATACTCTCAATTTTGCTTATCTTTATTTATTCTTTGTCTCTGGACTGCTGTCATTTAACACGTACTTAGTAGTAATTATTAGCATTCGTTTATATATCAGAATGATCTATTGCATTGTTCTCACATTTTATTTGCACTTATAAACTGTAACAAGAAATATGTATAAAATATTTGAAAAATAATGCCCTTGAAGTTACCTGCTCTTCTTCTACATAGGGTCTACGTATTGGAACAAGCAACTAGCTTCACGACTTGGTTTGATTTGAACTTGGTTTGACTGACCTCTTCTTTTGACAATTCAGCAATACCTGATTGCTTTAATTAAAAAAAAAATGATTTTGATTTTGTTTGAACCGACCGTGGTTACAGTTGGACTAAAGCACTGGTGTTTTAAGAACAATTAATGTCAATAATTGCTGTAACATTTATAAGTTTACATTTTTTATATAGCTCAAAAGTTAAATTCTTTGCTAACTTTCTTAAAATCGCGAAGTAAAACCATCAATATGAAAATAGTAGAGACTTGTTAAGAGTTCCAAGATGTACGTAGCTCGCGTCAGAAGAAACAATTTCAAATGACATTAAGATAACGTTGGCAAAAAATATATAATAAAAATATCATTTTTTTAAGTATTTAGCTCAAAACAGTTCGATAGGTGTCTTCTATATTGCCTTTTACTACATTTGCTGTCACTCATGGGAATTTAAAATTGGAAAACTAGGAGTAAATTGAAAAGTAGATCAAACGGGAAGACAATGAAAGAACGAAAAGGGATATTGTTTATACCTATGGATCAGAGAGTACAAACAATGCCACAGCTCAACTGAAAATTGTTTAAAAACATATAAAACCTAACTGCTTTATTAACTCTTTTTTTGTTGATTTTATCCTACAATTAAAGCAATTCATATGAAATCCCACATATCAAAATCCATCAAGTCATTAAGCTCTATGTAACATAGATTCATACATATGAATTACATACATATGTAAATAAATACATTCATATATTAATCATAACACTCCTACTATTAAATCGTTTCAAATGACTTTTAAATATACTCGAAAAATGTAACCCTGCTTCATGCACAGTCGGTTGAAAAGGCTCAGTTAATCAACACCGTCATATGAATTAATAGCTACAGTATGTAACAATATAGTCTCGTATGTATAACAAAGGGCTAATTTAAAGTAAATGCAGATATTACATAATGGATACGGTTATGTCATGAGCTCATTAACGCTAAGCAAACTTAACGAATTTCACTTTCTGTTAAACATAATGTTATGTCAATACGATGGCTTACGTCGTGCTAAATCTTGTTATTATCGACTTTTGAATGGAGCCTTGTTAAGCCTGTATGTTACACTTAAATGTAAATGTACAAATAAACGCATTTTACCTCATTTTAAATACAATACAATTTTAATATAACTCATCACTTATAAGTTCAATGAATTATTTTTTACACTACTTGAGGCTTTTATACTAAAGGTACCTAATTCCTAAGAGTCCTAATCCTAATTGTTTAAAAATTGAATACCCTGCGTTCGGATGTATAGATTGAAGAAAAGAGGCTGAAGGCTGAGGTTTAGTATGTGCGTAACATGACTCCAAAGCAACAGTGGTAGAGTCATGCTTAGGCACGAATGGGCTGGCTCGACCGGTGCGATACCACGGCCTCACAGAAAGTTGTGTGTGTGTTGTGAAGTAACGCTTGCGTTGCATTTCCCCGAAATGAATGAGGTTTCCGGAGGCCCAAATCCCCCTCTCCTCTTTCCTATATCCTAATCTCCCTCTCCTCTTTCCCATATTCTAATCCCCCGTCCCTTCTTTCCCCTACCCGCATCCCCCTATTCCTCATCAACCTCAAAGGTGGCCAGAGCACTTACCACTCTTGAGTTGCAGGTGTCTAAGGACGGCGGTTGTCACTTACCAACAGGTGGGACACCTCCTGTCTCTTCCTTTCTCTCTCTCCTCGTCTGTTCTGTGTGCGTCTGTGATTATTACTATGATTATTACTTACTTCATTATAGCAACCTTGTTAGATATTTACTTATTTCTCTCTAGATATAAAAACTTGTCGATGGCTTTCTGTCCGTGAATACTACTTTTGCTGTTGGCAAAATAACAGCGCCTCTTTTAAGGGTGAAAAGATGAAAAATGGTCGTCATCATCATTTTGTCTCGGGCTGTCCTGTTAAGTTTAGTTTCTATTACGTGTTCAAGCCTTTGTATGAGTGTAAAATAAACATATTTTCTTTCTTTCTTTCTACTCGAATACATGATAAGAAGTCGATTAAATAGCAGGAGGTTCCATGTTAGTTTGTGTGTATCTTTTATTATGCATGCGGATTCTCCGACCATTGTCAGACGATTTTTAAAATTCTTAAAGTCATCTGTCCTTATACGCTTAATTATTCAATTACAAATGTTGGAGTTGTCAACAATAGCCAAAAAACAATAATATAATATCTACTAACATCTACTAAGTGCAAATAAAAGTTATGGTGGTCAATTCAAGAATTTATTTGCGTTTATTTTAAAGCACGATATTGCATTTGTAATGATTATAGCGTACTGTTAAACTGCTTCTAACGAGTCCAGTACAATTAACATTAATACTAAGCATATTAAAAGGCTTGTCTTAGTTAATATAACAATGATAGCAATCAACATTCAATTTATTGCCTAGTGTTTCATTTAATTTACTTATTATCTACCTATATATAGATATATTTGTTACCTAGTTTGAAGATTACCGCAAAACCAGATAGAATATAAAGAAATAATCTAATCAACCGACCCATATTCGCACTAATTATTTTAAGGATAAGTGGGTTTTTCACTATAATTTGTAACGTACTTTAATGGTTTCTTAAAGCGTCTGAAAATCTAGAATACCAAAAGGAATTTATATTGAACTCATCCGACAAAGAGTTATTATTATAGCATATTAAGTTAGCAATTAGAAGTGGCCAAGGGCTGACTACATCTGCCCAAGGATCTATAGCCATTGGTGTAAGACGGTCCTAGCTATAGAGTAGAGACTGCGAATGGGTAAAATTTACCAAAAGCTATTGTGCAAATTGAAAGAGGCCTATTTAGAGGACTGCGATAGGCTTACTGATGAAAATATTGCACCCCCATAAGCTAGTTAGTATAGTAATATTGATGCCATATATTTAATAAACATTTTGTTTATCGGATTGGTATGTATAAATTCTTGAACACAATATTTCATCTGGCTTTAAACTCTAAAAATATACATCGTACATATTATTGTACATATATATATATACATATATACATATATATATACATATATACATATGACAATTTTAATATTTACTTAAAATGTTGCACGTTCTTATCGTGCTTTCAGTTATGTTTATCTGCTAATTACTATCGTGTTTTTTTTTACGATCGTTGGTCCTTTTAGTGAGGAAATGTAGAACTCAAATTATAGTTAAGGTACCTACTTACATACACTGACGCTGTATCTCCGAAAGAGTAGGCAGAGGCTTAATAAACGAGCATTTTGCTTGCTGCTTTAATATAATCTAATGTAATAATATAATATAATCTAATGTAATACATGTGTAAATAAATAAATAGAACTTCAGAGCACATTTCTAAATTATGAAGTTGAGTAATTCGTGCGTTCATGTTTCTCAGCGCGCCTTTATCAACTATTTAAAAAGGTTTTGAGCTCTGCCAATTTTGACTCAGATCGATTATTTCTATTGCATCCACATAAATACAAATATTATAAAAAAAATATCTGCTGGGGCGTGTCACTAATTCTACAACATTATTAACATTTCATATTTCATTATTAATTTCATCACATCACGTTTTTTAATATTAAATGGATAAATCAATCAAAAAAGAACATCGGACAGGTCTCTACCATGGCAGCAGATAGTTATCCACGTGGATTTACATAAATTACTGGAAATCAAATTCATTCATTTTGCAGCCCATAGCATCGAAGTAATGTTTACACAATATATCGACGGGGAAATCGAAGAGAGATAGAAATTAAGAATAATATTAATATTAAGTATTTGTTATATCGGTCATATACATAGCCGTCTTCAGGTTGGTGTTGATAGTTACTGATATATTTTTTTTATCAGAACTCACTCATCTCTTGTTACGTGCGGAATAATAAAACGCGTAGTCATCAATATACAATACATTGTTAATATCGCCCCATTATAAATATAAATTTGTATAACTAGTTATGTAAGCATAGGTTTTTTGTTTAAACAAACAAAACTGGTTCCTTGTCATTATTTACATTTTATTGGCCTTTTTGATAAAGAATTATTTAGGTACAGTAAGTTTGCCGGGATGTACAGGGATTTCCTTTCAAGATTACACCTGAGACCCCGGCAATAGAACTATGTGACAGAACACCGTGTGGTTTTAGTCGGTTCGATTCCGACATACCACCCTACTGGTCCCAGGGTGGTAAAAAAAAAGGTAGAGTACAGTTATACATACACTCACGCTTGTATCTCTGTTGCAATAGGCATAGATTTTATTAACGCCCACGTTTTGCCAATTTCATTTTAGTCCTATTAACGTAATAGAGCGCAAGCCTATTGCCATCATCCGAGCACTTTTGGCAATTGGATGGGAAAATTTATCTTGGAGAGAGAACACCGATAGGAAATTGAGAATATTTTCCTTCCTTTTTAGGAAATAATATTGCTTATACATAATATTTGGAGTGTATAAACATAATCAAATTCACTGACCCGTTGGTCTAGTGGTTCGTGACCCTGACTTCTAAGTCAGAGGTCGTGGGTTCGATTCCCAAACAAGACCAATATTTGTGTGATGAGCACGAGTATTTGTTCTGTGTCTGGGTGTAATTTATCCATAATATGTATTTATATACAAATATATTGTATATCAGAAGTCTGGTTACCATAGTACAAGCTCTGCTTACTATGGGATCAGTCAGTGAGATGTGTGAAGTTATTATTATTTATATCCTATATTCAAATAGTTGAAGGTCAAATTGATGGTGTTAATAGCAGTATTGAGAATGTATAAGCTCTTAACTATCCTTATCAATCAGGGTCGCATACCTGTTACTCATACTGGCTCTGGGAAGTTAGAGCCCTTTAACTATATACTATACACAAATTCTATATAACAGAGATCTTGAAAGATTAAGATTTAGGGATTCTAATGTATTATAAAAATATTTTAAAAGATCAGCTCCCGGGAACGACAGTAAGTTGTAATATTAATACTCAAATAGAACCGTCACCGTTCGTTAAGTCTGTCTGACCAATCTGAAACGATTATAACAACTTTAGTGTTAGTCTTTATAGTACAACTGCAGTTGAAATCCATAAAGGAACTTGCTCAACTAAGCCATCTAGACTTTGGACTGATACATACAAACGTCTCGAGCTAATGTTATCATGGTTACATCTAAGTAGCACAACAGACAAATCGTCGATATAGAATAAAATAAATTGTAATGTGCACCAAAACAATTAACTTTTAAGAATAAATACAAACACACATATGCTCACACTTTATTCCAATCTAGGGTAGACAGAGACGGTAGAATGCATTTTGCCACAATCCTGACACACAACCTTCCGTCTCTTCGACATTAATCAGTCTTTTCATATAGCTCGTCGGTTAAGGGGACTTTAAGTTTGGCTCTTCTTTAGTATACTGACCATCTAGTCACTATACGTCTTTCTGGGTTTACCCGCACGTACTCGCAAACTCACAGAAGCCTTATAAATTCTTTTCACTCATCCTTTCAACGTTCTCAAACTAACGAATTAATGCCGTAGAAATGCGTTCACTGAGAAGTATATGTTAGATTGATTTACAGACTAAAGAATGATGAGGCGACGGTGATGGTTGAAAGAGAATGTAGAATGTAGTAACACGAATCATGTAGTAATAAGGATGGCACCTAGTCGCCTGTCAATTAAGACTAAGGTTCGACCTCTTCTTTTCCAAAAACTGGCAGATACATCTCAACGATAAACTATATATACATATATATGTGTATATATATATATATATATATATATATATATATATATATGTATATGATGTTTCTTGACAATATACCCCAAGTTTTCCCACCTTATTCCCAAAAGTGTCATGATGACGTTGGCAAAAGGTGCGTGTCGATACGCCTTAACCTGTTATAAATAGTTATAATTTTTCATATATTTAATGAAAAATTATAACTATTTATAACAGGTTAAGGCGTATCGATATCGCTTTATGCAATATATGTATTAGTGACGACCACCGCCCCAAGGGGGTCACTCGATAATCTTATCTGCATATGCTTTCAGTGTAAAAATTAAGAAAAACATATATTTTTATAGCCTGATATTATTCAAGGAGTACGATTTTAATTAAACATTTCTTAGCCTAAGACCTTTTATATACATGTACTTTTTATTTCAACACATTTTGCACAATGGCGAATTAATGAAGTAGGCATTTTCTACCAGACACACAGACACACACAGACTCCTTAGGGTTGTTAATGGTAATTATAGTTATGTAACATTTATTAAATAACGGCTATAAAAAAAATTATAGACTCGTGTATTTAATACGGGTGTCTTTGATTGGGTGACCTTATCTTTTGCACGTATAAATATGAATTAGATAATAGGATTGTAATCAGATGCAAATTGTCAGCTGTTTAAACATTTAATTGTACAGCAAAATATTTTCTGTAATAGACTTAGAAGGCTTTAACAGCTTGGCTGATCACGCCAATATAATAACTATTGCAGTAACAAAAACAAATTATTCTATTTAAAAATACGAAAAAACGATGGCGTGACGGTGGTTGGTTAGGAGCCTACTACTTATATAGTAGAATTTGGAGAAAGCATTTGATTAGCAGTGGCACAGTAATATTGTAATTAATTGTTTGTACATTCGGCAATGTTTTATTTTGGTTTCCACAACACAATAACTGTCAAACAAAATAAAAAAAAAAACAACACTGAGACATTACACAAAGCATAATCATGAAGATTATAACAAAAAAAAAACATAATTTTAAAGATGAAAATAAAACAAACGAAAACAAGATAATGCATCATCGAAAGATGTGACTTTCACTAAAACGACGGCTGCTGTGCCCGCCGTTTTTATTTATTAGTACATCTCAAACATTAATTAGATTAATTACCTGGCTTCTGTGCAGTGAAACTATATACACTTGTAGTGTGGAAAATATTGTTTCTTAAGATTGCAGACAAACAGAGGTGATTTCGGTCATGATTATGTAATATAACAACACGCTTATATGTATATATTTTTATCTTGTTTTATCGAGTAGAATATTCGATGCAGTACCTCACAGTTATAATAGTTACAAAAACCAGATATACGCCCTACTACTACTAGCTATTATGATTTAATTCTTCACCGATCCACTGCATAAAATAATAATTCCGAATTTAAAACCGTTTAAAAAAAAACAATTACAGTAAAGAAAAATAAAAAATAAAATAAAGTAAAAAAAATAATATAATTTTTGAACCCTAATTAAATTGTAAATTTCATTGAAATTCATTATTCCATATTCATGTTTTTGTTTTATTTTATACCTATACAGGAAGATGGTCTCATGGATGGATAGATATTTAAGAAGCGTTAAAAAATATTAATTGAATTTTGTCCCGATCAGAGCAAATCATATTAACAATTTTCATATCAATGATATAATAAAAGGTAACCTAACTGTATGCAAAAGTTGAGTAGTTAATGCGTAAAACATTTTTTTTCTTTTTAACAAAATGACATGTGAATACTGCTAGAGTAACTTGGTCCAAACAGTTCAGTTCAGGCAAATAGGCAAATTAAATAGTTACGTAATGTCGTTATATATATTTCATAATATAAGGGGACAGACGAATAGACGGGTCACACGAACTGCCGGCCATGGACACATGCAACTCGAAAGTCGTAAGTGCGCTGCCAGCTTTTGAAGATGATGAGGGGTGAAGGATGCGAGGAGGGGAAAGAGGAGAAGGGGGATGAGGAGAGGGAGAGTTGAGCCTCGAAAACCTGACTAATTTCGGCAAAATGCAACGCACGCAAATAAGAACATTATACACTTATTAGATGTATGTATGATATTTCGTGAAATACGTATGTTTTTATTTATGAATTAGATAAATTAACAAAATATAAAACGAAATGAAATGGACAAAACCACAACCTCGGGGTAAACATACCTATAAATGTTTATTACGTTTCGGTAAGAAAAAGTCTTCGATATTTGCACCTAGTACCAGGTACGGGTTAATCTGGAAACCCCAATCGGATATTTTACAAAATAAATGATCAGTTAAGGTTAATAATGTTTAAGAAATAAACTTTAAAAGTAGTTTGTGATCTAGTTTAAAGTAGTATAATTTATTATGGTATATACCTATGAAAGTACTAAAATAAATTATTTGTTACGCATTTTGTTCTGTCAATTTTTATTAAATTATTTTCCAGATATTGTCCTATATACCATTAAAAAAAATTAATAGTCGTTATATTGTTTGTCACGAAACACCAATGTTTGTACAATAATATAAGTCAAAGTATTATGTAATGCTGATTACTTAAGTTGTATAGAATGTGTGTGTGCGAGCTTTTAAATCATCGACCGCTTTATAATTAAGTATTGAGCCACACTGTAGAATTGATCAAAATTTGTGATATATATGTAAATACTGGTAAAATTAAATCACTTTAATATCTACGTTATACATATAATATAGCGTAGATTTACTTCTACCAAAAGTAAGTATGCCTCAATTAACTTAACAAAACAACAGAAAACAACAAAACAATTATGACAATAATTGACTTTGCTAGGATTAAAATATTTCATGGGCCGCTTTTAAATTGTCTATTGTTTCTTTCTGTTCTTACTGTTTCTTTCCAGGAAACGTAATAAGTAGTATGTCTACTATCAACCTTTAAGCCTAATAAAAATATGTAAAACATTCAAATCTTATTGATTAAGGCACATATGGTTACACTCACGTATATATTTCGGGACCGAAACGAGTCAGGTTTCCCGGAAATAAACACATAGGAGCTCACATAGCCATAAGCCAGCATAACCATCTCAACTTTAATTCGTTATATGTTTATTATTTATTTATATACATATGTATGTATGTAAGTTTACAAGTATGTATGTATGTGTATATGTATGTATATATTATATCTATGTGATTATGCACTGTTTATTTTTTCTTTTTCATTTCATAAATCTAGTGAAGACTAGTAGAAAATGCCTATGGCATTAAGCCCACCATTATAAAATCTTGCATGGAAAAAGCGTAAAAAAAAAAGAAATGCACTCCGGGAGTGCCGACAGAAGTGAAAACTTATTTTGGCGGGTTAGAATTTTTTTAATGGTACTAGGGTTATTGGGTAATGAATTGCATTTTATTTATGAATAGTATTTTATTAAATATTAGAAACTTTAAAATACATTTAATATTCTTTTATGAATCATTGTTAACAATTTCGACAACTCTTGTATCATCATCATTATCATTAAAATTATTACAATATAAAATACAAACTATAGGCTCATGGTCACTAAAATAGGAAATAAACAATTTTGATTCGAAGTTATTTAAATATCTCGTGAATACCGCATTAATTGTACTTTTATATCTCGTTGTGCTAATATTGCGTTGATTGGACATACATATGCGTCTCGTAACGGTGTAGCGAGTCTATAGATTTTAACTCATCTAAAAATATGCGTACCGCGCTAAAAAAAATGTTTTCACTTCAAAAATGAATAACACTTAAAAAAGTTTTTATTGCAATGTAATGCCTCATGTTACTGTCACTATTAAGACGTTTCCATCCAGGAAAATCCATAGCGTCGATTAGGCCAAGGCATTACAACGATATACACATACATCTATAAACATCATACATGTATCGGAAAAAATGGGAAGGTATTTTATTGGTGCACAGTCGGATTCAAACTATATCTCTTACGAATTTAGAGCGTGATAAGAAATGCACTACAGTGTGGGTCTGTCTTTACTTCAGTGTTTCGTAAGGGTCGGTTTCCACTCGTTGGACGTGATTTATAGAATCTATAAATAGGTATTGATTATCATATTTGCAAAGCAATTAATAATCCAGACATTTGGAACACCACTCTTGCGATATCTTGCGGAAGTTAAAAGTTATAATTAATTTTAAATTAAGCTTTAATCCGTCGTAAACATTTGGGTTTAGTTCTAAATCAGAGAAAGTTATATTTGATATTCCCTTTTTTAACTTAATCAGTAGTATTAAGTAAAATACTCTCTTACCATCAGGTGCGACTGGTTGTCTGTATTTCTTTTGAAATCCTGTTTGATAAAATTATATTTTTTTTTAAAAATGGTTCAATATGTATTTTCTAATGTATTTTTTTTTTTAATTCAAATAAGTGGTAAAATATGATATTTTGTATCAAATACACTCTCGGATACCTTATGCTCTCGTCTATATGTATGTCGTACTTATTGGATACCTTGCTCCTATCTAAATATGCATATACTTAAATTACTATAAAATACAAAATATTAATAACAAGGGAAATATAATTAATCTTTAAAAAAACTTCTGGTTTGTTCAAATAAGATATAGCCAACACTCACGACTTACACTTTATACTTACATAACAGATGGCAAGCCTACTGCCACCATCGGGGCTCTGTATAACGGCATTAGGCTTTATTACATTTTATATGTTTCTAAAACTGTAGAATAGATCTCTAAAAAATTTGATTTGATTACGAGATATTTTCTAATCGATTTGTTTGAACCAGGCCAATGTTAATAAAAATACCGCAAATTTATTGTCTATTACAACATTTAAAGCGTGAATACATTACACACAATGGTGTAACTAATGATATTATTTAAAACAAATACAAAGTTTTGCCATTGCTTGCTCAACGCACCTTCCGTACTTATATTACTTCGAAATTATGCTACGGAGCATGGCGAAACAGAATCTTGTATTAATTAGAGTAGGTATTGTAACAGGGCGTTTTTTAAAGAAACTTTAGTTCATCACAAAGCAACTTTTTTAATTATATTAAAGGGGGACAGACGAACAGACAGGTCATCTGATGGTAAGTGACAACTGACGTCCATGGACACCTGCAACTTAGGTGTCGAAGGGCGCTGCCCACTTTTGAGGGTGATGAGGGATGGGATGTACGGGAAGAGAAGAAGAGAGTGAGGAGTTGGGAAAGAGGAGAGGGCAATACGGGGAGGGGAAAGAGAAGAGAGGGAGTTGGGCCTCCGGAACCTCGCTGATTTCGGGGAAATGCAACGCAAGCGTTGCTTCACAACCAGTTTTCTGTGAGGCCGTGGTATACCACCAGTCGAGCTGGCCCATTCGTGCCTAAACCTGGCTCTACCAAATACAGAATATATTAGACAGTATAAATATATACAATGATAAAGTGCCTAGATGACGGCAATACGTTAATGCACCCTATTACGTAAGTGGGACTCAATTATGGTTGGCAAAAAGCAGTCATTTGAGTCACTTCTGATAAGCCTTTTCGGGACTGTAAGCGTGAGTATGTTTCAACAGATTATACTTTAAACGCAATAAATAAGATTTAAATGGGTAACATTTAAATAAACATATGTAACTGGTATCCCGTGGGTGGGTGCCAAATGTGTTATTTAAATGTATGTATGTATGTATTTCACAATCATAGTGGTCTCAATAATTTAGTTACGGATTAAAGTATGAGCATACTTAAGAACTGGTTTAGTGACCTAGAATTTGAAGACGATTTATTATTTAGAAATGTTATTATTTGGTTGTTGACTCTCGTACTATGTACCTAGTTAGTTTTATTCGAAGTATGAGTGAACGCTGTATATTTTGTATATAAAATTAGATGTTTTAATAATATGTCGATACTTAGCTTAATAAAATACAGCCTGAACATGGCATTTCTAAATCGCAGTAAGAAGCGCCACCGTCACTGTGTCACTTTTTGTGTAGTACCTACTAATATTAAAAGTTGCGTCTCAACATACATATACTCACGACTACATATCCCCGCAAGGGTAGACAGAGCCGCATTAAACACCTAAATTTTGCTAACCATAATATATATACACTCACAGGCACAATTAACCGCCCACCTATATTTTTCGTCACCCTGTTTGTTTATGTTAACTGTGGCTTATCTACTGTTTTGTTTTTAGTTAAGTGGGTACTTTAGCAATAAACTAAACACTTAAAAACCCTTATTTCGACCCTTAAACTTGTATCGCCGAAGCGTTTTTAGAATTTAGTCTCTGTTTGACATTGTTGCACTCTGTTTGACATATTTGAGTATTTAGTGTACGATTATTATTTGTGACTGAAAAAAATGCCACTGGATGCAACTGGTGCTGCTAGGGCAGTGACTTTAGCTGACGCTGGGTATAGCCAACGTCGCATCGCTCGTACGCTTGGTGTACCTCGAACTACAGTGCGGGATGCCATCAGACGCTTTCGGGAGACTGGTTCATACACGAGAAGGCCAGGTCAAGGCCGACATCGGTGCACCTCGGCTCTGGATGACCGCTTTGTTGTCAGTAACATGCTAAGAAATCGCTTTTGCACCGCTATTGAAGCGTGCACACGTCTGTTTGAGGTGAGAAATGTCACTGTAAGTGAACGTACGATAAGAAGAAGACTGGCTGAAAGGAATCTGAGAGCTTTTCGTCCAGCTCGCGGTCCACAGCTGCTTGCACAGCATCGTAGAGCAAGACTTGCCTTTGCACGAGAATATGCTGACTGGAAAAACAATGGAAGAACGTACTGTTCTCAGATGAGAGCAGAATAGCCTTAAGGGGTCCAGATGGACGTCAGCGTGTTTATAGGCGCCAAAATGAACGGTTTGCTCCATGTGCAATAATCGAAACCGTGGGTTATCAGGGAGGATCCATAATGGTTTGGGGAGGTATCTCTTGCGAGGCTCGTACCGATCTAGTGGTGTTTGATAGAGGCAGTGTGACTGCTCAAAGATACGTGGAGGAAGTCTTACAAGACCACGTCATACCTTTCGCACCATTTATTGGTGAAAACTTTAAATTAATGCACGACAATGCTCGATGCCATACCGCAAGATCCGTCACTCAATACCTCGATGAGGTCGGGATTCAAGTTTTGCCATGGCCGTCACGCAGTCCCGATCTTAACCCAATTGAGCACATTTGGGACAACCTAAAAAGACGTATTCGAGCAAGAATATCAGCCCCTGGGACCTTACAAGAGCTCAAGACGGCTGCGATAGAGGAGTGGCATAATATCCCTCAGTCGGATATTCAAGACCTCGTAGATGGATCGCCAAACCGACTACAAGAAGTCATCAGGGCCCGAAGTAGTAATACTCATTATTAAAATTTAAATAAAAAGAAAGCGGACGATTTTTTTCAAAATTAAAGTCATCACACTTTCATGCAAATTTTTTGCAAAATCGATTTTTGGCATATTTTTTTTTATTAAACGGTTTTGTTTAAAGACTTTTGTGATTTTATTTATCCTTAATGGCTGCTTTTAACATAACTTCCATCAAATGTGTTAAACATTTTCCGACTACTGAAAATTGAAAGAAATACAAGGTGGGCGGTTAATTGTGCCTGTGAGTGTATATAATATCTTACCAACCATATCTTAAGAGAGCCATCAGAGCTATTTATAAGCTACGTAATCGCGTTTTTTCTTTTTGAGAACTTTTTAAGGAGATTATCACCCTAACGGTGCCTTGTCAGCATATTTATGAAAACATTATGTACGTAAGAAAAATCTGCATCTATTTACAAAACGATGTGAAAGACACAATTATTACGAGAGATAGAAATAAATTATTTCAACTAAAACTTAGATTAAAAAAGTACAAACATCTTTTTGTGTTTAACTATATAATAAAATACCTTGTGATATTCATCGCTTGAATGAGAAGAAATTTAAGAATCGCATTAAAAGCACGCTTTGTCAACAAGGATATTACAAAGAAAATGATTATTTGGCTGACAAAAATGCTTGGCAACTTGCTGGTCCTGATTAACATAGTAGATTATTATGTATTCGTTTTTTTTTTTTCACAATGGACATTTATTTATTGATTTCACATATGTACTTTGATAAAAATAAAAACTGGGTTTAGATTTTAGGTATTTGTGTGATATTTTTTATGTAGAGATTTTTGAGTTGTACTTGTTGAGAGCTGTGTAATCAATCACGCACATTTACGAACTGTAACAACAAAATTGTATAAAATATTTAAAAAAGAGTGTCCTTGGAGTTTCTTGCCTGTTCTTCTCCACAGGATCTACGTATTGGAACTGACAACTAGCTTCACGACTGCTTATTCGTTACGGATAAATAGAGGAATAATAATCATAGAGTCTTGGTCTAACTGTGTATATAGAAAGCAAGGCATCTGAGCAAATTACCCTTAATCCTAGTATGTTATATGATATGTATAGTAGTATAAAACCTAGTCATACTCGTATCAGGTAAGACAAAACAAACAAACCGTAGAATCAGGTTCTTTGACCTCTAAATACTTCATTTCTGTTATTACTTTCGTCCAAAATATTTGCGGTACCGCCAGTTTTTAAATACAGTTTTATAACAGTAATAGGAGTTCTGCGATGCTGCGTATTTCAAACCTTTCTTATCGGTTGCAGAGCTATAATCAAGCAACAGTAATTCAACCAGCAATTTAAAAGTGCATATATGAACGTATTTAAAAGTGCATATATGAACGTACTACTAATACGTTTATCATAATCGTGGCAGAATCTACTAGTGTCTATTCCTCGTTTTTATTTTTTTGTTCGTCTGTACACCTACATATATCATACCACATACACATACGATACATATCACCTGATGGTGTGTGATGAGTGACACTGCGGCAGATTGACAATTACAACTCTTGAGTTGCCTTTAAAAGAAAAGAGAGAGAGTTGGACCTCGGACACCCTCACTCCATAGGCAAAACAATGCAAGCATTATTTGACAGTTCTGTGAGGCCCTGGTATTACTCCAGTCGAGCGGGCCTATTCGTGTTTAAGCATGGCTCTCCCACGGTATAAAACCTACCAAAGAAGAAGGGTTCTGCTTTTCAAATTTATATATCTGTAGACGCGTATGAATAGACACATGTGGATTTCGGGGGCATTGGGGCATTATTTGAATCCTCCTAATATTGAGAGTAACATAGTAGGAAGGACGAGAATAGCAGTAATATAGGCGATTTGCACCATTTTAAAGTCCCGCCGTAACACTGTGGCCTAAATTGACATGACCTACCAAGCTTGTTTCCTCTTCCCAGTGGCCTGTTGGTCTAGTGGTTAGTTACCCTGACTGCTGAACCGGAGGTCGCAGGTTCGATTCCAGCAACGAACAAAAATTTGTATGATCCACAAATAATTGTTTCACAATCTGGGTGTGTGTCTTGTTTGTTGTCTTCTTTCCCTCGAAAATATGACTTATGTACTGAAAAAAAGGATTTATCTGTACCCTTGACAATGAATATCCACAATTTCAGGATGATGATCGGATCAACGGAATAAACATACATACATTGACTATGTAATAATATTGATCGTGACGCTTCATATCAATCATCTCCTCGTCTTGGTGATTACCTTCAGAAGTTGACAGAGGTTTTCTTTTTCATGGCATAGGGGAACTGACGGGCAGACGGATCACCTGATGGTTAGTGACTTCCGCCGCCCATGAACACTTACAACTCAAGTCACATATGTATATTAGGTGTGTATGCCCGCGGATTCCCCCCGTTAAATTAGTCTGCCCGATATGTTGACACTTATGATAACTGCTCCGCTCTCTTAGGTATAATGATATGTAATCTATAGCATTCCCCAATAAACTGGCCATCAAATAAAAAAAGAGTATTTCAAATCGTCAATCGCACGTTCAAACTGACAAATAAACAAAGTCTGCCTTTTGATAATATTATAATATTTGTATAGATAAGATTTTTTATATAGCTATTAAGAATTTTATTCCAATAGCGTTACGTTCCATTTTCTTTAAAATAATAATAATAATATTAACTTGACACATCTCACACCCGGCTGTCTGATCCCACACTAAGCAGAGCTTGTACTATGGTAACCAGACAACTGATAAACTTACTTATCTTTTTTTTTTATGCGATAGGGGGCAAACGAGCAGACGGGTCACCTGATGGTAAGTGACTACCGCCGCCCATGGACACCCGTAGGTACGCTCTCTTCTTGAAGGTTTGAAGGTCGTATCGGTTCTGAAATACGGCAGGCGACAATTTGTTCCATAAACTGGTTGTGCGAGGCAAAAAGCTTCTGGAGAAGCGCACAGTGGTGGAGTGCCAAACGTCCAGGTGATGGGGATGGATATTTTGTCGCGTAGGACGATGGCGGAAACCAGCAGCCGGTATGAGTCCGAAAAATTCCTCTGAACACTCCCCATGATACAAGCGATAGAGGATGCAGAGTGAAGCTCCATCTCTACGCAATTCTAAATACATACATACTATAGATAAATTACACCACGACACAGAACAAATGATTATGCTCATCACACAAATATTTGTCATGGGTGGGAATCGAACCTCTGGCTTAGCAGTCACGGTCACTAACCACTATACCAACAGGCCAGTACAAGGAATAAGGCAATGCGATTTTCTGTGGACCAATTAGGACACCTTTGTGTTTTCAAAAAAATATATAGAATAGAATAAGCTAAATGAGATTAAATTAAAATTTATTTACAAATTTACCCTCCCAGAGAATCTAAACATACCTATTCATTAAATAGAATATCTTGACAACAGAAATTAATACCTACTTTAATATAAGTAAAAGTAAAAACATAAAATTAACGATATCTTAAATTATAATAATGTATAAAATTTACAAAAGTACAAATTACAAAAATTACAAAAGTAAAAATACAAGTTTTCTACTAAATTGTACAAAACGTATTACAGAAATATTCTTTCATCTCAGAAATACACTCGTGGGGAAATGCGTAAATGTTAATCAATAAAAACCGAATTTGTTTGATTACAAGTGTTAGGTCCAAGAAGTTAAAAGCAAGACCTTTCCTTTCTATATGAAGGACAGTGTCATGGGCAAATGTTATATAGGAATCACGCACTAATTAAGGCCATCAGCAAGCAACTGTTTGTTGGGTAAAAAAATATCATATTCAATTTCAACAATCGCTAGATGGGTCGATATAAAAAAAGACTGCATTATTAACTTGCACTCTTTTTTGGTGACGTTGTCTTGAAATCTGTTACCCCACGACACGACTAACGTTTTTCCTATACTACTAAAAAAAAGATAACCTTTCTTTTCGAGCAATCTGGTAAAACTGAAAACATACAAAAACTTAACCAAAAGTAAGTGTGTAGTACTGTATATGATGCAATATTGCAATTCTATTTTATATCATAACAAATTAGTCTTTAGTAACAATATCAAAATTTTAAAATTTATGAATCTTAAATGGAATATAAATATTAAAAATTATAAAAATACAGGCCCATAAAGTATTTCTTCTAAGCCATATAAATATATGAATATAGCTCTCGGTGACGCCATGCGCCATACGCGGTATGCAACTTTGCGTAATACAAGACGACTTTAGTGAGAGCATCAATCTTTCTTTTACCGATTTCTAGATTACGCACGTACTTGTAGGAACTACTCATAGCGGGTTGCACATACGACTGTACCCCCGAGGAGGTAGGCAGAGTTATATTAAACGCACACATTTTGCCTACTATTACCAACGACTGCGTCAGTGGACAATCATTTAATTTGAAAATTAAAAGTGGTATAAATTTGATTTGAGGCAAGATTGGAAACTACTGACTAAAAAAAAAAAAAAATGGAAAATTACACATTATAGGCCTCAAAATAAGATATATTTTACTCTTTTATTATTTTCTACTGTCATTCTTTTATTTTGAAAATTTAAAACTGTCATAGTTTTAAATTTTAATAAAAACTAGAATAAAAACTTTCGTGCGTAACATTCATATTTATTTTAATGTACGGTTTTACTCACGTGTGTATTTCGCGGCTGGACGACATAATCCTTGAGAAAGGTCTCCTGTCGAGTTTTTACATACATATTGTTGATTTTGAGAATATGAGAGGCGACGGATGAAATACTATACACGTCATGAAATTACAACGAATATAAATCAAAGAAATAGTTGTCTCACTTTAACATTGAAGCCATTTCCCCATTGGAATATCAGATGCGCGTTGACCACATTAACCACTGAGCCAGCAGTACGCTTTTTAAATAGAAACGAGAGTTTCCTGCACTAAGGTCAGTAAGCCGTCGCAATCAAATGTAGATCAGATTCTTGCTGCACATACAATGTAACGATTGCTCAATCAGTCTACATAGTGATTTGAATAAATTATAACTACATTCGTGTAATAAGACTTAGCAGTTCTTTCGTTAACTAGTAGACCATATTTAAATGCAATACTTATCTACACAAGGAAACGTTACGAATCGGGTTAGAGTTGCATAAACGCATAGTAAATATTATTAAATAATATATATATATATATATATATATGCAGTTGGATAACATCAATATATTAATTTAAGAATCAACTAAAATTTAAATTGAATAATTAGCGTAATAAACCACCCCACTTTGCTAACTATAAGCTAGTCCCACTTCCGTAATAGAGGCAAGCGTGTAGTCAACCGGAGACAGTGGGAATACAAGGAATAAATTTGACGAACGAAAATATAATTATACTAAGATGGATTGGGGAGAGTAAGCGATAGTAGTGGTCAGAGTTGCGTGCGAATTACTAGATCTGACTGATGCCGGGAAGGCCGAACCATGTAGGTAGGGTACGTAGGTGAATTAATTAAGTTTCTCTGACGCATTACTGGTATTCATTTATAACTCTCGCGCAAGGATTAACCCCTACCTACCCTTTCAAGTCGAGGACGTTAATATGATAAAACTTTTATGTAGTTGTATTTGTATTTATTGCCTTTTTTATTTTATTGCAGGATGTATGAGTAGTGACAACAACCTACGTGTTGCTCTAGTCCGTCTATCCTGAATACTTCTTAAGGGATTTTGGCCGAATTTTAAGGTAAGAAACTACGGTTTTTAAATAGCAACTAACACCGAGATAAACAAGGGACACAAAGCACCGAAATTAAACGCCACCTGTGTTCAAAATCAACTTTTAATAGTTCAGCTATTCACTAACAGATGGCAGATAAATCGTCTTAATTTTTAAACTAAATAGTTCCACTTGAGATTTGTTAGATGGCGCGTCACTATCTTTGCAGCAATCTTAATAATTATTATTTAACCAATATCAACTCACCTCAGCTAATAACATTTTATTGGTAAAGCACAGTTACACAGAGTTGCAGCCAAGTTATAAAACAGATAGGACATTAAAGTATACATATTATATGTCCATGTAAACACCATTGGATTCCGCGTACGATTCCGATTTTTAATTTTTCAAAAGTTCATTAATTTAGTTTGCTATTGTTTCCGCCAGAGAGCCCTGATATAAAGGGAGGGTTAATGATATATTTTAGAAGCATACGTGTAGGAATACTGTAAAACTTCGGTTAATGCAATTTTAGTGGCGAAAACCAAACAATACAATGTGCTACACTGATTTCGCAAACATATCAATAAACACTACAAAAATTATTAGGTTTTGACAAATCCAAATAATTCCACACATCCGAAATTTTAATGTGTGTGCGTAGTGTTATTTATTATCATTACATAAACTGACCAAGTAAATATGATAGTGATATTTTACAATGGAATTCAGTGACGCAATTTTTTAAATTGTCAAAAAGTCTCGCATCGCATTTGATTACGTCTCTGACCAAAATTATTATTGACAGTTTTATATAGAGTAGCATAATTAAAAATGTATTCTTATCCTAGTTCTCGTTGTGGCAACTGAACCAACAAAATGTTAGTTAATTTTGCCAGTATCAATAGAAATATATTTAAAATAATCATGCCAAATTTCCGTACGTACAAACATGTATGTATCTATTTATACAAATCGCTTATCGTCTGTACGTAAGGGAAAGTTGAGCGTAATCAAGCCTTATCAAGTCAAATCCAGAAACTTATAAATTATATCGAATTTAGAGCGGAAATGAAGTTATTTTAATGAGTAACTCTGTATTTATTAAAATAAAGATGTAGATGTAGAAGCAAACACATAATGTTAAGTCTAGTCAAGTTTCGGGTGTAGTCTACTTATTAAGCAAAAACTGCGGTTGGCAGTGAGGTCCCATGACCGCTAACCGGATGGTAGAGCATGCGAGTCGAGGAGTGGTCTGTTGTCTAACGGCACCTTAATGACCAACGCAACGGTAGATTCACAAGGATACTTTTGCTTTCCAGTTATAATAGGCGGCTATTTGTTTTTAGACGAAATTGTGGAACATCGCATGAAATGTGTGAGAACGTTTAGATATAACAATATTTTTATACTAACGAAATATGGTGAAAATACTATTGACCATAGGACGTCTTGTAGAAGTATAGTAAATAAGAATTGAAGAGACTAGTATTATATAATATACTTATCTAATTGTAACCGATATAAAAATATTAGCCGTGTGGCTCTCGGTGTAGGAGAATATGTTAGGGCCACCCCATCTCTGCGTGTGGGTGTCGTGAAAGGTGACTGAGTGATGAGACTGTTGTCTAGCACATTATAGATATTCATACAGTACCCGAATGATAGCAATACTCTTGTCACGTATTACGTAAGTCGACGGTGAGCATTCGAGACGCGCCTCTGCCTAATCCTTCGGGCATATAGCCATGAGTGTATGTATATACGTATGTAATGATAAACTGAATTAATTGAAGTCGATCAACATAAACAGATTAAATTTTTCGAGAATTACATTTTAGACGGGCCTGTTGTTCTAGTGGTTAGTGATCCTGACTGATGAACCGGAGGTCGTGGGTTCGATTCCTCTAAGGGACGAAAATTTGTGTTATTCAGTAATAGTTGTTTCATAATATGGGTGTGTGGTCGTTGATTCAATGTTTGTCAAGCCTCCGCAACACAGAAAGTATTCCTAATGCGATAAAACAAAAAAGATTTGGGAGCTAAAACCTAATGGGGTACTTACGAGTATCTGTGCATGAACTACATTACGTCTCAATAATATTTGCGCAAGTATTTATACAATAAGGTATAAATAAAACAATCTAGCCTATCTATACACAGACGTTTTCAAATTGTAAGAAGTACTCCTTAAAAGTTATTCATGTTTACGCCATCTAAGTCTAAGTCTTAAGTTCCACAATAGAAGTTCAAATCAAGCCCTAAACAAAAAAGGCACTAAATTCGTTCACCGATGGCACGTTCGAGGCAAAATTTCTCTTGGCATGCCTTTCTCTCGCACACAGACAAAGAAGGATGGTTACACAGATATACTAAATGATGTGAAAGGCTTGTCCACTACCTGATCAAGTGTTGACATTTGCTCCGTATTCTTGATAGAGAAGCTTTTTTAAGCGTGGCTGTGTTAGGTTCTGTAATTGTAAGTCGACCAATAGTTTGACGACGAAGAAACCCTCAAACGATGAAATTTTCCATATACCCACCCGCTCGAGGATTTTGTCCCAAGGATTTCAGGGCTTATACGAGTAATAAATATATTTATTACTAGCGAATACCCCCCGTGTGCTACTACGCTAAAAAAAGAAATCCATTTTGATAGTTTTAGTGGTCTAAAACCATCTTTGTATTATTGCCTTTCTAATAAAATCAGTTTGGGACATATCGCTTGGATGGTTTCAAAGTTTTCCACGGACATAGATAGAAACAATTTTTGTATTTTACAAATAAAGATTAACACTTATTGACACATCATTCATTTACATGGGGTTTAAATAACACATTTTAAATGTTAGGTCATTACCCATTAGTTCCGATAGAAATATTATCTTAGATTTTCAAGGATAAATGAGAGGGCTTCGACTTACCGGCACCCGACAGTTTGAGTTATAGGCGTACGACCCGACTTGCTTGAGCTATTGCTTATACTCCCCAGTAAATCTGTATAAGCAATTTCCCTTTACTTCTCTTTCTATCTTCCCTTTCCTGACAATAATTTTTTTCCCAAATTTTCTCATCTAATTTCCAAAAGTGGCTGGATGACGGCAATAGACCTGCTCCATATTACGTAAATGAAGCAGGTAAACTAAATTATAATCGGCAAAACGTGAGCAATAACTTTCTGCCTACCCCTTCAGGTGTATCTTTGTAGTTTCCTGGTAAATAAGTCCTTCCGGTAGGAAGAAGTACAATAAATTACTTCTGCATTAATTAAAAAACAAAATGCCTAATTTTTTTTTTCGTTTTAATCAAAATTTGGACTATGATTGAGTGACAACCAGTGAGTTGACAACCAGAAAGTTGAGTGCAGGTTTCAATGGGCCACCAATTGACACCTGCAACACAAGAGTCCAAAGTGCACTGCACGCTTTTGAGCCTAATGAAGAGGGGAAATATGAGAGAGCGGATAAGGGGGTTTTCAGTGAGGCCGCGGTATAACTCCAGTGGAACCCGCCTATTCGTGCTTAAGCATGGCTCACACACGATTTTTTTAAGGAAACAGTTCTGGACGAAGTTATGATATAGAGGTTAAATTTGGAGAAGTCGGGCTTTAGACACTTTACGTGTAACATATTTTATTTGTAAACTATACACTTAACAATATAACGCAAGTTCATCATGTACTGGCTTTTTGGTAGACCACTTTAGTTATTAATTTAGCAACCATAATAACACACTTTTTCATAATTCTTTTTTACATTCCCAAGTGGTAAACATGTACTTGCAACCCTGCGAAGGAAGTCCGGGACCTCTTCTAACCAGTAGCAACTTTTCCATATATTGTTACTTGGTATTAGGTGGCAACTTTGGATGTAGTCGTGATTAATTATAAGGCAATATAAGACAATACCAATGTTGGTCACTGGTCAATGTTACCTGCTTGGATTCGATTTTGAGTGTTCGGTCCAGAACACAAGGAATCTTTTAATTCCACACATTACTAACTTGTGTTAAAAAAACAAGGTGCCGGTGTTATCTAAAACTAACTCCTCTACATTTTTTCCTAAACGTCACGTATCTTCATCGTCGATAGGTCGGGTCGTCGATATGACATTATTCGTCTGCATCTGAAGGCTAAAAAATTGGTAATGGTCAGTAAATAATAAAAAAAATTAAGGTTCAAAATTTGAAGTCAATAGTTTATTGAGCAACTGCGAAATAGTATCACTAGTCCCGGCGAAGTCACTTCACTTGCCGTGAGCGGAGGCACGTTAGCGCACGCGTCGAAGAAAGTCCGATACCGGAACACTCGAGGCTTTCTATCAACCGAGACATTTCGAATGGAATTTATAAATTTAATTTTAGTTCGAGAATAGAAACTTAATAGTTTTAAAGAAGTTACGTTCCAAACTTCTAAAAAACAATTTGACGTCCAGTGACAAGTGACAACAGTGAATTTTGAATGTGGAATACGAATTATTTGATTGTGATATTTTAATCGAAAACAGTGGTATAGTGGAATTTGGAAGTTGAATTCGACTTTCATCATGGATCCAAGGTAATTTTATTCGTTCAATATCTTTAACGGTATTTTTGATTTCGCGTTTATTGCAATCGTGTTGATCCAAGTGTTATACCGGTTTATTTTCTCCAAACACGTGGAAACAACTAGAAGATCTCACAAGTGGTTTTAAATCAAAGATAATTTAACATTCTAATACCTAAGTAAAATGAGTAGTAGGCACCGACTTTCCTAGAGTTTGAAAATTTGGGTTGGAACCTAAAGTCATGTAGAGAGCTTTACCTTCTTTAAGTTATGTACAAACCTTATTACTGTTAACTACTACCATGGGAACGATTTTAGCAGTGTTGTTCTGGGTAATGTAGATGTCACCAAAGGCTACCAAGCGATTGCACTGTTATATATAAGACAGTAGGTATATATACATTATACAGTGCCCGATTAACGGCAATAGGCTTGTCACTATTACGTAAATGGGACTCATTTATGATTGACAATATGTAAGCGTTTTAATACTGATCTGAGGATAAAGACATGAGTGTATGTACATATTTATATATTAGATTTCTTGTTGACCAACAGAATGAGTAATTTAAATGCATGTCTAAAGTGTGATCAATACTACTGTGTGGTCACGTATAGGATTAGTGAATTCTAATCTTTATGATGAACATTCACTGAGGCTCAAGGTTTACGTTTTTAAAGCGATATGAAATCATAGACGATTAACTATAGACAGTGTACAAATGTGTTTCTAGTTACAATTTTGCATAAGCGATTATCGGTTGATGCGGGCCTAGGACACTTAATTATTAGGGGTAATGTTCGTTACAAGATATTTTTTTAAATGTACCTTCGTGAACAACATGGAACAGTTTACAATTCGTTTGGCGGTTGGGTCATTTAATGCGTTGCTACTACTTTAAAATATATACGTTAGGTAATAATATATAATCTAGTACAATCTATATAATCGTATAATCTCCATTTCCTTCATAGTCACTGCACTTGATTGTGTCTAAAGTTCAACAACATCCAATTGCGGAAAAAGCACAATAGTTTATTGTTTTTCGTTTCAAATGGTCTTCTTTCTACGAGCTTTCAAGTAGACGAAAGTGTATTAAAACAAATCTTGTTTTAATTCTACAATAGAGGGTTTTTTTAATGAAAATATAACCATTACAGAAGGATGGCAAAAGAAACGGCTTACCACAGTCAATAAGTTAAGGGAACATGTCTGACCGCAATCTTAAATAAAATATTTATTTTATTTATGATTGCGAACAAGCAATTAAAAGAAATTAAAACTAACTTTTGAAAATTTCAGATCAATCTGACACCGCGAAGTGGGTCAAATTTAACAAACAAGATTTGACCCGAACCTACATATTTAAATACAAACATTGCAAGTTCAATAAAAACTTGTTAAAATAAAGCAGCGTGGTAGACTATGTACAAACATATATTATTTACCTGATGTTAGTAATTAATAACTTATAATTAAGCAAAAGTTCGTAATGAATTTAGTGGAAGCGTAATGAAATAACTAACAATTGAAGTTTTTAGACGGAAGGTTTAAATCACAAACGATGCACTGTCACAAACGATTCTTCAACATAAAAGCTATATGTAATTATATTTATAAGCTAATACATCATACGACGCTCTTAATTTTATCCAAAAAATACATCAGATTTTCAATTATTACGGTTTATATAACATGGAAGTAGTGCCCGAATATATACGACCAGTTGATATTTCAAGGAGTTATGTGTTGTTGTTCTCCCTCTTCAGAGTGGCTGCCTTAAAAGTCCACATCATGCTGTCCAACCTCCGATAGAAGTGGAAAAAAGAGAAGAAGTGGTAGAAATATTATTTGATAACATTTATCTACTTTATGGACCGAATACCGTATGGCTTATTCAAGTTCAAAATAAATGCTTTTACCTACTGTATTATTTAATAGATAGTACTTCTCAAACACAATTAATCATATATAACAACAAATTGAACGGCTTTTGCATCTGAAATTAAATCATAATGTATTGAGTAATATGTCAACAAAAAAACGTGTCTAATTAAAAAGTTCCTCTAATTTATGAAGCAGACAAAATTTAAATTAATTACCCTTCTCACGGCTTTATAATTAAAAGGGTAATAAACTAGAAAAGCTAATTATGTCTAAAGAGTTATTTATACTTAAATCTAGGTAATCTTAAATCACATCTACGTGACTCTAAGACGTCTGTCATAACTATAACTATTCTTTAAAACTGCGCGATTAAAAGCATTCTACTAATAAATCGAGCCAAGCAGCTTTTACCAACTCCCCAAAGAGAACGATTTGGATATACGCACACATTTTGCCACCAATAATTTAGACCATTTATGTTAGAGGACAAGCCTATTGCCGTCAACTGGGTACTGTAACAACTGCTTATATACTGTCAGATAGATAACAGTCGGATCCTTTAGTCGCCTTTTCCGACAGCCACGGGACGAGTTGGTGGCCCTATTTTAGACCACACCACCGAGAACACACGGCTAATCTGTATAAGTATGTGTATGTGTATTAATTAGTCTATTATGTATAAGGGTTTTCTCTTTTGTCAGCATCACACTAAAACAACCATGGTTATTAAAAGGTGCGGGTGTCAATTATATTTGACATTTGGTATCGTAAAATAAGACTCAAGGATGGACTGTCTATTTATCAGACAAAATGGATAGTCTGTGACCGCTACACTTTAATAGGCTTTTTTCCCCTTTTACGTAAGTGGGACGAAATTACGATATACACAAAGTGGACGTTTAGGACGCCTGTCTACCCATTTACATATGATGATGGGATACAGGCGTGAGTGTATGTATGAAATTTGCATTCACAAGTAAATCTGATGACAACGCATTTTTTTTAATGTTGTTCTTAAAACTATAAAAAAAAATGCTTGTTATACAATAAGATGGACCGCGAAAACATTCTAGCATCGCTTCATCTATTATATTTTAACAGTATGGCAACTAATTTCGTCATGCACTCGTAACTTTATGTTTTCTTGAATAAGTCCGATGAACACTATTAGTAACGAAATGCGTTAGTTAGTTGCGTTAAAATGCGAATTGAAGTGTTGTTACACAATACTACGTGTTCCTGCAATTAAAACTAACATCTGCAATTGATTGGGTATTATCTATGTATTCTTTAGTTGTTACCACGCAACTGGTATATTCTATGTAGCTGGTGTAAGTGGTGTCCAGCATTAAGTGATTGGAAGTTACACGTGGTTTATGATATAATTCTTCATTTTTATAAAACTAAGATGACAAAGAAGTATTTGCCATCCCTACTTGTACTATTTCATACGGTTATTGCCACGTATAGAAGCTGGACAACTCTTAATATTGAGTAATTTTTAGAATTACGCACGCTACTTCGTGGGTTCGTAACTCTAAAAATCTTAAAAGCCGGGTTTAAAAAGTAAACCCTTTAGATAAAGGCTTCTGGATATCATCTCTCAATACATATAACATTGGTAAACTGTTTGCTATACCCCTAGTATGAAAGTATGAAACTTGGGTACAATTTTAAGAAACCCTAACTTTATGCGCTTTGGCAGAGCAAAGTAATTAACATGCCAAGTAAATTGAACGCACTGCAGTATTTTGTGACAATTACCAATTATACATTATATTTCTGCAGGAGAACGACGCAAAAAAAATAGGACGCCAAAAAAATTCACCCTCCGCTTCTCAAACTTGCCAAATATTAGTAGGAATGCCAAAAAGTATCAAGGTGGTTATTTGACACTTACTATATAATATAAGTATAATTTACCTGCAAAACTCAATATAAATATTGACTAATGCAAAAATAAAATGTTAATATTTTTTTTTCCGCCATGTTGGTGTATAATGCTTTGATGTCAAACGGTTTAGTAACAAGCATTTGCATACATAATTAACTATGAATAACTTGTGAAAGTTTATGTTTATAATAACCATGACATTTATTAGTTTGCACGAATAAGATAGTAATTTAATAATAAACACAACACATCGATTAATAATCCTGTAAAGGTGTGGATTACATTTGGCTGAGAAACATGTAAGTACTTATTTATATGCCACAAGGCGCTCCAACTGGTTAATAAGGATCCTAGTAATCATCATTCTGAAACGTGATCAGCAGTGTTTTAGAATAATAGTTTTAAAAATAAAAATATAAAAAAACCCCGATATTTACTTTTTGCCACATATAGGGGTTTTCGTACCTTACGTTTTCATAGTTTCAAATAAAAAATAAAAATAAGGCAAAGTTTTAAATTTAAACAGTAATCTTTAACTTTTATTCTTTTAAGTTGATGTGTTTCCTCTATATTTCCCCTATATTTTTCTCTATAATTTCCTCAATCAAATTCTTTAGAATATAACCATTTATTCTATAAAATTTCTTTCTTTGATTTTATTTTCTAAAAAGACATGCTAATCATACCAGTATTTCTTGAGTTTTTGTGTCCTAACGTAACAAACATAGATAAGTATAGATAAGTCATAATGTTTGTATTATATAATTGAGCTTGTAACTTCATACTTACGTAGACAATTATTCTGTGGTTTAATATTCAAATTAATTTTTCAGTTACGACTTCAGTTGAGAATTTAAATGTTTATCTTGAACTGTGAGGTCTGTAAGCTATGTCGCAAATAGTTATACCGCAAGGATGCCAGTGTGTTAGCGCGTACGTCGAAATTATGAAAACCATTTGACATTATTATGTAGATATGCAATCATATAATAGTGTTGGTAACACTTAGGATTGCGAGGTCGTAAAGTGACATAATTAAATGTTATGTTATTGAACTCGTCAGTAAGATACTTAAGTAAGTATGGGTGTTGCTGACATTACATAATGGTGTTGTTATCATTTGCTTCTGACATCCTAACTAGGCTTAATGTCAACTCCTTTAATAATATCATAAATGCGAATGTGAGTTAGCTTGTATGGAACGTACAATGTAGAGAAAACCAACAGAAAAAAAAAGTTTGGTTATCCCATTGACTTTGCATAAAGGTCATTGTCCGTTTTTCCTTCTGCAATATAAAGTAGTAGATAGTAATATGTGTATTATTACTGTCCAACATTATCGAAAGCAGAAAAGTATTGAGTTTAAGTATACATTATATCGTTCGTTTTGTTACCGTCCCATCTACATATAATATATGTAGAATCAACGAGCCTCCAATCCGTTGTCTCCAATGTCAGACGATATTAAAACAACATTTGTCCTATTTTAAGATCGTGCTTTCAAGAACAATGTAGTTTTTGTGATTGCTGATATCTCTGTCTTTCATTTGGCCTTTGAAAAGGAGAGGAATATCCATTATTCCATAACTTCATATTGATGGATGACTGTGATAGGTAAATGGATAGGATGACGTGTACAAAGTGCTTTCTCATAGCAGTTGAAACTCGTTGGTAGATATTCTGGTCAATGCTCTTTAAGAATTTTTTTTTTTAATTATTAAATTAAAATTTCAGTTTGAAACTATTTAATGAGAAGCTAGCAGGTTTCCATTCATATACAAATACACTAACTCATATATTTCTGAAGGGCTAGGTTGAGGTGTAACAAACGTTAACCATAAATTAGTCCAACTTAATTATACTGTCTGAAACAACAGTCCAAACACTTAGTCACCTTTTACAATGATGGGATAGGGAGATCATTACCCGCAGATCATTTCATTCCTTATTTATCGCATTTACATTCAATATATGTATTTTATTTATGTATAGAAAATCAATGGTAATTTACATCTCAAGTAACCTATTCTTGTTGATATACTGGTATCGAATGTTTACGATAACATAAACCCAAGATAACTAATACTTTTTTTAATGTTGGGGTACAGTTACGATTAAAAATCTTTATTAAAAGCTTCTAGGAAATAAAAACAAACTAGTTAAGTAGGTAAAAAATTCGCGGTAATTTCGCACACCAACCTGTGTTAAGTAGGACAAGGTGGCCACGAAATCAGCGACAGATGGGCTACTGACCTACCGGGCTTAATGGCTGGCATCGCAATAAACGTCAACTTTTGTAACACTGCCCAATGTGCGTGCCTTTAACGGCATAATAAAGGCGAATATAATTATACAACAATAAAATTGGCCTCTTAAAAAAATTACTTCAATGCAGTTGCATAATGACTGTTGTCCTTAAAGTTCTCAAACACAATGTGTATGGATTTCATAATAATGATGACCGGCCTGTTGGGTTCGTGACCCTGGCTCCTGAGTCGAATTAGTGTGATCCTCAACTATTTGAGGAGATTATTATCCACAAATGGTTGTCTCGAGTCTGGGTGTTTCTCTTGCTCGTTTTTTGAATGTCTGTAAAAACCAACGACACACAAGAGTCATTTTTAGAGCAGGAGTTATTTTTTTTTTAATTAAAAGAAAAAGAGATAACAAATATATACTTAGCAAAGCCGAAGCAAACAAAAATAACAAACGGTTTAATATGTTCAATTGTTTAGTATGTTCGGCACGCAAAACTAACGAATTTTGTTGTCCAAACTGAAGTGCAAGCGCTCAACAAATATATTAAAAAATACTCACTGCCACTACTACATACAATTTAATAGTGTTTATATTTTATTATTTTTAAGTTTTCATATAAATATTTTTATATTACACTTCGAATACAGGTACGAAATCTACTTTAAACAGAACCGCATAAACGTTTTTTCTTGATTCATATTGTATTTCACCTTCTTACAATGTTTAACTCATTCATGCGTGGATTACCGAAAAAAAAACAATGCATATTATGAATGATTTTAATATGTATTTCTGTTCAAGCGCCGCTGTTCCTTTACAGTTTGTTAAAGATTAGATTAGCATAACTAAACAGTATAATGTCAAGTTTAGAAATAGACTTCAAAACCCAATACAAATCTCTAAACCCATTTTTGTACAAATTAGGTTAAATTTAATAGTATCAATTTAATTATTAAAATTATTAAGTATGTATCATAAATACGAAATGTTTATATTTTGATTCTTGAGTAGCCGTCTGTGTCACGTCCTCAAGGCGTTCCCAAATTACACGTGTCAATAGAAACCAAGAGTGTCCGTAATTTAGAGTTACGCCATAATACACATGCAACCAGTGGGCAGCTAACTGTTAAGCCAACAAAACACAACGAACCAGATGGTAGAACTTTCTCCTCCGTGGACGGTCAACAAATTCAATCTCTTACGTCAAACCATCACGTATAGAATAGAACCACTGGGGTTGAACTATTGAACGCATTCCGAATAAAAATAAGAACTCTAACTCGCTGTTATAAAGATGACATTGTGTTAGCAAGAAAATGAATGGAGACGGTCAAACTCGCACGTAGGCTTCGGATAATGAATCCAGCGTCCCACTTAACGGTCGACACGTTCCAAATAAAGATCGCATGAAATTGACGATGAATTAATGCGCCGGTTTATCAATCTTAACACGATGTGATAGGGTTACCATATAACATTATTTAATAGGTTGTTGCGTGTCAAGTTTAAATATACAGGTTAAGCGTTAATTGAGATCGTCAAAATTATTTAATCGTGACATTGCGAAAGCTTTTAATATAATTTTGACTTATCATCCCGAAAAGTTGTTTAAATTGACACACGCGATAACGGAACTTTATATAGTTACTGGCAACTGCTTTGGTTTTATATATACATATATTTAAAAATTACTTAAATAAAAATAAAAATGTTGTGCAGTAATACATAAAATTTCTATTAATGTTTTGTTGTTTGTGCTATACAAACTACAAAATAGTACAAATACTTTTTTATACTATAGGGGGACAGACGAACAAACGGGTCACCTGATGGTAAGTGACAACCGCCGTCCATGGACAGCTGCTACTCAAGGGATGGGAGATGGTGGGAGGGGAAAGAAGCAAAGGTTGATGAGGAGAGCCTCCGAGCCCCTGGAAACATCACTATTTTGAAATGCAATGTAAGCGTTGTTTCTCCCTATTTTATGTAATAGTAAGGTGCAATCATGAGGAGAACTTCTACTTCGGCTCTGGTTAACGAATCTAGCTGCCGACTTGGCATACAAAATTTTCAACCATTATGTCCTACTTAAAAAGTGTTAGCGACTAACTATCTTACGTAAAGAATTAGAGGTCTACGTTCACAACCATTAAAACTTCATCCATCTTACATCCATTAATAACGATAAATAACCAGCATTATTTTGTGCTATGGTATGATCATTCAATTTCAGATCGATTATTTACATGCAAAAATTATAATCAAGTTTTTGATAGAGCATCTACATAGTATTTATGTATTAAAGTGAGTTTCATGAGCTAGATAGAGAAACTCAAGTGATGAAATAATGAGGGCGCCTAGTGGCGAAATGTTGCCTATTATTTATAAACATATATAAAAGCTAAATCTTAGATATGTAATTAACTAAACCTTCTTTAGTATGCAATGAAATATAACTTTATTTTTAAAGTACATTTTCAATAATTCGTAATCATTACTTTTGTTATGTCAATTAACTTTTTAATTGATGTATCAACCCGCCCTTAGACGTTTGGTTGTGGTAAAAATCATGTTAATACTCGTAGTAGTAGAATAGAATTAATACCTACAGTTTTAAAAATGATTGTGGCGAATCCAACTATCCAATCCGTCTTTATGCAGTTTATAAGTACATATAGTTTGTTGATATTGTCAAAAGTAGTTAAGAATAATACAGATAAATAATAAATAAACAATCTATCTCTCTTTCACAATCCTCATAAGATTAAGATTGTTAAGGAAAGTTAACTGTTGTTTAAAAGTACCGAATCAAATAGGATATTTAAACTGTGATTTATAAATAAACCCTTTAATTTCTACTTCACTTAAAAGCTACAAAAAACGTACATACACTAATATTTCGCAGATTCATGAAAGCTGTTTTGTTAAACCCACCTTTAATTTCTATTAGTATTTATAATAATAATAACTCCACTCTGCCTGATGGAAAGCAATAAGTGGAGTCCAAGAGTGGTGGTGACCATCCTCATTGCCAGTGTAGTCAATGCAGCATGGTGACCCCCACTACGGCGGCTCGGTGAACTATTATGAATATTAATTTCCATAAAACATTAATGTTTACTTACACAACACACTAAATACATAAGTTGAAAAACAAAAGCGAAGCAATTTTACCCTGACTTTGTATTTATTCATTCAGTTGCACGTTAGCTAATTCGTAACTTTATGGTACAAAATTAATACATACTTACACATACATATATTACTAGCCTGAGTGGTGGTCGATTTCGTTACTTCGGACCTTGGTTTAAGTAGGGCGACACGCTTGTCTGTAAAACGTTCTTCTACATATAGCAGTGATTTCTTCACATTTACATGAGATCAGACTGACATGCCTTAAATTGACTTGACTGTCCCACTTTCCTTAGCTCAAAGTAGTTATAACATTTTAATTCTGACCAAGCTTCTCCTTTTTCCCTACACGACTATTGCAAGGGTCAGTCCTCTAAGGCGAACAGCGCACTTACGACTCTTGAGCTGCAGGTGTCCATGGACGGCTGTTGTCACTTACTTACCATTTACCTGTAAGTCTGTTCATCGGTATAATCCATCCAGTCCCAATCCATAAACCTATTTTCTTTTATAAGATAGGGGATCTTATAAAAGAAAATAGGTTTATGGACTTTAAATTCAGGTTGCTTGATTGTTTGTGCACAATTTAAACTACCTTTTAGTCAATAACTGTAATTGTGTTCACGTACAATTTGATATGCTAATCATGTTCCACAAACACAATTCTATAGGAATAAAACCCCGTTGTGTATAATCTTCACGTGAAAAACTGTCATCGTTGATGGCAAAACCGGCGATAACTTCGTGACTAGTATCTTAATTGATAACTTGTGCTGTTTTATTGCACTCCTTTTGGTTCTATTCAAAGCTAGGCAGAAGTAGAGATACCCTAAGTCCACTTCTGTACTGACAATGTCTATGCATTATTTAATCTTAATCGGTTGAATAGTTTAGTAAAACGCAAAAAAAAACTCACTTTTCTAAATATTTATAACAAGTAAAATTGGTTAAAAAAAACAACAATCTATTTACATGTTGATGTATTATTAAATTTTTCTCTTTTTTCTTCACTTCTCCTTTCAAACTGTATATGTCATGGCCAGTTCAAAGAATTGTTTGACCATATCATGAAATGGTGGAGCGTTTAGCTGTTCATATCATTAAATGCTGATTATCAAGTGATTTGGTCTTACGAAATTATGATATGATCGACCAGTTCATGAAAAGCCGCCAACTAAAATTATCAATTCTATGATCTAGCCACGACATACATATATATAGCCACTCCCACTATTAAAACGAATCACATGATACTTCCCATGTGGAATCCTATATCCTCATTATAAACACTCGAAAAAAATGCTCAATCGTCCTTCTTGGGCAGTCGGATAAAAAGTAAAGATTAGGATATACATCGAAGCATGTTGAACTGGCCTGCTGGGCTAGTAGTTAGTCCCCGACTGCTGAACCGGAGGTCAGGGGTTCGATTAGCCACACGGGAGGAAAATTTGTGTGATCCACAATTAGTTGTCCGGGTTCTGGGTGTTATTTTTTTCCGTTGTAGGAATGTTTGTAAAGTCCCCCGCGATACAGGAATGATCCCTAATGCGAGAGTAGTTTTTTTTTTAAATAAAATAATATAAAAACATATTCAGCGTTCCTATGACTTTTTTAAAGAGAAAGAGAGAAGAGAATACTAACTAATGAATTAAAGCATTAAGTCTGTAAATCTTGACTGTCAATTTATTAAGTCTGTCAATCTTGACATTAAGTTTAAAATAAAGGGAACCCTTTATTTTAGACTTAACGTCAAGATTGACAGACAGACAAGATTGTAAATGTAGTTACCACCCCCAGACGTTTCGTCGCAAGTTAGTCCTCAAATTTCATCTAAAATTCACCTTGGCCACAATGATCACTGTATCATCAAAAACTAGGTAAATCAATATACAATGACCATGAGTTTTAAACTCGATCGAAATATACGATAGTAAAGTCATCTAGAACAATATTTCCTTTCTCTTATCTGCTGTGATCCTTCCACAATCGATAAGCTATTAACATCTACTACTGTAAATAGCTAAATAAATAAATAAAAAATATTGATGCTACTAGCTACAAAAAAACAAGTAAGTTGCAAAATACCTCACAAGTGAGTGAACTAGGTTTGGTAGCGTACTTAAACCGTTTCTCAATCATTTTACACAACTACCACTAACCAGTTTTAAAAGACTTCGTTCAATATTTACCAAGATTATATTGAATTATGTTGATTTATAGATTGTAGGTAAGGCAACCATATACAGGTCAAGGCTATCTATTACGAGGCTAGAAGAAACAACTGACATAAAGATGTCATCGACAAAACAAATAACAACATTTAAGATTTAGTTTTCTGTTAACAAATTACTTTAAAGTAAAAAGAAAAATTACTAGCCACGTTAGATCTTTCTCAACAATCTTCTCAGAAATATCGAGGCAATTATATAACCAATGGGGTACGGTCCTTTGGACTACGTAGAAGTGCCAGCTATCATTTAAGCCTTCTGATAGCAAAAGTAAGGTTGGTTTCTCACAGATTTCAATGAGAATCATTTTTCTTAAGGCAAGGGTTTCCCGCAATTTTGTTTCAATCCTAACAAACATCACGAGCTTTCCACTGTCATTAAACCTTTCATACAAGCCCGTCGCGGTTTCGGGTACTTCTGACCGGTCCTTTCTTGAAAACATTCACCAATTTGGTCGGTGTGTGTTCTGCGTGGTCCACTCCTGCCAGTATGCTCGTTCACGCTTAGCCAGTATCTTCGTTATATACTTGATTTATCATTCGTTCAATTTCAATAAACTTTTAGAAAAAATATTATACTTAATACAACAGGCTAGACGACTGTCAATCGGCTCGGTGAAATCAGTATCGGCACATCACAGACACAAGTGACCAGGCCTGAAATCACAGCTTACTATCACAGTCGAACAACTATAAAATAAATTTAAAACGACAAAGTAAAATGTGACGACAATGTACACGCTATTTTTAGTTATTTTATTTCTTGCCGTAATTATTTATTCTGAACATAATCCAAAAACTTGCTACACTGTGTCGTGCTCTGATAACTTAGATGCCGGTGAACCGGCCGCACACACAACAATTGTATTGTTATAACGATACTAGTGAATAATTGTGATATCGTACGCGTAACTGTAATAAGAAAACTGTACAGCGAACTATACAACACTTCAAACATCAGTACATTTCTGTGTGTACTCACCGTGTTTTCTGCTTCCGGTAAGCTTTTATGTATATTTATCAATATCGGTATTATAATTAGTAATTAAACGAGTTTTATTTATTTTTTGGTTTTATCCATTATGTTGGAAGAACAAGTATTTAAACAGTTTGGGATCGTCAAGTCAACATTTTTTTGTTTTTCTAAAACCGCCCCACAAAGAATTTAAAAAGAAGAGTAGTTACTACTTTGTGTGTATTTGTATGTATAATTCTGTCATCATATCTCATAAACGCATGGATCGACATGAAAAAGTTCTTATCTATAATTAAATAAATCGTTATTATAATCGTTGATAACTAATATTATTTATAAGAATTGTTTATATTATATATATAAACATAAAGATAAACATAACAGTTAGCTCTCAGTAAACACTTCTCTTGTTTTTTTTTTAACTTGCATTTCAAAGTCAAATCAATCATTAATCAAAATAAAAACTGGATTGATAATATGTATATCTAGTATTAAGTATAATATTTAGTAGGATTTTAAATACAATAAATGGTTTTGAAACCATATTTTTGAAATCCTACTAAAAATTAAGTTACTTATTGCATACCTAGCAAAATAGCTAATTAATTTCATAGTCATAGCCAAATCTTTAACAATAACGATAAAAAAATATAATTTATTGAATTAATAAAATAGTAGAAATGTATAAGAAAGATCTTAAACTTGGTACCTAAAAAACTTGAAACAAATAAAAAAGGTCATGACACGGAAATGTTGTTAAAACGGAAATATATTTAAAGTTTTTGAGAGTGCAAGTAAAAAGGTTTCTATACCTAAAAGAAGGAAACATATTATTTGTTTAAATGTTAACGGACAATTGATTCTTGACAATAATTATACATCTTCATCTTCGAAACTTAACTTGAGAAGAAAAATGTGGCAACTCCACAAAAGCCATTAATCAAAAGTTGAAGTTGAGAAGAAAAATATCGGTGTTCAAAAAAAATTACGATTATGCACCGAGTATAGGGTTCAAAATCCTTTGGCATATTATCCGTTTAGTCGAGCACACGCATGTTTGTATGTTGAACAATATAAACCAATGTGTCTTCTTCACGGCTGTTAGCTCTGTTGTGTCGGATCACTTTTGGAGATAACGCGTCCGTGACGGATAGCCTGCGCTGATCGAGTTACATGCTGTTTGAATAACCACGTGATCATTGTATTATGTTTCTCTATACTTCATGGTTTGTTGGGTCTATTATAGTAGTTTTAAGATCTTTCACGGTCCTATATGATGTTTTTGTTTTAATTTGGGGAATACTAAGTACCTTTGGAGTTTATTTTATCTATATCTAAAAATTTATACTTCATCTGCTTATTTATTAATTTAACTTACTGAATTTAGTTTCAACTTTCAATTCGCGGGAACGAATACACATTAGATAATAGAATAAGTAAAACAGACTACTTTTTGAAAATATCTTATCAGTAACAATTGCACAATAACTGGCTATGATATCTAGGTATAATATTAAAATAACTATAAAATTGTTAGTGAAAGTCATTGCAATCTTTTACACCGATATGCAAACCGCAAGGAATTCAGCAAAGAAAGTTAGCAATTTATTAAATAACCACTAAAATTTTATAATGGCTTCTGACTTTGTAGTTATGTAAATTATACTTTGCGATTGCAAAACATTGAAAAATTGAAATAATTTACTCAACAGTAAGTCATGAGTTTGAGTTAATAATTATTAACTCTGTCTCTCATTTGACTATAATAATTATAATAATTTTCCGACTTTACACGTTGTTTCGGAAAGGTGTGGTTAAGTTTGAAAGTAATTTAGTTGATCCCATGAATAACGAAAATAGCTAACAATGTATACATAGAGAAATAACAATTATAAATTGAAAATGACAAAAAAAAAATCATAGCATTTTATTGTGGTAGAACCATGCTTCACGAATGGGCCGGCTCGACTAGTGCAATACCTCGGCCTTACAGAAACCTGGTTGTGAAGCAATTGCGTTGCATTTCCCCGAAGAGAGAGAGGTTTGCGGAGGCCCTCTCCTCCTCCTCCCTCTCCTCCTACCACCAATCACCCCCTCTCCTCTTTTAGCTCCCCGCAACCCCTCATCCCTCATCGGTGATTAAAGGCGGCGGTTGGCACTTTCCATCAGATGATTTCCTCTGTCTGTTCGTCTTGTCAGATTAGATGGAAGATAAGCGCCAAATTTCAATAAACAAACAAAATATATGTTTTGGTCAAAAAGTTCCAATAAACAATAAATATATATGTTAAGATCTAAATATAATTTGGTATGTCTGCTTAAAATGTAGGTTCAATGAAAAACCTGTTATAATTTCACTCGAGTTCAAATTTTCGTCTGCCGTCCTCATTTTTAATTTGCGTGCTGCGCCACTGACACACACCGCTGCCCATTTAACTATCAATATTTTTAATAAATTATTTCTAAAACTTTATCGATTTGTTGTTTCCTGCTTATCTGTGCCTATTTTTAATATAACGGTACGAAGATCAATGACGTCAACTAAATTGTTGGCTTGCCACTCAGATAGATGGCGTTCATCGATTTAAATTCAAGGTAGCGTTTGTCTCACACGCGCGGCATAAATTCTTTGCACATATATTATTCAATTGCCATCAGGAGGGTCTTAACTGACTCGACTGAACAGCGAATGATGATAATGGATATGAATCTCTGTGATTCCGCTCCGCTCGCTCATAGGTCAACTATCGCAGACTTGTGAGTTGAATTGCTGACGCTGTTTTGGCCTTTTAATATATTTAATAAAACTGTAGTAGATGTGCCTTCACATACATATAGTCTTTAATTAAATTCCCCCCCATCGGGAGCGCTTAATTGAGATTCCAGGCTTGTAAATACAAGTAGTTAGCTAGTAATGTTCTATTACACATTGATATCTAAACTAAACTAAAAAAGTGGCTAGATTAGAACTGAATAAGTGAAATATAAATCTACAATATGTAGGTCACCAAGAGAGTGAATGTAATAGATAATAATATTTACGTTCTTACATACCCGTTAGTTAAATAGCAGAGAGAACGTGAATAGCCATTTGCGACATTTATTACTTTAAACTGACATATCTATTTCGGTTACTAAACCAAATATATTCGAAAATAATTATTAATTGTACAAAATTTAATTTGAGCCAAGTAGTCTAGTGTGAGACTTCAATAAACAGTAAATTATATACGTAAATAAGAATCTTGGGTAAGAGAATCAACGGTTGGCCATGCCGAAAATAAATATATAACTGAGAGATCATCTGCGAAGTGCGAACTAGTTCGTATAGTTCACTTAAAGGAGCTCTTTCCACCTAGGTCGTTCGCGAACTACCTAAAACTAAAGTAATTACAAATAATTACTTTAGTTTTGGATAGTAATTCATTGGATTTTTTATTTCAGATTGTCAGTTCTTGTCTGTCTCTACAACACTGTATGTTATGATGTTACAGGCCTAATATTCATTTCCAGATATGAGAATGCATCTTAACATATTAGTCAGCCAATAACGTGACAAACACAAAACACAATTTTGAAATTAAGACTTGGAATATACCAACTGAAACCTCCTATGTATTAATTTTAAAGCAAAATTCCGTAAATCAAAACATCATTTTGATTAAATTTAAAACAATTAAAAACGTTTAAAATTATTTATTTACGTAAATTAATGTTACTTGTATTGATAATGTAACTTGATTGAAGTGAAAAAAAAAAAAAAAAATACTTACAGAAATATAAATGTTATTTGGGAATTTGATTGAATCAACACTGTATCAAGTTCTTAATAAATTATCTTTAACGTATCACACAACTCTGCAAATGTTTACATACCACAGTTTATATAGGAGTATTTTCATTACCTGTAATAATATAAAAACAAACATTAGTATCAAAATCATACTTTTGCTTCATATTAACAATACATTTTTGTATAATTTCAGATCTCAGGCAACGAGAGTACGCTCACGCATCACACAATGGGCCAAGAACAATCATACACGCACACCAGCGTCACTCAAGTAAGGCGGTACAAGGAGAGATACGACGAGCCGTTGCAGTACCGCAGCTCTCCTGTCGATTACCGAGCCAACGAATACGAAGACAAAGACTACAAGAGACACAAAGCACGACGAAGTGCCGACAGCTTTAAAAGCGATAACTCATCCACCGAAAGCAGCGGCTATCGGAGTGGATCCAGCGCGTACGAATACCGCTTAGATAGATCCTCTAGAAGTGACTACAACTGCACCTCCTTGTATAAAAACGAACACTATAAAGAAGTGAACAAGGAACTGTATAAACCTGTTAAACTGCATAAAGAAAAACGTTACAACACTCTCCAGCTGTTCGACAACGAGAAAGAGGAACAGAAGAGCGCACGTCTTAAAAGTTATCTCAGCGACACAGAAAAATCTGTAACAACTCCTACGAAAAAACCTGGTATAAGGAATTATACTCCGAAAATTCTTTCAGAGGAAGATCAAAGAAAGAAACTAAGTTGTATTTAAGAGAGCTAAGACTACTAGGATAAGTTGTATATATTAGGATAACGGTAGATGAGTTGTACAGGTAAAGATGGAGGCGGCAGGAGCGCTGGCCAGCTTGGCACCGTCACCCATTACCGTATTGGGTCTGATACCACTCCTAGCACTCGGGATCACGTACTTCAGATACCAGCAATTCGACCCGGAGTCTTACATTACCGAAGTCAATGCTGTAAGTACCATATCCCATGCATTATTTATGCGAATATCTATCGTGAGAACGATGTTACACGGTAGTAATATTAATAGCCATAGGAAATAAATATGAAAGCATATGTAATTGCTCTCTACTTGCGGTTAATGTCTAAATACAAGTAACTACATAATAACAAAACACTTTAGTACTCGCATCTAGAATATAGCAGCACACAGTAATCCTTGTATACATCTATCATCATCTGTAAGATGTATGGAGAACAATGGTATTAAATACCATGATAAGGCATCTAGTGCCTGCGAATGTGCTGGTGTAATTTGAGAAATTGCAGTTATATATAATATATAGTGAAATGCACAGCAAAGCTAAAAATAGGTAAAACACTAAATTCATTCTAAAACAAGATTAAAGTATTGATATAATATCATCCACTTGTTACATTTTATTTTTTATATAAGTAAATTAAGTTCCAAGTTAATCGTATTAATATAGTGATATAATTTGAGCTATGGATATGAGGATATTCAGAGAAACCTAATGTCTTCCGAACAACTAAATTTAAATATACCAGTAGTAAAAACGAGACCGAAAACATAATACATTTTTAAAATTTATTCCTAGGATATGATATTACATAAATTGTCTTATAGAAACTCATATATTTATTGTTGAATGTTCCAGGTGTTGCCGATCTACGACTTTGTGATAGTTGGTGGGGGCTCCGCTGGTGCAGTTGTGGCGTCGCGACTATCAGAGATCGGCAACTGGACAGTCTTGTTGCTGGAGGCCGGTCAGGATGAAACGGAGATATCAGACATTCCTGCTCTCGCCGGCTACACTCAACTTACAGATATTGACTGGCAGTTCCAGACTACGCCCTCTAACAATAGGTCCTACTGCCTTGCGATGAACGGTGACCGCTGCAACTGGCCCAGAGGGAAAGTACTCGGCGGCTGTAGTGTGCTGAACGCCATGGTTTATGTGAGGGGCAATCGCAACGACTACGACTTGTGGGAAGCCCTTGGTAATCCGGGTTGGTCATATGATCAAGTGTTACCGTACTTTCTCAAATCGGAAGACAATCGGAACCCTTATTTAGTAAATACACCTTATCATGCTGCTGGTGGATATCTCACAGTTCAAGAAGCACCTTGGCGTACACCATTATCAGTCACTTTTTTGAAAGGTGGCATGGAACTGGGTTATGAGAACCGTGACATAAACGGCGCAAAACAGACAGGCTTTATGTTAACCCAAGCTACGATGCGGCGGGGTAGCCGATGTAGTACAGCTAAGGCCTTTCTCAGACCTGTCAGACAAAGAAACAATTTACACGTGGCTTTAGGTGCTCAAGTAACAAGAATTTTGATTAATCCAGTGAAGAAACAAGCTTATGGTGTCGAATTTTACCGACATGGTCAAAGACACAAGGTAAGAATTAAAAGAGAGGTCATAATGTCAGCTGGCGCTTTAGCAACGCCGAAAATAATGATGTTAAGCGGCATAGGTCCTGCAGATCATCTAAGAGAACATGATATTCCTTTGGTCGCTAATTTAAAAGTAGGACATAATTTACAGGATCATGTTGGTCTTGGTGGTTTGACTTTTGTGGTTAACAAACCAGTGACATTCAAAAAAGACCGATTCCAGACATTACAAGTAGCTATGAACTATATCTTGTATGAGAAAGGCCCGATGACAACTCAGGGTGTAGAAGGACTGGCCTTCGTTAATACTAAATACGCACCCACCTCAGGAAAGTGGCCGGACATACAGTTCCATTTCGCACCTAGTTCGGTTAACTCTGACGGGGGAGAACAGATAAGGAAAATATTGAACTTACGTGATAGGGTGTACAACACTGTATACAAGCCAATTGAAGATGCTGAAACATGGACCATACTGCCCTTGTTATTACGGCCTAAGAGTTCTGGTTGGATTAAATTAAAGAGTCGTAATCCTTTCCAAGCGCCTTCGATAGAACCTAATTATTTTGCATACAAGGAAGACATACAAGTTCTTACGGAAGGCATAAAAATTGCCATGGCTTTGTCAAACACGACAGCATTCCAAAGATATGGATCTAGGCCTCACAATATTCCTCTGCCAGGATGTCAGCATCATGTATTGTTTAGTGACGAATATTGGGAATGTAGTTTGAAACACTTTACATTTACGATTTACCATCCTACCGGTACGTGTAAGATGGGTCCAAAGCATGATCAGGATGCGGTGGTGGATCCAAGATTGCGAGTGCACGGTGTTGCTAATCTCAGAGTGGTTGACGCGAGTATAATGCCCACAATTGTAAGTGGCAACCCTAACGCTCCTGTCATTATGATTGCCGAGAAGGCATCAGATATGATTAAAGAGGACTGGCTTGTGTTATGACAGTGTTCAGTATGAATGTAAAATAGTCATGAACAAATGTGCTAGGTAGTGTAATATAATCGATAAAATTGATTTTAGTAAAAATAATTTTATAATTGATTATAAGACTGTAAATAATAATTAGTAAGATGGTTTATTATTTAGTTATTTTACTTCTCCTGCATAGGTATTGTGAAGAAGATAACTGTCAGCGGTATGATTTACAATAAACAAATAAAATAATAAATAATTTTATTGTTTCATTATATATCATCCTAAAACACAAAAAAAAATCTTAATACAATAATAATAAGAACGAGGAAGTGCTGCCGCACAACATCAACAAAGCATCAACCATTCAAGACTACCAATAGGCGATGATGAAGAGAAGTCTAGGACGCATGTTTGTAAATAAACCCTATTTTTATTAAAAAAAAAATATATATGTAATTATATTTCCAAATAATTATTTTTTGTCTCATTTATTTATTTGATCTTTCAACTTCTAAAACTGATGACCACCAATATGCAATCTAAGTATAGATTTGTAGTTGCGGCCTTCAATATTTGGACCTCAATCTAACTTACTATCATCATACGAGGTCATACTGACATGTTTATAGTAAGAAAAAATCTCTTGGGAACAGTTATTTTTGTTTCTTCTTATATAGACTTCTAATATCTAGAGATCCGGGGTCAAGATCAAGGGGTGAAACTACCTACCGCGACGGTGCGGTGTCAGGCACTGCACACTTCTATCCCTTTCGCATTTTTGTATTACTAGCTGACCCCGCAAACGTTGTTCTGCCATATAGGGACACCTTAATCACCTAGCGGTATGAAATATAATCAACGATCTATTCTCATACCTACCAAGTACACATAAAAAACATGAAAATCGGTCGAGCCGTTTCGGAGGCATGCGACCACAAACAGAGTGTCACTAGATTTTTTTAAATAGAAGGTGATAGGGTAGGATTTTAATCGAACCGACCTTGCGCATTTTTTAAGTAAGAAAATGTCATCAACATCTCAATATCAAATACTTATATGATTGAAGTATCATATATATATACATATATATATATATACACAAAGTATAAACCATCTGAAAGGAAAAGTAAAATATTACTTCTTTAAAAATTTATAAATGCAATTACCCTGCACAAAAAAATAATAACAAACTACGTCATGGTGATTTAAAATTACATGTCACGGTTGACACTAATACATCCAAATATATTTAGGCCTTCAGAAGTTACGGTGGAATAAATAAACTCATCAACATACATGGGCCCTAAAAACTAACAACATTTAGTAAATTAATTAAAAACAATTTTGGGCAGTCGTGTAAAAACCAAAGCTTATTAATATGTAAAAAACTACCAAAATATATTTTAAGAACCATCTGTATCCAAATACCATTTATGGATATCAGTGCTGACATCTACCATCGAATAGCTGTATCTCGTACGTAGTATATGCCTGACCTACAAACATAAGGTTTTGAAATAATACACTAGATGTGGCTGTAATAAGTAATGTACATATGTATTTAACTAAAAAAAAATTTTAGACATGTATTATTTTAAAAAATGTAATCTACGCCGTTTAATCAAAATTTTTATACGAGCTCTGTAGAGATTACTTTTTTACCCATGACGGAACGGAGACGGTATATGCGTTTGGGATGAGAGGATGTTTGTTTGTGCAAATCCATGTTGCCATTTTTTATTTAAAAATTACTAGTCCGATTTTGATACAATTTTCTGTTATGGGTTGGGGTTTGATTGGTGCATCTTCTTAGATAGGTGTTACGGTGACAACTCACCAGGGAGCGCTGCAGTAAACATTTGTTTATGTAGAAACCAAAACTACTAGTCCGGTTTTGATACATTTTGTGGTTGATTAGTGAGGGTTTTTAAATAGATTTTATCCTTTTCAACCGACTTCAAAAAGGAGGAGGTTCTCAATAAGACGATTTTTTTTTAATGTTTTTTACCTCAAAACTATTGACTGCGTGAACCGAATTGAATGATTTTTATTTGGAAGCTGGTACTTCCCGTGTGGTCCCATTTTAATTTGGTAACTAGTTCTGACAATGGCATCCATGAAAAAACCATTTAAGTCTTAAATTTGCATTGACCATGAGCGCGACAAATGGACGAATAACTGACTCAATATCACGCCAACCGATTTCGATGATTTTTTTTAATTTTTTTATTGGAAAGAATGTCCTTTAAGGGTAGTTAGATGAGAGTTCGCTCCAGATGTGACAATGGCATCCATCAGAAAACCATATTAGTCATCAATTTTATGATAGACGCATAGAATCGGTTGTCTACTTTTTAAAGTCCGATTATATTATGCTATCATCAATTTCCTTTATGTAATATGTATTAGGACCGCGGGAGTAAACATATCATATTTTTTTTATGGGATTGGGGTAAACGAGCAGACGGTTCATCTGGTAAGTTACTATCTCCGCCCATGGAGAATCACAAGTGCGTTGTCGGCCTTTTAGGTATGAGCACGCTCTTGTCTTGAAGGTTTGAAGGTCGTATCGGTTTGGAAATACGGCAGGCAGCAATGTGTTCCATAGGCTGGTTGTGCGAATCAAAAAGCTTCTGGAGAAGCGCACAGTTCTGGAGTGCCAATCATCCAGGTGATGGGGATGGAAATTTTGTCGCGTAGGACGATGGGACGGAAACCTACGGCCGGTATTAGTCCTCTAAACACTCCCCATGATACAAGTGATAGAGAATGCAGAGTGAAGCTACATCTTTACTCAACGCCAAGGTGTCAAGCCGATCAGAAATATCCTGCCATTCGATGATGCGAGTTGCTCTCAAGAGGGAGAATCTGGTACTGGGGTACCCCTGCACACTGATGACCTACCCTCAAAGTGACCGCGAAATTGGAATTCCGATGCTGGCTGATGCAGTTAGGGCAGTGCTCTTAAAGCTATGTGATACGACCAATCAAAAGTCCAGCTCTGAATTAAGTTATAATGGGTCTAACTTACACATACACTTTCTCTGAAATTCCGTATTAATCTGAATACACTGACGCCTACATCCCAGAAGGGGTAGTGAAGCGTCTCAAACGATCACTTTTTGCCAAACATAATTTAGTTACTAAGATTCAAATTGGCAAAAGCAATAAAAGCCTTAATTAACATAGATCGAATGTCATGCTTGTAATGTATGCTACTCATAACGTAGAGCTATTATTTGTCTACTTATTATGTTTTGTTGTGTGCACATATTGTTGCGTTGCGATCCAGATCAAAACATTGTATTTGCGATATATGACAATTTTTATCCCATTTGTGGCTATTTTAAACAAAAAGATCAAACTAACAACTTTGTAACAATAACTATAAATACAAATAACTGCGACGCATTTAATAAACCATTTTGTAAGTGTAAGAATTTGTTCGAATACAGTTTCTAACGCTGATTCCTTAATTGCCTCCAACAATTGATATATATGCACAGTTCTGCTGATTTGCAAAATACAGTTAACGTAACTAAATACACATAACGTGTTAGGTACAATACACAGCTTCTGTGTTTAAAATTACACCGTCAACTTCAGCCGTCTTTTTTTGTCAAGCCGTGAAATTTATCTGGTCGAGCCAGCCCAGTTGCCTAAGTCCCCGCGATCAAAAATTCAAAAGTTTATATATGTTTATTTATTATTATACATAGGTACCTAGACTCCAACTCTACTTATTTCTTTCCATCCGGCTAAGTGAAGTCACTATGGTAAGCTAATATATATATATATATATATAAATGTTGTTTAAAAACGACCGTAATTGATTAGATTTTTCATTATTTTATTGACCTATCTGTAACATTAATCTTCACCAAACCATTTTCCCTTCTTCTTTTGGCACGTCTGTAAATGAAATCATGCCGAACCCTTTACAATGCTACATATTGCGCAGACCCGAAATTAACTTTGGAATATGATGACTTCTGCTCCATACAAACGGTAAAAAATCCAAATTTCATATTTTATCATGCCAAACATTTGGTTTAAAAGGTGTACTAATATTTCCTATTATATTTATTAACTTATAATTATCAAAATACTTACTTTTACATTTATATTAAAAGACATGACATGTTACTCTAGATTTTGGACTTATTTCAAGTTTGATGTAAGATACGGAAGACCGCAATACGAGTGTAGCAATATGCGTAATTAGTATCTAATGTGCATATATTATATAAGAATATTTTTTTACATACACAAGATAAGATATTTAGTGCAGAACTTGCAGAACAACCGGGTAACTACTAGACTACTATTTATAACCCACTTTAATAAAGGGGGGAGGTCTGTCTGTATGTATATTTTTTATGCATATATAACGATAACGAATGTTAAACGATTTTCCGCCACTAGTACTCATAATTTCAGTTTCTTTTATCTGAAAGAGTATATTACACCTACGGTAGTCCCATTATAATTAAATCAGAAGAAGAGAAAAAAATAAATAGTCCGCGTTTATTAGTATTTTGTTTTGAATGTTTGAAATTTATTTTTAATCGATTATATGTATGTATGTGTGATATTTCTTTGTCACGGTCTAGCGCTTAAACGGCTTTATGGATTTGGCATAAGATGATCATTTCTGTTGGCTTAATCATGTCAGTGACATAGGGTATAAAATATCAAGTAATAACACACAATAATAAGTAACAACACAGACATGCCTATAATAATACCTACATATAATGTAAAATGGGCGGCCTTATCACATCAGCCATTTCTGCCAGGCAGCTTTTTGATGGACCGGAATGTAATGATTGTGTGGGCGGTTCTTGTGCAAATACTTGAAGGAATCAAACATTTTAAATATATTAAAGTAATGAAGTTATATCAATACATACATACATGAATAATATACACGAGTGCACTTGGTATTACAGTCGGATTTTATTCATATTTATTAATTTAAATATATTGTATGAGCTGTGACTAAAATCCCCTAATTTATAAGGTCTGAAACTTATCCTGATTCACTGTTTATAATTTACTAGCCAACTTGTGTACATTTTTTTTTATTTGAATTTTATAATATGCGGGGGGACACGAACAGACCAGATGGTAGGTGACAACCGCCGCCTATGGACACCTCCAACTCTAGAGTCTTAAGTGAGCTAGGTGCTGCTTAAAGAGGAGAGGGGGAATCCGGGGAAGGGTAAGCGGAGAGGGGAGGGGAGGCAGACTCCGGTACCCTCACTCACTCGGCTTAACTTAGACTGAAATATAAATTAATAAATAAATAAAAAATATAAAAAATAGATTTATATGGTAAACTTGTACTATATTACGAAACCTTATAAACTCGCAATTGATGCTGGGTTGGTCGTGTGACGATGATAAATTACATAATACCTCGTTACAAATAACATTCTACGGGATTCTAAAATGATTTAATCAACCGACAGTGTCTAGAGATTGAGTGAGAGTAAAGGTTTTGATTTATTTCCTTCAATATGTAATATTTACATACATACAAAAACAAAAAGTGTAACAATACAGTATTGTTTTATATCATTTTCGTTATATTTTAACATTTTACCGCAGTAGACTATACAAATATACAAACAACGGACCACAAAGAATGATATACAGACTACAGACACGGGACAACTATTTGAACGATCGAACTTACGACCTCTGGATCTGCAGACAGGGTCACTTACCGCTAAACCCACCGGCCAGTCAAGTATAGTGTAAATAATATTCTTTAATTGCACTATTTTATGTAGTAATTTTGTGTTTTAATATATTTTTATTGATTGTTCATATAGGCATAGATAAGATTACATATTTAGCCACACTGGAAAAAATGCAAATTAAAAACAGTGGTTTAAGAACTGAGGTTTAACGCTAGTATCGAATACTATTTCAATATTATATCTGAGTGTACAATAAAGATTCAATTAATCAATCAATCAATCGGTCAATCGATGGTGAATGGCGGATTAAACATACATATACAACTATCTCTGTGCTGCTTTCCCTTTTAATAAAAGTTCATCCGTTCCGGAGATTATCCGAAACAAACAGACTGACATAAAGAAATTTAAATATTAATTCTTCAGTAAAAATACAAGAATAAAAAAAATGTGTTTAGTAAAATATGTTATTATTAATTTTTTATACATCGTGCAATTTTAATAAAATAACAAAATTAAATTAAGCTAAAATAAATCAGCAATCATAAGTTAGTGATAAACAGCTTCCTGAGTTAAGAACAGTCAGTACTAAAGATTGTAAAATTATGTCATTCAGAGAAGTCATAAACTTAATACATTACAAACACGAGGTGCGCGTAGTTGCGCACTAACGCCAACAATGCGACTGAGCACACGTACGCCAGTGCGAAGCCGCCTTATGTAACGTGTTGGAAGGTATTCGCAGGGTTCCGCATAAAGCCAAGTGCACACAAATCACACAATTACTTTTAATTATTATTCATTTATATTTACAAATTTATTGCCACGTATTTCATAATTAGAATAAAATACAGTAATAAGTATCACACATACAATCACACCTCTATCCCCTATGAGGAAGGCAGAGACGTGATTAACAGTAAAAGGCAAGCCTAGTGCCGTCATTGGGGGCTTTTGGGAAAAGGAGGATAGCAAAATCCCTTCCCTTTCTGTCCTCCCTTTCCTGTCAATATACTCAAAAATTAATAGCAATTAGAGATGGATTGGGGAGTATAAGCAATAGCTCAAGCAAGTCAGAGTCGCATACATATAACTCGAACTGGCTGTTGCTGGGAAGCCCGAGCCCTCTATCCTCTAACTAGTTATATTTTGTTTCGTAAAAAACTAATACAGTAGGCCTGTGGTAATATGGCCCATCCCTAATGCGGCATCCCTTGTAATCTGACATACCTATGAAAGAGTCAAACACACGTCAATGCATTTTAAAGTAAAAAATAATGTGTTTGAGCACCACAATCGTATTATTTATTTATTTATCTTAGGTTAGCCAACAATTGTTTAAACATTACATTTACTATTTATCAACTATATAACATTTGCTGATTTAACTATTAATTATAGGCTAACACCGCATAAAAAACAAACGGTAGAAATTAAAAATAATAACAATTCTAATATTATAATAAAAATTATGGAAGACGAACAACTTAAGATAGTATTAATAGTGTCAATAAAACATACAATGAAATCAAAACAAGACATAATCACGTCTTTATGTACTTAGATAATAACGTCATTTTTATAGTAAAGAAAACTATTATATAATTTCGAACTACTATTTAGTTTATAAACAAATAATCTGATATTAGAAAAGAATATAAGTAAATATTATATTAAGGGCTATTTAATTTTGAGGGGCTATGACTATGAGGGGTCAGTAGCAGTACTGCATATGCTACCATAGTAAATATGTATGGAACTTCCTGTACAAACTCTACTACAAGTCGAAATAAAAGGCATTCTACTTACGTCTCTACTACCTACGTCTTTTTTAAATTAGAAAGAAACGTAAAGTATTTTACGAAAAATAAAGTATTTTACCACGTTAGAGTTATTAGTTTACACGTTGTTAAATGTTAATAAAACGAAAACTAACAAATATTAGAAACAAATTTGTGAAAACCCAATTACTGATAGCAAGATAAAAAATATTTGACCTCAAAATTCTAATGGTCGCATAATATAGCGTATTGTCATTTCAATAGACATTCGATAACGCAAGATCACGATTTTAGCTAGTTACGAGTACGTCTACTACCTAAAAATTACCTTAGACAAGTTATTATTGGTATCAACTACTATATAATATAATTTTCAATAACAATAATTTTATTTTTATAAGTAAAAGAAACAACAAAACCGGTTCCGGGTGAGTTTTTCATAGATTTATTAATAAAATAGAACTATAAACGTAATTTGGTATTCCTCAAAAAAAAGTTTACAGGTTCAAGTTCTTTTTTTTATACCAAAAAAACTTTTACTTCCTCAAGTACTTGCCAAAATATAATTAAAAAAAAAAACAAATAAACATCAATAAAATAATAATTGTCAAATATTCACAAAAATAAGCACCTAAATAAGTTAAAAGCGCATGTGTGTATAAGCGATCTAACCACACCGTTTTAAAACGTTCATTTACATTTTTAATAATTTCGACGCCCTATTGCAAAGTGTTTTCGTTACAATCAGTCTTAACTAAAGTTTCCGACATAAATCAACAAAAATTTGTGTGATGTAATACTTTGAAAATCTCAATTTATGACTGCATATGTGTACACAAATACACACTCACATGCAACTTGCCATTATGTACTTAGCTTTATATTAATGCCTCTGATAGTTTATTTACTAGTAAGGCTAACGAGCATACAAATTTTAGTATACAAATGATTCGTAGATCACAGGCTATATTGATACTTTTATATTTTAAATTCAATCCTATGGTAACCTAACTGCTGAAGTGCTGATAAACATAGAGGCTTATATATTTTTAATGCATATATGTATATATATTTTATAGATAAATTACACAAAAGACACAGAACAATCGGAGGAGGGAATCGTTACCACGACCACAGGCTTAGCAGTCAGGTTCACTAAAATAAGGTGCTGTGACTAACTCTCACAGCATTTCTGCATTTCTAGCTCATTACTTATATACTGTGAAAAATAACAATATCACGAAGATTGTGCAAATGTTAAACTAGAATGATCTTGAATATATGAATGAAATTAATTTTCAAATTATAATAGATAACATACCTATATTCAAGACAACTAACTCGTTAAAATGCAGACCTCGCTGAATATTTTGACCTCAAAACTACATTAGAAATATTCTCGCATCACTCACATTGACATAACTAGGTTGTATTCATTCGACGAACGTTATTTCCGCAGTGCTCTGTAACTTCAAAGGATCTCATTACAGAGGTTTTATATTACTCAACACGTTATCACCTAAAGTAGTAAATGTTTGGCAGCCTCATTCCACGTTACAACGATTTGATTTGACACTTGATCAGAATTTCTATTTATACATATATTTACGGGCCGTACAAAACCAGAACTACAGTTTATAGAATTCTTGTATGTCTGTCTATATGTTTACACAGATTACCTAAAACTACTGCAATTCATTTAATGCAGTTTTAACAGACGTATGGCTAGAAGTCTAAATTTAAATATAGGCTTCATTATATGTCCATTATATGGGCATTTAGCTGCAAAAATAAAAATATAGATACATAATTCTTAATAACCACACGAAGACGAGGGCAATAGCTAGTTCGCTACAGAAATGCATGAACTAAAGCGTCAAGAGTTTCATTCAATAATTCTCTAGTTTACTTAATTCCTAAGGGCCATAGCGCACTGCTGATTTTAAATCGGCCGATTCAGCTACAGAAAATCAAGCCCTAGTATTTCAATAAAGATTACATATGTATATAACAAATATACTTGAACTGCCTATTTAATAAAATAGCTAGACCGTTAATTTGCTGATAGAGGCTATTTCTACTAACTTTTAACTATCAGCCGATTAAAAATCACCAGTACGTGATCGACCAAACAGCTTACTGAACTCATGGAATTTCTATCGACATATAGTTTCTGTCTATACTCAGTTAGATAATCGTTTAATTTTAAGTGGCAGGTTCAGCACTCCTAAGTGAAACCATTTATCCCTAGAGATAAGAATATCCTAATGGGTAAAATATACCTTAAACACAACCGAAGCACAACCGTACAAACGAAACGAGTACAAATTTTTTATGATGGTTTATAACTATGTATAGAGAATATAGACATTTGTATTGTAAAGACAAGAAGAAACTTTGTGTTGTAGGTATTATTTATCACTGCAAGGAGTTTTTTATTTATATTTAGATTGTATTACATACATACGCTCACGGCTGTATCTCGTAAGAAGTAGGCAGAGGTATACTAACACCCACATTTGGCCAATTAGAATTTTGTCCCACTAACATAATAGGGTTCAAGCATAATGGCGTCAACCGGACTGTATGCATACTGTCTGATAGATAACAGTCCGATGCCTTACTTGCTTATTACAACACTACCGGAAATATATGGCGTGGCTTTATTCTACTCCACCATGAACCATACGGCGATAGATTGTACTGAGAACTGTAATTGCGGTTGTTGTATTAAAGTGTAATTTTTAAATTGGGAGACAAGAATTAACTGTTGCACATAAATGTTTACGAGACCAGAAGCGTCTTCGGTACGTTTCCAAATTTTTAGAAATTGTATTAATAACATTTGCCAAGGATTCTTGGTAATCCATACTAATATTATAAATGTGAAAGTAACTCTGTCTGTTTGTAACGCGTGAAACGGAGGATCTACCAAATTGATGAAGATGATATTTGGTATAAAGATAAACAAGACCCTGGGAAAGGGCCCTACTTTTCCGAGATAGTAAATTTTGAGGGTGGCAAAATAGGGGATAATAATTTATTGTTTGTAAAATTGTATAAAGAGTAAAGAGACCCATGGTTTCTCAAGTTTGGTGTACATGTAAGCTTACAACGTAAAAAAGACTACCCAAAGTACTGATTTCAATGCAGAAGAAGTCGCGATCACCAGCTTGTAAAATTTAAAAACTTACAAGATACTTATAATTATAAAAATAGAAAACAACCATGATGATTGGCAGAAAGCACAACTAAAAGATCAAGTTCATTCACCCATAAACATTGTCTGTCAAATTATGACGTAACTACAAAATATTTACATAAAATATACAACAATCGGTCGTTTAAATCGCGATATAATACGCCACAATACACGGGCAGTTTGAGAGCAACGTAAGCGCCTGTGAAAGCTTTTCACACTTACATTGTCAGACTGTGACGTAACCGGCCTCATTATCCACAACTTTCATCTGGATAAAGTTGAGTCAGCTTCCTTACTTTACCGATAGATAACCTTGTATAAGAGTTTTTATATAGTAGCACACTTCATGTATATAATTACATACATTTTATACCTGTTAAGATTATAAATCGTTTAGCAGGTCCGAGGTGCAGGCGTGTAGTGTTCCGCGCGCCTCCCTCAGGGAGTGATGGTGGGGGGAGAGGCACATTTCCCCCCTGCAAAACGAGATGGGGTCCGCTCCGGACAGTCACCTGCTGGCCGCGGAAGAATACCGTGTTCCCGCGGCCCTCGGCAGCAGTTGCAAGGAAGGAACACCGTGGTGGTTTAAGCTGGTCAAGTCCGGCGCACCCCCCCGCTGATGCCCCCGGCATAGGATAGAATATGTAGTTAAAGGGCGACTAAGTGATCGGGATGTTATCTATCTGAGAGTATATATAGACACTTTTTAGAAGACTCGAATTTCACCATCCATCCATCTGTATAAATAATACTCCTTTCCTTTCTATCCTCCCTTTCCTCTTTTCCGTTTTTCCACCTTATACCCAATAGTGCCTGGGTGACGGCAATGGGCTTGCCTCCTATTAAGTAAATGGGACTAAATTATGGATGGCAAAAGTTAGCGTATGAGACGCATCTGCCTACCCTTTGGGGATATAGGCGTGCCTATGTATGTAAGTACCTATTAAAACCACACCGCACTATTGTACCACCCGGAAGCTTATTCACGTCGTTGTTTCGCCATGAATATAATCAATACCCAATAAGAGGCGATTCTTTCACTATTTGCGTAACACGATAGTTTATAATTTCGACCAATTTAACTTTGAAATCTGTTCTATTCAAGTGATTAGAGTTCTTAATTTATCATTTAAAAGATCTAAATCTGTATGTAATGTATCTCAAACACCTTTAAAGCTATCGGTTATCTGGTTACTCTGTCTTTAGCTGTGGTAATTACTAGAGTCAAACCGGCTAATACAAGTTGACCCTTCACAAAATAATAGCCAATCCAAAGCTAAACTTGCGTAATAAGAAAATTGGATCATTGCTAATTACGTAATAATAAAGAAAAGCTATCTGACATTTCCAGATAATGAAAGAGACCCCATACCGAGAGCGGTCAGTGGTAACGAAGGTAGAAATCTTCCACGTACTTTTACCTGCATTTATGACTACTGCTCCGTTCCTAAAGAAACATTCAAATCTGACTGATAGTTTCAGAGTTTAGCCCGTTTTTTCAGCTTTATACTATTATATAGATGGGAATAACGACAATATAAAGAGAAATAAGTGTTACAAAATAGTACTATACGATATACGATTAATGTTGTTTTGTTAATTATTTTGACTGGCTTGTTGGTCTAATGGTTAGTGACCCTGACTGCTAAGCCAAAGGTCGTGGGTTCGATTGCCATCCAGGACAAATATTTGTGTGATGAGCATGACCATTTATTCTGTGTCTGGGTGTAATTTATCTATTATATATATGTATTTAGAAGTACGTATGTTTATAAGCTGTCTGGTTACTATAGTACAAGCTCTGCTTAGTTTGGACGGCCGTGTGTGAGATGTGTCAAGTTTTTATTATTATTATTAAACAAGGAAGCATTAGGTTTGCCCTTTAAGGCACAGCTAGATGTTATATTCAACATTTTTTAAACGCCAAGAAAGTTTTTTTTTCTTATTGGCAAAAATAGGCCAGTTTTTTTTTTTTCCACACGAGTATTATAAAAGATAGTCCTATTAATATTATCGAGTGTTAAATCATTATCTTTAAAGCTTGTTTCACATTTTAAGAAAGTGAATCTAAAACAAGACTATGAATTCTAAACATTATTAACGACTACGTTTAAGTATATTTTTGAAGGAACTGATTGAGGTCTAAACTATACACAATAAATATCAATCAGTCGAACGACAATAATTGCCACATCAACATGATCTATATGTACATATGTATACATATTAAAATTGTAACTGCTCGATGTCTGTACATTACTTTATACACATTGAAGAGAAACTAATACGATGAGAGTCTTAATTGGAGAGACAGAAAAAAAAACAAGTTTCTAGAATTTTTGTCTGTCTGTCTGTATGGTTCCATTATGGTACACGCATCACCCAAAATCTAATGCATGGAATTGCATGCCGTTTTCGAACATGTGTTGTTAGAGGTCTAACAAAAAATAAAGGCTCCATTTTGCGCAATAATTGCTTTTAAATACAACGCGTACGAAATCGTCGGCAAAAGCTAGTTAAATATATTTGCACACATGTTTTTCAAAAATATTTCTGATTCGGATATTAATGCAAAACAAAGCATCGTCGCGAGCCTTATGTAATCGAAGAAGATTTAGGGCAATCGATACATAATTTTGCAACGAATTGCGTGGTAGAATTTCATCATCCCGTCTGAGGATTGTCTTTGGCGACATGGAGCGAGTCACGTCAGTGGCCTTTAAACGGTCGTATGGACAGGCATTACAACATTCCAAATACATAATACTAAAGTTTAAGTTCACGATCTAATTTTGTGATCATTCCAAAACGAAAACAGTAGAGTTATCAAAAGTTGGATTGCAAGATATTACAAATAGACCCACATTTCAATTGTTTTCCTATTGGACAATATTTTCAATACAAAGATACGTACTTGGTAAAAGCAAGCAAGTTTTATAGTTCGCGCACTTACTCGAGTTGACGTCTACTACTCAAGAAAAACTTTGAAACTGAAGTTCGAAATTGCAAAAAAAAAAGGATGTAATCACCGCACATACTTAACTTAAATAAAAAGCAGATTATACGAGATGACATCAATAGAAAGAACCACCAAATATGAATTTTCTAGAAACAGCAGCGAACTACTGCAGTAATCAACGATAATATGTACTAGTGAGTGGTGATCATAATCTTATAGTAATAATGATCATATTTATTTATTATTGAGAGTTTACTAGTTTTGTGTTAAATTAAATTGATACAAAGCTAAAAAAGGCAAATTTCTTATCTCTTTTACACTGTAAAAACAGACGTTAATCCTAATTATAAGAGTTCATTTTATATATATTCCTGTCGTAATTAGAAAATTATAAAAAAAAAACAGTTACATATGTAATATGTATATACAGTGTTAGATAGTGCAATAATATTTTCCTATAAATATTTCGTTTACCTTCAGCTTTTATATTGATGTCATTTTTAGTTCGTGTAACGCTATAAATAAATATCTATATATTCATTACTTTGGTTCACCTTCCCATTGTAATAAACAAAGAGTCATTAGAAGATAAACAGTTCTTTAACTGCTGTTTTATCAGAGTCAAGGAACGATTACGCTTAGTTGAGACTTGACAGATTACACAACAATTTAAGTACGAATGAGTAAATTTGATATTTAGCATTTTTAATCAAAATCTGATAATTTATTATTTTTAAATACCCGTAAAATTCGTTCAACGATTACAAAAGAGTTGATGATGTTCAAACCGCTGAACATATTTTCTTGAATTACAGCTTAAAACATTCTCAATCAAGTCACCTTTTTAAAATATCCAATTAAGTGCTACAGATATAGACGTTCAGTTGTTTTGGCTGTAATAAAGAACATATTAGACCCACAGTGCCTTAAGACAAATTAAATCCGATTTTTCTATTCGTGAATGCCATTTAACTCATTAGGACACGTAATAACAGCTGATTGTTTCGTTCGGCAAGTTTCACCAAACAAACCATAACAACGAGATACCTTGCTGACCCACAATTCTACATAAGTTACCTCGTAACATACATAACGAATTTTTGTGTAAGCTGCTAGGGGAGCGTTTGCATCAAGCACTGCGTGGGGCTAACTACCGGCGCACGGGCCGCCAGTCCACCACGCGAAGCCGCGTCGCGCACCTGCCGCGATCCAACCGGGACAAAGTCATTCAATAAGTCAGTTCTCTAATTTCTTTTTAATTAATATTGTTTACCAAGTGCCAAAAATATTTTATATAAATAGTGCGCTCTTTATAGTGTACAATTTCATGCAATTATACCGTTACTTCACTGTACTTGTAACATTTTGTAATACAGCCTTATCTAACATAGCGTAATAGAACTGGTTAATCTTGCTGATTATTGCATAACTACTCCTTTTTCACCTTTGGGAGTTTGATGTAATGTTGCGTGTGTTGTGATAGGTCATGTAACATTCATGATATTTTACGAACCTGTTAGATTATAATGAATTGTGTTCATTGATTCGTCTGAAAACACGTGGCATGGATAACACTTGAAGTCCTAATTTCATCCATACCGTGATCGCTATAATTTTAACAAGAGTTCAGTCATAAATGTTTAAAAATAATTTTATCGTATTCGAATTGTTATTTGTTTTTAATAGAAAGAGAGGAACATTAATTTGATTAGTTAGTTGTGTAACAAGTAAACATTAAATGTATTTTTCTTTACCAAGTTTCAAACCCTGCAAAAAGAAAAACATTTTATTTAGACATTTTACAATAATGTTATAAATATTTTAATAAAAAATAATTATCTTAATAATAATCAATCTAAACAATTTTCGGTTACCTCTTTGAAGCGAATAGATAGATGAATTAGATTAATAACCGCGACATTGTTTCACAAGCATTACGATTCAATTAAGACAAACTCACTTTAGAAAAACTTCTAGTCATATCACAATTGATGCATAGTTTTGAGGACCATCGTATTAGGTGAACAGTCATGTATGTGCACAAAGGGACTTTTCTCTTTTTTGTATATGAAAAACTCAAATTTATTCCGAGGCAATAACGGTCACTAAAAAAAAAAACAGTTGACTTATAAGATTCCGTATCTAAAATATTGTGGAAAGTTTCGTTCGTCCTAGTGCTTATTGAGTATCTATGATCCAAATGACAGTGTAAGCTTTGGGCATCAGTCAAGTAGCGCATATAATACAAATAGCGTTTCTTACGTGACGTGTTTACGTGAAAACAAAGGTTGGTCTTTGAGTTGGTTGGTTATAAAATATAAACACTAACTATCGGCAACAATTAATAGTTTGTTCTATTACATAACAATCAAACATTTAACTCAACGTAAGCTGTATGGCAACCAAAGTTTCATTAGATTGTGGCAGTTCTTAACTACATTTTTCTAATTTAAAATACATACCTATGTCCTCTTTTTTTCAATTTAAATCCTTTTAGTTACTTGCTGGATTTTTTCTTTTCAATTACACAACTCATCCACTATGTTTAATTGTTGTATCGCGGGGGACTTAGTAATGGACTGAATAATGGACACAAAGATAAACGACTCAGACCAACAATTTGAGGATTACACAAAGTGTTGTCTAAATAAACGAACCTACACTACTAACTACTCTCGGCGCTGCATTTGTGCAGTTATATAATTTACTTAATCATCGCAATTAAGGACTAAAGGTTAAATCATAAAACATGTACATGATCTAGTAAGGATTAACCAGCGTGAGCCTTCATTTGTTTTGTGGTCTAGGTACCCTGTAAAGAGGTCGGCAATGAATCTGAACGTTTATTCTAGTACGTTAAAGTCACAAACAGCACAGACAAATATGTATTTTAAATGCTTTTATACATTAACCACTTAAATAGTTACCATTTTTTTTAAGAATTAGATCATATAAGTTATTAGGTATTGTTCTGTATACAAACGTCTATCTTAGAGCCGCTTTTTCTCATTATAGATTCAAACAATCATCAAGGTTAAAGTGCATCGACAGTGCGCTGTGAGAATAACACGAACAATCATTACGTTTTACTTTCAAGTTGTGGCTGTGCAAGTTACTTTCTGACTCCAGCAGCAGTCTCACCAGTGCACAGTAAACAGTGAACAGTGTGAATATTGTACGCGTTGTTGAAGAACTGTTCCTCGCAAGTTTGGAAGAATAACATCAGAAATGAAGGTGAGTTAACTGGCCCGCACAGATCTTTGCACAATTTAGTACAAGTGACATAACATTATTTTGCATTTTAAGTAGTAGTTGAGGCCATAAATATGTAAGACTAGGTTGTTAAATGACCAGACATTAGAAGAGGTTTTTAAGAAGTGACTTAAGATGCATTACTAGTTTATTGACATGTATGTGTAATACGATATGATCTTAATTGGGTTAAAATACCTTTGTAGTTTATGATTGGTGGCAATAGTCAACGTTAACGTGGAAGGGTTTTCATTAAGAAGAAGAGTTTAATTAAAAGTTTACGTATGGGCGCGAACTCAAACTGAAGAAGAAAGCAGCCGAAGTTAATTTTATGTTAGTAAGTAATAACTATGCTTTGAATCAGAAGGGTAACACAACAGGAACATGTACCACGGGCATATAAAATATCATAAACAAAATGCTCACATTTAACCCGACCGGAGGGTTCTTGTTTAAAACTGTATGCATATATATAATAATAATAACTTAGGACATCTCACACACCGTCGTCTGATCCCAAACTATGCAGAGCCACCCACCCGTTCGTAAGCGAACCCAGCTCTGGCTCAGCAGTCAGGGTACCTAACCACTAAACCAACAGGCCAGAGCCAGTATATGTATGTATGATCTTTATTTGTTCAGTTTCACGGCCTAGAACCTAGACGGTGCGATGGAATCCGAAATCAGCTCATCATCATCATGCCAATTAGGGATATAACACAATTATTTGTCTACTAGACGAACAGGCCAGTCAAAATGAACTTACTTGTTTAGATACTTTAGATAATAATTATATAACATTGACAACGGTAAGATTTTTAATTTATGAAAATATCTTCATGTTTAGACACACAGCTGTTGTTTATTAAAAAAAATGAGCTTATCTTCTTTAATGACTTGGGAAGCAATCACCTCGTCGAAACCAAGTCAAAATCTATTAAGGTACCTTTGCAAAATGCGTTATAAAGAAACATCATACATACATATACGCACGTACCCTCGAACCCTCTTTCTTGCGCAGACAACACTACTACGCTTGTTATGTAGAAATGAAGTTCTAGCAAAATGTAACTCCAATTCGAACAAAAACTTGCCGTAGCCTAATTATAGACTTAAAAGTCGTTGGTGGATGCCCAACAACATCTTTCACAACAAATTTCACCTGATCATAAAATTTTATCCACTCCGTACAACTTAACTCAAACTGCGAACCATGGCATTGCACAATTAATTATTATCTTTTATGAAAATCGATACTGACATAGTAATACTAATAAATTTATTTATGCCAAGGCCGATGAATACTAGTGGCTGACGGTGAATGAGTAAAATAAACAATAGAAGACGTTCAAATGATTGTGCAACAGTTCATTTTTACTCTACGACCTAATGGAACGTAAGCAATATATACTTGTATATTGTTCATAGGAATTGATTAAAATGTTTTCACCTAATTTAAAAAAATAAGGGACAACAACCCTGCCCAAAAATGCTAATAACAGGCCTTACATCTACCATATATTTTTTTAAATATATATAAGCTATAGGGCTCGACATCCCGGCACCAGCCAGTTCAAGTTATAAATATGCGACCCTGACTTGCTTGAGCTACTGCTTATACTCCCAAACCATCTGCATAATCAATATCCCTTTCCTTCCCTTTCTATCCTCCATTTTAAGTCAATATACTCTAAATTTTATAATCGCATTACCAAAAGTGCCAGAATAAGAATAATTGACTTGCTATTGCGGAAACGGGATTAAATTATAATCGGCAAAAGATGGGTCTGCTAACCCTTTTACGGATACAGGCGTAAGCGTATGTATACATGTATGTTCATTTTAAAAAGTGTCTCTCACTGTAATCTAAGCATTCTGATGGTATCTAAATCTGTTCTATCATTTAGAGTTGTGTTAGAATAAACAATATCACATGAACCCTAATAAAAAATATTACACCTTTTATTCAGACAATCTTGAAAAAAAATACAAACGAGATAGAACATTTGTTTTGCATATATCACGGAGTGAGCGATCTGAAGAGCAATAGCCGTAACAGTTACGCTCAAAAACTAAGGTCCTGTTTTTTTTAATTCTTAATTACGAATATAACAATCTGAGCGTTAAGTTGCATATTATGAAGTTCGAGTACTTTTTTGCTTGGTCGTTGCTTGTATAAAAGCCACCCGAATGGGGTGGTGGTGATGGTGAATACACAAAACACTTCTTACGTGGAACAATCAGATCACTATCGTGGCAATGTGGTCTACAGAAGGCAATGTATAAAACGGCTGTCATGTGACTAAGAAAGCATATCAAATATCCAAGACTCGAAATATTTTAATTAGCAACGGTACCAAGACTTTATTTCTTTGCACAGTGGTAATTATATAGATCAGCAAGGGTAGCAGCAGTGATAGAAGTCACATTAGTATTCGTCAACGGATTTAGCCGTTACTAAAATAAACAAACAAGTAAAACAATTAAAGAAATACATAAACCCGACTGAATCATATTCTTTTTTATTTTTTGGCTGACGTTATCTGGAATTGTTATACGAGTATAGGATATAACGTCACTCCAGCTACTAAGACATTCAAATGACACCTCAATCGTCAAAATCCATTGTGCCGTCTAGGCTCTAGGCTAGGATTATAAAACATTATACATACATTCATACACTCGAAACATAACACTCTTTTCATTTATAGGCCGTTAGCATGTAACAAAGAAAATAGGGGGTAATAGTTAAATAAAATTAAGAAAACCTTATACGGTCAATGTAGAGAATGTGCCAAAATTAGCTTCTTTAAGTACGTAATAAATTATGCAGCTTATTGACATAACAATTGTAATCGGTCCTAGTTTATTGGTGGAATATCATTTGATTGTTTTTTGCTGACATTGCACACCGTCGTGAGAGCGCGGCCGGCCGACCGCGGTGAGAACTCGGGAAATTCTATCAATACACGACGCAGTGTTCAGAACAATTTTACTGCGTTCGCCTTTTGTCTTTATGACTTTAGGCAGTTACGGTATTTAGTTACATTTATTTCAACAAAAGTTAATATCCTGGTATACTTGAAAGCTTTAGAAATTTTCCGATAGCCTTTGTACGGCTTATTAAGCGTAGCGGCGCACATGCATGCGCCGTCAACCTCGCGACGGCCGGCAACCAACGTAGGCACATGATTATGTAAAACCGATATAAATTGCATTGCATCATAATACACAACATGATAATTACATATTTTGATTTAATCAATAAATTTATTTGCAAGCTATTAAATTCAGAAATTTTACATTGGTGAATAATTAATAATAATTTAATTGTAAGGTACGGTAATTGTAAAACTGGTTACGAAAAGTATTTAATTATTTTCAAACAGCTGTTCGAAAATTCAATAGAATCAATTCAAATTTTATATTTTAACGTTTTTTTTTATATTTTACTGCTATCCAGACCCTTAACCAATCATGTTATTTTTTTGGATTGAGGGCGTGCTGTGTAGATAATAATGTAAGAACAACAATTCCATATATTTGTGATATCATCTAACCACAGCAGAGATCACATACACATAGCTCTTCCCTTATTCATTCTTCATTCTCTGTTCAGTCTATTCTGTTATGGAATGCGCTTCCTCTTGAGATTAGGATGTTCTCTAACCGTGACACTTTCAAAGCTAACGTTCGCAAATTTTTTTCAAAGTAGTTAGCAGAAATTTCTTCATGACTCCACCTCAAACAAATTTTATATGTGTATATATGTATATATTTGTGTATTTATATATATATATATATATGTATATAGTTTTATGTGTAATAATTAATTATGTATATAACTTTCAGTTGGCTCTTCATTCAATTTTTGTGTATGCACAAAAATTCCGCCCCATGCAATGAAATGCAGGAAATGTAAAATAAAAAATAAATAATTAAAAATATGAAAAGATTTTCTAAGTAATTCAGTATTTCTGAATTCTGATTTCGCATTTCTTTGTTGTTGCTGTTGGTATAAGGAAATAACTGCAGAGGGCTTGGAAAAGATAATAAAAGTTATAATAAAAACTTAGATTTGTCTACAAAATAACTTAAGCACTTACAGGTTTTTTTAGTGTTACGGACGTTGATACACAAATGGACGGATTTTATAAACTGTTTATTTAACGAAATACAAATCATATGTTTTAAGTATCTGGTAATTTAATGTATAATTAAAATCTAAATTATTGAATATACATATTTAATCTTTGTTAAAAATAGACAAGCTGTGCGTTACTGGAACTTTAGGTCAACTTAGCTTTTGTCCGCGCGTACGAAATGCGTGGAATTTAGAAAATATATATTTTAAATTAAACCTCTACTGCAAACTGCAGAACACTGCAAACAATTTCATGCGGTTTTTGCGTTATACGTGTTTAATTATACAGACAGAGGGACAGATAGACAACAATTCTAAAATCTGTTGTTATGGCTGTTTCCTTTTAACTATTGATCGACTTAAGACCATAATAGTTTTTCTTTTCAATATCTATAATGTACAGGCATCGGCCAATTCCAAATGTATAGAGTCAAATGATGCTCTGGGGAGTTTACGTCCCATTAAAGATTGCAGTCTATATTAGTTAGCCTCCACATCCCCAAACTCTAATTATAGATTGAACATAAAAGATAAGATATTTATTGTTTTCATTTGTAACTAAAGAGCATGAAAATTTGATTAATATTTATTGATTTGATTAAGAGTTTAGAAATTTTTCAAATATTGGGGTGATAGGGTCCCCTCTCACCAAATATTTGAAACTTAACTAGGTATTTTACCCTAAGTAAAATCAAAATGTCAGTTTTTGGATTTGTTTGTTTTTGTTTGAATAGATACACTCATATTTAAGAGTTCTTATTCTGTATCTCTCGCTCTATGTTTAGATATTTTTTTTAAGTTTACGTAACTGTTGCTATTCTCAATGTAAATAAATGAGACTGTTATTTTCTTAAAAATGAATACCAAATAATACACTTGTTTGTCCAATAAAGTTCCCACAACAATGTATTAGAGCGCTGCGACGACGACTTCAAATGGCAAGTATTATGCAATACGTAATAGTTTATTTGAGAAGCGTGGAGTACGAGGTGTATGTTCTTTCTGTAGGCTTGCGCAAAGCGAAGTCACTGTACACAATAAGTGATATTCATACAACGTCAGCAAAACATACATATATATAATATTATGTGGTTTGGCCAGACTATAGTTGTAACCTTCGTAATGTAGTCAACCATTTCCTGAAATATTGAGTGAAGGGCCTTTTAGTCTGGTGGTCCTCACTGCTAAACTAGTGGTCGTAGGTCCAGTTCCTCATTAGAACAATTAATTATGAGATGCACACGATCATTTGTTTTATTGTAATTTATTCATAATATTTATGTATTTAGTAAAATTGTTTATAAACAGTTTCGTTAAAACCTTTTATATTTACCTCTGCCTACCCCTCCAGGAATCTGATATCCGATACAACAAGCTTTGTCTAGTTTGGGATCTCACGTTAAGGACATTATTGTCATGGATGCTAAAGTGACATTTGACGTGACATACAGTTCTTAGTTATCTTATACATCTGATGAAGCACAGTTTTGCGCGTCTGTTTATTTCCACTTTCTACTTTATTACCTATAAATCTGCCACCTCTATCAAGCAATAGCTTTATGAATATTTATAAACTACATTAATTAATCAACTAACTTACTAGGTTTTAATGTCTTCATGCCTTTAAGTTACGGTTACATATAATAAATATTATTGTAACTTTATTGCTATATATTTATAAGTAAGAAGTTGTTTTTTGAAGTGTTATTGCTTAGACGATTTACTGTCTATAGAAGGACTCTTTATCAAACTTACTTACTTACTTACTTCCCTAAAGATCAGTATCACTGCTTTGCGTTACTGCAAAATTTTGAAAGATAATGCTAAATTAATAGAGCAACCTTATAACATCCCCTATACTAGTTACCTGATGTTAAGGTCTGTTATTTAATGATGGGGAGCTATATTTGTTGTTAATCGTAATAGTCTTTTTCAAACCAATATCTTGCTACCGAAGCATTTTAAAACGAAATAGTAAAATATAAAGAGTTCCGCGTCACTGGTAACAAGCGATACAAAAAGTAGGAGCTCAATTATCCTAAAAAAGCATTATATTAAAAAGTGTAAAGTCATACTCAATAACCCATTTATTAGCTACTATTTCTTTACTATTATTCTTCAGTCGTGCAGTAGATTGTTGTACATTGAGTAATATATTTTTGAGGAATGAGTGTAACTTTGTTTAAACTGTTTTCTTTGAATTAGTTTAGATAAAACACACTAGCATGTTTTTGTGTCTTTTGTAAATATAAAAAGGCTGCATTATTCTAACTTAACTTAATAGTACAACTTAGAAGGACATAATGGCTTCCTATTTATTTGGTTATCGACAGTAATAGAATGTTTTAACAAAACTTATGTGCATTTTATTTACTGAACCTATTTACACAACTTCAACTTTTCGTCACTGATAATGAAACCCACTTAAGGCATAGGGAAAAGCCTATTGCCATCTACTGGGTACTACTACTTGGTCGATAACCGTCTAATTGTCCTTAGTCGCCTTTCACGATACTCATGGGAAAAGAATGATTATTTTTAATATTTAGTAATAAATAAAATATTTTTAGAACGTAAATATTGAAAGTAAAGAAATTTAAATAAAAATGTAAATAAAACTTATATCTCATCTCATTATCCCTTTGCTAGAGAAAACATTATAACTAGTTTTCTAATAGCCGACTATTAATGCAAATATACATCAGTTTACGACTTTTCAAATAGTATTTCATTTCTAAACGGACACGTAAATTACTTTAAAGCCCACCATTTCAGATGTTATCAGTTTACCTTAACACAATACAGTAAAATTAGACATGAACCATAAAAATATAACATAGATACTTATTTTAATAATAGATTTCGGTATTTTTTTTGTAGAAAAAAACAATTGCAGACTATAAAGTAACGATATATTTCAACGTCTTGTAGGCGGAAATCAAAACGTAAATAATAAAAGTAAACACAAGGTAAAGTAACAAGTAGATCTCAGCCGAATTAAAACCTCTTTGGTGTTGGTGTAGAGCGAAACTGAAGTAGAGTGACCGTAGAAAGGAAGAGTTTTGTTCATGAAACCTTCAAACGGCATTCTGATCCATATACATATGTACATAGGCACTCACGCCTGTATCCGAAAGGGGCTTAGCCTTATAGTCATTTTAAACATATTTTTATTCCAAAAGAGTCAGATCAGTCAGGTCGAATACCTGTCCTCGCAGTAGCCAATGCTAAGGAAGTCCGAGCTCTCTAACTTAAAAAATGTTACTAACCAGAATCAGAATAATGTAGATCCAAACATGGGCCTAAAATTACTGGCGTTCGTGACTGTGCTGCTACAAATGATTGAAATATGAAACGTTTGACAGTCGCGAATCCTTACGTTGAAGCGAGCATTACGCCACCATAGACAACGGCTTTCGATTAGATAACTACTTGCAACAGTGCAGTGACTGCATTTACCACAGACAAATGATGAATAGTGCAGGTGCACTACTCAATTATGTCACATCACAGATCAGCACTGATAAGAAGTAAAGATTGAATTTAAATAGAAGATTTAAAGCTCCTAGTAATCAGGTCATAATAGTCCAACGTTTTGGACTATTATGACAGAATATGATATGAAAACAGAGTAAATTTAAAAACAGACTTGTCTTTTGTTAAAAACGTGTTTTTCAGGCTATGTTACGTTCAATAGACAGCATAAATAGTTCAGTTTTGATAGACATTTCTATTACATAAATATTTTATAACACAACATCCATTAAATCTTGTTGCCCATACCCACAAACGCAACCATTAGAAAAAAATACTACTAGGTAACCAAATCATGGTCACACCTCGTTCTCCCAAATCTGATAGAAGCAGCAGGTAAGCACCACTGTAATTCTAAGATAAGGTATGTCATGAATAATTGTAAATGTCAATTCATGTCCGAATCTCACCTGTTTTCTCGTAACTACTAAAAATCTGTCCCAATGTAGATGAATGAAAAGTCGTTTCGAAATTTAAAACTCGACAATAAAGATGAATCTTTATTGTCGAGTTCCAATAGTTGAGTTATATTAAAACTATAAAAAATAAAAAAGGACATATTTGGCGCCAAGGGGTTCTGAAAACATACCTACTATAACTGTTAAAAAAATTGCAAATGTGAATTCTAAATTAAAGGTTAAGAAAAATTGTATTGAGCCAGTGGGCCTTCGCCCGAGGGTCATGTCTATATAAAGTAGACTCTGTCCTTCCCCAGGGTTCAAAGTATCAACATACCAAATTTAATCAAAATCTGTTAAGCTCACTTTTGCATCTTGAACCCCATTTTTGATTAATTTAATAAGTTTCTGTTTAATCTCTAATCTAATATTGTATTTGCTGTTTTTGCTTTTAACGGAATTTTGTTTCATTTACTACAAGTAATTTCCTGTTTAACCTCTAATGTTTGTATTTTCTGTTTCTTTTAACGGGATTTTGTTTCATTTAATCATTTCCTGTTTAACCTCTAATTGTATTTTCTGTTTCTCTTAATAGGATTTTTGTTTCATTTAATAACTTCTTGTTTAATCTCTAAAATCATGTAACATTTTCTGTTTCCTAGTTACTCACATATACAACATTACTGATGTAACTTTTAATGTATGAGAAGCTTGACGTTATATTTTTAGTAATCTATTAGATCAAAAAAAAATCTTACACTACATATTAATGAACATAAGCGCATGAAAAGTGAACATATTAGGAGGTCAGACAATACAAATTTTACGTTAAAAGTTTCTTAACACAACCTTTTAAAAAGAATCCAGGTTCGGAAATAAACAAACGTTATATAATAAACCTGTTGCGATCGGTGGCAATGGGTGAAGGCCGTTTCTCGAACTATCGTCTGTCATATGAGACCGGCATACAGAGAAAGTTACCTCAACACTGTCACCTGTCAGTTACGTATGTACTTCGTAAGTTCTAGCTTATGAAATAACTACCAGTTGGCTAAAGAAAGAAATAAACGACGTCTTCATTACTATCTTATAGTATATATATGTGCGGCCAATACAATATTAACAAATAAAATTATTAAAATATAACACCTACTACATATATTATTAACATCATTTTTTTTTAAAGTGAAAACTTGTTTTAGCGCGTTATTAGACGCATATGTCCAATCAACGCAATATTAGCACAACGAGATATAAAAGTACAATTGATGCGATATTCACGAGATATTTAAATAACTTCGAATCAAAATTGTTTATTTCCTGTTTTAGTTATCATGAACCTATAGTTTCTATTTTAGATTGTAGTAATTTTAATGATAATGATGATGATACAAGAGTTGTCGAAATTGTTAACGATGATTCATAAAAGAATATTAAATGTATTTTAAAGTTTATAATAATTAATATAATACGATTCATAAATAAAATGCAATTCATTACTCAATAAACCAATAACCCTAGTACCCATCTAAAAATGTCTAACGCGCCAAAATAAGTTTTCACTCCTGTCGGCACTCCCGGAGTGCATTTTTTTTTATGAAGTTTAACTCGAGTTGTTATAATATCCTATGACACCCACTATTAACGACGATTCAAATGACACCTCACATGTCTAAATCAATCAAGCCACTTAGGCTCTGAGGCACACATATATATATACTCTTTAAACATAACTCTCCATCTTGCACCGTCGGGTTAAAAGTGACCTATAATTGTTTAAATTGCCGGATGTTTCAAGTGCAACCGTGACCTGATTTTCATGATATGCATTGTTGTCTGTTGTCAATAATTGGAACAAACTACATACAATTTGACCGTACCTTATGAGAGCTAATTTGTTGTTAAATTTATGGACATTGATTTTAATTTTACATTAATGATTGTATTTTGCTGTCACACCTCAATTTTAAATTATATTTATTACAATTACTATATGGACCTTTTTTATATAATATGGATAGACAGAAAGATAACAACTTTATTTGTACATCATTATTAGAAGAAAAAGTCTTATACATAAAAGTGTCACACATATTATGTACAAAAGGCGGCTTTTTTGCAAAATCTAAATATAAATAAATAAAAACCTTCCAGGCAAGAGAGAGAGGAGAGACGTTGGTAGTTTGTAGTGCATAAAATCTACTTACAATTAGGTACCTAATAAATATACAACGTATAGATATTTTGTACATTCAGTCCTATAGTGTACTTACATATGCAGTACAAACCATAGAGTAATAATCCACATATATACAAGAAATCTACTTAATTATATATACATATATATATATATATGCATACAACATGCTAAAATTATTGAAGTAATGTGATAAAATAAGTGTATACATAATAATTATAAATATCAATAGTAGAGTCATGTAGTAACCTGATTATTTTAAGCAGCACATTAGGTTAAGGCCGCAACAAAATTACTTTCACCATTTCGTAAGAGTTGCTCGGCAACAGCTGAGCCTGCGCTGCGTAACACTTACAATGTGAATCGTACGTACATCCCGACAATGAACTGATAGCAACAACCATATTTGCTCGATTTCGACCATAGTGCAGCTAAAGAAAAAGAAGACTAGACATGCGTTTAAGGACTAACTAGTTTCGTAATTTATTGCTTATAGTACTTTTTTGCCAATCTCAAATAAAGTTGACGAGTGTTTACTTTTTTCAATCGCATAGTTAATAATATTAAGAACAGAAGAAATATTACATTTATAGGGTATTACGATCTAAGCTCCAATTAAAAACGCTTCATTCCACCTCACGGTTAGATAGATAGTGAATCACGCAGATTCGTAACGACCTGTCACAGTTAACCGATTTACTCTTTACTTTACTCAAAAATACATCTATCCAAGTTTTAATAGTGGTACAGCCATGCTTAGGTCAGAATAGGCTGGCTCGACCGGTGCAATACCACGGACTTACAGAAAACCGGTTGTGAAGCAATGCTTACATTGCATTTCCACGAAATTAGTGACGCCCAACTCCCCCTCTCTACTCCTCTCCCCCTATTCCCTCCTCTCCTCTTTCCCATCTTTTCATCCTTCCCTCTCTTCTTTCCCATCTCCTCATCCTTTCCTCTCTTCTTTCCCATCCCTGCAACCCCCATTCCTCAGCGCACTTACAACTCTTAAATTGCAGGTGTCCATGGACAGCGTTTGTCACTTACCATCAGGTCAACCATCTGTTCGTCTGTCTTTGTCTGTCCCCCTATACTGAAGAAAAAAGTCAGATCTGTTTCGTACAAACAGATACATACATAAACTTACGAGCTTCCGCCCGCAGCTTTGCCAGCGTGGTAAATAGCCTATATCCTTTCGCAGAGTTCGCAGTATACCAATTCCAAATTTAATACACATTTAATAGAAACAGACAGAGTTCGTTTTACATTTGTGATATTAAATATAGATAGATAGAGACACAGACGCGCAAACACACACGTAAACTTATAACAGATTTTCTTTGAAAAAAATTGGTAATCTCAAAGATTTTATGTCTATACTTTAATACGGCATTACATCATTCTAAGAAAACCTATTATCTGAGTATTCTACAACATTTCTGAAAGGCTTTTTATATTCAAATTATTCGCACCAGTCTAGCGTACTGAACTATGGAAATTATACACACAAAATGTTTAACATGTAAGAATTCAGACGACTGAATTTCAAATCATGCGACAGGTATTTTTTTGCAAAATTTTGCCTTCTTCTTTGACCATTTTCAACACTTATTTACGTAATCCAGCATCATTAACCAAAACCTAGTACAGGAAGTGACTTGTAAATATAGCAGCATGCTATGTAATACAGTAATAAACCACGATGTAACTCTATAGATGTAAACGTTAGTTCGTAGCTTGAACCCTGAAAGGAAATTAAAGGAATAATGATGATAATTGTGAATCCTAGTTTTTTTTTTTTTTTTTTTTTTTTTTTTTTATATTAGCCTACCATAGTGACTCCACTTTGCCTGATGGAAAGCAATAGGTGGAGTCAAAGAGTGGTGGTCACCATCCTCATTGCATGTGTAGTCAATGCAGCATGGTGACCCACACTATGGCGGCCTGGTGAGATGCTTTTTCACGCCCCGCTTAAAAGACCCGGGATCATAGTGGGAAGGAAACACGTGCGCTGGTAGAGAATTCCAGGCTTTTACCGATCGGCACAAGAAAGAAGAGCCAAACCGTTTAGTTCGGGTACGTATATTTTCGACGCACAAACGGTGACTCCTCAGGCCAGCACGTGTAGTCCTGTAGAGGAAGGGAGAAGGTGGGACCAATTGGAAGAGCTCATCAGAACACTCCCCGTGATGTAGGCGATAGAGGACTGCCATAGAGGCGACATCTCTTCGCAACTGCAGAGGCTCAAGAGACTGGGTGATCTCAGGACAGTCGATAATGCGGACTGCGCGCCGCTGCAACCGATCGAGAGCGTCAAGCAAATACTGCGCATAGCCGTCCCAGAGATGAGAGCAGTACTCCACGCAGGAGCGAACCTGGGTCTTGTACAAAAGACACAGTTGCTCGGGCGAGAAGAACCGTCTCACCTTGTTCAAAACGCCGAGCTTACGCGAGGCCGCCTTAGTGACACTCTCGATGTAATCGCGCGGATTGAGATCCCGGCAAATATCCATACCCAGAATACTTAGCCTATCCTGCAGTGGCAGTTGAGTGCTCTGAAGAGTAGGAAGGGGAAGGAATGGAGACTTTTTGTTAGAGAACACACACGCTTGTGTTTTCTTGGCGCTGAACTCGACCAGATTCTCACAGCCCCATTGGGAGATGCGGCTCAAGACCCGGTCGAGCTCAGCGACAAGCTCCTGTCGTTTTTCCTCAACGTCTGCCAGCTTGGCAGTAGGATGCCCGAAATATCGCCCGTGCACTGTACTGTCGTCTGCATAACAATGTATATTGCCAAGGGCCAACATGTCATTGATATGCAGAAGAAACAGCGTAGGCGATAGGACGGAGCCCTGAGGTACACCAGCGCTTACCTCGTGGAAGTCTGAGGCCGCGCCGTCGCAGAGAACCCTAATGCGGCGCTTTTCGAGGAAGGCAGCAACCCAGTTGCAGAGTTTAGGTGGCAGACCAAATGCAGGAAGTTTGGAGAGAAGCGAGCGGTGCCACACCCTATCGAAGGCCTTGGCAATGTCGAGGCTGATGGCCAAGGACTCCCCATGCCTATCCATAGCCTCACCCCAAAGGTGTGTGACGTACGCTAGAAGATCACCCGTGGATCGGTTCGGCCTAAAACCATATTGCCGATCATTTAACAAGGAGTGATCCTCTAGGTGGCGGATTAGTTGGGTGTTGATGATCCGCTCGAACACCTTACAGAGTATGGAAGTGACGGCTATAGGTCGGTAATTGGCTGGATCGGAGCGGTCGCCTTTTTTGGGAATGGGTTGAACAACAGTCTAAACATAATATGACCGTAATAAATTTAATGACGCCTATGTCACTCTCAATAATTAAGACAATTCCGATGATATCTCAAATGATGAAATTCATCATTTCGTCTAGACTTTAGGGCATGACATCATAAATAATAACGAAGAAAACAAAAACCTCATTCTAGTACAGTTAGGTAAACATGTGACATAGCATAGACATACATAGATTCATACTCATGCTCTTTTATATAGATTTCTATCTATATAAAAGAGTTTTAGAGTTCTTACTACAAAATTGTTAGCACAAAAGTCAGTGAACGTATAAAACTTAATTAGAATGATGAATTAGATAGATAGTACGAGTATATATTCAATAAAACTCTAACTTTAGATTTACGCAGTTTGTATACTGAAATATTTTATAAATATTGAAGTCTACAAATTAATACTATAATCGCCTATTGTGATAGGTTTGTGTGTTTTAAAATAAATTAAGCATACAGAAAATGTGAAAAAGTTATTTCGAGCCAGGGTATGGTATGTATTATTGTTTTGTCCGGATGTCTCACTAAAGCTGTTCCCGGATTCCTCCTATTTTAGGCGCAGTATGGCATACTGTGTGGTTTTAGTCGGTTTGATTCCGACAACGTTTCACCTAGAACCCCGGTGGAATGACGGCCCGAGGGGTTTTCCACACGTGAATTGGCACGTGGCAGAAATTTATTATAAAAAATATGATTATCAGTATATAAAAAGTAAGTAGTACAGTATATAAAAAACAGCTAAAGATAAATAAAAAAACTAATAACAACTCTTTAGAGAAACAAAAATTAACGAACAAACAGCAGTTTGAAAGGAACAACTATACTTTATTAATTACTTATATAGTAGAAGTTCAACAAATCAACAGTAATAGGTAATGCTGTGTCATATCTACTGATGAGTTCGATGAGATTCGTGTTGTTCCTTGTGTAACAAAAAACGTTACGTCAAAATATAAGCAATTTGTGGTTACGCGTAAAGACTGCAGTATTCTTAACGCCTTTCACGAGACATCTCGAGCCTAAGGAAGAAGTAGTGTCTAAAAATTAGATCATAATCTTCCGGACAGCTTGATAGATCCCGTTATTTTGTCTCTCTCCTTCACAATACTTTCATTTGCATTCTATCTTTTGTTGGTTTGTGAACGTTATATTTAAACGTGTGTTTAGTTTAAGAATAAATTTTCAGGTTTTCCCTTGTTGAGGGATAAGTAAGTTTACAAGTATATTACACGATTACATCACTGTAATCTTTTCTTACGTAGATTACATAGAGCTTCGAAATTATATGGCTTAACCATTAACATTCTAGAAAGTGACGTAAACATGTATCTTGAATTCTGCGTTGAGGCTTCATTAGTTTTTGTTTTAGAAAGCTTTTGAAGGGTCCTTTGTACACCTCTAGATTATAAGAGTAGCTACGCAGGCTTATAGCGGGACTTGCATCATCATAAGATGTTCTATGTTTAGTTTTTAGACTACGATCATTTTTTTAAGACAACTCTCGCGTTAAGATTAGTTCCTGTGTCGTGGGAGCCTTGTGTCAAACAACGGACACAAAGAACACCCAGACTCGGAACAACAATTTGAGATTTACACAAAGCGTTGTCCCGTGCGGAACCCACAACACTCAGAGCGGCAGCGAGGTGGCGAGGTGACCACTTAAACCGCTACGCCATCCGTGCAGTCATCATTAGATCATTATGAAACATATACCTAGTCTTGTTATAAATATTGTTACAAGAAAAAATCTTTTTCTATTGCATAAAACATTTATTACTCTTATGTATGTCTGTTCATACATTACGCTCATTCAAAATGATCTGCGTTGGCTTTAATACAGTCCTTTAAACTTTGAGACCAGTTATCAATCTACCAATCCTATGGATTGTTTTAGGGACTCAAATTATCATGGCATGAAATTATATCATACTATAAATAACATGATATACTCTCTATAACTGATCATAACTACTAATAGCGGATTAAGATGGAGACTAGATGATGCCAGTCTTCCGCTCTGATGAAGTCGGAAACTTTCGTTTCCAACGCTTGAGTGGATCGAGCTTTACGACCAGTTGCTGAGTCTCGCTGAAAGAAATTCTTTGTTATTACCCATGGTGGGTAAGGCTTAACCACCTTTTCTAGAATCGTATCTTGATACACTTGTGGTTATGTTTCAGCACCTTTATAACAAAAATATGGCCCAGTCACTCTTTGATACCTAACACCCCACCAAACCGTCACTGATGTGGGATAATGACCACGTTGTACTCTGTTGACTAATTGTGAAGCTTCTTCTTGCTTTCAAATTTTCTCGTCAGTATTCTTTTTTCTGTGACCTCCCATTGTGTACCGCTTAAAGAGTTGTTTTGATTTTACCACCCTATTAATTTTTAAATTCAGTTAAATAATGACCAGTGCGTCTCCTATAGGTCGCAAGTTTCTTCCAATTCTTTCCTTTACTCCGTTGATCGACTTTTTCGCACGAATACTACGTCAACGGCCAGATCTTTTTCTGTCATAAACAGGGGAGGTTTCATTGTACCCATCAATAGCCCGGTACACAAGCAATCGACTAATACCAAGTGGATGGAGAGTTTTAGAAGTGGCATTTGGCTCCATACCTATATGGGTAATGCTATTTCAACAATTCGTTTGGGTCGGTTTTCTTAATCACCCCCGATGGCGCGAATATGAATGAATCTACCTATAAAAATGACAGATTCTATATTCAAATATAATACTATACCTTATTTTAATTATAACAGTATTTATGGTCAGACTAAGTACATATGTTCTTAATTATAATACATACATACATATGAGGGCAGTAGCTTAAAAACAACAGTGTGCATAGGCAAATCAGTAATAAAAGGTGTTCGTAATAACTGTGATAAAGCTTAAAATAATTTAGAATAGTTATTTTTGAATCTTTTTTTTTTATATTAGGAGACAGATGAACTGACGAGTCACCCGATGGTAAGTGTGGTAAGTGACAAACACCGCCCATGTACACTTGTAACTTGGGAGTCGTAAGTGCGCTGCCCGCCTCTCAGGGCGATGAGATATTGGGGATGTGGATAGGGGAAAGAGATGGGGAATGAGGAGAGGGGGAGTTGGGCACTAATATCGGGGAAAAGCAACGCTTGCGTTGCTCCACAACCGATTTTTTGACAGGCCGTGGTATCGTACCGGTCGAGCCGGCCCATACGTGTTTAAGCAAGCCTGTACCACTGATGAGTCTTAATTATAATTTTCTTAATTTTCTTACCTGTACCGCGGTTTACTTTACTAACACTGAAACAATGGACACAATGACTACCTAGAATCGGGACAACTATTTTGAGGATCACGCAAATTTTTGTCCCGTGTGATTGCAACCCACGACCACTATCATACTCAGATAAAATGACAATGACCCGTTGTGTACTGTTTGCGACGCCCCGCCACCGTCGCGATGATAGATAACAATAACCATTATAAATATATACATACATATGTAACAAATATTTTCTGTATCAGTAATGTTTGGTTTTATGACACAGGATGGGAAAATAAGAATATGCAGGGAAAAAAGAAGGTTAAATTACCCCTTACACTAGCATCAAGGTCATTGTCCGTTTTTTTACTACTTACTACTCATACTTCCAGACTTTTCTGATCTGAGGATCTTCAAGAAATTACCTGTCATTTATGACGTGATGGAACGTACCTGTAAAATAGAAAATAAGTCATTAATACGTGTATGATGAAATAAATATTAATCGGACAAAGAAATACATAAACACTATACTTGTTTATGTATAACATTTAACATGCATGCAAACACATATACATACAATCACACATATATACATTAATATGGAAATAATAGACTAACAAAATAATAATTATCATGAACCATTTTCTTAAAAAGATTTAATGTTGCGTTCTCCTGATATTAATTCTCTTTTTTTTCCCTATTAAAGACATCTCCCGCACTAGGATGAATTCCTGTATCGCCGGGGACTTTACAAACATTCCATCAATAAACAGAACACAGAACAACATTTTTTATTGATTACACAAAGTGTTGTGCCGATCGATAAGTTTGTGAGGATCGAACCCACAACATACTAAAGTAGTAGTACAGTAACAGTAAAAGTGTGATTGCACACATTAGTGTACAATCAAGTCTATGTCTATCTGTCTATAATTAATATGTTCACAATATGTTTGTACTTATTAAATAGAAAAACCTGTGGTAAATAGCACCCATCCTTATTACTCGGATAACTAATATCCACCTCATATTTACACTAAGCAATATGTTTATCTGAATTTCAGATATTTGAGCCGAACAACCCTTCAATCTCAAAGCCCGAAAGTGATTCTGCATAACATGGTGTCACCGCGCCACCTCGACACACCGCGAATGCGCAGAAGCAAGCCACCAGACAGACCAGACAGACACAAACAACAAATGATAAACTAACTAGTCTTAAAAAAAAAACTAATGCAAGTAAAGTTCTAATACGGTGATCCCAGCAAATTGGAACTGTGATAGAAACGATCCCGAAGATGGGTGTAACCGTTCTTTTAGCCTCGACTGCATTGAAGACAGTCAGTGTGACAGGCCTTTGGTTAATCCCTCTACTACTTGGAGCATTAACGTACCACAATTATAATTCTTATGATCCTGAAGCGAGGATAAAAGATCGGGAGCCGAAAAAGGAGTATGACTTTATCGTGGTCGGCGGTGGTTCTGCAGGAGCTGTGGTAGCTAATCGTCTTAGCGAGATCAAGAGTTGGAATGTACTTCTATTAGAAAGTGGTGAGTGGCAACTACTGTATTGATTCATGGTCGTTACTATGCTGACGTACCCGTATGAAAATTATTTTAGTGTATGGTGTATGTGTGTTTTGATGATAGTAACAAAAAAATTGGCTATATATTTTTTTAATGCTAATGTTTTTTTTTATACTCTGTAGTCTCTACTCTCTACCCTGTATTATAAAATTAAAATGTGACATTTTATTACTACACAACATCACGTAGGAAAATAATATTATTATGTTATTTTTATCTATGTTGCTGGTACTTATGAAGATTTCTTGTTCTTCTAGTAGTTCTGATAATGGTGTGATATGAGTCGGGTCATCCGGCACTCTATCATTTTCACCTTTTAGGATACACTTACATACATACATATATTTGAAATTTGTCCTTACATACCACTGTTCCTAGCTGATTTCCAACCCCTACCCCTCATCATCCTCAAAGGCGGTCAGCGCACTTGACTCTTGAGTTGCAAATATCCAGGGATGTCCTATATTATAAAAGAAAAACCACTGAATAGTTACCTACCCTACTTTCTTATTACTTATAGAATTTGGTGCTGTCAAATTAAAGTGGTCCTGCTTAGTGGTCTTTAGTTTGCAAGTATAAATACAGATAAGCGGAATACATGGCAGTCCGATAAAATAAATAAGACATCACAATTTAAAAGTCCATGAAGTCATTCAAAGAAGTTCAATACTACAAAAAGTTTAAAATACACGTTCCAGGTCCTGATGAAAACGAAATCACAGACGTGCCCTCGTTAGCCGGCTACTTGCAGCTAACAAAGTTTGACTGGCAATATAAGACCGAACCGACGTCTTACGCATGCCTGGGCTTCAAGAAGCATAGATGCAGTTGGCCGAGAGGCAAGGTAAATATAAAGGAAAGGTAATATATGAGTGTTTATGTCATACCAGGAGAAATGAGGTTTCATTCATATACATATATGAATGAAACTATTTCATTTTAGTAGTACTAGTGTTTATGACGCCTACATAATTATTATAGCAACATAACACTCTACTAAGAAAGTGCTAGCCATAAAAAATTCGGCGTAAACTTAACAACCCAATCAAGAACTCTTGCTTTTTTAACATTTTTAAACAATATTCATACTTTATTCAATCTCGTTGAAAGTTCCCATTTTCGTGAGTACAGTTTATTATATACGTACATGACATAAAAACAACTGACATGTGGCTGGCTAGTATTAAAAAGCAAACAAGCAATACTTACTAGTTAACTGTCATCGGTCCCTACAAATTATTTGAATACCATAAAGGTCACTCATAAGCAAGTTATTGGTTGTAGCAACCTTGCTCACTATCTGGTTCATTCTTTGAGTCGTTTGTAAGGGATATTCAATGTGGGACAAAGGTTGGAAAAAATAAACAGCAAAGGAATTGCGACCATTACTTGAAAATAAGTACTAAAAAACCGTATCCCTGAAGAGGTAGGCAGAAGCATAGTTAAGGCCAACATTTTATAGATAACAATTTAGTCCCATTTACGTAATGGTGGGAAGGCAAGTGCAGTTTTAACAGTTGTAAAGCCATGTTTTGCTTTGCTGCTCAACCGGTGAAATACCACAGCCTCACAGGAAACTTGTTGTAAAGCGACGATTGTGTTGCATTTCCCCGAAATTAGTGAGGTTTCCGGGGGCCCTATTCCACCTCTCCTCTTTTCTCTCCCCTCGTTCCCCTCTCATCTTTCCCATCTCCTTTATTACCCCACTTTTCTTCTCTTTTGGCAGTGACAGTTGTTTTGCCGCGATCGCATCCTTCTGCGAGATGAAATTCTCGGGCGACATCCTCCTCAGGTGGTGAAACGGGCTCTAGAGGAAAACCTCCATTCGGACCAAATTCAGCGAACTGGGTGGCGAAGGTTTTCCAGCTCTTTATGGCGCCCTGGGTGTGGCCATTCCCATTTCTTCTATTTCAGGTGCAATATGGCAAACCGTGTGGTTTTAGTCGGTTCAATTCCGACACACCGCCTCACTGAACACCCCGGCGAGGTGACGGCCAGTCGAAGTTTCTACACGTAAAGAAAAAAAAAAGTATAAGCAATAGCACAACTGGTAACAGGCTGGGGCCGGGAAGTCCGAGTCCTCTGCCTACAACATCATCACAATTTCTTTACGTAAAAAAAATGTCTCAAATTCCAGGTACTCGGCGGATCCAGCGTGCTAAATTATATGATCTACGTGAGAGGTAATAAATTTGATTACGACCAGTGGGAGTCGATGGGTAACCCTGGCTGGGGCTACGAAGACGTTTTGAAGTACTTCATTAAATCTGAAGACAACCGAAACCCATACCTGGCTAAGAGCAAGTACCACGGTACTGGAGGCTACCTGACTGTCCAAGAAGCTCCTTGGAGGACACCCCTTGTAGCAGCGTTTGTGGAATCAGGAGTGGAAATTGGATACGAAAATAGAGATATCAACGGAGCTACTCAAACTGGCTTCATGATCGCTCAAGGAACAATAAGAAGGGGGTCAAGGTGCAGCACAGCAAAAGCATTCTTAAGACCTGTTAGAACAAGAAAGAATTTAGACATATCATTAAACTCTCAAGCAACGAGGGTACTCATTAACCCAGTGACTATGAAGGCCTATGGAGTAGAATTCGTAAAACATGGAGTAAAACGAACCGTTTTAGCACGAAAAGAGGTTATTTTATCAGCAGGAGCTATAAATAGCCCCCAGTTATTAATGTTATCTGGTATCGGACCTAAAACTCATTTAAGAGAAGTAGGTATAAAAGTTCTGAAAGATTTACCAGTCGGAGAAAACTTACAGGATCACGTTGGTGTTGGTGGACTAACGTTCTTGGTTGATAAGCCAGTTTCCATTGTACAAAACAGGTTCCAGGCTTTTCCAGTGACTATGAACTACGTAGTTAACGAGAGGGGTCCAATGACTACACTTGGCGGTCTTGAAGGTATCGCTTTCGTTAATACAAAGTACGCAAACAGTTCTGGATTATGGCCCGATATTCAATTCCATATGGCACCAGCATCTTTTTCCTCCGATAACGGACAAATTGTGAGAAAAATTTTGGGTTTGACTGATGAGGTATACGATACCGTATACAAGCCGATAGCAAATAAAGATGCATGGACTATTATGCCTCTTTTACTTCGACCTAATACGCGAGGCTATGTTAGATTAAAGAGTTCTAACCCATTCCATTATCCAATCATGAATCCGCGTTACCACGAAAATGCTTTAGACGTGGCTCGTCTTGTGGAAGGAATCAAAATAGCTGTGAAAGTGGCCAATGCGTCTCCATTTAAGCAATTTGGTTCAAGACTTTACATGCAGCCTTTGCCGAACTGCAAACAGTTTAAATTCATGTCTGACGAATATATAGAGTGTCAAGTGAGGACTATTTCAATGACAATATATCATCAATCTGGAACGGCTAAAATGGGTCCCTCATGGGACCTAGAAGCGGTTGTGGACCCTAGATTAAGGGTCCATGGCATTGAGGGTCTGAGAGTGATAGATGCTAGTATTATGCCTACTATAGTCAGTGGCAATACGAATGCAGCAGTGATCATGATCGGTGAGAAAGGTTCCGATCTTATAAAACAGGACTGGTTAAATAAAAGACGATGACAGTGATAAATGTAGGTACTTTTTAAGTTACCAGTAGTCTTAAGCTTTAGTGTCTTTTACACTGCTATCATGTAAGGTTGCACAGATGTTGTGTTATTTTACGTGATGGTCGTGAGAGTATCTATAAAACATTAAGTTCCAAAGATTAATGAACCCAATTGAATTAATATGTTATATATTGAATTAATAGATATATATAACTTTATAATGTGAATCGGGAGTTATAATTAAAGAATTATTTTTGACAGGCTCTCACTTGTGATAGCTGTTATTGTAAAAGCTGAGAGTTTAAATGAGACACTCAGTTATGTACATATATTATATTTGTCCAGTTTACTAAAACTGTTAACTATCCTTACAGGATACTTTCTCTTAATTTTTACTCTTTTATTGTTTGTATCTTTTACTCTCCATATATCTTTTATTGCAAAAGAGAATAATCAGTCTTCCGGTCAACATATACGTACATGAAGATGTAGACCCTACACAATGCTGATAAGTTAACAAAATCAAGATCTACTCTTCTTAAAACCCTTTAAGAAAACTTACAAGAAACATAGAACTTGTATTAGTTGCACATGTGTTTGTTTTAACATTGTGCACACTTTGTCTTATTAAGTCGTTAATATTATAACGATCACCTTTATTGATTCTAAACTAGGTGCAATAAATTTCAAAACCAAAAGAGATGGGTTGTGCGTTCAGCCTGTGTTTCCTCAGAGACATCAATAAATCTACTCAAATAAAATCTAGTTACAAGTACCTGCTAAGTAAAAAATGTACCTTGAAAGTACATTATGTAAATATGTCATATAGTAAAGTGTAGTAATTATTGTTAAATTGTAATAATGTTATTTATTTGGTTAGTTTTGCCATAATTCATCTTCATCACATTTTGTATATTACTCTACAACTCTAGCGAGGCCATGGTTTTTGTTGCAAATAAAAATATATTATTACCGTTTTGTTTTTTATTATTTTACAAGATAAGTTTTCGATATTTTTTACAACATAAGCAAAACAATTCTTATAAATGGGTTAGCCAAATGTATTCTGTAAATCAACCATCTTTTAGTAATTCTTGAGAGTAGCGTTAGTAGTTGTACAATCATATATGATAACAAGAGGTACATATATTAATGACTAATATCAAATCATTTACATATATATATTCTTTAAGGGATTGGAGGAGATATCTTGAGCACCAACATTTTGCCAACTAAAAATACGTCAAACTTACGTCAAAGGAGGCAAGCTTTTAGTCGTCAGCCGAGAAGTTTTGGGAAAGGCGCAGATTGAAAAGGAAAGGTACTACAGATGGGAAGACAAGGAAAGAGATATTGCTTAGGAGTGTAAGCAATAACTAACTTGCACCTGACTGCAGGGAAGCTCGAGAGCCCTATTACTACACGTTTAAATAACTCACCCATAACTCCACATAAAAATACTAAATTAAATGCACTCACTATTCTAGACTCCCTCTCTCTCTCTCTCTCGCACACACACAAACAAACATCTGCCTGTGCTTCTAAATTTTCCCCTTTTATTTGCGTTTCGTTATGTTATTAAACCAAAGAAACTGATCCCTACAAGACAGGGTATCCTAGCTTATCACAGGTACTACTTTGCTTTGATAAAAGATTTATTAATTACTTATTTATAAACTTTATTTTCTAATAATAAATCTTCTTAATAGAACTAAATAATCGTAAGATATCAAGTGGGGCTGTTGTGGATATTAAATTTAAGTTCCGGTTATATGAATAATATCTGGGGGCACGGCAGTGCCCCGCTAAGTAGAGGAAAAAAGCGGCACGGCCGTACCATCCCTTTCTCAAAGCAGTTCAGGCTATTTTCGACCCCCCTATAACTTCGTTGTGGATAAAACTATAGGTCTGAATTTCCAGGAATCAGGCAGGCATTGTATAAACAAGGTAAACCAAAAAAACTTAACCATACATTGTGTTTTCATGCGGTGGCCAAATCAATCTATTTATTTAAAACATAAAAGATTTATAATATTGATATGGTCACTATAAGATGTTGTTAGTTTAGCTTATTACGTAATAACTTAAAATAGAAGGACCCTTAAGTAGGGACTGAATAAATTAACCGACTCGTATTACATGGATCTCACAACTTTTTATGGTAGAATAACGTAAACGAGTTGCGAGACTTTGGTTATTACAAGTTATGTTTTTGAATGCATTGTATTTACATCTAGCGGTTACGGTGACGAAATTATTTTGGATTCTATAAAACTGCAAACAATAAATAATACAATATGAAGTAAAATCGTCTCAATATTAATCTGCAAGTTTGTACAGGTGGTACTCTACGCGTAATAAGAAAACACATTCTACGACTCTATAGTTTATTGCAAAAACACATCAGTACACGATTTAATAACACCAGTAAGCAAAAACTACAAGCGATAAGTATTCACGGTACAACTTTTTATGTACTCCAGGTAGCAATGAAATTATTAATGTAATGAAAAATAATGATATTTAGTAATTGCCCACATTTTATTCATACAAAAAATACACTAAGGTTTGATGGTATCGTATCGACGTAATATGTTAGACTTAGCAGCAAGCAGTTTCCGTATTCAGATTTTGTTCAAGCGCCTACGTTATTAGCCAGATCAATACGTCGCGTCCTTGTCCTTAGTAAATAAGTTATTTTAAGTGTTATCAATATACAGGTGTCCCGAAATTTAACGTCCAACGGAAAGTGGGGAGTAGGTGACTGTATGATACCTTTAAATAAAATATTTATAAAAATCCATTTCAATTTTTTTTTAGATGCGAGTATTTTGCTTAGAATGGTGAAAAATTCCGAACTTGACGACATTTTTATGCACCATAACGACAATTCGTTCGACGTTTTTTTATTCATAGCGTAGTTAACTGCTCTATCGACCAAAAGTATAATTACCACCAGACACAACACAAAAAATAATATAAAAAACAGTTGTTTGGATTAAACTTCAATTTTATAAAAGAAATAATTTTTCACCTTACTTTGCCATATGATGCTACGTGTCCACACGTTTGGTTTTTATTTCTCGTTCCTGGTCCTTAACAGATTTACTAATCTTACAACAATGCCACTTGATCGCAAGTCCGAGGGTTCAAACCAATACGAGTGCACTACCAGCCACTGGAATGACCAGCAATTTTTAGTCTCAGGGTTTCCAACGATCTCAAAGATCTAGAATGCGTATCGTTCAAAAAAGTAAACCATTGTTTCAGGTAAGTAAGTAAGGTAGGGTATTAAATCTTTAAACGAGCAATTCTTTTATATTCTTGTTTATTTGTATATATATAATCCAAATCTCGGAAACGGGGAGACACCGGTTCGAATCCAGATAACAATTTTTTATCCTTTTTTCTTTTCAAGTTCCTTGTTTTACACGACTACTAAACCGAGCTAATATCGGTTGGATGACCGATATTAGATACTAGAACATTAAATAGCATTGATAGAATATGTGTATTCCGGCGAAGGCGTACAGGTAACCCCTTGAGCTTTTTTGTAATGCCGTGGTATCGCACCGGTCGAGCCGGCCCATTCGTTTCTAAGCATGGCTCTACCACTGTTGAACTGTACTTTTCGTGTACACATTGCTTAATGATGATATTTATAATTAATTTTCATTAAATTATTTTCATTAATTATAACTATGTATTAATGTTATGTTATAAAATAATTAAAAATTCATCTCATACATTTGCTCGATTCCCAAGACACGAAAGATTACCATGAAGATAATAGAAAAATAATTACTTATAAGTTGTACATATGTATGTTTAATATTATTTTAACTAATTCAAGGTTACTTCTATTTTAAGTTTTTTTAAAGTACCAATCATACGCCTACAATTTTTGTGCAATAGTAGTTTAAGTAAACTAGGGGGTACTGTGCAATAGTTGTGGGTCGGGTAAATTGGTGTTTGATTTTTTTTGTTAGGAAGTACTAAGACCAGACTTGATGAAAGCAAATCTAAAACTGCCAGAAAATGGGTTTAAATATATATTAATAAAAACCTTGGTCAAATAGTGTTTTTCTCCATGTTAATGTACAAGGCTACTAGAACTACTAGACTAGAACACACCTATTTAATTGATATCAGCATTATTATAAAATATATATATATATATACATATATATATATTGGGTTGAAGTTACTTTTCGGGCTAGTTTCACCCTTAGCAAGCTTAGCTGCCATTTCTGCATCTGCAATTTTTGGCATCAAGTTATTACTATTCTATAAGCAATAACCGATAACTATGAACATGTTCATACATGAGATGCATGCATGAACATGTATTTTTATCAAGCTTAAATTTAATATGTGCACGTGTAAAAACATAATATCAACATGATGGTCATTTTGACTTAATGTCTGGAGGATATTGATAGGTAACTTTATGATTTTATGTTCAATAGGGTAATGTCTCTTCAGGACAAAATCCTTATCATAACAACTTTCACATTTTTATTTTTATTTTAATTTTCATCCGAATAATACAATAACAATATACTATTACGAAAAATGGTTAAACTTCTACTATGGTAAAGTGCACTAGTTTAACTTCGTTAGTATTTGAAATATATCTGGACGGCATCCAGATCTTATTTGATCTGGATGCCCTCCGGATCAGATAAATGATAAATGATCTTTATTTTGTCAATTGGTTATAACAACACTTTTACACGTCAATATATATTTTTTGTCAGTTTATGCTAGATGAGGCCGGTGTTTCCTAGCTGACTACCCTGAGAAGAAACACCGAAACAAACTCAGAGGTCAAAGTCTGTTTTAAAGTCCATACAGATGTACTGGTCAAAAACATATGAGAACCATGCACGCTTACGTCTGAGATGAGCTTTTGAAGAAAGCACCACGCTCATTTGAGTGAACCCGTCCAAACAGTGCAAGCATTTGTCAGTTATCGTGTAGCTGAACTTAAAACTTTAAGAAGCTCAACGAGCCGACGAACAGTACCAAAGCAAGGACATTTGGGTAGGCCGCAAAAGTACTCAAACAGTCAGACATCGTTAAAAAACAAAATTACTGGAAAAAAGGAGAAAAGAAAGAAGAAATAACCTACATAGTCCTCACATTTACAATAAATAATCAATAGTTAAATTTTTAAATTTAAAAATAAGATAAAATTTGGATGCCCTATACAACTACTTTCGTTTTGGGACTCGTCAATATTTTTTTTTTATTTGTCACGTAATGGCTTTGCTACTGACCTCACTTAGCTATTGGCACTTCGCTCATAATTAGACACATGCTAAACGTACAATTGCCTTAGAGTTAGAAACTAAACAAGAAGATTGGGTAAATGGCAGGGCATATATTACTAGTAAGAAACTCCTCCTAGAGGATTGACATTCAGAAGCCAGGAAAAAATTTAAATCATTAACCTTTGACAATTTTTTTTTTGCGATGGGGGGGGGGTAAACGTGCAGATGGGTCAGCTGGTGGTATGGTAAAGGACTATCGCCGCCCATAGACACTAGCAACTCAAGAGTCACAAGTGAAGGTGAAGGTTGAAGGTCTTTATGGTAGGAGTAAGCTCTGTTCTTGAAGATTTGAAGGTCGTATCGGTCGGGCAATATTTCTTCGAGGCTAATTTGGCCTAACCCTCTAAGTGACCGCATAAATGGACTTCGCTTGATATAACGACGCCAAGGATTCCGATGCTGACTGATGCAGTTAGGGAAGTGCTCTCAAAGCGAGGTGATACACCATTGGCATCCTCTTAGAACGCGCAAACTTCTGTATCTTCGTGGGTTTAAAGTGAACTAGGTTAAGTCGACCCCAATCTGAGTTTTTTTCTAAAGAAGATCAATTTCAGACACAAGTTTGGATCGACGCTCGATTACGTTTACCCTTAATGTTAAATTACAGGCAAAAGAAACAGGCTGTATAATTATAGTCTACTATTGATAAACTACACTTGCATTTAAAATTATGTACTGCGGTATTAATAATCCTGTAACATACAATTGACTTATTCTGAAACAATGTAGGTGACAATCATAAAAATTTGCTTGTCATAATTAGTGGTAATCTTAAGATATCAATACAACATGTTATTGATTTACACGTTCCAAGTTATTACTGTTAATCTATTTGGTGTACGTCATATCTTCTAAAAACAACGTTGTGGGGAAAATAAAACTGTATCGAATATCGACCAACAGGCGAAATCTAGTAAAGAATAATCTACTCTTATGATAGTTTGTGCTTCTGAGCATTCATATAGTAACTTAGCATTGTTGCCATACGACATCTGTAGAATGAACAGGATACTTGATTGATTTTGTTCCTTGTCATTGTAGAGATGGCGCTGTAAGTATTCACAAATGAAGTATTAAATAGTTGCATCCGTTTCAATTTAGAAGCCTTTATTAAAAATGATAGTGTTCCTTATTTAAAGTTTTCACACTTGTTTTTTTTTAGTGTGCTATTCATATTATGAAGGATTGCGGGTGCTGTGCAAAGGGCACACCAAAAATAAAATTGGCCAACTCGTTGGCAAATACTCTCCGTATTTAGATAAACTGATGTCAGATTTCCCTAATTACTTTCATTTTAGTTATTTTCCGCATTATTTTAACATAGTAAATAAAAATAATATAATAATAATAACATCGGACATCGCACACACGGCTGTCTGATCTCAAACTAAGTAGAGCTTGTATGTACTATGGAAACCAGACTGTTGATAAACATCTGTACTTATATATTTCTAAATATGTACGTATAAACATATTATAGGTAAATCCCACTCAGACACACAATCAACAATCGTGCTCATCACACAAATATTTGTCCTGGGTAAGAATCGAACCCACGAACTTCTGGCTTATCAGTCATGGTCCAACACCGGATTAATTAAAGTCTTAATACTTTTAATGAACCTGTGGCCCTGAGGAGTAGGTTACTATAAGTGTACGATATTTCAATTAGAAGCTGTAAAAATACATTTTATCACAATAACTTTGACCGTAAAATACACTTGATGATATAGTGATTGATCGCCAAGTGTATTATTATATTACTAGCTGCGCCCGACAGACGTTGTCCTGAAGTTGCAGTATAGATAAATAACCTAGATACCGACTGCAGCGCCATCTGCCGGGCTGATTTGTGAATCTAAACCATTCCCAGATCCCCTTGAACACACACAAAAAATTTCATCTAAATCCGTCCAGTGGTTTGAGAGTAGTTCAGTGACATACACACTCACAGAAGAATTATATATATAAAGATTGTCAGGCTCGAGTTGATAATTAGAACACAACGAAAGTTGCAAACAATTGCTGTTACTTGATTAGTGTACATGTAACATTTAATTTAATAATTTACAAATACTGGTTATGACTAGTTCTAATCACATTTACAAATCTTTTATCATAAGTTACAAAACTATCACTATCCTCGATAGTGTGATACGTGACCGTAATCTCTAGCAGACGTGCCGCACGGCGCATGCGCATAAGAAACTCTGATCGACTCCCGTGAGACTTCCCTACAACGTCCTCAAATACATAATTAATTTAAGGACCTTGGTATCGACCTCATCTGAAATGCAGGTCACGTGTCACCGATCTGAATAAACTCAGACAAAAAACGTGTAGCTGTCTTAACTAGTAAATAAGAATTTGTATGACTTGTTTAAAAATTACTGCTCACCAAATAGCTACTTAACTGAAATCATTATAACTCTACAAGTTATAAAACAAAGACGCATACACAGGTCCCAATTCGCCTGTCCTTGCATACTTTACGACTTTATATCATCATAGACCTTCTTAAATAATAAATAAATTTTTAAGATTCTCTCACTTCTACCATATCTCATGTCCTATTACCGCCCGGGCCCGCTAAGCAAATGCGATGAATTGCCATTTAACTAGCGTCTGACAAACAGCTTGCACCTTTTCCGCATTACCGATACGATCTATATAGTAAAATACTTTTTTTGTTTTAGAAGTCAATTCCCGCACTAGGAAGGACTCCTGTGCCGTGAGGAGCTTCACAAAAATAAAAACAACGGACACAATGAAAACCTAGACTTAGAATAACTATTTTTGGATCACACAAATGTTTGTCCCATGTGGGAATCGAACCCACGACCTCCGGCTCAGCAGTCAGGGCCACTAACCACTAGACCAACAGGATACTACGATCTCTTCTAACTTAATGGAATAAATTTAAAATTTTATTACCACCTTTAAGTGTTTTTTTTTTCACATTTATAAAATGTGTGATGTACATTATGCTGCCCAGCTTGAGTTTACAAAGACATCCTTCATCCTTTTACACTTATCATCATTATTACATTATCACTCATTATTTCAACATGCCCAAAGCAAGCGGGGCTTTTTTGTCTCTACAGATTCTTTCATCACTATATCACCTAATAATGAATGATCATGTGATAGTATGCATTGTATGTACAGTCATTGTCGGATAACATTGTCGGATAACGGCAAAAGGTTTGCCGCCTATTACAAAAGCGGTATTAAATTATGGTTGGCAAAAAAGTTCATGAACGTATGTATTATATGTACGTAATTAACCATGGTATTTGAAATCACAATATATTTATTATGGAAGGAGACTCCATCGAGCTATTATTTATTTATTATTATTTTGTTATAGCCAAATAAGGCCGTAGTTAGAACACAAGTTATAAATCAATGAATATTTTCGTTCAAAATCGTAAATAAAATGTTTAGTTCAAGTTCGTTAATCATAAGTTCAGTGACCGTATTTGCGTAAAACCGTTAACGTCGTGTCAATATTCGATAAATATCCATCATAAATTACCATTGTATAATACTTATATTTTCTACAGTGGGACTGCTATGGAGAGCGTAAGCTAAATAAAAATTGCGGAAATTATTTTATCAGATGTAGGTTGTTGTAGTCATTAAAAGGGTCAAGATTTTTTTTCCGCATTTCTCTTTTATAAATGTATTAACTTTTTAATGACAATGTTGTAATAATTAATAAAGACATTTACGTTAATAATTTTCATAGTCCTTTACTTTTAAAAGTAAATAACAATAACACTTAGTGTATTGCTTTTAAGTATTATTTCCATCATAGAACATGACAAATAAATGGTGGGACTTGCATTTTATGTTCCGTTTTATTCAAACACCATCGTACAAAACAACACACACAAAGTACACCATCATAAAAAATCGTATAAATTAAAAATGATTTTAGTATTTAAAAACTTCCCAGAGTTTTAATTATTCACTAACACATACAATCACTTAATACAATCATTAGCTTCTTGACGTCATGGTGTTGTTGACGGAATCAAATTGTTTGACGTCAACTTTTGATAGAAGCCGTTGGCCAATAAATTACTATTTAATTAATACCAAGCCGCAATCCCTACATAGCAAATTACTTTTAAATATATTTTGCACTTGTTGAATAGTTTATAAATAACCCTGTAGAATACTATATTAAATTTGGAATTTCCATATTTATACTTTGCAATAATTGTTATATAATTTTGCTTTTGCCCTTTTTCGTACACGTGGAATTTAGAATCAAGTATCTTTATTTTTATTTGTGCAGAGATGCCGTACAATAGAGTATTTATTTAAATATAGACCTCTAGCCACACATATGTGAAAACTGCATTCAATTCCATGCAACAAACATACAAACATACAGACAGACAATAATTCTAAAAACTTTATTTTTTTGCTTCTATCGCTCTAATAAAGACCTAGGAACATTTTCTTTTTTCAATATCTATAATGTACATACATCGGCCTGTTACAATTTTATTATATGTATAAAAAAAAGTCACGTAATGCAACTCTTAGCTTTGCTCGCGAATTCACTTAAACTTTACTTTTATTACTACTTACTACACAAGTACTTTTTTTACTGAGAATGTGAAATTTTTGGATGCAAAATTTCATAGTGATCGGTTGATTAATTACATACTTATGTTATGTTTTGAAGTTACAATACAAAAAAAAAAACAAATTAACTCATTCACTATCTGCGTATATGAAAAGTAAGCTACGTTTATGATAATTATACCTGGTTAATGAAGTAAACCCGAAAAAAAAAAAATTAATGGATCATGATTAAAATTAGTCCACCAGAATGATGTAATATTTAGTTAGACAATTATAATAACAATACATTTATTTTTTTATTTATTTATAAACTTCATGCACACGTATACATAGGTAGACTAAATGCCTAGGGCTATCTCTATCAGTCAACCTTAGGGTGGTGAAGAAAAGCGATAAGGTATGACCTACCCAATAAAATAAAATTAAGCTAATAAAATAAATATAGGTATTATTTACATACATGCATCGTAAATTCCTTCGCATCGTGGCCTACTAATAGCGATCCCAGGCAGCACTACCACGTTGAATGGCAATGCTTTTTCGCTGTGCACGGAAAAGGCCAGCAAGAAGTGTCGATCAGTCTTTTAGCCAGTTCCTTATAAATAGAACGAGCACCTAGCGCCTCCACCCCAAACGGCTCGAAAACATCATCATTCACATTATAAATTAAATTACTATATTAGGTTGGCAAGTAATAAACTCGCCACTTTTTTCGATCAGTTTCTAAAACGTTATAGAATTATCTAAAATTTCTTGGAGTAGTATATAAATAAAGCAATATGTCAGATCAGTTGACAACTGGATATCGAATAGTAAAACTACAGTAAATTATGGATATTTCTCGTAGAGAACTTCGGCAGCTTTTACTACACGAATTTCGCTTAGGTTAAAAAGCGACTGAAGTAGTGCGCAATATATGTGCAACGATGGGCGAAGGCGTGCTCTCTTACGATACCATCAAACATTGGTTCAGAAGATTTAAGGATGGAAATTATGACCAATCTGATGAAGCTCATCTAGGACGAACTCCTACAATAGACGTAGATGAGTTAAAAAAGACTCATAGAAATGGATCCCAGGTTCAATTCACGTTGTTTGGCAGAGCACCTTCAGTGTTCTCATTCTGCAGTAGAAAAACAACTCCACGCTTCAGAAAAGACCTGGAAATATTCAGTTTGGTTGCCACATGAGTTGACGCCATTTCAACTTCAGAAGAGAGCTAACGTGTGCATGGAACTACTTAGTTATCATCGTACAAATGAGTGGCTGAGGGATGTAGTTACAGGGGATGAAAATGGGTTATGTACATACATTTTTCCCGTAAGCGCCAGTGGCTTGGACCTGGAGAAGTTGGAGTACCGACGCCAAAATCTGACAAAAGTTATTTTAAGTGTGTGGTTGGGAATAAACGGATTTATATACGGGGAGCTGTTGCCATCTAACACTACAATCACGGCCAATATTTATTGTGACCAACTGGATAAAGTAGCAGCGAGATTAAAAAAAAAAAAACAAAATAAAGTATAATTTTTGCACGATAATGCTCGACCACATGTAGCAAAAGCGACTCGTGAAAAATTACTTACGCTTGGCTAGGCTGTCCTTCCTCACCCACTGTACTCTCCAGAAATTATGCCCTCAGGTTATCATCTATTTCGTTCTCTAGCCCACTAATTAGCTGATAAAAAATTAAAAATGAAGACCAGCTTAAAAGTGACCTTACCACCTTTTTTGATCGAAAGCCTAAAAACTTCTATGAGGAAGGTATTATGTCTCTGCCAGTGCGTTGGCGACAGGTGATAGAAAACGACAGTGCTTATATAGTTGAGAGATAATTTGATTTTGTATACTTATAAAATTAAATAAATTTGTGTACAAAGATGGCGGGTTTATTAGTTGCCAACCTAATATTTACGCCGTTTGAGGCTCTCTGCGTAAGCAGCAGTAGCGACGGCACACCCCGCTGTATATGGGAAATGTGTCGCACGCAAGGTGCGTCCCATACCAAAGGTCTACCACTTTTCATGGTAACAATGACATACCATCTGGTCTCTTCCCATCGTACCAGACCATTCAGTATGCTGACGGCTGCTTACGGCCGAAACGCCAGTAAGTATGCTGAACGCTTACACTCTTGTATTAAGACACGACGGATTAGGTCATTGATGTTGGCACGTCAAAATATACGGCCAGCGCTCCTGCTAAAAGAAAGGCCATGATGTCCCAGACCGTAAACAGCTTCTCCACAGTCGTAACCATGCCAAGAAACACAAGGAGCTCCTAGACGAAGACAAGTAGCCAGATGGAAAGTGGTATCGTCCAACAAAGGGTATATGTTGGAAGAATCATGATTCCATAGGCTAGAATTTCATTCTCCCTCAGCCAACGAACGAGAGCGCTCTGCAATATTTGATAGAGAGTACTTTGAGAGGACGGATTAACAGGTAATAGGGAATGGAGACAAGCCATCCTCTAAACATCGTCAGAATTTTTCTGGTTAATTATTCTGTGCTGTGGACGGATGACAGAAATTCGGGAAGGCTGACATCTGAAATTTTGCTAACGCCAAGATGGCCCAAGTGAACCGATACGATGCTTGAAGCCAGGCTCGATCGAAGTGCACGTGTAAATTTGGGTATAAAAGAATTATTGTAAAAGCCGAATGTACATTGACTTTAAGTAAATGCTGAAATGAAGTATCACCAAATTTTATAACTTTGTCCTCTATAAATGATTGAAAATCTACTTCCAAAAACCGGGATGTCGGAGAGACTTTTTTTCTAAAAATATTTTGTTAGGTGCCAAAAATTGAATTTTTGCACAATATAGTCGAATCTATTTGTCTTGACACAAATAAAAAAATCCCATTCATTACTATTGAGTTCCAGTCATAGCCAAACCCAGAGTTCTGTCATCGAGGTACCAAATGTCAAATTTTGAATTTATCTACTCAATAATTATATCTACTCAAAAAATACCATTATTGAGCAGATACATTGCTAAACTAAAGACTTCGTTTTCACAAAGTGCACATAAATTGGCCCCATATAAGTTGTCACATAAGATGTTGTGGTGTCAAAACGTCGAGGCCACCAGCAGATTTTATATGTTAGCCATCAAATGGTTTAGAATCAGGGACAAAGAATTTTAAATACATCGTCAATATTCTAAGCATACATATATTTCAATTAGGAACATGTCAGGAAATAAATAGATTACACAAGGATAACCTTAGGCATGTTGTATTTTTACAAACATTATGTACAATTTCCTTTATATATAAAGGAGACCTTTGTCCAACAGTGGAAGGTGAAAGGTTGACGATAATAAAGAGAGATCCTCACTGCAGTCACGGAATCGTAAACTACCCGACTAGACTTTCAAGAACAACTCTTCTACTAAACAAAAAACCACTAAACAATACTATTAGTGTTATTTTTAGTTTCACCAGGCTTCTTTAGGAAGGAATAGAGTTGTCTACATGTGAGTTATGACCATTAAGCATTGCATGCACCAGTTAACCCAGTGGCTTTTCGAATAACATTTAATTAACTAAACAAAAAAAAAACAACTAAATAATGGACCTAAAAAAAATATGTCTAACATCTGTCAAAAATTTAATAGGTTTGTATTCGATAGGAGTGTACTTTTTTCGTCATCATCGTCACTTTCATCAGGTGGATCATAAGAAAAAATAGGTATTTTTCTTCTAACTCACTTTAAATAATCCATAAAAAAAATAGGAATAGGCGCTCTCGTTCGTTCTCTTAAGTCTTGGCAATGCCTGATGCCTGGCCTTATACAGGTATACAGCCTATGCCGTACACTTAGACTGATTGCATACAAATTAATATGCTATCGAAGTGTGCCTTTACTTATTAGATATTAGTTTTTCCCCTATTTCCAAGAAAAAGCAACTACTGAATGATACAGATGCATCATCGCATCTCCCAAGCACAATAAATTGTTTGCATAAATATAAATAAATTTTGCTTAAATAAATAGCTTTATTCATTAATTTGATTGTGTTACGACCACTTAAAATATATTTCTTATAGTCACATGCTCTATCATGTTTGCATGTACACATGTAGTATGTGTGTAAAATCACGTTTAAAAATAACAGCCAGTAATTTAACTCACATAATTATATTATAAAAATTACGTATTCCATGGACGTCATATAAATAATTTCACGTTTATTGCCGGCAATTCCAAGATTTAAGCCGATCACACTCGTTTCCTGCTTGGATTTCCTAATACATATTGTCAATGTAAAGTACATTATGATAAAGTGCTTACTGGAACATTTTTTTACATTAAATAGAAAAGTAAAATAAATAAATCGATAGTAATAACATAATATAAGTAAGCCCTAGAAAAATATGTGTCTCACTCATCCAATCTAATAGGATCCGGTTCAACATTAATTCTACCTATACATATACATATGTACATACATAGGTGCCTAGCGCTGGTTTTCAAACAAACTCTTTGTATATCAATCAGTAAACTACTCTTTGTAATGGGAAGAAAATACAAAATATAATATTTAAATATCAGTACAAAGCAAGCAAGTTTCGCATTGCCTTATGCTAAACTCATAAATGTACCTATTTAAAAATTTGATAAAAATACACAACAAAATGTTGGCACGCGGTCAGGCTTATGGTTCAACCAGTTTTTTTTGTATGTATCACGTGTTGGTCATAAGAAAATTATGTATATGTAATATGATTTTCTCTGGTTAGTATAATTTATTAGTAAGACAGGGCAAAGAGGAAACCGCGATTAGAATTTTCTCTTTTTTGACAATCGTAATCGTAAACCTGGTAATCCTTCTAATCAATCAAATACATATATTTGACTGAAATATATATATACTTTAAAGTAAGATTAGCTCGAGGATTACTTCCTGTGTAGCGGGGCTCTTTACAAACATTCAATTAATGGACACAAAGAACACCCAGACCCTGGACATCAATTTCAGTTTTACACAAAGTATTATTAGTGGTGAGGTAATCACTTAAGCCACCGCGCCACCGTGCAGTCAAATAGAACTGAATAGAATTATTTACAAGATTTCCATTGAATATGCAAATTATTTTGTGGAGCAGTTTTATTCACAGCCATGTCTGTGCCATGTCAGCCATGTCTTTATAGCTTATTATATAATTGTGATTAAATATTTTAAAGTTCTAAAAAATAATATAAATATTTTAAAGTTCTAAAAAATAATATTATTCTGATTAGTATTTTTATCGACAAAAAATTCACGATCTCATTTACACAAGCTTTTTAGTAACGATATAGATTGAGACCTTTGTTCATCAGGGTTCCTTAGGAAGGAATAGAGTTGGCAACATGTGAGTTATGAGCATCAGGCAATTATGCAATTTAATTAATTGCAAGCAACAGTTAGCAAAGTGACTTCTCGTATAAAATTTACTCAACAAAACAAAGAAATATTAACTAAATAATTACACTAAAAAACTTATGTCTAAAAACACTCAAAAACTGAATAGGTTTCTATTCGATAGAAACGTAACGATATATATTGCAACCAATTATTTAATAACGTAAAACTTTCGGTAGTCAGCAGACATAAGAGATGCCACTATATCTAATTACTAAACCTTTTATTATACTATTTTGCTAAACTACAGTTGGCAAAACTTATCTCCCGGTACTCTGTACACCATACCCTACCAAGGGGAGTTCACAATCCCCTTGGTAGGGTATGGTGTAATCTGGCGCACAGTCAAGACTTAGTTTAATAAAACGAAACTTCAGAAGTGTTTCGCATTTTTTTTTTTTGAGAAGTGTATTATTTGAATGGAGATAATTGTGTAAGTTGATGTACGTTTTTATGGGTAATAAGATATAATAGTGCATATGCACGTCAGTAAGATAATGTGTCGGCATAAGGAATATGAACTCACTTTAAATTATTATAAAGGCCAACTAGATTATGATCACTTTTGAATATAACCGAGTATTCAAGCTAAGCAATAAAACTCTTTGTAATTCATGCATCGTCCTATTCTTCAATTGTTTTGTATTTGCAGAATACTGAATACCTTATTAATATATTATGGTTAGTAAATTAATTCCAGACTATCACGTATACCACTGTTGCTGCTTGTTTTGTGTTATTAAAGTAATAAAAAATAGCAATATATTATACCGTAATTATTTTCCATCAACTCATCTTGTTAAGAGAAACTTATAATGATCAAGTGAAATCGCTTTGATTTTTAAACCGTTTAATAAACATTTTAACTTAAGCTGATGATGAGAACTCACCTGCCAGACAAGACAGTCTTCGACAAGACCGAGTTATAATGTATTGAATCAATGACTGATCCATCTTGGATCAACTGTTTCGAGAGAGATCGTTATTTTTTGAAATGTTGTTTATTGTTTTTCAGTAGAAAAATGTTGAATTCCTCGGGCCGCTGTCATGTTTATATAATGTTGAAACCCCCGCAACCGCAACACCCCTTGTGGGTGGAATTTTGTAAAATCCGTTCTTAGCTGACCTCTACTCGGCGAAAGGAATGTTCCTACCAAATTTCAAGTCTATACGCCTTATGGTTCCAGAGATATCGTGATGAGTCAATATATCAGTGGAAATATCTTATATATATATAAACTTGAAGGTAGTAGACATTATCTGATTAATTTTGATGAACAGTCAAACTTTGGATTATACTTTTGTAAAATTTTGAATGTTTTTGTTTACCTTATTAACCTAAATAAACATAGATGAAGCTATTCATTTCCAGGATGAGTTCAACTGTAATTGCATTGACTTTCCGTACCACATAGGGTTAACATGTGCATGTTGATTTAGGTAAACACAATGTTTCTGACATTTGAAATACGTTTTCGTTTGCGTAGAAGTAAAATTATAATAACATAAATGCATAAATAGCGTACTGAACACGTTAATCTCATAACTCAGTTCGAAGTCATTTGTATAGGTACAAAATAATCACGGAACGACATTTAGTTTTGCTAACCTATGCACGTTTTTAGCGAAAAGTATTTTGCCTATAACTGAACATGAATGAAATGAAAATGATTTTTATGTCATTAATGATGTCTAAAATACTAGTAATAGTCAGCTTAATATTAGTATTCTACAATTATCTGTGCACAACAAGCTAGAAAGGCAGTGTCTCATGATTATGAGACCCTGACATGGGATCTCCCATGTCAGGGTGAGTAGTTGAGTCGTAATTAGTAATACACCAGTAATAATCACAAGGGAATATTATAAAATAGCAGCGATTAATGTTACTGTACGAGTCATACAGATACATACACTCATACCTATGTCCCCGAATGTGAATGTGAAGGTGTACGGGGCACTTTGGAAATTGGATGAGAACTTTGTGAACAATAACTATTTTGAAGAGTTGGTACGAGGCATGCCTTTTAGATTTTGTCGTTTGAAGAAAAAAAGACAGCTAGAACCTTATAGTACTTTTTATTGTTTTTCAAAGTATTCACCACGTAGCTTAATACACTTTTCCATTAGCTCAAACCAGTTATTATACCATTTATTCCACTCTAAAGTGGGGGTGTTCAAAATGTATGTGGTAGAGCCATGCTTAGGCACGAATGGGCCGACTCGACCGGTGCGATACCACGGCCTCACAGAAAACCGGTTGTGAAGTAACGCATGCGTTGCATTTCCCCGAATTGAGTGAGGTTTCCGGAGGCCCAACTCCCCCTCATCCCTTTCCTCTCCCCTAATTTCCTTTCTCCTCTTTCCCATCTCCTCATCCCCCTCTGTTCTTTCCACTCCCTGCATCCCCCATCCCTCATCACCCTCAAAGGTGGGCAGCGCACTTGCGACTCTTGAGTTGCGGGTGTCCATGGATGGCGGTTGTATCTTACCATCAGGTGACCCGTCTGTTCGTCTGTCCCCCTATAGTATAAAAAAAAAAATGGCTGACTTGAAAGCGTCGACTGCTTCTTCACTGGACTGGAAAGTTTGACCACGAAGACTTTTCTTCATTTTAGGAAATGTAAAGAAATCGTTAGGGCTTAGGTCAGGACTGTATGAAGGATGGTCAAGAATTTATACTTTTTCCTGCTTCAAATACTCAATCGTTTGATGAGCGCTGTGTGAGCTTGCGTTGTCGTGGTGCAGGATGATGCGTCGCTTTGAGGTATATTTTCGAAATTCGGCGATGACTTGTGGTAAACAAACTGTGGTATACCACTCTGCGTTAACTGTTCTACGATCTTCAAGTGCAATAGTCGCAACACAGCCGGTTTTTCCAACGAACGTGGCTACCATCTTCTTTGAAGTGCTTCGAGAACGAACAACTTTAGTCGGCTTTGGCTCATCTTGAAAGACCCAGATTGTTTTTTTTTAATTAAACAAAAAATAATAAAAATGCCAGTTAATTGCGGATATTATAAGGTGTCGTTCAAAGCATATTAATGTTTTAAAATGAAATGAAATTTAATTAGCGTTCGTGTTTTGTTCAACAGGTATGTTTTACTCAGAAAATGTAAAATGTTAGAAGCATGGACTTAAAAAAAAAATAAAACAAAATGAAAAAAGTTTATTCAGTATGTCGTATTTCCTCCACGGGCCCTAATGACTGCTTCCACGTGGTTTCATCGATGATCGATATACTCTACTTGTATAGCTTTTTTAAGCTGGCCAATCGTCTCCGGAGCAGGATCGCTCACTCTGATTTATCTCTTCAACTCATCCCATAAACTTTCTATGGAATTCATATCCGGGCTTCTTGCTGGCACGTCCAGAACTATAATATCGACTTCGCTCAAGTAGTCATTCACAAGGCCTATGGTATGAGCCTTGGCATTGGCCTGCATAAAAATGAACTAGCGCCAAAAAATGTGCGTACGGTGCAACATGCAGCAGATACTCTGCGACATAACAAGACCCATTAAATGACGGTAAGCTAGGTCCAGATGCAAAAGCAAGTTCGGTTTTTCCGTCGGCGTTTATGCGTCCCCAAACCGTCCATGAACCGCAGCCTTAACTGATTCTTTCTTCTAAAATCTCTTTGCTAGCATTTCACAGAGCAAAGTTAACTACTTAGTTAATAATCACTATTAAAGAAACGATATTTTTTGTACAAAAAAATGTGATAAAATGCAGAAATTTAGACGGAAACTCAATGAAAACAATCTCTACAATTATTTACTGGATGAAAATTGAAATTCAAATTTGGAATTGTGGTACACCATTGTGTAGATTATTAGTATATACATATATAAGCTTTTTTTATGATATCAGTCCTCTTTTTGTTTAAATGCCACCTAATAGTACTTGATGTCCTGTTTCGTATTTTTAATGACCAGTAAATTATTTAAGTTTTAAACTGAATAGATATTTACAGTTAAAATTATGTGTACAATTAATAAGACAGTTTCATTATGTCTATTCTTCATAAAAAAACTAAACCTAAAGATTCGACGGGGCCAATTTTCAATCTTCGCAACAATCATCATAATCATCACATTATCATTTATTTAGTAACTTCAACTCAATCTAATAATTAAAAAAAAAAATTGGCCAGAAATTATTGGACCACTCAACAACTCTTCTATTATCTTTTGGATTATGCTGTTGTTCTCATTAGTTTCTGCTTTCCTTTCCAATATTCGGATAAGTTTATATTAATTCAGTGGTAGAGCAAACACTATTTTTCTATTTCTTAAAGAAATAGACCAATGTTAAACTGCGACAAAAATTGAATAATTATTCAATCACGTTTATTTCTAAAAATAAACAATTAATGGCTTGTCTAAATAGCATTCACTTGAAAATCATTTTTTTTTAAAGACTACTCCCGCACTAGGATTGATTCTTGTGTCGCGGGGGACTTTACAAATATTCAAACAACGGACACAAAGAACACCCAGACTCGGCAACAATTTGAAGATTACACAAAGTGTTGTCCCGTGCGGGAATCGAACCCACAACACTGGGCGCGGCAGCGTAGTGACGAGGTGACAACTTGAACTGCTACGCCATCCGTGAAGTCTTGATGATGTCTGTGTAAGTCCCATTCTGGAAGTCTACGTTTATTTCAAGTAAAATTTTATAGGTGGTCTACTCTTTGTTTGGAAGTAACGCACATAGTACGGGAACTACATTACTGTATTCTTCGGGAACTACATTACGTCCGCGTACACAGTATATATTGGGCGCTTTGATTCTTTTAAAAATATTATTTTTTCATCGGCAAAAATTATAATGCACTTATAGTCAACAAACAACATTTTTTTTTATTAATATTCAATTCCACGGTAGTTTTGCCGATAGGTCCTTTTCACTCTTTGCATAGTCCTTTTTTACATTATTAAATTTTGGCAGCGATACACATAAATCAATCCTTTTGTTCTTGAAAATCTGCATATTTTCGTCCAAAACTTGTGTTACAGGTTCAGAAGAGTTATTCTGGAGTTCTTGAGTGCACGCATATATCTGCTGCTTAACACTTACTTGATTCTCTTTGTGCACATCTCCATAGATCCGATTTATGTTATTTTCAATACGCAGTCATAACCATCTTTTGATAACATTCGACCACCTCGCTTTGTTTTCTAAATGTTATGTTTAATGGTGAACCGAGGAGAAGAGGATGTCCCAGTCATTTTAACTTTTAAGTATGACCTTGTACACGATTCTTAATTCAAATAGGTAATAATTACATGTTAAAAAAAGGTAAAAGAAATTGTAGAATATGAATTACTATCAGGTGAATAAATTGAAGAACCCAAAACAAAAATAATAAATTTTAAAATAAAGTCATGTACACTGTCGAGACTCGTTTAAATCTTTACAACAATTATATTAGAAATGACACATTATCGTTAAGCACAATAACAAATATCAGGAAGATATAAATTTAAATAGTACATAGACTGTTCTGTTTTAAAAAAATGTTATTTTAAAGTTGTAGGCTACTATCATTTTACAATTATTTCTTAACTCAATAACAACACTTGCCATATTCGGGACGACACGGCACTGAAGTTATATGTCTCACACGAAAAAACTGTACTAAATTACGATATTGTTGTGAAATTGCGTGGAACGTGTTGGGTTTGGAAATTGAATAGCCGTTTTCAAAGAAGTGGTAATTATAACAATGCACTGCGTGGTACGGTATTTCTATAATAGACTCAGAGATAAGAAATCAAGGTCGGTAGCGTCATGTTTATTATTTAATCATGATTGTTTTCATGTTCTTTTAATTTTTCAAAAATAAATAGTTTAGAATAAAATTATGATCGAAATTCCTCCACAATCATTATTGAAAAAAAAATAGTGATGAAAAATAGACGTCCACTACTTATATATATTTTTTTTTAACAATAACACCGTATTGCTAAAATTATAATGTGTGTAACTTTGCCAATTATTTAGCTTCACTTATGTATTATTAAAATGTTGTGTTAATTTCGATTTAAAGGACAAATGCATAAGAAACGATATAATATATAGGTAACTGATTGTTTTATTCTAGTTCTTAAGCCATCTGTCATCTAGCTCGATTGTTAATCAATGTTTACGACATACGTTAGCATAATTATCTTGTAATTATACCTGCCATACCGTGCACTTTATTCAGGTGAAACCTAAAGTTTTCTGATGATCATTGTATGACTTAATATGCCCATGTTGTACAACTACTAAAAAGTTGTAAAACTTCTAAAGCATATCAATACTTGCTGCTAAAATTAACTCTGAAAATTTATTGTACTAAGTATATCGCGTATATAATAATAATAACATCACACACCTTATACACGTCAGTCTGATCTCAAACTGAGACACTGAGACTGAATTGATAAATGCGTGTCCCTAATTATAGTCATTTTTAACGGCTACTCCCTAGGAGTAATTCCTGTGTCACGGGGACTTTATAAACATACAAACAACGGACACAAATAACACTCAGACTCAGGCCAACTATTTATGGAACACAATTTTTACCTCGTGTGAGAATCGACCCCCTACTTTCGGCTAAGCAATCAGGGTCACTGACCACTAGACCAAAGGACCAGTCTCTTTTCCCAACTTGATTTGGATGCGGTAAACCTTGCAAAAGGTTTTGGTTGTATTATTTTAAGGCCAGCCGCCTGCCTGACGCTAGCCCTCCTTGAAAATGTAATCGTTTTTGGAACGAAGGAAGAAGGTAAATTGGTTTAAGGAAATTAGAAAGTAAGGAATACCACCAGTCTTGGTTGGGGAAACGTGACTGAGACTGCACTAGCTCGAAGAGACCATGGTCACATATCCGTATGTCCGTCCTATGATCGGAGACCACTAGAACAGGGACATCAACTGGCAGTACAGCGATAACTTCATATTTAATATATATACTAAACTTAATAAGGCAAGTGATATTAATAAAGTGGATAGAATAAAAGGCTCAAATGTTTCAATTCAACAAATAAAAAATTTTGAACGTGATTATTATGTACATAATAATATTGTCAGTAGCGCTTATTTTACTCCTTGATACAGATACTCCAACGATCTATTTATTAGAATTAAAGAAAAAATGGTATTGGATAACACAAATTGCCGAGTTGAAGAAATATGAGATGTAACAGATATTATATCTCGAAACACCCGCCAAGACGAAAGCAAGATGGAGTCATGCATATATTTGCGCTAAGCGAGCCTCGTGGTAGTCTAATACACTATCGCCGGACATGGGATTCATCGATGTCTAGGTGTGACCTGATAGTTCGTATGCTGTTATGCTGTTGACCTCCATTACTAGCCAACAAATGGTCTAATATCGATACAAGTTTCAAGGCTGAGCCGAGTGCAGCTGTAAAAGCTGGTCTGTTTCCTGTTAGTCTAGTGATTAGTGCTCGTCTGATACACAAATAGTTGTCCCGACTCTTGATGTTTTTTGTGTCCGTTGTTTAAGTGTTTGTAAAGCCCCCTGACACAGGAATCGTTCAAAACGACAGCGCTGATAAAAATAAAAAACAGCAGTAAAACGCTAGGTTTTTCCATAATGCCTCAAAGTCCGTGTAAACAATGATAGATTTAGTAGAGTCTCATTATATCCGACGGTAATGAACATTTCCATATACATAGTAATTCATTCAAGAGGCGGCATTTCTAGTTACATGATCAGCGTAATAACCGACCAATTGAATATTTATTATGTCATGGACATGTGGAATCTTAGTTTATATGCCTACTGCATCTACTCGACCTAGACAATTGTTTTAGAAGAAACAAACGGTATTGTGCTTTTTCTCTAGTCTTCCCTTTTGGATACCCATTCCGTAATGAACGCCGTTGGCGAATGCCAACTTCAGTTTTCTTTTTTTAAATAGGTATAAAAATTAAATTCAATATTAAGCTTTGAGTATCAACAAAACACTAGGTAAAAAGTAAATCAGAATAGATTCACCCGTTGAAGAGATACGATGTAACTGACGTATTCACAGACCCTTTTAACTTACAACACTTCCTGTTTTCCCAACTGCACAACGGTATGTATTTAGTGTGAAATGTATGTATGTACATATGATTTCGTCACGTGAGGTGTCATTTGAATAGTCTTAATAGTAGGATAGACATGGAGTTAAACCTTACAGATACCGTCAGAAAAAAAAACTTATTTTTTCATATAATTGGTTGAGTCACGGATTAAATGGAATGTCAATACGTACAGTGCGTTAGCGGAAAAATTCAATGTATAACTACTGTTACTGCTGCTACGCTACTGTTGATATATTATTTTTTATGTTTGTAATTCTTCATAATATAGCTTATTATTATATATTAATATAGCTTCATCTGTCTCGTGATCGCTACATTAGTTTAGTCGTGGCAACTAAAAAGCATACACAGCTATTTTCAAATTCAAAATAATATATTACTTCAGAAATTGACGATAAAATTTACACGACGACAAATAATGGTAAACTACCTAAGAATAACTTTCTTTAATCATGTCCTAGAAGATCAAGAGAAGAACAAAACAAAAACAAAATGAAAATTAATATCGCCCGACTTTTCGACCATATTCGTCAAAATCAACATGTCTAACTTTAATAACCTGGATACTATCATGACTATTTTGGAATTGCTATAGCAGGCGTTTTGCTATATGTATCAAAATCTTAATTTCTTGTATGCTGGATGATCAGAGTGGACAGATATACAAAACAAATAGTAAAAAATAATATGTGCGAAAGTATTAATGCATCAATCCATCAGATTATTTTTAGATATATTAAAAACGTTCAAAGAATGAAATTAAAAAAGGAAGTAAAACCTTAGTTAATAACAACTCTATATTAAGACCAATGGAGTTAAATGACGTCAATTTCGACCATTTTAAGGTTTGTCGGTTTTTTAAATAATAAAAATCAATTACAGCAAATTTTAAATATCTAAGCACCAAGGACGCTGGTTATAAACAAGACGTAACTCATCTTCTTTTTTGTTCTTTTTTAAAAAGATCTATACAATCTATAATATAAAAATATCTATGTATAAATATCGAATAGTGTTGAAGGTGACTTCGTTAGGAAAGGTGACACTACTTTTTGTTTTACTTAAAACCTTTCTGGCATTATAAATTTACGAAGTTTACTGGTAAACAATAGTTGTTTTGCAATTTGAATTTCACCCAATTTTAACTAAAGGTGATTGAATCAGCCAATATAACGGACGTTGGGTAGCGGTTAAGACCTTGTATTAAATTAAGGAAATGGTTCCGCATTGAATCGTTATTGCGCCGAGAGAAATAGTCCAGAGAGAAAGAAAGGGTATTCGTCCTCTCTCCAACTTTGCAACAGTTGGCCCCAACAGGGTTCACAATGATACCTAATTTACTTCCTACCACCAAAGAAAACATTGTTAAGTATTGAGTATTGAGAAAAAAATGCGAACAAGAAAAGAACAAAAAGCAACACTAAGACATCTTAGTATTATTATAATGTTAGTCTATAACAAAAGTAGTAAAGTAATTTTCGACATGGCAATTTTAAATTACAAAAGATAGTTAAATTACTTAAATACTTTAACCCCTGCTTAAAGAAGCTAGTTTTATATTGATTAATACAAATAAAAGTGATGTATTTACTTACTTCTTTTTCCTTCTCTACATAAGTATAGATAATAGACAATCAAATACAGAAGATATTAACATATGCATGATAATCAATGATTTACTTAATGCAACTTATGTTTATACCATATAATTTAATCTTTATTACTTCTGAAACAATTTACTGCATATTTTCTTTATGCGAAAGGGGGCAAACGAGCAGACGGGTCACCTGATGGTAAGTGACTACCGCCGCCCATGGACACCAATGGGCATTGCAATCGATGGCAACTCAAGAGTCACAAGTGCGTTGCCGGCCTTTTAGGTAAGAGTACGCTCTTTTCTTGATGGTTTGAAGGTCGTATCGGTTCGGAAATACGACAGGCGACAATTTGTTCCATAAGCTGGGTGTGCAAGGCAATCGTCCAGCTGATGGGGATGGATATTTTGTCGCATAGGACGATGGCGGAAACCTGCAGCCGGTATAAGTCCGAACAATTCCTCTGAACACTCCCCATGATACAAGCGATAGAGGATGCAGAGTGAAGCTACATCTCTACGCAACGTCAAGGTCTCAAGTCGATCAGAAATATCTTGGCAGTCGATGATGCGAGTCGCTCTCCGTTGAATGCGGTCAAGAGGGAGAAGCTGGTGCTGGGGTAGGCACCTGCATAGACATGAGAACAGTATTCCATGTGCGGCCGAACCTGCGCCTTTTAAAGTTACAGGCAGTGAGCCGGAGTAAAATACTGTCTCGATCTGTTTAGCACACCAAGCTTCTTCGAGGCTAATTTGGCCTTCCTCTCTAAGTGACCGCGAAACTGGACTTAGCTTGATATATCGACGACAAGGATTCCGATACTGGCTGACGCAGTTAGGGAAGTGCTCTCAAATTGAGGTGATACGACCAATGGCATCTTGCGTGCACACAGCCTTATGGAACACCAAAATTAACAGCCTTGGAGTCGGAGCATGCACCGTCAACAACGACCTTTTTTTTTTTTTTTTTTTTTTATTCCTAAGCCTACCATAATGACTCCACTTTGCCTGATGGTAAGCAATAAATGGAGTCCAAGAGTGGTGGTCACCATCCTCATTGCATGTCTAGTCAATGCAGCATGGTGACCCACACTATGGCGGCCTGGTGAGATGCTTTTTCACGCCCCGCTTAAAAGACCCGATATCAAATTGGGAAGGAAACACGTGCACTGGTAGGGAATTCCAGGCTTTCACTGATCGGCACAGGAAAGAAGAGCCAAACCGTTTCGTTCGGGATCGCATATCTTCGACTCGCAAACGGTGACTCCTCAGGCCAGCACGTGTAGTCCTGTAGAGGAAGGGAGAAGGTGGGACCAATTGGAAGAGCTCGTCAGAACACTCCCCGTGATGGAGGCGATAGAGAACTGCCATAGAGGCGACATCTCTTCGCAACTGCAGGGGCTCAAGAGACTGGGTGACCTCAGGACAGTCTATAATACGGACTGCGCGTCGCTGCAACCGATCGAGAGCGTCAAGCAGATACTGCGCATAGCTATCCCAAAGATGAGAGCAGTACTCCACGCAGGAGCGAACCTGGGTCTTATATAAAAGACACAGATGCTCGGGCGAGAAGAACCGTCTCACCTTGTTCAATACACCGAGCTTCCGCGAGGCCGCCTTAGTGACGCTCTCGATGTAATCACGCGGATTGAGATCCCGACAGATGTCCATACCCAGTATACTAAGCCTATCCTGTAGTGGTAGTTGAGTGTTCTGAAGAGTAGGAAGGTGAAGGAATGGAGACTTTTTGTTTGAAAACGCGCACGCCTGTGTTTTCTTGGCGCTGAACTCGACCAGATTCTCACAACCCCATTGAGAGATGCGGCTCAGGACCCGGTCGAGCTCAGCAACAAGCTCCTGTCGTTTTCCCTCAACGTCTGCTAGCTTGGCAGCAGGATGTCCAAAGTATCGCCCGTGTACTGTGCTGTCGTCTGCATAACAATGTATGTTGCAAAGAGCCAACATATCATTGATATGCAGAAGGAACAGCGTGGGCGATAGGACGGAACCCTGAGGTACACCAGCGCTAACCTCCTGGAAGTCAGAGGCCACGCCGTCACAGAGAACCCTAATGCGGCGCTTGTGGAGGAAGGCAGCAACCCAGTTGCATAGCTGAGATGGCAGACCAAATGCAGGAAGTTTGGAGAGAAGCGAGCGATGCCAGACCCTATCGAAGGCCTTGGCAATGTCGAGGCTGATGGCCAAGGACTCCCCATGCCTATCCATAGCCTCACCCCAAAGGTGTCTGACGTACGCTAGAAGATCACCCGTGGATCGGTTCGGCCTAAAATCATATTGCCGATCATTTAACAAGGAGTGATCCTCTAGGTGGCGGATTAATTGGGTGTTGATTATCCGCTCGAGCACCTTACAGAGTATGGAGGTGACCGCTATAGGACGGTAATTAGCTGGATCGGAGCGGTCGCCTTTTTTGGGAATGGGTTGGACGTTCGCCTCTCTCCAGGCCTCCGGAACAATTCCCGAGGAATAGGACAGGCGATACAGGCGCGTCAGTACAGGAGACAACTCTTGTGCACAGTTTTTAAGAACCACCGCCGGAATACCGTCGGGTCCACTGGCTTTCCGAACATCGAGTGACCGAAGCTCCACACGGACATCCCTCTGCCGGATGCGAATATCCCGCATTGCAGAGTCGCAAGATGCAATGGTGGGCGGGTGAGCGCCACGGTCGTCGATTCGGGAGTTAGCCGCAAATAGTTTCGCTTTCTCTTGCGGCTCGGGCGACAGATCCCTGTCTTTAAAGCAGCGTTGAGCCCACGGGATGGATGCAAAATAATCCTGCATTCCATCCCAGTCTGCTCACGAGTAGTGCCATAACCGTCGCCTTGTTACCACAGGCCGTGGTGGGGCAACAAGAGGCACCGAGGTGGACACCAGGCAGTGGTCGGAGGATCCCAGAGGGGCGTGAACCGTTACACTGTACTGCGCTGGGTGACTCGTCAGCAGAAGGTCTAGCAAAGAGGGCGCTTGACCCGATATGTCTGGTATCCTGGTGGGCTGGAGTACCAGTTGGGTAAGGTCATGCGTGAGAGCGAATGCGTGGGCAGTTCGACCAGCGTGGCCCGTTCTGGAAGATCCCAGCCAGAAGTCATGGTGGGCATTAAAGTCTCCCAAAAACACCAGTTCGGCGGTCGGGAACTGCTCCTGCGCTTTGTCCGTTGCGTGACTCATGTGGTCAAAGAGACGAGTTGTGTCGGAGTCTCCGTAATGGGACCGATAAAGGCAAACGTAGATCCGGCTCATAGAGCCAAAATCCACGTGAAGCCAAAGGATGGAGAAGGATGCGTCTTCTAGGCAGTGCAGACGGCGAACACTCCTCTAGAACGTAGCCGGGATAGTAGAGATATGCCGTGTCGGCAGGGCGGCGTATTTGTGTCTCCGTAAGAAAAAGCATGGCCGGCCGAGCCGTCTCAAGGTGCTGGTGTACGGCGCTGAGGTTTGCATGGAGTCCACGTATGTTAGTGAACTCCACCTCAAAAAGCGGGTTGGTGGGAGAGGAGGATGCCGCTGTTGGACCATTTTTCTTTTTTTGTACTGCCATGATAAGAGTTGGGAAAGGGGGCGTAAAAGGCATGACAGTCATCGTGACTGTGTAAACTGAGACTGAAAATACTGTGTCATCATGTAACTGTGAGGCATGGCGGAGACCGAACCACCGGACGGAAGGGCCCCCGTACCCTCCCGGAAATGGACGCCGGGTCCCACCGTCCGGTCACCAACCGGCACGACGAGCCACTCCGTGGATTATGCGCGACCTGACGGGGCAGCCTCCCAGGGTGGTTAGCCGTGGTTTGGCCCCTCTCTATGCCGCGGGCGGCCAGCGGCTCCACCGTTTCTACGGGTCTCCCTGGCCGACGGTTCGATCCACGTCAAACTCACAATGATTCAACGAGCACTCCACTGCTCACACACATACCACGATAACTGTCACCCCTGCATCATTGGGCCTCCGGCGAAAGACGTGATAGTCGGTTATAGGCTTTCTTAGTTCTACTTTTTTTTTCGTTTCCTTGCGTTGTATTTATAAGTTTTTTCTTTAAAGCTTAGTTGTACCTTGTGATATAATGTGTTGTATCAGTATACAAGTTTTAAGTATGTATAGTTGTTTAATTGTTAGGATTTTGGTATCTTTGTAGACTGTAAGTGTTGGTTACTTTAGGTTAGGTACTTGTAGTTATATAGTGTTTTTATTGCTTTATTTTGCAAGACTTGAATTTCTTGGATATTGGATTTCGAAGCAGTTATATAATATGATTAATATGATTAATATGGTGTTTCCATGTTAGTTTTGTGTCTAAAATAAGGCCTAAGTATCTTTCACTATATGATTTTGCAATATTTTCATTATTTATTTTTAGTTGGAATGAATGGTCAATTTTCCTATTTTTTGCAGCGATGATAATGAACGGTGTTTTTTCGTATTAATAAAATGAAAGACACAATTGTCGTCTGCATAGAGTGTAATGCTGCCTGACGTTTTAACATTTTTTATATTATTAATATATATTAAAAATAACAAGGGGCCTAGAATTGAACCTTGAGGGATTCCGAAGGTTAGTTTAGCAGGCATACTTTCATGGTTTTCATTTTGACTACTTGTGTCCGGTTAGTACGACCTAAGAATTTTATATGCTGTTCCTGATGTACCTGCCACATGTAACTTGTTTAAAAGCAAATTGTGGCGAATAGTATCAAATGCCTTTCTTTAGGTCTATAAATACACCTAGGACAAATTATAGGTTTATCTAGAGCATTTTTATTTTAGTTGTTAGATCTATAGTTTTGGATAAAGTACTCGATTTTGGCCGATATCCATACTGATTCTCAAAAAAGAAATTTATGCCTGTAAGGTACTTGTTAAAACGAATGTAATTTATTCTTTCAAAAACTTTGAAGATGACCGGAAGTACGGAAATAGGTATATAATTGCCTGGATCATACTTGCTTCGAGATTTATAAACAGAAGTCACTCTGGCAAACTTAAGACTGTTAGGGAATAGTCCCAGTTCAATTCACTTGTTTATGCATTTAGTTATCTATTATTAACTTTTTAATGCATTCAATCTTTAACTGCAATTCCATCCATTGCACTACTTGAACTTATATCCAGGTTATCGATTATTGTACTTATCTCTTCTTTCGTGCAAGGTTTTAGTTTTAGTACATATATTTAATATATTTGTATTTTCATACGTTTGTAATTGTGTCACATCTAATGTGTTATAAGTATATAAGTTTGTGTATGTTTGTATTCTCTTACTGGCTAACCTAGAGCCAACTGTAGAAAAGAAATCATTAAAGTGTTGGCATACGTGCTATTTGTTATTACCTCGTTTTCTGTTACTAACCCATTCCTCCCCACTTTCCTATTTTTAAGACACCATATTCTACAGTTTTTTATACATGTTGGGTCGTTTATTTTTATTGTTTCTGACAAAATTCGTATTCTTGCACTGTTTTTCTGATAAAATATTTTTTTCTTCTGCAAAAAGTGTATCCGTAATTTTAATGTATTTTTTTTTCAAATTTTCAAATACAGCTAATAATTGTTTACTTTTATTATTTCTAATCACATGCTCAATTTTCATGTGTAAGACAGGCTGACTCAGCATTATAAGTACTATTTTCTTATTTTTTTCTTAGCGTATTATGAACTTAGTTTCAATATTTGATAAAAAAAATCCAGAGTATTCGATGCTTATGGGTTAACTTCGCTGGAACAAAACTTTTATGTGTTTGTTATGTGCTAGCGTATTAATCAAATTCCACTTTATTTTTTTGGGTATTTCAGGCACTTCTTAAAACTGTCGAAGGTAGTACTTTCTTCTCGTGTTTTTAATTGTTTTATTAGCCATTTCTCTTAATTGTATGAATTTTTGTTCAGCTTCCGCGTTGCCGTTGTCATGTTTACAAGCACTCCATGCTTTAATACGCTTATGTAAGATATCTAGCACATTTTCATTTAGGCATTTTATGATTGTACATATGTATATAGGACGTATGAAATGGACATGGACATGATAATGAAGTGGATATCACCGACATGTGGTTTCAACAATTTATTGCAAATCAAATTTCCCGATCGTTTTATTTCAGGAAATTCAGCTGTTAAGTGTATGTATCCTATGATTTGACACCACTGGATTATTTTTTGTTGGGCTCTATGTTAAGGACAGAGTCTATACGGAGCCATTCGAATCGATTGCAACCTTAACACTTAAAACTCAAATCTGTGACACGATTAACGAAATAGACCAGCCATTTAGCCAAAAGTGATTAAAAATTTTGATGAAAAAATTGACATCTGAAGACGTGAAGACTAAAGAAGTAGTGGATAGTATTTATACTCTTAAAAGTTGATGGTCAAGTTCATCAATGATAAATTTTGTTTTTGTAATTTTATTAGATTTTTTTTATATTTTAACATTTTTGCTGTAGATTATTATTTATATTTTAAGAATTCGCATAGAGAAGAACGATTTATTTAAATAAAGTAGTAAATTTGACTCCGAAATCCAAATGACTCTAGTTAAGATAGTCCCTTGGACAACTAACTAAATAGGTTCTGAACCATTTGAAATTCAGTCAAAATGTAAACCGCTGTAAGTCAATTTATTTCAATTTATCTTCCATCAATAAATGACGCGAATTTTAATTTATAAGTAATTCCCAATAATATTGTCTCCTGGACAACGACAAACTTTTTTTTTTTTATGCGATAGGGGGTAAACGAGCAGACGGGTCACCTGATGGTAAATGACTACCGCAGCCCATGGACACCCGCAACTCAAGAGTCACAAGTGCGTTGGTGGCTTTAAATGTAACGAACTTTTCATTTCACTAGTAAAATAATAATTAATACGTGATATTTAACACTCTTTATGAATTTAAATTTATACGTGGTAGAGCCATGCTTAGCCACGAATGGGCCGGCTCCACCGGTGCGATACCACGGCCTCACAGAAAACCGGTTGTGTAGTAACGCTTGCGTTGCATTTCCCCGAAATGAGTGAGGTCTCCGGAAGCCCAAAATCCCCCAACCCCCCTAATGATAGCGCTATTAACAAAAAGGATACCCCAGGGGGGTACCAGCGCCAGCGTTGGAGAATCCCCCCCTGGAAGTCCACCCTCAGTACGGAATATACATGAGCGTGGACGCCCAGGCTGCCCCTCGTACTCTGGGGGGGGGGGGCAACACTCCTTTGTTCCTAAGGCTCGTGTATGCGTGTACGTTAGAGATGATATCACTTCTCGCCGCCTCGGCAATCTTGAAGGTAAGGGCCTCTCCATCTTATGGCTACGTGTAGACTGCGACGACCATCCCCGCATCTACGTATGCCTCTACAGGTCCCATAGCGGTGATGCCAAAACGGACCGACTCTTCGACCACGTCCAAATGGCTACAGACTCAGTGCTCCAGCAGGTCCAATCCGCAGAGATCGTTATTCTTGGCGACTTCGACGCCCATCACGCCGAATGGCTTGGTTCGCGCAATACCGATCGTGCGGGAAGATCTGTTCACGATTTCGCCTTGGCATATGGCTTGACGCAGCTGATAGCAACGCCTACGCGAATCCTAGATGCAGAAAGCCATGCCTTCACTCTTGGATCTTCTGCTGACCTCACATCCTGACGGCTACAAAGTATCCATTGAGGCCCCTCTTGGCTCTTCGGACCATTATAGTGCCACTCGTTCACTCGCTGCGGCCGCGAGTTACAGGCAGTCGCCGCGTATGGCACTATAGGTCAGCAGACTGGAATGGAATGAGAACATTCTTTGCATCCTACCCGTGGAGGCAGGTTTGCTTCTCGCCGGATGATCCCAATGTCGCTGCCGACTCTGTCGCGGATGTTGTGCTTCAGGGTATGGAACTTTTCATTCCATTCTCTCTGATTCCCACAGGTGGCAAGTCCCAGCCCTGGTTTGGTCGAACCTGCAAAGCGGCGTCTCGCAGAAAGCAGGAATGTTACCAAGCATGGGCTAATGCAGCGACAGCACGGGATGTAAAGACCAGCACATTAAAGAAGCAATTTAACTTTGCCTCCAGGTCCCTCAAAAGAGTAATTGCTGGGGCGAAGTCGGCTCACATCGGCAGAATTGGCGAGAGACTAGTAAGTCTCCCTTCCGGAACTCGTGCATTCTGGTCTCTTGCCAAAGCTGTCCAGGGGAACTTTTGTAAGCCATCCCTTCCACCTCTGCACATAGGAGATAATTCGTTGGCCCACGACGCTAAAGAAAAAGCCGATCTTCTGGGCAAACTCTTCTGGGCACTTAAAAAGGAGATCACTCGGATCCGTCCAACTACAGACCCATAGCCATCACCTCCTTGTTCTCCAAGATAATGGAATTCATTGTTAACTGCCAGCTCCTCCCGTACTTAGAAGACCACCAGTTCCTCAATGACAATACGGCTTCCGTCGGGGTCGTTCAGCTGGTGATCTTCTTGTTTACTTGACTCACCGGTGGGCATAGGCGATCGAGACCAAGAGGGAAGCGTTGGCCGTTAGTTTGGACGTGGCGAAGGCCTTCGATCGGGTCTGGCACAAAGCGCTCCTTGCGAAGCTTCCTTCCTATGGGCTTCCCGAGAAACTGTGCAATTGGCTCACCAGTTTTCTCACAGACAAGCATTAAGGTCGTTGTTGACGGTGCATGCTCCGACTCCAAGTCTGTTAATTCTGGTGTCCTACAAGGCTGTGTGCACGCTTGTTGCCAGAAATGATCGTGCTAATGGTGCAGGTGGCGGTGTTGCCATATATTTACGAAAAAATATCCCCTTTCAAATTGTTGATTTATCACCGCAACCTCCACCATCACACGCTGGTGAACATCTGTTTTTGGAAGTTGATCTTTTTCATACTAAACTTTTACTCGGCGTTTACTATTCTCCTTCTTCCCGCATCAACTTTTTTCCTCTTTTGAAACTATTTTAGAACGTTTCTCCCCCGTTTACAGTCATTGTATAGTAATGGGGGATTTTAACACGTGTATGTTAAAAAACGACTCCCGTTCTTCTACTTTCCTTAGCACAGTCGAGTCTTGTAATCTGTCCCTCCTTCCTTTGAATGCAACCCATAATTTTCCCAATTCTACGCCATCACTTCTTGACCTTATTCTCGTTTCCTCCCTCAACTTAGTTGCTAAACACGGCCAGTGCGCAGCAAACGAGTTTTCATACCATGACTTAATCTTTCTCTATTACCAACTACGTCCTCCTAAACCTAAACCCAAAATCCTTTTGCAGCGCAATTTTCGAGACCTGAACCTCAATGTCCTTCGTGAGGATGCGTGTAATGTAGATTGGAGCTTACTTATCGAAGCGGAATCTATAGATGAAAAAGTTACCATTCTGAACAACAAACTGACTGAGCTTTATAATATTCATGCCCCACTCCGAGCTATAAAGATTAAACACTTGCCTGCTCCATGGCTTACACCGGATATAAAAGCTCTGAAATCCAAAAAAAGGTGCAGCTAAAGGTAAGTACAAATCTAGGCCCACACCAGGTAATCGTGATAAATACATTGCCGTACGAAATCTCTGCAGTAAGGTGTTTAGAAAAGCACAACGCCAATACATTCATAGCTCTGTCGAGAACGGAGACCCAAGCAAAATTTGGAAATTCCTCAGAAATCTGGGTGTTGGCAAGTCACAATTACATACCATCCCAAAAAGAGTTGACATCGATTTGTTAAATCAACATTTCTCTTCTTTGTCTAAATATGATCAGACTACCAAAGCTAATACTTTACAATATCTTTCATCACTTCCAATACCCGGTCACCAACCGTTCACTTTTAGCCAACTATCTGCTTGTGATGTTAAAGAGTGCATAATGTCAATACATTCAAACGCTGTTGGCAGTGACTGCATAAGTCGTAACATGATTCATCCAATTATAGATGAAATTCTACCTATTTTGTGTCATGTACTAAATCATTCTCTTTGATGTAGCATATTCCCCAAGTCTTGGAAAGAGGCTCAGATTATCCCTTTGCCAAAGAAATCCAATCCTAATTCCTTTTCCGACTATCGTCCTATTTCCATACTTCCTTTTTTGTCTAAAGTTCTGGAACGCCTCGTACATAAACAATTGAATACATTCCTTTCTAAAAATTCTCTCTTAAATCCTATGCAGTCAGGCTTTCGCCCAGGTCACAGCACGGTCAGCGCCCTGATCAACGTCACAGACGACATCAGGCTTGGTATGGAGAAGGGAAATCTAACGGTACTCTCCTTATTAGATTTTAGAAATGCTTTATATAATTGTATGTAGGTATGTTTATTTATATATATGTATATACACATATGTATATACATATATAATATAGGTACCTAGTTATAAATTTGATCCTTCTTAAATAAAACGCTTTTTTTTTCTCTTCTTTCTACACCTAAACTACCCGTATGTTCTTTTGCATCTTGTCTTTTTCTGTCCATCCTAAGGTTGCCTGGCAGAAATTGCATTTAGCGATAAGGCCGCCCATTGTACATTTCTATTTTGCATAAGTGCTGTAATTTTTTGTTTTAAGGTGTACCATAAAGTATATTCTATTCTATTCTATTCTATTTTATTCTATTCTTATGTAGAGAAGTAAAAGGAAATAGGTAAATACATCACTTCTATTTGTAATAATCAATATAAAACTAGCTTCTTTAAACAGGGGTTAATTATTTATTTAATATTTAAGTATTTAAGTAATTTAACTATTTTTTGTAATTTAACGAACATACAAGTAATTTTCGACATGGTCAATGAATTTGTTATAGACTAACATTATAATAATACTAAGATGTCTTAGTGTTGCTTTTTGTTCTTTTCTTGTTCGCATTTTTTTCTCAATACTCAATACTTAACAATGTTTTCTTTGGTGGTAGGAAGTAAATTAGGTATCATTGTGAACCCTGTTGGTGCCAACTGTTGCAAAGTTGGAGAGAGGACGAATACCCTTTCTTTCTCTCTGGACTATTTCTCTCGGCGCAATAACGATTCAATGCGGAACCATTTCCTTAATTTAATACAAGGTCTTAACCGCTACCCAACGTCCGTTATATTGGCTGATTCAATCACCTTTAGTTAAAATTGGGTAAAATTCAAATTGCAAAACAACTATTGTTGTAAACGTCATCGAAAGATGATCCAAACTTGTGTCTGAAATCGAAACTTCTTTATCAAAAGTTTCAGATTGGGGTCGACTTAACCTAGTCCAGTTTAACCCCACGAAGACACAGGTTTGCGCGTTCACCGCTAAAAAGATGCCATTGGTCGTATCACCTTAATTTGAGAGCACTTCCCTAGCTGCATCAGCCAGTATCGGAATCCTTGGCGTCGATATATCAAGCGAAGTCCAGTTTCACGGTCACTTAGAGAGTAAGGCCAAATTAGCCTCGAAGAAGCTTGGTGTGCTAATCAAATCGAGACAGTATTTTACTCCAGCCCACCGCCTGCAACTTTATAAGGCGCAGGTTCGGCCACACATGGAATACTGTTCTCATCTCTATGCAGGTGCACCCCAGTACCAGCTTCTCCCTCTTGACCGCATTCAACGTAGAGCGACTCGCATGATCGACTGCCAAGATATTTCTGATCGACTTGACACCTTGGCCTTGCGTAGAGATGTAGCGTCACTCTGCATCCTCTATCGCTTGTATCATGGGGAGTGTTCAGAGGAATTGTTCGGACTTATACCGGCTGCAGGTTTCCGCCATCGTCCTACGCGACAAATGTCCATCCCCATCACCTGGACGACTGGCACTCCACCACTGTGCGCTTCTCCAGAAGCTTTTTGCCTCGCACAGCCAGCTTATGGAACAAATTGTCGCCTGCCGTATTTCCGAACCGATAAGACCTTCAAACCTTCAAGAAAAGAGCGTACTCCTACCTAAAAGGCCGGCAACGCACTTGTGACTCTTGAGTTGAGGGTGTCCATGGGTGGCGGTAGGTCACTTACCATCAGGTGATTTTGCCCCCTATCGCATAAAAAAAAACATAATTGACATTGAAACATTCATATTTGAAAATTTGTAAACCTTACTGTTTTTGTAAAAGTAAAAATGACGATAGTGGCTATATGGCAATAAATGGCTAATACCTCTGTGTAGCACATAAGGATTCAGAAAGATACAAAACTTAAAAATTAATCTACCAAACAAAAATACGGACAACCATTAAAATTCCAGTTTAATAGTTAGTGATTTATTTAAAATAATTTACTCGTATGTTTGCTTAATAATAAGATAAATGCGACATATGCCAACAAACCACTTAATTTTCTTAAGAACTGCGATTATTGGTCAGGGACACAACATAGTACTTACAGGACAAATAAAAGTTGATTGACCCTTATAATTTAAAATTATACTTAGGGAAAATTCCAGCAACAACAACATGGCCATAGACTGTGTCTCGGGGCTCTTCGTCTCCTTTACATTAATTGAAAAGGATATAAATAGATAAAAATATATACTAAACAAAACTAACCACTTAATATATTATGAACTATACATAAACTTATAAATTGTTTAGCCTTAACATTAAAAAAAAACAACAAAGTATTAAATTTTAAGGTTAGGATCCGCGTGACAGCTATGTTACCTTAACAACCTTTATGCAAATGAATTCCTGCAATGATTTTGAGATATAAAACCCCTATAAAAAAGCCATAGTTTATATATAATTATGTTGTTGTTGCATTATTTATATTAAAATTGAATGCTTATAGATCCAGAATATATGTTTTTATATGTGTAATTGTATAAGTATAGGTTTGTATCTTTTTGCGTACGTGAAACAAAATGTAAAGTATAAAAACTACTGCGCGTAAAACTTGAAAGACTACACAAGTTTTTGTGGAGATCTATCGAACGAAACAAAGTTCACTAATCTCGTTCATATACACGTAATGAAATACATATACTCTAATACCGTTTTTGTACATACATATGTATATGACGATAACACTGAATAGGGTTATAGTTAAATATTTACTTTATTGTTACACAATGAAGACACACACTACATTACTACTTACACTTTATTATTACACAACGTTTATAACGCTGCACAAATGTTATGTTCTGCTGAAAAATAAATGAATAAAATCACTTTTAATACTTTGTTTTCTTTTGTTATTACGTATATTGACTTCGATGGTGGGTCGGTCTGTTAGTTACATGAGTTGCATGATTAATCTAGTTGAGCAATTATTATTATTATTATAACAGTCCCCAATACATCCGTATAAACAATATGTCTTTCCTCCCCTTCTATCCCCCGTCTTCCGTTCGATATCTTCAGTTTAAAAACAAGCAAAAAGATCTTGTTCTAATAAGGCTGCTGGCTACTGAGATGACCTACCACAATGTGGAGCTGATTGCCAATTTACTGGCCTATTGGTGTAGTGGTTAGTGACCCTCACGAATAAGACGGAGGTCGTGGATTCGATTCTCACAATAAACATTTATGTGATCCACAAATAGTCTTTCAGATTCTATTTAGCCGTTCCTTGTGTCAGCGAAATTTTCATATTGTGCATAATTAAGTTTATGGTTCAAGTTAAGATGTGTCAGCTTTATATTTTCTATAAAATAGCAGACTCGACTCTCAGGTACGTTGTTAATTTTCGTAATTGGTTACACTGATACACCATGTTCGTGCAATTGGTCTTTATTTTTTAGGTCCTTGTAAAAACATATTATTATTAATGTATTTGTTATTGAAGTAGTAGTAATTGTTACCGAAACTAATTCTTTCGGTACGGTTTTCATACAAGTAAGAGCTACCTAATAATAATAGATGAAGATATGCAGCCGCGCAATTTATGAACGCAGTAAAGAACATGTAAAAAGTTTAGAGAAAAACAAAGAACAGAAATTTCATTTTAGGGTGTCTACAATTAGCTATGCAAAAATTTGTAAAAAAATATATATGGGTTTGAAGAGCAAAACTCAATTAATTGTTTAATATTTTGTGTATAAAATAAAAAAAAAACTGTTTCTGTCATAGCTTAACATAGTTTTCAGTCGATACTTACTACTCATGAATGCAGTATGATTGCAGTACTTACTGCGTTTAGCAGTAGTTTCCTGTACTTTCGGCACGTATGTGAGATAATTTGATGTACTTTTAAATGTTACAACATAATATATGCGCCGTACCTTTACAAAATACTGCATTTATGAGTGGGGTCCATGAAACGAAATATTTCATCAATACATTTTATACGTAGTAGAGCCATGCTTAGGCACGAATGAAACGAAACCGGCTCGACAGGTGCGATACCACGGCCTCACAGAAAACCGGTTATGAAGCAACACTTTAGTAGCATTTCCCCGAAATTAGAGACTTTTCCGGAGGCCCAACTCCCCCTAGCCTTTTCCCATCCTTCATCCCCCTCTCTTTTCCCTCCCCGCATACCCTCATCATCCTCAAAGGCGGGTAGCGCACTTATGACTCTCGAATTGCAGTTTTCCATGGAAGGCGGCTGTCACTTACCATCAGGTGACCCGTCTGTTCGTCTGTCCCCCTATAACATAAAAAAACATTTCATGCGCAGTAATATTACAATTATGCCGCGCTTATGTTGTGTCAATAACGGTTTAAAATGGTTAATAAAACAGGGATTACAAATTATTGTGGAGTTCCCTCTATTTAATAAATCACAAAGACTTGTTAATTGACTAGGTACAAATTGGCACCCATCTGAGGTTTAGATGGTTATAATCACTTCAGGAACTTAAGTAACTAATAAAATAAAGACCTTATATAAGTCATTAAAAAAACAACTCAACAACAATGCTAGTTTTACATGGACATTAACATAACTTTAAATATCATAAGATTAAAGTAAATTAGTAATAGAATTAATAATAAATGTAAGAACAAGTATTTTTTTATGTGTCTATATCTAAGGCGGTCTCTAAACGGTCAATTATATTGCGCAATATTGCGAATTGTACAATATAATTGACCGTTTAGGGTTGATATTGAAGATTGCGCAATGATTGACCGAAAGTTTGAGCGAGTCTAATTTTTATGGCACCATATTTTGCCATTGCATCCTGTAGGGTTAATATTGCGCAATATTTTTCAATCTGTGGTTCGTTGTCACGAGGAGTACACGCGCGCATGCAAAATGGCGGAACAAAAGAATCCAAAAGTTAAGGAAAGAGAGTTTATCTGTGAATGTATCCAATTGTTCAGAGAATTGCCGTCTCTGTGGAATGTCAAGAGCAAAGAATATCATGACCGTGATAAAAAAAACATTGCTTACGAAACATTGTTGTCTAAATACAAAGAGATGTTTCCACAGGCAAGCAAAGATGATGTGAAAAAAAAATCAATTCTTTAAGAACTAACTACCGGAAGGAGCTCAAGAAACACCTCCAGTCAATGAAATCCGGATCTAGTACAGACGACATTTACGAACCTACTTTATGGTATTTTAAAGAAATGTTATTTTTAAAAGATCAGGAATCCACATCGGATTCACAGTCTAGTATGGATACTCAGTCTACTATAGATAGTTCGGGAGGAGACAGTGAACGTTCTGCTTTGGACAATCCTTACACACAGGTAAATTTTAATTTATTTTATTCAAATGAATACAAAATTGCAGATAAATAGGAACGGGATGTTCTCAAAAAATTGTGTAGATAACAACAAGTCAAAACAATTTTCCTTACTTTTATAGGATCAAAAGGAAATTTTCTTTGAAATACTCCAAAACGAGTAGCTAGTATACTAAAAACACTTTCAACCATCCTTCTAGCTCGCGATATTCGATAGTTGCATATTCTTTTCTCTTTTGTTAATCCAGTTTGGCTATATGGTATTGCTATATGCTATTGATATAATTCGTTGGCACATAGATTTCTTAATACTTGGGTTTAGTGAATTCTGTGCCTCAGTATTTCAAATAAATAAACAGAGACCAATAAATCTCTCCTTCTCTGAATATACATAAGTCCGAACTTTAAAAGTCTCTCATTATACGTTTTTGGATTCTTTCTAATCTTAGAGTATAAGCGGCATAGTGTATTCTCTATACAGTGCTGCTCCAAACAATTTAAAAGCATTTTTTTTCTTACTGTAAAGAAAACCAGTTATATTCGTTTTAACTTTATACAAAACAAATGATAAAAAACGCAAACATACTCAATTAATCGAAATAATAAATTCAAAGCTATATTAAATGTGAATAGCAAATGAATGGATAATAACAAATACTACATTATCCTTGTCAGTGGGACGCTAGTTTTGCAGACCATATTAATTTAACTAATAGTAACATTATACCAGACTTTAAAGATTCTGGTGCTGGTTTTCAACTAGCTCCAACTAGTGACAACACGGATGCCAACATCTTATTAAACCAAAACAATAATGCCATGAGCGCGCTTGAGTTGATAGACGACGTACTCATAATTCTATAAATAATCTAATCTAAGCAAGAAAATCATAAAACAACATTATTTGAGACAAAAAAACCTAGTCCAAACATTTACAGCTATCGTATCGTATATCGTATTATATACCGCATCCTTGTCCGGACTGAAAAAGATAAGCAGCTTACTTTCTCAAACAAGTAATAATTATATATGTACATAAATGTGCGAGAGATAAAAATCCGAATACGTATGTCCTTGGGATTTTTAATGGTAGCAATACTCTTTCAGAACTCCAGCAGCAGCGGTGTTCGCAGCGTAGCAGAGTCAGCAGGATAGCTCGTCCATGATAGTTAATTTTATAACAAAAAAAATTTGCAGGTCAAATTGAATGATTTTTTAAAATTCGTGTCTAACTGTAATATCGAATTTTAAAGTTGATCAAGTGTGATACAAGTTATCAGTTCGTATTCATGAATTCTGCAAGTTGTTTGAATTAGTCGAAAAAGTAAGTTCTTAAGTACAAAAAAGCCAATCAATAAATAATGACAAACAAATATAACTACATTAATTTACTTTATATATTAACTTATTTTAGTTTGAATCAAAGAATGAACAATGACCAGGAAATCTTGAATAAAATCACTCCGGTTTCGTCTCGCGGCATTTTAAAAGAATTGTAGGAATGAATGAAATGAACAACGAATATATAATTAAATGTCAGTAATGTAGATTACCACGTGGGTACATATATAAAAATATAAAAATGGGATACCAGTTTACAATTCTTTAAAAACCTCGAAATGGGGAAATTTTATATTGTAAAATTCTAAGTAATGATTTGAAATCTTAAGATAAAAATAAAATATAAATATTATGAATGTCAAAATTAAATTTACTAGTCATGCGGAATAATGACTTTTTTATTATACAAATAATTGTAATGTCGAAAATAAAATGTATTTGTAAAATGTCAAATATTATCGCCATTATATGCCTACCGGAAAGACACAGCGTTGATGTGAAGCTGCTTGTGATTTCCCTCTTTTTCCAAGTACTAATACATTAAAACATACCTTTCTGTCCTTCTTTCGTATAATAGTTACTCCATCTCGTAGCAGGGGGCGCTTCAGTTCATTTGTTGTCTGTGCGCCCGATGACAGTTTGACATAGCGTTTGTGATTTTCGCCGCGTAAAGATCGTTTAAACTTTTTTTATTCGAATTTTCAAGTTATTTTATCGTGTTTTAAAACCACATTTGTTATTTTTAAATAGTGATAACTCGCATTACTATATTAAAAAGTGATTTCAGCGCAAGACAATCTTAAGTAGGGGTAAGTCCTTACATACTTATCTTATTATGGGTCCGGTAGAGGAACGCGAGGAGACGCATTTCGTTGCTACGGAGGGAGAGCGAAGTGCCATGAGTACCACAAGCTCAGATAAAATTTCTTCTTTATCTTCGGAGGATGAAGAAGGATTTGCCTCGCCGCCGCCCAACAAACGGCCAAAGCGCAGGTCGAAACATGTCGCGACAAGTTCAGATCCAGGTATGGATACATTGATTAGTCAAGTTAGTTATCTTACTAATTGTGTTAATCAAATTCCTCAATACGTGAACGCATTAACAAATAACATTAATTGTAGCTCAGATTCTCAAATTCAATTTTTAAATAAGCCAGAGCAATCAGGTACTGCAGTAAATAATAATAACACCAGCCGTGGTTCTGAAGTACTTTTTTTAAATAAACCAGATCAGCCAACCCAATCCACTCATATGTCATTGGGTCATATTAAAATTAATTTTGATAAGAACAAGCTGGCACCCGGGGCGGACCCTAAGAGACTAGTTGAAATTGTAAACCTTCAACAATTTAATTCACCTGCATGGAAAGGTATTACAGAAAGCTCTTCAATCTTGTTTAACTTCACCAGGTTTCACAGGCCTAAAATTAAATGAGGAATTATGTCATTTGAATAAGGGTATTGATTATGTTGCGGGTACAGAACAGTTGCTTGCAGGATTATCTCACAATTGTCTTGAAGGAAGACAGCTCTTAAACTGGTTTGCAGGAAATAGTTAACTGGGCTTGTAATAATCAATCAGAACTTAATTCTAGTACTCTGTATGATAAACTTTTAGAAACATTTGGTCCATCCTCTCCCTCTTATAAAAATGTAGAAACAAGCATGCAAATTATATGTGGGAAGCGGGCAGAATGCATAGAATTTAGACGTGATCGCATACTTAAGGAGGTAGGTAATGTGAATATTAAAAGCGCGTGAATATTACAAAATATTCCTCCTAGTGCTGAAGATTTGTCTAATAGAGAGAATTTAATTCCTTTCGTGGATTCCTTGGGAGGATCTCAGGTATGGTTAAATATACCAAATTACTTAAGGGATAGGAAAACCCATACAAGTAACAACTATGTAAATAGCAAGAAAAATATAAAACCATCTCATAAAGTCATATCGCGTAAGGTCCACAAGAAAATTGATAGATATCATTCAAACTCAAACAAATATATTTAAAAAAAGCAGCCCTTTCGCCATTCTAGCACCCAAGATAACCCATCTAATAGAAATAAAGAAAAATGACTATCACAGCTCAACATTCAAAGGGGGATGCCTGAGAAATCATATGCAGGCTTGGGAAAAATTAGGAGCCAGTCAATACATTTTAAATGTCATAGCCAATGGTCGCATACCCTTCAAGTCAAAGCCCCCTTTATACTATCCTAACCAGAATGTTCAGAAAAAAATTGCAACAAAAATTTAAAAAAATATGACATTTGTTATAAACGATACAAAGGGATATTAGAGGAACCCCAGAAGATATCTCCAGGATTCCATGCAAAGATGTTTTTAATAAGGAAATCCAGTGGGGGTATACGTCCAATTTTCAACCTAAAAACACCAAATTTACATGTATCAACACAGCATTTCCAGTTAATCTCCCGAGTAGATGTTATTCAGTTCCTACAGCCTGGGGACTGGATGACAAAAATAGATTTGCACCTTATTTTCATCTTTCCATAAAGGAGTCTAACAGGAGATTCTCAATGGCATTCCAATTTAAAAGAAATGTTTGCAGTATATGCAGCATTGAATCAGCAAATTGCATGTGTAAAAGGGGGTCATGTACTAGTTCAGTCAGAAAACCGAACTGTAATAGCTCACATAAGGAACGAAGGGGGCACTCGTTCATTAACTCTCTGAGAACTGAGCAGCAAACTTCTCCTACTAACCGAACAGTTCAATATAACACTGTCGACAACTTATCTCCCGGGGAGGTTCAACGGGATTGCAGATCGCCTCTCAAGAGGAAAACCTGTACCCGAGTGGCAACTACTGCCTCAAGCCACATCAATAATATTTCAAAAATGGGGTGTTCCCGACATCGACCTGTTTGTGTCAAACGAAACAGCAGTAGTCCCTCAGTACGTCAAATGGAACTCAAGAGATGGCTCAGCAATTTTCTGCGACGCCTTCAGTCGAGATTGGAACTTTCAACTAGGATGGGTGTTTCCTCCACCCAACTTAATACCACGGGTACTGGCACACTTGAACAGTGCCAAGGGAAAATACATCCTGATAGTTCCTCACTGGAAACAAAGTTTTTGGCTGGCCGATCTCAGATCGAGAGCCTTAACAAATCCGATACTGATAAGATATCTGCGGAAGTCCCTAAACGATAGGACGACGGGAATGCCTCCCCCTCAAGTCGACAAGTTATCCCTTCAAGCTTGGAAAGTTGGGGGTGGGCAGATAAGATTACTAATTGGAACAGAGACCAAGTAGACCTATTGCGCAATACTTGGCGGACAACTACTCTCAATACTTATAAGGCGCCTATAAAAAGGTGGATTGAATTTTGTACATACAATAGTTTAAATAGTAAAAATCCAGCAGGCACAGATGTTGCAAGATTCCTTGCAGACCTTAATTTAAAACATAAATTCGCATATAACACAATTTTGTTGCACAAATCTGCAGTTTCAACTTACTGCGCAGACAATATAAATAATTTTTCCAAAATCTTTTTCATTCAACAAGTTTTAAAGGCGATTGCTTTAGCAAAACCCTCCACCCGTGAAATCCCCTGTATGGGATACCCACATTCTTTAACTGGTTAAGAGCAGTCCCCTGCACGAACTCCCTCTTTGATATATCTAGAAAAACTGCAGTCATTCTGCTGCTGGCATTCGGTAGACGAGTCTCTCACTATCACCTTACTAGATATTTCTGAAGATAACATTTCAAAAGGAAACAATTAGTTTATTTTGTGGCCAAAATTTGGTTCAAAAACAGATTCATGTAGACATAGGCAGTCGGGGTGCTCTTTATTAAAACATCAAGACATCCATATATGTCCTTTAAGCCATACATAAGCAACTTATAGAAATTTCACAACCCAGACGTTCAGGTAGCAATGTCACTAATCTTTTCATTACACTTAAGGGTGTAGTAGGACCAGCCTCAAGGACTCTTTTTGGAGGTTGGATAGAATCAATATTTAAAGAAGTTAAAATTGAAGCATCTCCAGGAAGCATTAGAGCAGCAGTGGCATCTAAAGGTTGGGTTGAAAATGCCTCTGTGGATGATTTTAAATAGGGGTAACTGGAAGAGTGAAAAGACTTTTAAAAAATTCTACTGTAAAGAAATCAGAAATCTAGAAAAAGGAAATGAAGACTTATTAAAGCAACATTTTTCTAGTGCCGAACCTGATTTTATTTTTTATGTTTTAACTACAATTATTATTAGTTGATTTTTACTGATCTTAAGTAATTAAGTCTTAAAATTGTTATTTCATATATAGTTGTTTTTTAATTGTGCAATTTGATTTTCTAGAGGACACTCCTAGTTCTATTTTCTTTATAATTTAGGTTTTTTTTTACTGTTAAGTACTTAACAGTTTTATTACTGTGTTGTTTTCTCATGTTGATTCCTTATAGGGCAAGAAATATAAGATTCTATTTATGTGTTGCTGTTAAGAGATTATTATTATTTTGTATCAATAATAATAGTAAAGGTTTTATTTCACATAGCGTTTTTATAGTTACCATCACCAGCAGATACCAAACAAATCTTCACATCAACGCTGTGTCTTTCCGGTAGGCATATAATGAAACTGTTTTACACAAAATAAAACAGTTATTATGTGCCGAAAGAAAGACACAGCGTTGGAGCAAGGTCCTTGCTGGCGAGTGAAGACACTATGTGAAACTGTCATCGGGCGCACAGACAACAAATGAACTGAAGCGCCCCCTGCTACGAGATGGAGTAACTATTATACGAAAGAAGGACAGAAAGGTATGTTTTAATGTATTAGTACTTGGAAAAAGAGGGAAATCACAAGCAGCTTTTTCACATCAACGCTGTGTCTTTCTTTCGGCACATAATAACTATTTTATTTTGTGTAAAACAGTTTCATTATGACAATATTGAATCCATATTTCCATTGTGTAAATGTCATTAAATACCGTTTCTTAGTTTACTGCAGTAATTTACAATACGGTACAAGTGATTTTACTCAAGACGTGTAGCAAGTTCCACCAAGTACCAACAATCAACAGTATAAAAAATTAACATAAAATAAAAAGGGTTTATGAAAATCAAAGATGTTTTTGTAAAAACAAGTTTTATTTTTGCCATTTTTATTCAAGGATGTAAACATCCTGTTTGATTAAAACATTTGGGATTACCCGCATTTTTTTAATTTGTTTACATAGTCGGCTTATTACTGAACTGATTTGAACCTAAGTTATTTTGGTTATTTGCACAAAGTCTTACTCGGGGTGTGGAAATTGAAAATTATTTAGTCGTTACAATTTCCGATATCAGCCTGTTCGAGTTACATGGTATGCTACCCTTACCTACTTGAGCTATTACTTATTCTTATCCCTAACTTCTATCATCCCTTTCTCTTTTAATATTAAAAGGGAAAAATTGAAATAAAAAATGGGGGTATAGATCCTCCTCGAAATACCAAGCAAAACCGCATATCTCTATCTACTACATAAATAAAAAATAATAATCTTATCCTAGGCGTATACAAAGATAATAAATCATTTCACTCAACACATTCAATCGCAATTAAATTAAATTTTTAAGCTATTTTTAGTTCTAAGATAAACAAAATACAAAATACAGAGTATTTGTAAAAACTTACATAAACAAGGAGCAAACAATGCTTGGACGAGCACATTACACAGATCGAGCGTAGCTAGAAGCGACGTGTGCAGTTATACACTCATTTAAATTACAACACAAAAACACTAAGATTGTAAATACCAATGAACCGATTTACCACCACCAGACTATTATATATACATACACTCACGCCCATATGCCCGAAGGGACAGGCAGAAGCGTCTCAAACACCCAATTTTTGCCAACTACAAATTAGTCCTACTACCGTAATAGAGTGCCAGCCTATTAAAGTCATCCGAGCACAGTATGACTGTAAATAAACATATCTTATAGAAAACAGTTAGTTTCTTACGAGTATAAGTGCTATATTGGAAAATAAGACTTAAATTATTTTATTTTGAGTTCTTATATATTATTATGTCATGTCTCCCATATCTCTATTATTATGTTATGCACAATAACCGCCTTGTTCTTAGTTAAGTTTGCAGGTGAGTTGCATCGATATCATGCAAACATACATAGCAAAAGTTCATAAAAATGTTGTCGAAAGGATTTCTATTAACATATATAGAACTTTACTATTTGTCCATCCATTGCGAACCTAATACAATATGCATGTGTACATATACCGTATGTTCGTCGTATATCGTATCGTTAGAGCACCAGCCAGTTCGAGTTATAGGAACGCGACCCTGACTTGCTTGAGCTATTGTAATAAATAAACTCTCCAATCCATCTGTATAAGCAATATCCCCTTCCTTACTTATTTATCCTCCCTTTCCCTGTCAATGGACTCAAAATTTTAATATCTAACTCCCAAAGTGCTCTCATGACGGCAACGGGCTTGCTCCTACTACGTAAATAGGACTAAATTATAGTTGGTAAGTGTGGCGTTAATTACGCCTCCGCCTAATCTAACCTAACCCTTCGGGGATATAGGCGAGAATTTATATATGAATGTGTGTGTGTGTATATATATATATGTAATAGTTCAGTTAATATATTCACCTCAATTTTTAATATGGAAATAAGTATATCATGATTTTATAGAATTATGACAAACTAAACACATGAGACAATAAAAAGAAGGAAGATTAGCCCGAGCTGCACATGTTTCAAATTTAGTTTTTTAAAGTACATATAATATATGTAGCTGTACTAATAAGCAAGTAATTCGCCAGTGTGCCATACCTGTAACAAAAGCAAAACAATTATTTTAGAGACATATTAATACACACAGGAGACCAGAGATAGCCTAGTTTGAATTCGAAAAGTTGTTATAGTTTAAAAGGTCAGTTTTTATGGATTTCCTTAAAAGCGGATTTAATACTTGCAAAGCAAAAAGTAGGTATTTATTAAAATTTTTAACTATGCGCATTCCATCTGCATTTATGAGAAACGGAGGTGTGTATGTGTAATACCTGGAAATTATAATGATATTTACACGGGTTGTTCTTTTTTACAAGTTTCTTTACAACAGACTGCTCGCTACAGATGAATATGTGGCTGTCAAATACCGTTTCATACATACATACATAAGCTCATAGCTGTATCCCTGTAGAGGTGACAGTCGTGTTTAAAGCCTCACATTTTAACAATTCAGTCCCACTAACGTAACAGGGGTTTATTGTCGTCAACCTGGCTCTGTTTGAATATTTATACATAAACTGTCTGATTGACAACAGTCCAATTACTTAGTCGTGTGACGTTTATGACGCGGCGGCTTTGCCGTGTAGGGGTAACTAAAATACATTCATAAAACAGTGAAGTATTTAATGAAATTAGTTTGTACGCATTATTATGATAAGTTATACCGGAAGCGCCACGCAGTTGATCCGCCCGAAGAGTGACGGAAGTGTTGGGCGAGAAACGAGACGTACATACTTTATAAGTTTTATGACGATCATCTGAGGTCAGATGAATAACATCGCGGTTGCTGTTATTTAGTGAATTTGATAGTTTATGGTTATAGTCATGTGATTGATCCTTACGTAGGATATAATGTATCGGAAACTAAAAAGAAATCAAGTAATAGAAACGTTAACGTCACAAAGCTTGGAATACTCGGCAAAAGCCAGTTTGAGTTACAAGTATGCAACGTTGTCCCTATTCAAGCTATTGCTCCATTTGTATTAACAATATATTCGAAGAGCCTGTTGGTCTAGTGGTTAGTGACCTTGACTGGTGAACGTGGTCGTGGGTTTGATTCCCACACGGGACAAAAATTTGTGAGATCTAAAATTAGTTGTTCCGAGTGTGGGTAAAGAACACCCTGGGTGAAGTGTCCGTTGATTGAAAGAAACAAAGATAGAAGAAAAATATATTATATTACATATTTTATTATATACGAAAAACACGACAGCATTCACATTTTATAAAACCCTACAATACAATTTAAGAATTATTGAATATTTGTAAGGTCCCTGCGACACAGGAATTATTCCTAAAACGAAAGTTGTCCTTTAAAAGGAAAAATAGTATGACTTTCATTATACTCCTAATTTTCCAACGTGACTTCAAGAATTGCCCAGTTGATGGTAAAAGGGAAGCTTCCTATAACGTTTGAGAGACCAAATTATATTTATGAAAAAAGAAGATGTTTCATACGTCTCTGCTTACCCTTCTTTGCTCTCTCTGCTCTTTATCATCTACTTACCCTACCCTTGGGTAAACCCGCGTGAGTGTGTGTATATCAAGATAGAATGCGGTTTGAAAACATACGGGACAATGCCAATCCCCTTTATAAATCCCGTAAATTGACACATAACAAATAAAACCTAAGGTTATTATTATTTATACAGGTAGTAGGTGAACCGAAGCATCGCTTTCCATCGTTAAAAATAAAATTAAATATTCACACAAAAGACACACAATTCAATCTTATTATATGATGAGATGAATGATTTGATGATGAATGATGATGATGATTACAACAATTTACTTCCTCTGTGAGAGTCTAGTGTTTGTAGTCAGAATACCGAGTAACAGATCACCATGCTTTCTCTATGACAAAACGGTGCGCTTGTTAATTGTTGAGTGATACATTTTATAATGCATGCTGTATACAGCATGGGTCGTTTTGTCAATGCTATCTGAGGGAAAGTGGTGGTTTTGTTCCTTGCCGCTTGGTGCGTGGCTGTGTCTATGACTCCAAAAATGTTGGCTTGTCATAGCGTTTACGTCAACAGTATTAAATAAAGTTACTTAGAAATATTACTCATATTAATTACTTATGTGGAATAAAATTAAATTTATTTACTTACAAAATAACCTAATATGATAACCTGTTCTGTTTCAGTGTATAATAGTTTTTTGTGTCCATCACGTCGACATTACTTTTAATTTATATTTATTAATGTCCGTATATGGTAATAAGATAGTTATTTAGTTGTGAATATATGGACATCGAAAGATAGAACCTATGTAATAGCATTTTTCTATATATTACCTTGACAGCACCATGAAGAACAGTTTTAATCCAATAACTTTATACCAAAGATATTTCATAGTTCACAAACAAACAGCCGAAACATTTCAAATGTAAAAATATTAGAATGTTAATATGTCAGGTTACATTTTCTTTCATATCTGGCAACAGTATATCAGTTCAGAAACAAAAGGAAACATGTATCTTTAGAAAACATATTATTTACTTTAGATCACATTCATCAGATTATTATTAGCAAGCGTATTTAATATACAACACACCGAGTTTCTGAACTAGTGTTAGCGGTCTTCACGAAATTTAAACGTTTAGTCGTGCTTGGTATGCCATACGAATCATGTGTCCTTGAACGTGAGAATAAAGGTCGCAGCGATGTGACGTAGCGCTGTCATCTTTCTTCAGACAAATAAAACAAGAGACAGGATATCAATGCGCAGCAGTGATTGCCAAGGAGCGACGATCCTGTGTGTAGTGTATGGCGCTCATTCATTCAGCCAACGATTGTGCTTGTTCAGTTTATAACGCAAGCTAAATAGAACGCGCATTGTGTTGTGACAGCTTAAGTTACGTGTTGTGTTCCATTATTAAATGGTGTTTTTTTTTTTAAAGTAAGTAAAGTCATAAAATAAGTAAACTATGTATTTATAAGGAATTTTATTTTATTTTTTTACAATTAACTACATAAAACAGCATAACATGATATTTTTCTATTTTTTAATGGTACGCAATAAAAGATACAAATAAACAAAAAATGAATAACTATTCATTTTTATAAGTGGAATCTTTAACTAAAAATGCCACGATTTACGTCGACGGGGACGTCGAATTATTCATTAATAATTTTGTAAAATATGAAATTACAAGTTCTTTTAAAAAAATATATAATAAAAAAGAAATAGTTAATTCAAAATATATAATGAGATAACTGTTATTTTATATTTTGCAAATAAAACAATAAGGAATATGCAACGCATCTTACATATAATACAAAGATCATCCATTTAGTTAATATATTTTCAATCACTAATGTTTTTTATTACATAAATATATATTTTTGTGATATTAATAACTTCATTCGTCATTAATTAACTTACCTGCTTTAAAATTAAATTAAATTTAAATGAAAACTGGGACAAATCCATTCTACTCACTAAATTGTACGCAATATAATATTACCGACAATTTTAATAAATAGTTTCTTAATAAATGAAAATACCAAATGTGTGAGCGCAAAAATCGGGAAGGTCTGTACCAATTGGTATTATTTTACAAACATTTGTTGAAGTCCGAGCTAGGTTCTTAAAAAAAAAACGCTGGGCACTCGGAGACTGCCGCGGTAAAGCATATATAAAGCGTACTAGCGGACCCGACAGACGTTGTCCTGCATGATATTTCAAGCGATTAGGATCAATATAGATAAATAACCTAGATACCGACTGCAGCGCCATCTGCCGGGCTGATTTGTGAATCTAAACCATTCCCAGATCCCCTTGAACACACACAAAAAATTTCATCAAAATCCGTCGTCGTTTGAGAGTAGTTCAGTGACATACACACTCACAGAAGAATTATATATATAAAGATTGCATAGCATTTTTTATCAACTTATGCAAATATAATTATTTATTTATTTTATTTATGCAGTATTTTTTTTCCTTTGTTTTTTTTTCTTTGACATTAATTCAAGTTACACTTTTTGAGCGTGGTGACCGATAAGAAAACATTTTTTTTTTCTTTTATTAAATAAATGAGAAGTTAATATTGTTTAAAATATTTTTATTATCTTACAATACATGTAGGTTATTCAGGAGTATTTATCATTGAAACTATAGGTTTATGGTAACTGAAATAATAAACATAAGTTTGAGACTTGATATCTTCTAAACAAGCGTGATATTTCAAAGTCATTAAAATTTCTGCTATTCATCGATAGATGGCAAAACTAAAAAGTATCACCGCTGTGCCGGTCGGAGTGGTGGGTGTTAGGTTATTTTCGTTACGGAATTTCTGGATTAGGTCTCCACGCTCAAGGCCCGCGATAGAAGCTATGCAATAGCTTAAATTTTTTTTTTGAACTACTAAGCGTTTTACAGAGCTATCGGGTAACCTAGAAGTTTAGAAAAAATACCAGCTAATTTCAATGCCAACAGATAAAATATAGTTTGTATGATATATAATATAAGACGGTAAGCAATATATGAAAACAAAAGTCAAAATGTAGAAATTTCAAAAACCACATACACACGCATCTAGTAAGCCGGTCCTCACAGTTTCCCCTTTGTTAATGGCTACTGGTCCGAATCTAAATGTATGTAGTTGTGACTACATTATTCCCCTATAAAAACTCTATCTAACACAAAAATATTTGTTAGAATCAGACTGGAATTTCCAAGACGAACAAAAAAATCTTTAGCTTTTTTGCATAATTAAATTATATTAAATATCATAGATATACGAATAGTAAGTAAAAAGTTTGGTAAAAACTAGGTTTGACGTGTTAAATACAGTTTGAAAAGTTGTAACAGGCTCTATTTAATCGATGAAATTATTTGATTGTACTCGTATTGTAGTCATTTGAGATATTAACCTAAAACCTTAACCGGATATGAATTATAATTAGATAATTTCTAATTAATCAATAAAAATGAAATAAACACCGTTTCCATTACTTTATTATAGAGACAATTAAAGTGCTTATCAAATTGGATTTTAATCACTGCAAAGCAACATTGCACAACATGCTTTGACAACACTAAAAAGATGTTTTGATTGTTAGAACACTTCCATTTACCCACCTAGAATAAAATAAAATATAAGTGGAAATTCATCCATACTTATATACCATGAATGATTAAAGCTAGATATACAATTACTGTCAGTAATGAGGCATGAGGTACTAACAGAATTATACTGATTACCAAAATTTATCTTCTCAGCTACTGATATTCACGATAAGTAAAAACCAGCAAGTATTACACTTAATGATTTTTTAATTATACATCAAATTATTTTTTTTGAGCAGTGAACACAAAGTTATTATGTGTATTAACAGCAAAATAAAGAAACAAGTAGGTAAATAGGATTGTGATCAATTAAATTAAATAATATAAGCACCAGCACATTAAAGAAGCAATTTAACTTTGCCTCCAGGTCCCTCAAAAGAGTAATTGCTTCGGCGAAGTCGGCTCACATCGGCAGAATTGGCGAGAGACTAGTTAGTCTCCCCTCCGGAACTCGTGCATTCTGGTCTCTTGCCAAAGCTGTCCAGGGGAACTTTTGTAAGCCATCCCTTCCACCTCTGCGCATAGGAGATAATTCGTTGGCCCACGACGCTAAAGAAAAAGCCGATCTTCTGGGCAAACTCTTTGCGTCCAACTCGACCCTGGACGACGGGGGAAACGCACCGCCGACCATACCGCAGTGCGAGACCCGCATGCCGGAAGTCCGGTTTACACAAAGGGCAGTGCGTAAAGCGCTTCTTTCCCTCGACGTTCATAAGTCGAGTGGGCCAGATAGAATCTCTCCTATCGTGCTGAAGACGTGTGCTCCAGAGTTAGCACCGGTTTTAACGCGCCTTTATCGGCTTTCTTACTCTCTTGGCGTAGTCCCGAACTCATGGAAGACAGCTCTAGTGCACCCAATCCCTAAAAAAGGAGATCGCTCGGATCCGTCCAACTACAGACCCATAGCCATCACCTCCTTGTTCTCCAAGATAATGGAATCCATTGTTAACTGCCAGCTCCTCCGGTACTTAGAAGACCACCAGCTCCTCAATGATCGACAATACGGCTTCCGTCAGGGTCGTTCAGCTGGTGATCTTCTCGTATACTTGACTCACCGGTGGGCACAGGCGATCGAGACCAAGGGGGAAGCGTTGGCCGTTAGTTTGGACGTGGCGAAGGCCTTCGATCGGGTCTGGCACAAAGCGCTCCTTGCGAAGCTTCCTTCCTATGGGCTTCCCGAGAAACTGTGCAATTGGCTCACCAGTTTTCTTACAGACAGAAGCATCAAGGTCGTTGTTGACGGTGCATGCTCCGACTCGAAGTCTGTTAATTCTGGTGTCCCACAAGGCTGTGTGCTATCACCCACGCTGTTTCTTCTGCATATCAACGACATGCTGCAGATTAGCAGCATCCATTGCTATGCAGACGATAGCACGAGTGATGCCCTTTACACCGGCCGCGCTAACATTTCTCGGGTAAACGTCATCGAAAGCCGATCCAAACTTGTGTCTGAAATCGAAACTTCTTTATCAAAAGTTTCAGATTGGGGTCGACTTAACCTAGTCCAATTTAACCCCACGAAGACACAGGTTTGCGCGTTCACCGCTAAAAAGATGCCATTGGTCGTATCACCTCAATTTGAGAGCACTTCCCTAACTGCATCAGCCAGTATCGGAATCCTTGGCGTCGATATATCAAGCGAAGTCCAGTTTCGCGGTCACTTAGAGAGTAAGGCCATATTAGCCTCGAAGAAGCTTGGTGTGCTAAACAGATCGAGACAGTATTTTACTCCGGCCCACCGCCTGCAACTTTATAAGGCGCAGGTTCGGCCGCACATGGAATACTGTTCTCATCTCTATGCAGGTGCACCCCAGTACCAACTTCTGCCTCTTGACCGCATTCAACGGAGAGCGACTCGCATCATCGACTGCCAAGATATTTCTGATCGACTTGACACCTTGGCGTTGCGTAGAGATGTATCTTCACTCTGCATCCTCTATCGCTTGTATCATGGGGAGTGTTCAGAGGAATTGTTCGGACTTATACCGGCTGCTGGTTTCCGCCATCGTCCTACGCGACAAAATATCCATCCCCATCACCTGGACGATTGGCACTCCACCACTGTGCGCTTCTCGAGAAGCTTTTTGCCTCGCACAACCAGCTTATGGAACAAATTGTCGCCTGCCGTATTTCCGAACCGATACGACCTTCAAACCTTCAAGAAGAGAGCGTACCTCTACCTAAAAGGCCGGCAACGCACTTGTGACTCTTGAGTTGCGGGTGTCCATGGGCGGCGGTAGTCACTTACCATCAGGTGACCCGTCTGCTCGTTTGCCCCCTATCGCATAAAAAAAAAAAAAAAAAAAAAAAACCTGTGATTGATTGAAACTATTTCTAGCTAGCTAGGTGCGACTCTGTTCTGCAAAAAACCGGTGAGTAAATTTCGTTCATCTGGGGAAAATCCTCGAAAATTTAAAGATATTAACAACTTACTAACTTAACTTTGCAGTTCTAAAAATGCTCTCTCACATATTCTCATATCATTATTTCACAGTCAATTTTCCAACCGTCATCAATCAACAACAAATAACGATTTTTTTGCGCTATAGGACCTTTCCTCGTGCCAAATTTCATGATTATAGGTCAATGGGAATTACCCTGTAGGTTCGAAATGTTTAAATTTATGTATATATAAGACAAATTAATTTTAATTCCTTTCACTTACAACGTAGACATACGTATTTGGTTGACTTACTCGAACTTAATACTCTACCCATTTCTGAGAAAAAGGGTCTTAACAGACGCACGGACAGAACTTCAACTACTGACACTGATTAAAAATAAACTTAAACTTCTGACTCTCCGAAGGTTTAACAGTGAATTAATTAATTAATATCCTAGGCAGGTATTGTCATTGCCCTTAGGACCTTAGCGCTATAGCCATGTACAGCTCCGCACGTACAACAAAATTATGCAATCACAAATTATCAGAAGCCGGAATTGAACTTTTTAACATTTTTTAACACACTCAAATGCTGTATAATTTACATTATATTTCTGATATTTTTTTATAATGTCAAAGTTCACTTCACTTTTTGTATAGCTCTGTCTCGGTATAAACCGACTAAACGTTATATTATATTCTACGTATGAGCTTGTACCGCTATAGGGCTGTAGCTAAATTTTTAAAGTTAAGAATATATAAATAAATTCCATCTATAATCCTTACGCCTATATTCTCGAAGGGTTAGGCAGAGACGCAACCAACGCCTACATTTTGCTAACCGTAACATAAATTAGTCCCACGCTCAGGCACGCGCAATTAGTCGCACGCAAATTAGTCCCAGCCCCTCATAATACTGCCGTCACCCGGGCACTGTATATAGACTATCAGATAGATAACAGGCCAATACCTTTACAACACCAAAGAGAAGAGATGGGGTGGACCTATACCGCGCCACTGAGAATCACAGTGTGTATAAAATTTCATTAATGATTAATGATTCATGTCTTTCCTGGAAGTCTGATATTTCCTGCATTTAAACCTAGGTAACATAATTATTTCATGGATCACAAATCAATATTCTGTGTCAAAGAACTTTGCATAAAGCGACATTAGTTACAAAGTTACTTAAGCTAAATAACAACAATTCAATGTTAATGTAATTCATAGAAATATTATGAGACCCTCTTATTTATTATTTTACTAGCTGTACCAAGTGCAAGTACTAGTTTCCTGGATGCTTCCAGGTCCCTTGCAATACCCACCCAGTTTTGATGTAACGCATATATAGGAAAAAGTGCGCTGTCTGTCTTCGAGGATGATGAGGGTTGAATAGATGCGAGGAGGTGAAAAAAAGAGGAGGGGAGGAGGAGAAAAGAGTAGATCGGACAAAGATAGGAAAGAGGAGACAGGGAGTTGGGGATCCGGAAACCTCACTAATTTCGGTTAAATGCAAGCGTTACTCCTCAACCGGTTTTCTGTGATGCCGTGGCTCTACCACTGTTAAAATTAAAGAAGCCTGAATAACATTATATAGGCCGACCCGTGACTGAAATTAAACGACACAAACTGACTTTTTAGGGCATAAACAATATTAGTATGTACTTAGAAAAAAAGGTAGAGGGTTCGAACTCGACGTGCTTGAGCTATTTGTATTCCCGAATCCATCTGTTTAAGCAATTTAAGCAATTGATCCATCTGTTTAACCTTTATTATCCTCCTTTTCCTGTCAGTCCACTCAAAATTTTCCCATCCAATTCCCAAAAGTGCCCGGATTGTCATCCGGCCTGCCCTCTATTACGTAAATGGGACGAAATTGTAATCGGCAAAATCTGGGCGTTAATTAGACCTCTCCATCCCCCTTCGGGGATACACGAGTGTATGTATGTAAAAAGATATTATTTAAACATATCAAACATACTACAATTTTATTTTATTAATACAATAGAATTACATTTTATATAACGTTGTTTTTGTAGGGTTTCGTAAGGCAACTTAGAAAAGCCCTTACAGGTAAAAGATTAAGAACTGAAAAGTCAGAGCTGAACAGTCTAGTTTTTAAGTAAACGCTTTTAAAAATATGGTAATCTATATGCGACATAAATAACAGGAAATAAATCGAACTATTTTTAAAGTCATCAAATTTGGCAAGAAGTGTGGGGTCCCATGAAAAGAAAAAAAATGCATAGTACATTTTTGGGAAAATAAATAACTAGGATAGGAAAGATATGATTGAAGTCAAATAAAGACCAATGGGCAAACACTAATATTAATTAATATCTTATCTATATATAGAGCTATCATCTAAACCGTCAAATGGTGTTTTGACGCGATAGCATTAAATTATAATTACAGAAACCTGTGTATCAATTAATGTTAACCGTGATGGCTGGAAAGGACAATGTAAGGCTTGATTTGTATTTCTATTTAAACTAGTTTCCCCGTGGCATAATTAAGGTTTTTTTTTTGCATATAACAACTGTAATTATTGATATATAATGTTAAACAGTTAGAGATTTCCCCCAAATTATCTCATCTTATTCCCAAAAATGCCCGGATATAATAATTAGGACTATTATTAATAGGCAAAATGTGGGCGTTAATTACGCCTCTGCTACCCCTTCGGGGACAAGGGCGTGAGGGTATGTATAGACATATGTATGAATATATCTTCCGTTAACCGTATATGTTCATACAGAAACCAAAGGAATTTTTAGAATAATGTCATACAATTACAATATTAATAAATAGATAAACGAGATATGTGAGAAGTTAATTTGTCGGTTGGTATGGGACATTTATCCCTTTAACTTCTTTTTCAACTTGATTCTTGCATTTAGGTATGGCTCCAGGCGAGGGAAATCAACACTTAGACCATCAAATATACCGAAACGCGGGACTATGCACTGTATAATAGTGAATAGTATGTGCATTAATTACTTGACACGGTAAAAAAAAAACACTACGCACGTACTCTACCCGATAGTGGTAAGGAAATAAGTACGTATTTAATGTATACGAATAAATTTCACTTTCCAGTGCTCGTATACTAAAACTATTTATTAAAAATAAGATTTGGTTACCTAAATAAACTGGGAACATAGCCAGGAGAAAGAAATTTTGATTTGAAAATTTTATTCAGTTTAATTTACACCTTACAATTTTCATGCAAAACTTTCCAGGAAACTACCAAACGACTGTTTTATAAAAACAATTCAATGATGATGCAAGATCTCACATTGTTCGACAAACCAATTTCCGGTATTCAACATTATATATAACTTTTTTGAGTGTAGTAACCATTGTCAACTGCACTATTTTTGTTAAAATTATATCGGAAGAGGTAAAAACAAGATCATTGCTTTTACCTCGCTTGTGGCATTGGGTTTAAAATAAAATCAAAAAATAACTTTCGAATGGGAATAAATATTCAATGCCTTGAATATATGTAAATGTTTCTAAGATCTCACAAGGAAAATATAAGCTTAGTGCTGATCAGAATAACATCATCAGGTCTTCATCAGCTTCAAAATAGATCGACCGTGAGCCGATATCTACGCGCGACTGAATATAGCCTAACGTATATGTACGTGCATACAATTAAATGTTTTTAAACTAAGAAGACTGCAAAATATGGATATCTATTTATGAACACAACAATCTGTAGTCATAAAGATATTAAAGTATTCACTATAAGTACTGTATGTTAATATAAGTTTTTAGTGTTAACCAATTGCGAAGATAATAGCTAAGTATTTAATTATACAGACTTTTAAGACTCAATCGTTGATGTTAGAGAGCCAACAAAAACATTAATAGTCTAGTAAAAATACATCTCATTTCACCATTCTTCCTCTAAACGGCGCACCGCGTGTTACTGCTCATCAATGAAATGGCTAAGGCAAATTGTATAATGACTATTTATTTGATATGTTATTTTATCTGAATGACCTGACAAGATATTTTACATGTAAATAGTAACCGCTAGGAATAGACCCTTAAACACTGCAGTTGCACAGCTACGGTGACGACGAATGCCAAGTTTTATCAGTTAAAATTGCAAAGTCAACCTCATACATGGTTGTTTGGTAATCATTGCCTACGATTTCAAAACTTTTACCAACGAATGGTCATTTTTGTTAAATAATATTTCAAGTTAATTTTTATTGATAAGACTTGCATTGTTCTTTACGTAATAATGGTGTTATAATGCGCGTCTTGATAACACCTGTGTCATAAATGTCACTACACCTGGCTGCTGCTGGCACATGTAAGTTAATTCATTTAATTAATCTTTTATTACTTCTTAATTTACAGTCTTCTTTAGTGCACAGAACATAACATATGAATCAAGAGTGTAATATGCCTCTTTTGCAATTCTCTTATTTATGTTATTTGTTAGACCAGGTAATGATTACTATGGTGTCATATTTTTTCACTGACAATTATAGTTAATGCAACCTAAGGATCACCATTACCATGTCATATATGTCGTTGCCAGATCAGAGAATTGATAATTTAATGATTTAGCCGATCATTTTATGAAACGGGCGATCACACCATGATATGTTAAATAATCAGCGTTTAACCATATGAACAGCTCAACGCATGACCATTTCATGATAGAGGCAACATAATCACATCATGAAATGTTTACATTATTCACTGGTTGAGCCGCTGATGTAATTTTGTTTTTGTGATGCATCATGGTGGCTGATAATCATTTTGTTTTGAAAGCGAATAATAATGTGCTAATAGTAAAAAAAGGAAAAATATCTTTAAGACAATATCGACCACACAGATCACATTGACATATCAATAAACGTTGACGTTTTAACGATACAGTCAGTTTTAGCTGACAATTTTATGAAATAGTGGACCACATCATGAAGTATCCAATTCTATGATCTGGCCACGACATATACACACAGTTACATACATATGTAAGTCGTGATTAATATAGATTTCGTCTAATCGGAATTTTATTTCCTTGTTGTTGTTAATTTTGTTGAGCTTGTGAACGAACAAGTTTTTCAGATATAGCAATGCCGTTACCCTTGTGTATTTTTAGATAGATGAGGTCATTGACAACTTATTGATACATGATACTTAATAAAATACGGGGTGAGGTGGTCTTGTCGGTATCCCTCGATATTGCCAACGCCTTTAATACCTTGCCCTGAAACTGTATTAGTGAGGCGGCACTCCGCAACTACGGGTTACCGATGTACCTTCGCCGTATTGTTAGAGCCTATTTAGCGGATAGGGCCGTGCACCCGGTTCTTGATGGCTGGGGTCGGCGAGAGGCGTCGTGTGGTGTTCCACAGTATTCGGTCCTGGGTGCATTCCTATGGAACATCAGTTATGATTGGATTCTGCGTCGTGTCAGTGTCACTTGTTATACTGACGATACGCTTGTCACGTGGAAAAACGCACCGGTAGGCAGCAATCCTGGCACCGGCTGGGGTCGCGCAAGTAGTCGAAAGGGTCCCGTTGGGCCTCGAGGTGGCTTTACACAACTGCGAGCCCGACTGTTTCACCACCGGTCGGTACACGGAATGCACCTCCTTCGTGTTCCTATATAGTGCAGCGGCACTGTGACCGAAGGACGACGGTTGCACTTTGTGACGGGACTCGTCTTGGGTGAGGCTAGATAATATCTGTCGGATGTAGCGAAGAAATGCAACTGCGATTCTCGCTCCCCTGATTACGGGCAAGACGAAGAAGACCGGGGTGATTTTTAGTCAGTTAGAGTTCGATAGACCCCTTCGTCAACTCCCTTGGATGAAGGACATCGATGAGAATCTTCCCCCTCAACAAAAAATAATAATAAAACTAAACTATAAAAGAGTTTTGGAGAATTATACTTAACTATAGAGTTTTGTAAATTCTTTTGCAAGTTTTGTGTAACTTAAACCAAATAAATACGATTCTACTCAGTTATTTAATATAAAATCCAAAACATACATATGTATATTTAAAATCCATACATATATTTAAAAAAGCAAGTGGTAAACTACTTCTTGTCATTATAAACATGTTTGTTCGTATTTATTTATTTGAAATATACATATATATATTTCATTATTTTTTATTTTTTTATTAACTTATATGTTAGTATTATATATCATAATAAGTACATATATTCATGTTGTTAGAATAGTACACCTTAGACTACCCCTAATTTTATGTAATACTGCTTAAAAACCGCAAAGTAAGCCGTTTACATACGTACTTGTACGACCAACGACCTGCTAGAGTCACTCTTATACATTAGATTCGCTTGTATAACTGTGAAAAAGTATTTACAATATCCTTAGGTCATACAACATATTTTGTAAAGTACAAATGATACGGATTGTCCATTTCACTCGGGTTTTTCTAATGAGCAATACTAAATGGCGGCGCGGCGCGCTGATCGGCATGGGAAGCAATTACCGCAAAACTAAAAAAGCAAGCTTTGTAAACAAATATATTCGACTCGTTAAAACACACCACGTGATCCATTACTCATGGTAACTAAACTAACTAGTAATTATTGAAATGTTTCACTATCTGGCTTCATTATCAGATAATCGTAACTAAGTACAATCTGTCAAAAAAAACGTAAGCCCAAACTGTAGGTTTTTTCTAGGTGCCATTCAAGATTTCCACTTGACCCTTTTAGATCCGTCATAATAAAATTAGCTACAAAGTACATTTACATACAAATTTTATTACGATACGACCATATAACAGTGGTAGAGTCATGCTTAGGCACGAATGGGCCGGCTCGACCGGTGCGATACCACGATCTCACAGAAAAGCGGTTGTGAACCAAGGCTTGCTTTGCATTTCCCCGAAATTAGTGAGGTTTCCGGAGACCCAACTCCTCCTTTTCTCTTTGATAAGGAGCTGAAGGAGAGATAAGGAGAGGAAATGAGGGGAGAGGTCCCCTCACCCACCTTTCCTTTTTCCTATCTCCTCATCCCCCCTTCCCTTATTTCCCCACCCTCCATCCCTCATCACCCTCCAAGAAGGACAACGCAAAGCAAAACTATAAGACGTAAGTTAAAGTTGAGTTTCAAATTTTGTTTATATAGTTGGTTCGTTACAAGTGCAGTTAAGAAAAGCGTGTTAAAAGTTTACTAACAACTAGTATACGAAATTCAGCATGGTTTTTAAAACGCCTCCGACTAGAAACAAAAAAAAATAATAATAGTTGTCTAGTTGCCGCAATAAAAAATAACAATATCTTAAAAAAATAGCAATTTCTTATAGCATGTACTCGTAATATAAGAAAAGCAAAACCGATTTCACTTTTTGCACTGTTTTTGCAACTTTCACATAAGGAATGATTTGTGAGTCGCGAAGGACTTGACAAACAGAGGCAACTTACGTAACGATCAGCCTGACTGTTGGAAATTGTGGAAATCGAACCCACGGCCTCTGGCTCGGCAGTCAGGATCACTAACCACTAGACTCAGAGACCAGTAAATTACCTAATAACTAACAGTATTACAGTTAGACTATTTCAATACATACATGGACACCAATTAGCCTATTGACTCAATAGAAGACCTTAGTACTACTTTCAAGTGGTGGTGAACCTCTATTGAGCCTTATGAAACATTAAGTTTTGTCAACTCTGTTCAAGGTTTGCTTCAATAAAGATTGTAATTTCCTTCTATTCATAAAATCCTCATAGTTACATGCACAGTACTGGCATATTGGCACATAAAACATAAGTTTTCTGTCAGAATTCATACCAGAGGCATTTGTTTCTTTGACTCTTAAGTCATAAATTAAGCATACAGCACAAATATAGCTCATAAATAGCTTATTAAATAATAAATAATATGGTGTATTTGCGATAGTACGGGAAACTGCCTGTCTGACCTTTGGATGCTAAAACCTTGTAACTCACGATAATTAAAATTGTATAAAAAATTAAAAATTGTCTGCCATTAGGTACAACAGTTATTCTGTGTTTATTTATATATTGAAATATTAGCGCAGATGAGATCAATTGATATTGTAATATCGACCACTTTAACTCGACCCTGAAAAAGACATTCATATTTGTCTTTCCATATCTGATATTTAAAAGTATAAAATAACATCTTATGATAGCAGAAACATGTACACATATATTCAAATACATGTTTAATTTATTATATCCCATATCTAATTATACTACCTCACCACGCAGCTTATTGCGCTTCAATGTAGCTTTTATCTTTATGATATCTAATTTAATTTTGCTCATCATCCAGCTTTATATTAAAACTGATGATGATTTCGTGAGACTAACCAACGACAGTTCATCTATCTATCTATATCTGACTATCTATCTAAAATATTTAAGGAGATAAATGCAAACGTATAGTCTATGTTGTTGATTTGATATTTAGTCACGCTAAAACGACCGAACGAATCTGGATGAAGCTTCGCACAAAGATAGATTATAATGTACATAGCCATGCTCAAGCTGCTTACTTTTATCCCGGGGTAATGTACTGTTCTAAATTTCCACGCGATCGACGTCGCAAGCAATAGCTAGTTTATTACTATAGCCATCCATTTTTTTTATAAAATAGGTGAACAGGCGAACAGCCGGATCAAATTAGTTGCAAAAACCTAAGTAATCTAGAAGCGTTGCTTCACAAACGTTTTTTCTGTGAGGCCATGGTATTTCACCATTCGAGCCGGCCCATTCGTGCCTTAGCATATAGGTTCTACAACGATAAATATTCATATATTCTAGTAATATCGATATATAGAATCTTTAAGCAAAAAAAGAATTAGGCCTCCGATGTGACTTTCCATTGTTGAAATCAATTAGTTTCTAATGATTTGGATAATTAAGAACACTATAGTCAAATACTAACTGCATTCAAAACTAAGATCACATTCATGCAGTTTAGTTATCGTGAGCGGTTGTGGTGACTTTTTTGTGATAAATACTGTCCCTTTTCTCTTTTATCTAGTCTTTGTTCTTTCTGTTTCTCTTCTTTGTTCTGACACTGTGTTAAAATGTTTTTTTGTTTCTGTCATGGTGGCGGGTTATTGCGACAACGTTATCTAGCAACTATAAGGTAATAAATAGACAGCTAATTACTCCAATGCAAAAAAAAAAACAATTATTTACGACTATCCGGGTTTACGTTACTTCAGTCTTGCGTAATTTGATTGTATATCGCGGCTGATATCCTGTTTTATATTTAGAATCACGCCGTAGCAACCGGTCCATCGCCTTATAGAAATCTTTTATGATACACTAAACCGGTCAGTAAAAAGGAAACAGTCATCAAGTAGTGCACACAGAGAAACATGCGAAGGCCTAGTATCAGCGGATCAGCTACTTAAAATGCAAAGCCACGCGATCATTTGATTTATCCTTTTGTTCTCCGGTCATGTTCGCAACCTCGCCAAAGACTTTGAATCGACACAAATAACATTTAACTCAGTAACACTTATCTATATTAGGAAAGCCTGTTTATTTTACGCCCCCGCTTTTCCTTGGTATTAGGATACTTATTGGCACTCTAAAAACTTATGGTCAACTAACTCTTGATAGAAAGAAATAATTTTCATATATTGTTTTTGTTTATAATATGGATTGTACGAATATATGCGTAAGACACTATTAGATCATTGAACGTGATTATGAGTTTTATTTTAATTTGCTGAACTTATGTTTTAATTTCTTTCCAGATGAGGTATCAGCAGCGCACACCCACATTGGCGGCGGCACTATGGGTGTTGTTCACCCTCCTGCTCCCAACTGATACACAGTTTGCTAATACAATTAGCTCGTTCATAAACTTTTTGCAAGAAGGCTCAAAACAGCTTGACAACGAACCACCTGACCAGACCACTCCACTATCTGAATACGACTTCATAATCGTAGGAGCGGGTACCGCTGGGTGTGTCCTCGCAAACCGACTAACAGAAATTCCAGAATGGAAAGTTCTACTTGTAGAAGCGGGGCTTAATGAAAACTATGTGATGGATATTCCTCTATTGGCTAACTATCTGCAGTTCACTTCTGCTAATTGGGGATATAAAACAAAACCATCAAACAAGTATTGTGCGGGATTTGAACATCAACAATGCAACTGGCCCCGTGGAAAGGTGATGGGAGGCTCTAGTGTGTTAAACTACATGATATATACGCGTGCAACTGAACATGACTATAACCGTTGGAGAGATATGGGAAATGAAGGCTGGGGATGGGATAATGTGCTCACATATTTCAAAAAAATTGAAAACTTTAACATACCTAATTTCAAGAATAAGGACTACCATGGAAACAAAGGATATCTCAATGTTGAACATGCCCCCTTTCGTACTAACAAAGGCAAAGCGTGGGTTAAGGCAGCTCAAGAGTTCGGTTTTAAATACGGAGACCATAATGGGCCTGACACGACAGGGGTATCTTTCCTTCAACTTTCAATGAAAAATGGAACTCGCCATAGTGCAAGTAGAGCTTACTTGCATCCAGTAAATGGTAGAAATAATCTTCACGTATCTAAAGGAAGTATGGTTACTAAACTTATTTTTGATGACACTAATACAAAAGTAATAGGCATTGAATTAGAAAAACAAAATAGAAAACTAAAAGTTTTAGCCAGAAAGGAGGTAATTGTATCAGCTGGTGCTATTAATTCTCCACAGTTATTAATGTTATCGGGTATTGGACCAAGAGCTCACTTAGAACAAATGAGAATCAATGTCATCAAAGATTTACCAGTTGGCTATAACTTAATGGATCACATCGCAGCCGGTGGAGTCCAGTTTCTAGTTCGTCAACAAAACACAAGTTTATCGACGGAGTACGTGTTAAACAATTTAGACTTAGTTTTTAAGTGGATGAGAAACCACAAAGGTCCACTATCTGTCCCTGGTGGTTGTGAAGCTTTGGTGTTTATGGACCTTAAGGAAAAATTTAATTCTACTGGATGGCCAGACATGGAACTGTTGTTCATATCCGGTGGACTGAATGCTGATCCACTATTGCGTCGAAATTTTGGTTTTGACGACCAAATTTTCACCGACACGTATGGGCCATTAGGTAAATCCGACGTATTCATGATATTCCCTATGTTAATGAGACCAAAATCTAAGGGAAGGGTCATGCTAAAAAGCAAAAACCCGAAAACCCATCCATCGCTAATAGCAAATTACTTTGAATACCCTGAAGACTTGCAAAAGATTGTGGAGGGCATAAAAGTGTCGATAGAGATTGCGAGACAGCCTGCAATGCGAAAAATTGGAACCAAGTTGTACGATGTACCGATAGAGGACTGTCTTAAATATGGACCGTTCGGCAGCGACGCATACTTCGCTTGTCAAGCTCAGATGTTCACTTTCACAATTTATCATCAAAGTGGAACGTGTAAAATGGGAAAGGAAGAAGACCCGACTTCTGTTGTAAACTCAAGGTTAAAAGTGCACGGTATAGACCGTCTAAGAGTGATAGATGCTAGCATAATGCCAGAAATAGTCTCTGGTCATACAAATGCTCCGGTTTACATGATAGCTGAAAAAGGTGCAGACATGATAAAAGAGGATTGGGGTAAATTGTTAGTTTTATGAGATATTACGTTTCTATGGCAGATCTGTGATGTAATTATAGCTATAAAACATTATTTATTTTAGCAAAATGGTTTTAATGCACCTTTAATATATTTTGTGGCTAGAATCATACTTTTACGTTAATCGACTTTAGGGGGGGGCTCTTAAATAGCTAAAGGTACTTAATGAGAGAGAACCAAAACAATGCCTTTGTATATATACCTTATACCATATACCATGTAATCAGGGAAGTTTTGATAAGATATACTAACATAATTAGGCTAAAATGTATCAGTCTGTTTGCAATCACTTTAAAATCACGTCTAAATAGTAAAATGTATCGAATTGTAACAGACTAAGCTGTTTTAATTATACCAAAAAAAACATAGTAATAGTAATATTTAATATATATATATATGCCTTTCATTATTTCTTTCATATATTAAATATTACTATGTTTTTTTTGGTATAATTAAAACAGCTTAGTCTGTTACAATTCGATACATTTTACTATTTAGACGTGATTTTAAAGAGATTGCAAACAAAACAACTGTATCGGTACATTATAGATACAAGTAAATTATCAATGTTTTCATTAATTTATCAAAGTCTATATTTTAGTGTCCTTCTTTATGCGTTGTAAAACTTTTCTTGTAAAGCCAAGCGTTTCTTATTTTTAGCCAGAAAGCTAGCGTCGTAGTCGCAGTTTAAAACTGTTTAGGCAGAATTCAGACCTGAACTCATATGTAAATATATGTGTCATACGCCTTTTGAGTCTCAAAGGCTGATCTCGTTGCTGACTTGTCAAAATCATAGAAATCAAATCAGAAATGTTTTCTTTACAACTAAGTACGAAGTGAAATTATTTATTACAGCCGAGTCAATCACCATCCAAGATAATAAAAGAAGTGAATCTACTATTACATTTATTAGAATAAAATAAAATAGAATATTTATTTATTTGTACATTAATCTCATTGAAGTTTTATTCATGTCCTACATATATAAGAAGTATTTAAAATATTTCGTTTTAGTTTTTAAATAATTGTCAAACATAAAAAAGGTATTTAGAGACCAGATTGTGACACATAATTATTTGTAGAGTTGAATAGGGCCACTTCATCTCTTCCCGGTATTGTAGTAAAATTAAAAGTCGTAAACCCATGCTTATACACGAATGGATACTGGCTCGACCAGTGCGATACCACGGCTTTACAGAAAACCGATTGTGAAGCAAATTAGGAATTTCCAGAAGCCCAACTCCAACTCTTCTTTCTCCTCACCCTTGTTCCCTCTTCCCTTTTCTCATATCCTTACACTCACTTCACTTCACTCTCTCTTCTTTAACTTCCCCTCGTCCCTCATCACCCTCAAAGGCAGCGTACTTACGAATCTCGGGGTGCAGGTGTCCATGGACGGCGGTTGTCAGTTATTATCAGATGACCCGTCTATTTGCCTGTCCCCCTATAATATTAGAAAAAAGAGATGGGACTTATATCTATCAGATAGTATACATATATACAGTGCCTAGTTGGCGGCAATAATAGGCTTGCCCGATATTATGTCAGATGGACTAAAATATGATTGGGCAAATTATGGACGTTTAAGACGGCTCATCCTGCTGCTACTACCACGAGGGTATAGGCGAAGTGTAGGGCATATCGGTATATATATGTGCTACTGTTTAAAAACTTCATGTCCTTATGAGTAAGGTGATTTTTACATTATAAAACAAAATTCTGCATCATCATCATGTATTATATCAAGCATGGAATGTCCACCGTTAAATGTAGGGCACTGGTAAAAACTAAGCAGACAAACTGCCCTTGAATACTATACAGTTGACCGTATAAGACACTGCCTTGCTGCAAATTTAAAATATTTTCTGGCATATAAAAGACATCAACGCATGAAATTGTGTTTATGTTCCACATGGATATCTTTTATATTTAAAAATAGTGTATCATCTACTAGAGATCGCATTATGGAATACTTTCGACCATTATATTTTTTTTAATCTATTTGTAACATAATTCGAGCTAAAGTTTACAATGTAAGTTGAACGTTGTCGTTGTATAGACTTTTCGTATAATAAAAGATAGGCAATTAAGTCTAATCTTTCAATTATTTGTATTTAATTTATACAACATAAATTCAAAATGAAACAGTAAAGCGGCAGTAGCGTTATGGATAAAGCGTCAGGCTAGCTTTCAAGTGGTTTTACCCACACAAGCATTTAGTGACCCACGTGGCTAGAATTCTTTCGGATGGCTAAAATTCAAACTGAAATCAAGTGTGTTTTACTGTCTCTGCTTACTTTTCCCTATCTGTATGTTTGTATTATTTTATATTATTTCGTTTTATTACTTCAGAAAAAGTTATAGCTGAACATTCATATAAGTAAAAACATAGCAGCAAATGGCCAATTACGAGTTTTCACACTTGTAATACATGGATTATTTAAACAATTATGATTTTGAAGATTTATCGCATATCATTATATGTGTATTTTATGAAACTGCTTATAGCTGTTCCTCGTTTAATCTATCCGGTGTCGAGTTTCTGTAATGCGGTTTATTTTAGATAGATAACTGTTGATGATAAATGTTTTATAGCTGTAAGAACACAACCAGGCGCTGTGAAATCTAGTAAATAAAGAGAACTAACTAGCTAATAAGAACACATTTTAAAATGTTTTCAGTAAAATACAGTACACCAGTAAAAGACAGTAGTCGATTTCTGTGTCATTTAGTGAGCCGATCTTTTCATTTGGGCAGTGATTTTTACAAAACAAACTTCTTATATCGCCACGTATAATATAAATTAATTGGACCAATATTTTAGATGTAAAAATCACTGTGAACTCTATTTTGGTACTATTCGCTCGGCAAAGTCTAAACATCAAGTGAGTATGAGGAGAAACGCCTAAACAAATCATTTAATTATCAAGAATCTGTGCTATTTATATTTAGTTTTTGTAAAATAAGGTATAAGAGTCAGTTACAATAGACTGGTACTTTGAGTAACTAATCAACAACGCAAAGAAGTTATAGTTCAATTCTTATTGACATTTTGAGATACCAAACCCTAAATACAAACTGTATCGCTGACCCTTAAGAGGCAAATTTTTCATCGAAACAGTCACAGAGTACACAGTATAAAAGCTATTTTACTAATATCGGAAACAAAAAAATAACTTAGAACGTCAGTCCATATAATTGAACTTTTTTAAATTGGGTAAGACAACGCCTCTTTTTTAGTTCATTGCAAACCTTAAAACGTTAAAATATTTAGTGCGTTCTAGGCGCCTAAGTTAATATTTTATAGCACGCCAATACATATATTAAAATGAAGCTTATCTGACTGAAAAAATACGTATAATAAATACATATTTTACTACAAGTGGCAACAATTAATAAAATTATATTATGATTTGATTTGCGTACTAACACACTATTTTGGCGAGGGATATTTAAATAGCAATTCTCATTCTAACCATATTTTGCTACTTATATTCTTAATACAAATAATTGAAAGAGAAGCAGACATAAAAAAAATCACATGTTATCCCAAACATGTCGGATCGCGGAAACCTGGTGCTCCAATAAGCTTCTTAAAAATGATATTGCATACAAAAACCAAAGTTTGTATTTTTTTTGCTCTGTATCTGTATCAAACATTTATACATCATTTACAGTACTGCCGTGTTTAAAATAAATATATATGTACTAAACAGTATTTTATCATGTCCCGCGACCACTCGATTGAATGTCCAACCTATGAGATACAAGACAGAGTATTTAACGTCACGCAGTGGAATACTCACTCACCAACAGGTAAACCGGTTGTTCGCCTATACCCCTACACTATAAAAAACGCAGAGGAATAGAACGAAGCATAATAAATGAATAAGCTAAATTTAAAATATTAATTTATAACTACACGTTTTTGAAGGCACTACACTTGGTAATCGGGAAAGCTCAAGGTTATTTAAACCTGGATCGCCTCCTTTAACAAGTTAATAAAAGCATATTACCCATCATTAAATACATATGTATGTCAATATAAAAAGCTAGTTATATATCTAATAAATTTATACAAATTTGCTTTTGATCAAATCAAATCAATCATTTATTGGGTCAAATGTGGATCTATAACATGTGAGTTAAGTAGTTAAATCGGGTCCAACACCTAATTATAGCTTGCAAATATATATTAAAAACTCATTCTAAAACTAACTACTTTTGACATGTTACTAATACTGCTTAATTATTTACGAAATATTTAAAATGGTGCATACGAATTGTGCTATAAGAGATTGCAAGTCATCATCTCACAAAAATAAGGAACTGCGGTTACATCAATTGATACACTCTGGAGAAAGGTAAAAAGTATTCAATATGGTTTAGATAGTTGTAGAAAATCTTATAATTTACGTTAGTAATATGGGTAACGATATTTTAAGTACAAACAAACACATGTGCATATGTAAGTATAAGTAGACACATGATAATATTTAGTATTGGATGTTTGCATGTCATTTTGCGATCCAATATATAAATCTAAAGTGTTAAACCACATTCGTATATAATTAAGTTGTGTTTGAGTTAATATGTAGAGAACGAGTTGATTGCGAATCAATAAATGGATAATAAATAATCAGTATTGTTTACTTGTGCCAAGTGTGTAGGGACAAAGCGTCAGCGTCTAAACTTTGTTGGCATTTTTCTCGACTTCAAAGGCGTCGTCCTACGGGTAGGTTTTTCTGTGTACAATTAAAGTTATTTGAACATTTTCTTAAGCGAATGACATAAGCAGATTTGACAAATTAAATGTTCAGCATTCAATCAGCATTGGCCTTTAGCCTACTGTTTTACAGCCTAAGTTTATGACAATTCAATGTACATTAACATCATAATACGCATGAAGCTGTTTATATTTTAAATAAATACGAGTAACGTCGATTTAGCCAAAGCCGTGTCTGAACTTTAAAAATATTCTTGTACATACTTTAACAGAACTATGTATATAAAAAGCGTTGATAAGTTTGAAATAAAATGTTGATATAAATATTAATCTCATATTTTTACATATATGTATATCGTTAGTTTATAAAAATTGTATGTTTAAGAATATAATTAATGTTCACACAGAGGCAAATAATAACACAGATAGATAGATATATTACATTTCACTTGTACAATAAGGTTTCACCGTTAATATGAAATAGGAAACATGTCTATTTTTTCCAGGCAACCTTAGGATGGAGTGGAAATTTAAATAAACTGGTGGGAAGCGACAGCGCATGAAGAAAAGCGTGTCATCTGTTACATAGTAAATATATATTTAACTCAATAGTTTGTGTCCCCTTAAAATATAACAGAAACACGGGGTAGGGGACTTTATGCAAGAAAGGAGTGAAATGTCATCAGGTTCAAGTGAATATGAGTATATGACTTTCTTCTTCCGTTATGCCTGATTTCGATGTAGCGTTAAATCCTCACATATACCGGGTGTCACTGGCTATTAATTGTTTAAAAAAATATCAATACCTATTTATACTCGTAGCTGTATGGAGTATTTTGTTTACGTATTAAGTACAGAAATCTTCAATTAGTATGAATAATCATTTAAAGTCAGAACGGAAATGTCATTTGCCCGAGATCATTATCATTTTAATATAAGATTTGTCCTCATTTCACCACGAACAAGATTTGGTAACAAATCTACAAGTATTTTGATTTGGCAAGCATAGAAAGCATGAAACTAATATTTTATCGGTTAAGTATACCTTAGGTTTAGTTTGTACATGTTAAAAAGTTAAGTACTTTGTAAAAACTGAGTCTTTTTTTAATATAGGGGCCAACGAGCAGTGTACCGTCCACCTTTGAGGGGAGGTGAAAGCGAGGAGGGAAAGACGGGATGGGCATTTGGGGAGGGGTAAAAGGGTAAGGTACTGTAATCTTACCTACTCGGTGAAATACAATGCAAGCATTGTTTTACAACCAGTTTTATATGAGGCCCTGGTAATACTCCGGTAGAGCCGGTCCATATACATATATGTGTATGTGTAGTGCATATTTTTATATGTGCATTTGAATAAGCATAGCTACTGCAGCAGCTTTTAATATTTAAAAAATTGTTAATTCATTCTCAATGTAAATAAACTTTAATAAGACAGGTTAAACAAGACCTTTACGGCTTTAATTATGCCTTGCACCATTAACTTAATATAATTACTTCAGCAACTAGACCAGTCTGTTCGTCTGTCCCCTATATTAAAAAAAAACATTTGAATTTGGAATCTGTGGAATCTTTGGAAACTCTCCTTCCGCTTTTTTCGAATGTTTGTGTACCGGGCTATTGATAGGTACAATAAAAACTCCTCTACTTTTGTCAGAAAAAGATTTAGCCGTCCACGTAGTATAAAGCAGTGAAGAAAAAATTTTTGTCAGTGGTAGAGCCATGCTTAGGCACGAATGGGCCGGCTCGACCGGTGCGATACCACGGCCTCACAGAAAACCGGATGTGAAGTAACGCTCGCGTTGTATTTCCTTGAATTGAGTGAGGTTTCCGGAGGCCCAATTCCCCCTCCCCCTTTTCTCTCCCCTCATCTCCTTTCTCCTTTTTTTCCATCTCCTCATCCCTCCTCTCTTCTTTTCGCTCCCTGCATCCCCCATCCCTCATCACCCTCAAAGAGCGGGCAGCGCACTTGCGACTTGAGTTGCAAGTGTCCATGGACGGCGGTGTCACTTACCATCAGGTGACCCGTCTGTTCGTCTGTCCCCCTATAGTATAAAAAAAAAAAAAAAAAGAATTCAAAGAAATCCTGTTGGAAAGCAAAAGCAATATTTTAATAAGCAGTTTATGCTAAAAGCTCTATAGAAGCTTCCCAATTAGTTCCCAAATAGTTGGAGGGGTGTAAAATATCAAAAAAGGAAGAAAGAGAAAGAAAGGAAAAAGGTATCAAAACATCGGCAAAAGTGATCAAGACACTATTCTTGAGAATGTGATTAAGCCTCGTTCCATAACCAAGAATGGTTGTTTCAGCAAGACAGCACCGGGTCATAGAGCTGGATCCACGTAAGCGTGGTTGGAAACGAACGTTTCTGAAGACTGGCCGTCATCTAGCCCTGCTCTTAATCTGCTGGATTATGATTTATGGACAGTTTTAGGATAGTATGGCATGCTCTAAACGCCATGATGACTTGAAATCTCTAACACAATCCATAAGATTGGAAGTAAAGAATTTCACAACTGGCCTTTACGTTTAAAGGACTGTATTAAAGCAAAAAAGAGATAATTTTAACTAAGCTTCACATAATTTTAATGCTATTAGGTATATTAATGTTTAAACTGACATACATTACAGTAATAACTGTTTTATGCAACAGTAATAAAATATTTCTTCTTGTAACAATATTTAAGGCAAGACTAGACTAGACTATATATACTTATGTGTATTTCTTTTTTTAATATATTACATAGATCACTGCATTACCTTTATAAATTAAATTTAAATACTAGACACAGGTTGTTGCTACAATTATTTTGTGGAAATTCCAAGCTTATTGGGCCTAGACCTAGAGAACCGGTGTACCTAGCGTGGAGCCACCGGTAATGATGTAAAGTAAGTTGGCAATTAAGGAACAAATAGGAAAAAGGAAAAATAAACATAAGGTAATTTACTAGTTTTTCGTGGTTTTTTTTTTTTGTTAATGAGAACCCCTCGGGCCAGGGTTTACTGTGGAACGGTGAGTGAGAATCGATGTAATAAAAAATAGTAAAAGGAACTGTATAGCATTGGAATGTTTTTTTTTTTTCATTTTGTTAATATAGGTAGCATAGGACAACAGCTCTTCCCTGAACCTCACTATAAATATGTATTAAACTCATTTTTATGCAACTCAAACTCAGTAGTAAGTGCGCTGCCCCCTTTGAGGTTGATGAGGGATTAAAACAAAAAAGAACATACATACATTTCCTCTAAAAACATAACTCTCCTTCTTGTGCAGTCGGGTAAGAAGGAGATAGCTGTGTTCACCTTATGCAACAACATGCAGTATTACCATACTGTGACATAAAGTGAACATAAAGTGACACGCGTAAGAGTTCATTAGCTAGTAATAATGTAGGTGTCATTTGTAATTTGATGTAGCCTAGTAATTCAGTTCCTTGTTAGAAAACAATGTGTCACTAATTCTGTAAATATTTCTTACTTCATCATCAATGCCCCGAACTTCACTTGTAAAGAGTGGAAAATCTGTCTCATACCACATCAGCGAGCCATCGGCGAAAAAGTTATGTCGGAATCGGACCAAGTGTGTTTCGTCACGAATTTCTATTTCAAAGGGCTCAGGCATTACACATAACATAATGAAGATGTCACTGGACCTACGAAGTACTTTACTATATGTGGATAAGTCAGGTTGTTTCAAAGTCATGAACGGGAGACGTGTGCCCCTTAAAGATGATACCCTCTAACTAATCATAAAAAAATAAATTAAGTACATAACCTAATAAGGATGGTATTTAAAACGGGCTAATGTCTGGAAGTACCGGTCGTTTAGAATTACCTTTTTCCTTTTTTTTTATATTGGCCTACCATAGTGACTCCACTTTGCCTGATGGAAAGCAATAAGTGGAGTCCAAGAGTAGTGGTCACCATCCTCATTGCATATCTAGTCGTGTCAGTCAGCATGGTGACCCAGACGATGGCGGCCTGGTGACATGCTTTTTAATGCCCCGCTTAAAAAACCCGGGATCAAAGTGGGAAGTAAACACGTGCTGGTAGTGAATCCAGGCTTTCACCGTTCGGCACAGGAAAGAAGAGCCTAACCGTTTAATTCCGGATCGTATATTTTCCACTCTCAAACGGTGACTCTTCGGACCAGCACATGTAGTCGTGTAGAGGAAGGGAAGATGGAACCAATTGGAAAAGCTCCTCAGAACACTCTCCGTGATGTAGGCGATAGAGGACTGCTATAGGGGCGACATCTCTTCGCAACTGCAGAAGCTCAAGAGACGTCCGAGACAACGAGAGTACCAAAGATGAGAGCAGTACTCAACGCAGGAGCGAACCTGGGTCTTGTAAAAGACACAGTTGCTAGAGGCGAGAAGAACCGTCTCACCTTGTTCAATACACAGAGCTTCCGCTAGGCCGTCTTAGTTAAGCTCTCGATGTAATCGCGCGGATTGAGATCCCCAGGATTCATACCAAGGATATTAAGCCTATCCTGTAGTGGCAATTGAGTTTTCTGAAGAATATGAAGGGGAAGGAATGGAGGCTATTTGTTAGAAAACGCGAACGCTTGTGTTTTCTTGGCGCCGAACTCGACCAGATTCTCACAACCCCATTGAGAAATGCGGCTCAAGTCTCGGTCGAGCTCAGCGACAAGCTCCTGTCGTTTTCCGTCAACGTCTGCTAGCTTGGCAGCAGGATGTCTAAAATATCACCCGTGTACTGTGCTGTCGTCTGCATAACAATGTATGTGGCCAAAGGCCAACATGTCATTGATAGGCAGAAGGAACAGCGTAGGGTGGAGCCCTGAGGTACCAGCGCTTACCTGCTAAAGTCATAGGCCACACCATTGCAGAGAACCCTAATGCGGCGCTTGTAGAGGAAGGCAGCAACCCAGTTGCAGAGTTTGGGCGGCAGACCAAATGCATGAAGTTTGGAGAGAAACGAGCGGTGCCAGACCCCATCGAAGGCCTAGGCAATGTCGAGACTGATGGCCATCCACAGCCTCACCCCAAAAGTGTTTTACGTACGCTAGAAGATCACCCGTGGATCGGTTCGGCCTAAAATATTTTTTGTAGAACATAGAACTTATTGAGGAATAAAACAGTTTAGCACGCTACAAGTCTTAAGAGCGGAGCTGTAAGCATAAACGAACTTGAAACTGCGAGGAACGTTATTATAGAATTAGACCGAATTTCAGAGGTAATTAAGAATGATAAATGATTTTGACAGTGTTACAACAATTGCTCCGGTTACCGTTAACGTAAGAAATGCGTGGTGTGACGAAAACATGTATTTCGGACACACAACCAGTTTTTTTAAACGACGCAGGTCGTTCGAACTCAGACGACATTCTTACAAAATGTAACAACAAAAAACTACTCCTATATTCGTATTCAGCTAATTTCTAACTTTCCTTTTTTTTGTAGTATATGTATGTATGTACTTTTCGTTCAAAACAGCAAACGTTTAACCATTTTATTTTAGTTTTACTATGTATGTACTAACCCAATATTTTATTATGAGATAGGGGGCAGACGAGTAGACAGGTCACATGATGGTAAGTCCACCACTCGGGCTCAGGAGTCACAGAGTCACGAGTACGGTTACTATACCTCAAGAAAGAGCTATTTACATAGTATTGGAACCAATAACACGGGTAATCTATTATGGAACATTAGCCGTCAGTCAGAAAACATGTACCCCATGTGATACCATCTTCATTTTTATATTTTATATTTTTAAGACATCCGCACTAGGATTAATTCTTTTACGTTGGAAACACTCAAATAACGGACACAATGAATACCCAGTTCCCCCAACCAGTTAATACAAGTATATCTGTATACAAATATTTGAGAATACTCATTACGGATTCGTTCATCTGGACAAGAAAAAGCTTGAAGTAGCACTAGGACACATGGGGTGCTGGCTAAAAAACCTCCACGTGGTGCATCCTGGGCAACGTCGGCGACGACGCCGACACCTCTGTTTTTGAGGAGGGCGTCGTCGCCAACGGCTAATCTTCTGGCTAGAAGAGGTGCTACCTTTCTTCGACCACTCGGTCGAGGCCTGGCCCAACAGAGCGGGCTTGTATGCCGATGACTCTGTTGGCTCTTCGCTCCTCGGAGCTGTGAGGAAGGAAACCTCAATAAAATATTATACGTGGTAGAGCCATGCTTGGGCACGAATGGGCCGGCTCGACCGGTGCGATACCACGGCCTCACAGAAAACCGGTTGTGAAGTAACGCTTGCGTTGCATTTCCCCGAAATGAGTGAGGTCTCCGGAGGCTCAAAATCCCCCACCCCAGGGGGGTACCAGCGCTAGAGTTGGAGAATCCCCCCCTGGACGTCCACCCTCAGTACGGAATATACCTGAGCGTGTAAGCCCAGGCTGCCCCTCGTATTCTGGGGGGGGGGGCTCAACTGCGCTCTCAAAATCTGTTCGGGACAAGAGAAGGCATACCATGGCACCCCCTGTCACGTTTACGTTTACATTTTACATTCTAACCTCGACACTGTCCACCACCACCTGGAGACAGCAAAGCCGGCCTTGCTCTTTTTAACCGAGACGCAGATATCATCTCCAGCGGACACATCCTACCTCTGCTACCCTGGGTACGGACTGGAACACTCCTTTGTTCCTAAGGCTGGTGTATGCGTGTACGTTAGGGATGATATCACTTCTCGCCGCCTCGGCAATCTTGAAGGTAGGAACCTCTCCATCTTATGGCTACGTGTAGACTGCGACGACCATCCCCGCATCTACGTATGCCTCTACAGGTCCCATAGCGGTGATGCCGAAACGGACCGACTCATCGACCACGTCCAAATGGCTACAGACTCAGTGCTCCAGCAGGTCCCATCCGCAGAGATTGTGATTCTTGGCGACTTTAACGCCCATCATATATAGATCATAATCATCCAGCCCATACAAGACACCTTTCAGTAGAATCACATCTCATTGCAAGAAATACTGTTCCCAGTATAGCTTTAGGCTCAAGTCTTTAAAGGTTATTTTTAACTCCTATAACAAAAGTGAACGTTTGTACTGGATACAAGTTTGTAGGCTAGATAGTACGTAACCCGTAAAAAAAACGAAAACCACTCCTTAGTTCTATATAAATGGCGTACTAGACGATATACAAAACACTTGATTACAAAAAATCGTTATTTGCCTTCTTATTGTCTTATAGAATATAATACTAAAATATTACTTTTAGATATTTATTTAACGAATGAATTATATATCCTAGGTGTATTTTATGATACATTAGAAGTATTGGGATAAGTTAGCCGATAGTCGTCAAAGGTCACTGGTACAGTCAGCAGCAAAAGTCGTTCAAACTGTAAGTCAGATTTAGTTATACAGATTGGGTAGAATGTCACGTGTATAGTGAGGTTGTAACTGAAATCGCTTACTCTGAAAACTGGACTGCCAAGATTATAAGAATGACTATTGAGTGTCTTCGTGAAATCGATACTTAATAAATACACTGGGAGTATATAATGGTCAAGAAATGAGAGAAAAACATTGTTACACTGAATGTTACGAATAAACTAATAAAGCTAATGTTATAGTTCTTGTTTCGAATTTCAAAGTATTAGTGTAGGCAGCTAGTTACTTTCACCTTCTACTGACGTTATACTTCAAACAATATATGTACGTAGTGTAGGTTTCTGTCACAGTTAAAATTGTAAATTCGAATGCGAGTGTTTGTTTATTTACACTTTCCTTAACTATTAAAATTATCATTAACTATGTTGGGGGTACAGTAAAAGTATGGTTCCCGAGGATTTAAAAAGTAACGTTAAGTCAAACTAAGCTGCGGATTAAAGCTGAAGGACTATTCTTCTGGCTTTTACCATATTAAAATCAAGGTCAGTCAGCTGCAACAAGCATTGCATTACAGTTAATTATATTTTGAATTAATGTGTTCAGTTCTTTTTCTTGCTGATGGTAACTGTGTGAGCTGCCCCAGACTCTAGTTTCTTTACTTAAGAATCAATTCATACGTTACTAGATCGGCAGCGTAGCCGCATGGCTTACAAGATACCTTGTATTTGAGTGCAAATCGAGTTAAAGGGCCTAGATTGTGAAATTGTCTGTGCTTAATTAAATGAGTAAGTACTTTGTGTTTATTATTTGGTGCGATGACGTACTATTATATTATGAAGTTAGTGTTACATCTCAGAAGCTACCTACCTAAATATTATTGGAAGTATAAAAGTATTTTTTGTAATACAAGCTATCAAATAACTTGTTTAGGGTATACCGACACGATGTGACACCTCTATAAATGTTTTTTACCTTTTTTTTTACTTCAGTGTAGCAAAATAATTAAAAAAATAAACAAGCTCGGTACCATTTAAACTTTTAAATTCAGCTCTACTTTCTATAGCTGCATACTGATTAACACATTGAACAACCACCTATGAAAACAACTCTGAATAACTATTAAATACATCTTTGTTATGTCAGTGCAGCAATATCTATTGCGTTTTAGGTCTAACATCGTTATTATTATGTACTACTTTCATAACAACCTAAAACCAGGGTTAGCGCGAGTTAGAAAGATACCAAAAAAGGCCTTTGAGAAAAATGAGACCACCTTTAAACAACGACATTTATCTGCAACATATAAAAGCTTCTTTTTTTTCTTTCAATTAAAATAAAACATATTAGAATACGTCACCAACTACCAATCACTAGGTAAGGATTTACATCGCAGCGAACCTTCTTAATGTCTTTCCTAGGACGTTTAAGAGTAAAGTGCGTAGGTTTTTTTGGATAGGTGCGTCCCAGACGTCTTTTTTATTTTGCATTGGTTAATGTGGAAGATTTACGCCTTTTCGAATTAGCAATATTAAATAACATGAAGGGGTTGAATTGTATCTATGAATGAATATACGTGATTCCATACAAATATGTTTGTATTTGCAAAAAAAAATTCCTATTTTAGATCTACAACACATACAGAAACTATGTTTACTGTAGGTCTAGATAGGTATGTGTACCTACCCTATGTGTATATACCCTACTCAACAAGCATATTTTATTAATCCTGGTTATAGAGGATTAAAAAAAACTTTTGTTCAAGGTTCGAATCTATGGCCTACGAAGACATTAACTCAACTATAAAATGAAGCATAAGCCTAAGTCATCTATTTTATCTGAAAAACAAAATTACATCAACAGAACATTTGTGCTTTTGTTTTTTACTTATATTCCTCAAAATAAAAAAAATTAAAAGCCTTTTATTTCTATTATCATAGATTAAATTGAATTTCCCTTAATTCTAATAAAATAATAAAGTATTATGAATTATGAAAAAAATATATATGTACATATATATGTAGGGAGTAAAATAGGGACCCCTCAGCCTCGTGGTTTATTATAGCAGGCGACTAAGGCATACGACTGTTATCTATCGAGCGTATATACACGAAGCGCGGTTGCCGGCAATAGGCTCGGGCCCTATTACGTCAGCAAGCCCAGCTATACTCGGCAAAATGTGGGCGTTTGAGAAGCTTTTGTGTACCTTTATGTGTATCATGAGTGTATGCATCACATATTTACTTAATTATAAATGTTAGTAGAGAAGACCACCTCGAGTGAAGGCCTACTTTATCTTCTTATATCAATAAAAAATGTAAATAACTTATCAACACTGTAAAAAATATAATAACGTATTAATGGATAGGTGTTGAATGTAATTTATTGTATGTTTTGTACATACATAAATAACATTCTCATTAGTTATGTTTATACACATACATATATGCACATGAACATTACTAATGATAATGTCATTTTACCGCAACTTGAAGATTTACCTCGACCGTGAAAAGCTCACCTTAACAAATGTTATTAAAATAACTTAAACGTGGTCCAGAATTATCAAGCAATGTAGAAATGCCGACAGGCTGCTGCTATTATGCTGAACTATATCCCAGAGTGGTAACTATATGTAGGAAGGGGTAAGCAGAGGCGTTTTAAATACCAAATTTTTTTCCGACTAAAATGTAGTACCACTTACAGAACAAGCCTATTATTGTCAACCACGCATTTTAGCAATTAAAGACAGGAACATTAGAAGACTCGGACTTGCCGGCACCAGCCAGTTCGAGTTATAGGTATGCGACCCTGACTTGCTTGAGCTATTGCTTATACTCCCCAATCCATCTGTATAAGTAAAATCCCTTTCCTTTCTTTTTTCTATCCTCCCTTTCCAGCGAACATACTTCAAATATTCCCATCTAAATCCTAAAAATGTCCGGATGACGGCAATAGGCTTGGGCAAGCCTATTGCGGACATGGGACTAAATTATAGTCTGCAAAATGTGGTGGTGGAGGTGCTTCGCGGACACAGGCGTGAGTGTATGCATGTGTATGAATAATATGTTAACATATAAGAAAAAATTGTGCAACTACTATAGCCTTGCGAACGAGCTAGGCTCTAGTTTGTTCGACCTACAAAATGAATTACGAACCTAACTGGAAATTTTTTTTCATGCCAGCACAATTATTATAATTATAACAAGAACTAGGCATAGGCAGGCAAGGCTAAACAATTTAACACATTTAGCCAATACAAGAACACCTTTTTTTTTTTTTTTTCGTGTGGAAACCCCCTCGGGCCGTCATCCCACCGGGGTTTTCGGTGGAACAGTGTGTCGAAATCGAACCGACTAAAACCACACGGTGTGCCATACTGCGCTTAAAATTTAAGTTAAAAGTTGCGACGCTGGGTCCTCCCAAGTTGGGCAAAAGTCGCCTAAGGGCGGACGCAGCGCCGACCAGCTTTGGAGCATGCTGCCGAAAGTGCTCGTCGAAGAGCCACCTCCCGTCAAGGATCAGGCCCAGATATTTTATGTGGGCCCGAACCGGTACGAGAACCGAGTTGACCATGATTGAGGCGCCAGGGGGCGGACCACGACGGGGCCCATGGAATAGAAGGGCCTCCGTCTTGTCCAGGGCCACCCGCAGGCCCAGCGCCTCGATGCGCCTGACCACCAGTGAGGCTCCTCTGGTGGCCAAACGCACCGCCTCCTGAAAGTTCGCCCCCCGAGCAGTGACCAAAGTGACAGAGCCGTAACAGATTACGCCCAGCCCGGGGGGGAAGTCACCTCGAAGGGCCCAGTCGTACCCCATGTTCCACAGGAGCGGTCCAAGGACAGATCCCTGCGGAACACCGCGCGACATGGGCCGACGACTCAGATGTCCCTCTCGGTCCTCGTACATGACGGTACGCTCCTCTAAATAGTCTGCCACTAGTCGCCTCAGGTACTGTGGCACCCCGTGATAGCGGAGTGCTTCCCTGATGCAACTGAATGGCAGACTATTAAATGCGTTGGCGATGTCCAATGACACCGCCAACAGCACGCCGCCACAGCTCACTGCCTCTTCGGTTACGGCCCTCAGACGCAACACAGCACCGATCGTCGAACGACCAGCTCGGAAACCGAATTGAGCGTCCGACAAACCTTGTCCAGGTGCCGGACGATGCGGGCAGAGAGTACCCTCTCGAACAGTTTACCCGCCTCATCCAGCAGCACGATGGGTCTGTAGGCCGCAACCGAGTCGGCAGGCCGTCCCGGCTTATTTAAAAGCACCAGCTTCCCGATTTTTCAGCAATCAGGAAAGCGTCCGGACAACAGGCTAGCGTCGAACACCTCCCTGAGGCGGTCCGCTATGTGGTCAAGGGCCAGGGCCAGGACTCGGTCAGGGATTCCGTCTGGCCCGGGGGCGGTTTTCTTGGAGCGAATTCGTAAAACAGCCGCCCCTATCTCCGCCTCCGTGACGGGTGAAACATTATCCTCTTCGAACTCCCCGTCGTCACCGTCCAAGGGGGCCATCGACGGGGGTGAGTGCTCCACCCGTTGCGGGAAAAGGCCCTCAACCACTTCTCGCAGGAAGCTGAGCTGGAGAGTCTCGTTAAGGGGGGAGCCCAACGCGCGGAGCTTTTGTTGCGCCGCACGATAAGGGCGACCCCCCAGGGTCACGATCGAGACCCTCCAGCATCTCCTTTCTTTTCTCCTCTTTGGCGCGGCAAATGGCCAGCTTCAGAGTTTTCCGTGCCTCTCGGTACTCTTCATGAAGCCGGTCCTCTTCCCCTTCTTCGCGGTGACGCCGACGGCTGCGGGTGTAGGATCTCCGGGCACGAATGCAGGCCAAGCGGAGATCCGCCAACTCCTGGGACCACCAGTAGACCTCCTTCCTTGGAGGCCGACTACCTCGAATCCGGGGCATGGCCGCATCGCAGATATGCGTTACTGCAACGCAGAAGCGGCCTGCCCCTGTGTCAGTAGGTCCCTATCTAATTTTGAAACAGCCCACCGCGGAAAACGGGATAATGACGTATGGTGATGCCCCCCCATTCAGCAGCAACATATCCAGTACCCTTGTCTATTAACGACAAGGGCGGGGAATGAGCCGCCGTGGAGCCAACGACTGCTACAGAGCCGTCCCGGTCACCCAGCCAGTTTGGCCGGGGAGGAACATAGTAAGGTTCTGCAGCTACGGCTACACCTATCGACTACTCTGCCATGGTTTGCAGGAAAAGGTCCTGCGCACCGGCACAGTGGTTCAGGTTCGTCTGGACAAGGAGGCTGGAGGCTGGAGACTCCATTAATGGATCGTCTCTACAGCCTCCTCCATGGGCGACGGCGATAACAAACGATTAGCATCGGTGGCAGCCGGGGCCGATTGGCTAGCCACCGATGTTGTCTGAGAAGTACGGGGAGGTTTGCAGCCCACCTGCTCCATTTGATGATTTGCGGGCAAATTAACCGCGGCACATGCTGGGCAGTGAGGGGCACCGGCACATTCCACCACCTTATGCCCCGGTTGACCGCAGCGGAAACAGAGTCCACTGCAGTCGAAACAACTTTCGCACTTGATGTGGGTGTGTCCCGTCGCTAAACACTTGAAGCACCTCATCGGCCTTGGCGCCAGAATTGAAATTCGGGCGTTAACAAAACCGACAAGGATTTTCCCAGCATCACCTAATGCTTTGGCGACTGCCACTGGACAGCTGACCCACACCGTATTAAGCCCTCCTTTTCCGGGGCGGATGGTGCCAATCCTAATGTTGTCCGAGGTGCAACCTGTTTTTTGTTGGATTGCCCCTCGAACGTCGTCGATCGTGACGGAGTCGTCCAAGCCCAATACGCGTATCTCTGCGCATTTAGTGGGCACGGCGATCCGTACCCCATCTGCCTCTGCAAAGACTCCCCGCAACTTCTCAGCGAAGGTATCTGCCGTCTTCGCACCCTCAGCCCCAGGCAACTCGAGAACCCGAGCCCCCGTCTGGACAAGGCGTAATCGAGCTCCTGCACTACCGAATTCGGAAGTGAGGCAGTCTCGGGCCCTCTTGAAGACGGCAGCGTATGAAAGGCCGCTACTTGCAGCCTCCGGCATGACCATAATTACTACGGCTGCCGTTTTCGGCGGTTGAAGCTTCCGCGACTGCGTCTGCGCTAGGACTGCTCCTGTTGGTGCTTGTAGCGAAGCGACCTTCTTGTTGCCCTTCTGTCTCCTCCGACGGTACTTTCGGCCACCCTCGACTGTCAGCCAATTGTCGTTTGAGGGGGCAGACGTGGACGAGCCAGCCGCAGCTTCAGTGCCAGGGGATACCATAGGCGGGCCAGTCGTTTTATGTGCCCGAGTTGGGAGCAGAGGGAACTCCTCAATCGCCTTGGTTGGGGCCTTAGAAGCACGCCTGGTCTTCGGTGCCGGGGCTGATGCCGCCACCGCCGTCGCTGACGCCGCCACCGCCGTCGCATAGGAAGCACTGACACGGCCACCCGAGACGGGAAGCGGCGTCGGCACCAATGCGGCCTTCGGCTTTTTCGCGCCAAGTGGCGGCCGTACTATGGGTGCCGGAGGCAGCCTTGCCTCAAGCCCCGCCAGGCGCCCATCCATCATACGCCACACTGCGCCTATTATTTGACGCAAGTGGTCATCAGGGATCGGGGAGGGGGAGAGTGATAGAGCTGGTTGCTGTGCAGCCGGACACAGCTGCTCAGGGCTAGGAGAGCGCGCTCCCGCCCGAAACTGTGCGAACTGAGCGCTCATTTCAGCAACCTGCTCCGTCAGACGTTTGTTTGCCGCTGTAAGGCGGTCATTGGCTTCTTGGAGGTGCGAAACATTTTCAGCAAGGTAAGTCATGGCCTCCGACACGGCGGAGGAGGAGTCCTTTAGCGCCCTCACAAAAGAACCCTTCAGATTCGTGGACTTAGTGGCAACTTTTTCGATGATGGCCACCGCCGCACTAGTCATTTCCTTCAATGTCACCACCGTAGAAGGGACAGAACCTCCCTCTACCAGCAGACGGATTTTAAGAAGGAGATCTGCAATCTCCTCCTCCGCAACAATTTCACTCTCTGCTCGTCCCTGGGCGTAACCTTTCGCCCTGGAAAAGACGGAACCGGACGAAGCTGAGATCGGCGTGCGTGACCTCCCACGCCTGCTGCTCGCCACTTTCCGCGGCAACATGTCGTTCGACGTGTCACCATCCTCATCTCGTCCACGCTTGCGACACTCTAAGTCACGGAGTTCCATTTCCACTTCTCCGGCCGAGTCTGCCGCTGAACTGGCGGCTCTGGAACGAACTCGTTCTGATTTTCTCCTGCTCCCAGAAGTCAGATTAACTTCTGAGAGCACACCCGAGATAGGCGTTTCGGTCAAAACTTCTTCGTCGTTGGATGAGATGGCATCCCGCTTCTTAACCTTCTCTTTACTTTTCTCCTTAGCATCATTGTTTTGGTTTATTTTTAAATTGATATCCATAATATAACCCACGAGTAGGGGAAAACTAAAGGTCCACCCGGACAGAGATCCCCAATACCCGGGTAAGCGTAGATTTATGCCCAACCGAGGGGTCCGCAGGTGCCACGGCTGGGAGTGCGCTTGCCCCCCCCCCCCCCGACCGAAGCCGCGAGACTCCTTCCGGGATTACGATATGCCGACGGTTGCATCGAGATAAAAACTACAAATGCCTGCTCGGTGGCAGTGTGAATGCACGCCGAGCCCGTCCTCGTTCCTCCGCTGAGAACAGCGGAGTAACTCTGAGTGACCCTTGGAAGAGTCCCACAGGGCATTCTGCTTAGTCTGGAGTCTCCCCCTGGCATGAGTAGCTCTACCGGCACAGCCCCAGGGATCATTTACCCCCTCAAGCCCCCCCACGACGTCAACGTAAGGATACAGTTGGGGGGGCAATACAAGAACACCTCTGCCAACCCCTTCGGGGATACGGGGCGTATGTACCTATACATGTATGTATAAGTTCGGCCTTCGGCCTGCATCATGAATAATCACGATTAGGATTTGTGTTTCCGTGTATTTTCATGATCTTTTGAACTTTTCAGGCACGTCAAAATGATCAGAAACGTATTTTTTTCTTTTTTTACACTCCTGACACTCATCTGTAACGGCGTGATCAAGTGTGATAATAATTTTTCATACGTTCAGAACCCTGTCTTCAATTTATTGATGCAGTCGGTGTCACCGACGTACATACCGAAGAACCCCGGAGATTTATTCGACTTTTTAAGAGACAACTATCCTTTGCCTAATGGTGAGTATGTTAATTACTTTGAGTACAATCTTTATAGGCTAAAAAATTATTATTTTATAGAAACAAAGGCTTTCGTTTTTACGAATGTTATAATTGATAGCAAATTTTATTAAAATATGATGCTGTTTGTGTTTTGAACCAAAATAGTTCATTTTTCTTTGTTTAGGTAACGAAAAACAAGCTATTGTACTGTATTATACAGTATTCGCATATAGAAAAATCATTTTAACTGGAACTGTTTTTGACACGAATGGGCCGGCTCGACCGGTGCGATACCACGGCCTCACAGAAAACCGGTTGTGAAGTAACGCTTGCGTTGCATTTCCCCGAATTGAGTGAGGTTTCCGGAGGCTCAATTCCCCCTCCCCCCTTTTCTCTACCTCATCTCCTTTCTCCTTTTTTCCATCTCCTCATCCCTCCTCTCTTCTTTCCGCTCCCTGCATCCCCCATCCCTCATCACCCTCAAAGGCGGGCAGCGCACTTGCGACTCTTGAGTTGCAAGTGTCCATGGACGGCGGTGTCACTTACCATCAGGTGACCCGTCTGTTCGTCTGTCCCCCTATCGTATAAAAAAAAAAAAAAGTGAAATATAATGATTGACAAAATTATTAATTTAACCAAAGTAGCTTATAAAAATGTATGGACTCAGAATCGATTCAATTATTTTGATTGCATATTTTCAAAAGTATTAAGAATTATCATTTCAATTCAATTCATGAAACAAACCACTTGAAATAATTGCATTACAGTAAAAATATTTGATGCAATAAAAATGTGATTGAAGTGATTTTGTATTTTATAATAGTTATATTTACCATTTATTATACGAAGATACGATTATGGGAAAGTTGTAGAAATAATCAAGTTCTTTAGGAAAAAAAAAACAGAGGTTTCCTTCTTCCTGGGTCCTGCTATAGTAGTAGTAGTACGTTACTTACCTTCATTTAGGAGGAAAGGAGGACAAAGGGATCCTTGTTATCATCTGGAGAAGGAGGAACATGACGATTTACTCAAAAAGCTACCTAACTTATATCAAATTGTGTGCAATATATTATTCAATCCTACGTAAGTTAGTAGTATTTGGTTTAGGAAACCGATATACATATATATTTCTTTCATAAAATAAATGGCAACAAAATTCCATTTCATATTTTTTAAATTAAAAATGCTGAAAGCGCAAATGTTGCAAAACAATTCGTAAACAAATATACATAGTTTAAACTAAAACACCTGAAGAACTAATAGAGGTATTTTTAAATTCTTAAACTCTATTTCTCAATTAAAGGTTAATTCTTTCGCGTTTTAAGACGAGAAATATTTAAGATCCTCCGGAGCCCTCCGGGCACTTTTGGGAATTAGATGGGATTTTTTAGTTTATTTTCAGTAAAGGCAGGATTTTGCATGTACGCTTGCTGTAAGCTCAAGCGAGTAAGTTTCGCATACCCATATATCGACCTGGCTAGTCCCTCTAAACTCTACTATCTAACATTACTAATTTGCATTTTTAAAGTATTCAGTCACTTTAGTTGGGCAGTAATTTTTCAGTTTGATCTTTTATGTTCAATAATACTACTGAAATCACTGGGTTTCTCAATAAAGATACAATATTAAAAAAGAAAATAGTAATTTAATGCGGATAACTATGTTTCACCGGACGACTATTCTACCGCTTCTGACTTTCATCGTCGAATGATCCTAATTCGGCATCTTTCAGGAATGGTATTGTAGTTTCTCTTGGAGTAGGTCTCATAATAGTATTTATCAACTGTATACATCAAAGGAGAAGCGAAGCGTTTGTCTTTTTTTGGGTCAATATTTACTATTTTAAACAGCTTCAATTTATTTATGATGACGATGTATGACTATATGACTTATGATATGACAAGTCTTGGTAATAATACAGAACTATGATTCAATCAATCAGTAAGCCTAATACAGTACACTGCTGGACATAGGCTCCTTCAAGCACAGACAGCGCAGCTGGGATAAATTGGATCCGAAGGCGGAAAGCCGGGTGCTATAGTGCAATGATTAAATATCATTTGATTATTATTTATTTTTGTTCACGTATTTTTTTTTGATCTTTCAGGATTAAAATCCCCGCTCGTAGAATATGACTACATCATAGTTGGTGCAGGTTCAGCTGGCTGCGTCGTGGCCTCACGACTCACCGAGGACCCTAACGTAACTGTACTTTTATTAGAAGCAGGTCGACCAGAGAACTTTTTCACTGATGTCCCAAGCATAGCGCCTTTTTTTCAGCTTACCGAATACGCTTGGCCTTATTTTATAGAACCGCAACCCGGTGTTTGTTTAGGTAAGCAAATCTTTAATTTTATTTCTTATTACGTTCGTAAGGAGTTTATTTTTCCCGGGACTGCTAAGTGATGGTTGTATTCATAAGTTACTGTTGTTATCATCACAAGGAAAGGTAATACACACATAGCAACACGCACATAATAATCCTGTCATAAAATAAATGGCTTCACTAATTATTTGTACTTTGCCTTGTTTCTCGATGTATACGAATTGCATGTGGAGGACACAATCAACGTATAATAAAAGAAATAAAAAACAGATTCTCAAGAAAATAGAAATTACCACAACACAAATTCAGAAATCCATCCGTATGTGTACCTTCTTTTCCATTAGTTTATCCGTTTGATAATAATAACACGAGTAAAATAGGACAATTACCGAGTACGTTTACCAATTAAAGCTAAGGGAGCCTAGACATTATGTCGCTGCACAATTTGTTAATCGCATGGGCTACTCGCACATTCTACCAATAGGATTTGTAAATTTCTATAAATGTGGACTTTTAATTAAGGGAAGTAAAATATTTAAAGTAAGTACCTTGTCTATAAAATTGCAATAAAAAAAATTGAATGATGGCTTTTCAATGATGGTAACAACAAAAAAATATTATTTCATTAATCAATTGATACGTTTGCCAATTTTATGGAAATTCATTTACATATCTGAATTAGAAATTACGTATTTATTAAACCAATAACCTCTTTGGCAAATAACTCATTATTAGGTACCAATTCTTTGCGTTTTTATACTCGTGATAATTTCTCAACGAAATGTCCGATTGGAATAAAACAAAAAGAATTTTACTTCTACATAAATACTCTTGATAACATAATGCTTAATTTGGATAAGGATTAATATGACGATACACATTTAACGTATCTTTCTTCAGACGACTTAATATTTTTTATGGTCATAAAAGCGGTTATTGTTTCTACGATATGACTATGATAGTTAGATATGTGCTCTCACGGACTTTTTTGTGGATCTTAATAAGACCTACAAACCCGTAGTATATTATTTTGTTCTATTGTCAATAGTTTTTGCAGCGCACGCATAAACAGGTTTTCGATTTTAAACCTTGGGTTACAAAATTGCAATTTTCTTACGGATCCCTAAATTTTTTGAAAATAAATTTAATTGAAATTGAAATCGGACCAGTAGTTCCTGAGATTAGAGAAAGAAATAGAGAAGAACAAACTCTACAGCTTTATAATCTTAGTATAGATAGTATAGATATATCCATTTTGATTCCAGGAATGGAGAATAATAGGTGTTACTGGCCAAGAGGCAGGTCTGTCGGTGGTACCAGTACTATAAACTACATGATCTATACCAGAGGCCGACCAGAGGAATGGGACAGAATCGCCAACGCTGGGAACTATGGATGGTCAAATTTCACCTTATTAACTTTATCAATATATGATGTCATTATTAATACAACTAGCAATACAAGCTTTGAGGGTTTTCTATACTAAGCGGTATATACAAGAAGGGTCTCTGTATAACACCGGCAGTTTTCACTCACGATACCGATACATCTATAAATAAAAACGAATGTTGAGTTAAACTAGGACCCCCCACACTATTGATTCCTCCGACCGCTGGACCTCTGGACCACTCGGCATTCATAGACGAGTACGCTATAGTTGTTAAAAATGAAACTATATTTCAGGTCTTATCGAGATGTTCTAAAGTACTATATGAAAACAGAACGTGCACGTTTAGAAGGTCTTGAAGGTTCTCCGTATAGAGGGACGAACGGAGAAATGGATATCGAATTTGTAAAATACAGGCAAGTATACTAAAGTACAACCTACTCGTTACTTTTCAATTCGACATTTTTATTCAAGTATATTAAAGCTAGCTTTTAATTTAATCAGATTAAGCTGTATATGTTTTTATTGGTCAATGTGGTGTTAAGTTGTTGTGATGTTTCAGGACACCACTGATAGAAGCATTTTTAGCAGCTGGCAGGATACTAGGTAGCCCAACAATCGATTACAACTCCCCGGATCAACTGGGATTCGGACACGTGCAAACTAATATAAAAAGCGGGAAAAGGCTCAGCGCTGCTAAAGTCTTCTTACGACCCAACAAGAAACGCCCAAACTTACATATACTCCCATTAACTACGGTAACCAGAGTACTTATAGAAAAATATACGAAGACAGCTTATGGAGTAGAATACGTCAGGCATCGATTAAAGAACACAGTAAAAGCGCGCCGGGAAGTTATATTATCCGCTGGACCTATAGCGTCTCCTCAGTTGCTCATGTTATCAGGCATAGGTCCAAAAAAACACCTTCAAGAAAAAGGAATAGATGTCATACAAAATTTGCCAGTTGGTAGAACGCTCTATGATCACATCACGTTTCCTGGTCTAATATTTCTACTTAACGTAACAAACATAGCGCTTAATGAGAACAGGGATGGAAATATAAAAAATGTTATTCATTGGTTACAGTTTGGTGATAATGTGGTTGCAAGTCCAGGTGGTGTTGAGGGTATTGGATATATCAAAACTCTGGTAACTGATTATTCAGATCAAATACCGGATATAGAATTGATAAGCCTCGGTGGGTCACTTCTAGCAGATGGTGGTTCAACGGGAAGTAAAGCCATTAGACGCGGAATGAGAATAACCGATAAAACCTTCGATGCTGCTTTTGGTTCTGTTGACAATACAGATGCTTACAGTATATTCCCTATGTTGTTACATCCAAAATCAGTTGGATATCTTGAGTTAAGAGACAGTAATCCGTTTAGCTATCCACGAATATACGGCAATTATTTGACACATCCTCGTGATTTAGCTACTCTAATAGCATCGATACGGTATATTCAGACGCTGGTCGCCACACCACCATTTCAGCATTATGGGGCAACGCTTCACAGAGCAAATTACCTTCAATGTCCTGGCCTGCCTTTTGATTCTGATGACTATTGGGAGTGTGCAATTAGGACACTGACAGTTACTCTTCATCACCAGATAGCAACATGTCGTATGGGTCCTGAAGATGATCCTTTGGCTGTTGTAGACCCAGAGTTACGGGTTCACGGGGTCCATAGATTGAGAGTAATTGATAGCAGTATAATACCCAGAACTCTGTCAATACACACGCACGCTCCAGCAGTAATGATTGGAGAGAAAGGTTCTGATATGATTAAGGCCACGTGGCATTAGTACAATATTGTAATATTTTCTAAAGATTAAGACTATGCTACGAAATCAGTATTATAAAAATGTTATGTTTTTACCTTATTTTAGGTTTTCAACAAGTGCAATTAACCTTACCTCAATATATAGGTTATATTATATCAGAATATAATTATTAATGTTTGCAAGAAATAAAAAGCTCCTTATTTAATTTTACTTTTATTTTATGTTAATTATTTCTGTACTTCTATACAAACACTTTTTAAAGTGCTCAAGCTTTATAAAAAAAGTGCTCAAGGACATATCAAAATAAATAACATCTACATGTACATGTCTATAACTCAAATATTTTATTTTTAAAGTAACGATATTAATGCTTAACGTAATAAAACAACACTTCTTTCAAATTCTTAATGACGATGAATTGAGCACTTTTTTATACAAGTAATGTGACCAAATAAAGAAATTAGTATTTCATTGTTGTGTGTCAATGCAGATACATTTGGTTTTTCGTCTGCAGCAACTTATTGCCTTAAACCTTTCTGAAGGCGCATAGGCATAAGTTTTATAAATTACCTTGAAAAAGTGTTTGTGTAGAAGTATAGATATCATTAACATAAAATAAAAGTAAAATTAAATAAAGAGCTTTTTATTTCTTGCAAACAATAACAATAACATAACCTAAATCATATATTCATATTCAAATCGCCAATTGTATTTAAATTCCGATTGTACTAAACCAAACAAGTAGATTTTGATTATTGATTGATTATGATTAACGAGCTCTATTCAATGATTTATAAATTATACATATATGTACCCCCAACGGGTTGCAAAGTTATAAGCGAAAAACATTTCTTTATTTCATTAAGTTGCTTATTTTTCTCTTATTTAAAAAATATTAAAAATTATAGTTGTCATGTCAAATGGTCAAAAAATATGTAAAAGTAACAACCGCCCGGATCCAAAATGTTGAGCCCTATGAAAAGTAATCAGGCAAACAAAGTCATGACCACGATATTGAAAAAGCATTTAACTAATAAAACAGAATTAAATTTAATAATAATAGTTTGTCCAGGGACAGCTATTCATCTACAAATAGTAGTCCCATGTGTCTGGGTGTTCTTTGTGTCAGTTAATTGAATATTTGTAAACCTCTTGCGAAAAAAGAATTATACCAAATGCGGGAGTTATTTGGTAGTGTGTTTATGTTATTTGGTAGTATTTGGTAGTGGTAGAGCCATGCCTAGGCACCACGATGATGCGATACCACGGCCTCACCGAAAACCGATTGTGAAGTAACGCTTGCGTTGCATTTCCCCGAAATCAGTGGGGTTTCCGGAGGCCCAACTCTCTTTCCTCTCCCCTCATCCCCCTCTCCTCTTTCCCATCTCCTAGTCCCCCGTCTCTTTTTCCCCTACTCGCATTAACCTATCTCTCATCACCCTTAAAGACGGGCAGCGCACTTACGACTCTTGAGTTGCAGGTGTCCATGGACGGCGGATGTCACTTACCATCAGATGACCGTCTGTTCGTCTATCCCCATATAGTATTAAAAAAAAAAGTTATATTCAAAAAAAAAATACCATTTAAGTTATTGGCCGCAAGCCTCTTACTTGCCTAGTCTACATGAATATAAAATATAAACAATGTTAATAGGTTTATGTACTTATTTACAACGTACGTGAATTTAATAAAATAGGAAATAATGCGAAAAATATCCGTGGTATCAGATATATTTGTGGTTTGTAGCAACTACCACCATAGGGATTAAAATTACATATAATACAAATGAAATCAATATTATTTATTTCAATTAAACCAATCATTGGTCAGAGTGTGTAAGTGTCAGATAAGCCATTTCTAAATGGTGTTGAATCAACTTTGAATTGTCTGTGTTTGTGACCATGAGTCGTCACAGAAGGTAATGGCATGTCGGCATGAATTTTCCTGACGGTGAGGTTGTTTGCCAAAGGTCATTCATGTAGACCTATAATAGGGCAGGGGCCTATAATAGGGCAGGGGCTTATATTATATATGAAATGCATCTTAGGAGCCTTGGGGTAATCCAGGGCTCTACGATTCTATTATGTTTTAAAATATGCTTCGTTATGTATTTTGCTTGATTGCCTGGGAGAGTGTTTAAACAAGACAGTTTGTCGCGGAGTTGGGTTCAGACAAAGAGACAAGACTTTCCAAAGATTTGTCAAGAAAGACGTCGTTTGTTTTTATTACGGAAGTGATAGAATGATTTCACTGTGGCTTTACGATTAGAGAAAGGAGAGTCGCACAGGGGTCAGTTACGGTAGACTTAAGAACAAAAACGAATGGGGGAGATCTTGTTCTTAGTATAGTATGGTGAAGAAAGTTTGAGCCTCTAGGTGGTAGAATATGAGTATGTAGAACTTCGTCGTAAGCGAGAGAATTAAAATAACCATGGGTTTGACAGTCCATGAGGTTGTTGAGATTTGTGTAATAACGACAGTTTCGAATCTCTTTAAGGTACATAATATTTCGATTAGTGATTTCAGGAACATTTCAATACAATCATTAGAGAGATTATATGTTCTAAGTATAGCAACATCCATGTTCAGCAATTAATGACTATGTAATAAAATATATAGTAAAAATTGTTTGTGACAACATTGTGCAACAATAAATTCAATAGACAAAATTATCAAGAACAGTTATTATAAATATATACCACAAACATATCTGACAGTTTTAGTTTAATTATATGGTTCATTGAAGTGAAAACTTCTTTAGACGCGTTGAGTACTTTTAGGGTAAACAAAAATCATCTTAACATCAAATCAACTCGCGTCATCGTCACCGCACGCACCGCACCGCTGAACGATATAATTCACAAGTAACTTAGTTTTCACTTCTATCGGCAGTCCCCAAAGACTGCCCGTATATATATTTATTTTAGTTTATCTTGATTCTCTTTAATACTCATGAAGCAGATAAAATTGTATCAAACCTAACCTTTTAAAAATAGCAAGCCAAGCAGCTCTTCTAGAATTAGGAATTTTTTCAATTGTATACATTACTTTCATATTTATAGTAGCAGACAAATATAAAAGTAATATATTTGTATATATTACTTTCATATTTGTCAACAAACTCTTAATTATTTTTTTAATGACACCTCCGTCTAAATAATGCTGAGTCAGGAGAAAAACTATTTGAGGATCACACACATTTTTATCGAATGTGGGATTTAAACCAACAAAACTCGTCGCAACGTAGTGACGAAGCGACCACTCAACTCATTACGCCATTCTTCCAGGCCATTACCTAGTAGACATTTAGCTTCCAATACTCTTTAATACGATTAACTCAAAACGTAAGAAACAAAATATAAATTCGTGATTGTTGACTGCATCCAGTGATTACTAATGGTTCTTCGGCCTAAGATGACCAGTTATTTTATTCAAAACAACGAACAATGTCAAATCGAGGTTGAGGCCAGACATGGCATTGTAGAACTTCTCAATTGGTATATTGGGGTTTGTTTATGGTATAGGGTACAAACGAGGAGACGAGTCACCTGACGCGGCGGCTATGCCATGGGACGGTAAGTGACTACTTAGTCACTTATCGCGCCCGTATATAACACAACATCTTAATACCTAAAAAATAAAACAATATTCTTCGCGCTTGCTGCTGCTACAAGAACAAGGCCAGCCAGACAGTAAAAAATAGAATTACATAAAGTTTATACTTAAATGACATACTAAGTTGTTAACACCATTAATGGAACGGAAACAGTCATTGGAAAAAAGATTAATCAGATGCTTATCAAATTAAAACTAATACACATAATTGATTTTACTATTGAAAAATATATAAGTAATATGTAAGTATATATATATATATATATATATGTAACAGGAATAATAGACTTTCTTAACTTAACATAATAAATTAAATTCGATAGTGTCGTGTTACTAATGAACTTTAGACTGAAGAATTTACTTCAAAACTCCTTTAGTTGTGTTGGTAAAGCATTTACATATTCAATTCAATTATTGCTTAGACTTAGTGTATTTGAATTTGTTGTCCACTTCCTTCATTGCACACATCATTTAAGCTTGGTGATAAAATATCACGTTCTCAAGATCCACAAGTCCTGTGACCGCGCATAATATCACACGCAGCCAAACAAGGTAGTGGTCGCTTTGGCTAAATTTGACATGTCGTGCAAAGTGCAAAAAATAAATATTATGTTATTTACATTTATTTTCATTTTAACGATTTTATCAGTGGCTAAATCTTTAGATGAAGAAGCATTTGTAGACAATGAAGAAACTGAAACTTTTATTAACAACGGCAATTCGATTTCGGGCGATAAACAAGATCGAGGATTATACACGTATGATAATCCTATTATAAATATAATAGTGGAGGCAACGGCACCCAAGTTTGCGGGAAACCCTAACGATCTGTTAGACTTTTTACGAGATTCATATCCATTACCGGGAGGTGAGTACCATTTTCCATTATTAGTTACTGATATAGAGTAATTATATACAGTTTCAGTATAAATAATAGAATATAATAAACTTTATTGCACAATAATCACAATTGGTTTACACGGAAATAATATTGTATCCATCCATCTAAAAAAAACAGGTACTTTTTTTCTACCTCAACGAAAGTTTTTGTACAAATAATTATAATATTGGTGCCAAGGTCATTTGAACTGTGTATCCAGTTTGAAAAATATTCAAACTGGATACTACACATCTATTCATAAGGGATAACAGAAATTTAAACCATTTTTTTATATTATTTGAAATCCATGATGTGGGTTACGCTCAGGCGAAACTCTTCTCACTCAGCTGGAACCATTCGCATTCACTCAGTATATTTGGTCGTGCTAAATAATATATGATATAATAAGATTCATAAGAGATCATCTATATTACTAAACTAATTGCGAAAGAAACTTCATCTATCTCTTTGTTACCTTTTCACGGCTAAACGGCTGAACCGATTTTAAATAATATTGATATGTTTTTTCTTTATTTATTTATTTATTTAGTACATACCTCAGTTATTACAGGGATTTCAAATGCGACAGTTTAGTAACATTGACTGCACGGATGGCGCAGCGGTTTAAGTAGTCACCTCGCTACCACGCTGCCGCCCCGAGTGTTGTGGGTTCGATCCCTGCACAGGACAACACTTTGTGTAATCCTCAAATAGTTGTTCTCAGTCTGGGTGTTCTTTGTGTCCGTTGCTTAAATGTTTGTAAAGTCCCCAGCGACACAAGATTTAATCCTACTGCGGGAGTTATCTTTTTTAAAATTTATTAACATAGTATATTATATTTAGACTCTTCAGTATCGTATTGTGCAAGAATACAATTGTATATAATTAATTTATAATTTACATTTAATTATATTAAAAAAATATTCATGAATGGGCATAAGGTATGGAATGTAGGGTAACCCTTACGAACTCACTGTGTATACCTCGAACCCTGAGGAAGGACACAGGTTACTTTTATCGATATACCACGCGGACATTGTGACACTAATTTATAATAAACATATTATTTCTATGTATCTCTTTAAACCAAACTATTACATAGACAACTGAATATAAAGAAAGTCAATCCTGGACCCTATCTTACTTTATCTTATCTTACTGTTAAATTACTTATCTTATGTTACTAAATTACTTAAACTTATGTGAAAATTAAAAGAGTTTGGATGCATGGAGTTACTCAATCACGCCATAACGGCTGAACGGGTCTGCATAAACTTTGGCACAGAGATAGATCAACGTCTGGAATAACATATATGCCAATACTTATTCTGGAAAAAATAATTTTAATGTTCACACAAACGAAGTCGCGGGCGGGTACAATATTTTTTAATTTTAATGGTATACAGTTTAAGATGATGATTTTTCTATTGGTAAAAAAATATCTAATCGTTTACCCGGGGTCCCGTAAAAAATGTTGGTCCACACAGAGTTAATGGAAACACCATTAACTCTGTGTGGACCAAAATTTTTTTATATATTGCCTCGAACAAACGGGATGTCAGGTTATCATTTCAACCACCGTGTGTTTTTATTCTGGCAAAGAGAAGCTCAATATGGTCCTGCGATATTTTGGGCATGGGCAAAAAGGTAATAGGACTGTTTGCGTTGCATATCTAATCTAGAAACATTCCTTTTGTGCAAAAGCTTTTAATTAACTTACAATGGTCCTTTATTATTATATACATATATCTATGTCACAGCCACATATTTACATGTACTTTTAATATACAAGTTTAAAAATATAATGACTTTATTAATGTATAGGTATTTAGTTGGTAAACCTAAATAATAAATAAAGTTGTTTGTAAGTTTTGGGCAAATCTTGGAATTTAGAACCACTTGCTCTTATCATACGGAGTTAAAATTGTATATGCCGATTCCATTTTGATGACCATACATTTCTATGGTAAGAATGACCCAATTCTGCCCCAAGGATGGGTTACAGAAAAAGAAACTACTCAGCAGTCCACCGTACAGCCACGAAACGTTATCCACGCATTGAATTTTAACAGTCTGTTTTAAAGTTCACGATGCTGGAGGCTACTGAGCTCAGGATTAACATCGGTTGAAGGAATTCCTCGACAGTTAACAGTTAAGACTTGAGTTATGGCAGCGAATCTCCACAAAATGACAGTTTAATTTAGACTGGAAATGAATAGCTTGATTAATATAACAATTAAGTAAAACGAATTTTCCACAAAAGTATTATCGAATATTTCGTTTTATTAACCAACTGCAAGGTCAAAATTTGAAAACCAGATGAACTCGACCATCGTCACTGCACTAAAGGAATGAAATTTATTCTTATTATTTTTATGAGAACAGTATTTTCTAGAGATGTAGTAAAAACAAAATCATAACATTTGAGATGCGGGTAACGCAAGGAAACCAATCTACAATACGAGGTTTCTGGTGAAGTCTCGAGATGCAAAATCAAGCTACATATCAATATCCCATCCCTGTAAACCTTACAATCTTGTTTTTTTTTTCAAATGCATCAATAATTGTTTGCTTTGCATGTCCACCTTATTTTTTTCGTTTGCCAATAAGCTTAAGAAAACATTAGAAATAATGCTAATCAAATAATATGTATAAATATAAAATTCTGGGGAGTAATGTAAATATTTCAAGTTACGCAAGTGTTATACGTACTGACTCATTCAAAAATTTGAAATTATTGACCCGCTGTAAAAAACGCTTAACTATCAACATGCCCAACTATTAAGTATGTAAATACTAGTACATTTCCATTTCCAATTACAGGTCATACAATGAAGTTCTCAAGTACTATATGAAATCGGAGCGAGCAGCAAATCTTGGTGGTATATAAAAATTACCGTATAGAAAACGAGATGGGATCCAAACAGTGGAATTTTTTCCAAGAAAGTAAACAATGTTTTTGTTAAGCAAACCACTATTTTCGTTTTTCACAGGTTTTTTTCCTACTTTAAATACATTCAAAGGCAATAACGCAATAGGCTAGGCAATTCTCTCATTAAGCAGAGAAAAAATGTATAAAGTTAATTTTAAAGTTTGGCAAAATGTGGGTGTTAAATACGCCTCTGCCGACCCCTTGGGGGATATAGGTGTTAGCGTGATATAAATTGTCCATACAATAAAATGATGTAATGTGACACATTGAATGAATTGCTTTAACATTTACGTAGGTCGGAATAAGTAGGATGATTTTAGTTGAATAAACTCAAAGGTGCTTGTTAATATGGGCGTGCCTTCGAGATTTAGGGATTTTAAAAATTGTTATGCAGAACTACATACGTGTAAAGAGATGCAATCAAAATGTATCAGCAAAACATACACTCATAAAGTTAAATAACTTTATTTCATAAAATTACTTTAAAATTGCTTTCAGGTGAAGAAAGGCGATATCAATGTTTTCTTTTTTACGCAATGTCAAAATTAAGTGGTTTTGTCGAAAGGCACAAAAACAAATGTAATTAATTAAAAAAGATAAATCAATCAAATATTGTGCAAAAATTTAAGATTTATTATTGCTATTTGCCAGTGTAGATTTTTAACCGGCCATTTTTCAAATAGTTGGGCATTGTGAGCAAACAAACCGGCTGTTTTTTTTTTGCTCTAGCAACTATATTTTTTTTTGTATAAAACGCTTTTTAGGATTTATGACATTTGGAATACTGAATTCCAGTATTTTATCTTAGGAAACATGTTTCTCTGCGAGAAAACTCGTAAAAATATGCTAAAAATAATACAGATAAGAATAATCTTTACAAAATGTATGTGTTATTATTTTCATAAAAATGTGACTAGCAAAAAGTAATATTAAAACTATTACTAAGTAAGTTTTATCCAATTAAGAATTGTTAAAATACCAAAATTAATAAATTAATTACGAAATGGCTACAGTGATATATCTACAACCGGTGCCGTTGAAGGTATTGGGTATATAAAAATCCGGTATCCGATGACCCAGACCCTATTCCTGATATAGAACGTATTAATATTATTAAAGGACAACAATCCATTTAGTCACCCTAGGATGTATGGAAACTGCTTGACTAGCCCACAAGATGTTGCTACGTTGGTTGCTTGAATTCGCCACATACAAGCATTGGCCTTAATACCAGCTTTCCAAAGCTTTGGAGCTAAGATGGTGAAGGCGGATTATTTGTTTTGTCTGGAAACATCTATGACTGGAATGAATATTGGGAGTGCGCAGTACGGATGCTCACTGCTACCTTGCATCATCAAATAGCTACGAGTCGTATGGGACCTCTTGGCGACCCACTCGCAATCGTAGACCCTGAGCTACGTGTCCACGGCGTACGTAGGCTGCGCGTTGTAGATTCTAGTGTAATCCCAAGAACCGTTTCGGCACACATTAATGCTCCTGCTATGATGCTCGGAGAGAAGGCGGCAGATATGAGAAAGTCGTCATGGAGCTCCCTTTATCTAAGAATGTGAAAAGAAAGTTGCAATAAGAACTGAAGCTTAATAAAAACTCCCGAATAAACTTCTGTTTAGCTCTTAGAAAATTGTTGTAATTCAGAATAACAGGCAATTCTTTGTGGGATTGTATAACATAATTTCTACACAATTGCTTGCATACTTAAAAAGCTAAGATGTTCTTGACAATGTATTTGGTCAAATTTTAAATTTTTGTGAGATATAAAGGAATGTTAGTTTGTTTATGTGAACTTTGTTTTATGTACGGGACATACAAGTCAAAAGGACGGTACAAAATAATGAAACCTTTCTAACAAGAACACCTTATATATGAATAATTTCCTGAAAAGCAATACAAATTATTTAAATTAATAACTTTCTATGTGTGTTTATTTCTTATACATATTGTTATATGTAGGTATGTATAATAACCGCAGGTTTACGTTTCTTTGATTTATAACCTAATATGAATCCTTGTCAATAATTACGTATTGTTAGAGAATTCCGATTATCACTTATTATTTTCTTGTAATATTTTGGCTTGTATACAAAAAAAAAACAAATACACAAGTATTTTGTGGCATACACAAAAAACAGTGACTATTTATCTATAATATGTATGTAGTTAGAAACGTATGTTCATTAGCAGTCTAATTAACATACTACAAGCTCTGCTTAGTTTGGGATTAGGACGCCGTGTATGGGCTATACAAGCAACAACCTGCCTAAAAAAACGGTGAATGCTGTATCTACATATAACATTAGATTAAAGAAGTACATTTTTCTTTCCTTCTTCTTTCTATGTATATTTTGCCCAGATAGGTTTTAATAACACATGTCTATAGAACAGACAATACATTATTTAAAAGCCATGAATTTGTCAATGTGATCTTCATTGTGCCAGCTTTTATCTATGGAAATTATATTGGTTAACTTTCAATTGTCTTCAAAACGGTCAGAATGATATAAGGATTAATGAAGATAATAATTGGCTCGATTTATATTACAGGTCATATCAGCAAGTTCTCAAATACTATATGAAAGCCGAAAGAGCAGATAATCAAGAAAGTATTGAAAAGTTACCATATAGAAATCGCTACAGAGAACTTCCAGTGCAGTTTGTTACAAAACAGTAAGTAATTTTACTGAAATGCTCCACGCATGGATGTTACTTCAATGTCTCTTTTAAAAAGATTTTCTAATTGCACAAGTAGTGTTGCTTGTGGTAAATAGATTTGACAGTGTTGATTACATCAATTCATACTTTCAAATGTATTTCTCTTTCTAATTTTAGGACAAAATTACTTGACGCGTTCCTGGAAGCTGGTAGAAATCTCGGTCATCCCACTGTAGATTATAATTCCACATAGGAAATGGATTTTGGTAAAGTACAGGCAACGATAAGACGCGGACGTAGGTCAAGCGCTACCAAAGCTTTTCTACACGACAAAAAGAAAAGGCACAACCTCCATATTCTTCCGGAAAGCAAAGTCACTAAAGTTCTAATAAATCCGCAAACGATGACAGCTTATAGTGTTGACTATGTCAGATACAATGTGAGTCACACGGTGAGAGCACGAAGAGAAATAATTCTTTCAGCTGGTCCAATAGCATCACCACAATTACCCATGCTTTCTGGAATAGGACCCAGGGAAAATTTACAATCAGTGGGCATTCACGTGTTAAAAGATATGCCTGTTGGACAAACACTTTATGATCACATATGTTTCCCAGGAGCTATATTTGAACTGAATACTACCGGAGTAAGCTTTAACGAAGAAAGAACTATGAATCTTCCTGAAGCATTAAATTGGCTAATAAAAAGTGAAAGTCATTTATCTACACCTGGTGGCGTTGAAGGCATTGAGTACATTAAAACTCCAATATCTGACGACCCAGACCCTATTCCTGATATAGAGCTTATTGATATCGGCTGTTCAATCACCTCAGATGGAAGAGAAGGTAGTAAATCAGTCCGAAGAGGTATGAGAATTCGGGAGGATGTTTTTGACCTAGCTTTCGGGGAAGTAGATAAGTTAGGTAAAGATACTTGGAGTGCATTCCCGATGTTGCTGTATCCTAAATCGTTTGGACATATTGAACTAAAGGACAATAATCCATTTAGTCACCCTAGGATGTACGGAAACTACTTGACTCACCCTCAAGATGTTGCTACGTTTGTTGCTGCTATTCGACACGTACAAGCATTGGCCTCAACACCAGCTTTGTTATTGTTGTGTATTGGAATGATTTATGACTCAGGTGAATATTGGGAGTGTACAGTACGTACGCTCACTGCTACCTTACATCACCAAATAGCTACGTGTCGTATGGGACCTGCTGGCGACCCACTCGCAATCGCAGACCCTGAGCTACGAGTCCATGGCGGACGTAGGCTACGCATTGTAGATTCTAGTGTAATCCCAAGAACCATTTCGGCACACACTAATCCTCCTGCTATGATGATCGGAGAGAAAGCGGCAGATATGATAAAGTCGTCATGGAAGTCTTCTTATAACCATAAAAATAAATGAATGACTGTAAGTAGGAGCCTGGTCTCAATGTTTTTATACTAATAGTAATGGACAGTAAAGTATTAGTAAAACATTTAGTTTTTTTAAGAAAACCTTGAAAATATCAGTAAATCAAAGAACTACATACACAAATACTTACATTCTAAACAATATTGAAGAGAAGGTACTTAATGACTGTCTAATTATTTAGTGCCTCCATAATGTAGTGAATTATCCTATACTTAGTGCTAGACAGTATTCTAAAGCGAAAGTGCGTGGGATTCCATTGCCTCATTTTGCTAGGTTATGCTAGCCAAAGAGGCGGCGGATAGGGCAACGGGGGATCTTCCATCCCGCAGAATACGCACTAGGCGCCGGAGAGCGCATAACGATCTCCGACCTCCATAAACGCTAGCCTAGGGCCAACGGGTTTAGTTGCCCGTTACCCTAGCAGAAGCACCATGATACATGTGACGGAACACCGTGTGGTTTTAGTCGGTTCGAGTCCGACATACCACAAAAAAAATTCAACAAGTAATAAAGCCAGGCTTTGACTTGCTCTTTTATATATATACGTATTCCCCTAGCATATCAAGAGGCCATAACCAACGGATACCTGTAACTTCCAGGCAGCCCTGCTTGTTTATCACCGATATGGTATAAAAAAATCAAAACGGAACTCTTCAAATAAATTTAATCAGGAAGGACATATTCTTAATTCAATTCTGTTCAGTGAGTTCACGTACTTAAATATTAGTATAGTTCCATATGTATAATATATCAGTTAAAAACACACACACAATAAAACTAGGAGGTCTTTATCTGTAGCCCTCATAGTTTCATTCGGATATAATCCTTAAAACGAGCCTTCTCCTTTTGATTTGCACTAAATTGCTTAGACGAATTAAAATATGCCTACATGATTATCTGGAATAAAAACATGCTGAAGTAGTAATGGGCCGGCTACATCTGCCGAAAGATAGAAGTGTGTTGAAGCAAAAAGGTCCTAGAATTGAGCGAAACGAGCGAGTGAGTGAGCCGAAACCTACTGGCGACCTAATAATAAATAGAAACACCTCAGACAGTCTTTCTGTATAAACTAAGCATACTTATGTGCATCCAAATATACATATGCTATAGATAAATTACACCCAGACACGGAACAAATTATCGTGCTTAGCACACAAAAATTTGTCCCGGGTCACTAACCAATAGACCTAGAGGCAAGTCCCCTAAGAAAGGTAGTTGGGATAGACAGGATACCGAAGTAATATAAATTGAACAATTTTAATAAATATAACTTGTAACAATCATTTTGAACATAAATGATTCTCAGCATTAAGAATGAATTTAAAATTACTAAAATAAAACTAAAATATTAATCCCTGGCACCGAATCTATCAACAAGAGGCCATATTGAGCCTCTTGTCGATGGAGTCGAACACTATGATTTTAGTTCAACTCCAATGTCATATATCTATATATCTTGGTATAATATCACTATATCTTAGCCTCGTCGATTAGACATAACAAAAGATCGAGGACTTGAAAAGAAACTAAGAGGGGCGATGAACTCGTAGGCACTTGAACTGCGCTAGAAGAACTATAGCTGTATAATTCATTGTACAGGCATTACGGATTGATGCAAAATAGTAAACTGTGTCTCTCTTGATCTGTCCCATGTATCTTATAGATAAAGAAAAGTTGATAGTTTTATACTTTCATTTACAAGAGTAGTTTATCATTGTATGTATTCTTATTTACTTTATTTTTGAAAAGACAACTCCCGCATTGGAACTAACTGCTGTGTCACAGGGGACTTTACAAACATTCATTCAACGGACACAAATAACAGTGAACCTGACTACAGCAGAATTTTACAAAATTTTAAACAAAGATTTACAAATCGCTTACGTCTTTGTAACTCCCATATAACACAATAATCATTATTGAGCAAGTACAATGATGAGCAGACGCAACAATATGTACCTTTATCTACTGAGGTCTCGGTCAGCCAAGTGCAGAATGTAACCGGTTTCTTTAATGCATCTAAAACCTGATCAACTCCTTTATAAATTTGTTTCGCGTGCGTGTATACTGCGTGTATGTGTATAGTACACGTGCTCAGAGTTGCGTAAAACAATGTTCTAATGTAAATGTTAATTTTACATTTTAATCCTAAAGTGAACTTTTGTATCCATACTCTTCTAACTTTGCCATTTATAGATGTGTTTATTTTATTAATCTTATTAATCATTTCAATATTATTATTTACTCCTCGCTAGCTATACATCACAATTACAGAAAATATGTCTTCTAGAGCGCTTTAATTGTGTTTTATATCAACACTACATCTATTTATCTTTGACTCTAAGTGTAGTCATATTCTCGTTAATTGGTAAACGTTTTAAAGCTATGATGCAGGAGACAGACACATAAGTAAACACGTTAAAAACCTCTCCTTTTTGCATCAGAGGTTAAAAATTAGCATGGATGGTAGGCGAACCTAGATCCTAACCTAATCATTGGAAAACAAACACATTAAGTCAAAGTCAAGATCAAATTTTTCAGTCCCCGGAAGCAACAAAAAAAATGTTCTAATTCTCTATGTCCACGGATATGACAGGTTAATATTTTTTTTTTAAATGAGCATCTCGCTTATAATTCAAAACCTTTTTTTACGTGTGGAAGCCCCCTCGGGCCGTCATCAGACCGGTGTTATCTGTGGAACGGTGTGTCGGAATCGGACCGACTAAAACCACACGGTGTGCCATGCTGCGCTTAAAATAGGAGGAATCCGGGAACAGCTTTAGTAAGACATCCGGACTCCTCCTAGCGCTTTTGCCCGCAAATAATTCAAAACCTATACCAGCCATTGAACCAAGGATTTCGGCAAAAAGCAAGGTACCACAAGCACAAGCAAAGAAAACATGAGACAGTGGTTATTTTTTTGTTAGGTTGTTGATGATATGACTAAAAATAATAAATATATAATTTCGGTTCATGTCGGTGGTACGAATGAGACACATCATGTCGGTTTGTGTCTCATTCGTAATTTGTTATGGCCTTAGAATTTGAGTTAATTGTATAGAGATTGAAACAGTGTTTATAGCGAAACAAAATGCATCCCGGCTATGTGCGGATCAGATTATCTTGACAATTGTAGACCACTATTTAAAAAGCTGAATATACTACCATTACCACTCTTGTATATATGTATCTTTGGTAAAAGTGCAATGATCTGTTTGACAAATTAAGCGTCAAGGCAAATAGCCGAACATTAGGAAAAGTTTTCCCTTCCACAAATAAGGCTAGAACTAATGAAAAATGTGTACTGTATGTGTGTAAAATTATATAACCTCCTACCTAAAGATATTGCTATCCAGCCACTGCGCCAATTCAAACCAGATCTCACAAAACTTCTACTTAACAAAACATATTATAACATTCAGGAATATGTTAATGATTCTAAAAATCTAAAAATCTAAATTCTAGTTTATTACACACCATATACATACCAATAATATAGCAAATAAACGATTTGATTTGATTTCAAAACCACGCCAATGTTTAGAAGATACCTGCAAAGTTAAGTCAAAGAAAAACGGGCAAAAATCCTTGAGAAGCGCTTTATATGTACGTACTTTTTACATAGATGGAAGTTTGTGTGCTTAAGGAACCCTCGGTGCGCGCACTTCTTCCGTCTTATAACTGACTTCAAAAAAATAAGTTTTTATTTTCGACCGGTACGTATATAACTGTATGTAAACCAGTATTTTTATCTAGATAAAGGAATTAATGAAAAAATCTTATTGCTTTTTTGGTTCCAAGACAATGTATATGGTAATTTTCATAACTGTTCCATAGTTAACCACACAGAGTTTGGATTAAAAAGCCGATAAGTTGTAGAATTACACTTAAAGGATCTGATAATTTTTGGAAAACGCATATTTTAAAGTAAGAATAAAACAACACGATGTTACTTATAGGAACAGAGTAATTAATATGTACGATTCAATTCTAACTCTGTTGAGGCAGCGCATTCATACACTTGTTATAACAAGTACTTGCATCTGGTCCCACATAAAAACCTTAAAAGAATAACCGTTTGTTAATAAATACAGTCGTTACAGTTAAACCGGTTGATACTATAATCTCATCAAGGCAGCTCAGACGTAACTTGATCACGGCCAAGACAGTACTCATATCACAGCAGCCATGAACAGTAAAATATTATCATTTATATGTTTACAAATTTTAATAAGTGCTAGTTTAAGCTATGATGAAGAAGCTACCGTGACTGTTGATAAAAATGACTACGCTGAACCAACTGTATGTAGAAGATACTGTGGTGAATACAACAGAGAGAAAAGAGAAAGACTTGATGGTGTTCCATGGAAAAGTCGCATATTAGATGCTATGTTTAGCACAAAAATGCTACCTTTAAAACCTGATGCACCGGACATACTTTCGTTCCTGAGAGATAAATACGAGTTGCCTAAAGGTAAATAATATTCCATAAGATTTTAGATTAAGAATAGTTATTGTTGCATACAAATACATTAGGTGATCTATTTTTCAGTCACTTCCATTTTATTTTATCAAAGTACAGTGTCAGATATTTTTAAATTGTTTTTTATTTTTTGGAATTATGTACGAACACGGCCTAAAAGTTGTAAGTAATTTAAAGTGTATTCATTTTTAAGTGTCCTGTGTGTATCGTACTACTGCCCCTTGTCTTCCATACTTTTTTATACACCAATCGTGAGATAAATTGTTTACAGTGCTAATGATGTCAATGACCTTCCTTAGGTCTACAGGCTTCGACTTCGAATTTAACGGACCCAGTTTTCGGGCAACAGTACCATAAAGCACTAAAAATCTATTAGCTTCGTATACGACACGTATCATAACCGACCGACGTATCTACACGACATATATCATAACAACAAACTTCGACCTTGTACTGTCAACGAAATAAAGCCACAAAAATCAAAAATATCCGATTATTATTTAGGATTAAGGCTTTAAATAAATCACTGATATAAGTGACCTCATAGTAAAAAATCTAACATATAAGGCTCATAAGCACAACACTGAAGTTTAGCAAAAATATATTCAAAACAGTCATTTTTATTCAGCGTGTGGCAACAAATATGTTTGACTACATATGTATATACATATTTCAATTGAAGGCGGCTCTTTAACGGAAATATGATTTCTCTGCAATGCACCACCTAATTCTATATCTACCTCGGAAACCAGTATCATCGAATAATGCATAAACTAAGGAATTAGGAATTGATACATAAATAAACGAAGGTCAATGAAATATTCATTGACCTTCGTTGATTTATTACAAATTGAGTTGAGTTTTCTAAATTGACATTGACCACAGAGTAGGAAGCGAATTTTTAAAACCTAAACTACACTTAATTGTTGAAAATGACGGAAGTAGTTTTATAAGTATAACATATAATAGTAAAAACTACTTCGACGATATTTTTTATTGTAATTAACTTTAATATCCGCGTCATAGTAGGCCTCATACTAATATTTTACTTTTGACTGTATAAACGTACTTATCTCTACCTGTCAAGAGCATTTGAATAAATAGTTTAGTATTGGGTAGAGTCGTGCTACGTTCCCTGGGAGCAGAGCAGTGACTAAATTAACAGTGTATAACTAACTGTATGAAATAGTTAGTAATATTTTATAATTTTTGTTAACATTTTCCTTTCATAAAATTGCAGGTTTTAAAGGACCTCTAGCGGAGTACGACTTTATAATTGTCGGGGCAGGGTCTGCGGGCAGTGTCCTAGCGTCTCGTCTTAGCGAAGGTCATAAAGCCTCGGTCCTTCTATTAGAAGCAGGACTTGGAGAATCTCTTGTAACTGACGTGCCATTACTAGCACCACTGCTTCAACAAACTGAATATGTGTGGCCATACATAATGGAGTATCAGCCAGGAATTTGTACAGGTGATCATTTATTATACCTACCAGCCCTTTAAGTATTCGAAGTTTTCTCAAAAATATTACTCTCTTGCATAATTACAAATCATGTAAAATTTCACTACTATTAAAATTATATAAAATTATACAATATTAATTATTTCACTACAAAATAGGTACAAATTTCCTGTATGTTCCGGGTTAGGGGTTCGAAAGTGGACGTGCTGGCTCGTACGTTCAAAAAACCATCTACAAACATATAAACTGCTATTATTTTGCTTATTTTTTGTTTATTGGAAAATTCAACATTAAATCCTATCCTAATGGTAATAAATAAAACAATAAAATTCTTGTTTTTATTAAGTCGAATATCTACAACACGAAATATTATCGCATTTTTGACTCTCTTAGTAGCAGTACACTTTAATATTCTTTCATGCACTTACAAATGTAAACCTTTTTTTTTTGATGATTTCAGGAATGATAGATGGAAGATGCTTCTGGCCTAGAGGAAAGGCAGTAGGAGGTTCAAGCGTAGTGAATTATATGGTCTATACTAGAGGAATGCAGCTAGATTGGGACAGGATAGCTGCTGCCGGAAACTATGGGTGGTGAGAACAGATGTTTATATATATATTATATGTGAAAATGTGGAAAGCGCAACTTACCAAGATAATTAATCAATAATAAAGCGGTTCTAGATTTACCTGAAACAGATGAGATTTTTTTTTTTTAATAAAGAAGAAAATTAAATATCAAGAATCAAAATGTATCTATTCCAAATCAAATCAACAATCAACATCGTTTATTTCAACAGAACCAATCATACGTATTTTTGAATTGTCAAGAGAGGAAGTCGGTCAGACTAAGTCAGTCATGAAGCTAGTTGCCTGTTCCAATACGTAGATCCTATGGGGGAGAACAAGCAAGAAACTCCAAGGACACTCTTTTTCAAATATTTTACATAAGTTTTTTTAGAAGATATAAGTTAAATATTGTTCATTCTTTTACCCTTTGATGTTTAATACGAATTAATTAAATTTAGGATGTCCTCCCGAATGAATAGAAATTGAAAACAATGATGGATAGGTTTGTTTCTTGTTAACTTGTGACACGCAAATTATTATGTTGGGCATTTGCATTTTTTATCGGTGTAACGAAAGTTCTTTCAACGGCTTACGTAAAACTACTGACGTCCTTAGTAATGTAATAGTTACTTATTATATATTATAATTTAGTCGTAGTTTAAAAAACAAAAAAAACATGCTTTGTTTCTAAGTGTAATGTATTCGACTCGTTAAACGAAACTAAATGAGCCCAGACTCGAGAGGTTTATTCGTAACCATTGAAGAATTCATAGTGATCCACCTCCTGACTTCATCCATAGACCTTAGTTGCAAAGCCCCATCTATTGGACTAATTAAAGCAAAATAAAATGAGTCTATCCACCTCCTGGCTCCTTCGTCTTGCTCTCCTCTGTTATTGATATCGACATAAAAAAATATTATATACTGATAACCTAGCTAGTAGCTTTATTTCTAATAAGCTCACGCTCTGACATACCAATAACTTTACAGTCCTCGATAGTCGTAACTTCTTTTGTTGCTTGTTATATTATTTAAGTAAGTAAGTTATCTGTAGGTAGTCTGGTGTATGTGTTTGTGTGAGGGTATGGGGTATAGTTGTATCTGTGGTTATGGGTGATGTCTGGGTGAGTGCGTGTGTAAGTATGATTTGCTTTTTTTGCAGTTTACTTTATTCTCTATTAAATTATCTAATAAGATTAGATAATTTATAAGTCTTCCGTTTCGTCATAATGTATGTTTTCCAGCCAACAGATTATCTTTTACATTCTAATGTTGTTAACTTGTCAATGCGTAAATTTGTGTTTATTAAATTATATAAATAAGTTGCTAGTCTCTTAAACTGTTGTTCTTCAAAAGGGGTTCTGACTCATTCTGAAATTGCAACGTGCTTCGCCGATCTGATTTATAGAACAAAACTTTACGGTGTTTCGACTCTTTAAAATTGTTTTCAGAATATAGTTTACCTACTTACTCGGCCTTTTTGATAATAATAATAATAATGTTACAGATCGTAGGCATATATGGAAGAGCAAAGAGCTGCATGTAGATATATTATCATATGTGTCTTGGCTACGTTTCAGTGATCTCTTCGGAGAAACTGAAAGTTTTATCTGTGCAATTACAGATAAAGTCGTTATGACGAATAACTATCGGAGACATATCTTGAAGGACGGCACAATTGACACTTGTCGGACATGTCATCGTCCCGGAAAACTCTCGACATAAAACTTTTGGTTGTTCTCGTCTTGTCAACGGCGAGTACTTGCATAGACATAACCTAGTGGCCAGGATAGTCCATCAGCAAATTGCTCTTAGATATAACCCTGTGGCTGTCGAGTAACCGTACTACAGGTATTTGCCCGATCCAGTTCTTGAAAATAGTCGTGAAACATTATACTGGGATCCATCTATCATCACTGACAGGACTATTGTTGATAATAAACTTGACATAGTGGTAATAGATCGTTTAGAGCGTCAAGCAATGATTGTTGATATTACCGTTCCCCATTATGACAATCTCATAAAGGCTGAAAAATGAAAACAATTAAAATATTTGGATCCCCATGAGGTAGCTGGGTTAAGGGCCTGATGCAAAAGGCGGTCCTTCTTGATACGGCACGTATTGTGAGGCGGTTCCTGTCTCTGGAGCCCTAACCACCGGTAGCTTGGTTCCTGTACTCGATACCGGTGGGACACTACTTTTTATATTTTTTAATATATTTTGTTTTAATTTATAGGTCTTCCGGTTAGTTTTGAGGGATTATATATATATATATACATATACATATATATAAACATAATTTATATTTTAATCAAAATATGTTCCATTAATAGCTACAACTTTTTTCCATTTTTCGAGCAACAAATAGATTCCATAATAAAAAAACTGATCATCTTTTGAAGCGATCCATTCATCGATCCATTTTTTGATACATTCGTAAGATTTGAAGTGCTGATCTGCAAGGCTGTGTTGCATAGATCGAAATAGGTGGTAATCAAAAGGAGCATAATCTGGTGAATATGCGGGATACGATAACACTCCCACTGAAGATCTGAAAGTGTATCTCTTACAGCTTTTGCGATGTGCCATGCAGTAAAATGACCTTTTGTTTTCTATATGCAATTCTTGGATGATTTTGGTTCAATGCATGATTCAATTCGATTAATTGATGTTGATAACGCTCAGTTGTGATAGATTCATCTGGTTTTAACAATTCATAATAAATGACATCTTTCATATCCCACCAAATGCATAATAATACCTTATTTACGTGAATGTTACGCTTTGGAGTCGATGTGAACGGTTGACCAGGATCTACCCATGATTTCCTACGTTTTGGATTATCATAGTAGATCCATTTTTCATCGCCGATAACGACTTAACACGAAAAAGATTTCTTTTTGTGACGAGACAGTGGTATCGCTAATTCTGATAAAACATGTGGAACTCATTTTCCTTGTTTTTCAATTTTACCCATTGCGTGTAAACGATCAAAAATTGTTGATTTACCTACATTTAATTCTTCACCCAACTCTTGTATCGTCCGGGCAGTGTTTTCGTCCAATAACGCCTGCAATTCACCGTATTCAAACTTTTTTGGTTTTCCACTACGATCTTTATCCTCTTAATCAAAATTACCACCTTTAAATCGTCGAAACCAGTATTCACATGTTTTAACAAATGGTGCGGATTTATGACACATTGTATCTACAATAAGTCTGTGAGCTTCTTCTGCTGTTTTTCTTGAATCGAAAAAGTATAGTAGTAAATGACGAAAATGATATTTATCGCGTTCCATATTTAATCACACTAAAAACTTGCGTGCGTTTACTGTAAGTGAGTTACTTCGAATAATTAAAGTCGCGAGAACTACACGTTCTCTCAAAACTAACCGGAAAACCTAATATATTTAAAAATGTAACTTATATGTTTGTTTAATTAAATAAAGAGCATAATATTATAATAATAATATATTTTATTTGCTTGAGTGTCAGCACGAATGTAATAATAATCGTTAATATATGAAAATATTCAAGAAGAATGTAGGACCAAGTACATTGCCCTGAGGAGCACCAAATGAAATCCTGGAGTACTCACTTTTATGAATTCCTATTTTAACAAATTCATGTCTATGAGTCGGGTAGTCTTTAAACATCGAGACTTATTTCTTATTCTTGATGGTTCTCTTACCTTTATATCCTTATTTGTTTAAAAATATATATCAATATAATTTGGATATACATATTTAGATCACGTGAATGCATATACAGAGCATTACAGAAACCTGGTTTATCTCGTTTATCCAGGTTTAAATTTAATTCCAGGTCTTATAATGACGTCATGCAGTACTACAAAAAATCTGAACGCGCTAACCTCAAAGGACTCCAGAATTCACCTTGGCATGGCAGAGACGGGGAGTTAAACGTAGAAGATGTTCCATTTAGGTATTTACTTTTAATTTATATCAATAAACATAAATAAGTCAAAAATTGCAATAACTCCCTTTATGAAAATGTACTGTGCGTTTCCGTTTTTCACTAACATATTATTCATTTTCAACTACTCTTCTACATACTTACATTGTTTAAACGCAGTGTTATATTTTTATTATTACGAATCCACTTACTTGAATATTTGAAATTCAAACATACTTATTATACATTAGATGGTTCTTATTTTTTTGGAGTTTTCAAGATTTTATTTTGGTTAAAGATGTAACTTGTGTGCCAATTTGAACTAAGTGAAAAAAATAAACGCTAAATCATAATATTTAAAAACTGGATTCCAGATCTAAGCTGTCAAAAGCATTTTTGGACGCGGCAAAATTATTAGGACACCGCAGAGTAGACTACAATAGCCCAGACGCTTTTGGATTTAGCTACATTCAAGCAACTATGAGAGGAGGACATCGCGCCAGTGCTGCTAAAGCTTTTCTACACAACAACAAGAGAAGAAAAAATCTTCATATACTGACAACAAGCAGAGCCACAAAAGTTATAATTGACCCAGTGTCTGAAACAGCTATTGGTGTAGAATTTATTAAAAATGGACAGGTATATCAAATCAGGGCCAATAAGGAAGTAATTCTATCAGCAGGACCTATTGAATCACCACATTTACTAATGCTTTCTGGAGTAGGACCTAAAGAACATTTACAATCATTTAACATACCGGTGATACAAAACCTGAAAGTAGGTGAATCTTTGTATGATCACATTTCGTTCCCCGCTCTAGCTTTCACTTTAAACACAACGCAGTTAACCTTAGTTGAGAAAAAAGTAGCTACAATTAATACTGTTATTCAATTCGATCATTATGGTGACGGACCTATGTCGTCTTTAGCTGGAGTAGAGACAATAGGATATATCAAAACAAACGTATCTGATGAAATCGGAGACTATCCAGACATAGAACTACTAGGAGCCTGTGCTTCTATGGCGTCTGACGAAGGGCATCTCGTGGCCAAAGGATTACGTATCGCGGACTGGCTTTACAAAGACGTTTTTAAACCAATTGAGGACATTGAAAGCTTTACTGTGCTATTTATGCTTCTTCATCCAAAATCAAAAGGTTTCTTAAAATTGAAGTCTACAGATCCATACCAACAACCAAGTCTAAACGGTAATTACCTAACCCATAGAAAAGATTTGGATACTATTATCGCTGCTATCAGATACATCATAAAACTAGTAGACACACCTCCTTTTAGGAAGTACGGGGCAAAGTTATATAAAAAGAAATTCCCTAATTGTAAAGAATATCAATTTGACAGTGATGATTACTGGGAATGTGCAGTAAGAACGGTGACATCGACACTTCATCATCAAATTGCTACTTGCAAGATGGGTCCATCTACAGATCCTGAAGCTGTAGTAGATCCTGAACTTAGAGTGTATGGTATAAAGAACTTGCGTGTTGTAGATAGCAGTATTATACCAAGAACAATCGCGGCTCACACCAATGCACCTGCTATTATGATAGGAGAAAAGGCCGCTGATATGATCATGAAAGATTGGGCATTGTATTAATAGACTGAGACTTACATGAAATTTAAAGTTTGATCAAATTGCAATTGTAGCTGCTAAGTCAAAATTATGAGGTACAGAACATTTAAAAATCCTTCAGTGAAGTATTAGTAATTAAAGTCAAATGATTAAGTGTTAAAGTGTGTGTAAAAACACATGCCCGACGTTACGTGTAAGCCAAATCTCAACACGCGATGGCATGTCGTTTAATGCCAGCCACTTAATTGTCACAATAATTTACCCCAGCGCTACCATGGACTGGTATTGAGCTGCCCCGAATAGTACCTATGAGGATGGGACTTAAACAAACGTACATTAATTTTAATAAGGAAAGTGAGATTGTTCATAAATCATGAAACATTGGCGTGTCAGTTCCATAATATTATACTTATTACTTCACAATGTGTCTCCGTCAAGGATTATGGTTAAACCTTATATAATGTTCAAATGTTACATTAAAGTATTTATTTAAAATTACCTTAATTTAGTCAGTTAAATATTGTAAGAAAAACTTACTTTTTTATAAAAGACATAATTACCTTATAAAGCGGTATTAAGTTATATTAGCGGTATTAAGTATAGCAATGTTTCCCTCTAGAGGTAAGACTAGTGGGCAAAAAACGTATAGAAATAACAAAAATGTTTACTTTGCTGCAAAAAAATAAAAAATACAGTAAAGAGCCCTGAGCGTGTGGGATATTTGTTAAAATGTTCGTGGCACTGCAACTCTTTTTTGAGATTTTGATGTGTCCTATTAATGTTTAATCAAGTTGATAGCTGCCTGCTGAATACATTGCCTAGGACAGATCCTCTTGTCTATGGCCCGACTTCTAACCTTTTATGAATACGGATGGTAATGGTGGTTCTTCGATACTGCGTGGAATTATACCTACCACTAGGTAATCGGGTTGGCTATAACGACCTAATAACATCCGAGGTGTTTGTTCACTGAACTGGTTATACGTTACGCTAGACGTGAGGTTAAAAACTAATAAATTACCATAAATCGAAGACGTCACAATCCTCTGTGTATTGGGGCTTTCAGCTAACAGGAAAACTTTATCACTTGCACAGAACACAAGTATACAAACAAAAAGTTAAGACCTATTATTGCTATTTGCCAGTGTAGATTTATAACCGACCGATTTCAAATAGTTAGGCATTGTGAGCAAATAAACCAGCTGTTTTTTTTGCTCTAGCAACTATATTTTTTTGCATAAAACGCTTTTTATGAGACATCTGGACTACTGAATTCCAGTATTTTATCTTAGGAAACATGCTTTACTGCGAGAAAAATGGTAAAAATATGCTAAAAATAATTCAATTATTAAAATTAAAATGATTTACCAAACTAAGCTTAGCAAAGCACGAAAACAATAAGATAAGAATAATCTTTACAAAATGTATGTGTTATTATTTTCATAAAAATGTGACTATTACTAAAGAGATAATTAAAACTCATTCATCTTTCTTGAAATGCTCATGGTTCATGTAATAATCACTTCACTTGTCTATGTTAGAATATTGTGATGCAAGAACAAAAAATCATTCTGCGTATTCCAAATATTAATAAATTTACCAAAATATGTCTCAACTCATATATAAAAGTACTGTCACTTTTTACCCCATTTTCAGAACAAAATTACTAAAAGCTTTCCTGGAAGCCGGAAGAACAATCGGTCATCCTACTGTTGATTATTACTCCTCGTTAGATGTGGGTTGCAGTATCGTGCAAACAACCACAAGTTATGGACGTAGGTTTAGTGCTGCTAAAGTGTTCTTGCAGAAAGCACAGTTACTAAAGTACTGATAGACCCATCAACAATGACAGCTTATGGTGTTGACTACGTCAGATACAATGTGAGTCATACGGTAAGAGCACGAACAGAAATAATTCTTTCAGCTGGTCCAATTGCATCACCACAATTACTCATTCTTTCTGGAATAGGGCCCAGGGAAAATTTACAATAAGTGGGAATTCACTTGTTAAAAGATACGCCTGTTGGACAAACACTTTATGATCACATATGTTTCCCAGTAGCTATATCTGTACTGAAAACCACCGAAGCAAGCTTTAACAAAGAAAGAACTATGAATGTTCCTGAAGCATTAAAATGGCTAATAAAAAGTGAAAGTCATTTATCTACACCTGGTGGCGTTGAAGGCATTGAGTACATTAAAACTCCAATATCTGACGACCTAGACCCTATTCCTGATAAAGAGCTTATTGATATCGGCGGTTCAATCACCTCAGATGGAAGAGAAGGTAGTAAATCAGTTCGAAGAGGTATGAGAATTCGGGAGGATGTTTTTGACCTAGCTTTCGGGGAAGTAGATAAGTTAGGTGAAGATACTTGGAGTGCATTCCCAATGTTGCTGCATCCTAAATCGTTTGGACATATTGAACTAAAGGTCAGAAATCCATTTAGTCACCCTTGGATGTACGGAAACTACTTGTCTCACCCTCAAGATGTTGCTACGTTTGTTGCTGCTATTCGACCACCTTTCCAAAGCTTTGCTGGTAAAATGGTGAAGGCGGATTATCCGTTGTGTAGTGGAATGATTTATGACTCGAATGAATATTGGGAGTGTGCAGTACGTATGCTCACTGCTACATTACATCACCAAATAGCTACGTGTCGTATGGGACCTGCTGGCGACCCACTCGCAATCGTAGACCCTGAGCTACGAGTCCATGGCGTACGTAGGCTGCGCGTTGTAGATTCTAATGTAATCCCAAGAACCATTTCGGCATACACTAATGCTCCTGCTATGATGATCGGAGAGAAAGCGGCAGATATGATAAAGTCGTCATGGAAGTCTTCTTATAACCATAAAAATAAATGAATGACTGTATGTAGGAGCCAGGTCTCAATGTTTTTATACTAATATTTATGGACAGTAAAGTGTTAGTAAAACATTTAGTTTTCTTAAGAAAACCTTGAAAATATCAGCAAATCAAGGAACTACATTTACAAATACTTATATACATTTCTTCGAATTTATATATTTATATGTTGCCTCCATACTGTAGTGAATTATCCTATACTTAGTGCCTGTTTAGCACTAAGTATAGGATAATTCACTACATTATGGAGGCAACATATAATATGTTTCCTTATAAAAAATCGAGTATTCCAAGGCGAGAGTGCGTGGGATTCCACTGCCTCATTTTGCTAGGTTATGCTGGCCAAAGAGGCGGCGGATAGGGCAACGGAAGAGGACAAGTAATCATCCATCCCGCAGAAAAAGCACCAGGCGCCGGAGAGCGCATAACGATCTCCGACCTCCATGAACGCTGGCCTAGAGTCAACAGGTTTGGTTGCCCGTTACCCTAGCAGAAGCACCACGATAGACCCACATGTGATGGAACACCGTTTGGTTTTAGACGGTTCGAGTCCGACATACCTCAAAAAAAAATCAACAAGTAATAAAGCCAGGCTTTGGCTTGCTCTTTTATATATATACGTATTCCCCTAGCATATCAAGAGGCCATAACCAACGGATACCTGTAACTTCCAGACAGCCCTGCTTGTTTACCACCGATATGGTATAAAAAAAACCAAAACGGAACTCATCAAATAAACTTAATCAGGTTTGGAAGGACGTTCTTAAATTCCATTCTGCTCAGTGAGTTTACGTACTTAAATATTAATATAGTTCCATATGTATAATATAACAGTTAAAACACAGTTAAATTCATCCTTGCAATCATTAATTGTAACGGTAGATATAACTGTAAATTTGTAGTAAATAACAGTAAAGTAAAAAAGTGGTCACCGTTACGTGACATTAAAAGCCGCGTTCATCACCTATAGTATAAAATTTATGTCAACATTGAGACCCATTTAGGCAAAAAGATTCAGTTATTACTGTCAAAATAACTTTTAGTTATCGTCCTTGTTTCTTACAGAGGGATGACAAAGAACAGGACATTCTGGGTGCTATGCTTCTGGATAGTGCTGGACTACTTAACTACGTGTGTGAACGAATGCATGCTCCAAAGACAGCGACAATATACAGACTTTCCATTAATTGCTCCATTTATTCCATTGCAATAAATAAAACTAGGAGGTCTTTATCTGCAGCCCTCATAGTTTCATTCGGATATAATCCTTAAAACGAGCCTTCTCCTTTTGATTTGCACTAAATTGCTTAGACGAATTAAAATATGCCTACATGATTATCTGGAATAAAAACATGCTGAAGTAGTAATGGGCCGGCTACATCTGCCGAAAGATAGAAGTGTGTTGAAGCAAAAAGGTCCTAGAATTGAGCGAAACGAGCGAGTGAGTGAGCCGGAACCTACTGGCGACCTAATAATAATAATAAATAGAAACACCTCAGACAGTCTATCTGTATAAACTAAACATACTTATATGTATCCAAATATACACATACTATAGATAAAATACACCCAGACACGGAACAAATTCTCGTCCCAAGTCCCCTAAGAAAGGTAGTTGGGATACACAGGATACCGAAGTCTCTGGACATAGACCTCTCCCAATGTGCGCCAGTGCACTAGCACACACTCCTGCAGTGAACTGTATTAGGCATATTCGTGTTTAATAAAAAAAGGTGAAATTCCTACTAAAGTTCTCCCAAAATCTTTATTACAGCCCTTTATTTATTGGTCAGGCGTAATAAAACCATAAATTGAACAATTTTAATAAATATAACTTGTAACAATCATTTTGAACATAAATGATTCTCAGCATTAAGAATGAATTTAAAATTACTAAAATAAACCTAAAATATTAATCCCTGGCACCGAATCTATCAACAAGAGGCCATATTGAGCCTCTTGTCGATGGAGTCGAACACTATGATTTTACTTCAACTCCAGTGTCATATATCTATATATCTTGGTATAATATCACTATATCTTAGCCTCGTCGATTAGACATAACAAAGGATCGAGGACTTGAAAAGAAACTAGGAGGGGCGATGAACTCGTAGGCACTTGAACTGCGCTAGAAGAACTATAGCTGTATAATTCATTGTACAGGTGTTACGGATTGATGCCAAAAAATTATAAAACTGTGTCTCTCTTGATTCGTCCTATATATCTTATACAAATATTCATACAACGGACACAAATAACAGTAACCCTGACTACAGCAGTTAGGGAGTGACCATTGACACTAGAATTAGTTCCAATGCGGGAGTTGTCTTTTTTGTTGATCTAGCGAGTAGTGGCCCGCTAGATCAACAAAAAAGTATTTTTCAACCAGTATTTTTCAAAAGGTTGTATATAATGAATGATTTTTTTTCTGTTTAAAAAGAAACAATTAGCTATATAAACGTATACTATGGACAGGTTAAGAAGTAATTTTAAACAAAGATTTACAAATAGCTTACGTCTTTGTAACTCCCATAACATAATAATCATTATTGAGCAAGTACAATGATGAGCAGACGCAACAATATGTCCCTATATCTACTGAGGTCTCGGTCAGCCAAGTGCAGAATCTAACCGGTTTCTTTAATGCATCTGAAACCTGATTAACTCCTTTTTATATTTGTTTCACGTGCGTGTATACTGCGTGTATGTGTATAGTACACGTGCTCCGAGTTGCGTAAAACCATGTTCTAAGGCTACTAACTTGCCAACGTAAATGTTAATTTTACATTTTAATGCTAAAGTGAACTTTTATATCCATACTCTTGTAACTTTGCTATTTATAGATGTGTTCATTTTATTAATCTTATTAATCATTTCAATATTATTATTTACTCCGCGCTAGCTTTTCATGACAATTACAGAAAATATATCTTCTAGAGCGCTTTAATTGTTGTTTATATCAACACTACGTCTATTTATCTATGACACTAAGTGTAGTCATATTCATGATAATTGGTAAAAGTTTTGGAGCTATGATGCAGGAGACACATAAGTAAACACGTTGAAAACCCATGCATAGCATGGATGGTAGCCGAACCTAGATCCTAACCTAATCATTGGAAAACAAACACATTAAGCCAAAGTCAAGACCAAAATTTTTTCGGGAGGCGTGAAGCAATCAAATTAAAATTAAAAGCAGTCCCTGGAAGCAACAAAAAAAAAGATCTGATTCTATATGATAGGGCCGGTTAATATTTTTTTTTAATGAGCATCTCGCTAATAATTCAAAACCTATACCAGCCATTGAACTACAACCAAGGATTCCGGCAAAAAGCAAGATGGCATAGCACAAACAAAGGAAACATCAGACAGTGGTGTTTTTTTGTTAGGTATACAATATCTACACGACATTAGTACTCCGGATTATTTATGGATATCATATACCTATCTAAGAATAAAATTAAAAGTCAGTAATATAAATAATTATATTTATTAGAAAAAATATTAATTGCATAACTAGATAATAGGAACCCATTTGCACGCCATTATCTGGCAGAATATGCAAGAACATCCCTGTAACCTTCAACCCCGTCATTAATTGTACACCATATTCTAGCAAATAAACGATTTGATTTGATTTCAAAACCATGCCAATGTTTAGAAGATACCTGTAAAGTTAAGTTAAAGAAAAACGAACAAAAATCCTTGAGAAGCGCTTTATATGTACGTACTTGTTACATAGATGGAAGTTTGTGTGCTTAAGGAACCCTCGGTGCGCGCACTTCTTCCGTCTTATAACTGACTTCGAATAAATAAGTTTTTATTTTCGACCGGTATGTATATATACGTATGTATATATGTAAACCAGTATTTTTATCAAGATGAAGGAATTAATGAAAAAATCTTATTGTTTTTTTGGTTCCAAGACAGTGTATATGGTAATTTTCATAACTGTTCCACAGTTAACCACACAGAGTTTGGATTAAAAAGCTGATAAGTTGTCGGATTGCACTTAAAGGATCTGATATTTTTTGGAAAACGCATATTTTAAAGTAAGAATATAACAACACGCTGTAAATTATAGGAACAGATTCAATTCAGACTGTGTTGAGGCGGCGCATTCATACACATTACATATAACAAGTATTTTCCACTGGTCCCACATAAAAGCCTTAAAAGAATAACCGTTTGTTAATAAATACAGCCGGTACAGTTAAACCGGTTGATAATATAATCTCATCAAGGCAGCTCAGACGTAACTTGATCACGGCCAAGAACAGTACTCATATCACAGCAGCCATGAACAATAAAATATTATCATTTATATGTTTACACATTTTAATAAGTGCTTGTTTAAGCTATGATGAAGAAGCTACCGTGACTGTTGATGAAAATGACTACGCTGAACCAACTGTATGTAGAAGATACTGTGGTGAATACAACAGAGAGAAAAGAGAAAGACTTGATGGTGTTCCATGGAAAAGTCGCATATTAGATGCTATGTTTAGCACAAAAATGCTACCTTTAAAACCTGATGCACCGGACATACTTTCGTTCCTGAGAGATAAATACGAGTTGCCTAAAGGTAAATAATATTCCATAAGATTTTCAATAGTTATACAAATATACAAATATATTAGGTGATCAGTTTTCAGTCACTTCCATTTTATTTTATCAATGTAAATTGTCAGATATTTTTAAATTGATTTTTATTTTTTGGAATTATGTACGAACACGGCCCAATGAATAGATAGAAGTAACGTAAGTAAAAGTTGTATGTAATTTAAAATTTAAGTATATTCATGCTTAAGTGTACTACTGTCCCTTGTCTTGCATACTTTTTTGTACACCAATCGTGGGATAAGTTGTTTACAGTGCTAATGATGTCAATGACCTTCCTTAGGTCTACAGACTTCTACTTCGAATTTAACGGACTCAGTTTTCGGGCAACAGTACCTTAAAACACTAAAAATCTATTAGCTTCGTATACGACACGTATCATAACGTATCTACATACACGACATATATCATAACAACAAACTTCGATCTTGTACTGTCAACGAAATAAAACCACATAAATAAAAAATAAACAATTATTATTAAGGATTAATTCTTTAAATAAATCATTGATATAAGTGACCTCATAGTAAAAAATCTATCAGGTAAGGCTAACAACACTGAAGTATAGCAAAAATATATTCAAAACAGTCATTTTTATTCAGCGTGTGGCAACAAATATGTTTGACTACATTTGTATATATGTACATATTTCAATTGAAGGCGGCTCTTTAACGGAAATATGATTTCTCTGCAATGCACCACCTAATTCTATATCTACCTCGGAAACCAGTATCATCGAATAATGCATAAACTAAGGAATTAGGAATTGATACATAAATAAACGAAGGTCAATGAAATATTCATTGACCTTCGTTGATTTATTACAAATTGAGTTGAGTTTTCTAAATTGACATTGACCACAGAGTCGGAAGCGAATTTTTTTAAAACCTAAACTACACTTAATTATTGAAAATGACGAAAGTAGTTTAATAAGTATAACATATAATAATAAAAACTACTTCGATGATATTTTTATTGTAATTAACTTTAAAATCCGATTGACAAACATGATTGTATAAACGTACTTATCTCTACCTATCAAGCGGATTTGAATAAATAGTTTCGTATTGGGTAGAGTGGTGCTACGTTCCCTGGGAGCAGAGCAGTTTTATAATTTTTGTTAACATTTTCCTTTTATAAAATTGCAGGTTTTAAAGGACCTCTAGCGGAGTACGACTTTATAATTGTCGGGGCAGGGTCTGCGGGCAGTGTCCTAGCGTCTCGTCTTAGCGAAGGTCATAAAGCCTCGGTCCTTCTATTAGAAGCAGGACTTGGAGAATCTCTTGTAACTGACGTGCCATTACTAGCACCACTACTTCAACAAACTGAATATGTGTGGCCATACACAATGGAGTATCAGCCAGGAATTTGTACAGGTAATCATTTATTTATATATGTACCTACGAACCCTTTGAGTATTCGAAGTCTTCTCAAAATTATTACTCTCTTGCATAATTTCAACTCATGTAAAATTTCACTACTATTAAAATTATATAAAATTATACAATATTTATTATTCCCTACAAATTTACAACAAAATAGGTACAAATTCCCTGTATGTTCCGGGTTGGGTTAGGTTGGGGTTCGAAAATGGACGTGCTGGATTGTACGTTCAAAAAACCATCTACAAATATATAAACTGCTTTTATTTTGCTTATTTTTTGTTTATTGGAAAATCCAACATTGAATCCTATCCTGATGGTAATAAATGAGACAATAAACTTCTTGTTTTTATTAAGTCGAATATCTACAACACGAAATATTATCGCATTTTTGACTCTCTTAGTAGCAGTACAATTCAATATTCTTTCATACATTTACAAAAGTAAACCTTTTTTTGATGATTTCAGGAATGATTGATGGAAGATGCTTCTGGCCCAGAGGAAAGGCAGTAGGAGGTTCAAGTGTAGTGAATTATATGATCTATACTAGAGGAATGCAGCAAGATTGGGACAGGATAGCTGCCACCGGAAACTATGGGTGGTGAGAACAGGCTTTTATATATATACATTATATGTGAAAACGTGGGTAGCACAACTTACCAACATAATTAATCAATAATAAAGCGGTTCTAGATTTACCTGAAACAAATGAGACATTTTTTTAAATAAAGAAGAAAATTAAATTACAAGAATCAAAATATATCTATTCCAAATCAAATCAACAATCAACATCGTTTATTTCAACAGAACCAATCATACGTATTTTTGAATTGTCAAGAGAGGAAGTCGGTCAGACTAAGTCAGTCATGAAGCTAGTTGCCTGTTCCAATACGTAGATCCTATGGGGGAGAACGAGCAAGAAACTCCAGGGACACTCTTAATCAAATATTTTGCATAAGTTTTTTTAGAAGACATAAGTTAAATATTGTTCATTCGTTTACCCTTTGATGTTTAATACGAATTAATTAAATCTAGGATGTCCTTCCGAATGAATCGAAATTGAAAACAATGATGGATAGGTCTGTTTCTTGTTAACTTGTGACGCGGAAAATTATTATGTTGGGCATTTGCATTTTTTATCGGTGTAACGAAAGTTCTTTCAACGGCTTACGTAAAACTACTGACCTCCTTAGTAATGTAATAATTAATAATTATAATTTTGACGTAGTTTAAAAAACAAAAAAACATGCTTTGTTTCTAAGTGTAATGTATTCGACTCGTTAAACGAAACTAAATGAGCCCAGACTCGAGAGGTTTATTCGTAACCATTGAAGAATTCATAGTGATCCATCTCCTGACTTCATCCAGAGACCTTAGTTGCAAAGCCCCATCTATTGGACTAATTAAAGCAAAATAAAATGAGTCTATCCACCTCCTGGTTCCTTCGTCTTGCCCTCCTCTGTTATTGATATCGACAAATTATTATATACTGATACCCTAGCTAGCAGCTTAATAATAATAATAGATATAACCTTGTGGATATCGAGTTACCGTATTATACCCACTTCTTGAAAATAGTAGTGCAACATTATATTGGGATCGATCACCATCACCGACGGGACTATTGTTGCCAATAAACCTGACATTTGTGATACACATTGTTGATATTACCGTCCCCCATGATGACAATCTCATAAAGGCTGAAAAATGAAAACAATTAAAATATTTGGATCCCCATGAGGTAGCTGGGTTAAGGGCCTGATGCAAAAGGCGGTCCTTCTTGATACGGCACGTATTGTGAGGCGGTTCCTGTCTCTGGAGCCCTAACCACCGGTAGCTTGGTCCCTGTACCCGATACCGGTGGGACACTATTTTTTATATTTAATACATTTTGTTTTTTATTTTATACTTAAAAATGCAACTTATATGTTTATTTAATTGAATAAAGAGTATTATAATAATATATTTTATTTGCTTGAGTGTCAGCACGAATGTAATGCCATATTTTCTTCGTAAAAATGGTTGCAGTATCGTCAGTATACGAAAATACTTTTGCGTTGGTGACCTGCAAGCTGCTAAGCAAGCAAATCGTTGATATATGATAATATTCCAGAAGAATGTAGGACCAAGTACACTGCCCTGAGGAGCACCAAATGAAATCCTGGAGTACTCACTTTTATAGGTTCCTATTTTAACAAAGTCATATCTATGAGTCGGGTAATCTTTAAACATCGAGACTTATTTCTCATTCTTGATGGTTCTTTTACCTTTATATCCTTATTTGTTTAAAAATATATATCGATATAATTTGGATATACATATTTAGATCACGTGAATACATATACAGAGCCATTATAGAAACCTGGTTTATCTCGTTTATCCAGGTTTAAATTTAATTCCAGGTCTTATAATGACGTCATGCAGTACTACAAAAGATCTGAACGCGCTAACCTCAAAGGACTCCAGAATTCACCTTGGCATGGCAGAGACGGGGAGTTAAACGTAGAAGATGTTCCATTTAGGTATTTACTTTTAATTTATATCAATAAACATAAATATGCCTAAAAGGTCAATAACTCCCTTTATGAAAATGTACTGATCGTTTCCGTTTTTCAGTAACATATATTATTCATTTCCAACTACTATTCTATATACTTACATTGTTTAAATGCAGTGTTAAATTTTTATTATTACAAATCGATTTACTTGATAATTAGAAATTCAAACTAACTTATTATACATCAGAGGGCTTTTTCTTGGAGTTTTCAAGATTTTATTTTGGTTAAAGATGTAACTTGTGTGCCAATTCGAACTAAGTGAAAAAAATAAACGCTAAATCATAACATTTAAAAACTGAATTCCAGATCTAAGCTGTCAAAAGCATTTTTGGACGCGGCAAAATTATTAGGACACCGCAGAGTAGACTACAATAGCCCAGACGCTTTTGGATTTAGCTACATTCAAGCAACTATGAGAGGAGGACATCGCGCCAGTGCTGCTAAAGCTTTTCTACACAACAACAAGAGAAGAAAAAACCTTCATATACTGACAACAAGCAGAGCCACAAAAGTTATAATTGACCCAGTGTCTAAAACAGCTATTGGTGTAGAATTTATTAAAAATGGACAGGTATATCAAATCAGGGCCAATAAGGAAGTAATTCTATCAGCAGGACCTATTGAATCACCACATTTACTAATGCTTTCTGGAGTAGGACCCAAAGAACATTTACAATCATTTAACATACCGGTGATACAAAACCTGAAAGTGGGTGAATCTTTGTACGATCACATTTCTTTCCCCGCTCTAGCTTTCACTCTAAACACAACGCAGTTAACCTTAGTTGAGAAAAAAGTAGCAACAATTAATACTGTTATTCAATTCGATCATTATGGTGACGGACCTATGTCGTCTTTAGCTGGAGTAGAGACAATAGGATATATCAAAACAAACGTATCTGATGAAATCGGAGACTATCCAGACATAGAACTACTAGGAGCCTGTGCTTCTATGGCGTCTGACGAAGGGCATCTCGTGGCCAAAGGATTACGTATCGCGGACTGGCTTTACAAAGACATTTTTAAACCAATTGAGGACATTGAAACCTTCACTGTGCTATTTATGCTTCTTCATCCAAAATCAAAAGGTTACTTAAAATTGAAGTCTACAGATCCATACCAACAACCAAGTCTAAACGGGAATTACCTTACCCATAGAAAAGATATGGATACGATGATAGCTGCTATCAGATACATCATAAAACTAGTAGACACACCTCCTTTTAAAAAGTACGGGGCAAAGTTATATAAAAAGAAATTCCCTAATTGTAAAGAATATCAATTTGACAGTGATGATTACTGGGAATGTGCAGTAAGAACGGTGACATCGACACTTCATCATCAAATTGCTACTTGCAAGATGGGTCCATCTACAGATCCTGAAGCTGTAGTAGATCCTGAACTTAGAGTGTATGGTATAAAGAACTTGCGTGTTGTAGATAGCAGTATTATACCAAGAACAATCGCGGCTCACACCAATGCACCTGCTATTATGATAGGAGAAAAGGCCGCTGATATGATCATGAAAGATTGGGCATTGTATTAATAGACTGAGACTTATATGAAATTTAAAGTTTGATCAAATTGCAATTGTATTTGCTAAGTCAAAATTATAAGGTACAGAATATATAAAAATACTTCCGTGAAGTATTAGTAATTAAAGTCAAATGATTAAGTGTTAACTAGGTAGAAACACATGCACAACGTTACGCGTAAGCTGAATCTCAACACGCGATGGCATGTCGTTTAATGTCCGCCACTTAATTGCCACAATAATTTACCCCAACGCGACCATGGAGCTGGTATTGAGCTGCCACCGAATAGTACCTATGAGGATGGGACTAAAACAAACGTACATTAATTGTAATAAGGAAAGTGAGATTGCTCATAAATCATGAATCATTGGCGTGTCAGTTCCATAATATTATACTTATTACTTCACAATGTGTCACATCAGCAACGAGTATACGAGAATACAGGGCGACTTAAGGATTACGGTTAAACCTTATATAATGTTCAAATGTACATTAAAGTATTTATTTAAAATTACCTTAATTTAGTCATTAAAATATTGTAAAAAAACTAGCTTTTGTATAAAAGACATAAATACCTTAAAAGCGGTATTAAGTTAGTGCTATAGTAATGTTTCCCTCTAGAGGTAAGACATAAAACATAAAAAATCATAAGGCAAAAAACGTCTAAAAATAAAAGATGTTTATTTTGTTGCAAAAAAAAATACAGTAGAGCCATGATGATATACAACTCTTCGGAGATTTTGATGTGTCCTATTATTGCTTAATCGAGTTGATAGCTGCCTGCTGAATACATTGTCTAGGACAGATCCTCTTGTGTATGGCCCGACTCCTAACCTCCAACGGATACGGATGGTAATGATGGTTCTTCGATACGGCGTGGAAGTATACCTAGTGGTACTAGGTAATCAGGTTGGCTAAAACGACCTAATAACATCCAAGGTGTTTGTTCACTCAACTGCTTATACGTCACGCTAGACGTGAGGTAAAAAACTTATAAATTACCGTAAATCGGAGACGTCAGACTCCTCTATGTAGTGGGGTTTTCAGCTAACAGGAAAACTTTACCACTTGCACAGAACATAAGTATACAAACAAATGGTACAAGTTGCGTTGATCGCAGTAATGCTATGAGTCGTTCTTTCAATCAGAAGCGGATAACTAAGAAACATAAAAATCTATGGAAATAAAATAAAACATAATATCATCATTCAGGCATCTCGCAACGTGCTCTATAACACTAGGTCCTCCGCAATATTTACTATTTTTCAGATTGACAGTGCTTTATTAGATTACTACATATAAACTATGGAAAATTTTACACAACCAAATTTAGTAAGAAGTTTAACCTACCTACATAAAATTGCATTAAAAGCTATACCATCAATCTCATTACAGATAATACAATACAATTATTGTTTATGAACTCTCTCTCGAGTGTAAATTCAACGCAAAGATTCCGACAATTTCAAGTATTTTGAGAGAAAAAAACATGTTGGTCCTACAATACAAATTACGGAATAATCTATATATAAAAGATCAATAAAGTAAGTGTAATAATAACAGTACAGATTACAGATCATAAAAATAACTGAATGAGTTCAAGTAGGTTTTAGTGGTAGAGCCATGCTTGCTTAAGCACGAATGGGCCGGCTCGACCGGTGCGATACCACGGCCTCACAGAAACCCGGTTGTGAAGTAACGCTTGCGTTGCATTTCCCCGAAATGAGTGAGGTCTCCGGAGGCCCAAAATCCCCCACCCCCCTAATGATAGCGCTGTTAACGAAAAGGATACCCCAGGGGGGTACCAGCGCTAGCGTTGGAGAATCCCCCCCTGGACGTCCACCCTCAGTACGGATTATGCCTGAGCGTGGACGCCCAGGCTGCCCCTCGTACTCTGGGGGGGGCTCAACTGCGCTCTCAAAATCTGCTCGGGGCAAGAGAAGGCATACCATGGCACCCCCTGTCACGTTTACCGTGGATTTTTGTAACATCAGGGGCTTACATTCGAACCTCGACACTGTCCACCACCACCTCGAGACAGCAAAGCCGGCCTTGCTCTTTTTAACCGAGACGCAGATATCATCTCCAGCGGACACATCCTACCTCTGCTACCCTGGGTACGGACTGGAACACTCCTTTGTTCCTAAGGCTGGTGTATGCGTGTACGTTAGAGATGATATCACTTCTCGCCGCCTCGGTAATCTTGAAGGTAGGGACCTCTCCATCTTATGGCTACGTGTAGACTGCGACGACCATCCCCGCATCTACCTATGCCTCTACAGGTCCCATAGCGGTGATGCCGAAACGGACCGACTCATCGACCACGTCCAAATGGCTACAGACTCAGTGCTCCAGCAGGTCCCATCCGCAGAGATCGTGATTCTTGGCGACTTTAACGCCCATCACGCCGAATGGCTTGGTTCGCGCAAAACCGATCATGCGGGAAGATCTGTTCACGATTTCACCTTGGCATATGGCTTGACGCAGCTGGTAGCAACGCCTACGCGAATCCCAGATGCAGAAAGCCACGTGCCTTCACTGTTGGATCTTCTGCTGACCTCACATCCTGACGGCTACAAAGTATCCGTTGAGGCCCCTCTTGGCTCTTCGGACCATTGCCTGATTAGGAGTATGGTGCCACTCGTTCACTCGCTGCGGCCGCGAGTTACAGGCAGTCGCCGCGTATGGCACTATAGGTCAGCAGACTGGGATGGAATGAGAACATTCTTTGCATCCTACCCATGGAGGCAGGTTTGCTTCTCGCCGGATGATCCCAATGTCGTTGCTGACTCTGTCGCAGATGTTGTGCTTCAGGGTATGGAACTTTTCATTCCATTCTCCCTGATTCCCACAGGTGGCAAGTCCCAGCCTTGGTTTGGTCGAACCTGCAAAGCGGCGTCCCGCCGAAAGCAGGAATGTTACCAAGCATGGGCTAATGCAGCGACAGCACGGGATGTAAAGACCAGCACATTAAAGAAGCAATTTAACTTTGCCTCCAGGTCCCTCAAAAGAGTAATTGCTGGGGCGAAGTCGGCTCACATCGGCAGAATTGGCGAGAGACTAGTTAGTCTCCCCTCCGGAACTCGTGCATTCTGGTCTCTTGCCAAAGCTGTCCAGGGGAACTTTTGTAAGCCATCCCTTCCACCTCTGCGCATAGGAGATAATTCGTTGGCCCACGACGCTAAAGAAAAAGCCGATCTTCTGGGCAAACTCTTTGCGTCCAACTCGACCCTGGACGACGGGGGAAACGCACCGCCGACCATACCGCAGTGCGAGACCCGCATGCCGGAAGTCCGGTTTACACAAAGGGCAGTGCGTAAAGCGCTTCTTTCCCTCGACGTTCATAAGTCGAGTGGGCCCGATAGAATCTCTCCTATCGTGCTGAAGACGTGTGCTCCAGAGTTAGCACCGGTTTTAACGCGCCTTTATCGGCTTTCCTACTCTCTTGGCGTAGTCCCGAACTCATGGAAGACAGCTCTAGTGCACCCAATCCCTAAAAAAGGAGATCGCTCGGATCCGTCCAACTACAGACCCATAGCCATCACCTCCTTGTTCTCCAAGATAATGGAATCCATTGTTAACTGCCAGCTCCTCCGGTACTTAGAAGACCACCAGCTCCTCAATGATCGACAATACGGCTTCCGTCGGGGTCGTTCAGCTGGTGATCTTCTCGTATACTTGACTCACCGGTGGGCACAGGCGATCGAGACCAAGGGGGAAGCGTTGGCCGTTAGTTTGGACGTGGCGAAGGCCTTCGATCGGGTCTGGCATAAAGCGCTCCTTGCGAAGCTTCCTTCCTATGGGCTTCCCGAGAAACTGTGCAATTGGCTCACCAGTTTTCTTACAGACAGAAGCATCAAGGTCGTTGTTGACGGTGCATGCTCCGACTCGAAGTCTGTTAATTCTGGTGTCCCACAAGGCTGTGTGCTATCACCCACGCTGTTTCTTCTGCATATCAACGACATGCTGCAGATTAGCAGCATCCATTGCTATGCAGACGATAGCACGAGTGATGCCCTTTACACCGGCCGCGCTAACATTTCTCGGGTAAACGTCATCGAAAGCCGATCCAAACTTGTGTCTGAAATCGAAACTTCTTTATCAAAAGTTTCAGATTGGGGTCGACTTAACCTAGTCCAATTTAACCCCACGAAGACACAGGTTTGCGCGTTCACCGCTAAAAAGATGCCATTGGTCGTATCACCTCAATTTGAGAGCACTTCCCTAACTGCATCAGCCAGTGTCGGAATCCTTGGCGTCGATATATCAAGCGAAGTCCAGTTTCGCGGTCACTTAGAGAGTAAGGCCATATTAGCCTCGAAGAAGCTTGGTGTGCTAAACAGATCGAGACAGTATTTTACTCCGGCCCACCGCCTGCAACTTTATAAGGCGCAGGTTCGGCCGCACATGGAATACTGTTCTCATCTCTATGCAGGTGCACCCCAGTACCAACTTCTGCCTCTTGACCGCATTCAACGGAGAGCGACTCGCATCATCGACTGCCAAGATATTTCTGATCGACTTGACACCTTGGCGTTGCGTAGAGATGTAGCTTCACTCTGCATCCTCTATCGCTTGTATCATGGGGAGTGTTCAGAGGAATTGTTCGGACTTATACCGGCTGCTGGTTTCCGCCATCGTCCTACGCGACAAAATATCCATCCCCATCACCTGGACGATTGGCACTCCACCACTGTGCGCTTCTCCAGAAGCTTTTTGCCTCGCACAACCAGCTTATGGAACAAATTGTCGCCTGCCGTATTTCCGAACCGATACGACCTTCAAACCTTCAAGAAGAGAGCGTACCTCTACCTAAAAGGCCGGCAACGCACTTGTGACTCTTGAGTTGCGGGTGTCCATGGGCGGCGGTAGTCACTTACCATCAGGTGACCCGTCTGCTCGTTTGCCCCCTATCGCATAAAAAAAAAAAAAAAAAAAAAAAATGGACAGTGCATTTTGTACAGATCGCTTCCGTTCAAGAAATTGCGATCTCAAATCTCTCAAAATAAATAAAATTAATTAACAAGTCGAAATAAGTGCCTTCTAGATAAAATAATAGGATAGAATAAAATATGTAACTACGAGTATATGGTGGACACATGCGCAACATGATGCTGAGGTATAGAGGACCTGTTACTGTGGAGATTTACTATTCAGAATTACAAAAATGGTTATAGTCGAGCTTGTTATCAGTCTCTCTGTCACGACAACCCTCGTCCGCATCACTGACAAATCGTCTCAAAATTGCAGGAGTTAGGTACAACATACTCACCCGAGCTTGTAACAATTTTCATATTTAGTTTGTTTTGGAGAAAGTACCATTATAACGTAGGTAAAAGTATAAGGTAAAAAATTACGATTTTTTTTTTACGTTTCGTTTCGATCAAAAAGATTTCGTAATTTTTGTTTTCCTATTTTTTTGTGTTTACCAATAACGTATGATAACAGTAACGGAACGAGAAAATTACTGGGCTTCAGCTCTAGGCCCCACTGCCTCGAGAACCCTAGTACTTGCATAGGCAAGAGATAAGCAATCAGACCTTGTGACGTGATCATCACCAAATTAACAGAACTAACTACAGCGTGTTTACTTGTTTATTCTAATTAGAGTAGCAATAGCTATACCTATACCTAGTGCACTGTAGACGTGATCGACTCAAAAAGGAGGCAAAGTTTTCAGGTAAGACTCATGAAGGAGAAGAAGGTATACATATAGGTATTTTAGTTTAATAAAAGTTTATAACATATATACTTGAAAATAGGATTACCTTCATTTATTATTTTTTTATCTTTCAGTGAATGTACCTAATATATAATCTACAGCGCAAATAAACGCATGCGCATGTAGTTAATTCGGGGCGTGGACGCAACAATGATAAAAACAATCACTATACGGCATTACTTCCAAATGCATCTTCATTTCTTATCGTTTTTACCAATTTATGATGCTTATGCTCTTACATATACTATCAAAGAAGATATTTGGTTAGGTTAGATAGGATGAGTTCATTATCACCGGATCTGACTCAAACACGTTATCGTAACAATACATAAAAATTACTTATTGTGCAATTACCTTACAGTTAAAGATATATGTTTACAGGAAAACTAACAAAACATCAAAGAATAACACTGTTTAGTACCAAGTACAAATTTTCTGTCATACCTGAAACTATGAGTGCCTCATTCGGACCAACGGTTTGTATGTTACCCATATTATATTTTAACTAACACAGAAAACACAAAACACAACAATTTTACACTTTACGAATATAATCAACTGTGGCTAAATCAATATATATACAGTAAACAATCACGAATGAAATGAATGGAAGACCGAATGGGTATATACGTAGACAGATTAAACAAGATATAAAAAAAGCAATAAACGGAGTGTACAGACAGCAAAATAAATAAAACCGTAACATGCTAGTCTTTTTTCGTTGAAAAACTTTATCGGTCAATCGCAACTTACTAAAGAGGATATAAAAATATTACCCGTAACATGTATAATCTATACTTTTATAACTAGTCTCTGGTTATAACGTTATAATGGCGGATGCGTTGTGATTGTTTGTGAGGATTTAGGCTGTTGATACGAAATTACGACAAAGAAACCAAATATTTAGTTACATGTAAGTTCCATTTTTTTTATTGATTGTTCTGTTTTAGAATAAACTTCTACTGGTCTTCTTGATAATGCACATCTCAAGCATTTAACTACTTTGCTTTGAAGTAATGACATTTTTTATTCACAGATATAGCGTGGTCATTTAATTTAAAGGGATGTCTGATACAAGCGATCTTGATCGTCAAATCGAACAGCTTAAAAGATGCGAGATAATAATGGAGGCCGAGGTTAAAGCGCTCTGTGCCAAGGCCCGCGAAATACTTGTTGAAGAGAGCAATGTTCAACGAGTAGATTCTCCAGTTACGGTAGGTTTCTTTCGTTAAGTATGCTTATTAAACCATTTTTTTTCCTCTGAAACCTTAAATTTAATACAGTATATTGGCAGACACATTATTGTATCTGTAAATAAACAATACACGTCGGTAATCATTCAAATAAACTTCATGATTAGCTTGCTGAACTTTTAATTGTTAATGGAACATAGTGATTTAACTAACATGACGTCAGTTATGAACAGTTTAACTTTATTTTAGGTGTGTGGAGATATTCATGGACAGTTTTATGATCTGAAGGAGTTGTTCAAAGTTGGTGGAGATGTTCCAGAAACCAATTATTTATTCATGGGAGACTTTGTAGACAGAGGTTTCTATTCTGTAGAAACATTCTTATTATTATTGGCATTAAAGGTAATATTTAGTAGCTAATATGTTGAACTATAAGATATTGTATCACCAATACTCATTATATTTTGTAGGATATATCTGAGGACCTGGCATCTGAACAGGAACAATTAGGATTTAGTTGATTGAAGTTTGACCCTAGTGGAGTTACCCATTGGGGTTTTAATACATCTAGAAGTGCTCTTAAGCAGAGTGATCCTAAACTTTTTTTTTTATAATAAAGCTCTTCTATGTTATAAATTATTATAAATGTTTGTTTGTGGGTCATTAAGTCTTACTTGATTTGAAACTAGAGTCAAATTGACTTATCATATTTATTTATCTCCATAGTGTTTGTAAATTGTGCAGTTTTTTTTTTAGTAAGATCTTGTCCAAATATAAATCTTTGAAATAGAAACATTAAAGATAGAAAAATTATTGTTTTTGTTCCAAATCTTAACAATTATGATTAAGTCATTGTCCTAAATCCAATGTATCCACAAAATTTCATTTTCATTTCAACATACAAACAACTCACTATTTCATTTATATTATTATAGTTATAATGCCCTGATCATAATTTTGCTTCTAACTACAACAAATAAATATTTTAGGTCCGCTATCCAGATCGCATCACATTAATTAGAGGTAATCATGAATCTAGACAGATTACACAAGTTTATGGTTTCTATGATGAATGTCTTAGAAAATATGGTTCTATTACTGTATGGAGGTAAGTCTTCATGTCCTGTATCTATTGCATCATTATGACTGAAAATCATTAGTTAATCCATAGGCATATATTAGTTTGCCACTCATTCTAACTTGTTGAATGATAGTAATTCATGAACAGAATTTTATATAAATAAGCTTGAAGCAAATCAGAATGAATACTAATTAGTATTGCTGAGTACCTGCAAAGTCAGCACCCAGTAATGTATATTATATAATTAGACTTCAATGTTGACTTAATGTAAGTCTGACTTGAATCACAATGTTGGATGAGGATACATGCAATGAGCATATTTTTTTTTTACATTTTGTATGCACTCAGGTATTGCACAGAAATATTTGACTACCTATCACTGTCTGCAATCATCGACGGTCGGATATTCTGTGTACACGGTGGTTTAAGCCCCTCTATACAAACCCTAGACCAGATTAGAACTATTGACCGCAAACAAGAAGTACCACATGATGGACCCATGTGTGATCTGCTTTGGAGTGATCCTGAAGGTACCAATTTGTTTTATTCAATGAGTAGGTCCAAATATTATGTATTCAAATAATAATGTTGACTTTAATTGGGCCAGATATTTATTTAGAAAAACTAGGTGCATAAAGTTTTTTAAGATATCATCAACTTCTGCCCATGCCTTCACTCATGTGACAGTTATTCTTTAGCTCTGAAACATTACTTTTTTTCCCATAATTAAATGTATCCTATGTCCTTTCTATAGTCTATAAGTGAAGATTTAATATCAATCTTATCATATCAATTGAGTAAGTAAATAATAATTATCCAGATACTCAAGGCTGGGGTGTGTCACCTCGCGGCGCAGGCTACTTATTCGGTTCCGACGTAGTAGCACAGTTCAATGTGTCCAATGACATCGACATGATTTGTCGTGCGCATCAGCTCGTCATGGAGGGCTACAAGTGGCATTTCAATGAGACTGTACTCACAGTGTGGTCAGCACCTAACTACTGCTACAGGTAATTAATTTTTAACTATATCTTTGTCAGACAAATACACTATTCAAGTGATCATTAGCAACTCTGCTAATTTAATAGTACAGTAAGTTACAAGTACAATAACTAAGGTTTTTGCTAGAAACTAAACTTTATACTGTAATTCTGTAACTCTTAAGTTGCCTTGTCAGTGTGCTCTCATCTCATCAGCTCTGTGGCATTTAATTTGTGCCTTATTAGTAATATTACAGTTATTATTGATATTAGGAACACCAAGTACAGACACACATTTAGAGTCTATAGCTACATTTTGTTACCCCATTCATTCGCTATTTGTTCAAGGTGATATGCAAATTGTCAACTCTTTCAAATATTTTGTCAACAGATGCGGCAATGTAGCTGCAATTCTAGAATTGAACGAAAATTTGCAACGCGAGTTTACAATATTTGAAGCTGCACCTCAAGAGTCCAGGGGTGTTCCCTCCAAGAAACCGCAGGCAGACTACTTCTTATAATGTTGCTTACAATAGTCTTGACACACTATAAGCAAACCAATCTAGTATTATGTTATAGTAGTGACAAAACATTTTACATGTGGACATGATTTTATTGTGATCTTAAGACTGGTGTTCAATTGTAAGTTGAATGTGTTATTTTAAGTCAATGTGTTTAAATTGCTGACACTTCATTCACCTCGCAAGTTGCCCAATTATGGGATTTCTGAATGGATGGTAGAAAGCAGTTGTGAAAGACTATTCAGTCTATTTTATCTGAAGAACTTGTTCTCATTGGACTTCATAATATATATCTGTTTTTTTCTCTACATTTTGTATGTGTTGTCTTCTATCTTAATAAAACAGTCCACTAAGAGTTTTCAAGAATTGCTTGATCTCTATCAAGAACTCAACTTCTTCACTTTAAAATTATGTGAAAACTAGTACAAATTTAAATCCGCAAACTTGTAGAGGCATTCATTATTCTCTGCAATTAATTTATAAAGTTAATATTGTATAATTAATTTCATGTTACTGATTGTTGAATCCAATAATTTGCATACAACGCATTTCTATTGATATACCTATGCAACAATATATTATGTATTACCATTTGTTAGAAGTATGCCAGTAATTTATTATTTCATTGTAATAAGTAGGGAGACAATTAATAAATCAATGTAATTATATTAAACGCACAATGATGCGTCGAACAATTACTAGAATAAGATGTGTTAAGCGATAATATGTTCCGTAGAACTTTACCACTTCATTCATGATACTTTTTGTGAAACAGGTTCGTATTGGCAAGTATGAACAGAACGAGTTAGTTTTTATTTTTAGTCTTTTGCATTGTCAACATGTAACCAATCAGCCTTAAAGTTGCTGTGCTTTAAAATGGTTCAAACAATGTGATTACATAAACACTGCCGTAAATATTACATACAGTTAAGAGATTATAGATAGTTTATTGACAGATTAATTAATGTACAGATAAAAATCTGCGTAAAATTTAAATGTTAATAATCTTTACAAATTGATGAAGAATATTTAGTGCAAATGTTTTTAATTATAATCCCTGGTATATAAAAATTGGATGTAGATTTTTTAAATTATAGTGGTTCACTGCTAAAAGAATAGTTTATATTTTAGATAACCCCTAAAACTACTTACTAAGTAATAAGCACTGTAGAGGTTCTAAATAATTAAGAATAGTTAAAATAATCTTCTGTGCTTGTTTCTTATAGAAGGAAGTAATGTCTTATTTATGAAATACATGCAATAACTAGAGAGATTGTTAAACTTTTGATATTTGTTAGCTAATTAGTATTTTGATAAGCCAAGAAAGAGTAGACCTCTACTGCTTTGTTTAAAAGTTTATAATATCAGGCTCATTTTCTTTTAATTAATCCTCTTTATTTAATTAGCTCTAAAATAATATGATTGCTTAAAGACACATATTCTATTTCTGTATTAGATATTTTACCTTCCAACTTTTATATATGTACTTCATGTGGTTATTTATAATAAGTGATGCCTCTGCCAATGTTTTTTTTTCTTAATGTATTATTTTTATTGCTGTAAGTATTTATGATATCAAAATTAAATTGGGAATCGCTAGAATTCTTCTTAACAGTTTATTTTTCAATGTAACTAGTTTTGTATCCCTACTTTTTTATACTATGATTAAAATGAAATGCCATAATAACTTTTTCATTTATTTAAATATACATATTATCTCCTAATAAGTTATTTCTTATCTGAGGTAGTAGCTAGACATTAAGTTAGTTAGTCAGATACTGTTTATATCAACTGAATTCTTTAGCAACAGAGCTACACACTATTGGTAAGATATCTCCACACTTTGTAGATATTTTAATATCTACTATATTATCTGCTCTAGTTGGTCCTATGTTTAAAATAGCTATCTTCTTGTTTTCATGTCTAGCTTGCAAAATTAATCTGTAGCTTGAAAAGACTGTCAAACTTGACCCTAAAACTAACAAAGCATCACTAGATGACACTTTACTTTTGACTAGGTTCACTCTCATTTTGGGTACATTGTCACCAAAAAACACAATGTCAGGTTTTAAAGGACTTCCACAGTTTGGACATAGAGGTGATTTAAATTTTTCTTCTTGTTCCTAGAAAAATTAAACAGTTTAATGAGTTTATGTCTCATAGAAAACATTATTTACATAGAGCAAGAATGTATGTTCCATTTAATTCATATTTTAATCTTGTTGATTCACGTACACACCCACTACTATACTGAGCATGCACAACTAATCTACAATCAAGACCATTCAGGCGTCCTAGACAGACCGGCACTCATTATTTGGAACTTTCTTAATATTTCAATCAAAAGTGTAAAGACTAACTTTAGACAATTCCACATCTCCATCAGGCCTTATCATCAAGAAATCACTTGTCAAATCAGTATTGTTCCTTAAAAGTTCTACCTGAAGATCATGTCTGTTAATCTCATATGAACATTTTAAACATTTTACAATATATCCACTCCCGTGAAGTTCTATGATATTCTTAGAACCTGCTTTGTGATGCAGGCGGTCTACATTCTGTGTCACTATAGAAGTTACTTTACCATACTGAAATAAAAAAGCATTACAATGTGTTACTTTATTTGTATGACAGATTTTGTGTAATTTTTTGTACTTCTACAATTTTGGAATGAATGAACAATCGAGTAAAACAATAACTAATACATTGAATTTTTTGTAACTAATAATCAATAATGTGTTAAAATCATACTTTTGTTAATGTGAATTTGTAATTTTTTTTTTTTTTTTTTTTTATACTATAGGGGGACAGACGAACAGACGGGTCACCTGATGGTAAGTGACACCGTCGTCCATGGACACTTGCAACTCGAGAGTCGCAAGTGCGCTGCCCGCCTTTGAGGGTGATGAGGGATGGGGGATGCAGGGAGCGGAAAGAAGAGAGGAGGGATGAGGAGATGGAAAAAAAGAAGAAAGGAGACGAGGGGAGAGAAAAAGGGGGAGGGGGAATTGGGCCTCCGGAGACCTCACTCATTTCGGGGAAATGCAACGCAAGCGTTACTTCACAACCGGTTTTCTGTGAGGCTGTGGTATCGCACCGGTCGAGCCGGCCCATTCGTGCCTAAGCATGGCTCTACCACTGTATTTCAATTGTAGATATTCGCTTTTGAATGACAAGTTAGCTTTTAGATTTTCTAAAGTAATAAAATTGTACTTGTTACTTTTTCCATATCTCGAACAGCAAAATGTGTGGCATTTGGTTCAATAGAACTAAATCTGGGCCACCCCACGAAATTTCGAGCCCAGTATCGTTGTCTGACTTCAGGATATTTAACAAATTCTTGGTATTGAACAGGTTTGTGGTTACTACGGGCATATAACCCAACCTCTTCTGATCTGTAGTCTGGTATACCTAAAAATAACTAAGGTTAAGAAAAAGAATATTTGAACGCGACTTGATTTGAGAACTAATACTGTTTCCGAATATATAATGAATTGAATTGAAGACCTGATTCTGTAGAAATGCCAGCTCCAGACACGACAAGAATTCTTTTGTGTTGAGTTAAAAAATCCTTCAAAATCTCAATGTCTTCATTGTTTGGAGGTTTGTGTTTAGGAACGTATACTATTTGCCGAGACAATTCCTTTGCATTATGCGAAATTCGTCTATACATTTTATCTTAATAAATTATTCAAAAATGGACCAAAAATATTACAAAAACATTCCTAATCAATTAGGTAAAAGTCTACAGATGTCAATGTCAGATATTTTATTATTATGTAACATGAAATTAACCTTGTATGACAATACTTAGCATTTAATCGAATAATAAACTATGAGCAGTATACGACTAAATTATGAGTATTTGTACATAGGTACCTTCACTACTGTAGGAATTTCATAATTATAACGATAGTGGCAACTGGCAACCCTACCTGTAGGCAAATGAAATGAAATGTAATATCGTGGTTAGACATAATATAGGGTTAAGTTCAAGTTAAAATTGAACGGTGTAAACTTAAACCTGTCTTAATAAACAACATAAACATGACATTATTAAGGTTAAAATCTGCACCTTTTGTGTTAATAGAAGATGATAGAAACAAAAATGTCCTACCTTTACTTTTAGAGCTAATGCAAGAAGAAAGAGCTGAAATAAACATATTTTGCTTCGATCAACCAATCTATCTTTGGAGGAACGTTTTAAAAAGCCATACAAATGTTCATTATTATAACGAATTTAATACGAATATGTTTCCTAAGTATACCAATGGAAGAAGCTCCATAGTTATCGATTCCGTAAATCAAATGGCTTTATGTATGGGATGGAGTGAATGCCTTCAGTGTATAAAAAAGTTACAAATCAATTCAAATGTAAACAGGTTGATATTGATATTGCACAAAGACTGTATCTTACATGGTTCAAGATTACAGACACATTTAAATCATTTAGTAAATGTAATAATATCATTCAGTGATAAAAGTTCTAGTAACATATTAGTTACAATAAAGAAAGGTAATAGAGTCCTCAGGTCTGAAGAAATTTTGTCTTATGACTCAAAATCATCTATTTTAAGTTTAACTCCAGTAGTGAAAAAGGAGAAAAAGGATGGGATCCAAGATAATCAATTACCTGCAAATCTTTCTACATTTAAAATTGAGGTAGACCAAACAGACAAAATTCAGAAATACAACTTAAAGTTGCCCTACATGAGTAAAATCCATGATGGACAAAGTAAAGTGTACTATGAACCTGATGCAGTTGATGACTGGGATGAGGAAGACCCTGATGAAGACCTTGATGTATAAAACTAGTTTATTAAAAATGCAGTTTGACTTTCTTCTGTGTTTTTTTAAAGTGATTGATGGAATAGGTATTTGTTTTCTACCTCAGCTGATGGAACAGGACATGCTGTTATACAGCCACTCCACTATAATAATTAATATATGTACATTGATGTGCATTTAGGTGTAACCAAAATAAATTAAATTTTTAGAATTTAATAGTTGGTATACATTTCCAAGCAACCTCCAGTAACTCGATTCATACAAAATCGGACAACAGTTTTATCTTCTTTTCTCTTAGTCTTTAAAAAACATTCTATTAGAATAGGGTCACCCCATCTCTTTTAGAGGGGATTGGACTGTTATCTATTCATCTACTGGGTGAGGGCAATAGGCTTGTCCCATATTACATAAGTAGGACTAAGTTATGGACTAAAAAATGTCTTGACCTACCCTTTTGGGATATAGGTGTGTGTGGTTGTGTTCTTTATATCACCTACTGAGATGAATGCTTGTGTTGAGAGTAAGTTCATGTCCATATCTATCTAAATCTCACGACGAATGAGTGCATGAACTGGACAGTACTTCCATTTCACCTGCTATAGTAGTGAGCCTTCGAGCCAGAATGTTGTGATGGCTCATTAGGAAATTACACCAAGATGCTTGTGATGTTACAGAGGTTCTAATAATACTAATAACTTCCTCACGGAAAGAATCCTTCTTAGACTGGTTTAACAGCTTGCTGTACAGAAGATTCATACGGGCTCTGGGTACAGAGACACGAGAGGCCTTAGAACATCGTTTCACAGTGTGAAACGCGACTGCGTCCCGCTCCGGGTAGAGTCCATACAACGCCACCCGCTTCCCACGCCCGGATCCGCCCGCCTGCTACCACGAGCGTATCGCTGCTCATTCATCGTTTCATAGCAACGCGGAACGCCCGTATTCTGGGAGTATCGTCGAGATGAGTAAATTAATGGACATTTCTCATAGACTTAGTACAATTGAAACCCTTATGGGATGCCTCAAATATTAATAATATTAATTATAAAAACAAAGATGCTCGGAGTCGGACTTAGAATCACATTTGATGTCTCAAAGAGATGTTTGAAGATGTGTCGTAAGAAGAAAAACCAAAGCTTGGTGAGTAGAAGTTAATTTATATTAAAAAAAAAAACGTTTGCACCATCTATCACACTATCCATTGTATACTTAGAATAGGTAGATAAATAACAATAATAACGACACATCTCATACACGGCTGACTGATTCCAAACCAAGCAGAACTTGTACTATATTCTAGATACATATATATAATAGATATATTACACCTAGACACATAATCATGCTCGTCGCACAAATATTTATCTTGGGTGGGAATCGAACCCACGACCTCTGGCTTAGCAGTCAGGGTTACTAACCACTACACCAACAGGAACATTTACATACTCTTAATCTTCGTAAAATCGTCTCATTATTCAAGACGATTTTAAGAAAATATCAATGATATTATTATTTATTGATGCAGAGTACAATGATCAAGAACAGACATATGGGAGGTATTTACATTCTGTGCCAAAACAGGCACTTACATACCGTCTAACCTGAAGTCCATGCGCAGTTATTAGCAAAACGTAAATACACTTGTATTGCCATTGTATTTATTTTTCGAGTAGGTATGTCTTGCAAAGTAGGTAGTATCGCGGATGTTTCACAATTTTAACATACAGATATCAATAAAATAAATTTTAATTATACCTAATAATTTTATTGATTCTCCAATATGAAACACAAGCATCGGTACGTTAATGACTGCAATAGTTTTAAACTGACACAGTCATTAGCGCTTACATCCGTGAGCATTTTGGAAAACAATAATAAATATATTATTATAAACACAACAATAATAAACATATATTATTAATGACAATAACAACTTGATAGGAACCGAGCATACCGCAGTGCTAGAGGCGTATGTATAAGTCCGGTCTACACAAAGGTTAGTGCGTAAAGCGCTTTTATCCCTCGATGTTCATACTCATAAAGTCAAGTATATCCGAGATAATCTATCCTATTGTGCTGAAGACATGTGTCAACAAAGTTGGCACCGGTTTTAACGGCTTGCGCGCCTCTAACCGTAGTCCCAAACAATGTATAGTAATCTGTGATCCCGAACATATGGAAGACAGCTTTAATGATAATAATATTCTTTATTTTTCACAAAAACAAATACGCAGAAATAGATATTATAAAAGAAAAAAATCATCAACGGAGAGAGCGACTCGCATCATCGACTGCCTGGATATTTCCTTCGTAGAGATGTAGCTATACTCTGCATTCTCTATCGCTTATATCATAGGGAGCGTTCAGAGGAATTGTTCGACTTATACCGGCCGCAGCTTTCGGCCATCGTCCTACACGACACAATTTCGATCCCCATCACCTGGATTATTGACACTCCACCACTGCGCGCTTCTACAAAAGCTTAATGCCACAACCAGCCTCTTGAACAAATATTTGCCTGCCGTAGTCTCGGACCGATACGACCTTCAAACCTTCAAGAAAATAACGTACCTACTCCTACCTAAATGGGCAACGCAACTGTGACTCTTGAATTACGGGTGTCCATAGACGGCGGTAGTCGCTAACGGTGACCCGTCTGCTCGTTTGCCCCCTAACCCATAAAAAACATAATCAAGTAACCTACCATCGTACCCGAGTATCTAGGAAATGGAGGAAATAGGACAATTTTTTCATCACTATCTTCATTTACCGAGTGTTATACCCATATGCATGAACAATTTCTATGGCTATACGTCTATGGAATTCTTTGCCAGAGCATATCAGAAGATCCCCGTCATCTAGCTCTTTTAATAAGAATGTGAAGGTACAGTACCTTGCCTTGGTAGCGTAATATAATTATGTATATATTTATTTACCAGAAAATGTGTAATATATTTTAATTAGGATATTTAGTTAGTATATCTTCTTATATATATATAATTTTCGTGTCACAATGTTAGTTACCATACTTCGAAACGGCTTGACCGATTTTAATGAAATTTTATATGCATATTCAGGTCTGAGAATCGGCCAACATCTATTGTTCATACCCCTAAATGATAAGGGTGACCCTATACAGATTTTTATGGCAGAACAACGTTTGCCGGGTCAGCTAGTAGCTAAGTATAATTATTTAATAGTTTTCTGAACTTAGTTATAATAAGTACCTAGGTATAATCCGATCTCTGCACTGCCTATCTCGTATCGTCGTCGATCTTTTATACACTGTCCTTCACCAACCCGGAATAACAAAAATGTTATTTGTAAATAAAGTTATAATATATGCATCCTGCCAGGGAAGTCGCTCCGCATCAATATAAAGTATTTTGCACATAAATTACGAAGAACATTTCCTCCCTAGCTGGTTCACTTATGACCAAGTCTTCTAAACCCACAATTGTAAGGGTTTCTTCTTCTTTATAACCCACTCTAATTCTAATAAAGTTGTGATAAATACAACACGCTTTGACGATATATTTAGCACCGTTAAAACCCACGTTCATTGGCTTGTAGAATACTCTAAATTTATTTGACATGATCCCAAATGTTGACTCAATAAAGCGTCAAGACCGGCTCAACCGACAGTTATAAATCTTCTTTTTGTAAGTCATATTGATATGAAAACAGTAATTCTCCATGGCTTACACAAAATAAACTTAAAAAGCCGCAACTGCAGCAGAATTTCGACGGTTCCAAGTGTATCTTATTTGTTCATCATTAACAGTGATGATTTGTCATATTTTCAGGCCTTAGGACCGATTATAAAGAATTTTATGACATATCAAAAGCTTTCGTTTTGATCGGAGGTATTAAATTCTGCCAAGAGATTCATTAAATGTCAAATTCTAGCGCATCTCCATTAAGCGTGTCCACCAACGATTCAACCCAAATACAAACCGGATACCAATCTGCGGGGCAGCTTACAATGTACAACCGAGTACTTCTGGCGAGTGTTGCTAAGGCGACAAAATGTGAGCGTTTCGGGGCAGGCATGAGTATAATTATGTAGAATGTGTTGCTTAACAATATTTAATATACAAGACGAATAGACATCTATTCTCTATAGTCCAAGAAAAAAGCTTGCAGAGTTCACTGACTCCCTCACTATTCTCCCCTTTAACAATCATCATGTCAAATGGTGAATAAACATTGTGTTTACTTCAGTTACTATTCAAAATTCCAGTTGATTCTGTTGTTGCATTTGGTATTGTTATATGTACGGCTTCGAGGAAACCTAAGCCGATGTGAAAAATTCTTTAATTATTCTGAAGTTTTAACTGTAGGAGGCATATTTACTTTATATATCACATTGTGAAATAAAAAAAGGACAAGTTTTTTATTTCAATACAATCATGGACGCAGGGGTGTTTAATTTAGGTATTTCAGACAAACCCTTGGTTACAAAGAATTCACTTTTTTATTCATTTTTCTATGTTCTGTTACAATTTTGCGATTTTTTTTCATTTCTTTGCCACGTTACTTGCCATTACATAATATGTAATAAAGTTGAAATCCAAGTAAGTGGAAGTTAATTTTATTAATGACACCGTAATTACATCACCATATTATCTCAACGCTTAAATTATGTATCATAATTACTCGTTCAATGATTAATTTTCATGACCTAACAAACTAAATAATTAATAAGTGAAAAAAAAAAAACAAATACAACAGAGAATCGATACCGAACTTCCATTGCGACAATGCTATATTAAAAATAAAATAATTATTACAATATTCAATACACATACAACCCAAAAGTGAGGAACAAAAATATTTTTCTTCCAAGTCTAATTTCGACAAATTAATTATTATGCGAGCCGATATCGTATGTACACACAAGCCCGTATAAATCTTATAAAGAGACAAACAAATACATACTAGAAATTTAAATACTGCGGACTAATCGAGCGACGCGAGGCGCGGCTGTGCCTCGAAAACGAACCGCAGCCGCGCTAAAACAATAAGAAGCTATCTTTCGATACACATAATAAAGCTAACAAAATATACGATAAAAATGATTTACAACCTCATATAACCTAACAAAACGTTTGTAGTTCATATACAATTTTATGAGCACTGCTTTCAATGAGACTGCATGTAAATATCAGGGCACACGTATGGGATCGGCAGCGGGCTTCGGGACGATACATATACACACGGGACCGGGATGGGGGGGCACGACCTACTCGTTGGACAGCTCTTTGAGCCGCTCCTCCCGCGGCCGCGCGCCGCCGAATATCGAGTGCGTCTGGCTCGTCGATGCCAGCGAGTTCACCGGCTCCTTCACCGTCCGTGGCTCCAGCTTCAGCTTCGGCCGCCCCGATGTGTCTGCGGGCATACCATACCATCACATTCTCTATTCCTACTCTATGTAGCACGTCGTCAACTATTGTTGTTTAATTAATTATTTTGTTATTATCACCACACTCGGTTGTGGCAGACCGATGAGACCGCTCATTATTCTCTAAGGTGTAAGTTATTTGATGTCACCTTTATTAATGGTGTACAATAAATTGTATTTTATTAATCTAACAAAGCTAAAGTATAAACTCTCAACAATAAAACAATATATTCTATTCGCTTTTTAATGACAAATTCATTGGCTCTATAATAAACTATCATTTTTTGATGTAGTTTTAGAAGCCACAAATATAAGATACAGATGTAGAGGATCTATGGTTAATTATATTGCTTTAAACCAAACCATTCGCTTATCATCGGATGAGCCGTCTACTCGTTTGTCCCCTATTCCACCATATGTCAATACGCTATAAGACTACATGCTGCTATATACTATTTACGTACATATGTGTGGTTTTTTTGCTGAATTACACAAAAAAATTATATGTATCTTTCCTAAAATTGTTCGGTTCATTGACAAGTGGCGTTTAATGTAAGCGGTGAGTGGTGGTACCTGGGCGCGAGGGTGGCATGTCTTCAAAGTTGCGTTGTCTGGGCGCACGGGGCTGCGGCGCGGCCGCGGGGCGTCCCATGCGGCCCCACTCCTGCGCACCACCCGCGCCTCCTGCACCGCCCGCACCGCGTGGCTCCTCCGACGCGCCGCGCGACGCTCGCCCACCGCTCTCGCCCCGCCCGCCGCCCTCACCTCCCCATCGCTCGCCTCCCCCTCCTCGTTCACGGTCTGCAACATTGAACCACACATTACTGCTTATCAATTTCTCACTCTTGGTAGGTTTTGTAGTAGTAGACACCCCTAACATAGTGTAATTGAAAAATACTTATTCAAAAGCTCTGAAATTTTTGTATTACATGAATAGCATTTAGTGAGCCCGTTATGTTATCGTACATAGACAGATATTTATAATTCCGGCCTTTTAATTTGCATTTGTATACACGGTATTAAGGAAACAATCTAGAAAACGAAAACGGATGATAATACTAATTGGTAGCATCCAAACCAGCATCGCACACTGAGCGACCAATCAGACCAGTCTAACGGTGAGTGCCAAGCCCAGGTGTCGGATCCGTGTGTCATTACAGATAGAATGCACTGGCTAAATGCTTATTTGGAAATTTCTCAGGACCCTGGGTGTTGGAAAGTTTCAGCAATCCTGTGAACCGATGACTTTTAGTTTAGACGACTTTAACCGTCACTTTTCTACATCTCCATCAATGGCGTCACAAGCCAAGAGTCAGACGCTTTTGATCGCGGAATTTTCTCAGATGTATGGCCAAAAGATTCCAAATCCAACTCTTCCTAATCATTACCGACCCATATCTATACTTCCTTTCCTGTCCAAGGTGCTCGAGGCATGTGCATACAAACAGCTCTCCAAGTTCACCTCTCATAATAATATCCTCAGCACATATCAGTCGGAATTCAGACCTAGACATAGCACAGTCACCGCTATTCTTAAAGTAACCAGTGATGTTAGGAGTGGCGTTGAAGATAGAAATATACCGTTTTAGTGCTGGTTGACTTTTCAAGCGCCTTCAACACAAACCACGAAATTCTATTATCTACCCTCACTCATAATATGGTCTCCTCAGAGGCAGTAGAATGGTTCTCATCTTATCTTCTTGGACGTAAACTATCAGTCCGCATCGATGATTCATTATCAGGTAAGTGCGGTATTGATATTGTTATTTTCGATGTTCATCAATCTCATTACTCTTGATCTTCAGTTTTCGTATCATTTGTACGCAGATGATCTACAAATATATCCTGGAAGAGGACAATTTAGCTGAATCTAACCGCAACGTGAACAGGGATTTAGAAGTTATAGAAAACTGGTCTCAGCGTTTTTTTATAGGTGTTAGTCCTTCAAAGTGCCCGGCAATTATAATCGGTAGTGCTCGAATGGTAAGTAGACTACACAATTCTGTACTGCTTGTAGTGGTTTTCAACGGATTCATTTTACCTTTACAGCCATCAGTCAAGGACCTAGGAAAAAGGATTAACGATACCCTCAACTGGCAATCTCATATTGCGAGAGTTAGTCAAAACGTCACTGGGACATTGCGATCACTTTATAGACTTAAACACTTTTCTTTCTTTTTTTTTAAAAAAGACAACTTCCGCACTAGGATTAATTCCTGTGTCGCGGGGGACTTTACAAACATTCAAACAACGGACACAAAGAACACCCAGACTCAGAACAACAATTTGAGGATTACACAAAGTGTTGTCCCGTGCGGGGATCGAACCCACAACACTCGGCGCGGCAGCGTAGTGGCGAGGTGGCCACTTAAACCGCTACGCCATCCGTGCAGTCTCCCAACCAACACCAAATTAAAACTTGTACAAGCCTTAATGTTTCCAATCATCGATTTTGGTGATGCTACCTCGACCTGAATCATGCTCAACAAACTTGACCGTCTATGATGTTCAGATTCTTAACAGCCCAAATTCTCCATCCTATCTCACTTCACAGATTTATGCTGTCATCTAACCACAGCAGATATCTTCGGTCTTCAAACAACCCCGCTTACTCCTTTGTTCTACACATAGCTCTTCTTTTGTTCATTCTTCATTCTCCGTTCAGCCTATTCTATTATGGAATGCGCTTCCTCTTGAGATTAGGATGTCCACCAGCCAGACACTTTCAAAGCTAACGTTCGTAAATTTTATTTGAAGCAGTTAGCAGGAATATCTTCATGACTTCATCTCAAAGATATTTTACATATGTATATATATACATATATTTATGTATTTATGTATTTATATATCTATTTATATCTATGAATGTCTATGGCTTTATGTGCAATAACTAATTATGTATATAAGTTTCAGTTAGCTCCCTATTAAATTTGTTTTTATGCACCTGCCTTGACCCTCTCTGCACCACCCGAGGGTTAACTGGATAATGCCTTCTGGCATTAAGTCCGCCCATGCAATTAAATGCAGGAATTTTTAATAAAAAAAAATAGAAATGTCTTATTTTTTACTGATTGTGGGATCGGTGACTCGATAATATGACTAGCTTCTCATACGCCGCCCAGCCCAGACGGCCTCCCGTTCGAAATTGTGCCGGCCGAGTTGGATAGTTTTGCCAAGGTAGAAGTATTCTTACACAACCTCGATAGTAACGCCATTTATGTCTCCGGTTCTCGAGGATATATGCCTATTATACGAGTATATGATTTTGGTCTTACCAACGGTAATGACAAGTCCCACTCGTCTTGAAGAATCGTCCAGACTAAGAATTCTTCCAGATCATGCAATCCGCATGTTTCGATTCACTGCTGGCTTATTTTCCTTTAGAAAAGTGATGATTTTTTACGAAATCATCGTTTCATTTAGTTTAATATTGTATAATATTGTCTAATTTATTATTGTATTATTTATCTGTGTTCGTTTTCAAAAGCGATTCGTAAAAATTACAGACGTACTATTAAAGCGGATAAGATACCGCTGATTTTTTGATACTATAGGGGGACGGAGGAACAGGCGGGTTATCTAATGGAAAGTGCCAAACGCCGTCCAACGACACCTGCAACTCAAGAATCGTAAGTGCGCTGCCCGCCTTCGCGAGTGATGAGGAATGGGGGGATGCCTTGAGGGGAAAGAAGAGGAGGGATGAGGATACGGAAAAGAAGATAGGGCGATGAGGAGAGAGGAAAGGGATAGGGGGAGTAGGGCCTCCGGAAACCTCACTCATTTCGGGGAAATGCAACGCAAGCTTTACTTCACAACCGGTTTTCTGTGAGCCTAAGCATGGCTTTACCACTGTTAAAAGTTCTTGCGGAAGTAGCAATTTTAGATCCTTCTCTCGGTAGTACATACATATATTTGTTTTGCTTAGCAAGCAACGAAATAGGTCATCATCATCTTCAGGCAGTTCGTTCGCAGTCGTATGCCATATTCAGTGATTTACAAGGGGTTGATGCGCATTTAAACGTGACTCACTTTCTAGTTATATTACTTCTCTACTTTTTGCATTCAATGCATTTTACAAGCTACTGGCTTGTTAAAATGCATTGAATGTAGAAATGAGAAGAATGAGTAAAATCTCAAATTCAGTTTATCCAATATAATATCGTATCATGAAATAGTCCACCATATTTTGGATCAATCATACATGTTAAGTAGTTCAACTTGATTTTCCCAATAGCACCCTATGAGCCACCAAGCAAATACCGCTCGAAAACACAAGATGCTAAATATGCAGGAACATTAGTAATTTTATGAATAAATAAGCATAAACGTTATGTGACACTCTTGTTAGGTGAAATGACGTAAAATCTGTTAAAAATCACATCCCATATGACACAATATATCTTTAATCTTAATTAATGAAGATCCAAAATATTATCCAAAATATTTACTTACAATGTGTACAGACAAAAGTAATAAATTTCAAAACATACAAATCAATTTCTTTATATTAAATCTTGGTATAATACAACACCAAGATACATGATACAATATACAGTCTAAGGGACAGCATACCGAAAACTGATTTATAATGATGATGGTTCAGATCATCATTCAGAGTTGGATATAAATATGTAGTGGGAATTTTCTGCCGGAAAAGTAATAACATACTGAATGAACAGAAAATTTTACTTTAAAAAAATCTATATATACCAAAACACACAATATTAGAACATTTTATGCAGTCAGCTGTTTTGTTGAGCACTTTGTAGAAAGCTAGATAAAGTAGCTGACACATTGCATAGTACAAAATGATAAAAATGTGTATTATATCATATATATTAAATCTTGCATTTTCATGATCAATAACTTTATATAAACAGACCATTGTAAATTTTTCAGAATGCTGTCGCTTTAACGCTGAATATGTTCGTTTTAGTATATTGTACCTCTTTTATTCAACATTCGCGAAACTAATTATCTACGCTGACGCATATAAATAAGACACATAATTTTACTTTTGTTTGAACTCATAAATATTTTTTATGTACTCCAAACAGGTGTATAAAACATTAGTAAAAAAAAATCAAGAGTATTAGTTCCACAGCACAAATGACAAGTTTTTTCCAAATGCAAGCACATGAAAATAGAGATTATTTTACTTATTCCTCACAGGCATCAGTATCACTGATGAACAACTGCTGGGACATACCATCATTTGTGTTGGTTAATCGCTAATAATGGGGATGATGTTACCATGTGGGATCCCTCCACCCGGATGACGCGGCGCACGGCGGTCGAGCCCATCGAAGTGGTCGTACGTACCGCGTCCACCTCCGCCGCCGCCTCCGCCCCCGCCACCTTCCCGTCTGAAGCCGCCACCGCCGCCACCAACACGACCGTCTCGTCGCCCACGATCGAAACCTCCCCTGTAAATTATACTTTGCTACATACAGGGATCTGACTTTACTTTAACAAGCTGTTTTTATGATGATTACATACATGCACGCACTCACGTACCCAAAAGGAGAATTCATTTTGCGAATACAATTTCGTCCCATTTACTTACTAGGGGGCAAGCCTATTGCCGTCCGGGCACTTTTTAGAATAAGATATATTGACAGGAAAGGGAGGATAGACAGGAAACAAAAGGGAAATTGCTTATACAGATGGCTTGGAGAGAATAAGCAATAGTTCAAGAAAGTCAGAGCATACCTGTAATTCGAACTGGCTGCTGACGGAAAGTCCGTGCCTTCTAACAAATGCCGTTTCTAATAACATTTTAATTACTGTGGATTGTAAATTATAGCGCACAATTGGACTATGAGCTACCCTATCACATAAGTGGGATTAAATTATGGTAGACGTGTTATACGATATAGGAGGAGTGTATGTATGTTTAATTACAGAAGCATTTTCTCTTTGATTACAGGCGAATAGTTAGAAGAGTTAGATTTTCTTAAAGTTTACAGTTTTAAGTTAAATGTTAATCTTGCACAATTATTAATAAAATTTTGGTACTCATAAATGAAAACAATATGGTTTTCATTTATAAAAATTTATATAAAACATTAACATCAAATTAGGCACGCATTTTAGTCAAATAGTCACATCTTTATCTCAGGTCCATTTTCACTGGTTGATAACTTTATCAAATAAAAGCTAGCAGGGGAGTCCCCTAATCGTTACAGCGTTTCCCCCCATGCTTTGTAATATATCAATGAAGATCATAGATTCCCATAAATACATTGACTATATATAATAATAAAGCTCGATTCAAAAACTGAAATTGCTGGTACCCTGCATGAGAGACTTATAAATCAAAGTGAAATAATTATCTAAAGTGATGTACACTTTCTTTTTTAGAGCTTTTTCCTCTTATTTTCAAATTAAACAGTTTACAAATTGAAATTCATTGAATAATCTTTTAGTCCATTTTTGTCCAAAGTTATATTATGGTGTAGCTCGCTACTGATAATTATGCTTTTAGAGTATACATATTACATGCATCATTCACCAATTTCAGCGCTATGCTACACTTATATAAGGCATGTATTTTTTTCATACAAAAGAGAAAAATTAGTAAATTAATTAAAATTAATGGGTTAGGAAGGTTGTTAGCTGGTTTGTTCTAGATTGTCATACAATATACAAATAGCTAACATAATTCCTACAAGAGCTTTTTTGTTGAAAAATACAATACAAAGACTATTAAAATATATTTAAATAAAATAAGAATAATTTTTGAATTACTTTATATTATTAATTTTCATGCAATTAAACTTAATTTGCCATGAAATAATAAAGTGCACAATTAGGCTAACATAGTCTATCAACACACACTACACTTTCTATCAAAATTAAAAAAATTGTAGTTTCATGACTAACCTGTCATTTCTTTTCTCTTCAGCTACATCAATTTTGATTAGATTGCCATCTACATTAATAACCCCATTCATTTCAATTGCTTTTATCAAATCCTCGAGATATTCAAACTCCACATAGCAAAATCCTTTGAACTTGTCTGTCTCTTTATCCATTACCAACCTCACATTTTTTATTGCTAGATTCTGAAATCACAAAAATGTATGTATAAGGTTTCAATTTTAATTGTAAATATATGTTTAATGCCCCTGCACTATTAGAAGTGATGCTTGCTACACTTCATCTCCTAAACATCTTTGTAATTAATTCTTGATTGTGGTATTGGGTCAAATGCAATTTGGATGTTTAGTTCGCCTCAAACATGTTGTGGCATGGTTCTTTAACAATAACAAAACAGGACATGTTATTAATTGGCAATTTCTGTACTAAGAGATCATATTTCCATATATAAGATAGACTATGATGATACTGTAACTATTAGAGATTTGTTTACAATAACAAAGCAAACAGATTACAGCCTTAGTAAACTAATACAGAGTGGTTTGTGGTACACAATGTTTATTAATTATGAATAGATTGTGTTTGGCCTGTCACTCACTCCTAAGTCACTACAATATTAGAGTAAAAAAAAAAATGGAGAATTACGCAGATTATTTTTGAAATTTAGGTTTTATATATAGACTCATAGGTAAATCTACACAACTGAACAAAATTAGGTGCCAAACTGCTGACATTCACATGCAGAAGTAAGTTTGTATATGGGTATTAAATTTTTGGAAGAAATAAATGAAGTGTCCATCTGTAATGACTTATTATCACTGATTGTCATTGTACATAGTTTGAACATGGACTGCATTTACTCATAACATATATTTTATTAAAATTAATTGAATATAAACAGGTAGCCCACCAATGTCTATCTGAAGAGAGAGGCAATAGCAACAACCAACATTATTTAGCCAGTACTAAGTAGGACACATATATTAGTTAACTAACATCACGGTTATTAATTATATATGTAAATTAATCTCCTAAAACAGTTAGACCAAGATATTAGGCGGGTAGACTACTACTTACAGGGAAAATCCTATTGATATCGCCTTGAATTAATCCAGAAGGCAAATTCCCGACGTAAGCCTTATACGGAGGCTCGGATGGAAGAGGTCGGCCACCAACAGTTCTTCTGGCGCCACCGAAATCCCTGAAACGAGCAACATAACCGTAGGTATTTCATAACCTATAAACTACAAAATACACCCTTCGACCCACCAACCAACTAGTCCCGGATACGTCCCAGGGTCAGATAACATTGAATTAACCAATATAACTTCATAAGCTTGTATAAAAATGCTATTTTCATTCAATGTTATCCGATAGCAAAAACATGATCATTTTTACATACAAATCGTTTGATATCACCATATACAACAAAATCATAATCTAAAATAGTTAACGCACACTATACTATGAAATTAAAATCGTTTTTAGAAGTAGTTTAAAATAAATACCTGGGATTAACATCATCGTATCCACTTCGACCTGCCATGTTTAGAAACATGGAATACTAAAGGCGCGCGCATCAAATTCTGGAAGCGACGGATATATATTTTTTTCATGTATCAACATCGAACAGTGAAAACAAATCGATGAAAACTTGCAAAATACCTAAAGCTTTCCTTTGTCGTATGTAATCTCATTAATAAAGAATAAATTGAACACAATATTTTTTTGCTTCAATTTAAAATTTTATTTACAGAAAAAAAATATAATTAACCATAGAACATTATAAAATGTGGGTAACGTAAAATGCTTTAACTGATTCATTATTTTTGTGTTTAATTCGTTACTTATATTTCTTTATAAAAAATTTTAACTAACTGGCAAAAAGAGTAGTAAGTTTATAATACAAATTCAAATGTTTTTACTTGTTTGAACTTCTAATTCACTACTATTTTCCTACGTCACTCCCCTATTTAGCCGATTCAAATGATCTTACTTGCCAATGTTCAAGCCCTTTAAGCTCTAAGTCATGCGCCATAATGAAGAAACATCATCCATACATATAAACATAGACTTGAAAATTACAACCCTTACATGTTATATTACATGGTTATAAGTAACACACACAAAAACAGACATACAAAAAGAATGTATCATTGCCAATGTCTTTTTTTATTCCTAAGTTATTTAATACACTGCTTCTTTACTCGTATGTATATATTTATATTTTTGGGATAAACCTGTGCTATTTTTTTCATAAAAAAAGTAGTCTAGGTTACTATTTATAATATTTTATTTATTTATTTATTTATTACACTTCCTGCAATTTCAAAATTGCTCAAGGCGGACTTAATGCCGTAACCTTTGGGTGATGCAGAGATGTTTGTGGCAGGTGTTTTAAATGATTAAATAGAAAAAAAAAAAAGGTTGCATAGGTAGTTCTACATACATATACTAGGAATACTTACATATATAATATATACTAACTTAAAATCAATTATTTACACATATAGCTATATACATACATAAACACACACACATATACATACATATATACATACTGATACACACATTAAATACATAGATAATCGAGACACTTGCACAGTATTATTACTTTGATTCCGCCAAAAAATCTCTATAGTGTTTACGTACTTTAACCTTAAAGGTGAGACGGTTAGTGGACGTCCTAACTTCTTGAGGAAGCGCATTCCAGAGGTTTACGGCTTGGACAGCAAAGGAAGAGTGAACCTTGCTGGTATTATGAGAAGGGCAGAGAAGGAGAAGATTATTAGAAGAGCTAAGATTTCTATCATGGTTAGAGCAGAGATACTGGAAGTTAGATGCTAGGTAGGAAGGTGAGTTAGGTGAGTGGAGAAGGGAGTGCAACGTAGTCAACGCCCTCAAACTACGGCGTTGTCTTATTGGTAACCATGACAGCTGGGAGCGATAAGTGGACGTATGATCATACTTTCGCAAGTTAAATATGAATCGAATGCAATTATTGAGAAGTCGGTCAAGTTTGTTGAGCAGATCTGCATTCAGGTCGAGATAGCACACATCACCATAGTCGATAATTGGGAAAATCAAGGTCTGCACAAGCATCGTTTTTGTCTTCATTGGGAGAATTTTTTTAAGGCGATAAAGGCGACGCAGTATATTAGTGACCCTTTGACTGACATGAGAAACCTGAGTTTGCCAATTGAGGGTTGCGTCGATGTGCAAACCGAGATCCTTGACGAAGGGACCATAGGCAGAATTGAGCCATTGTAAGTAATTCTTGCAATACTGTTGGTATCAATTCTGCTTATCATTCTAGAGCTCCCTATAATGATCGCTTGGCATTTAGACGGGTTCACGGTTAAACCAAACCTGTTGGACCAACTTTTTAATGTATTTAAGTCTCTATTTATACTACTTACAGCTTCGTCTAAATTTTCCGGCCTTGCATGTGAGTAGATCTGCAAATCGTCACTGAAGTTCATGGGTAATCAAATCAATAAATAATGAAAAAAGAAGAGGAGAAAGAATACCGCCTGTGGAACGCCACAGTCAAGATCATGCCACGTTGAGGATGACTCATCGGTTCGGACAGACTGCTGGCGTCCTTGAAGATAGGAAGAGAACCATTCCAGTGCATCATCGGAGATCACGAGGTGGGATAGGATTGATAACAAGATATCATGATTCACGTTGTTAAAGGCGTTTGAGAAGTCAATTAGAACTAGTACAGTTACTTTGCCTTCCTCAACTGCTGCCTTGATGTCGAAAGTTACTTTGAGCAACGCTGACCCTGTACTATGTCCAGGTCGGAAACCTGACTGGTACGCGCTAAGCAAGTTGTTGAGGTGAACAAATCGGGAAAGTTGCTTATGTTCGCATGCTTCAAGGATTTTGGAGAGAAAGGGGCTGTGTGCCAGTGAATGTAGACCCACTTTAGGGGTCTATTCTGGGTAAACCCAAGGAATACTAGTTTAATTTTTTTTATTCATTATTTTGTGCTCTTTTTAATCTAGCTGTAATGATGACCGATGAAACAAGCATATGAAGGTTATAAAATATAATTAAATAAACGTCCGATTTTTTTTTTTCATCCATAGAGGCGAATGTCATGATATTGAGTATTGATATACGTTGATATTTATCCTAATCAACTATTTTTTTTTCTGGCAGTATTCCACTATTTTTAAAATTCCACCTGGCCACACTGTATCGTAGTGCCTTTAAACTTTAAAATTGACGTATAACCAAGTGTGCGGTCAAGTCCATGTGAGAAATAAATTGTTTTTAAAAGAATGATTGATGCCAAAATGAAAGAAGATAATGTTTCTGTGCCTCAGAAGGAAGTCAAAGTGACTTCGTCTGTTTTAGAAGCGTTCGATTTACTTAAAGCTCCAAAAGATGAGACTAAACTCATCGGCGGCAGTAAAATTATTTCGCAGTTAACTGGCAGCGAGGTTAGGAATTTGTTTAGTCTTCTAATATGTGTAAAAAACTTATTTCTTAAAAATATACGTAGTTAATTGTTGAAAACTATTGTTTTAAGTTACGTATGTTCAACGGTACTTTTAAGGCAAATGTTAAAATTATGGTTAATCGTGGTCGTAAGTTTTCATTACCTATCTAAATCAGCCTTGTTTTTTTTTGTTTCAGAATGAAAAGGATCTAAAGTATGTTCTCAAACGGCTTGTTAGGAGTTTAGGCGCAAACGTACCAGATATGAGAGCTGGTTATTTTGCTACCTTGGTAACATTATTATCAAAATTTGAACAGGTGTCTGTAGCACAACTACTAGAACTTGTAAAAAAAGAACTTCATAGTAATGGTTCTTCTAAAAGTGTAAGTATTAAGTACCTAACTAACCCTTTTTATATTAGAAGGCGGGTAGCCTTTTAGGAAAAAGTAGAAATCCGCTTTCAAGTAAAATTCTTAGGTACCTAGTATTATTTACACATTGCTTTATTTTCAGTAGGAGAATGTCATAGTTGTTGTTATCTACCTCTGTGATGATGGTGGTTTTAAATTGGTATCTAACCAAACTTGTTTGTTGGCCTTTCCATTTATTTTATAATAATTTACTTGCATAAACATCAATATTTGTACACATAGATCCTGTTAAGTTTATTATTTTATTTCTTTAGGAAGTTGGTGATGTGGCTCTTGGACAGATCTTAGTCTGTGGTGCATTGTTCCGCTCCGGTTGTATTTTAAAATGCACAACTGAAGAACAGAGTGAAGTTATACAATTGTTATTAGCTAGTAGCAAGAAGAAGTCGTACTTGAGCACTGTGGCATACCTCATTCTACTAGATTTTGTTAATGGAGTAAGTTATACTGTATTTACTTATTATTCTTTTAAAAAGTTTTAGTATATGCTTTGGTAAGCATGTTATTTGAAATCTGTAAAAAATATTAGAACCTCATTTTGAGAATATATATTCTTACCTGAATTTGAAAAAAAATTAAGTTATGTTTTTAGGTTGTTCTGTGTATGATGTTTCTTTATCACAGTCTATAGCCTAAACAACTAGATAAATTTTAACATTTGGAGTGTCACATTTGAAACTTAAATTGTAATAGTGAGAGTGACATGAGGTATGATATTTCATAATAATGTCAGGAACAACAATTTAACTATGTAAAGAGGTTTTATATGTGTATTTTATTATTAAAAACCTGGATAAAACAGGGCTCTTTAAGGTCGGAACTTTAAAAGACTGTTGTAATTGTATTATTGTAACATTTGTGAGTTTATTATAAAGTGATTTAAGATGACAGAAAGAGGAAAAGAAAATTATGATTAATAAACTATGATATATTGTTATTAACATTTATTGTTTGGTTTTAGGTTGATGCTGATCAATTTGAGGAAGTCATCTGGCCATTAATTAAACCAGAATTCAAGAAAGATATCAAAGAACATAATTTGGATGCTTTATATTTTTTGATTATTATAAGCACAAAATTCCCTGATAAAGTAAAACTTAGGAAACTTATTGGTTCCTCTGAAATTCTCTGCGAGGATAACATGCACACAGTATGCGAAAAAATAATGGTAAGAACAACAGTTACTTATGTTATGGTAGTCTGTAGCTGTTCTTAAGTTAAATATTTCTTTTTTAATTTAAATTGTTGTGCTTAATTCTCTTACAGACTGGAATAGACTTTAACTCAGTTGGGCATCCTATCTACAAGGAAATTGCTTTAAAAATTGCTAATTGTTCATCTCAACTACAATTGTTTTGGACATCTGGCATTGATAGTCAACTTGTGAAACATAATAGAAATAGAGAACTTGTCGCTGTCAACATACTAACTACTATACTCAACAATATACATGAAAATACTGAAGTTATACCAGAGTTAATAAGCAGAAACTTTTTCAAATTGTTCATGGATTGGTTTAAAGGACTACAAACTGCAAGCAAAATCAGGAACAAAAGGGATAATGAAGATGACAACAAATTAATGATTAAAAAACAAAAAGAACTTCTTAATGCCCTATGTAAAGCATTGAAATCAGAAAAGGTTGAGAATACTGTAAGAGTTGATGTACTAAAGAAATTGCTTTTCAATCCAGGGGAAATAAATTTTACAGAAATAACAGGTACAACAATTGTAAGATCTATTATCGCTGATTTAAATAAAGAGGGTGTTAAAAAACTGGCCAAGTTATTCAAGGGAGTTTTGTTAAATACATCTAAAAAATATATAAAAGAAGATGTTGAAAGAAATTGGTACAACAATGAGAGAGTCAAAGCTGCAGAGCTACTGTCTTATTTGGTGAGCCATGAGTCTGTCAAAGATGATACAGAATTTAAATTAACATACATGAAGATGTTAATGTGTTTTGGATTCTTCAAAGTTGGTGGTGATGAAACTGTTCCCATTAGCACTGAGCTATCAAGTAAGTATTAGCATTTTCCATAATATATATTCTTATTTGTATGTACTTTACCATGATTCTCAATCAATTGTCTTCCTTTCAGGTTCAATTAAATCATGTTTCTACCGATGTTTTACGTCGCGATTCTCAAATGTTGACAATTTAGTGACAGTTCTGTCATCATTGTGCAGTTTTATCTGCAATATCCTTCAAAAAGAACAGGTTCGAACAAAAATTGAGAAGCAATTTCCACAAGAGAATGTAGATTGTTGGGAAATGCTAATGGAAGTGTGTACAAATATTGAAAAGAATGACATAAAATCCAAAGTTGATAATGTATTCCTTATTTTACTATATCAACTAGGACTTTTCCTATTTTCTGAGCCAGTGCATGTAAAAATTGCAAGAAGTTCTATAAAGGAACTCAAGAGCTGTTATGACCATTATAGAAAGGGGAAAAAAAAGAAACCTAAAGCAGTAACGGACGGAGACCTCTCTAGGGAACCAGAATGGATTGAAGTTTTGGTTGAGGTTCTACTGTCAATATTGTCAGCTGAATCAAGTGTCCTACGATCTGTTGTGCAGTGTGTATTTAGACTGTTATGGGAATACTTGACTCCTTCATCAATCGGTCAAATAGTATCAGTGTTAGATCCTGAAAATGAGTCCAATCCGCTTACACAAGATGATTCTGGATCTGAAAATGAAGATGAGGACAGTGACACAGAAGAAAAAGAAAATGGCAAAGATACTACAGAAAGTGAAGAAGATGAAGACTCTGACATTCAAATGGAAGATGATGATGAAGAAGATTTGAAAACACCTGATCAGCTCAGGTTAGCTATACAGAAAGCTTTGGGGTCTGCAGCCCCAGAATCAGATACTGAAAGTATTGACGCTGATAATATTGATGAAAAAGAAGGTAAGAAGCTGGACGAAGCCTTAGCTGAGGCTTTTAAACAGTTCCGGCGAGATAAAGGCAAGAAAACAAAAAAAGATCGTAAAGATAAAAAGGCACTGTCCGATTTCCGAGTCAGAGTCCTTGATCTTATTGATATTTATTTAGAAAAAGACCCTTCTATGGATGTTTGTCTTGGAATGATTGCACCTCTTACTAGATGTTTAGAGTTCTGCATACAAGATCAGTATACTGAATTAGAGAATAGGGTAAGAAAAACTATTAAAAACCTAGCTAAAGTAAGGAAATTTTCTTCACTAGATGATGTTAACATTGATATCCTATGTGATTATATGAAAGCAACCATTGATAAAGGTGCAAGATCTCACTTCTTGTTTCAAGCTCTTGGAGATGTAATTACCTGTTTTGCAACATTTATTATTCATTGTTCATTAAAAATTAAACAACCTAAATCACCAAAAAAACAAAAAACTGTATCTGATGCAAGTGGACCTCTTTTGTCTATTTTAAAGGAGTCACTACAAAACTACTTTCAAAACCGTAACTGTATGCTCCCTATCATATTCTTCCACAACATTCTCCAAACAGACTGGCATGGCAGCTATGATTTAATGCCAGTAATCATTGAAAATGTCTTTAATAACAGTGTGAGGCAGTTTCGACGCAATGAGGGACTAGAGTTGATGACAGGTTTCTACAGGGCACAGAAGAGAAATAAACCAACATCTGAAGAAGCAATCAATGATTTATTGTCTTTGGAAGCTAGCTTTGAAAGTGCTTTGCTAAAGATGGGCAAAAGTGATACAGAATTCACAGTAAAAAATAATTTCTTGACTACATTAAAGAAGTTAGTCAATACAATAAAATTATTCCATGAAAGTTGTAAAGTCCCAACTAAGTTAGATTATAAGGCGATGCTTGATATTGTTGGGTCTTGTAAGTGTTTAGTAAGTACTAATAACACACAAGTTAATGAAAAACAAAACAAGAAATCAAAAAAGAACAAAAAGAAAAGAAAATTGCAGCAGGTTAATGGTTATGCAGAACCACAGGAAAAGAAAAAGAAAATGAGTGTAATTGAATAAGGGAGAATACCATTTATGAGTGTTTATTAAACTTGCAAAATAAACTTTCGTTTTATAATTTTCTGAATTTTAAGATTGTTTTTAAATGTATATACTTTTAAAAACAACCTTTTGTAGAACAGTAGTATTTAAAACAGAAGATAGAGACAGTATATATACAATCATATAGTCCTGGTTGACGGCTTGCCCCTATTAAGTTAGTGAGACCAAATCATAATTGGCGCGATATGTTTGTTTCATACACCTCTGCCTACACCTTCGGGGATGTAGATGTGAGCGTGTGTATGTATGTAAAGAGAGAAAAAGCCGAAAAATGTTTTTTGCTTCTATGTTTTTCAGTTGTAAATTCATCGTTACGGTTTGATAATATTATCCGATAGATGGAGTAAGGTGTTTCTGGTAAATGTTGCCATGTTATAAGATGGCTGATTCTTTTCTATCTTTAAATCTAAATTTCAATCAAAAGCAATTATTTTCTTTCAGCGCTGTCTTTTGACCAAGTCTAGTAATCAGACGAAATCAACCTATCTAAACTTTAGATGGTCAATCTTTTAACCAGGAGTACATACTACTTACTCGATTCATAACGTAAGAGATTCAATAGAATAGCAGAGAAACAAAAAATAGTAAATCTAGATGAATATATGTGTATATTCAACGTTTAAAAATTGTAGAAATTTATGATGATTCCTATATATCATGCTTGTACCCCGAAAGGTAGGGCGAAGGTGTGATAAACATCCACATTTTATCCCACTAACATAATAGAGGGCAAGCCTATTGGCGTTAATCAGGCAATATATGATTGCTGACATTACTGAATTTGCACTGTAACATTCAGAATTATACGTAGGACACTAGTCTACATACGTCTAGGCACGTATGTCGACTAGTGTCCTCTGCTAAACCATCCATGTAACGGAGCTCTGACGTATGTTTTATTTTTGTACTGCCTTGAAATGGAGATAGATTATATAAATAAAATTATATACATATATTAATAACGTTCATGATGTAATGTTTTATATTAGAGTTCTAAATTATTTTTTGGGTTAAACCTAAATATATGTAGGTATAGCTACAGGTACAGCTACATATAACTATTAAATGTACAATGAATAAATTTATGATAGTATTCTTCTGATCAACTTAGGTCTGAAAATTACTACACACTAGTAATTTAACTACCGGATGATGGTAAGAAATATTTTGTAATGGTAACACTTCACCGGAAACAAGCAATAACTCATATGTTTCACAACCTGCTCAAAACTCAGCCAGCCATCTTTTGTGGAAAAATCATTTGTTTCGTGTCGTCAGGGTAAATTTCACAATTGTAATTAATGTCAGAGCCACAGTCTTCGCTTTTATTAAAAAAGCAGCTAGCTGGTAAGTATACTCTTTACATTTTCATTTAATTTGTGCCTACGACTCGCAATACCACTGTCCGACTTGTTTCAAGCAATCATTGACCTCAGCGGGTCGAATTTTGAGTATCTTTGTGGTTGGAATGATGCGACACTAAGTTTATAAGTTTCTTTGTATTAAACATGTGGTATTTTTTACTGCAGCACTGAAAATGAAGCTTGATATTATAAAATCAATATCCGCTGGTATGACAGGTGTTCGTGCAAAAGTCACAGAAATAAATTATGTATTTACAAATATATTTTACTGCTTACAGTTCGCAGTTCTTTTTTATTTCCTTACGTTATTGTTTTAAAATTATGTATAAAACTAATACGTAGTTGAAAACTTGAAGTATTGTTATTCACTGTTTACAGAACTGAACAAAAATCCAGTAGAAGGGTTTTCTGCTGGTTTAATAGATGACAATGACATATATAGGTGGGAAGTTCTTATCATTGGTCCTCCAGACACGTTATAGTAAGTAAACACTTAATATATTTATCTATCCTGAAACTTCAAATTATTTAACCTCATAAATGTACATTTAAACTCTGAAAATCAGCTCATGACGAAGCAAATCTTTATTTAAGTGTCGTGTTATTTTATTAGATCACAGTGTAATCAAATAATGCCTGTTTTTAGTGATATGTGACTAGGTTATTATCTATTTTTAACATATATGGTAATTTTTCAGTGAGGGTGGATTTTTCAAAGCACACTTACACTTTCCTAAAGAATATCCTCTGAGGCCACCCCGGATGAAATTTGTTACTGAAATATGGCATCCAAACAGTAAGTAAATGTCACTTCCAATAATCAAAATATACATATCATTTATTCTATTTATCTGTAAGTACTTAAAACTTTTTCTGCAATAATACTATTATCATGTAACAATTACTGTGAAATTTTATACCATTATGAATAGCTAGATCATAATGATGATCTTGATATCCTGTAGGACATATCTTTAATAGTAAATTATTATAAACTATTGTAAGTCATTGTAACATGCTTTGACAATTGTTACCACTAATAGAAATTTGTTCATAAAGCATATAATAATGATGTAGCATACACATTAGTATATAGAAATAGTTCTTTTTATAGTACCCCAACAAATAATATTAATGAAACACATTGAAATCATATATATTAAAATCAGTATAGTAAAAGGTAAAAAGATAAGCAATTAAAATAACCTAATACCATATGTATAATTGACATATATTTATTAACAAACTAGAAAATTTCTCAATTAGATTGGAGATAGAACTAGATATATTCAATTCCCATCCAGGACAAACATTTGTGTGGTGAGCTTGGTCATTTGTTCTGTGTCTGGGTGTAATTTATCTATAGTATGTATGTATTTAGAAATATATAAGTATGTTTATCAGTTGTCTAGTTACCATAGTACAAACTCTGCTTAGTTTGGGAATAGACTGCTGTGTGTGAGATGTGTTAACTTCTAACTTCTTAAAACTTCTAAGGAAGAACATACATGCATATACTTCTCATCAGACACCCACATTTGGCCAACTATAATATAATATAGTGAAACAATACACCTTATTCAACTTAGTTATCTTGTATTTGTGCAACAAAATTAGATATTTAAGCTTTATAGTAGCGGATATTCATATTGTTATTTATAAAACCTGAAAAGAAAATCCTACTAACATGCAAACCATTTCATCATTTTCTTTTTGTTCAAAACCAATTTCTTTTTGTTTGCTGTTACACATCATGGTCATTTGAATTCAACAAGAAAAAGCAATTCTGTAGCTTGTGAAATAACAATATTCTTATAAATATGTTTCTTTTACCTATTTACTATTACTATACTAGCCAGGAGTTGCTTGCTATGACTTCAGAAAGGTAGGTAATACTAGTATTTGTTGCCAATGTAGCTTTGTCGGATATAAAAATAGGCTGGCTAGAAATCTACTTCAAAAGTGTTGTGATACATGCTTGTTCTACTATCTAACTAATCAAAATTATATACCTTAATTATTCAAACAAAAACACATACTTCTGCCAAACATCATAAATAACTGAATGCCTGAAAACCCATGGTTATAGTTTCGAATACAGCCAATACTGGTTTAATTTATTAAACCAAAAGGATCAAAGGAATATATTATAACAATACTTTCACACGCACCTATATAATTATTGTAATTACAGTTGAAAAGAATGGAGATGTGTGCATATCAATACTACATGAACCAGGAGATGACAAATGGGGTTACGAGAAGGCGTCAGAAAGGTGGTTACCAGTTCATACAGTGGAAACCATTCTCATAAGTGTTATTTCCATGCTGGCAGATCCAAATGACGAGAGCCCTGCTAATGTTGACGCTGCGGTATGTAACTCATATATTTTAATTTACTTTTAAAGGATCCAGATGCATAATTTTTTTGTCTATGTTTTATCATAGAATATTTAGTAGTTCTGATCTTTATACATATTATTATGGTATTATCATTTTCTTTGAAGCAAGAACTGAGATTTATACAGTTTGTTAGTTTTGTGGAGGACATATATTTATAAATATTGCAACATGTACCAAGTTCTTTTGTGTTGTTATTTTATACAAAGGCTTCTTTGTGATATCACAAATATGAATCAGGGAATTATTTGATATATCACAATGATATCATCATCATTCAACCGATTCCAGTCTACTGCTGGATGTAGGCCTCTCGCTAAGTGCACCATAGCACCTGGTCCACCGCGCCTTATGGTATTTAGTTTATCCCAAATCATATTTTTCTGCTAAGTAATAAACCCATTAGTGACAAGATTGTCCTGTTAGATGGTTTGATCCCGACATACTATTCCACTCAATCATAGGTGATGACCAGTGGGGATTCCCTCAGGGAAAAAATCGAGATTTGAGATTTATTACATTGTCTAGGATCAAGCTCTACTTTTTGTAGTGTAAGCAGTTACAAAGGGTGAGGTTATTATTATCTAATAGATGTAAGCCCTTGACAATATGTTTATTATTCAGTTTATCTTTGTAAGTATTTTTGAAAGCAGTTATGTATACTATTTCAGTTATGTACAAATGTTAATATATAAAGACAATTAGGTATATTAAGTATTCCTACTTATATTTGTATTCTCATGAGATTTGTAGTATTGTACATCATGACTAGATAATTTTACCCTGTTGACCAGAACAGATCATACCAACATAATCTAGTAATCAAGATTAACATATTCACAACAATAATACTGCACACATCCAAATCTGTTCAGACATTTTGAAGTTGTGGTGGATTAAAGAGACTAAAATTTTAACCCACAAAATCCTGGCAGTATATGCAGCATGATGTATTTAACATTTTGCTGACTGCTGAATTTAGTCCTACTGAAAAAGGGACAAGCCTACTGCCGTCAAGCAGGCATAGGGAATTATATTGAAGGGGAAAGAGATGGCAGTAGGGAAATAAAGGGATATAGCTTATCTGGATGGCTTGGGGAATGTAAGCAGAAGCAGATAAGGATTGCGTACCATGTAAGACGAACTGACTGAGTCCGCGCCCTTTAACCGATTAATATTTTTAAACTTTTAATATTCTATACATAGCCTTTGTACCAAGCATTTTGGATCTATTGTGCTTACACATGAAATTTTTTTAGTAGATTATGGCTATAAATTTAACTGATTAACACAAGAAATGATAATTATCTGCCTAACTGAATCCAGTTGTTGCAAGACTGTAGATGAATCATTTATACAAGTATATATTGTCACATTGTTGTAGTTTATATTTTTAAATCAAGTTTTTTTTTTGTAGTTATCATGACCATTCTCATTTTTATATTGTTTGTATCCACAGAAAGAATGGAGAGAGCGATATTCGGATTTCAAAAAGAAAGTTGCGAGATGTGTTAGGAAAAGTCAAGAAGATTGTTTTTAGGCGTGAAAGGGAATTTAGATCACAAAATATTATCATTGGAAAAGGGCCACATGACAACTGTACCAAAAGCACATCGCATTGAACCATTATTTCACGCTAGGTCGCTGCACGCACCGACTCGTCTCACGAACAAGATCTGCGCGATTGCGCTTGGCAATAGTAGATAAGTGCTCATTCTGTTTCTTTTTACAGAAAGAATGGAGAGAATCATATTCGGAGTTTAAAAGGAAAGTAGCACAGTGTGTGAGAAAGAGTCAAGAGGATTGTTCCTAATTACAGTGCCCTTTTTCAATAATTTAGTTGGATAGTGAGTGTTGTTTGGTGATGCAGTTAGGACGTTGTTAAGAGCAGGCTCCGGCGTGACTCATAGTGCGGGCCCCCCCATCCGGGCACACAGAGACAATATTGAAATTGATTTAAAATAAATACTTATTGTAATTAAATGGTATCGCTGCCGTATTTTATAAATAACAAATTAAAATAGAATCCAAGGTCTTTTTCATCTTTTTTAAGACACGCTATTGTTATTATAATGAAATGTGTATGGTAATTTTTTATAGAAAAACAAATCTGCATTTTGTTCTATTTACTTCTTAATATGAAACAAGTTTGATCTCTGTACAGTAGAAACCAAATCTGAAGTATTTTAAACAATCATTTATTTATTACGTATTGCAACTTGTTAATGTATAAAATATAAACATGCAACGCTAAGAACATAGCAAAATTGTTAAAATGTTAAATGTGCTGCAGACTTATATTATGAATGTAAATTTTTAGTTACCGATTTCATGCATTCATATTCGAACTCTTATAAGGTTGTTTCTCAGACTAAAATTCTGTACTAGTGATAATTTTAGTAGTAAATTTAATAATTAATTATAATTTTACTGAATAAATATAACTTTTTATAAACTTATCATTGTATCGATTCCACCCTGACCTAAATGCACATATGATAATGGCACAGGTTAACAGGATGGCAGCTTTATACTATACATTGTGTATAATTTGCAAAAATAATGTTATAACTCAATACCATGAATATATAATTGCTCAATAGATAGAATGCAATGATGGATGTTTATCTTTGGACATAACTTGTTTAGTTAATTGTTTGTAATTGTTTTTCAATACTATCAATTGTTTTTGTATAATTAGAACACAGCTTTGTTACCATTTTGGATGTGGAAATTATGGTAAATGAAAAGCCCTCGCATTCACTCTATATCATCGAACATTGATTTGTGACGTGTGTATAATACTTTTCCCTGTGTATGTATATTTTTTGCTATAAAATCATAATGCAGTGATAATGTTATTTAATTTATTTCCAATAATAACCTTACCAACCTTTGAACAATCCTTGTTTAGGTATTGTGTGTTTTAGAGACATAAAAAGATCAAAGGAGACGCAAAAATTTGGGTGTTTTTAATACAGCTCTGCCTATCCCTTAGGGGATAACAGCGTGAGCGTAAATTTGTGTATGGAATATAAATGATCGTTACAATATTCTGTGGATACCTCAAGATCCAAATCTAAATAGTCTATAAGCTTATTTGTTCCTAGTGTGCATGGTTTAGCAAGTAGATATATATATATATACCTACCTATAGGTAGGTATATATATATATATATAGCTATATATATATATATATATATATATATTGCTAGCTATATATATATAGCTAGCAACAAAATAATGAATATTAAACAATAATACAATAAGTGTTTTATGTTATTATATTATTGTTGTAATGTAACGATAAAAAATAATTTATTAATTTAAAATACATCTCATTTATTAGTAACTATATGCAAAAAAAGCGGTCCTCTCGCTGTCTCTGGAGCCTACTCTGTCGCTAATTTTTCGGAACCGATGGTTCAAACTCACGCTTGAACAATGGAAATATTTTCATACTACAGAAGGCATTACTTATTAAGTAGGTACTACTAAAGTAGGGCCCCCATGATGGTTTAATAATGAGTAGCCCAAGAGTGATATCAAAAACAATTTCATTAGGAGAGTATGTATAGTGTAAAACATTAAAGAGTGACTAGTCCGACTATTTGTATTGTATTTATTAAAAGCTAGAACATTTACTCTTAGTATTGCTATTTTAGCTATGATATAAGGTCACTTCCACACATGTGCACATCAAATGTCAAGTTATTTTGACACACATCACATCTCATGATTGAAATTCATGTGTAAATAAATGTCGCATATCAGTCACTGTCTGAGTTCTCTGCTAACACCATACCCACTACACTTCTGGGATCAAATGTACTTTCAAAGCACCTTTTAAATACAGATTTGATAGTTCTTTTTGATGTAGGTGAAGCTGGTATATTATCACAGTCCATCAGATCTATTTTACTTTTATCTTTACAGTTAACAATAGTTTTCTTAACACTATTATTTGATCCATTATTCATATTAATATCTTCAGGAATGTCTACAAAATTAAACAAATGTGAATCTTCATCTAAACACTTAGAAATATCAACTTCCAAATGAGGTTTCTTTTTAGCAGAACCTTCATTACAGGAAGCATCTTTTCGTTTATTTCTTTCCATAGTTGTATTCTGGGTTGAGGTTGCTTGTGTTGCACTATCTGGCTTAGTTGTAGCTAATACAAAATGTGCTTCAAATGTGCTTCCATTATGGACAATGAACACTGCAGGTCTTCCAGTTGTCTCAAAATGTACCTGAAGAGGTAAATTTAAGGCTTCTGCAAAAGCTAATAAAGCTCTGAATTCTTTAAGGCTAAAGGTAATTACAGTTTCGGCTCCAATAGTGTAGCTATCAAACTCTGCTGGCTTTAGGGTGATCTGTGTTCTTATAATCCTGGTAAGATCCATGCTGCAGTCAATGTAGTTGCGTAGAATAAGGGAGTTAGGACTTGCTTCTAATGTTACTTGGTCATCAGAGCTTTGAAAATTATTAAGAGCTTCAGATAATATTCTCTGTGGAGATATTATTCTGAAAGATTTAAATGTTAACATTAGTTGGTTCCAATATTCAAATAGAGCCACACCTCTCATTCCGTTGCTTTCATACAAAGTGACTAAGAGGTTTAACTGGTATCCATTTGATAGTATTTATACAGATTATACAGTGCCTGGATGACAGCAATATTATTATGTTATGGACAAACAGCAAACTTGCACTGGAGTAAAAGTCTATAGTGTAAAAGTGTGTGTGTATATGTTAAAATAGTTGTTCAGTCCAGTGGGTTATATTTTTCCAATCATTTATCAAGTTGACACTTAAAACTGTTTAATGATTGTGACTACACTGGAAGCTTGTTCCATATAGTAACAACAAAATTGTTCATAGTGTCATGGGCTATCAGCAATTGCAAAGTGAGCTTGGCCCCTATTAGGTAATTGTGACTTATTAACTTTATGGTTGGTAAAAGATGGGTGTTTTATGCGCCTTTGCTTACCCCTTTCAAATATAGGTGTGAGTGTATATATGCTCATTATTGTTAATTACCTGTTTGGGACGGAGTCCTTGGTGTAAACAGCTTGCATTGCTTTACAGTCCAATATAGATACAAAATGTGTCTTGACTATACCATGTCGGCATTTCAATTGGAATATTAACTTACAAGATTCAGGATCAAGTTTAATTTCTAGGTTTTCTACTTGCTTGTCCATGTGCGTAGGAGATTTAAAGGTATTTAGTGCTGACTTCATAGATATTTTGCATTTCAAGCCTTCGTTGTCCTCGGTCGAATAATAGTTATAATTGAAGTAAGAAAAGAAACTCTTATTGAACTTCACCATAGCATATGCAGACTCTGCTGCATTTAAAGTTCTTAAAAGTATACAGTCTGGAAGAGATTCTAAGTACAGTTCATCTCCAAATCTAGCAAGAGCGTGAACAGTTCTTCCTAAAACTGAAAATATTGAAATACCAATAATAAACAAACAAGAATCTACGAGGGTAATAAGTTTTAATAAACAGTAGTATTGAATATAACTTGCCTTTAACGTTAGGTCCCGGTATATGGCATTTCATATTGCTGTAAAAGTAAATTTAAAGTTTAACAAACATCCATCTATTAATAATTAATGAATAAACATTGTACATAGGTAACCCGCCGTCATTTCATATTTGGCAACTTAATTTGACGGAACCTTCCAGGAACACGTTAAAACATAGATATACTAGAGAATAATTTAATTTACGTATATAATTTCCAGTGAAATACAAATGGCATGCAAATTAAAATTTAGCAACAAAATATTAACTGTTTTTTACTTATATAAATTTACAAAAAAAATAGTTACATGTAGTCAAATAATTTTTATCATATGATTGATTTATCGTATTTTAAGAACTGTTTTATAGTCTGTGGTTGTTTGTTATGCGCAGGGCACTTCACTACCAGTCAATAAAGTACGACATTACTGTAGTACATACTTCCAAAAAAAAAAACTAGTAATTTATAAGCGTGGACTGTCAAAAAGAAAATAAACGAATGGACAGAGTATAAAAATTTAAGGTTATGGAAAGGCTGAATATTTGTCTAATATTTCATATTTATCAATTTTTTTCGCATTCTCACTTTTGAAGCCTTTTTTTTTTTGCAAAAAGCAATTTAAGGGTTAAATAACTAGTTTTGGAAAGGATAGACAATTACAAAAATATGTAGTAAAATTGTCAAACGCACAATATATTTTGCGGTTGTTAATATAAATATATCGGATTTAAATTAAATTTAAATTCTTTCTTAAATTAACTTTCATGATAAAATGAGTGGTTCGGGCCCTAACACAATCATTTAGATAACTGATAGTGTTAACAAAAATACTAGTAATGTTTAACCCACGTTGCTAGTGTTAAACATATATTAATAAACTTTTTGAAGACTTTTCAGAAAGAAAGAAAGAAACTCTTTGTTTATTTACTATTTTCTGCTTTAAGTATTTGCGTGTAATAAAATCACTTTGAACTTTGGGGTTTAAAAAATTGAGGTAACACCAGTGCAAAAAAAAAATGCTTTGTGAATAGTGTCATCTAGTTAGAAAAGAACTAAACTTTTGTGACGTTATTACATGTTTCTTTGAAAACTCATTTTCTGAGTATATTTGTTGTGTATAATCTATGTTCTGAGTTTTGACTGCTGACACCGTAATTCATTCAGTATGATTGTTATTTTGTGTACGGAAGTAGTGTCACCCAAAACCCTCTAAAATATTAAGAATAAATTTTAAGTTTATGATAGTTTAATAAGGGTGTTATATGAATATGGAACTTAGTGGTAAGTAGTATGTTGGCATAAGTGACAAATGTCAGTTAAAACTGTTGTGTTTACATGTAAAACTTTGTTGATATTCCTATCCTAAAATTACCGTTATGAAATTAACCTGGCAGAAGTCCATTGCCGAAACTTCAAATCACCGTTTGCAGAATTCACGTTTTAATTGAGATTTGTGGGGTTTTGAGGTCCTAGAGTGTCGTTTCTTATGTGATAAGATGATAAAAATGAACCAACTTGATCCCTATCAAGCTGACTGGCCATCGCATGGCTCGGTGTTAACGCAATGTTTTATGTGATATTATTAATTGTATACATAATTGGACTGCACTCCTATTATAATATTTTATGCTTACTGTTAAACCCGCCAAACGGGCGATTAGGAAAATTGACATAATCGAATTACTAAGTTATTTTTATAATCAAATGACGTTATTAATTTTTACTACTAATCCTGTCAGATAGTTTTATTCTTTGTGTAATTTTAGTTGATGTTGATCTTAAATCATGGTGATTTATTATTACGAAGTAAATTAATAAATATATATAGGCACATATATTATTGAATTATATTTTGTTTTTCGTGTATTACTCATAGATTATATAGAGTTTATGATTTAATTACCTACAAGTAAACCAATAGTAAAGAAAAGCTACAAGTTTTAATGTCTAAATATTATTTTTGTTTTGCTGCTTTTTTTTTACATTATAGGGGGACAAACGAGCAGAAAGGTCACCTGATGTTATGTGACTTAAACTCAAGAGTAATAAGCCTTGTCTTTTCCGCTTTTAGGGTAGGGCAAAGGGAGGAGGGGAAAAAAGGGAAGGGGAAGGGGATTGGGCCTCCGGTAACCTCACTCACTCGATTACACAATGCAAGCATTGTTTAACAGCCGGTTTTCTGTGAGCCCCTAGTAATACTCCTGTCGAACCGGCCCATACGTGCCGAAGCAGGGCTCTCCCAAGTTAAATAAATACTTTTAGAAATATTAAGTACTCATCTAATTTAAACAAACGTTTTAACTATCGCTAATTTTGTAGATAATAAAACCATTTCAAGACCATGTAAGGACAGAATGTTAAAAAGTTACATTTGTAGGATGTTTTCATATAAATTTCATCTACATACAACCAAAATTAGTATGTGCTAGTCCCCCCCAACTCATCACCAACAAAGGCAGCGCACTTACGAATCTTGAGTTGCAGGTGCCCATGGGCGGCGGTTGTCACTTATCATGAAGTGACCCGTGCGTCCGTCCGTCGTCTGTCCCCTTATATCAGGAAAAATATTGCATACTACTACGTACGAAAATAATGCATGAGGTCGTCAATTATTTCGATAAATTTTAGTTTAGCCTCAGTTTTCACAGGGTCTTTATCAGTGAATGTATTTAGCATCCAACAACACTTCGTGAATGTATAATCATGTACACTTTACCTACTTTGTTTTCTGGAGGAAAGGTACCCTATTTTTTTTTAATCCTTACAATGTGTACGCAAAAATAAGGGACATTTTGCGTACTTTTGCGTTTTTAAACTCCTTTTTTTTTCTTTTTTTATCGTGTGGAAATCCCCACAGGTCATCACCTCTCTTCTCCCAGAGTTCCAAGTTTCCCCATACCAAATTTAATCAAAAGCCTGTAAGCATCATAAGTAGTTGTGAAAAGATAAACCCACACGTGTAACTAAAGTAGGACCATCACTTTTTTTTTAACTAATTTACATTAAATTTGTTTTTGGTTAACCTACAGTACCTACTTATACCAATCGTGTTGAAATTTCTAAGGAGTTTTATAAATAAAAACAACATCATCTATGTATATTTAATTTAAGTTTTTATTAAAGTATTCCCATTATAACGTTTTAAAAATGTTGTTATCTAATAACTTAGTATCTAATTACATAACATGTTCGTTGTATGGTCCAGTTTTTATAAAGTACTTTTTGAAATCATGTTCGTTTTTTAAAAATTCAAAATTTTCTATAGTAACATTCGAAATGTGCCATGCAGCAATAAATTTGCAAGAGCCATCCTTCTCGGCACAGTACTCGAGAGGCAAAGATGCTGCTGCGGAACTTCTAGATGGGTAAAAGCTGTATTCAGACAACACTCTAATTCCGCACTCCATATTATTCTCAGCGAGGCTTCTGATTACACCTGTACAAAAAATAGATAGTCAAATTATTTAATTATAAATCTGTTCTTTAAAATATTGTTAAAAATTCATTGAGCTCCTGTTCTATAATCTACCTGCCCCTATTAGTTATATTATAAGCATCGCCTTAGCAAATTTGCAAGTGCAATCGGATATGACGGCTTTCTTGTTTTAGGGTTTTTTCATTTCCAAAGTTCACAGAAACGCACGCAGTCGGGTTTAGTTTTGATGATATGAAAATATAAATAAGGAAAAGGTTCCTTATTCATATGTACATAAGAACATCTGATAGGTATATTACTTGGTCGCGTTGCCTAATTCCTAGCTAAGTTTTAATATAAAAAATGTTGAGTATTGTATCTCTTTTCAACAAACACAGCAAAATATATGTAGAATTTCCATATTTATCAAATATCGTAATTAAAGTATGAAAAGTATAGGATTGAACAGAAGTATTTAAAAATATTTAGAATCACCTATTAGAGGATTTTTGGGTCACTCTTTATGTTCTCTAATTTTTTTAATGTTTTTAACAATTATGATAATGTTAGAAAGATTACGTACGAGTGTTGTAAATTGACGTCAGTAGAGGTTGCAATTAGTGCTATTACTTATGTCGATGCCTTTTCCATATACCTACTCCTAATTTTCCCATCTTTAATTCCCAAAGTGTTGGCGAGAGGTTGCTAGTGCCGAAAGGTTAAAATTATAGTTCGTAAAAGTAGGTGTTTGAACATCAGTCAATCATTCGTAAGTGTATGTATGTATTACATAATATACAATGATTCAAAGAACATGATTAAAATGCTAGAATATGCTAAATATTGAAATAAATTTTACAAAACAATATCGAAAACTAGCAATGAACATGATAGGCTCTGTATAGATATGTTTTGAGCTGTAAAATAAAATACAAAGATGATATGGGATAGAATAAATTTAGACAATGTCATGTCCTCTAATATGAATAAGCATGGCAACACTCAACACACAACTAATTACTTTGCATGCTTTTCACGAGGAAATACAACAAAATAAACATGTATGTATGTATGTCATGATGATAAATCGATTAGCAGGGACGAATTAATAGGAGCATGACCCAAGAGCCGGTAAGCACTCATTGCATAAGCAAAATTATAAAAAATGTTAATGTTAACAAGTCGCACGAGAGAGAACTGATTCGAATGTCTGACATAAAATTAATCGGTAACCGAATAAGCCTTACCTGTCAACTTTAAAAAGGCCTGTGCTACTTAATGTTACAAAATTTAATATATTTAATATCATTGTAAATCCAAGACGGCCGTCGCTACAAAATAGAGGTTTACATATTTTTGTACCAACAAAGATTATAAAGATTGTTAATAAAAATAATATTCTAATGCAATAACAAAGTATCAGATGTCAGTATAAAACAAATATTTCTCTTTCATTGTTAGACATGTTCAACTTTATCGCTATTGTCATTACATAACATTTTTGTCAAAACTGGTAGACCATTTTCTTTGTCGACCGTACATAAAAGGATATGAAGTATTACTATTATCCGATCGCACCTTTGTACCCAGTAAAAACAGAAATATTTGAACTCCGCTTAAGTATAGAAACTTGTAAGGTATAACCAGTTTTGTATAATTCGAAAGCTAAATATAACACGTTGACGGTAGCCGTGTCGGACCAAGTCGTTTTATACATACTATTAGCGTCACTTCTTTATATCGTCATGATAAAAATTTAGCAGTTTGTCATGAAATAGTTTTCAAAAGTTACTGTCTAAACCATCGACTAGTTCTGACTGTTAAATACCTACAAATTAAACAAAAATAGAGGCAAATATAACAACATTTTCTACAAGCCTGTTCATTGTGCAGGCGTTTAAACTCATCCTATGTTTATCCGAAACCTACGTACTAATAAGCTCACACTATTGTCATTAAATCTTTCAGACAAGCCCGCTGGATTTCCTTCCACTGGCTTCCCTTACTTTTAAAACTTCCCTGATTTGATGAGTTTATGTTCTGTAGTGTGTAAGTTATTGTATTAATATAAAGGTGGTTTTATATGGGCACGTGTCGTGGTTAGGGCTGTCAATAAAGATTAACTGGAGAGGCCTCTTGTAAGGGTTGACATGGATTGTGTACCAGGCACGAGTGGTTCCGTAAGTATAGACTGCGAGCCCTGGTAATTATGCTGTCACTGTTTAGGCTTTCGCGATAATATTGCAGTTAACACACATAAGACAGCAGCTCGATCCGTTCCACATCCCACGGGGTCCACGGTTTGATAATTTATAGTTTGTATACTTATTGTATGTATTGTCTGTGCTCGGACATGATGAAGCTGAATTTAGCTTTGAACACGCGGTCACATAAATAAGCCCACGTGTTTATATCAGTTTTCATATATTGCATAATTATTATCAACAATCTTCATCTTTAAATCAAATCGAAATTTATCAAATCTTATTTTATTAACCAATTCTTATGAGTAACTGTTAAGGAGATAGTTATGATTGATAGTTATTTTAGCAGTGGGACGACCGAACAGTCATAAAGTCTCCCAGCCGTCGTTTTTAACTATCAAGCCAGCCTGCGTCTTGTTGCGAAACTTCAAACTAAGATTTCAATTCTTGATTTACGATCCAGCTCAATTAATTAGACTTATATACAGCTAAGTATTTTAAGCGTAATATAAACTTACCTTCTTTGCATGTTTCATTTACTGTTTGTTTAGTGACACTCATGTATCGTTCCAAAGTGTTATTGAACGTCGGCTTTAGGCAAAGATAATCTTCTTCAATGTACTCCAATGCGCGGTGAGTCGGTACTACTTCGTACTTAATTACGGAGTTGAACACGCAAGAGTCTTGTACGGTTGGTACCTGTTATTTTACAATAAATATTACTTATTTGTTTGTTAACATAATGATGTGCTTCTAAAGTTGACTGCAGAATATAAACATGGAAATAGGTAGCTTAACCTTTGGTTTAACCCGAGAAAGATAAACGTGTCAAAGCAAATTTAAATTAAAAAAAAACACTTTTTTTTTAAAACATTGTCGGGTACCAAAATATCCTTTCCCTGAAGTGGATTACATGGTAAAAAAAGAGATTAAATGCTCTGAGAAGAAATGCTAGCTAGTTTATTTATCATCGTCAGGTTCTTCCTGTGTCCTTTAGGAAAGTACTAGAACTTCTGTGATTTCTATTTGCTAGCTCCAATGTTTGAATTTGCAAATATCAGATTCTCTGTTTACCCTTAAGCCTCATTTGGATTGTGTCACCTCACATAATCTTTGTATTTGGATTGATATTTCAACATAGGTAAATAATTTTGCTGTCTGAATGCCAGGCCGTAAAGATAGATATTTCCTTATTGGAACGTTATAAATCATTATACACTCACAGGCACAATTAACCGCCCACCTTGTATTTCTTTAAATTTTCAGTAGTCGGAAAATTTTGACCACATTTGATGGAAGTTATGTTAAAAGCAGCCATTAAGGATAAATAAAATCACAAAAGTCTTTAAACAAAACCGTTTAATAAAAAAAAATATGCCAAAAATTGATTTTGCAAAAAATTTGCATGAAAATGTGATGACTTTAATTTTGAAAAAAAACGTCCGCTTTCTTTTTATTTAAATTTTAATAATGAGTATTACTACCTCGGGCCCTGATGACTTCTTGTAGTCGGTTTGGCAATCCATCTACGTGGTCTTGAATATCCGACTGAGGGATAATATGCCACTCCTCTATCGCAGCCGTCTTGAGCTCTTGTAAGGTCGCAGGGGCTGATATTCTTGCTCGAATACGTCTTTTTAGGTTGTCCCAAATGTGCTCAATTGGGTTAAGATCGGGACTGCGTGACGGCCATGGCAAAACTTGAATCCCGACCTCATCGAGGTATTGAGTGACGGATCTTGCGGTATGGCATCAAGCATTGTCGTGCATTAATTTAAAGTTTTCACCAATAAATGGTGCGAAAGGTATGACGTGGTCTTGTAAGACTTCCTCCACGTATCTTTGAGCAGTCACACTGCCTCTATCAAACACCACTAGATCGGTACGAGCCTCGTAAGAGATACCTCCCCAAACCATTATGGATCCTCCCTGATAACCCACGGTTTCGATTATTGCACATGGAGCAAACCGTTCATTTTGGCGCCTATAAACACGCTGACGTCCATCTGGACCCCTTAAGGCTATTCTGCTCTCATCTGAGAACAGTACGTTCTTCCATAGTTCCGTAGTCCAGTCAGCATATTCTCGTGCAAAGGCAAGTCTTGCTCTACGATGCTGTGCAAGCAGCTGTGGACCGCGAGCTGGACGAAAAGCTCTCAGATTCCTTTCAGCCAGTCTTCTTCTTATCGTACGTTCACTTACAGTGACATTTCTCACCTCAAACAGACGTGTGAGCGCTTCAGTAGCGGTGCAAAAGCGATTTCTTAGCACGTTACTGACAACAAAGCGGCCATCCAGAGCCGAGGTGCACCGATGTCGGCCTTGACCTGGCCTTCTCGTGTATGAACCAGTCTCCCGAAAGCGTCTGATGGCATCCCGCACTGTAGTTCGAGGTACACCAAGCGTACGAGCGATGCGACGTTGGCTATACCCAGCGTCAGCTAAAGTCACTGCCCTAGCAGCACCAGTTGCATCCAGTGGCATTTTTTTCAGTCACAAACAATAATCGTACACTAAAAACTCAAATTAAACAATGTTCGTACACGATAGCAGACAAGAACAAGAAATGTAATCAATGTAACGTTACTGTAACAAGGTCAAACAGAGACTAAATTCTAAAAACGCTTCGGCGATACAAGTTTAAGGGTCGAAATAAGGGTTTTTAAGTGTTTAGTTTATTGCTAAAGTACCTACTTAACTAAAAACAAAACAGTAGATAAGCCACAGTTAACATAAACAAACAGGGTGACGAAAAATATAGGTGGGCGGTTAATTGTGCCTGTGAGTGTATAATATCATAATGCTGTGGGTCAAAACTGATGAGATTGAAACAGGTTTCATTATTTTAAACTACGCAATTCGTATAATTGTATTTGTAATGAGTATTACTGAATTAAATTTAATATGCTTTGAAATTGTAGTGGATAAGGAGGTGTTATTTCTTTTTCTACTGTTGTCGATGTCCATCCGTGTAGTAATTGTGTCTGTGATTTCCGTGAATTCTAATTTTAATGTAATTGGCACAATAAAGTTTATTTATATTATTTATATTCTATTCTAGTTAACGTTTCAGCTGCTTTGCACCTTTTGTTTTGTCGTAAAAAGCAGGATTTCAATTGTGTCGTCATCCTATTTGAATAGAATATCAGAATAGAACGAAGAATATGTATTTCCTTGGAAAGGGTCATTGGTTTATAATGTTTTCTATAACTGAACCTTATTAAGGAAATAGTGTATATCTACCTCTCTTCCGATGCATCTCGGCTCATTAAACAGTTCATTGAAGAGGTTGGTCTGCGTGGCATGACCAAAAACGGGAAATTGAATCATGCCGTTGCACAGCGTCCAACGGCTATCGCGGATAATGTACGAGCGTGGCACCTGGCTGATTGTCGACACTGTTAGCGTCGACACTCCATATCTTGAAAAAGAGGAATATTTTAAAGCTTAAAGTCTAGGGAAAGGTACAACAAGGTTTTTAAGAACATATTGAACGTTCGCTGTAGTTCTGAACCGATTAAAAGCAATAATAAAAAATACGAAATATGCATTGTCTATATCGCTTATGTGTACTTATTGTAGGTTTTAAATTCATCATCATCATTCTTCAGAATATTGCAGTCAACTGCACTGGACGCATCTCCGAACGTGCGCCATAGCACCCGGTCGTCCGCCTTTCGCACCAAGCTCATTTGCTATGTTCCTGAGGTCGTCCTTTGATTTTATATTCTTCACTAAACTCCTCCTACACCACTGGACTGATTTATATGATTTCTTTGTATGTGTTTGAGTGGTTTCTTCGATGTTTTAGATTCACAGTTGGACCCGGTATGTTGAGATGCTTATTTTGAGCTCCCAGGTATACTTCTTCGTCCGCTAGTGCAACTAAAAATATTTTTATCCCATCGCTCCGATGAGTGATTACTTTTTATCTAACCCGCAGCCACTCAATTTCATCGCTATATCGGCCTGGTAGGCAGTACCTACTCTACACAAGATTGTTTAAGATGCCTAAGAAACTTAAGTTTGAGAGCTTATTACGTTCTACATCTTATCACATCACATCATACACACACAAACATATCATCTTCGATCTCACAACAATTTTAAAAAGTTTGTTGTAGTCCCGGTCGTGAATTATTTTTGATAAATTATTCTTTTAGCTGACCTGTTCTCCCTAGGCCAGTTGTGTTATATCTAGGAAATTAATCTATTAGCTAATAATCTAAAAGAAAAAATGAGAATAGTGCGAAACTCTTATTTTGTATAAAGACAATTCTTGTCCAAAACCACAGCAAAGTCTTAATTTAAATCGGGCCGACTGCAATCATAATGTCTCTAACAGCTGATGCGCTATTCCTGGGAGTAACAGTTTCGTTTTGTTCCGCTACAATTAAAATTATCAACGAAACTAGTGTTATTTCAACATTTTACTTTCCCTCCCTACTAGTTAGTAGTAGTCCCTAGTAGTTAGTAGAATAGGCAATAGGCTTGTTTTTTTTTTCAGACGCCTCTGCTTACCCCTTCGGGGATATTCGACTGCACGGATGATTTAGTAGCTCTGCCACGCTGAGTGTTGTGCGTTCGATATCCGTACGGGACAACACTTTGCGTAATCCAAAAATTGTGGTTCTGAGTCTGGGTGTTCTTTGTGTCCGTTGTTTGAATGTTTGTAAAGTCCCCCGCGTCTTTGTCTTTTAACAAAAACATTGTCATGAGGGTACATATGCATATTGTTTTTGTATTAACAATATGCAATACAAAATGAGTTTTGTCTATAAACCTGTCAAGTTAATAGAGATATATGAGTATATCGTTATAGCAGTAATTTATCTCACAAAAACAACCCCTTACAACAAGACAACTTTTAAATTTATTGAAAGTATATAACCCATTTTATTTATGGCATAGGGAGGCAAACGCCAAGACGGGTCATCTGATGGTAATTATCAACCGCCCCCTATGGATACCTTCAACTCAAGAGTTGTAAGTACGCCTTTGAGGGTTATGGGGGAGGGAAGAATGAGGACAGATGGGTTTGGGCATCCGGTACCTCCACTCACTCGGTTAATAGAACGCCAGTATTCTTTGGCAACCGGTTTTCTCACTAAGCAGCTTGAGCCTAAGCATCGCTCTCTTACGGTGAGAAAAAATTGTGAAGGTATGGCAATAACAATATAAAACCATTAACATATTCGGATACATGTACTAGTATCACAGAGCCATGGTTACGCACGTATGGGCCGGCTCAACCGGTGCGCTACCACGGCCTCACAGAAAACCGGTTGTAAAGCAACTCCCCCTCTCCTCTTTTCCATCTCCTCATCCTCCTGTCTTCTTGCCCCTCCCCGCATCCCCCATCCCTCATCACCCTTAAAGGCGGCAGTGCACTTACAATTGTTGAGTTACAGGTGGTCATGGACAAAAATTAGTTTAACCGTTCAAAATTCACCTTGCAGTCTTAACAAACCAGAATAATTCCAATAAACAAAACTTTACCTGCCGTTTGCAATGGCATCTTTAAGCAGATCTTCCCGTTGAATCAAGTCGAGTATTTGCAGTCTCAAGGACTGAGACAATTCCTTGGCATTCTGTAATGTTTCCTCCAATTTTAACTTGAGGTTTGCAGTAGATAATGAGTCGCTGCCCGCTTTTGCAGGCTCAGGCTTATCTGGTGAGCTATTCTTCTTCTGGTCCTCTTGGGCATCGAAGAACGGCTTAAAATCTTCATTATTGGATCTTCGGAATGATTCCTCTCGGCTACAAAAAAATTTAAATAATAATTCTTTAGACTCAGTCCGTCACTAAAGTCTATAAAAATATTTTTTTAATATAACCATAAAAACAATCATTTCAGACACAAACTACCTCTAGTTGTCAAGGCAAACTAACACAGCCCTATAAAATAAATAAAATAAGCATTTATTGCAGTTTTACAATTTTTTAAAATATTTAATACATTTATATTACTGACGATCGGGTTTCTCCATAACAGTTTGAACTACGCCAAAGGCCTTCTCCAAAGATTTCATCCTATCTCTCTCGAGTGCAATTCTGATCCATTCTGGACCAGCAACTCTTTTGAGGTCATCTTCCCAACGTTTCGTTTGTCGACCTTTGCTTCTTTTTCCATCTCTGGGGTACCACTCAGCTATTATTTTAGTCCATTTCTCATTTTTATCTCTTTGCATATGGCTAAGAGATAAGATTCCCATTTTTATTTAAGTGGTTTGCGTACTTTAGTGACATTTTAAATTTAGTTACATTTTTAATTTTGTTTAATCTTACTTTATCTTTTCTTTTTACTTAATTCTATTCCATTTTGACATACATTTATTTTGTTAGCTAGTTTCTCTGTTAATACCCATGTTTGACAGCCGTTTGTTAAGCTTGGCAAAATACACATGTTATAAACTGTTCTTTTATCTCTAATTGGCATATCTTTGTTTAATTTTATAATTTCGCTAAGAGACATTTTTTATTTAATATATTATAGTTAGATCGTCTGCGCAAAGTAAGTGATTCGGGTTTTCACCGTTTATGTTGAGTCCGTTTTCATTCCAATCTAAGTTTTTAAATATCATCTCTAAGGCCGCCGAGAACAACTTGGGTGAGAATGGGTCGCTCAGATAGCCCCATAACCTTATAATATCATTATTACTATCATAATTATGTCACTACTATTAAACTATTCATACATAAATTAAAATAAAGTTCTAGTCCAAAAGTAGCTATTTAACCGTCATCGCGTTTAAGTTATTTTTCTAGGTTTCGGGAACTTTCATTTTTTGTTTATGAAAGGTATCTACCCTATGTCCCTCTTTAAGTCACCCCTTATGTGCACCTATGTAACATTTCATAGTGGTTGGTTGAGTCATTAAGGCTTAAAAGAGTGTACTTAAAAGAGTGAGTGAACTTCGAAAAATATTTTGTATCAATCGTAGATGTACAAATAACTAAATATTTACACATTTAATAAAAAGTCTCTAGTTAAAATATAATTTTTATATATACTTATATTATATTTATTTGAATAGCATTAACTCTCCCATAGTGATAGATAGTTTGGGTTCAGATAGACATGGCTAGAACTTTCACTCTGTACAAACAAGTGAATAAATAAATCTCTCCGCGCGCGTAGAAACCCACCATCTTTAAATTCTTCCAGCCGTGTGAGCAGGCTAGAGATATTATTTTTACCTTTACCTTTTTGACGATGCCAAACTTGCGATTAAATATGGGACACGTGTAAAACACTAAAAGATAGATACTCAGTCATATCGATTATGTTGTGCCCTCATGGAATTAGTTACTTAGTGGGGGATCAAAACGAACGGTAACTGCACTTTAATATAGGCTGTAGGCATATGTTTATTATCAGTTATCAGTGTACATATTTTTAGTACATTTTATGCCTATAATTTAGTTAATAAGTAGGTACTCGACGTGCATATCAAATTTTAGGTCATTTGTTATAATATTGTGTCAGTTATAATACTACTAAGAACATTAAACATTGCTAAACATATATCTACAATAAAAAACTGTTTAAGCGAAAAATAGGACGCGTGAAATGACTTTACATCTTCTTAACAAAAAAATGATGAAGAATAAATGTGTTAACCTAACTAACACATTTATTCTACCACACATACTATAAAAAGGATTATCGAAGTAGGACTGTTCTGAAAAACTTGAATTTTAGCCTCGTCTGTTTTCCGTTGGTGGCAAATGCGCTTATTGGTAGAGTTATTAAATAAGTACTTACTTTACATTTGCTGTATGTTAGTAATAATTCAAAGTACATAATAAGTAATAACTAGGCTAGGTAATAGGTGGGTAAAAACCTGACAAACCAATCAAGTAGTTTTAGTTGATTTTCATAAAATTAATAAAATTAAACTATTTTAACACGTACTTTCAATTTAAGTCTATAATAATATCACTTACAATTGAGCGCCTTTCGCATCGAATTTCGCGGTTATTCGTACAATTTTAAAAATAAGAACGTAGTAGTGTATGCCTGATTTAGTTCCACTTAATAGATATTGTTGTTGTTTCATATTTGTAATGTATATACAGCGTAGTGATTATGTACTGTTTAATATACAGTGTAATTTACACATGTTAGAATAACGTTTAAAATCTAATTGTATTAGTAATAAGTAGAAAGTGGTTTTATGGATTGCACAAAGTCTCATTTGGGGATGGAACTCACAAAATTGGACGTGGTACCTCAGTGACGAGTTAGCCACATTACCTGTGACACACTACGCCATGCGGGCATGTGTCACAGGTAGTAAAAAGTAAGAAAAGATGTGATGTGACACAGAAGATTTACTAGGTATACAATATGTATGTCGTGGCCAGGTCATAAGCTAAGTATCCACTAGAGGCAACCTCAGGTTGCTTCGACCCCAAACAGCGCAACTTTAGCGGGATGCTTCAACGGGATGCTTCAACCTGAGGCACGCCGCGCAATGAGCCAATTCGTTGTATCTGAGCCATACTTTGGCGGCTTTTTGGCGCGCTCAAAGGAGTTTCAGTCTTAGCGTATAGTGGAGATGGGCGTGTCGTCTCAGGTCGCAACTCGCAATGGATATCGACAACGATACTGCAGTTAAATTAATAAAATTATACCAGAATTATCGTGGTCTTTGTGCTCCGTTAAATAAAAAGTATTACCACAAAAATGTTAAGCAGGATGGATTCCAGTTGACGCCAGCAAAAAAAAAAGATCAGTAAGCTCACGGGCTCTCAGGCAGTTATCGCCACCTTCTGGTCTTCCTGGTCTGGATGGTCTTTTATCCACCATCGGTGCTTCCTCGTTTGTATTTTCTTTTGTTTTATTCCCTTTTTCTCAATATCGTTAGACTATTATGGCATAAGCTACTCTATTCGCGTTTGATGAGATCGCGCTTTTGCTCTAAACTGGATCGGGTCGTCTGACTTTGATCCGCAACGTGCCCCGAGCCTCAAGGTGAGCAGCCTCAGCCTGCCTCAAGTAGAGCCTCCTCAGCCTGAGGCTCTTCAAATTGATATACAGCTGTAGAATGTTTTATTAATATGGCCAACCATTTCATTACATGGACATCTAAAAATAATCATATTGTTCGTTATGATGTAACCGGTCACATTATGTAGTGATCAATTCTATGATCTGGCCGCGACATGTAGGTAGGTACATAAATTTGTACAAAAAGTAAATTACCTTTTTATAAAGTAGTACCTACTCATTTTAACAATATGTACATATGCGTGCCCTACCATGGTATAATTTAATTTTAATTAAATTGTACAATGGTTACAATCCCGCTATGAAACTATAATTTTTCTAAAAGTTGAGTGAAAATTTTGTGAAATATTTTGTGATAATTGTGCGTTTATAGTGGTAAAAGGAAATGCACTGTAAAATAATTGAAACATGACTTACAATTCATTTTGTAGTGGACTCATCCATTCAGAAACCTGTTGAACATATTTTTTAATGTTAGACTATAATTAAATATGTATACGAATACAGGGAACAACACAAAAAGCTAGGAGCTAACACAAGACACCATTTTATGAGGCAAAATTTTGAATTAATTTAAAATTGCTTGTTGAAATGTATGGTTACATTTTATAAACTTTTTTCCTTAACAATGAATATCGATTAGATATAAATGTGCTTACCCAGTCCCCAGAGCAGCTAGCTAAAGACCCAAACAAACACAAAAATAACTTATAAAAAGTCATTTTAAATTATGTAGAATACTTTGTCGGATGTGGCGGCTATGGAAGCAGACATTGAAGTGCATATTGTTTCCTGCAATGTTTACAAACTCACTGATAAGTTCGACCAATCGTGATTGTTCTAAGCCATTGTTCCCAATCCTTTTTTTAATAAAACAGCCTACAGGTGCCAATACGATATTGCCAAAAAACTGAATGGCTAAGGCGTCGGACTCACGATCGATTGTTGTTGGTTCAATCCATCAATCCAATTATTATTAATAATACTTTTTAAAAAACTTAGATGTGAACCCACTCCCATAAAAAATAATTTACTTTTTAATTTCTTAAGTGACCGGTTGGCGGCAATACGCTTGCCCTTTATCACGTCAGTGGGACCAAATGCTTGGCCATTTATTTATTGGCAAAATGTAGGTGATTAAAACATCTCTGCCTACCATTTTAGTAACGTAACCACGATTTGATCATCAATATGGTAGGAAATAAGCTGACATTAAATAAAACTTCATGTACTTAAGTATGTTAGTGATATTTGATTGTAAAAAATATTGGATTGTATAAATATATTTTTTATAATCAAACAGGTTCTTATAAAATTTGTAAGTTAGATATACGAATTTGTAATCCTAATAGATTTTGTAGGTATTTTATGTCCCTTGACTTGGTGCAGCGGACAGGCCGATGCAATTTGACTGTGGCTGTAAAGAGTGTAATCAAAGTTCTTGCGAATAAAAGTGCCAAAAAGGTTTTGCCAAAAGATGTACATTCAAGTACTTATAACACAAACTACTTACACTTGTTACTATACATTATAGTTCATTCAAAGGTGCCTGTAAGCAGATATGGTCCAAATGTCTTTTTCGTGATGACGTACACGACAAAACACGACGGGGTAGTTTAATAGTCAACCCTCGCCAGGTCATGTTCAGTTCATATGATAAATGATAAATGATAAATAATCTTTATTTTGTAAATAGGTTATAACAACACTTTTACACGTCAATATATTTTTTTCTGTCAGTTTATGCTAGATGAGGCCGGTGTTTCCTAGCTGACGACCCTGAGAAGAAACACCGAAACAAACTCAGAGGTCAAAGTCTGTTTTAAAGTCCATACAGATGTACTGGTCAAAAACATATGAGAACCATGCACGCTAACGTCTGAGATGAGCTTTTGAAGAAAGCACCCGAGTTTGGAAGAGGACCCGTCCAAACAGTGCAAGCATTTGTCAGTTATCGTGTGGCTCAACTTAGAACTTTAAGGAGCTCAACGAACCGACGAACAGTACCAAAGCAAGGACATTTGGATAGGCCGCAAAAGTACTCAAACAGTCAGACACCGTTAAAAAACAAACTTACTGGAAAAAAGGAAAAAAGAAAAAGTAAAAAAAAAAGAAATAACCTACATAGTCCTCACATTTACAATAATTAAATTTTTAAATAAAAAAAAAAAAAAACAAATATATTATACTTAACAAAGTATTCATGTCAAAAAGTACAAAGATTAAAACAATAAAAAAAAAACAATATAATACTTAACAAAGTAAGTATTCATGTCAAAAAGTAACATATAAAATGTCAATGTGTATAAAAAAAAAGCAAAAAGTATAAACGAAAAACAAAGGCTCATCAGCGGTACATTAATGAAGCAGCTCATTCCCAAGCCTTTTTATCCTCAATGTAATCTTTAATTGTGTAAAAAGCTTTCTGACTTCGTTTTTTTTTTTGATAAATGATTTAAATTTATTATTGCTTAGTTCTTGTATTTGGCTAGGAAGCTTATTATAGAAATGTATACTTTGGCATCTAAACGAACCACCTATTTTCTTGAGCCGGGTTTTAGGAACAACAAATTTGTTTTTGTTCCTAGTATTTACACTATGGATATCACTGTATTTTTAAACAGATTAATATTTTTATGTGCGTACATGAGATTTTCATAAATATACTGAGAGGGCACAGTCATAATATTAATCTCTTTAAATTTATCTCTGAGGGAGTGTCTGGGACATAATTTATAAATTACACGTATAGCTCTTTTTTGTAAAGCAAAAATAGATTGAATATCGGCGGCATTTCCCCACAACAGAATACCGTACGACAGGGGTGCTCAAACGGTCGATCGCGATCGACCAGTCGATCGCGAGTGCTTTTTGAGTAGATCTTGAGAAGAAAAAATTTTTTAATAAGTAGGTAACTAAACTACAAAAATTTATTACGTAATAACACTGCTTGCGGCAAAAGGCGGCTTTATCAAAGGAACGCGCGGTACTTGTCAAAGAAAAGCCGCGTTGTTTCTAGACTAGACTGTACTAGACCATTTCGGGCGGCGCGTTTGACGGGAACATTCGAGACTTTCGTTTACGCCGATATAAATGTTGCGCCTGCAGGAATTGGAGTCATTCTGAATTGTAACTTGAAGGCGATACTACGTCGATACAAAGTTTATTATTAAATAGTGCGAAATGAGTGCAGTGAAGAAATCTAAAACGTATTATTTTAATAACGATTGCGAGGAAGAATTTTTCTTTTGTATGGTGAAGGATAAGTGCATTTGTGTTATTTGTCGTGCGTCAGTTGCAATACCTAAGCGTGGTAACTTAGAGAGGCATCATAAAACGGTTCATAAAAACTATGAAAAGGATTATCCGCCACAGAGTTAATTAAGAAAACGAAAAGTAAGTAATTTGATATCTTGTTTGAAAAAAGAACAAACCATGTTCACAAGACCAGCCAAACAATCAAAAGCTGCTACGATCGCGTCATTTAAAATATCTCATATATTGGCGAAACACAAGAAACCATTCGAAGATGGATCGGTTGTGAAGGAAGCATTTATTGAAGCGGGTGAGACTTTATTTGGAGATTTTAAAAATAAAACAGAAATCATGTCTGCTATTAGAGAACTTCAGTTATCTCGTCCGACTGTCACAAGGCGTATTGAAGTCATGAGTCAGGACATCGCAGATAAACTAAAACATGATATCATGGAATGTACATACTTTTCTTTACAGTTCGACGAATCCACCGATATGACAGACACTGCCCAGCTGTGTATTTTTATTCGGATGGTATTCAATGACATGTTGGCTAAGGAAGAATTTTTGACAATCATTCCTCTGAAGGGGAAGACCCGTGGCGAAGATATATATGACGTTTTCATCAATTTTGTAAAAAACTACAAGCTACCAATATATAAATTAGTGTGCATTACAACCGATGGAGCACTAGCAATGACTGGAAACAAGAACGGTTTTGTGGCATTGTGTCGAGCTAATGAAGAATTCCCTTCATTTTTTTCATTCCATTGCATTATACATCAACAAGTTTTGTGTTCAAAAGTTTTAAACACGGAGGAAATTATGGGCATTGCAACAAAAATTGTGAATTCCATCCGTGCACGTAGCTTGCAACGGCGGCTCTTTAAGTTGCAGTTGGAAGATAGGGAGTCAGCTGAACACACTGATTTAGTTCTTCACACGGACGTCAGGTGGTTGAGTCGCGGAAAATTTCTAGAAAGGTTTCAAGAATTATTGCCCGAAATAACAGCTTTTCTAGACGAAAGAGGTGATGACACTGAGATGTTGAAAAACGAAAAATGGCTGACTGATTTGGCATTTTTGACTGACATCACAATGCACTTAAACACCATTAACTTGGAGCTTCAAGGTAAAGGAAAAACTATTATTGAGATGATTAGCGCAGTAAACGCATTCAAAAGTAAATTGCAACTTATGATAGATCAACTGAAAAGAAAGGATCTGAAACATTTTCCGTCTTTGAAAGCAAGAATTCCTCAGTTGAATTATGATACGTATGAGGCAGAATTATCAAATATTTTGGGACAATTCGGAATGCGTTTTTATGATTGCAGTAAATTGGCAAATATAGCATCATTTATGAGTTATCCTTTTTCATGTAAAAACATTGAGGAATTAACCACTGAAGTAGCAAGTCAGTTTAATATGAACTCATGTTCTGTTGAAAATGAGTTGGTGCAGATTATATCAGATATACATCTCAAAGCTACAGCATCTGATACAAATTTCTGGTGTTTTATATCTGAAGATAAATATCCGAATCTAAGGCAAATCGCCTTCAACTGACGGCAATGTTTGGGTCAACTTACTTGTGCGAGTCTGCATTTTCTGAAATGAAGATAATTAAGTCAAAATATCGCAATCGACTAACTGACGATCATATGTCATCATGCTTGCGATTGGCACTCAGTGGTTACGCACCATCTTATGAAAAGTATGCTGAGGACATGCAGTGCCACGCTTCAAGATCCAAAGTCACTCCTTAGATGAGTTTAACACCATATGTAACTCTTTTGTTTTGTAACAACGAATAAACTCGCAATTTTGAATAACTAGGAGTTTTTTCATTGATATTGTAGAGAAGAACTTAAGTAAACCTAACCCAAACCTTGACTAAGATAATGTAAATTGTGCGGAAAGCTAATATCTATATATGCTACGGTACACCCTACCTAGGTAGGTAGGGTGTATCGTGTATGTACGACAACCCTGCATCACACATACTTGCAGCCTCTCAAGTCGATCGTAGGTAGTCTAAAAATATTGAGGTAGATCGCCAGCAGTTCAAGTTTGAGCACCCCTGCCGTACGACATTACACTATGAAAATAGCTAAAGTATACTAAACGGGCTGTCTCTAATTTTTCTAACGGCGTACGCTGCAGAACTAAGCTTTTTGGACATATATGCTAAATATGACTGTTTGAAATATAGAGAAAGCCCCCGTCTCCTAACAGAGTTCTCTGATCGGATAAAGGACTGTACTTCATACTGTTTGAGACAAATCATGTTTAACCGATCCGCTGTTTCAATGAAAAAGGGACACCTATAACACCCTTTGATAATGAGAGTGAAACCCCGAGACACATTCGTCTATGTAACACATAATTAGTAACATTATACATACATATACTCACGCCTGTATCCCCGAAGGCGTAGGAAGAGGCGTATTAACGCTTTTGCTAGTTATATTTAAGTCTCATTTAACATAATAAAGGGTTTATTGGCGTCATCCGGGAACTTTTGGGAATTACATGCAAAAATTTGGAGTATATTGAAAGAAAAAAGGAGAATATGGGGGAAAGATAAGCAAGGAGTATCAGTGAGGGTAGTGTACACCTGTAACTCGAACTGGCTGGTGCCGGCAGGCCCGCGCCCTCTACCTAAACGTTAATATTGATTAGTGTATGTATTTATATTCGTTAATAGAGGTACATGTAGGTGCAATCATTAATTGAAACTTATTACTTGTTACAGCGGAAGAATTTGTAGAGAGACTCTTGACAAAGGAGGCGGAGGAGCAGCCATGTGATGATGTGAAACCTGGAGAACTCGTAATGGAACTACCAAAGGATTTTGATGAAAAGAAATTCAACAAGTAAGCGTAATAATTAAAATAAAAAATAATTATCAAAGTAATACTAAATAAGTTTCTTTAGTTTTTTGTTATAGTAATTTCAGCAGAAATAAAACAGCTTTTCACGATATTCCATACTTCATTAAATGAAGTTAGTTTATAAATAAAGATGTACCTACTACAAGCGAAGCGAAGCCGCTACGGGCACAGCTAGCATGTTAATAACATTAAATGAGGCTCAAATACACTTAAACATATATTATTGTTTACTTTTGTCTATTCTTATACCGTATTATGCGGGTTTAACGGCTAAGTAACTATAAGTACAATCACGTACATTATATAAAATAGGTAATATAAAAGTATACAAAAGTACTATGTTTACTATGAAGTCCATTTTTTGGCATATTAATATGTATACTATTTCCTGATGGTAAGTGACAAGCGCACCCACAGACCACTTACAACTCAAGAGTGCCCTTCCTTCATTATAAGGCATGCAGACCACTAACAACTCTTGAGTTGTAAGTGGTCTGCATGCCTTTGAGGGTAATGAAGGAAGGGGAAAGAGTAATCGCCTCGGGTTTTGGCTACCCGTCCCCTCAGCCGCTCGGTAAATACAATCCAAGAATTATTTGGTAGCCGGTTTTCTGTGAGGCCGTGGTTTAAGTCTGGTTGAGCCGGCTTATTCGTGTATTGCTCTCCCACGGTTAAACTTATTATTTAGGCATATAACTATATAGCAGGCCTGTTATCAGCGTTGTCAGTATAAGCATTTCTAGGATGTCCCAATTATAATTAACATACTTATTACTTAAAACTATTTTAACCTTAAGTTGAAATATAAACTGTTTTTAGCTGTTAATATTACTTAGAACAATATTAAAAGGTGAATATTGTTCATACAATTAAATTTATTTAAAAATGTAATAAATATTAGGTGTATATAAATATACCTAATTTAAATGAATGAAGAGACTAATAATAACTTTAAAAATCTTCACATACTTCCTCGATGCACGTATAAATATATATATACATACATAAGGGTGAGGGGTAGGCAGACGCATATTAAACACCCACATTTTGTCAGCTAGAATTTGGTCCCACTAACGTAACAGGGGCAGGCCTATTGCCTTCTTCCGGGCACTGTATGTCTTTATACTGTCTGATAGATAACTGTCCGATCCCTTACTAGGGCTTTACGTCACCCCCGACAAGAGATGGGGTGGCCCTACTATACTCTACCGTGAACTCCACGGCATTATATCTGTGTGTGTAAAAACTGTAATCTTAATGCAATAAATTATTCTTTTTCTTAACTTACACGCAGCCGTAAACTGAGCAGAGCCTGTACTGAGATAAATTACAGTTAGACACACAACAAATGATCTTTGTCATCACAAAATATTTGACCTGGGTGGGATTGAATACTACTTACGACCTTGGCAGTCAAGGCCACTAACTACTAGACCAAAAGGCCAGTTCATCGTGAAATTAAAAGAAAAATACCTTGAGATTTAACAGAAATAATGTCATGAGATCTAGAAAATATTTGACAGGGCTTATGTTAACATATCAATCACTCTGATTCCAACATGCGTCTAGCTATATCGTTACCCCAATGAGTTGAAATTGTTTTAGTGTAAACTACTAACAGTAACAAGTAAAATATTAAAAAAAAATAAACCCGACTGCATCATTAATTGACTCTAGATTGACAAAGAAATATCATACATAATACACCCAAAAAACATACCCTCCTTCTTGCTCAGTCGTTTAATTTTGAATGTAAATTGATTAAATTCTTTATGCAGGGGTCGTCGGTTCTACTTGGATAATTGCTTCTCATTCTCATCATCGATGTTGATGGGCTTAGTGGCAGTATTTTCCGTACCCTCTATACTGAGAATACTGATGGGTACCCGACGCTCCAACTCCGTGTATACTGCATACAAGCGGTATCTCTCGACACTTCTTCATACTGTATCCTGGTTTGAATATGAACTGAAACCTGGTAGCGTGTGAGTATGCGCTGTTTTTAATTGTTAACGACAGTATTATTTACTGTTACGAAACAATCATACACATTTATTTAACTCTTGTTAATGTTATTTGATTAACAGGTCTAATGGCCCAGCACAGTGTCATAGAACGAAACTAGAAAGTAAACTAAAATACTACAAAGAGTTGAAAAATGTAATTAATATATCTCTATTTTAGTAGACAACAGCCTATTTTAAATACAACATTAGTATTAAAATAAATGATAGCCGAGCAGTATATAAAAATTAAAATCCACTCTAATACCGGCTAAAAGCGTACATGAACAAATTGCTCTGTTTGACAACCCGGCTCGAATGGAGTAGTATTTTCTAAATATCTTGGGTACATTTCATTGCAGAAAGGCGTAGAAAATATAGGTGAACTTACATATTATAATATAATATTTCGAGGTTCTTCGTGACCTTTACGACAAGCAATGCTGTTAAAAAAAATTCGAGCTAAAACTAAAGCGGAGGGACATGTCGTCAGTATTAATATGGTCCTGTTGAAAATACCGACTAGTTTAGATGTCGTAACCGCTATGGTAAACTTCTCTTATGGAAGGTATATAAAATATGCACTCTACCAAAAAAAAATAAAACTTTTTTACTCGATTTTCTAGAGCGTTTGATTGAATAAATATTTCGCTTCTACACTCGAAAGATGGCGTACTATGATGAAGATGGGTTCGACAGCTATTTAAGTGGACACATTCAATTTGTTCAAGTTTAGAAAACGGACAGATTCAGTGTTACATCAAGCCATTATTCCAATTGTAAAAGAATTCCACTCCATATTGGTACCAATATTATTTATATTATATTGTGCTAATATATCTGACAATATTATTAATTGTAAACCTGACATTTATGCCGATGATATAAAAGAATAAGTATCTTTTAAGCCTCAGGACCACAAAACCGCAACAAAAGCTATTAATTACGACCTTGAAAGCATAGTGAATGGTCGCGACACAATAAACTCGTGAATTCAATTAAAAACAATTTGTGCTTATTAATTACCTATTTTTTTTTTGTTTTAAGGCTGCCATGTTCCAATAATTATGGGAAAACCTATTGAGCACATCTGTGGCACACAACTCAGATCTTACAACTACAAATATTGAGATTCAAAATGTCCCACAAATTCCACCTGAAAACAAATAATCTCTCATGACAATAGTGAAAAGCATAGGCACTGCTGTTGGGTCATCCATCGAGGACTGTGATATTAAAGATACCTTTAACTACAGATCCAAGTCATTTCCGACCTCAGCTCCACCTATTGTGGTTGAATTTACAACGAAACGTGTAAAGGACAAAATGCTTGATAAGCCAATTTAGACATAGTGTTGTTGTACCAATATTATTTATTTACCGTTGTACATTCAGTTGTTTGTGGTGGAAATAAACAAATTTATACTATTTATTATTATTAAATTAAAAAAAATCTATCCTCTCTTTACACACTAACACACAGCTACACCATTAATAACTCATTATTAGTTATTTACACACATTAACACAGTAGTACACTTTTGGCAGTTTCGATCTGACGACACAAACAATCTGTGCCTGAAAATAAGCAATAGAGGGCGCCAGTGGCTTTCTTAAAATATGCTGAGTTTCAGTGCTAGTGGTTTTGGTACACTACTATTATGTATATTCTTATGCCAATAAAGTTTATCTTTTTTATTTTATTCGATTTAATTATATAAATCGTTTTTATTAGTCATTATTTATACTATTCCATTGTAGTGCACATGGCTTAATCTAAGATACAAAACTACTGGATTCCAAACAGTTCTTGATAAATAATAATAACTAATAGTAATATCCTACTCTCAGAATGGATGTAAAAGTGGGGCCAGTGACATTAAAGAGTTCCTTATTATTGACACGACTATTAACTAACAAGTTCGCCGTAACTGAAAAGATTTGGCGACGTGTTGGATAGATTATAAAAAAAGCCTACGAATCAGTGCTGTATACGTGACTCCTGAGAGTGAGTTGTAAAAGATTGACACAACTCTATGCACTTTCTTGGAGGCATGTATGCAGCAATGGAGAACGGTTTTATACTATCCAGGATGTCGACAATCTCAAAGTGACGTATATAAAATCAAGCGAGGTTTATTTTGGTAACAATTTGAGTCCCTTGTGGTTCTGTTTAGCCTTGAATCCTCTCAGTACTATTTGGAGGGCTCAGGGCTAGGCTATCTTTTGCTGGCCTGGGGTTAACGGGTAGGGCTGCCTTTACCCCAGTAGAAGCAGGCCTGTGACGGTGGTGCGACGTGTTCCACGCTCGCCTCTCAAACTGGTGGGGGCTAGGCCCCTCGTATTCAATGGTGGTGGTGCCTCTTGCAAAAGAGGTTTCCAAGGTCTGCAGGGTTACTGGAAGAATCCCTCCTACGATATACCCAGGTCCCTTGCAATAGACCCACTTGTGCCGGAACACCGTGTGGTTTTAGTCGGTTCGAGTCCGACATACCACTTCACCGTCAGGTGATGACCCGAAAAAAAAAAAAAGCTATCGTTTGCGGAGAGGAGGTCAGGTAATTTCCCACCTCCTTTTCATGAATGACTTGAAACTATTTGCGTGCAACAATTTCCAATTAATTAAAATGCTAGAGGTAACTGCAACCTTTAGTAAATGTTTTAATATGGAATTTGGTGTATATAAATGTGCAGTCACACATGTGAAGAAAGGCAAGATTGTGTAATCCGAAGGGATTGAACTTTCAGATCCCACAGACCTAAGACATCTTTATGCAAATGAAACGTGTAAGTATCTAGGTATGTCACAGGCGTTGGGTATAAATGAATTGACTATGAAACATTCGCTAAAGGAACGGTTCTTTGGCCGCCTGAAAAAAGTATTAAAAAGTCTTTTGTCAGGCGGCAATAAGGTGCGGGCCTAAAACGATTGGGACATACGACGTCGTTTTTATTCGGCTTTAAACGGGCCCGATGTAGATAAATTATCATCTGTGTCTTGGCTACGTTTCGGTGACCTCTTCGGAGGTACTGAAGGTTTTATCTGTGCAATTACAGATGAAGTTGTTTTTTACGAACAACTATCGGAGACATATCCTGAAGGACGGCACAATTGACATTTGTTTGGCATGTCATCGTCGCGGAGAAGCTCTGAGGAAGTTCCTGTCTCTGGAGCCCTAACCACCGGTAGCTTCGTCCCTGTACCCGATACCTTTGGGACACTATTTTTTATATTTTTAAATATATTTTGTTTTTATTTTATACTTAAAAATGTATTTTGTATGTTTATTGAAGTAAATAAAGAGAAAAATAATAACTTGACACATCTCATACACGGCCGTTTGATCCCACACTAAGCAGAGCTTGTACTATGGTAACCAGACAGCTGGTAAACATACTTATATATTTTTTTTTTATCTTATTTTTTTACTACAATCTGTCTCCTTTGTGGGACATTCAGCAGTATGTTGGTTGGGGCTATCGCTGGCGCGCTCGGTATGTAGCCTGTATCACATCCTCATTGTTATGTTGTTAAAACAGTAGTAGTAGTTAAAGCAGCATTTGTATTTACTGTGATTGTATTAAATCTTGAGGTATTTTACGCTTAAAACGTCGCACTTTGTTGTGGTTTGCCATAAGGGGCTTGGCCAGAGTATTTGGATCTTGTTCGATGCGCTCTTTATAGGTTCTGGTATTTCGTACAATTTCCTGTTTCACAGTGGGGAGGCGTAGGTCACGATGTAATAATTCGTTGGGTACGAACCAAGGGGCATTGGTTATCATGCGGAGTGCTTTGTTTTAAAACCTTTGTATGATTTCAATGTTTGAATGGGATGCAGTACCCCACAGTTGGATTCCATACGTCCAAACGGGCTTCAGTATTGCCTTGTACAGAAGTATTTTGTTGTCGAGAGACAGTTGAGACTTTCGTCCAATGAGCCAGTAAAGCTTTCGCGTTTGAATACCAAGTTGCTTTCTCTTAGTAAAAATATGTTTTTGCCAGGTAAGTCTTTTGTCCAAGTGCAATCCAAGGTATCTCACATGATCTGCCTGTGGGACTGCAATGTTGTTAAGTGTGACTGGAGGACAAGAGTCTCTTCTTAAGGTAAATATGACATTGACTGATTTTGTTTCATTTGCTTTTATCCGCCACTTTTTAAGCCAGTGAGATATGTCATTTAGCCCTTTTTGGAGTATTTGTGAGGCTATTTTTGGATCGCTATGTGTAGCTAGTATAGCGGTATCGTCAGAAAAGATTCCAGTAATGAAGGATTCAGATGTCGGCAGATCCGCAGTGAAAAGTAAGTAGAGTATGGGACCCAGTACGCTGCCCTACGGAACTCCTCCTTTCATAGGGCAGAGATCAGACAGTGCTTCCCCGTGTTGTACTATAAAATAGCGCTGTTGGAGAAATGATTTTAATATTCCGTAAAGGTAATTTGGTAGCCCATTTTTCAATTTGAATAACAATCCTTCATGCCACACGCGGTCAAACGCTTGAGATATATCCAAGAATGCACTGGCGCAGTAAGATTTACTTTCTAGCGATTCCATGATATGTTTCGTTAGTCTGTGCACTTGTTCGATAGTGGCATGCTACTAATCCAAACTGGTGATCAGGAATTAGCTCCTTCTCTTTGAGTATAGGCAAGATTCGTTGTAGCCGTAGAGATTCGTATATTTTGGATGGAATAGGTAACACACTTATGGGTCTGTACGATTTTGCTTATTCAGGTTGTTTCTCTGGCTTCAACAGCATTACAATTTGTGTGACCTTCCACTCCAGGGGAAAGAACTGCAGTCTGGTCATGGCATTAAATAGTGAGGTAAGGAAAGATATGCCAGATTCAGGTAGTTCTTGTAATATACGGTTTGTAATAAGGTCGTATCCTGGAGCCTTTTTAGGGTCTGATTTTTTTTATAATTCGGGCAACTTCTGTTTTTGTAAATTTAAGAGGCATTTCCTGCGTATCTTTTGGACTATTTAAGTGGTTAGTAATTTCTGCTGCGTCTTCTGGTGAGCCGTCATATGGGTAAGGAGTGAAGACGTTTGAAAGATGTTCTGAGAAAGTTCCGGCTTTCTCTTGATCTGTCCGTGCCCAGGTACCATCCGATTTTCTTATATTTTTATATATAAGAAAATATTATTATAGAGACGTTGGCGGGCCGTTTTAGTCTTTTAGTGGCTTTCCGTAAAGAATAATCTGAGGAAGCAGTAGCATCCAAACCGGTAAGGTAGTTACGAAATCCGTCATTACGATCTTTCTCTAGAATGCGCTTTAGCTGTCTGTTGGCGTGATTGAGTTATTTTTTAGCAACAGGGTCTCTGGTTGTTTGCCAGCGCTTCCGTATTCTCCTTTTTTTGATTATTTTATCGAATATATGTCTCGCTACGTCGGTGACCAGGTTTCTAGATGGTGGGGTCGATGACCAAGCTGCATCTTGCACACTCTTGTTGAAATGTAGCACCGCTTCTGTTATTGCGTCTTTCAATTTCAGACTAACTGATTCTTGGAATGCTTTGTCTGTGAGCTCGCGAAATAGGGACCACTTAGTTTTATTGTTATGCAGAACGCATTTTCTGACGCATTCTTGGGGGGTAGTGCGCAGTTCTACTATGATTGGAGAGTGGTCTGAGGATAGGTCCCAGCAACTCTGGCACGACATGATGTTCTTCGCGATTCCTTTGCTGACACAAAAATCTATAACATCTGGGATTTTTCTTTTGTCTGTTGGCCAGTAAGTCGGTTGACCAGTCGATACCACGTTCATATTTCTTTTTTGTATGCATTTAAGGAGTTCTCGTCATCTGGGTAGGACAAGCCTGGAACCCCAAAACGAATGCTTGGCATTATAATCACCTCCTGCAATAAACCTGCCTCCTAGTGATTGAAAGTTACTGAACTCCGTTTCCTTGATAGTAAATCTAGGTGGACAATAAAGGGCCGATATTGAGATGTCACTAATCCAGTCTATTATAACGACGTTTGTTGCCTGGATGTAGTTTTTACAGTAATGTTGCAGTACAGCCGATCCTCCATGCGCTTTATTGTCTGGGTGGTCTGTATGGTACATGTTGTATCCTGGTAGCCTAAAGTAGCTTTTGGATGTGAATAGGTAGGTAGTAGAGCTACGCTGATTTATTCAACAGGAAGGGGCCGGCTCGACCGGGGCAGTACTACCCTCTCACAGAAAACCAGCCTAAAGTGACAACATTCGTGGTGTCGCCTTTCGCTGGTGAGAGTGACCGGAGGCCCAACGAAGCAGGGGTGACAGTTATCGTGGTATGTGTGTGAGCAGTGGAGTGCTGTAGAGTCATTGTGAGGGTGGCGTGGATCGAACCGTCGGCCAGGGAGACCCGTAGAAACGGTGGTGCTGCTGGCCGCCCGGCATAGAGAGGGGCCAAACCACGGCTAACCACCCTGGGAGGCTGCCCCGTCAGGTCGCGCATAATCCACGGAGTGGCTCGTCGTGCCGGTTGGTGACCGGATGGTGGGACCCGGCGACCACTTCCGGGAGGGGCCCTTCCTTCCGGCGTTTCGGTCACCGTCATGCTTCACCGATACATGATGTCACAGCATTTTTAGTCTCAGTTTACATTGCCACGATGACTGTCATGCCTTTTACGCCCCCTTCCTCTTCTATCATGGCAGCACAAAAAAAGAAAAGTGGTCTGGTGGTGGCATCCTCCTCTCCCACTAACCCGCTTTTTGAGGTGGAGTTCACTAACATACGTGGACTCGATGCAAACCTCAGCGCCGTACACCAACACCTCGAGACGGCTCGGTCGGCCGGCAAGGTTTTTTCTTACGGAGACACAAATACGCCGTTGCCGACACGGCATATCTCCACTATCCCGGCTACGTGCTCGAGGAGTACTTCCTTGCAAGGGCTGGAAAGTGGAAGTGTGCCTTTTCATCAGGGCGGATGTTTGTTGTCGCCGTCTGCACTGCCTAGAAGACACATCCTTCTCCATCCTTTGGCTCCACGTGGATTATGGCTCTACGAGCCGGATTTATGGCCTCTATCGCTCCCATTCCGGAGACTCCGAGACAACTCGACTCTTTGACCACCTGAGTCAAGCAGCGGATAAAGCGCAGGAGCAGTTTCCGACCTCCGAACTGGTGTTTTTGGAAGATTTTAACGCCCACCATGAGTCCTGGCTGGGATCTTCCAAAACTCCAAAAGACATAACGGGTCAAGCGCCCTCTTTGCTGGACCTACTGCTGACGCGCAGTACAGCGTATCGGTACTCGCCCCTCTGGGATCCTCTGACCGCCTTGTTACCTCGGACCTGTGGTAACAAGGCGGCGGTTATGGCACTACTCGTCAGCAGACTGGGATGGAATGTGGAAATATTTTGCTTCCATCCCTTGGGCTCAACGCTGCTTTAAAGACAGGGATCTGTCGCAAAGTGCGTCTGCCGTGACTGACGAAATCACTGTCGGTATGGAGTATTATATCCCCTACAGTGAACTCGCCAGCACGAAGACCCGTCCCTGGTTCAATCGCGAGTGCATCAAAGGACACATTTAATCTCTTTTGATCTGTCTTTCCGTAAGCAAGCTGAAGTGTAGTGCGAACCTGCACATTTGACGCATCTCGGCTTTCTATTGCAGAAATTTTGTGTGTGGTTGTAATCTTGACAATTAGTGCATTGGGGGATTACCCGCCTTGGTCTGGGTGCTTCAAATGATATGCGACAGTGTAGTAGATATTTAATGCTATATATGTCTTTATTATTTTCACGAGTCTCTAGTTCGATGTTCCACATTGATAATGTTGTCTGCGCCTGTTTTGTTTTTGCGTTTTGAATGTTCCAGACGTTTATTATTTTATGGTGAAGCTCCTCAATAGCAATTTTTATATCCTCTTTGTCTGTAGTAGTATGGGTTTAGTAGTATGGGTAGATTTTTTAGCACAACTCTAAAACTGCGGTCTTGTTTTGGCTGGTTACTATAAAATTTTGTATCTTTAGCCTTTAGTTCTTTATAACAAAATACAACAAACATACTAATATGCTTCTAAATACATACATATTAGCGATCAATTACACCCAGACACAGAACAAATGATCATGCTCATCACACAAATATTTGTCCTGGGTGGAGATAGAACCTACGAATAAAATCAATGAAAATCCAGCTTTCTTTCGAGATTTCGGTCATTGTTTCTCAATAAAGGTTTCCAGGCAGAAGAGATTCTTCCCTGCCCTTATCCAAAAATCCTATACGTCCACTTTTTTTACTTGAGTAGGTATTGTTCTGATTCAAATTTTAAATTATCAACAGATCCTGGAGGTCGTTGTACACAGTCCGAACTCGCCATTTGCAAGCAGCCATAGCTAGCAAACTAAAGGGAACTGGCGTTGTATCACAGAGAGACATCGCCCTCACGCAATATGGCTTTATCGGTTACTCCATGCTAAAGCCCGACAGTTTTGGCATCCGACAGCTGAGAGATGGGGATTGGGATGCGTATAATTATTTCTGGAGGACAGTTGGACATATGATTGGGCTTGAGGACAGGTCAGTTATGTGTTAATTTATTATTTAAGTGTATATTAATATTTTTGTACTTTTGGTGTAGTTACTCGTAGATTTACTTAGTCTGCTGGCCATAAATACTGTTACAAAAAAAATAGATTAGAATTTGGAATGTCTCATTATTATATGAATATTCATTGTTTTATCAGTTTCGCGCCAATTGGTTTTAAATATTTTTGTGCTATTAAAATCGAGGGGGTGAAAAAAATTATGTCGGGAAATTAATATGGAACCTTGACCTATGACGCGTATTTTAAAAGATGACTCAGGATTTCCAGCCTATAAGAGACATATAAGAGACACTGGTAACAACTTCTACAGCGGTACGGTAAAGTTTTAATTATATATTTTTGTGAAAAAGGTGTCAAACCATTGGCGCAAGTGTATGAAGATACGATTCTTGAGAAGGCTTTATTGCTGCTGGATTATGATTTTTGGTCATTTTTAGAGAGTATTGCATGTTCTAAACGCCATGGTAATTTGGAGTCTTTAATACCTACGATAAATAAGATTGGCAGTGAAGAATTTCCTCTTGGAGAGTGTGCGTGTTTCTATTGATAACGAGCCCTCAACGTTTAGAAGACTGTGTAAAGGAGATAATTTTGAATGACCTTCATATAATTTTAATACGATTATAATAATGTTTAAAGTAATACACATTACGGTATTAAAGGTTTGTATAATAGAAAAAAAAGTGATTTTCCCTTGTAAAAATATTGATGGCAAGACTAGATATACCTATATGGGAAAATATGAGGAGGAAAAAATCTAACAAAAAAAAATGTGAATCCGTTTGTTGACAGACCTGACATTTCCAGTCTTTTCGTCTTGCTATTATGGGATGCCCGAACATGAAAAGAAAAGGAACAAGTTATGAAGAGAGGAGAATGTTTACAATTGATGTTGCTCCTAATTTGTCAAGCTTCTTTTCCTTTTAATATATTTTAATTAACCTTCCCTTCACAACTTTTCATACTGCAACGTCATGTTTTGATTTTGGAGATTGCTATTTTCGTTAGAAATAATTTATATTTGTTTTGTAAAGTTAGTGAAAATTGTAATATATGGAAGCACTTTTCACAAAAACAGGTCATTAAGGTTAACAGCTAAACAGATCGAGACAGTATTTCCCTCCAGCCCATTGCCTGCGACTTTATAAGGCGCAGGAATACTGTTCTCATCTCTATGCAGGGGCACTCCAGCTTCTACCTCTTGACCACATTAAACGGAGAGCGAATCGCATCATCGATTGCCAGGATATTTCTGATGGGCTTGGCGTTGCGTAGAGATGTAGCTTCACTCTGCATTCTCTATCGCTTGTATCATGGGAAGTGTTCAGAGGAATTTTTCGGACTTATCCCGAACACAGGTTCCGCCATCGTCCTCCTCGCCGAAACTGAAGATTTTTGCCTCGCACAACCAATAAAAGAGCGTACTCGTAGGAGTAAAGGCTAGCAGCGCCCCTATCCCATAAATAAAAATTCAAGAGTCTATAAGAGAACTAATTTTATGAAATGTTTGTTAAAATAAAAAAATGTTTGGTTGAAAATTGCTTTTACACATTTGGGGAATATTTAATTGTAAGATCGTTTAACTCCTTTATTTAATTTTCTTTTCTCATCCTTATTTCCTAACAGTTTGAATTACTTAATCATAAAAGGTATGGTATAATTAGTCATCTAAGACCTTAGTTTTGCTAAGTTCAACCTAACTAAATAACCCTGTTTGCTGATGGTCTTCAGAACTATGCCGGTGGTTTCCTAGTCAGCAAATAGGTTTACAAATTGTTACAAAATGTACAAAATTATAGAAAAAAATCAGTTATTCGAGAGCTGATATCTACAGTTATTTTGTTTTAATATTTATTAAAGCAATATTTTATGTCGTACTACGTAGCCTTTTCCAGATCATTTAAAAGTATTCTTCATCTTTAGCATTACATATATATATTTTTTTTATATATTAGCCTACCATAGTGACTCCACTTTGCCTGATGGAAAGCAATAAATGGAGTCAAAGAGTGGTGGTCACCATCCTCATTGCATGTCTAGTCAATGCAGCATGGTGACCCCCACAATGGCGGCCGGTAAGATGCTTTTTCACGCCCTGCTTAAAAGACACGGATTATTTAAAGTTGTTTAAAGTTATTATAGTTATTTAAAGGTGATGAAATAGTAATTATATGTATGTAATTGTATATTTTTTATTTTAGATACAACATTTGTCGCCCAACTTTCCATGAAACTGTCGAAGTGTGTCAGGAGCTACAAGACCGCGTATTCACTCCGTGTATGGAAAACGTGCCTGAATATTTCGAACATTTAGCTAGAGTGATGCTCGACGGTTTATGGTCAGTGAACCCGACTATCGAGACAGACGCTTTTCTTTATATGTGTCGGGTGCTTACTGATGTGCCTGGCTATATTTACACGGAGAATGACAGGATAAAACTACAGTTGAGGCTCAAGAAGTCTTTGAAAGGAAAACCTATCGATACAGGTGAGTTTTACGTATTATACCTATAAATTGCTTGTCTTATGTAATCAACTTATGCAAAGAACCTTCTTTAAAATTCTTAACAAACATTGATAGTTTTAAACCTGTTTTGAGCTTGACTGGGATAGACCGAGTCATCATAATTTTCAGTGTTAGTTAATAACCAATCACACGATGCCCAACATAGAAGGATACAGGTGCAGACACACACTAAACCACATACTTAATTAATTATTATTATTGAGTAAGGTTCATTTCAACACAGCGGCCTTTGTCTGTAGTATAAGTATTGCAGTCTTAGTCCCATTGGCTCCTCCGAGACTTGCGGTAAGGGAACCTCAACTTCCTCTCCCTACCATTGTCCTTGCACAAATCTCCTTTTCTTTCTTTTTTCCGTCTGAAAACGACTGCATTCCCAAAGAGGGTTAGCTTCAGGCAGGCTGCCGGCAATTAAATATACTAAACAAAACTCTTTTGCAATATACATATTGCACCGACCTGCAATAAATTTGGGACAGGGGTAGGAAGGTGATGTATGATTCTTGCTGTTTATGGTCCGCTAGTCCGCGTCAATTCTATGTATAAGGAAATTACAACTAAAGCCTTGGATTAAAAGTGGCCCACTCCGGCACATTAAAAACATTTTCACAATGCTCAAAATAATTATAAAGGTTATTACAATTGTAACTGGGAACTAATAGAATAATATAAAAACATCCTTAGACCTGTTCATTCGGCAAATGAAGTTAACAGGTCCTAGGTCAAAAGTTTGCAGATTCAGTTCCTAAAGTAGCTCTCGTCTTCTGTTATCTGTGTTAAAAGTCACATTACTTATTAATTATTATTTTTTCAGGCGTGGATTCCAGAGAGTTAATGAGGCCGGCGGCAGTCGAGGGGCTACCGGACCTCCCGCCACGACTCTTGTACTACAAAGATTTTGAAACTATTGAAAAAGCTCCCGCTTACAAACAACTCAGCTTGAAAGCAAGATACAAGTTATTTTTACTCCGTCTATACATAACTTTCTACACCTCGTATATCGGCCGACTGTACTTCAACTTGAACTTCAGGTTTAGCTTGTTCTTGATGAGACACTTCCCTTACCTTGCATTCTTCAGATTTGGCATCAAAGAGTCTTTTGTTAACATTTTTGCGGAGGATCCTATCGATGACACGGTGCCCAAGAAGAATGCCGAGTATTATAAACCAAAAGAACCAATGTCATGGTTCAAATCAGTGTTAAGTTTAATTTGGTAGCGTTGCAAATGCCTATATCCTCAAACGCATACACTCGCAGCAGTACATGGCTGATAACATTTAAAAGTGGTTATTTTGTATCTTATTTTAATATACTAACAACCGTTCGTAGTAAATATGAACATACCTCGTTAGATATGTCACCATGTAAGTCATCATTTCCACAAATATTTTTTTTTTACCGTAGCGTGGGCTTTTTGTTGAAATTTACTTAATGCCCTGATATTCGAATTTTTACAAAGCAAAAAAAAAAATAATGTGCTAGAAATAAAAAAATATTATAAATAATAAAGTAAAAATGTGAAATAATTCAGGGATAAAGGCACAAACGTATCAGAGTAAGTATTTAATAAAGCATTGACGTAATTATCAATAATTATAAAAATAATATCTTTTTAATACAGGATAATAAACGACACGTCAAAGTGTGACGAAGTGTAATGTAGGTGTTATCAAGATATATATAAAAAAAGATATACATGTTTTTATTGATTGATTAAGAGGCAACCGCTTTGATTTTTTTGTTGGTATCTGTTATTCTGTTAACTAAAAACGCAACCTGTTATAAAAATACCGAATCGATATAAACTACGAAGCCAAAAGGGGAAACCATTTGTGTAACATCATAAAATATAGCATTATGAGATGTTGGTGTACAATAGACCAAAACATTTATAAGTGTGACACAAACATCAGTGTGTGTGTGTACAGTACAGTACCGCTAAGATCTAGTTTATAAAGTACAAGTTTCCTCACAAAAGTAACAGTATTTTTTTTGCACTCGGTAGTGTTACGGTTTGCAAACGTTTGCGTCCTGCTGTTTATCATTATTTATTACTATTTACTTGGGCGTAACTCAAAAATCGTTTACTAATGACTCCAATCATCGATCATGTAGCCTTTTTTTATTTATATATATTTAAATAAACTTAAATATATATATATTTATATTATTAACTGGTCAGGGTTCATGAACACATTCCCTAAATGATATTCATAGTATTTACATTATTTGTAAGTATTTTTAATATCTGCAGACTGCAGATATTAAAAATACTGCAGATTGCAGATTAGCAAACCTAAGTAGATTCTATTAATATCTTAATTTAGTTATAATTAATGACCAGAATTTTATGACTGTTTGCTAATCTGCAGACTGCAGATATTAAAAATACTGCAGATTGCAGATTAGCAAACCTAAGTAGATTCTATTAATATCTTAATTTAGTTATAATTAATGACCAGAATTTTATGACATTCGTGATAACCATTTTTAATAATTAAATGCGTTTCTTTTTAAATATTAGTAGAAAAGTACGCGTTGCTATAATTATTTATAATTAAAAAGTCTCGCGTTAGTTAGTGACAATAAATTTGCCGAATTTTAAACGAAATCTAAATCTATTGAATTGCAATTTTATTAATAAAATATTATTTGATGGCATCAAGTTTTATACTATTTGTAAATGTTGTTTTGATAAGTAAAGACCAATACTTATATCAAAATGCTTTTTATTTTTATTTAAATAAATTTGCTAACCTAACCGTTAATACCTTTGATGGGTGAAGTAAGACGCAAATATCTTTAAGCTTTAGAAAGTATACAAAAAAAATTGTTAGTGCCTATAAAATTGGATGGTCGCTCTAGATTTCCCTAGCATCCTATTATATAATCTTGACTTATTTACAATGAGAAATTAGCATCTCAAAGTCAAATGCATGCACCGCGTAGAAAAAATCGGTCCACTACGCTTGGAGAAATTATTAACACTTAAAAAAGAGATACATACAGTCGAATATAGACCCTCCTCTTTTATTGAAATCGATTAAAACTAATTAAAACTAAAAAAAAAGGAACTAATTGCTTCGTTTTTTTTATCGATAATACATACTTAACCTAGTATATAGCTAGTAACCAAAAGAAAAGTTATTTTAAATCGGTAGGTACTGTACTTTTTAGTTTTTACTAATCAATATTTGACTACACGGTTGGCGCATTGGTTTAAGTGGTCACGTCGCCACCACGCTACTGAGTGTTGTGGGTTCGATCCCGACAATGGACAACACATTGTATAACACTCAAATTGTTGTTTTATGTCTGGGTGTTCTGTGTGTCCGTGACTTGAATGTTTGTAAAGTCCCGTGCGAATAATTCTAGTGTGAGAGTTCGCTTTTTTAAATAAAAAAAAGTTATACCTATTGAAAAAACTTACCTAAAAAGTATTCATAACATTATAGAATTTTAATGCATTACGAATGTTTTTCAGAACGCAACTCTTTTTCTAAAACATATATTTTTTTAATTGGTACTAGCAGTATAATGATAAATAGAAACAGATACATATAATTGGTATAATAATCAACTAAAAGTATGTAGTATTAGTTTATCAAACATCCTCCTTTCGTCTCAAACATTTGTCAACATAAATTTAGTCCCACTTACGTAATAATAATACAAGCCTATGCCCGCTGTCCTTTTATATTATAGTATAGATTAATATTAGTAGTATATAGATTTTTAACCGACGAAGAAAAACGGAGGAGGTTCTCAAGTCGATGTGTAAGTGTGTTTTTATGTATTTATATATAATATACAATTATTCAACATTTAAGTTCAAGGTAATTTAGTGATCTTGATTCGTTAGTTCTTTGTCGGCGACCCAAAATTACGTAGGTATACTTACATTAGTGTAATAAAAATTAGTTATTAAAGTTAAATAAAAAATGTTTATTATTTTTTGCTTTTCAGTTTTTTCGGCGGTTTAATTTTTTTTGTTAAAAAGTTTTTATACGTTCAATTGTACCCTTCAAGTTCGAACATCGAACAACATACAGTAAAAGGGACGGGTTCAGTATTTCTTTTTTTTTCCTTTTTTTTTTTTGCAGAAACAGTCATTTACAAAATAAATATACGGTAGAGTGATATTTTCTTTCTTTTTTTTTCCTTTTTTTTTTTGCAGAAACAGTCATTTACAAAATAAATATACGAGTGCCGAAACTGATTATTTAATTAATTTTAGGAAATGTGTTGACTTACAATACTGCATGAGTCACACATATTATGGAGTTGAGTTCAAGTTAAGGTTAAGTACTTAAACTAATAAGATTTTATGGTACATTAAGGTTTAAATATATTACATGAGTTGGACAATATCTCTCAGATCTACAAAATATCGAAGCAGTGACAGAAAATAACATTTGCTTAAAATGTTTTAAAAGGTTCTAAATAATGCTACCAAAGTAAAGTAGATCTAACAATACTAAAATAAAGAATTTTGATTGTAGCAAATAATAGCAGATTTTTTAAGTGTGTAGTGAATAATATGACATTCTTTGGAATTAAGAAACAGGTGATTTTCATGACAGTATTTAGTAAGGAGTCTAAATCGTCTTATAATTTACAATCGACAGAACCAGCAACCATTCGAAATAACTTAGTATCATCTGCGTATAAAAGCTGACTTGTATTGCATAAAGTTTTACTGATATCATTTATATATAAAGAGAATAGGGCAGGTCCAAGATGAGAGCTTTGGGGCACGTAGGTAAGTACGGGGAACAGCTTGACTACGGTTTCGAATGTATGAGTCTATCCACCTTAGAATGTTGCCGTGTATACCGATTCTCCGACGTTTCACAACTAGCGAATCAATATAATTTTTATCAAATGCCTTGGAAAAATCGGTGTACACGACGTCTACTTGTATCTTTTTATCCATAGAACTAAGTAAATAGTCGACAAAAGTAACCATGTTTGATTCAACACTGCGACGTTTAAAGAATCCATGCTGATCTGGCGATATGACATTTTTGATTGCGTAAGAGAGTTGAGATGTTACTATCTTTTCAAATATTTTTCCAATTTCGAATGCAAATAAGAGCTGCACTGGATGCGAGACGACTGAGACGAACTGAAAGCACGACTGCACGCGATAATCAGTGACCACTATCGAGACGGTGTGCTCACATGCCCTGTGTTCAAGAACCTTTTAAAGAAGATCGAGTATGTTAGCCACAGACCCGCGCAGGTACGCATACAATGAGCCGGCGAAGCAGTAGCCGCTGTCGAAAACCAGAGCTTACATTGTAATAATAAAAATTCAATTATTAGATTATTGTAATAATCTAGTATGTTGAATAACTAACTTGTGTCAGAAAAAGAACAAGTTTATTTTCTTTAACACATCTCCAGATCCCAAACTAAGCAGTGCTTGTATTATCTATACTTCTTGGTCTAGTCTTGTTAATAAACATTCTTATATTCTAAATACATAAATATGCATATACGAGTATTATGACAGAACAAAGGAGTGATACCAGGGCCAAATAGAAAACCGGTAGATAAGCTATACTATGCTTGCATTGTATTGTCAAACAAGTGAGGGTACTGGAGTCGCAACTCCCCCTCTCCTCTTTCCCTCCCCTAATAACTCCCTCGCACTCTTAAGTTACAGGTGTACATGGGCGGCGGTTGTCACTTACCGTGGTTATGTTACCTTAGGTGATCCGTCTGTTCGTCTGTTAATCCATGTATTAAAAAAAGCATACGACAAAATCAATATACCCATTAATTTTGTTTAAATACCCCGCTGTATGTACATAGGTATACTATAACAGTTTTTTATATAATTATTATTTATTTATTTATTTAAAAACTTTATGCACACTTGTACATCAGGGGGTCTTAATGTCCAGGATATTCTCTACCAGTCGACTACTGCTAACCCGGTGCGGTCACGTACTTTGTTCTTAAACGTGTAACAGCTTGTAGACATTATTCTTACACACACAGAATAGTTGCTGTAAATGGAATAATAGTATGGGAGTGATTTATCGGCTATGAAGATCCTAATTATTATCATATCTGTGCCTGTATGTTAAAAACATTAAGCTTATTGGCGGAATCATCATCGCTAAACGTCCTTGATAAGCGTCATGCCCGCTACGCTAATATAAAACTGTTTCTTGCTCCTCAAGCAGTTATTAAGTCTCACAAATTCGTACTGGCAGTACGTCTGGTGTATATTCAAATAGAAAATAAATTATGGGATATTCTAAAAAAGGTAAGAGATACACTAACCTTTTTTACTAAAGATACTTTCCACAAAACATGTTTAGCATCACTTTCGTTAATGGCGGTTTATGTTTTGTTTACATTGTTTATCTATTTCACATAATATTTGAAATCCATTTTACCTTAACCTCTGCAGTCAAAGAAAACTTAAAGGCTATTTAATTTATAAGCACCATATAATTAACATACGAAACGTGTATGTTGATTTCTCTATCGATTCAGATATCCAAGTGTACTATATCATGTTTGGACATCAGTTTATTTGCTTACTAAGCTATATATACATATATATAAAAGCATACAAACAAAAATACTGAGGGTTAGGAAATTATGATTATTTATTTACTAGCCTCAGCAGTTGGCTTCGTCAGGGTTTTATGTCGATAAAAGGTAGTCGATTACCTTCCACAGGGTCCAAAGTATCTGATACTGATCTCCGACCTCTATGAGCGCTGGCCTGAGGTAACAAAGTGCTGTCGCCTGCTAGTCAGTTGGCCAAGGTCTGTTGGGGTGCCCGGATGCTTCCTTCTGAGGATATCTCAATATTTCTGAGAGAATATCTCTCCCTTTTTTTTTTTTTTTTTTATCGTGTGGAAACCCTCACGGGTCATCACCCTACTGGGACCAGTAGGGTGGTATGTCGGACTCCAACCGACTAAAACCACACGGTGTTCCGTCACATAGTCCTATTGCCGGGGTCTCAGGTGTACCCTTGAAAGGAAATCCCTGTGCACCCCGGCAGACTTGATCGCCTATTGAACAACAGACGACCCCGCTGTGGTGTAGCATCACTATTCATAGAGGTGCGCGCGGAACACGGTGCTGCCGTCTTGGGCCTGCTTCTGCTAGAGCGGCGGATAGCCCCATCCGTCGCCCTCAGACCAGCGCTTATGGAGGCCGGAAAACAGCTTGCGCTCTCCGGCGTCTGGTGCGTTTTCTGTGAGATGGGAGAGCACTAGACCTCTCCCGTTCCCTTTCCGCCACCTCCTTGGCGAGCATCACCTCCTCGCAAAATGAGGCAGCAGAATCCCATGCACTCTCGCTAGAGACCATGGACATAATCATGGTCTCCAACGAGAGGCTACCCACACCTATGACCGCCGCAAAGCCCACACGCTCCTGCATCCATGCAGAACACTCCACTAGAGTGTGCAGTGCAGTGTCCTCGCGGCAGCTCCCGCAGTGATGGCACACAGACATTGGCTCCCGGCCTATTCGACACAGGTACTTCCCGAAGCAGCCATGTCCGGTAAGTACCTGCGTCATCCGGTAGGAGAGGCTACCATGTCGCTTCTCCAGCCAATCCTCCATAACGGGTCTTTGGCCGCCACGATTATGGCGTGCCCTGCGCTTGGTCGCCCAAGTCGTTCTCTCCACTCGGTCATGAGCACCTGTCGGAGCTGGGACCGATGTGTCTCGATCTCATAATTGAAAGGGGCGATCTCAAGCCCCAGCTCTTGAGCCCCCTTGCGCCACTGATACAAGGATGCAAGGAGTTTCGCCTCCAGGTCCCATGGCGGAGTACCGGCTAGGAGACTCGCCGCTTCAAATGAAATCGTGCGGTATCCTCTTATGACCCTAACGGCCATCACCCGCTGCGGGCGCCTCAAAATTGCGGTATTAATGGCTATCAGGGCCTCCGCCCAAATTGAAGCCCCCTAAAGAGCCATGGATCGCACGATCCCAACGTAAAGCCGTGGCCTTAATGGTCGCTTCGCGGTGTGTCTTACTTCGCGCCGTCACGAGTGTGTCGTCGGCGTAGCACGTCACAACGACACCGTTCAGGAGCACACCGCGCAGCACCCAGTCGTACCCGATGTTCCACAGGAGAGGGCCTAAGACCGAGCCCTGCGGAACACCGCACGACATTTCTCGCCTACCGTATCCCGACTGACTCGGGTAGAACACGGCTCTCTCCGACAGATACGCCCCAACAATATGACGGAGGTACAGAGGCATTCCATGATATACAAGCGCCTCCTTAATGCAGCTCCAGGGCAAGGTGTTGAAAGCGTTAGCGATGTCAAGGGATACCGCCAACATCACCTCGCCCCGGGACACTGCTGCCTCCGCCAGGGACTTTACGCGCATGATCGCATCTACGGTGGAGCGGCCCCTGCGGAAACCAAACTGGTTATTCGCCAGATCCGGCCCGACCCTCGAAAGATGCTCGGTGAGGCGATCAGCGATAATTCGCTCAAAGAGCTTACCCACCTCATCGAGCAACACAATTTTGGAAACTGGCCCCGTTCAATGCATGCGCTAAAAAGCCCTTTTAGTCGGGGCCCGAGAGCCCGAAGGGCAAGGACCCATACTCGGCCTGGAATGCCATCTGGTCCTGGGGCGGTGCTCTTGCTTTTAAGCCGTTGCATCGCTGCCCTCAATTCTACCTGAGTAACTTCGGGAATGCCGTGGTCGACATCAGCGTTGGACGCTTGCGGTGGAGCTATCGGTGGAGCAACATACTCTTCTGCGTGTGACGGTAACAAGGAACCTACAACTCCTTCAAGCAGCTCAAGTTGGAGACTCTGAGTGAGTGGAGGGGCCCACGGGCGTAGTTTGCCCCTCACCATGAGGTAGGGGCGTCCCCACGGATCGCGATCCAGAGTCTACAGAAGCTCCTGACGGGCCTCTTTTTTAGCCCGCTTTATCGCTAGCTTGAAGGGTTCACTGGGAGCACTATCTTATCCACTGTCATAGAGTCATCCAAGCCTGCGATGCGCACTTCTGCGCATTTGGTAGGCCTGGACACGCTCACTTCAGCTGCGTCCAGCGATTCCCTCAATTTAGCGGCTAAGGCATAAAGCCTTGGGGCCACTGGCGGAGCCGGGAATTTCAAGGAGACGAGCCCCCGTGCTGGTTGATTTACACCGTACACCTTCTATCTCCAGGCCTTTTAGGTCCACTGAAGCCTTAGCCTTTTTGAGAACTTCTGCGTACCCTACACCTTTTTCCGCGGCTTCCGTCGTCAAGGTTAAGACAACCGCCGTTGAACGAGGGGCACGGAGTCTCTTGGACGCCTTGGCAGCTTTCTAAGCCATCTTTTTGTTGGCCTTCTTATTAGCCTTTTTAGAGCCTACTACCTCCCACTTGTCTTCCTTGGGAGGCACCACGGAGACCACAGCCTTAGTTTGGGTCTTCCTCTTTCCCTTAGTTATAGGGTTAAAGGAAGATGTCGTTGATTCTGGTGCAGACGCCTTTTTAGTTGCAGCAGGTTTGGACCTCGAACTGACCGCCTCTGCGTAGGACACTGCTCTGGTTGTCGCTAGCGGTGGATGATCTTTGGCTCCTTGTATGGCAGAAATACGCCTCATGAGGCGCTCCTCCATCTCTGCCATAAGTCTACAAATGGCTGCATCTGGGACCGTCTCTCCCTGCTTTAGCGATTTAGCTTTATGCGCGTCTTGCGGGAAGAAATCCGTAACGGGCGCAGCAGAGGGAGCGCTTTGAAAGAAGCTACCTCTTTCTATCTGCTGCGCCCGTTACGGATTTCTTCCCGCAAAGGGCGCATCTCGTCTTGAAGCTCTTTACTGCTTTTTTCTAACTCGGCTAAGCGAGCCTCAAGACGGCCAACGTATTGGCGGAGCTTGGCCGTCTCCTCAAAAGAGGAACACTTAATGAGGGCCTCCGTTGCCTCTTTGATCGAGGAAGCAGCATCTATGAGCGCCTTTTGATTGGTTCCTTTAAGGCCCCTGGAAACACTAGCGACCTCCCCTATACGTTTTAGGGCTTCGTTGATTTGTACCATTTCGGGAGCACACCCATCTTCCAATGAAGTTGAGGGACTCTTGCTTACTGAACTGTGAAGTCTCCCTCTCTGTACCTCCGATTTCTTAGCGGATATGTTTAGGAACAGGTTTTTGAGTCGCTATTCCTGTTCTTCCGCCTGTGCAGCTTTTTCGGCGGACCGGAGAACTGCTGCATCTTGCCGGGCCTTAGCGGCACCAATGTACGCCCCTGTGGTAGGCGGTCGGCCTCTGCCACGTTTGGCTTTCGGCACCTTTGCGACCGGAGACGTGTCGTCGGCGTCACTCGAGGAGGCTGTTTCTAAAGTAGATCGACTCCTGCTTCCATCAGTCTCAGAAGCGTTCGAGCGAGGCCTTTTCCCACCTCGTCAAAGTCTTGAGGGCCCCGTTGCAGAGCAGCTCGCCTCACTTATTTCAGACATGCAGTCAGACATATCTACTTCTTCTACTTCCGCGACCTTCTTGTTACTTTCGGTGGTCGATTTACAGCTGACCGACGGGCTGTTTGGGCATTGGTTGCTTCCCCCAGAATACGACTGGGAGCTGCCGGAGCCGACTGGCTGGCTGGCTGCTGACGAAGAGCGGCTGGGACCCTCCTGGGTAGATACTTTCGTATTAACCTTTGCCATTGTGCTTGAGTTTTATGTCCTCCGACAGGGACGCCCTCGGGACTAAGTTCCCCTCAGCCATTCATCCCATTGCCGGGCGTCAAAGCGTGAGATTGGGGTTATTTTTTATAGAGGTTTTTCTTCCTCGCGGCTCCGAAGAACCACCGTTCCTGTCAGTTCAGGGTTACGGCTTGGCCGGAAGGTGATCTGTATCAGACCGTCGTCTGCAGTCTTTGGATAGATCCAATGGCGGCAGACCCTTTCGCCCCACGTTAGTAATTTTTTAGAGAGGTTTTCTTCCTCGTAGCTGCAAAGAGCCACCGTGTCTATCCGTTCCCGGGCAGAATTACGGTTGGGCCGAACGGTGATCTACGTCAGACCAATGTCCACAAATTTTGAAGTAATTCAGAGTTCGTGAACCATTCGCCCCTTTTCAGTTTCTTCATATAGTACCCTCTTCATGAAGCAGAGGGCAGATGGAAAAACATAGAGTGGCCCTAAAGGCAGACCCCTCCTTGCGAGAATATTAGCCATCGGCAATGATGCCCTCTCCAAAGGAGAAAACAAAGAAGTGCCATCACCGATGTTGCCCAGGGTGCACCACGGGGAAGTTTTCTAGGCCAGCACCCCGAGGGTATATCTCCCTAGCAATAGACGCTCTCGTGAAGGACATACCACCTCACCGTTAACACCGGTGAGGTGACGACCCGGCTTACACATGAAAAAAAAAATTGTCCAAAGTATCCACATATCAAATTTAATCAAAATCGGTTCAGCCGTTTAGCCACGAAAAGGTAACGGGATAATAGATAGATAGCGTACTTTCGCATTTACAATATTCGTATAGATTTCACAACATTTAGTATTTTTAGCACACGATTTGACTAGGGAGGCACTTCTCTGCAACACTTCAGCCTCTACTATCGGCTTATGCAGATGCTCATCGGACACGGATGCTTCAAAAGGCACCTTTATCGTATAAGAGCCCATATCTATGCGTCATCAACTGCGCAGTTCAGTCTAAGCGTCATTTATTCCCTTACATCGCGACAGAATATATGCAATTCATGTGCCGCTCTTATCTGCTTAAAACAGAAAATCTCCTATTGTCCTATTGTAAAGTTCAAGACATACTATGTGAAATCTATGTCTCGTTGTTTCCCTATTCCACCCTGCTATGCTTAGAGTAGTAATAGTAGGTAACCTGACAATTAGGCCGACAATTAAAAGGTTTAGGGACTGTGAAATTAAATGTAGATAAACATTTAGAGTACATATATTTTTAAGACTTTATAGCGTTAAGACATAATTTCTTTTTGTAAAATATGAATTTTCACGTAGCTAGTGCATAACATACATGGAAAATTCTTCTAGAGATAATAATTTGAAATGCTTTACGCAGGAATTGAATTTAATTAAAAAATAAAGATTTCTGTATTCGATTGATCCTGATTTGTATGTACAGGATTTTATAAAAACTACTGGTCTGATTTGGATGCAATTTTAGATAAGTTAAGAAAATATTTAAGTATATAGATTTTGAAATTCACATTTTTAACACGCTTTTATTAGCTTGGCATGTATCTATATAACAATATCTTTGAACGTGATTTTCACTTTAAAACGTAGGATTGAATTGAAACTTTGCACACTCATCGAGGACCGATGACAATAGTTTTATAATTTTTTGCTATTATCCTGATTTTGGGGATTAAGGATTTTCCATATAAAAACACGGTTTTGTAGCTAGAGGAACTAAAGAAGTTGCAAATAAATAATAGTAAAAAAAAAAACACGCTTTTGTATTAGCCGAACTAAACAATAGAAAATAATTATTTATAAAATCAAAAAGAACAGTGATTAAGAAAAAAAATGTTTCTCTGCTACGGTGTGTTATTTCCAGTATTCTATGTCGTAAAACATCATACATCCTTATACAGCCAAAACAGCTTCACTTTTGAATTATTTGTTTTGAAAAATATTTTAATACTTACATTGTCAAAAATGTTTTTGATACGTTTTATATTACTTAGAGCGGCCCAATATAAATATCGTAATGCCAATTGTCACAAGACAAAATAATCGTTTTTTCTACTTCGTCAAATGTCAGATATCAATGGCATTTAGATTTTTAACTACATAGAAGAATTAGTTAATTCCGTGTCTTTATTGTATGGCCTAAAAAAAGGGGGAATAAAGGTCTTCCATATTTTTAACACGCTTTTATTAGCTTCTACGTATGTATGTTAGTATGTAACTTAAAGTTTGAACATGATTTTGACCCCCTTCAAAACGCCGGATTAACGGACGGACGAACGGATCAAGGACCGACGACAATTTAATATTTTAAACATTTAGACCCGTTATCCTTACTAGGATAATCAGTATTTGTTTTTTTTTATATTTTAAAACTGGTAGTGCCTTTGAGCCAAGACCAAGAAGGGAAACAAGCAGGCGCGCCGGTCACCTATTTCCCTGACAAGTTACCGACTTGGAAAAATACACGATTTTATTGAAAATTCAACTAAAAAATTCAAAATAAATAATACTTAAAAAAAAATAAAAAACACGCTTTTACAGAAACCAAACTAAAAATGGTAAATAAATTTTAATAACTTTGAATTAAGAATAGTGTAAAAAAAAATAGAAATGAGTAATATGTAGTGGAAATAAAAATAAACATTATCAAATCAAAATGATAATCCTTCTACTCATATCTGTCCATAAAATATTTATAACTACTTTTTGTTTTCGCCAGTAAAAAAATTAATCATTTGCTTTTGAATCCGGTCGATTGTCGTTGAAGCAGACTAGCAAAATTTGTGTATTTTAGTTTTTACGTGTATTTTAGTTTTTTAATAGTGTATTTATTATTTTAGTTTTTTAATAGTGTATTTTAGTTTTTTTTTTATAATGTAGTTTAGTTTTTTTTTAATAATTTTTATTTAAAGTATTTATATGATTAATTATATAGATGCTCTTTTGTAGGACAATAAATAAATGTTAAAAACAAATTTATAAAATAGGGATAGATGCTCTTTTGTAGGACAATAAATAATTGTCCTATAAAAGAGCAGCAGAATTTGTTTTTAATAAAATTTTATCGAACTTTAAAATTTATTTTATATTTCCAGACTTTGTTCTTATTTATTCTTGTTATGCTTCAAGTGTAGATAAAATTGCAAAACTGTCGTATATAAAAAAAACTTTGAAATTGAAAATATTAAGTACCACTATTTTTATGATAATTTTAATGTTTTAAGGTGTAATAATTACACTATATCTAACAATAGCTTTCTTAAAGTCAGGTAGTTCGGAAATGCCTATATAATTATTGTGTAAGCTTAAGGTAGTTTTATTGCTACTACAGTATACAAATATGTCTGGAAGTTTTCCCAATTCAACTTTTATCATGCTTATTATAAGCGACGTATTGTCATTTTCCGACATAAATGCGAACGAAGAGCGGGCACAGCTAGTTAATTAATCAGTCTAATCGTTTTTTATAGCTGAGGAATTTGTAGAGAGACTCTTGACAAAGAAGGCAGAGGAGCAGCCTTGTGACAATGTGAAACCAGGAGAACTCGTTATGGAACTACCAAAGGATTTTGATGAAAAGAAATTCAACCAGTGAGCTTTATCATCTAATCATTTTAACATAATTTTTACCTTAACATATTCTTGACTCAAAATAGTTCAAATACTTATTTTCGTTTATTTCACCTAAATCTGGAGACGCATGGTTAAACCAGCAAAAACGACATCACATCTTTAATGGTAAAATTTGTACCACCATTACCATGCTTTGTGACTGTTTCTGGGACAAATTATAATCCCTGCCACCTTTATTGTTGAGCCAAATAAATCAACATTCCTTTACGGGTGCGGAGAGGTCCAGTCGTTTCAACGCAATACAACTTCATCACTCCTCTCCTTCCTCTTTCCCATGTCCCCCCTCTCTTCTTTCTCCTCCTCGCATCCCTCAGGTACCAGGTGACCCGTGTGTTCGTCTGCATTCCTATAATATAAGAAAAGTCTGCTATTAAGTTTATCTTTTGGCAATTAGCCAACTGCAGTCCATTGCTGGACATAGGCCTCTCAAAATGTGCGCAGTAGCATCCGGTCTTCCAACATCCGCATGCAGCCTACCCAACCTACCTTCTTTAGGTCGTCTGTCCACCTGGTCAATACAAAAAGAAAGCAGCCCTGTTGTCACGCATTCCTAAAATGTTCCCGATCTCAGGTATTCGATTCCAGATACTGCTAGTGCGTTTAAAATTTAAAATAAATTGTCGGTGGCAATACAAACAAATCTCTGTATACGCTAATCATAGAAAATGACACGCAAATCGGATGTCATATTAAGACACTCATGTGTTATTTAGTTAAGATATGCCTGGAAATAAAATACTGAAGCTTTTTATTACTATAACTTGTTCAACTATAAAAACTCAACGACGCGACGCATTAAAAATAAAAACTGGTTTTAATCAAAGATGTAACGTAAAATGTTTTTCTAGTTTTTAATATAAGTACAGTAAATTAAAAGGTTAAAAGAAAATTACATTGCTTAAAATATTATATTTGATTAGTATATCTTATTAAAGATTTAGCTGTAGTAATATATAACCTATTGTCAAGCCTAGGTCTAGTGGTTAGTGATTCTGACTGCTAAGATGAGATCAGAGGTCGTGGGTTTGATTCCCACCCAGGATAAATAATTGAGTTGATGAGCACTGTTTTTTCTTGTATTTGTACTTTGTCGGGGTATAATTTATCTTTAATATGTATTTAGAAAGATGTAAGTATGTCAGTTGAGTGATTACCACAGCGCAAGCTCTGCTTAGTTTGGGATCACCACTGGCCGTGTGAGAGATGTCTGAAGCTATATTTCTTTATTTATTTATTGTTTTAAGCGTGATATACCGGTAATTTATTCCAAATTTAGTTGTAATTAATTGAGGAACGAAACTTACCATTCGCCCTAAATTTGTCTCAAACCCCGCCCGCCATTGGACTAATATAACCAGACTTCTGATATTAATAAATATAAAATATTTAACAATATACATGTTGTCGATAAATTACACTCAGACACGGAAAAAAGATATTTTCATGAAACCAATAGGCTACTTCATCATGTATTTAAAGAAAGATTACTTGAGATTTCTCAAAAATATAATCTAATGTAGGCATTTTATATAATTATATGTCGAGAGATCTAGAAAATATAAGCCACACACAGGTACAGCCACATACAGGTCTTATGTTACAGAATATATTCCAACTATTAGTACAATATATACAAGTACAATTTAGCGGAGTAATATACCTACAAGAATTATAAAAAGTTAGAAAAATACTTATATAAAACTAAAACTACTATTATTATATACAATAAAGCTACGACAAGATTAATACAATCGGGTCCTACGGACCCGATTGTATTAATCTACACCAATAGTGATCCTGACCCGCCGGTCGTGGGTCGATTCCGACACGGGACTTAAATTCTGAGATCCTCAAACAGTTGTTCTGAGTCTGGTTGTTCTTTGTGTCCGTTGTTTGTATGTTTGTTAGGCCCGCGACATATTAATACTTCTTTGAGCGGGAATTTTGGTTATCTCTTATCTAAATTATTGAATATCTGTATCCAGGGGTCGTATGTTCTTCTTGGAATATTGCTTCATGTTTCCTGCATCGATGACGATGGGTTTAATTGCTGTGTTTTCCGTGCCCTCTATACTGAGAATACTGATGGGTACCCGACGCTCCAACTCTGTGTATACTGCATACAAGCGATATCTCTCGACTATTCTTCATACTTTATCATGGTTTGAACATGAGCTGAAACCTGGTAGCGTGTGAGTATGCGCTGTTTTTTCTACCTAACTTTATAAGAAAAGTTTATACGAAACTTTATTAAGTGTACATTTAATTTCGTTTTATAAATCATAATTAATATTATAGCATTCATAACTGGATTCTAAAGATTTCAGTAATAAAAAAAAACCCTAAGAGCCTTTTTTCATGAACACTAAGATCTTATTTAAATCTTTATTTTATTAACAGCTCCTGGAGGTCTTTGTACACAGTGCGCACTAGACATTTGCAAGCAGCCATGGCTAGCAAACTAAAGGGAACCGGCGTGGTATCACAGAGAGACATAGCCCTCACGCAATTTGGCTTTATCGGTTACTCCATGCTAAAGCCCGACAGTTTCGGCATCCGACAGCTGAGAGATGGGGATTGGGATGCGTATAATTACGTCTGGAGGACAATAGGACATATGATCGGGTTGGAAGACAGGTCTATAGTTTATAGTATTGTTATCATTTTCTAATATAGTTTAAGTATCCATACATATTACATATGTATATAAAAATGGACTCAGTAAAAAAACTAACCCATAAAAAGGATCACTATAATGTTAGGAATCGCTTGTCGCCATTGTGGCGACCTCCCCACATACAGAAAATCACATGTCAACTCCATCTAGCGAAGACAAGTCTACTACGTAGCAACGACACTGATGACGTAGTATGATCCTGAATCACGAAAATAAAGTTCTTGAAGCGATAAGCATATACATATGACATATACATACGACTTCCCAACATTAACCGTTGGGCTGCGCCAAATTTCATTATGACCAAATTTATATGTTACTACCACTAACGGCGATTTTCTGTGTATTTCTCCATATCTGTCAAATCGATCGGCCTCAAACTCCCAATTGGAGACATTGCAGGAAAAAAAATACTCTCAATTATGCGGTGGTTCAGAAATTGTGGTAAATTTTTGTGCGAGTGTTATTAATAAATCTTATTGTTCGAGTATTATTATACTTATAATATTAGCAATGTAACGACCCAGCCAAGAAAGTCGTAATGCAATTAGGCTTCGGAACATTGCAAATCAAGACACTGAAGAAAATCAATAAACAGTGCCGCGTGATTTTATGGTTCCAAATACAAGAACAAAGACAGCTCGTTAAACGGCTCAGTTGGTAATGAGAAATCGTCGAGCTTATCGCTCAGATCAACAACGTGATAATCATAGACGCAAGAAATGCTTCAAGTGTTGATGTGATTTTTTTAAATACTATAGGGGGACAAACGAACATACGGGTCCCGTAATTGTAAGTGACAACTGACGTCTACGGACAACTGCAACGCAAGAATGGTAAGTTTGCTGCCCGCCTTTGAGGGTTGTGAAGGAATGGAAGATGAGGGGAGGGATTGAGGAGGGGGAATAAGGGAAGAGGAAAGAGGAGAGGGGAAGTTAGGCCAATTGAAATTGTTTGTGAGCATTGTGGCGCAAAGAAGTTTACTGAAGTAATGCCTGGATTGTATTAAATTAATGGGAGAGGGAAATTGACAATATTGACTACGCCTACTGAGCCATTACAGTTATTGCTTCTTGACGAAACTCCATAATCAAGACTTCTTCTAATAAACCCTCAAAAATGCAATGGCTGTTTTCAAATGACTTCATTCATGGCAGACATCTTCGAAAATTACCGACAATCAAGGTAATTTATGTTGAAGAGAGTAAATATTCATTTCCTTTAAAAGATAAAATAAAAATTTGCTCAAATGTATCTATTGACTCTGTAACGAACGAAGCCGAAGCTGGAAACTATCTAACTGAATTTTACTAAAAACTCCTTGGATGTGCCTGGCTTACCACCGCACAATTTATTACTGAAGGATGATGGCTCGGTAGTCATCATGCTTTAAATCTGGATCAACCAAAACTATGTCATGGAACGTGTTTGGTAATAAGAAAACTGATGATGATGAAAACTGTAAAACGATCCTAAAAGTGAAATTCAAAGAAAAAAGAAAATCATTTGTATGTGCCTCCAAAAAAAAGCATATTTTCTCATGGTCAGTTGTACATGGCATGTTTAAATGTTAAAACTCAACCCGAGGTCAATTTATAAGTACAGCAATATACATAGCTTCGATAATCCATATTTCTTGCTGACAGACACGCCACTGAAGTATGATGATATGAATATTATTATTACATCCTAATAAACTTTTAAATTAAGTATTTTTTGTATAAATTTTATCAGGGAGCTACGTTATTAAAATCCTACATTAAGGTGTAGCTAAAACTAAGAAATTGATTGACTGTCAGCTAGTATAGAACTGGTATATCTGGTATAAGATAGGTCTTTATTATGACTTTTTTTTTATATATTCGCCTACCATAGTGACTCCACTCTGCCTGATGGAAAGAAATAAGTGGAATCAAAGAGTCGTGGTCACCATTCTCATTGCATGTCTAGTCAATGCAGCATGGTGACCCACACTATGGCGGCCTGGTGAGATGCTTTTTCACGCCCCGCTTAAAAGACCCCGGATCAAAGACTCAACATTACAAAAAAATAAATTAGAGATCCGATCAGCTGGTGGCGTAATTGAGTAACAAACATCTACCAAAACTTTTTTGAAACTTGAAAGCAAGATACAAATTTTTGCAGTGGGTAAGATTGAAATAAAAAAATAAATAAAGAAAACTTAGGTACTTGCATGATCGTGTAAACGAAATCCTTAAATGTTTTGGAATAGAGCGTAGGAGATGATGTGGAGTAATATTATTTGTGGGTTTATTTTTTTTAACTCGTTTTCGACTTCAAAAAAAGCAAATCCGTTTAGGCAGCTAATTGCATAACTATTGTCCGTTATTACTTGCCATAGGCAGGTTTGATTTTGATTGATAATTGATACCAGACCTGTCAATTCCATTCTTGTCGACTCCATCATTCTATAGCAGGAGCTCTTGGAGGTTTTCACATTACAAAAGAGAATGATTTTAGGAAGAGTGGTTACGTAGAGTAGTCGGTACCATATACCAAAGCAAAGTAAACCTTAAAGTAAAGCTCCAGCGAGAGTTGAACAGCAAAAAAGTTGTGGATTAAATTTTTATCCGACTGCGCAAAAATGCGTGTCGTGTTTTTCGAGTGTATGTATGTTTGATGTTTTATTGTCAAGTCCTAAAGCCTAGACGGCTTGGTGAATTTCGCTGTGAGATACCATTTGAATTATCTTAATAGTAAGAGTGCAATATCGTCAGCAAAATAATAATAATAAAGGTTATATTGTAATGTAATGTGTGTTTGGTACCTACATTTACAAATTTACGAAAATATTTCGAAACCACAGAGTCCGTTATTAGAGAACGGTGAGCGATACGTACAAGTTGGTATTGGATTCAGTAAGCATAATAAAAATATTATTATTATTTCAGATACAACATTTGTCGAGAATCTTTCAGCGAAACAGTCGAGGTGTGTCAGGAGCTACAAGACCGCGTATTCACTCCGTGTATGGAAAACGTGCCTGAATATTTCGAACATTTAGCTAGAGTGATGCTCGACGGTTTATGGTCAGTCAACCCTACTATCGAGACAGACGCTTTTCTGTATATGTGTCGGGTTCTTACTGATGTTCCAGGCTATATTTACACGGAGAGTGACAGGATAAAACTACAGTTGAAGCTAAAGAAATGTTTGGAAGGAAAACCTATCGATACAGGTGAGTTTTACGCACGAACCTTTTAGATTAATCGACTCCATGACAGGTTCTTCCAAAAGGCAACTATTTATCAACCTCAAATTCTTCATTATTATTAGTTTGTTTATGGACTTTTCTCGCGTGTAGATTCAACGCAGAGATTCCGCCTATGTCAAGTATTTCGAGAGAAAAATTAACAACAGTCTATAAATAAATTATGGCCATGTTGGTCCTATAATCTACTACATATTCCAAATTCTTCATACGACTTATTTGAATACTCATCGTCAGGGTAACAGTACCTACTATGGGTAGGATATGGAAGAAAAGGTTCTTTTTTCTATGAATGAGACAATAATGGCAAGGCCGTGGGCCATAGCTAGTAGCTCTTTAGGAGCGTTAATCTCCTTCGCGTCACTTTAGTGTGTAAGTACTAAATGATTAAACTCTAAGATTATTTGATTTTTGTATTTTAGTCGATATTATTTTTATTATTATTTTTTTAGGCGTGGATTCCAGAGAGTTAATGAGGCCGGCGGCACTCGAGGGTCTCCCGGATCTCCCGCCACGACTCTTGTATTACAAAGATTATGAAACAATAGAAACAGCTGCCGCTTACAAAAAACTGAGCTTGAAAGCAAGACACAAGCTGTTTTTGTTAAATCTGTACACGACCTTATACACCTCGTACATCGGCCGACTGTTTTTTAACTTGAATTTTAGGTTTAGCTTGTTCTTGATGAGATACTTCCCTTACATTGCATTCTTCAGATTTGGCATCAAAGAGTCTTTTGTTAATATTTTTGCGGAGGATCCTATCGATGACACGGTGCCCAAGAAGAATGTCGAGTATTATAAACCAAAAGAACCAACGTCATGGTTCAAATCAGTGTTAAGTTTACTCTGGTAGCGTTGCAAATGCCTTCCTATATACTCAAACGCGTACACAAAAGGATGTATAACCAAATTTATGGAATTTATGCACTCGCTTGCAGCGCACATGGTACTTAACTTTTATCAGTGGAAATTATTTTGAATCCTATTTTAATGCACATAAAACTCACAGTTGTTCGTAGGAAATAAGAACATATCGCGTTAGATATGTCACCATGTCAGTAATAATTTCCACTTATAAAAATCCTAAAATTACATTTACATACCGCCATGAAAAATATTAAAGTGATATAAAATATTAATAAATAGTAATTTGAAATAATACAGGGACAAGGGCGTGTACCTTTCAAACATACATATGTAACATTGATTAGATTGCTAGATGATCTACTTGTTAACAAACAATACTGAATATAGTAGTGAGGTAATCGTTATCAGTAATTACAAAAAAATATGTTATCTTAGCTTTATCAAATGCTGCGTCACCGTCTTGCTATCCATATATGTAAAAAGGCACATTGGAATTGTAATCACGATGTTTGTGTAATTATATTATCAAAGAAAAGCAAAATAAAAATGTTTTAAATGCTGAATGCGCAGGAGTTTAAGTGGTCACTTCGCCACCACGCTGCCGCACTGAGGGCTATGGGTTCGACCCCCATGGGACAACGCTTTGTGTAATCCTCAAATTGTAGTTCCGAGTTTGGGTGTAATTTGTGTCCGTTGTCTGAATGTTTGTAAAGTCCTCCGCGACACAGGAATTAACCCTAATAAGGCGTTTGTCTTTTATAAGAAAAAAAAATGTCACCTGTCATTTATCATCATGTCAATATTAGAGATGTGACTTTTTAAAATAACTATATTTATCTTTGAATTGTCAAAATATGAAATACAAAATACATATTACCATTTCACCTGTCGTTAACGTAGCCACATCTCGCCCAATTACGGAACTGAATTATATAAAAAACTCAAATACTCGAATATACCGAATTCCAAATCGTAAACGGATCAAGAAGCCATGGATAACGACGGACTTATAAAAAGATTATACTGACTAGTAAAGAGCATTCCCCAGCTACAGACCTTCTCTCTTCCTCTGACCCAAAAGCATCGGTTGACTAAATAAATCAATTAATTCTTTGTGTTCATCGGTAAGAACCTCTCTGATGGTCCCTGATTCTGACTGTTGGAACTGTCTCTCTGTTGATTCACAACCCTTTTCCTTCGCCTTAGTGCCCACAGACGAAGAGGAAGACCGAAGCAACATAGATAACTTAAAAAAGAGCAACACTATGGGCCCTGATAATATATCTAGCGCATTCCTGAAACGGTATCACCAAATCCTAGTCCCTCCTCTACACATATATTTGATCTTATGCTCAGTTCTGGAATCTTCCCGAATGAGTTTAAATTGGCCGACGTTATTCCTATCCATAAAAGTGCTGACACGGACTGTGTCAATAACTATAGACCTATATCTATACTTACTTCAATTTCAAAAATTGCCGAAAAGCTTTTGAACATGCGCCTCATGAACTACCTAGAGACCAAGCATCTTCTGTCGTGTTCTCAATTTAGGTTTAGGGCTGGTAGGTCAACAAACTGGACTGATCACATTGTTCGCAAACTTTATCAGAAGGTGACTTGAAGACTTGGTAAAGGGTTTTGACACGGTCCGTGTCCCACTCCTACTTTCTAAATTAGATGAAATGGGAATCAGAGGCATCCGACTTTAGTTTTTTAGGGAGTACCTAACAGGCAGGCACTAAAGGGTCAGGGTCGGTGATATAGTCGGCAATGATCTGCCGGTTGACTGCGGGGGGGCCCCAAGGTAGCGTTCTGGGACCTACGCTCTTCCTCACCTTCATCAGACCTGTGCAGTCTTCCCCTCATAAACGGAAATATAGTAACTTACGCTGACGGCACCGCTTTAATTTTTCATGGTGATTCTTGGGATGAAGCTTTTGTGGCCGCACCACGACCACGTGGCTTTAAGGAAATGGACTCAGTCTTAACGTTGGAAAAACAAAAAGCACTCATCTCAGCTCATAGCCTCCGACGTTAAAGACCTGGGAGTGGTATTAGACTCTTCCCTAAATTTTAATCACCACCTGGACCTACTTTCTTCCAGAACGCGGAAATTGCGACACAGCGGACGTACATGCTTTCAAAATGGTTTATTTGGCCCTCTGCCAATCAGTCGCAAGTTATTGTATCACCATGTGGGGCGGAGTATGTAAGAACAGCTTGATAAAATTAGAGAGAGCGCAAAGAGCACTCCTAATAAAGGTTAGTCGGTCCTTGCCGACTTTCTTTCTTTTTCCCACCAAAGACCTATACCAGCTAACCGCCGTCCTGACAGTGAGGCAACTGTTTGTTTTAGCCTAACTTTTGACCTGAATAGTGTTGCAAACAAGCGTCGAAACCATTCCATTTGTGATACTCTAAATGTTCACTGCATTCTCCTCGAGATTTTTAGGTTTCCTAGGACATTACTTATATAACAAAATGAATAATTGCATTTACTCAGTTTCACGCTTCAATTGCAAAAAGGTGGTGACAACTTGGCTCAAACCCTTGACTACAACGAGACCGAAAATCTTTTGCATATTATTGTCTAATTTGACGTCTAATTTGATGTATCTAATAACTTTACACCTTAGATAAATTATATTTTCTTCATTACACAAGACGGATTTTTCAAAACAACATTTAAAAGAAAAAAAATAACCCCCAGTTCCACAAATCTTAATTATTATATATAGGTATATATATATATATAAATTGCTGTATTATTAAACCTAAGTAGAATTTCTAAATTTAACTATCAATAAGTTAATTTACCCAAGTAGTAATTAATGACCCAAATTTCAGGACATTTGTAATAAAAAAAACATATTATTTGTTAGTTATCGTTATTACAATAAATAAGCCAAATTTGAACGAAATCAGACTTATGAACTGGTCTTAAGTTTATTTATTATTTGATTTGATGGTATCAAGATTGATAATAATGATAAATATATTTTTAATATGAAAAGAAAACAATACTTATATATTAAAGATATTATAATGTGAAGAAATCAGCTGCTTTTAATCTTGTTCGTTTAGCAACACTGATTTGTAGTAGATTATCTGTAAGATTGTTTTCCTCTGTGCCAGGTGTGTTGCAATTACTGGCTGTGTGAGTGCGCGGAGTTCTCGATTTGCCGACATTTGGTGTTGCCACTAATGGTCGCCTCGGTGTAGGTGTCCTCTTAGGTGTTGCATGTGACAAAATACCCATATCATTGGGAGTGAGCCTCAGTCGTGGAGACAGCAAATGTTTTGCTGCTAATTTTCTTGCTGCTGGTGACATACTCGCTAGACGTTCTGTGTTTGATCTGAAGCTGAAGAGAAATGTAGTATTTGTTAATAAACCATTAACAACAGTAAAATAAAAAAAAGTAGATATCGATAAGTATATATAGACATATCTAGTATTGCCATTAAAATTGTTACAAGATTTTTTTTTCTATTGCATAAGACATTTATTACTGTAATGTGTGTTAGTTTAATCATTAAAATAATAAGCATTAAAAATATATAACGCTCTTTCAAACTAATCTCCATTGGCTTTAATACAGTCGTTCAAACATTGCTGAAATTCTTCACTGCCAATTTTATGGATTGTTTTAGGGACTGCAAATTATTGTGGCGTTTAGAGCATGCCATACTCTCTGATTAAATTAATTAAGATCGGGGCTAGATGACGGCCAGTCTTCAGCAGTGATGAAGTCAGAAACTTTCGTTTCCAACCACGATTTGGTGGCTTGGTTCAGATTATGACCTGGTGCTGGGTCTTGCTGAAAGCTCCATTCTTGGTTATAGAACATGGTGTTGTTAAGAGGCTAAAAAAGGCGGCCAGATCTTTTTCTGTCGCAAATAGAGCAGGTTCCATTGTACCTATCGTTAGCCCGGTATATAAACATTCGTGCATTTAGATGCTCTAAGTATCCCCATATTTGTTTTTATTATAATTGGTTTCAACATCTACCCATCTACACATTTATCTTTCTCCCCGCTATTTCTACACAAAGCTTCTCTGGAAGGCATCTCTCTTAGCGTCAAGACCGCCCATGGTACTTACCGCTTTTTATTATGTATGTATTCATAATGTAGTGTACAATAATGGTTTATCTATCTATCTCTCTAAATGCCAGGAGATGAATAATATTTATGGGTATTGACAAAGTTATAGAGTTAGGTCGATCATTACAAGTACAGTCTGTTTTTAATTCAGGCAGAATAAAAACGGACGACTCTCATCATATTTTCGAGATGGCGAAATTTATAAACATAACAAAGTCATGCAGAGAAAACAAACTTTAAATAAAATTTGGTAGCACTTACACCTGTACACTCAATAAAGGCCTTTGTCCGTATTCCGCCAGCAATAAAATCTTATATTATTATTATGTCATAAATACAAAAGTTTATTTATATTAGTACCTTGGTGTTGGTGGTGCTATTCTTGGGGTGGTGGGTCTCCTCCGCTTGGCCACTTGTTCCGCAAGTTGCAAAGCGATGCGTTCGCGCACACCGCCTTCTAACATTCTATACGCCGCGCCCGCTCCCACACTGTACAATTTAAAGATACATTATTATATGTGTTCAATAAAATATTAATATTAAATATAAATAACATTCTAGTAGCGCGGGTTAAACACAGTGTTCAGCATTTCACTTCTTTTTATATTACTAAAGCTGCTTTTTGTACCATAAAGTTCAGGTTATTTTAAATTTATGGACTAAATTTATTATATATATTCAGTTGGAAAAAATAGGCGCTTGAGATGCCTCTGACTAACCCTTAGAAATATATGTATGAGTGTATGTCAGAGTGGTCCGATATTAGATTAAAAATAAAGTCAAGCAAATTTTGGGTGGTCAGAGGATTTACATGGAAAATTTAAAAGTAGCTGACTGTTCAAGCATGACTTAGTATCTTATTCATAGCATCGTAACTATCGTTGATCGTCAGCAATCACTGTACATATTGATTTTTCACCCGATTTTCTCTAGCTTCCAATTTTAAAATGCAAAGTGGCTACTTACGCTGGTAGGGGTGTGTCACCACCATCGAGGCGGAAGGGAGTGCCTTCTATCTCTCCCCAAGTCATGAGAGGAGACTGGTCGGGCCCGTCGCCGGGTCGCGGAGAGGGTGTGGACACAAACGAGTACTCGCCGCTGGCCTTCTCTGTCGATATACTCACGCCGTCGACGCCTATCTTGCCAGATACACTGGCATCCTAAAATATTTAATAATAATTTCAGTTGTGTATCCTCATCTATCGGATAAAGGCTATATAAAATGAAATCCAACGCAATAATATAAAATCTACATGCCACTAAGTTCGTTCTGCCTGGAGCTTTGGCAATTTCGCCTGCCGCAATAGTAAATAGCTCAAGTATAGTAATGCTGTTTTGTTATAAATCACTACAATTGTACTGGCGCTACCATATAATGATATAACTAATGGGCTGACTGGGGTAATAATATGGTTTCACAAGAAACCGAAAGTCAAACAATGTATGTCACAACAATGACAATGTGTGTATGTTGTATTTCGCCGAGTGAGTGAGGGTAACGGGCGCCCAATTCCCCGTCTCCTCCCAGCACACTTACGACTCTTGAGTTGCAGGTGTCCATGGGCAGCGTTTATCACTTATCATCAAGCGACCCGTCTGCTCGTTTGATCCCTAATACTATAAATATATATATATATATATATACATAAAAGACTTTTACCGTCTTCCTCTTTTGGGAGTTAAATAATAGTATGGCTAACATATTGATTTTTAATAGGCATAATTTATCCTATAGAGTAGGTTATACCACATGCTTACCTGACTTCTAGCAATAGCTGAAATAGCCTCTTTATTCTTGACGTGGTCGAAAGGTTCAACCTTGAGCCTCGTATTGTGGTGCACTAGCTCGGGTTTGGGAGGTGCGGTTTGTGACGTGGCGCCGTCTGGCACATACATTATGTAGTTTTTGGCTTTGTAACGCCATGTGTCCAACTGTCAAATAATATTTACAAAATTAGAATTTCTGATAATGCTTTTCATTCTTCTTGCTAACATAATTCTTTAATAATCACTACATATTAAAGAAACCTGCATACTAGAGAGGTTTTTAAAGGGTTGTAAAATCTGCCAACCTGGATTGGAAGTAATGTTGCACTTTGACCTACCTTCTCATAATGAGGGAAGGTCCAACTCGAACAGTTAGATGGAATGGAAAAACAGGTCTGATAGTGTGAGTAACAGTTTGGCAGATTTTACAACCCTTTAAAAACCTCTTAAGTATGCAGGGTTCTTACAATGTTAAAGAAACTAATCAACCATTTATAATACACACTGCAAAAATTTATAATAAAGGTAAAATCTATCTATCTCTAAAGCTGTGATGCTAAAAGATATATTTTGACAATCTAAATGTTGGCTTAGTGACATTGCTTGTTCTCACCTCATGGGGTCTCTCAGTCTGGTCTGCCTGCCGCTCTATAGAAGGTAAAGCGACAGCAGAGTCTGCCAGCACTGCTGACGACACTTCCGCCTCGAACTGTACTGCTAGTTTCGAAGACCGCTTCTTGTCCTCAAGTGCTATGACTCTGTCATAACTTGCATTGTCTTCACTTGTGTGACTTGACAGGAAGGAGTCTGAATATAAAAATAAGTATGTTTTGATTTAATGCATTAAAATTAGTGTCAAATCAGCAGTTTAGTTAGTTAAGTAGAAAAGTATGACAGCTCTACATACCCAATGAATGATTGTCTGTAATATCTTTGGTTTTCTCTTGTGATTTAGAAACATCATCTGGCTCGAGACTGTCTCTCCGCAAAGTTGATTCTGATGGAGTAAATGGTCTATCAGCATGTGGTGTATCAAAAGTAGCTGGGGAATTATCTGGAAAAAAAATTTTTAAAAAGTATTATAGGATATGAGGCATCAGAATAAATTATATAATCTGTTCATCAGCTGTGTGATTCTCAGTGGAGTAGAGTGGGGCCACTCCTCGTACTATAGGGTATCGTAAAAGGTGACTAAGGGTTGGACTGATATCTATGTGTCGCTGTATACAGTCATATAGTGCTAGGATCATGGCAATAAGCTTGCGGACTATTAAATAAATGGGAAAAAATAATGGTTGACAATAAGCGAGCCTACCTCTGCCTACTCTTTCAGGGATATTGGTGTGAGTCTATGTATGTGTGTATGTTATAATATGTAAGAGTACCAGGGAGGTAGTGCACTAGATGGGGTTTGTATCTGAAACCACTTTATTAAACTAGTATACCACTTTGAGTTGGTGCTACCTAGTTCATCAATTATTTTTATATTTGATGAAGTTGTTTACATTATTATTTCTAGATTAAAAGCCTTTGAAAATAAGATAGAGATAAGATAAATATAGTTACAAAAGCTTACATGGTTCTGTAGGAGGTCTGCTACCACTGTACTTTCTAGTGATTTCCCGTAGGCGGACATAGTCTTTGTTCTCAGTGGCTTCCAAAAATTCATTCTGTGCATTTAACTTCTCCAAATCAGGAAAAAAATCTCTTTGAATAATTTTTGATATGCCCTGAAAATGTTTACACCAGTATAAAACACAACATGTTTGCATAGAATAAAGAAATTTATCATCTACAACAAATGCACATGTGCCTAAAAATTAATAATAGAAACTTTACAGATTAACTCTTTTTCTACAGTTTCTGTCTGAAAATGAGGCACGTTAAGAGGCCACAATCTTATGGACGGTTTCTTGTAAAATATGTTTTAATATGTAACACAAAGTACAAACATCGACTTGTTTGCTTTCTAAGGATACGTGTTATTATTAATAAGTACGTAAGTTATTACAATTAATAAGTAGTAAGCAAAACCACACTTACCTCAACATAAACATCTTCATCTAGCACCTGAGTTTTCTTAATATTTTTTTGTTTAGGCACTTTTGGAACTTTAAAAATTGTACTCTCGTGTTTTAGCAGTTTCATGTTTTCTAACGCAGCAGCCCCAGGTTTTGAGATTTTATTATCATCCGACATAATGAATAACAACGCATGAAGATATATTTAAAATAATCTTACCCTGATCTATTTTCACAAAACAAAAACGCTTAGATGTACATTCATTATTTAGAAATCACAAGATTTTAGTAGACAAATAATTTGACATATGTCATAACACGAATTGACGTAAGTAAATTTAGGAATGAACTGTTAAAAACGTGACAGTCTGTTCGGAAAGAGAGCGGAGGTGAACAAGATTTAGTTTAGTTTAGTCCAGTAGTACTTCTTACCTTTTTGAGAACAATACTACATCGCGACCAAAGAGTATAAGAAACACTATGGTGCTAAACGACATTGTAGCCTAATTTAGACTTAATATATTTTTATTGAAATAAAAACTTAAAAAGGGTCGTTTAACTATCTTGCTTAACTTGATTGCGATTTCATTGATTTTGTGGTGGTTGGACAACAAGTGTGCCTTTGATTATACAATATATAGATTGCTTGTCAAATGCGCACAAACGTCCCAAAAAATATCAACCAACTGTTAGCCTCTAAGTTCTAAGCCGCAGCTCAATGCCGCTCGTGTCGCCTTGATGCCTCTATGTACAGTGCGTGCTAAGGAATTGACAGGAAACATGGATAAAATCAAGGTTTGCGCTTTTAAACTGTATGATGTAAAAATATCACTTATCATCGGTAAGTAACAAAAATACATCGTTTCTTTTCAGTGTTGCTGGATATTTTGTTCAATTGTACATGTCATTTTGTAGCCTAGTTGTTGTTTTATTTTATACTAACGATCACCCATCAATTTGTTAACGTGTGTGGATATTTGGAATAAAATATATATTACAGATATATAATAGAAATTTTATTCCAAATATCCATGGTCATCCAAATTCATTAATAAATACATATTTCTTACCTTAACTCTAGCAGAGGTCGTACTAACCGGACTGCACGCTGTCTTACAGGAGGGCCTTTCTTTTTCGTCGGAAAATACAAAAAAACAATATTCGTAATTAAAACTAAATAGTCGTTTATTTATTACAATGCTTACAAAATATCTAAATACTTATTCCTAATAATATGTTCAATTACTTATTTAGTTCGTCTTACTTTTATTTTTCTTTCTAATGTATTCTTTGATATAAAAGTCTGAGAACAGAAATAGAATAAATATATTGTGTGGCAGGAACACGAAAGAGATCCATTTGGGATATTCGCAGGATGGCTCGAACAACACGTGACCGAAATGAAGGATCAGCAACAGGAACTGCACCTGTTTAGGAAAAGTACGATTAAATACAGATTACTTCAAAGACATTAATTTATATTGATGGGTAGATGTTAATTTTAGTGGAATGGTGAGCTAAAACTATATACTATGCGATTGACTTGAGACTTCTCAAAAAGGACCTACTAAAAAGTAAGTAGGTATATACATACACTGACGCCTATATTTCGGAAAGGGTAAGCACATCAATGATCACGGTACGAAGTATTCTTTACGACCTATTCTCAGAGCTACCAAATATGCACAAAAAAAATCATAAGAATCAGTTAAGCCGTTTCGGAGAGGTTTGGCGACAAACACTGTGAGACGAGAATTTTATATATAACAAGATATGGCGGTTTGACAGTTGTCTTCTTATTTGAAACGCATTGTAATTATAAGCCTATTGGTGTTAACGTGTGTAAAAAAATATTTAATTTTTTATGATTAGGGATTTTTAAGAGAGTATCTTTTTAGTATTATATACTGTTTTATACAAAAAAATAAATAATAATGTCTTGATAAGGGTATAATAACGGTACCAGAGATGTATGTTGATGTATGTTTGTTTCATAATTGCCTCTTGTATCCTTACCAGAGGCTATAACACGCGAGTAAGCCAATCACTTATATTGCAACTTGCAAAGTGGACTTTGAAGACGCCTCTGCCTACTCCTACGGGGATATATGTAGGCGTGAGTGTATGTACATACGTACATTTATTATATGGCGTGACTGTGTGTGTGTAACCTATACAAGAACGCCAGTCTCAAAAATCATAGTCTATCGTTAATTTTTGAGACCGAGGGGAGACGTAGCTATTTGAGGTTGATAGGTTATGATAATGAAAATGCTAAAGTAAGTCTTACGATTTGAAGCTGTGTAATGTATTTTTTCCACCACTGGCGTACCCACTGCGGTCGCACGATGGAGATCAGGTAATAGGTATACATGACGGCGTGCACTGTCGAGTTGATGAAGCCCAACATGACGCCGTGGCCTCCTGTTAAATATAACATATTTATATAAATAATATTTTATTTGACGAGTATTTAATGCTAAGTCTAAAGGTGTCGGATGATTGTTATTCTTTCATGTAAGAACGACTGCATAAATGTGGATGACATTGGTACTCCTAATAAGTCATAATTCCTTCATTTCAGAATAATTACTCGTGTTGAAACATGAGTATATACAAGGTTATAAATCAATAATAATAACACTATAACTACAATACTAGTTAGTACTTAGTTTGTGACCAACATGAACACACGATATTATTTCTACCGTTGAATATGCATCCCACAAGCTATCTTATGCCCGTGTCTTGGACCGCCCTAAGAACGGGCATAAATTAGTTAATAATAATTATCTAGTGATATGTCTAACCCTAATAAGTAAATACTCCTTTCTACTAATCCATTACGAAATTATGCACGCATTAAGGTGTGCAGAATTTGGTCGATACAATTTATCTTTCAAATTTGCCTGTTAAAGTATGACAGACGAATTAGAATGATAGATTGTTGTTATTTACTACACAAATGTTATGTTGCAAAAATCCATTATTCATTGAAACATGCAATTTCTTTTAAAGGATTTTGAAGTTGTTTAGTTTTTCCCTAGTAATATAGAGGGGTGCCAGTGGCTAGTACAGCAAATGTACATATTTTATAAGTTGAATTATAAGGGATGAGCAAACTTGTTGCATTCGAGCCGTTTGATTAGCCGTGTGGAAGAGATCGCTTTGCGGAAAGGTTGACATGCTATGACCAAGCCTACTTTTTTGGGCCTAATTTAATTTAATAAAACATAAAATTGGAATATATTTCAGTTGTGATGTGATCGTGATGTAATGTCATTATTGCTTTTGCATTTGCCGTTTTCACTCTTCAATGCAAGCACGCAACATTACCTTTGCTTCAAATATTGTGCAACGAAGAACATAATTCTATATGTAATGGTTTTTGTGTTCAAGACCAATCACATAATGTATGCACACAAGTGAATATGAATTTATACTCTTTAGGTATGTTACGAACTTAAAATATTCACGTCATTGTTTTTAGTAGATATTTGTTAAATTTAACTTGCCCGATACCGAGTTGTAACTTCAAAATCCGTTATTTGATAAGTATTATTAATTTCCATTGTTCTAGTCTTGTTTCTACGGACACAGAAATCGAATCAGGTTTCCTCATCCAAGACTTGCGGTATCCCTTACCCCAAGTTCATTCGTTTATTTAAATCTCCGTTCCTTCTTTCTTTCTCGTCTTAAAAAGTCTACATCTCCAAAGCAACAATCTTTGAGGATGTAGACTTTTGCGTCAGGCAGACAACTGGCCGTAATAGAAACTAGCTAAAACTCTCATGCAATGCCGACCTCAAATACATTTGGGACAAGGGTAGGAAAATGATATTAACAAAATTATGTTCATCAAAATACCAAAAAAAACTGACCATGACCCCTGGTATATCTGAATTAATTTTGTAACAGCATAGACGTTTACAAAATGTTGATGAAGCTTTCACCAAATATAAGAAAAGGCTTTTGCTCTGTTAGTATGATGTATATTGACTTCAAATTTAGAAATGTTTTTTTAAATTTTGAAGTCAATTTTACGAACATTTTAGGGCCCAATTTGTTAAATATTTCGTTCATCGTTTCGTCAATTGCTGACGCACTCGTGCTGGACCATTGTGTGGCTTCAATCGGTTCGAGTCCGACACCTGCTCCGGCGAGGTGACGACCCGTGGGGGTTTAAACACAAAAAAATATGAAAATTACTGAAATATTACAGGTGATTTCTGAAGTGTATGATACACATTAGTATATCATCTAAATTATCAAAAGGTAAGTACGTGGTTCACACTGAAAGTTTCGAATTAGGAATTCTTTGGGAATCTGTAGACGTGTAATGAGTTTTTATGTCATTTGATTTTACGAATTGCAGTACATCGAAATTTATTTTAGTATAGAAAATTTTAGCTCAATGATTTATTACGTCTTGTTGTTGTCTTAAACAACAACACTGTTACGATAGACTTCGATTGACTTTCGACTGATTCGATCACTGATGATTCTCGAGAAGGACGTCCTTCTATGGCGTCTACTGAAGATAATATGAGTGCTGGGTTAATCGGCTAATGATAGAATCTGCTAGAAGGATTACATACCAAGAGATTAGGGTAATTTTAGGCATTGGTATGAGTCAAGTAAAAAAACCTTAGATGACCCATACACTAATAAAAAAATAGAAAAAAATAGAAATAGATTACCTTAACAAGTTATTACAATAAATAATATTCTATTACATACCTGGTACATATTTAGTGCCGACAAAACCAAGTAAACACATTCCTAAATGATGATATACATGTAGGAAGGAAACTTGGTTGAACTTCTTCCGTAGCACGAAAAATACCTGATAAAAAAAACACATTAAAATGTTGTCCACTACTTTTATAAATGTAGGATACGGAAGTAGAAACTAGCAGGTAAATATTTGTTTGTTTGTTCAAACAAACCCGCATTATTAATATTTCTTGCGTCGCGAGGGACTTCCCAAATATACAAACAACGGACACAAAAAGCACTTACACTCGGCATAACTATTTATTAATCACACATTTTTTTTATCCCGTGTGGAAATTAAACCAAAAAACCTCTATCTACAAAGTACGGGCCGTGGGCCAAATGCGACGTCAGTCTCAACAATCCGGCGTGCGACAGCTACTGGCTAATTGCTAATATTGATGCTGTGATATGTTGAATAAAAAAACGCAGTTTCATAATAAATCTGTTTTATTCACTAGCTAATTATTTACTAGAATAGTAAACGCGATTGGAACTGCGGGGTGCGGGAACTCTTGTAAAAAACATTAATGAGATTTATGTAAATGTGATTTTCCACCGACAATAGTTTGTGGTTGTGTATCAATTTTACTTGTACCAATAATTAAAAGGGATTTAAGATGCTCATCGCTTAAGTTAGATCTATCAATATTCTTTGTGTACTTCATTTAGGAGAATATTTTCTAACACAAGTCAGTAGTATTAAACGTAGAAAGCAGCCCACGAACAAATTTATGCAAATTATGCAAGATGACTTTGGATATTTGTTCTTAACTGTAAATCGATATTTTCCTTTTGAAGTTAAAAAAATCGCTGAATTACTTCTCCGCAACTAAGAAAGTGTATGGCAGTATGATATGGCAAGTCATGTTCTCCAATTTTCGGTAGAAATTAACAATTTATATGACTGGTTTTACAACTTCAGACATATTATGAATGATACAATGTATCTTAAAATACAGCCATTGAAACAGGTGCAACACGTTTTTTTGCCAGCTTGAGTTGTAATAGATTTCAAGTTCTTCCATCCAAGGTTATTTTTATTAATAGCATTTTGAACTCCCTTAAAAATATCTGCCCCAGTAGTCGTACCGTGAATACTATCAATATCTAGAAGTTCTTCATACATTTAATAGCTTTTATCTACTCCTCGAACAAAATTTTGTCAGAATGTTGATGTTGAGATGATATATTTTCTGCAATATCGTCTACTCTTCAAGCCAGTGTTTGCTGATAAATTGATAGTTTCAAATAAATTTACCTTCTTTTTTTTATATATCATAGGGGGACAAGCGAGCAAACGGATCACCTGAACTTTCGTCGCCCATGAACACTTGCAACTTGTCGAGAGAGCTGTCCGCCTTTTCGGGTAACAGAAAGGGAGAGGAGGAAAGAGTGGATGGGCAAATGGGGAGGAGAAAGAGCAAAAGGGTTTGGGCCTTCGATAACCTCACTCAAAGCTTCAAAATCTTCGTTTTTTGTTTCCTTTCATAAAGCATTTTTATATTTTATTCTTTGAGAATAGCCATGGTTTCATTGCAAATCAAACGCAATTATATATACTATAATTATAATAAGGCGCCTAGCCTTATTATCGGACTCAATGACAAAATATTTAAAGTTCCATTGATCATTGAATGTTCTGCATTCACTGTCTATTTTTTGCTTCTTTTCCATGTTAATAAGTCATTCATAAAACAAAAAATCAAATCAAAAGACTGTTACGTACTGGCGTTGCGATGGACGTTTTGAAGATATCTTTAAATTAAACGGGCTTACAAACTACTTTATTTCACAACAGACATTCGCTCCCTTCGTCTTCCCTATGCAGAATAACTTGTTATAGTTTTCGTGTGATGTATTGCTGCTGGCCGCAGATGGCCTCGACAACCTTGCACGGACTTTCGGTGAGCGCTGAGGGCTCTCAACCGGTTAACTTGGTGTGGAGCCGCTAACCTATTTATACTAATTACTGCCATTTCAAAGTGAGTAGACTGAGACTACAACAGAACTTTTTGAATCAACGAGATTATTTACAAATGTTTAATACTACTGACGCCACCTGTTAGTAATATATGTTAGTATTAAATCGCAATGAAAATACAGTCAACACAATTTTCAATGTACGTAGATTTTGTGATAGTAATACAGTTATTTTAGACTTTATTTATGCTATTTTATATTATTCTTCTATTAGTACTATGAAATGATATAATGAGTGGCCTATTGACTGACCTAAAACCAGAGTCGTGGGTTCGATTCCCACCCAAGACAAATGATTGTGTGACAAGCATGGTAATTTGTTCTATCTCTGGGTGTTATTTATCTATTGTTTGTTAAAAATATATGTCATAATGACAAGTATAAAGTACCGTAGTAGGTATAAGTCCCTACTTTATATCTTCCATAGAGTTAATGTTGAAGTAAGTTAGGGAGTAAGATATATAGGATATCACTGTATGTATCTCATTTAAAGGTTTACAATTAACATATTTGTAAACCTTTAGGTTAACTATTAGGTTTACAATTAAGATATGATATATAACTAAATAAATATTTAAATTGAAGTTTGGTTTTTTCAGATAACTAGTACCTAGATTTTACTTGATAATGATATGATGATTTGAGCGTGGTAATAACATTAGAATGATGAAATAACGTAGCAGGTGTTAGTCATTACATCTATGTTGTAATTCTTTTAAATTTACTATGCTCATTGCAATACTATGCAGCTATTAAACGCTTTGTCGGAACTTCTGGGTGTTGAGAAATGTAAGTTTATTTATAGCGCTACGAAACAGCACAAATGCGTGTATGTATGAATAATGCCTAATGTCACTGCTTATTGATTTATCGCACTATATGCCACACAACATTATCAATCTACGTACATAGGTAAGAAAAGGTTTTACGCAATTTGCCAAATAAATTAAATTTGGAAACCTAATGACACACATAATCACATTCTTACAAATTACAAAGATAGGTTTTGGATGATAAAGATTTTGGCAATAAGTAAGTATATTTAATATTTTTTTTTAATAAGTAAGCATATTTTTTTCTTGACCCTGAATTTTTAAACATAAGCTTATCGCCGTCCACTGATTTATTGATTGTTGGTAGTTCAAGTGGCTGCAGTTGGTTCAAGTAGACTATAAATAATTTCTGGAAATTACTCCTAATTTTACCATTTAATTTAGATAAATACATACACACATACATTACGTTAGTGGGACTAAATTACGAAAAGCGAAATGTGAGTGATGGATACTCCTTTCTGTTGCTTGCTGTTTGCAGATAAGTAAGTACCCTAAGTTAATATTATAAAAGCGAAAATAGGTTGGTTGGTTAATTTTATGTTTCCTACGTTTTCACGCTTGCTTTTTAAACAATTATTATGTAAACACAAAAATAAAGCTTTTACACAAGTAGAGCTGGATTCGATTAGATAATTCAATTTTCGCATGTATGTGGGAATATAAGCAATAGCTTACATAATATATGAATTATATAATAAAATTTTACCGTGTCCAAGAGGTCGACGATCTTTATCATGTAGTATAGCCATACTCTGCTGACGACAGTTCTTTCAAGTTCCGTGTCTTCATATATGATCTTCTGACACCACAAGCTGTATTGGCCGCTCAGGTACAGTTTTGTTAAACACTACAAATAATTAGATACAATGTTAAATACCTATGGAAACTTGAAAGTACCTAAAAACTAAGTATTTATTGTGCGTCCTGCAACTCGCTTAAATACATATGCTACTGCTACATTTTTAAATAGTGATTTAATTATTTTTCAAACATAATATTATTATTATTTTATTGAAGCCTTTTTATGGCTTTCATTTTATCATATATATATCTAACAAGTGGTTTGGCGAACAGAACATTTAGCTGTAAAAGATGTATTGAAGTTTATTTGTTGTATTTATGTCTTACTAGATTATTTTGAGCACTTAGACCAAACTTTGGAATATTAATGAACATAATTTAAATTAAATATAATCTTAATTTTTATGATGAGCATCATAAATCGTAAACACAATAAAGAAAAACACCTTAGTCAAAGTGTTCTTAAAATATGCACGGTTACAATATTGCTTTGCAAGTTGCAACTCTAATCGGCCGCGGTGTGGATAATGAAATGTTCTAAAGCTGTCAAGTTCAATAATTACGCAAACGGTTGCAGTGAACCCGCTAGCTAGGCCTAACGCATCCTTTACCTTGGCTCAATAATATAATTGTTGTTTCCCGCTTTTCACGATTTGTAATTTACTCTTTTGTAAGCGGATTTCTAACGCTGTTGAGTAAATGAGTTTACCTAATTTGCGTTGAAACTTCATTGGAATAGTGAATTAATTTACATTAAATTTATTTACTTCTCTATTCACAACCGGTCACTGAACCTGTGTTGTCGCCCGGAGTACGCGTCATCTCCTTACTGAAGACGACAACAAACAGACTAAATCTTAGGGTGCTCTGCAACAGGGTCCTAATGTCTATATCGAAGGGGTCAATCGAGGGACGTTGATTGTTTTTTGCACTCCCCGGCGTTTGGTGCTTTCAGATGAGAAAGAATTAGTTCTCTCCCATTGCCAATCCGACGCGGATATAACATACATACATCATTTTCTTGAAAACAAGACATCGGAATTTATAACGCTTACCATAAAATATATTCTTTTTATCAAAAATGACCCGAACACAACGCCAATATTAAGAGTTTATCAATTTTTTTTTACATTATTCCAAAAATAACCACATAAAAAATTGTGATTGACTTGATGAAGAATTCTGAATTCCGCATGTAGGATAATGTTTAGACAATGTTCCCATATTGAAGCTACAGCAAAGATAGGTCAAAGACGAGAGCAATTTCTAAACCACCATTTGCATTTTATTAAGAAGCCTCTTATAGCATTTTGTCTGAAAAGTCTCAGTCATATTTTAATTAATATCATAATCAATAATAGCTCAATTAATGAAATTGCAAGAGTATCTAAAACAGAATTTTGCCCAAAAAAATTTAGCCTAAGCTTCAAGATTTTAAAATAAAAAGGTTTTATTTGGTATTATTTTTTCTAAGGATTAATGTACAAATAGATTAATGCAGAAATAGTGTACACAAAAGTGTATACTTAAACATATATATGTATATATATTTATATATATGTATATATATACACTATTTCTTAATTTTAATTTTCTTATTTTTAAGTATATATATATATACATATATACTTAAACAAACTTGTGACGTTTCCTTCAATTTATGTAATTCAATTCGATAATATTGTAATAGCTCAAGAACTATTGTACACAAAGCTGTGACTCTTGAGTTGCGGGTGTCCATGGGCGGCGGTGGTCATTTACCATCAGGTGACCCGTCAGCTCGTTTGTCCCTTATCGCATAAAAAAAAAATACTCAAATAAATAAGTTTGAAGTATTATTTGTTCCTTTCATTAATTTGTATTATTTTATTTTCATATTAATATGAATGCTAACTATTAAATATAGCTTTTAATGAAAAAGGGTTTAATTAAAAATATACCACTTACTTCCGCTGTGAGGTATCCTGATAAAAATATTTGTATAATATTGTAAACTATTATAAGTTTCTTGAGGTTAAATGGCTGCCGTTTGGCCATGAAGGCTGGGCCCCATGACATAACAAACCTATGGTACACGTACAGTATCCCTAAGATCGGGATCGGATTGCCAACGAGCATAAATTTACTTGTCCGAGGATCTGGAAATAATGCAACGTTTACATAAGATAATTTCAGTTGTAGATCGCGAAACGGAACATTATTTTAAGGTGAGAAAACTAGATTGTACATCGGTACATCCTCGGTTTTCTAATTGGAGTTTGGTGAGACAATATTTGTTATTCCTTCAAGCTGATATGCTATATTTTGGAAATGGCATACCGTTAAATGGTATCCGGGATTTAATATACGAAAATGTGTGTGCCTGTGTCGCCAGTTGAGATAATCATGAAAAAACTGTTTGTTATTTGATGTCTATGAGATTTCTACACTCAGTTGTGACATATTTTTCGAATTAACAGTTGCGGTATTCCCTGCCTGGATCTCGGTTTCTGTGCAATCCTGATAGTAGTGAAGGCGTAATGGCGTAATCACAAACTTTTAAATGAAATAAATCAAAGAGTAGTCTGCTTCCGCATAGACCCCGGTTTGCGTTCGCATTTGTGTCAATCAGGAATTTATTTAATATACATAATAATAATAACATACAACACAAATTAAATTCAAACACAAAACAAATCCGCATGTTTATCACACAAATATCTGTCCTTGGTGGGAATCAAACCCAACCTCTAGGTTAGCAGTAAGGATCACGAACCACTAGACCAAAAGGCCAGTATATCTGTGTTATTGTTTTGAAATCTTTCAATCCACCGTTTCAGGTAGTCAAACTGGTTAGCACTCGAATTTTGTATTTATAATATTAAATACTACGCTAATATCATGCGAATAGAATATATACATATATTATTATTTGCATATAATAACATAACACATTGTTATACATATCAATACCATGTCAGTTACCTGCCAAATCTTCATTTACGTAGTGGTAATAATTTGTTATGTTGCCTATCAGTGTCCCCATGACTGCTTTTGTGGTCGCTGAAATGAAAATGAAAACAGAGATACAGTAATCAGTTACAATATACGCAACAGTATATTTACAATGTATTTTTGTGGCGCCACTACTTCATGTAGGTATTATATTTAAATATACGGGATAGTAGGTGCTCCAGGTTTGTTTTTTTTTTTTATGAGATAGGGGGCAAACGAGCAGACGAGTCACCTGATGGTAAGTGACTACCGCCGCCCATGGACACCCGCAACTCAAGAGTCACAAGTGCGTTGCCGGCCTTTTAGGTAGGAGTACGCTCTTTTCTTGAAGGTTTGAAGGTCGTATTGGTTCAGGAATACGGCAGGCGACAATTTGTTCCATAAGCTGGTTGTGCGAGGCAAAAAGCTTCTGGAGAAGCGCACAGTGGTGGAGTGCCAATCGTCCAGGTGATGGGGATGGATATTTTGTCGCGTAGGACGATGGCGGTAACCAGCAGCCGGTATAAGTCCGAACAATTCCTCTGAACACTCCCCATGATTCAAGCGATAGAGGATGCAGAGTGAAGCTACATCTCTACGCAACGCCAAGGTGTCAAGTCGATCAGAAATATCTTGGCAGTCGATGATGCGAGTCGCTCTCCGTTGAATGCGGTCAAGAGGGAGAAGTTGGTACTGGAGTGCACCTGCATAGAGATGAGAACAGTATTCCATGTGCGGCCGAACCTGCCCCTTATAAAGTTGCAGGCAGTGGGCCGGAGTAAAATACTGTCTCGGTCTGTTCATCACACCAAGCTTCTTCGAGGCTAATATGGCCTTACTCTCTAAGTGACCGAGAAACTGGACTTCGCTTGATATATCGACGCCAAGGATTCCGATACTGGCTGATGCAGTTAGGGAAGTGCTCTCAAATTGAGGTGATACGACCAATGGCATCTTTTTAGCGGTGAACGCGCAAACCTGTGTCTTCGTGGGGTTAAACTGGACTAGGTTAAGTCGACCCCAATCTGAAACTTTTGATAAAGAAGTTTCGATTTCAGACATAAGTTTGGATGGAAGATTTGGTGGAGGCCTTCGTCCAGCATTTGACGGCGATAGTCTGGTGATGACGATGATATGCAATTGCGAGTGTTTCTACATACATGTGTGTTATATTACGCTTGTGGCATTGATGGGGTTGGCAGAGGCGTTTAAACGTCAACATTTTGAGTGCTATAAATTATTACCGAGACTAAGTATACTTGTGTATACTATAATATTAAACCAGTTTACCCGATCTGCTTAAAAAGGAGTGCAATGTTTTTAAGCGTTCATTTATGTATGTAACTTCTGAATGACTTAACAGATTTGAATGTACAGGGTATAGTTACAATTCTTACCTCAAAAAATTCAATATTACGGCTGTCCGGCACGGAATAAAATTTTTATTCGGCGGAGCAATAAGTTCTAGGTTTGTTCGAATGTTGTTTATTATAATTATTTTTCTTTAAAGAAACTGTCGCATGATTCCTGTGTTGAGGAATGCAAATAGCAAACATACACACAACGGACTCAATGAAGACTAATAATAGGTACTTGAGAACTATTTGCGGACCACAAATTTTGTTGTCCGATGTGTGAATCAAACACACGGTCGTTGCGGTCGATTTCAAAAGAAGTGTTTGGAACATGCGGACACTGCTTTAAACATTTGAAATAGATGCGAAGGCCACTGATTGATTGTTATAAAAATTTTAATAATCTTAAAAAAATCTCGAATTTCTTTAAAAATACAATACCAAAAATGTGATTGTGTTAGATATTAGCATAATGATAATACGTGCATATGCTGTATGTACTTATATAATATATGTATTTTGAGAGCACTGTACCACACCTACGACGCCGCAATAGTGAAGTGTGTATTGTAGTTTGTACTGTAGTGACAGTATCTTTGAACTTAGAATATAATGTCAGAATATAATGGAAGAACTTAGAATATAATGGAACTAGTCGGGCATCCCCGAAATACAGATGTGAATAAAGCCGTTGATTTAAATAAATAAAAATTGATTTTGTGACTATTACATAGTATGTATATTCGCGAAATATTATTTTTCCACATGCATATGTGGCCACCCTAACTATTTAAATACGGCCTGAATGACCTTGAGCGTTCCCTTGAGAAGAAGAACCTTGCAAAGATTCTTAAACGATTTCAAATATTTTGTTGCTTATTTTATTTTTGGGCGCTAAAACATCTCAATAAATTTAAGACTCGACTAAATATCCCTAAATGCAACAAATGACACAGAAAAAAATATAAAATTGCCGATTAAATTAGAAAACTTACAGTAGACAAATTTGTTTTATTTTATCTGTTTCAAATTTTCGTAGAAAAAGGATCTACAAAAAATTATTTAAACCTAAATCGATTTAATGAAATAACTTTATTTTGCTTAATTTATACACTAAAGTAAATTAAACAACTAGAACGATATTAAAATCAGGTGCCAAAAGAATTAGAGGTCATTTTAAATAACTTACTGAGTTCCAGTCAAATTTCGACATCTTGACGGCTACTACTAATTATATTAATTAATAATTTAGAATCTAAAAACGCGCTACTTCCCCTAGTATTCGACATACTAGAAATCATCAGAATATTGTTACTAATTTATTGAACTCATCAAAGCGAATAATACTTATGAGCAAAATCTCGAGAGCTTTACTAGTAGTGATTGAAGAGTTCCAATATCAATCTCCTGGCTCCATCAAATCCATCATCAGATCACCTCCAAGATACTCAATGATAGTAATGTCATCCACTACTACTACGAAATACATATGTATTTACAAAGTTTTCGACAATACGACAATTAGTAGGCCGAGATTAACTTACAAACAACCTATGGAGAATAACTCAAAAGACACTCATGTTCAATTTTTTTTATACAATTTGCTAATAAGCGGAATAAAATATAAGGACGATCCATCACATTGTTCTAAAATATAAACAATCGCGAAAACATAATGCAAAACTATTCACAGATGTATATCCTTTGCCTTTATTAGGAATTATATTTTTAATAATAAATCAAAATATCATTTAATGTTTCACGTGATACTTTTCTTCTGACTGTGACGCGTAGAACGTGGATTTTTTGCTCCAAAATGTAATGTCAATTACATTTTCTCAAACCCATCAAGTAGATTATCAATTCAAATATACCTATACACACAACTTTTTCGTATTAATTAGTATTTTTAAAGCATTTGGGGTCGCTGATTTCTTGAATGATTTCTTGTTTAGTACCAACGTCAGATAAATATATGTTTAATGTAGGTACCCACATATGTACATACAGCGATAATTATTATTGTGTAAAAGATTATAATTATAGTTTGACCTTCTGAAGGTAACAAATACCTTACAATTACAAACTTCATTATGTTACGGCAATAGCAAGATTGTATACACAACCGCTTAGAAAATAGAGGTTGTTATTTGTTCGTACGAAGGCGTTGCTATAGTCACATTGTCACCGACTACATTTTGTAATGCAGTGAGGTTTTACATATTTTTAATAAATATACTTGTTTATTGCATATAGTTGAACTGATTTCTTGACTTGGAATGATGAACTGAATTTATTCATTTATTGGGATCTCTTACGAAGCATAAACGTAACGTGTTTATTTACATACAATTGCGTTTTCAATTCGTGCTTCTTCCATTATAAGAGGTCACATCATTCAATCAATGTAGTCATCAAACGCACTAACTTTAACGGAGTTTAAACAATATCAAAACAATAATAAAGAAAGCAGTTAAATACATACACAATAAAAATATACAATCGAGCCAAAATAAGTACAATAATAATACAATCAATAAAGTCAATTAAAAAAAGTCTGGCTTGCAACATCGTATAAAATTAACAAAAAATAAACAAATGAATACAAAAAATGGTCGATGTAAAGCGGTAAAGCGGCCAATCTCACCCCTGATCATTTTAAATCCCTAAATGTAGCCCTGAGAGGTTGAATACGAACCATTTAAACCTAATTTGTTTTAGACAATTTAGACGAAGTGTGACAATTTTTTATAGTATGTATTATTTCTTTTTTTTATATATATATATAGGGTGACAGACGGGTCACCACATGGACAATAGACAAATTTGTTTTATTTTATCTTGTAAGTGACAACCGCCGTCTATGGACACCTGCAACTCAAGAGTCGTAAGTGCACTGCCCGCCTTTGAGTGTGATGAGGAATGGGAAATGCAGTGATGGGAAAAAAGAGAGATTGGGGATGAGGAGATTGAAAAGAGGAGAGGGGAGATGAGGGAAGAGGAAAGAGGAGAGGGGGAGGTGGGCCTCCGGAAACTTTACTAAATTCGGAAAATGCAACGTAAGCGCTGCTTCACAACCGGTTTTTTAATTCAGCCCATTCGTGCCTAAGCATAGCTCTACATTTTGTTTTGTTTTTGATGACAAAACCCATAATTTTGCAATTAGTTGCCATTAGGCCAGTTTGAAAGATAAATCATTTAGTTATAATTTTATTTTATTCAAGTAACGTGTAAACAATCTAATTAAACATGACTGAGGCATTTGTGTTGTGAGACACTATTTTTACACATATTTGAAGTCTATCATTTTTAAGATTTAAAAAAGCTGTTTTTGACGGCATTAAATAAAAACACGGATGCTTCTTTTTTATTCAAATATTTTGAAAAACATGCCTGTTTATTGTTATTTCTTTTGAGGTGTTAACTACGCGGATAGCTGAGAAGTTATTGAAGTTAGGATCTACAAATCAACTTGCCAACATGCGTGTTATTAATATGCAAATTTGGTATTTAAATTTAAACTTTAAATAAGGTAGATCCCGTGAGAGGATCGTGAGATATGGGGCCTATGTATATCATTATTTTTATTATGTAACGTATATCATAATCAGACAAAAAGGAGTGCAAGTGTATTGTGGATTTATAAACAAATTGTGGTCAAAGTTTATGTACTTGTGGTCAAAGTACAAAAACTTTTAACACGATAGAGCAGTGCAGAAACATTGTCTCCTATATCTGTCACCGATTTACTTTATTTTGGTTAAGTAGATTGACGAGTTTTAGTGATATCGATAAAAACTTGAATCAGATAAATATTTTGACCTATCATGAATCGGTATATCTTACAGTTGAAGTTAAACTGGTCAGGGAAATAAAATAAGACATTCAAAAGTTTTTCCTGATCGGGCACGTATTCTGAGGTTACTGTCTTTAGAACCCTAATCACCGGTAGCTTGTTCGCTATATACGATACCGGTTAGACATTGTTTCTTATGTTTTTTAATATATATTTGAAAACGTAATTTTTATATTTATTTCAGTTCATGAAGAGAGAAATTAATAATACCTATTAGTTTAAAATAATATGTAAAGAAATTCGCTAACACACAGGACCCGGAAGGCATTTTTTTTAGAAATTCATATACTGAAATGAAAATATACAAAGCGCTACTAATATTTTCTTATAAAAAAAGGCTAACAGAATACTGACCATTTCATTGCAAAAGTGCCTTTAGTTTTGACCCGCAGTATGTCAGTCGGAGAACCCCAGACTACTATAGCATAACAAATAATGGGGCAAGCATGTGCATGGTATACCTACCATAAGTGATGGTTGTTTATTTACTTTCTTCTTTTTTTGTGGGATAGAATTGATTCGAAAGCCGATCCAAACTTGTGTCTGAAATCGAAACTTCTTTATCAAAAGTTTCAGATTGGGGTCGACTTAACCTAGTCCAATTTAACCCCACGAAGACACAGGTTTGCGCGTTCACCGCTAAAAAGATGCCATTGGTCGTATCACCTCAATTTGAGAGCACTTCCCTAACTGCATCAGCCAGTATCGGAATCCTTGGCGTCGATATATCAAGCGAAGTCCAGTTTCGCGGTCACTTAGAGAGTAAGGCCATATTAGCCTCGAAGAAGCTTGGTGTGCTAAACAGATCGAGACAGTATTTTACTCCGGCCCACCGCCTGCAACTTTATAAGGCGCAGGTTCGGCCGCACATGGAATACTGTTCTCATCTCTATGCAGGTGCACCCCAGTACCAACTTCTGCCTCTTGACCGCATTCAACAGGGAGCGACTCGCATCATCGACTGCCAAGATATTTCTGATCGACTTGACACCTTGGCGTTGCGTAGAGATGTAGCTTCACTCTGCATCCTCTATCGCTTGTATCATGGGGAGTGTTCAGAGGAATTGTTCGGACTTATACCGGCTGCTGGTTTCCGCCATCGTCCTACGCGACAAAATATCCATCCCCATCACCTGGACGATTGGCACTCCACCACTGTGCGCTTCTCCAGAAGCTTTTTGCCTCGCACAACCAGCTTATGGAACAAATTGTAGCCTGCCGTATTTCCGAACCGATACGACCTTCAAACCTTCAAGAAGAGAGCGTACCTCTACCTAAAAGGCCGGCAACGCACTTGTGACTCTTGAGTTGCGGGTGTCCATGGGCGGCGGTAGTCACTTACCATCAGGTGACCCGTCTGCTCGTTTGCCCCCTATCTCATAAAAAAAAAAAAAAAACATTGCAGGATGTCACGTCTATCAGTGGACAGCAGTAGGCTAATTAAAAATATTTGTATTGTTTAAGTTATACCTTTAACAGAATCCTCTTTAAACATTATAATATAATAGTAAAAGAAGTTATTTCGAAAGTGACACCAGTATAAAAATCTCAATGACACTGAGAAGGAAGAGGAAGTTTTATAATTTCACATGATGACGACAAAAAGAAAAAAACCTTGGAAATTGAAATGTACAACATTCAAAATAATTAGTGTAATTTAAGGTGAGATTGTTCTACAAATTATAGTGCACAGGCGCAGTGACGGATTAAGGCTTAGGCCCGCGAGGCCCTAGCTAGAAAGGCAAATTTTAAGGCGCCAGCATTTTGGAGGTGGTTAGAATTTGAAATCAACTTTGTTTTTTTATCTATTGTAAGATATATCAATATATACACACACAAAATAGGATGACAATATTTAAAGGGTAGTTTTTTTTTAATTTTAATATATCTAAAAAATATTTACAAAATAAAAACTGTAAAAACCAAAATTCAACGTTTGTTTGATGATCATTATGAAACGAAAAATTAATAAAAACATTTAATTATACATTTATAAGATAATTCATATATTTTTAAGTATGCTTGATTTGTTGCAGCTTACGCCATAATACTCGTATAGGTTTTTTGTTGATTAATTACGTAAATTTGGTTTATTGCAAATTTAGCGTGTTTGCTACATGTACATACGAGTATATAAGGACGCAATAACTTATGCCTCTGGCGCCATCGAACTTGAATACGTCACAGTTGTTGCTGAGAGTAATATTATCTATAAAAATAATATTTGAAATGCGAAAGTAACTTCATCTTTTCATCTGTTACCTTTTCATGGTTACACGGCTTAACAGATTTTCATTAAATTTCGTATACGGGTACTTCGAACGCTTTGGAAGTAATATAAATTAGAGCTTGGACTTTCCGCATGCGACACCGACTTTCTTAAGCTCCGTTCATTCCCATCCGTATGATCAATATGCGCTTTTTATTTTATATTATAGGGAGCAGACGAACAGACGGGTCACCTGATGGTAAGTGACAACCGCCGTCCATGGACACCTGCAACTGGAGAGTCTTAAGTGCGCTGCCCGCCTTTGAGGGTGAAGAGGGATGAGCGTATGCGGGAAGGGGAAAGATACGGTGATGAGGAGATGGGAAAAGGGGCAGGAGGTCAGGGGAGAGGAATAAGTAGAGGGGAGTTGGGCCACGGGAACCTCACTAATTTTGGGAATATGCAACGCACGTGTTGTGCTTCACAACCGGTTTTCTGAGAGGCCGTGGTATCGTACCGGTCGAGCCAGCCCATCCGTGCCCAATTTTTCCATCTTCGTTTCACTTTAGTATAGTCTAATAGTAGTAGTAGGTTGGTTACCAGCAAAATGTTGGTGCTTAGTCACCTCTGCTAAACATATCCAGCAATGAATGTATGTTGAGGAACCGCTTTAAAATAAAATATATGTCATTATATTTCTTGCTGAGGAGCGATGGCAGCCATTTAAAATAGTAAAAAAAAACATTTTAAATAAATAACTATGTAAGTACTAATATGTCAGTATATAAAAAAATATGTAATTCATAAGTAACGTGTTCTAACTGGTTCCCTATTAATAATTCGTGTCGTATGCTACCAAAGAATAATTGTGATTCTTCATTATTATAAATATTTGTGTTTGGTGAAAAACCTCACCAACTTAACTTTACAGTCATTATCATAAAACTTTAATAAATCCATATTAATAAAGCAGAGGAGTTTCTAGAGATAGAGATCCTATTACTTAGACTCCGCTGTCCGGCTGTATGTCTGACCGTCACGAACTTGTATCTCTTAAACCGTGATAGTTAGACAGTTGAAATTTTCACTGATAATGTATTTCTGTAGCCGCTATAAAAACAAAAAGTAAAAACAGAATAAAATTAATATTCCGATATTGATAACGGCAACAGGTAGACTCTTGAAATATTCACAGAATATTTAGTTATATATTCATTTTAAAAATATATAATTTAATTAAAACAATTTAAATATTTAAGGGTGGCTCCCATACAACAAACGGGATTTTTTTGCCGTTTTTATATACAATGGTATGGAACCCTTCGTGCGCGAGTCCATTCCCATCATTGGGCCAGTTTTTTGTCTTTTCGTTTGTCTATCAATCTGATTTAAATCATTTTTTTTAGTGCCGGACAGAGTACCTATTTCTTGAGAAATCACTTAGTGACTATTAGGAGCGTATCAAGGTGTGCTTATACGCACTTCAACCTGCAGAAAACAGCTATTTATGTATTTATTACACTAATTACCAAGTATTAAATTACAAATATTTTTGTTTTAATGTATTCCAGTTACCAGTAGATACAAAGCTAGGACAAAATAAACAGTATAATTTATAAAAGTCAAAGTTAAAAACTTTATTTAAAGCGTAGAATACGTCTCGTACGAATGTAAAAACTAGCTACGTATTACCCTCTATAAGATATGTACATTTTAATGTGGTGGTATTTAAATATTGTATAAATTTTAATGTAAGCCCTTCCACTTTGTTCAGAACTCATCATATTGTAACACGTATTCATGTTTTTAACCTCTCATTCCTTTAAGCTTACGTTTAATATAACTTCTTATAATGCTTATATTAGCTTCTATTGTGACTAATACTATGTACTTAAACAAATGTTGGAAGTCAATTTCAACGTACTTCTAAATAAAACTTTGTATGTAAATGTACTTTGGATGACAATACTATAATATTCATGATCTTGGAGTCAGAAGTTGGATGGTGAAACTCAGTGGCTACTCGAGTAAACCCCCTCGAGTTTGGCTCATTTGGTATATCTGAGTCGAATACTTACATTATACTGCGTAACAAAGTGTGACTTTTTGTTTCTAAAACTAGGTCGGAGGCGGTATAAGCAAAACGTAGGTAAATGTACTTTTGGCTTGGGCAAGTCAAATTGTTTTTAACTTTTACCTTAGTTAAAAAAAGTAGTGGGTGAAATCTAGAAGCAAATTCGAGAAAATCCCGGATTTAACGGAAACTTAATTATTAACCATTCATTTGGTGACCGTAAACTATCTAAGAAATAAGTTGACGATACATAAATATGAGTAGGTAGCTATATGATAAACGTAACTTATAAAAAAATATACTGTGTAATGTTTTTACCTAATTAGTTACCTAATTAAAATTTAAATTGTTTTTTTTTTCACGCGTTGCTGATTTAATCACATAAATTATAGGTAAATATAAAGGAATAAAAATACTACATCGTCTTTAAGTGGTAAACAAGGAACACTGTCGGTGACGACGTCATTACGTTGGTACGGTGTGGTGTGAGGTACACAGGGAGTTCTTTCTAAGGTACATCTGAGGCCCTGGTTGGTTTTATTCGGTTAGGATAGGTAAGATTTTAGTCGGTTCGAGTCCACGTTGGGGTTTCTGCGTTGAAAAAGGTACTTTGGGAGAACCCAAGCTTATTTTTTATTATCAACAAATGAATAAATAAATATATGAATTATAAACAGGTATAACTGCCTCACTTTACTATATACGTAGGTTTGCCTTTTCAAAGTTTTTCTACCGTATATTATATTAACATTAAATTTAATATCAGTCACAGCGACCCTAACTTGCTTGAGCTATAGCTTATACTCTCCAATTCTTCTGTAAAAGCAATATTCCTTTCATTCCCTTTCTATCATCCCTTTAATGTAAACATTTTCTTATCCAATTCCCAAAAGTGACCGGAGGCAGTAGAAATGCCATCTAGTACGTAAATGGAACTAAATTATAAATAGTAAAATGTGGGTTTTAAAGTGTCGTAAAATACACTCTAAAAAGAAAGAAGTTTGAGTTCAATTAGAACCTCCATTTTTTAATCGGTTAAAATAGTTATATTACCATAGTTAGGATCATGTCATCTAAGTACTATTGTGTCAAGTAGTGGGTTCAATTCCCTGATGAACAGTTATTTTGTGATTTACAGTTGGTTTGACAAGTTTGTGTTTTAAAGTGCCTAATAGAAATACAATATCACACTGCTGTCTTGTCTAGTTTTTAACAACATCTGTTGTTACTTTAACGCCCTTTATTAGTGAATTTCACTATACACAAGCTCTGCAATCTACGGAAATTGTAACTCACCTACACACACACGGTCAGTGTGACACAAACTAAAACTGATCCAAATTGTATCAATTCATTACACACATCTCAATTAAAATTTATTTTTTTACTAAAACTAAATACACTCACTGCCAAAAAACTTTAAATTATTTTAAAATTAAAATATATAAAATACCTGGAGAGCGGCGTCTTATGCGAATCAAATACAGCGCCTGTTTGAGGTGCAATATGGAGGCGTGCAGACCCCAACCAACCGGCGCCAACAATGAATACAATAACAAAGTAGATTAATTAAAATACACTCACTTGCCTCCACTTGTAGCTTACAAGATCACGATGCACTTTAATGAACTGCATCATAACAGTTATTGGGTACAACAAATATTGTACTAAATTGTAAAGATAAGTATTTCACACTTTTAAATAAGTCAAATGTACCGCGCTTATAATGCTATTTTATTCATATTTCTGTTTACATAGAAGGTTAACTTTATATTGATTTAATTTACATAATCATTTGAATATTTGTTTCATAATCATTTAGTATTTTCCATTTAGGTACCGTTTAGTAACAAACTTGTGACACCATTGGAGAGCCTTGCTTGCACCACGGCCTCTCAAAAAAGCAGCTGTCAAATAATGCCTGCATTGTTTTGCCACGTATGAGATGGTACCGAAGACTCAAACCCCCCCTTTTCCTCTTTTCCCTCACCCCCCTCCTCTTTCAATTTTGTTTTTCTTTCGGCAGCCGTTAGTTGATTATATAATTCTTTTCCTTTTTTTGTTACGAAATGTTTGTATGTAACAAAGTATTAACATCCATCGGAATATACTTGTACATACATACATAAGCTCACGTCTGTATTCCCGAGGGGTAGGCAGACGCGTTATTAACGTCCACATTTTTCCGACTGTAATTAAGTCCCATTTACGTAATAGGGGGTAATCCTATTGCCGTCAACCGGGCAGGTCGTGCATTAGATAGGAAAAATTGGTACTGAACTGAACTAAATGTTACTAAATCACTATACAAAACTCTTCTTATCATTTGGTAAATGGAAGCACAGACAGCAAAGAAGCCCTAGTACTACATCAACAAGAGTACCTACGACAAGGTAATTATTTCATAATTGAACTGAATAAAACTATCGTCTTAAACATAAGAAATACTTATAAGAACCACCACACCAAAATAAAACAACAAGGTCACAATAATTTTATTAATAAGAAAAAATCATTAAACTATTCCTATTTTATTGGTTTTTGTGTATACTAACTAGACATCTCAAATTTTCCACATTGTAGATAAAACTTTTTAGTTTTTAGATTGATTTTACATCAATAGTTGTTTATACTCGTAATTACCTGATTGCTCGAAAATGGAGGTATGTATGTAAAGTGAAAATTTTAGGACCTCATACCCGCATTTTCAAGGTTTAACAAAAATATGCGATACCAGTCGACCTTAGGAAGTAAACAAATTCCTCGAATTGAGGAAGTTCATAGAATAAAAAAATATAAATTTTACGTTTAAATTGCTGTGTGAAAACATAGTTCATTTAAATTATCTTTGTTATATATTATATACATAACAAGTATTGTGTTAGTTAAATGTCTGCCTAAAGTTAATGCTTCAGTTGTTTAAGTGATTTAAGATTGTTGATTGTTGCAACTCGACGTCCTCCGTCCTGTTTTGCTTGACAGGGTGAATGGCTGCTATTGCCATCCCAACTCCTTAAGATAATGTAGCAAACCTCTAGTGTCGCCGATGACCTCGGGGAGAGTCCTTGGCGATCCCAGGTGTTTGGCCCGGTAAGTGGCCACTCCTTTGCACTTTAGAAGGATGTGGGCAGCCGTCCCTTTCTCCTCCAAGCATGCTCTGCAGCGGGGGCTGTCGGTCACACCTATAAATAATGTTTGTTAAAAGGACCACAACCCATTACTACCTGGGTTAGAATCCGTAGTTTTGGACGTGGGAGTTTTAGCAGCTTGCGGGAAAATCTCGCTCACCTCTGTCCAGTATTTCTCATGGATTACCTTAGTATGACGCCGTATGACTGATGTAGGCCATCCAGAGGGAAGGGGAACGATGGGTTCAGGATCTATCGCAGCCAACTCTGATCCTTTTCTGGCTAGTTCGTCTGTGGCATCGTTCCTTCGTGAGTTACTGTGACCTTTGATCCATTGCAGAGTTACTTAGTTATTGTTATTACATACCTCCGTCAGGGACTGGTGACAGTCGTATATAAGCTTTGATGTGATATTATTGCTTTGCAGGGCCTATAATATTGATTGGCTGACCGAGAGGATTCGAATGGAGTAGTTCTTTACCTTTCTTATCAGGGTCGCTGTGGCCGCTGTGATGATGCCCATACACTCGGTTTGGTATACCGTGTTATGAGCATCCAACGGTGTGGCTATGTTTATAGTTAGGTCTTCTGAGAATACACCGTACCCTGTAGGTGTAGTGAAGGCAGATTCAGTATTACTTCTAGTGCTGCTGAAGGCGTAGTGCGCATGCATCCTGTGATTGCAATACAGGCTAGTCTTTGGAAGTGTTGTACTTTGTTACTTGCAGTTGTTATTTCGGTGCGTGGGCACCAGTCAACTATCATTCTGCGGCACTGCCAGAAGGATATTGTGGCTGTACTTATTTTCGCCTACAATTGGGCGCTCCAATTGAGCTTACTTTCTAGTATTACTGCTAGATACTTTACGCGCTAAAAGCTTACAATTTACATGCTAGTTGAAGTTCAGTGTTAAATAGTTTTGGCAAACTGTAGTTCTCCAACGCTCTTTTGGTTGTTAACATTACCAGTTCCGTTTTCGCTGGGTTTACTGATAGGTCGTTGTATCACACCATTTCTTCTCGATTCTCAATGCTGCGTTTGTCACTTCACATACCGTCTTCGCAAACTTTCCGCTTATTAGTATTGCAAGATCGTCTGTGTAGCCTACCATATGGTATTGGTTATTGTTGAGGGTGGTCCTTAGGTCATTTATCAGCAAATTTCACGGAAGCGGTGAGATAACTCGTCCTTGTGGGCAGCCTTATGCCACTAGAGCTTTATGTGATTTTCCTTCAACTAGTATAATTACTCTGTTACTAAGCATACTCCCTATCCAAGTGTTCAGAGTTGTACGTACCCCATGTCTTTCTATAGCAGTTTTAATTCTGGTAGACTTTGTTTTATCGAAAGCACCCTCGATGTCCACAAAGGTCCCCAGGCATATCGCTTTGTCTGTAAGTGCATCTTCTAGAACGCTGATGTTGTATAACGCTTCTATGAAGCGCAAATTAGTACATTTACCTTGGCAGAACGCATGTTTTTGTGAGTGCAAGGGTATATTTTGTAAGCGTTTCTCCCTCATTTCTCTTTCGCACATCCTTTCCAAGGCTTTTAGAGCGAAGGAAGTTAGGCTTATTGGTCTATAAGATTTTGCATTTGTGTATTCACTCTTACCTGGTTTACGTATAAAGGTTACTTTCTGCTCCCGCCATTTCCTGGCAACGTATCCATGCGCAAGACACGCCCTGAATATAATGGTCAGCATGGAGAGAAGAGTCTCACTTCCCCTTTGCAATAGGGCCGGAAAGACCTCATCTGGTCCCGCCGATTTAAAGGGATGTAACGAGATGATAGCCCACCTTGTTTTTTTCCGTATTTTTACTCACTCTGTAGACTGTTATCCAGTTTGCCTCTTCTGCAGTAGAATCTTCATCCTCCCACTCCGTTACTTGCGTTATTTCCATAAGGACTCGCTCCGCTTCCTCTGGTGAGTTCGTGAATGTATTGTCAGGCTTTCCTAGAGTACCTAAAGTTTGCCTAGGTTGGTTAGAGAGAAGTTTCTTTACACTATTTGCCTGTTGTTGGTTTTCAATGCTATTGCAGCACTTACGCCAGCCTTTAGATTTCCTGAATCTAATGCGTTTTTTGTATTGTGCCTTTTTGAGTTTTTTTTTTTTTTTTTTTATGCGATAGGGGGCAAACGAGCAGACGGGTCACCTGATGGTAAGTGACTACCGCCGCCCATGGACACCCGCAACTCAAGAGTCACAAGTGCGTTGACGGCCTTTTAGGTAGAGGTACGCTCTCTTCTTGAAGGTTTGAAGGTCGTATCGGTTCGGAAATACGGCAGGCGACAATTTGTTCCATAAGCTGGTTGTGCGAGGCAAAAAGCTTCTCGAGAAGCGCACAGTGGTGGAGTGCCAATCGTCCAGGTGATGGGGATGGATATTTTGTCGCGTAGGACGATGGCGGAAACCAGCAGCCGGTATAAGTCCGAACAATTCCTCTGAACACTCCCCATGATACAAGCGATAGAGGATGCAGAGTGAAGCTACATCTCTACGCAACGCCAAGGTGTCAAGTCGATCAGAAATATCTTGGCAGTCGATGATGCGAGTCGCTCTCCGTTGAATGCGGTCAAGAGGCAGAAGTTGGTACTGGGGTGCACCTGCATAGAGATGAGAACAGTATTCCATGTGCGGCCGAACCTGCGCCTTATAAAGTTGCAGGCGGTGGGCCGGAGTAAAATACTGTCTCGATCTGTTTAGCACACCAAGCTTCTTCGAGGCTAATATGGCCTTACTCTCTAAGTGACCGCGAAACTGGACTTCGCTTGATATATCGACGCCAAGGATTCCGATACTGGCTGATGCAGTTAGGGAAGTGCTCCCAAATTGAGGTGATACGACCAATGGCATCTTTTTAGCGGTGAACGCGCAAACCTGTGTCTTCGTGGGGTTAAATTGTTTAATTGTTAAATTGTTAAGTTTGTTTTGATCCCAGTTGTATTGTTCGCTTAGTACGATTTAGAAGTCGTTTTACCTGGGTTCTAAGCCTCTCCAATTCAGGTCCCCACCACGGTTGGACTTTTGGCCTGTTTGTATGGGTTTCGGTAAGAGGACATGCAGTATGGTAACAGTTAATCATAGTATCATGAAGTTTCATTAGGTGCTTTTCGATATTTTGAACGAGAACTATCCTCTCTGGGATAGCCACATCTTTTAGGCTCGACTCCATCAACATTCTGTATAGGACAAGGTCTGTCTTGCGGGGCTTCCTTCTAGTGGAGGGTGTGGTTGTATTTACCTCCAGGTTGAAATATCTGTGATTTGAGCAGAACGCCTCATTTGATACGTGCCAATTTTATATACAAGTAGACACATTTTCTGTGTCCAGAGTTATGTGAATAATAGTTCTACTTCGTCTAGTGACAAAGATGGGCTCCGACCCTACATTCATAATGCAAAGGTTAGTAGTAAAAAGGTATTTATAAGTTGCCTACCCCTTGTGTTTGCAGACTGTATGCCCCAGAGTTTGTGATGTGCATTGCACATGCAGGTTATCAGAGATGTAAATACAGGAGCTGGGGTGCTCAGATCCAGTGTGAAAAATAAGCTTACCTCCTATACTGGAGAGACCACAGATGCGGCCCTGCCTAACCCACGGCTCTTGGATTAAGGCAAAGTTCGTATTTCCGGCGGGGAGGGGCAGTCGGCCTCCTCGGAAGATGTGCGTGAATGGCGTGAAGCCGCCCGACGAGCCATGATGGCTCGTTGGTCGTCCCTACTGGAGGCTCCACTTGCTGGCTTTGCCGCCATGGAGGCGCTCCAGCCGGTCATCGTCGAGTGGGCAGGGAGGCAGCATGGGACCCTTTCCTTTTGGCTAACACAGGTACTTTCCGGGCATGGCTGCTTTGCCAAGTACCTGCACTCGGTTGCTAGGAGGGAATTGAGTCCCGCCAGCCACCACTGCTACTGCAGTGAGGACTTACCCGGCATACGCTTGCAGCTTGCCCTGCTAGGGTAACGCAACGCCGGGTCCTTACTGCAGTCATCGGAGAGATTCTGTCACTGCCGGTCGTCGTACGCTCCATGGATAGATGTTTTGCCGCGGTCGCATCCTTCTACGAGGATGTCATCAGAAGGAGGTGGCGGAACGGACCTGGGAAGAAAACCCTCACTCGGACCCCATTCGCCGCCGGCGAACCGGATGGCGGAAGCGCATTTTCCGACGCCTAATGCCACCCTGAGCGTGGCCGCGGGTGGTCGGGACGGGTTTTCTCTTCCCCCCGCTGTAGTGGCCAGCCGCGAGGAGGCAACGTCCACGTGTGCTAGGACGCCACTTAACTGAGGTTTAGCCGAAGGTGGTGCCCGCGGCTTTGCGAGCAGGCGCTAGGAGAACATCCGGATTTGTCTTACTAAAGTTGTTCCCGGCTTCCTCCTATGGTGGAGGTTTATTTGCGGGATGCTACATTTAGTCGAAGGGGATGCCATCTTTTGATAGCAGGCCCTCCTCTCCGTCCCCTATGTTTAGGTTACCCAACCCCCGGGTGCATTCGTCATCGCCCTTGGGATCCGGAGACAGAAGGTCCTCTAGATCCGTAGAGCTATCAAGTGCCGTTTCCAAAGGGACATCCGGCACACGCACACCTGTAGAGGCGATTTCCTCCGATTGTGTCGATAGGTTGAGGGCATGTAGCATTCTGAGGATATCCTATGTTATTATCCGTCATCGGAGATCTCTCGCATTTTGAAACCTGCGTGTGAATTTCACAGAATTTGCCCCCCGATCCCTGGAACTTCAAGTACACAGAGCCCAGCATAAAGGCCAGTGACTGTGAATGTGTCGTGGTTGTGGTTGTGCAGTGCGTGTACGTCTACGTCTGCCCAGTAGTTCAGGAAACGGAGCATACCACTTATGGTCTTTGTGTCTTTCCAGACACTAGGCAGCAGGATGCACATCTTATATGACGTGGCACTTCCCACATGTGCTTAACCGTTAAGCTATCTGCATTGGGGAGTGTAATGTCCTGAACAGTCGTTCCAGAGTTTTATCACTATTGGGGGTTTGTGGCACTATGCGATAAACAAAAATAAATGTAGTTCAAAAGATTTCAACTTTACTTGAACATGGCAAAAGCCTGACTGCAGAGGATTTAGTAGAGAGTTCTTAGAAAGGAATGTATTTAATTGTTTTTGTACGAGACGTTCCAGAACTTTAGACAGAAAAGGAAGTATGGAAATAGATCGATACTCGCAAAAAGGATTAGGATTGGATTTCTTTCAAAAAGGGATGATCTGAGCCTGTCTCCCAGACGTAGGGAATAAAATACAAGAAAGAAAATGATTTAATGTATGACACATAATTCACTTTAAAAAAGTAGAAAACCAAGCAAACAACAAATCACAAAATTTAAGATTTGTTGGTTAGTTTTCTCATGGATGCCATTGTCAGAACTGTAAAAAATTACCACCACACGGGAAGCACCAGCTTTCAAATAAAAAAAAAACATCAAAATCAGTTCACGCAGTCAAAACTTCTGAGATAAAAAACAGTCGAATGCTTTGTTTGAATTGTAATGTTTGGCAAAGTTAATGTAATAAACTTCGTGTTCGTTAAAATCATGTAAATATTCAATATTTGTTTTATTCTTCAAATTCACACAAAACTAAAATTAACATCACAATTATTTACAACACAATCAATAATGGAGTACCAAATTGTAAAATAACCGAACTACTAAAGAAAGACCTCTGATCTCTAGCGTAATTTTTGAAAACTGTCTATTATTTATTATTATTATTAACAAATGAAAGACAGCGTAAAGACGCCGACCGTTTTGTTTTGGTTTAGCAAGTGTCATTACACCGCCGTCCTTTTCTTGCAAATATATCATCAACCTTTTCTTTATAAAATGTAATCTAATCAAATATCAGTGTACAGTAGCTACAATTAGAGTTCAATTTAATCGGACATTGATGCGTATTGTTATTATCATTAAAACGCAAGTGAAACAAGGAAGTACTCGTTGACTGACACCTGTAATTACAACCTTAACTTTATGATTTTAAAGTTAAATTTAAATGTTTATTTGCACAACAAAATCAATGAACGAAATATGAATAAAATATAACATCTCTTCAGTCGTTCGTTGACTTTTCTTTTTTCAGGAACTAGTTAAAAGTTTAACTAAATGATTAACAAATGGTAAAGGTTAACCATTTGTTAATCATCTAGTTAAACTACTGTCATCTAGTTAACTTTTAACTAGTTCCTGAAAAAAGAAAAGTCAACGAACGAAATCCTTGACCAGTGTTCAACCGTTGATTTAACTAGGTCGTTAAATCAACGCTCATCACTAGTGGGAATAGCGCTGGCAGTGGCGGCTTATGTTTACATGTAGACAGTTTTAATAGGTTATATTGAGACATTTAGATAAAATAGAAAATACTTCTGAAATTTGTACTAACTTTGAAAAGACATTCACTGCGGAAATACGAGGTGTAAAGCAAATATGTTGTATATTTTTTTTATACAGGGACACATGTGCAGCCGAGTTGAGTGAGTTTTAGGTTTAATAAGGTTAGCGCGTTAGATATAGAAAAGGTTATAAAGATGTTCTCGTTAGAGGTGAGTCGTACTTGCTAAAACACGTACTGAGTTTTACGAGTACGAGTACGCTAAGATACGCGTTCCAAAGACTAGTTCCACGAGTATGTAGAAGTACGCGTCAAAGTATGCCTAAGAACGGAATATTCCAAACAGTATATGTATGTATATTAAAACTAGTATTGATAGCGACTGATTCCGTTTTCAGAAGGTTGCGTTTTTTTATCTTCACGATGTATTCTTCAAAAATGTGTATATAAACAAACTTTGTCCTGACAATTAAAAACAAGTGCTCTTAGGAGCCATGATCAAACTAATAAAAAGAAAACTTTTTATAACTAATTCACTAATATATACACGATCTATTAAAACTATAAGCTCACACCCTCAGTTATCACTTTTACCAATAGGTAACTATTATTAGGTTTAACTATGTACCAAGATATACGTAGGTCAAAAGTATTTATAATGTCTAGGAAATATATGTATACCTAACTATTTATTTATATTAACACCAATGATGCAGTTTTATTTTCACGACAATTATCAATAAAGAAAAGTTATTAATATTAATAGGTATCTCTAGGTATTCATGAAGATATAGGATAATCAAAAATATTTATGGGTACAAGTTTAGTTTATTTACACCACCACCACTAATGCAGTTTTTTTTTGTTTTTATAGTAGCCTACCATAGTGACTCCACTTTGCCTGATATAAACCTTAAAAACACTGACTGAGAAAAATAACAATCACCGCAGTCAAACGATTCGCGGAACTGTGACGACACTAAGGTTTAATTTGAACATTTTGGTAAATTAAAAATTCAAATCAATTCAACTGTCTTATGCCCGCTTTAACTGCATGATCTTTAAAAATAAACTTTATAAATATTTTTTAGTCTATTACTGTTCGAAATCGGGACTCACTCTTTCACTCACACATACTTCCATATATGCTTTGCAGAAGTTAGGACGTACGTTTTAACGCGTTGAAAAATCGGTCTTATTCTAACGTCACAGAGTCAATTTACTTTCAGCATTGGAACGTTTTTCACTCACACATTCACGAACGCGTATGTTGGACGTCACGAACGCGCTTCTTGCTATGGTTGGAGTATTTTAGAGTTTGGCTCCTCGTACGTATCGTAGTCTATTGAATACCTACGCGTATACGTTTAGTGGAATCGTCGTTCGTGGACTCCTCGGTACTTCTAAATACGCTTAATACGTGTTTGTGTTCCCATTACGTACTCGTACGCGAGACTTCTTATATAAAACCTAGTGTTGAAACCTGTTACAGTATATACGCCTCACCTTTAGTTCTCGTGTGAAAAAGCACCAGGCTTAGACGGAATAAGGGTAAAAGATAGTAAGTCAAATTATAGCGGAATTTATAAACATGTGTATATCTAAGAGTAACTATCCTGACCATTAAAAAAAAAAACAATCATACGTCCTATTTATAAATCTGGAAGTCACCTCAAGTATTTTAATAGGCCCATAGCCGTTCTTTTTGTTATTGATAAAATAATTGAAAAATTATTGTTGGTCAAATCAATAAGTTTTAAGAATATCATAGCGTGTTATCAGATACTCAACACGGGTTTCGGAAAGGGCGCAGTACTGTCACAGCCTTGACGGGATTTGCAGATTTTATTAACGAATGCGTGGACTTGCACTTGATTTAAAAAACTACTTATGATACAGGAAAATACGTACAATTATTGCTGGTTGAGGAAATGGATGTGGATCTACTGGTCTACATATCAATAAAAATAATTGCAGTTGTACGACTTTGATATATTTCGATACATTTAAATATTATGTTTAGCCATTGATAGGAACTAAAAGTGTAAGTTACTGACCACATTACTGATCGTATACTAAGCACTTGCAGATTCACTTCCTGGTTACGGACTTTTTATTTATGGTCGAACGTTTATAAGTTATTTATTGAACAAATAAGATTTATTAAATTCCTTGTATGTTAGAAAATTAGTGATAAGTGTAACAGAGGGTATAATAAACTGTTATACTATTAGAACGAACGTCCAAGTTCTTAGTACCTAAAATATTCGATGAGTTAACTTATTAAGACAAAATACCTAAAAAAACAAAGGTCTGCTAAATAGAAAATTGATTTACTTATCGATCATGATAGGACCGCCGAACCCACTGTCGTGTGTGCGAGAGGTAGGTCCACAGTATACATGTTATATATAATAATTTTAGAATGAATATTATATATTTTAGAAGTAGGTAAGTAGTAAGTAATTGAACGTTAAGTTGTTTAAGAAAGGACGATTCTCACCATCAACCGTCAAAATGTGGCTAATTTAATATGTAACTACACTGCCCGCTTTTGAGGATGATAAGGGCGGGGGGAGGTAAGGAGAGGGGGAGTGGGGCCTCTGGTACCCTCATTCACTAAGCTATACAATACAATAAACTTTTTTTATCTTACATAAATTAACGTAAATTAAATCACCAATAAATGCTAGTCCTATCCAAATCCTTAATAATTATATATATATATACATATAATCAAATTTTAGCATACCGATGTCTGTTCAGTATAGACATTGAAGAACAACTAATACGGGTAGTCTTTATCAGAGCAAAAGAAGCTAAAACAATCAAGTTTAGAATTTTTGTCTGTCTGTCTGTATTCTTGTACACGCATAACGCAGAAACTTCTGCGTGGAATTAAATGCAGTTTTCATAGATGTATTGCTAGAGGTTAAACGTTAAATATAGGATCATCGTCACCGCGATTCTGCATAAATAAAAATATAGATACTTGATTCTAAATTCCAAGCATACCAAGTTCTAATATACATACCTTATATACTAAGACTAAATGTGAAAGTATCATCTGTCTGTTATTTAATCGACTAAACCGTTTTTCATTAAATTTAGTTTGTGGATACTTGGAACGAGGACAAGCCGCGGGCGGAATCTAATAATATAATAATGCGAAAGTGTGTTTCGCATACAGAGAGTAGTAGTATTTTTCATTCGCAAAGATTGTTTTCAATGTGTATTGCATCTGAATTTCATTACATTTTTAATAGTGATTGTTAACTAAGTAGTTAACTAAGGTCTGTGACATCCTTTTTTACGTGGGGAATTCCTCATGGACTATCCTCCGCAAGAGTCATCGGCGGAGGGGTGTGCCGGACTTGACCGGCTAAAACCGCCACGGTGTTCCTTCCTTGCACCTGCTGCTGGGGACCGTCGGAACACGGCATTCTTTCCCGACAAGGTCTGTAACATCCTAGCAAAGAGATTTTATCCTAGCAAATATGGATACCTCGCCCACGGAAGCTGCCCAATTCGTGGCGTTTCTGGTTTCAGGGTATAGTCAGCGTGATGTGGCTGCTCGATTGCATCTTAGACTCTTTGCTGTCAATAGAGTGTATCAGCGTTATAGAAAACTGGTATGTTTACTCGCCAGGATCCGGTAGATGTAGAGTCACGTCTGACCAAGATGACCGTTATATTGCGTCAGTTTCTCTAAGAAGTCAGCAATTTAACTCTATTCAACTGCAGCAGCGGCTCCGATTCTACTATTAGAAGAAGATTAGCGGAGCGTGGCCTGAAACCTCATAAACCAGCTAATTTCCCAAAATTGACGGTAGACCACTGAAGAGCGCGCCTTAAATTTGCACGTGAGCATTTAAGTTGATCATACCTTGAATGGAGCAAAGTTCACTTTTCTGATAAGAGTAAGTCGACGACAGTAACAACGTCATTAAATGGGTCACGTTACATTAAATAGTGTCTGGAGCCGCATGTGGTACTCTAAGCACATTTTATTTACGAAGAGTTCACTTTTATGCAGGACAATGCCAAGGCATTGTAAATGAATGCCTGAGAGAAGTTGGTATTACGGCATGCCAGCAAGAAGCCCGGATATGAATCCTATAGAACACCTATTGGATGAGTTGAAGAGACGAGTTAGAGTGAGAGATCCTGCTCCGGAGACGCTTGGCAGGTTAAAAAAGCTATATAAGAAGAGTAGGATTACATCTCACAACACAAGATTGTGACTTTCATCCGTTCCATGAGCAACCGCATACAAGCAGTCATTAGGGCCCGGAGAGGATATTATTCTTTAGTAGTCCTCGGCACCATATGTCTAACTCTTATATTAAACATAGAATAATGGTTTCTATGTATTAGAAAAATAAAAATTCTAAAGAAATGTTTAAGTGAATTTATAACATACATTATATATTGCATTCGTAGAAAGTAAAAAGTATTCGTATTATTTTTTTTATGAAGATTTTCCTTTTTACTGCATTTAATTTGGGCGGATAGTTGAAATAATAAGTTGAGATAACTAAAGTAAGTAAACTAAAGCAGACAGACGGGCGCGGCTTTTATAACCATTTCGTTTCAATCTAAATATTATTGATTGTATAGGCGATTTATGTGTGTGTGTGTGTGTGTGTGTGTGTGTTTCCATATACTAAGCCCCCTGGACCGATATCGATGAAATTTTCAGGGAATATTCAGATTTATGCAGCATAACTTACGCCCAGCGAAGACGGGTCAGGGGGCTTGACTAGTTTTTAATAAAATTGCATAAAAGCTGATTGCTGAAGCTCATTCTAATGATAATGATGTCCATTGGATTTAAAACAGTCGTTTACGGCCAGTTAATCAATTCAATCAATGGAAACATGCACACTCTGCATGGCAAAATTCTTCACTGTCAATCTTATGAATTGTTTTAGGGACTCCCAAATTGTCATGGCGTCATAACTCATGTTCTAGCAGATTACGATCGGGATTAGTTGACGATGAAATCAGAAACTTTCGTTTCCAACCACGCTTGGGTGGATTAGCCCGGTGCTGAGTCTTGCTAAAGAACCGTTCTTGGTTGTGGCACAAGGTGTTCTTAAGAGGCTTAAACACCTTCTCAAGAATCCTATCTTTATTCACTTGTGTCGATGTTTTGACACCTTTTTTACAAAAATAATGACTCAGTCACTCCTTGATAGCTAACACCCCACCAAACCGACACCGAAGTCTGCTGACTAATTGGACTCTGCTTACTAATTGGGAAGCTTCTATAGAGCTTCGAGCATAAACTCGATAATTCTACTTGTTAAAATATTGCTCAGTAGTAAAAATTTTCGCGTCACTAAATTTTTTTTTCTGCGTCGGCCTTTTGGGAGTCTTGATTGATTGATGATTTTACCATCAAAACATTTTCAAATTATCAGTTAAATAATGACGTGTACCTATCAATAGCCCGGCAGACAAACATTCAATTACTACCAAGAGGATGGAGATTCAAAAATTGCATATGGCTCCATACCTACTTTGTATAATGCTATCACCCCCTCCCTTTTAATAACACAAAAATATTTGACACCGAATGGCGCCAAAATCAGAAAACACAATGAGTATTCATATAAGAATAACAGGTTCCAAATTCATATATAATATTATGTGTTTTTTTAATTGTAACAGTATTTATACACGCATAGATGTATACACATTTTTATGTTTAAATGTTTATATTTATGTTCACTGCAGCTTTCTGTTAGCTCATAATTCAATTCATTTTATGTACCTGTTTCGTCCCTTTCTGCACCACCCAAGGGCTGACTGATAGATAATTCCTCTTGTAATAATTATGTCCAACTCGTGCAATGTAAAATACAGGAAGTATTAAATAAATAAATAATAATTTTGACAGCCCATTTCTTAATAAATGGTGGTTATTCCTTTTATTTCTTTGACATAATCACTCTCAATTTCGTTTTATATAGGTACTACATTGACCATCCTTAAATTGAATTATTTTTCTAAATCTGGTAATAAGTTTAATAAAAATAGTTGACAACTCTTATCCTGTTTTACTGAACTGTATTCATGAAATTAACATCAAAAGGGAATGATTTGACTATACGTAGGTATGATATTTTATACAAAAATGTACCAAACCTACCGTTTGAACGTTTGCTTAAAATATGCTGACTCGACTCGACAGTCACCTAGCCCATTACCACAGCCCAACGATGAGGCTGCACAAATCACAATATAGTAATGCTGTGTCAAGTAAGGTCATACATGTTTATTCATATTACGGATGCTATACATACAAACACTTCGTATATAGCAAGTTCATGGATAGTTTACTTTTTATACACAATGAACGATTGTAAATAATTTACATTAAATCGGTATAAATATTTAATAAGTATTTTTTTTGTAATCGATCTTAATGATATTTTAGTATATAATATAAACACTTATATCTCTTTAGATTGGTTTACCTCTATTTTTTTTAAATGTAGTGGACGAGTGTCAATATACTACTTATTCACCGATTATATGGCTTTGGTTAGGTTAAAATGTTGTTTTAATACACATGTATTAAAGTATAATAAGAAAAATTTACAAAATAATATAAAAACCGATTGCGTTACTGCACATTCATTTAATGAAGTTTTCTCGAAATACCCTATGTCACTCCTTTAGTACCTAGTAACTTAAAATGGTTCATATGACCCCTCACGTGTCGAAATCTATCAGTCTAGGCTCTTGGACGTGACATTGAAACATTATACGTACATACACTCGAAAAACATACCACTCAGTCACGCAGTCGGGTAATAAGGACAAACGCCTTTATGGGAGTCCTCTATCGCCTAAAACAGGGAAAGTGTTCTGATGAGCTCATTAAGACTTTCCTTCACCCAAGACAGTGTGTGAGCTTCGTAGACTGATGCTGATGATGATGGGGATGCTGAACTTCTACAGGCGGGTCATCCCGAATGTCACGGAGGTTCAAGCGCCATTACGCACACTTTTAACTGGCTCACAAAGTCCAGCCCGCGTGTTATTTTATTGAAGGAATTCATATAACACAGTTTTTTCATGCGTAAGAAAGAAGATTATCGGATAATATCGACAAATTAAGATAATACTGTTGAAAAAAAATGATTATTATTCTTGTTTGTGATGAATGTGTTAAAAAATCACTGAACCAATTATTCTAAAAGATATTACATATTTTTCTAAAAGATTTATTTCAAGGAAGTTACGGAAATAAGTATGAGTACCTTTCATCTCAACTTTACAAACATTTGTGACTTAGTTAAATAAAACCATTGATATATTACACTACATAACAAGTACCGCGCCAGAGCGTTACCTATAGCCAGAGCGTTACCTATAGCCAGAGCCTTATGACCATCAAATCAAACGTCAGTTCATTGCTCGGTGTGACGCCGACATGCCGAACGAGTTGGACCGAATGACACGTGACAAAAACAATCTCCAAAATGCGTAAATGCGCAGTGAAAAATGTGATTCAAGGCCGACTATTTTTTTTTGGTTTAATTGATAAGGTCACCTTATTGTTTACGCTAAAGCGTAGGTGACAGAAATGTTAGACACTTGACAAGTTTTACCTTATCGCTATAGTGCACAGATATTACAAAGAAACTTATGTGAAACCTGGTAGACCATTTTCTTTGTCAACCATATTTATTCAGGACGAATCTCATTCGGAAAAGCTGGTGGAGCCTTTAGTAGAAGCCAATATTAATGTAAATCTTGTCGAAACTGATAAAGCGTTAAACGAAATATCCGAAACACCGCGAAAGTACAGAATGTAAAAAATATTTAAAACAAAAAACTAAGATTAAGAAAAAAAAAATCGAAGTAATTAGACTAGGTATAAAAAACAAAAAATAAAAGGCGTAATAAAAGAATTCAAAAAGAAATGCAGCTGAAACTGAAATAACTATTTTAAAAACTATTTTTTTTTTTATTAAAAAAGCTGTAAAAAATCCTTTTTATTGATTATTTTGGGTAGCATTTTTTTGCTTGTCTATGACAGTTCTCAAACGTCAATACGATTCTTTGGAGACAATAGTCAAAATTTGTAAAAAAATGCAACCTTTACGACACCGTGAAATATGAGAGAAAGTTTGTCAACGGCTATAATTTTAATATGAGTGCTTAATAAGTATCTAGATTTGTCATTATATACTTGTTGGTATCCATGCAAACAGTTTTTTGATACCTATGGCACACCGTTCTACGTCATTGAATCATTCGTTTATGCTTTGAAATTATGGCAAATTCAATAGTGAAACCTTTTAAAGGTGTTGTTTCTCTATCGTACAAGATACTTGGAATGGGCACAAATGAGAAGCCGAAACCTCCCATATTTATGTTACACGGAATTATAGGGCACAAGGACCAATTAAGTAGTATTGGCAAAACGATATTAAATATGACGAGGCGAACAGTGGTTGTAGTAGATCAGAGAAATCATGGTGACAGTCCACATACCAACTCTCACAAATACACAGAGCAAGCAGCAGATGTCTTATATTTATTAGAAAAATTGGGCGCTCGACAAGCGACATTGGTAGGTTACGGTATGGGTGGCAGAACAGCAATGGCGGTGGCATTGACAGCGGTAAGATACTCAGACACTAAGAGCAGCCTTAGTCAGTCAATCTATCTCTGGAATCAGTAGGTAGGTATTTTTTTCTGAATGCAAGGTCTCCTATTGCCTTTTTTGTATCCCTATCATTTGTTATACAATATAGATTATTCTTTTCTCTTTATCTTAAACAAAGGCATAAGTCTTAAGACCTAAGTTTAAAATTTAATATACAAAGTGAATGTGTCCAATGGCCTGCCTTATATCTTAAAGGCAGCCCCTGAATGGACGAAATTGTTAGTAGATTAAAAGAATAATGTGTAGTTTTGGTGTAAGATAAAAATAAAGAGAAGAAGGAAAGGCAATTTGGTAATTTAGTTTAAAGTATTGTAATTTAATTTAATTATGGTAATCAAACAAGCTACATTATACCTATAAACATATACCTACAGTACATATTATTAGATTAAATTAGAAAATAACGAAAAATTCTAAGGTGATCGGGTGTGTTCTTAAGGTGTCCAACAGCAAATAAAGAAATCAACATACAAACAAACTCCCTTTCGGTATAAATACCACTATATCACTCCCGTCCTGTGCAGTCGTTGGATCAGTCTTTCGCAGAGGATATGATCTGCGTTTCCAATATAATAACGCGTCCAGGAAACTGATGGGGCTGTCGTCGCGACGTAGTACGACTGGTATGTTTGCGGAGCTGGAGGCCATTGTAAGAAAGAGGACGGCATCCTCGCCATGTTGCGCATAGTCAATAGCAGTCTTCTGAACATGTTCACAGATCGGCAGGACTCCCCTCTGCTGCGCCACTGGGCTGGCGCCATACAAGCTGAGGACATACACTCCTAATAATTATGTATTACTAACACTAGTCTTTTAGTTATTTATGTTTATACTAACCCTATAGACTCATGTCTGAAATAAGGAATTCGAATTTGAATCATCTAAGTTCAACAGAAGACTAACTAGAAATATGAACACAGTTTAGATTACCCAAACTATGATGCTGAACACATATGTAAAATGTAGATTTTTACCTAATGGTATTTCTACAGATTTATACCTACATAATATACCCCTAAGGGGTAGTAATACACACACTCTTATATTCTCTGAGGGGCAGAGGCGTATCGAACGCCAGCCATAATTTAGACCATCTTACGTTACATTATTACGCAAGCCCATTGCGTTGAACCGGCACCGTATACATATATAATGTCTGTTCCGTCGACTTATACGACACTCGAGAAAAGATGCGTTGGTCATATTCCACTCCATCGAGAACCACACTGCATACTTGCTCGGGAACATTTCTAGCGAAGATTTTATTTATTATATGTACCATAGCTAATATGTATTATAAATGAGAAACGTCTTAAGTAATAAACTAATCCTCATAAAATTTAATCAAACATGTTGTCTTACTCATAACTCATAAGCTGTAGGCAGATCGCTTAATTCCTGCGGGATACAGGTGCGTGTCGGTAGGACGAGAACTTGGACTGGGAGACGTGCCGGACGGTAAGCGCATTCTTGTGAAAACTCAGTTTACTCATTACTCGGTTAACGATCGCACGTATTGACAGTTGCGGACGTTTTGTGAGAGTTATAAATGAGATTATATTCTCAAGATGAGTCAAAATATCTACGGTCATAAAATGAATAGTCAGTGCAAGCAAATTTTAAAGGCTTTTAACGTATACTAAAGTTTAAAAAAAAATGGTTCCAAACCAGTTCTTCTGAATACCAACAAGTACGGTGCAAAATCGACTATCAGAAAAGTCTGTATCTAGAATTGTACAAGGAAAATTATTAAAGACAATGAAAGATTAAAATCACCGAGAAAACAGAAACAGATTCGCAAAAAAGGAGCAGAGCTAGACCATTTCACAAAAGGCAAGGTAATATTGAAAAAAAGTCACTCAGTTATTAAAAAAAAATACCAACTCTGAAAACTTTGTATGCTGTAATTAGAAAAGAAAAAATATGTGGATCTAAAAGAAAACTGTTTATTGAAGCGACGAATACACATCAACATCAACAACATCGTGATGGTGGAAATATCTAAATACTATAAAAAAATATCTTAGACAAGGAAGATACGTTTAGAGAGAGAGACCGTTTGATCATCTACCTTGTAAATTCCAAACTGGATTTGTAGGCAGAGCACTTGTGATATTTATATCCAATTGTAATGTAACGATTTCATGAATTTCAATAAATAGATAAATGAAAAACTCATGCCTAATATACCATCAAATTCTCATCACTCGGTTCGATAAGAGCTATGCAAGATTGCCTACGACGGCATGACATGACGTGACTTTTGATCATAATATTAGAAAAGATGACCTATTTCAATATAATTGAAAGCCAATTCACAGAAGATATTTACAAAATTGATCATTGTCATTAATTTGCTAATAATCACATAGCTTCAAAACCGTCCAATGCACATTTCGCCTCTTGCGTATCACGCGATGAGCGCCCGCTGCCCACGCCTCTCCCGGTCCCCGTGCTCCTACCCCCGCAACCCTGTACCCCGTAGACGAGGTTTCAATAAAGCGGTCTATCTATATACATATAATAACAGTCCGATGTTTGTACATTATAGATGTTGCAGAAAATCTACCACGGGGGTATTAGAGCAACAGAAGCCAAAAAAAAAACAACTGTCTGTATTCTTGTACACGCATCATTTAAAAACTCGTGTAATTGAATGCAGTTTTAAAAGATGTATTGCTAGTGGTCTAACTTAAAATATAGGCACCACTTTAAAACGTCTCTGCATGAATAAAAATATATATATACTTGCTTCTAAAATCTGGTATATAATAATACTATCTTGAGATAGTACAAATTTCATTTTACTATCTAGATCAGGGATGATATGTAGCTTTGTAACCGTAACTATTGATGTTATACAATACAATATTATACAATATGTAGGTACGTAACCGAAATTATCCCAAACTATCGGCTAACATTTTTTACATACATCTTGCGTTACTTACTTATATACAAAGTCTAAACTATTCAACCACCACACTGGCCGTAGGTTAACGTGACTTAAAAGTAGCAGTCATTTCCAGATACAAGTATGGTATCCTGAACTGCTCGTGCTGTTGCTTCACTCCGCTATCCATCCGTTTATTCCCCCTCGATCTGATTTTACCTACCTTCTCCCTTAAAATACTTTCAATTTTCAAGTCTTTAGTTCCTACAGAGATTGGTTGTATGATTTGCCCCTAATTGCGTAAGTGAGACCAAATTATAACTAGCCAAAATATTGAAATTTCATTTTTCAACAATGGCAAAAAAAAAAAAATTTTTTAACGAAGTCCGTATTTAGAGTAAACTTTTTTATGGTATAGGAAGAGAGATGAGCAGACGGGTCAACTGATGGTAAGTGACAACCACCGCCAATGGACAGCTACAACTCAAGAGTCATAATGCAATTGTTTGGCTACGGGTTTTCTGTGTGGCCGTGATATTACTACGGTGGAGCCCGCCTATTAAAAAAAACGGTATAATGATTTAAACCTTAGGTTGTTAGCATATTAGATGCCATTGATTGACACGCCAAACTTAACTTCAAACTTCTTTTAATTGCCCTAGGTATCTTTCTCATCAATATATTTTCAGCCGAAGATGGTTGCTGGTTTACTAATAATGGATGTGTCACCTTTATCAACACCACGTGACTACAAAGAGTCTATGCTAAAATTGTTACAAGGCATGGCAGCTGTCAAGTTTCAAAAAGCGGATATGTTATCAAAAGCTACAGCTGAAGTACAACTACAGCTTGAAAAGTTCATTACCAATAAAGCTATTATGTCACTTGTTGTATCGAATATAAGACAAAAACCAGATGGGGCTTATGATTGGATTTGCAACGTAGATGTACTGTTAAAATATTTTGAATACTGGACTAGTTTCCCTAATAGATATAAAACAAATATTTATGAAGGTCCCACATTATTTCTTGGTGGGCAGCTATCAGATTTTATTCCGTAAGCTATTTAAATTTTTCTTTTACGAAAAGAGCTTGTTAAGCGTTAACCGTTGGTAAAGAAATGTAGAATATATATGTATATACACATTTTTATAACATTTTACACAAAATCTCGCAGTCTCATAACTCATGTAAGGCTTTAATAGGCTTAAATAGATGAGTTTTTCACCTAGATCGTATCTTCGACATCGATTCCACCTTCTATAGAGACTAACGTGAAATAAAACTACAAAAAGTCCACCTATAAAAAAGTTGAAGAATTTGGATTGAATTTCCAGTTATCAGTTAGTTCGAGTTACATGATATGCGACCCGAACTTACTAAAGCTATTGCTTACACTCCCCAATTCAACCGTATAAGCAATATCCAATTCTTTCCCTGATATCATTTCATTCCCAAAGTGTCCGCAGGCTATAATAAGGGTACCTACATATGTATTACGTAAGTGAGACAACATTAAATTTGGCAAACTGTCGGTGTTTAATACGTCTCTGTAAACTCCTTCGGGGACACATCCTTGAGATTGTGGGTGAACGCATTATGAAAAAATGAGAACACTTTTTTAAGAGCATGTTTTATTTATTTGTGATCCTATCAGTCTATCAGTGTAACTATCTAGAATGTGTTGAAATCTTCGATATTCATTCTCATATTTAATTGCATGATCGCAAACCTTTTTCCACTCCTCAGTCCCAACCATGTTTACTTTTTCTGCCAATAATGTTTTACTGTAGTTAAATTCATACCCTCATTTCTAGAGGCTTTTTCAGTGGTAGAGCCATGCTTAGGCACGAATGGGCCGGCTCGACCGGTGCGATGCCACGGCCTCACAGAAAACCGGTTGTGAAGTAACGCTTGCGTTGCATTTCCCTGAATTGAGTGAGGTTTCCGGAGGCCCAATTCCCCCTCCCCCCTTTTTTCTCCCCTCATCTCCTTTCTCCTTTTTTCCATCTCCTCATCCCTCCTCTCTTCTTTCCGCTCCCTGCATCCCCCATCCTTCATCACGCTCAAAGGCGGGCAGCGCACTTGCGACTCTTGAGTTGCAAGTGTCCATGGACGGCGGTGTCACTTACCATCAGGTGACCCGTCTGTTCATCTGTCCCCCCTCTATAGTATTAAAAAAAATGGCTACATAACATTTCAGTTGAAACCATATATTTTCAATTGGATTAAAATCCGGATGATACGGTGGCAATCGCAATACAGTGTGCCCATGTTCAGCAATTATTTTGTCCACGGAAAACTCTGTATACCTCTCCTTATGCCGACCACTTTAACTGCCAAAATAATTATAAGATTATTAATATAAAATTATAAATATAGTGTTGTATATTAAATACTTTATTGGAATTCTCATTATTATCTAATTTAAAAGGTCACGCAAAAACATCGGGAAAGATGCGAAACTGTAATTTAATATATAATTGACTATAATTGACAACTTATAACTAATTTATTTTACAGGCCTGACGAATTAAATGTGATTCGAGTAATGTTCCCACGTGCCGTCATCACTTATATTAAAAGCGCGGGTCATTGTGTATATTTAGACGATCCTAGGTCCTGTTTAGAGCGAATGATTCCTTTTATTAGAACACATTACTACAGTCATACTCAATAAAAATAAGTACGTACCTCTCAGTGATTTTTAATTTTTCTTAAGGGTCAGATTACTCAGAGAAGTGATGCGATGCGCCCATATGCTTGTCGCATATGTTTAGAGAGGCCGCGAAGGGATGCACCATGCAACGCTCACGTTGTAAGTGAGGGTAGCGTGAAACAGTCTACACCACTTTTGCATAGTAGTAGTAGTTATCTAGCAGATATATATACAGTCATACAGTGCCTGGATGACGCCAAGGGTCATGCCCCCTAGTACGTAAGTGGGACGTGGAAATTAAGGTTGGCCAAAAGTTTGCATACCCCTTTAAGGATATATACATCAGTGTATGTATGTTTTATACGTACCCCTTGCATACGTACGCCAGGCGACACTGACGAAGTGACATAAAGAGAAGTTCGACTTGGCGGAGCACTACCGTGCCCCAGTTTCAAATGCATTTACAGTACTGGGCAAGAAATAATGCACATCGACCTCTAGAAAGAGACATTCGCCTAATTTTGGCTTTGTAGAGCATTGTTCCTTTCGCACACTACGTGTGTTACGTTTCGACAAATGCCGTCGCGTCCAGTTCAGAATACTGCCCCAAATTGAAATTAAGTTAAATTGAAATTATTTAGAATTGTACTATAGAATCTTAAGGAAAAAGAGGTAAACCTTTACCTGGTCAGTCACGCGAAATTGTCTACAAGTGTATAAATATGTTTTAACTGAAGCCGACAACTTTAAAAATCATGAAGATAAAGACGTATGTAACTATTTAAAGAAGGTACAAGAGCGAGTTGCAAATGCCAGTGGAATTTCAAGAAGAACTTTGAAAAATATATTAAAGGAAGTCAGTACTGAAACAGATTCTACTGCAATTAAGTTCAAAACCCCGAAAAGAGGTAGACCAAAAAAGCTATTTCGTTTAGATATGAACGATTTGGATTATGATGTTGTGCGAAGATCGGTGTATGTTTTTCACTTACGATTTAATGAACTGCCTGCAGTAAAATCATTAAAAGCTAAACTATCGTAGGCTATAACAATGGATCTGAATAGTCGTTGAGTAAAATACTTCATGAGATGGGATTTCGGTTCACTAAAATGGAAGATAATAGAAAAGTTCTAATTTAAAAGCACGATGTAAGTCTCAAACGAATGGAACCTTGATAAAATACGCGATTTTTGCGAAACAGGATAAATATAATCCATATGGATGAGTCTTATTTACGTACATAACACAAACAAAAGGTGTAAAAAAGTCACTTTCAAAAGGTCAACGTTTAATAATATTTCATGAGGGAAATGAAAAAGGCTTTGTTCCTGAAGCATTTTTAAAGTATAAATCCACGGCCACTATAGGTGATTATCACAATGAAATGAATAACGATAACTACGATAAATGGTTGGTTAATCAGTTAATCCCAAACATACCCAGTGGCTCTTTTCTAGCTATTGACAACGCACCCTATCACAATAAATATGTTGAAAGGCCCCCAATTCAAACATCATTAAACAGGAAATAATCAACTGGTTAAACAGGCATGAAATTGCAGTAGACGATCCTAGGTCCTGTTTAGAGCGAATGATTCCTTTTATTAGAACATATTACTACAGTCATACTCAATAAAAAGAAGTACGTACCTCTCAGTGATTTTTAATTTTTCTTAAGGGTCAGATCACCCAGGTCAGTAACCCCAGATTTACTACGTATAGAGATTTATTTACCAGATTTAATAAATACGGCTGATAGCGACAATGATATTGACTTCATTAAGAGCACTGATAGTGAATCGGAAGGAATTGAGGATTTATAATTGTTTTATCAGAATGTATCACGTTTCAAAATAAATAAATCTATACGTAAACATACATTTTTTTTTATTTTACTATAATCTCTAAGGACAACACTTATAGATAAAAAATAGTTTTACAAAAATAAAATAAAAAGAATAATCAAAATAAGCAACTCACAAAAATTGTTTTAACAGCTCTTAATAGATACCGGACGTTAGTATTTCGTGCGAAAGGGACAACGCTTTACAAAGCCGAAATTAGCCGATTGTCTCTTTCTAGAGGTCGATGTGCATTATTTCTTGCCAAGTACTGTACAGGTCTCCCAAAGTAATAATGCGCATAGAAATCTTCGTCACTGTTCGGAAACGGTCGTTTGTCCCGAGCGTCGGAAGACGATATATATATATGTATATAGAGTGGTTAAGTGCATTCATGCATAATTTAGTAGAATTATGTGTTTTGTTCTAAAAGAGATAAATATTGATTTATCAGTAACGAAATTTGATTCGATAATTCAATGTAAGTAAATAGTGAGGAAAACCACACGATTCACTTCGAAGATGTTATAGTACTTTTCAAGTGTCTTACTGAAGCTGGTGTAGTGATGGAAGAAAAGAAGGTTTAAATAACACAAGTTTTATATTAGAAGAAGAAAAAATGGTTTTCAAACACAGGTTTACATTAAAATCTTAGAAATCTAATCATTAAAGTCTCAGTTCAAAAGTATTTACAGCACTGATCATTCTAGAATAATATTACAATTACAAAAAAATAATCAGAATCAGGAAGGATCTCTATTCCTGACATCGTAGATTCATCAGAACTTTCATTATGCTCTTTTTCATTTACACTTTCCCCTCTGCTATCACCTGTGTAAATAATCATTTCATCGGAAAAACTATCGATTCTTGGCTCAAATTTTCTATATTCATCTTCGCATTTAACAGCATGATCACAAACTTTTTTCCATTCTTCTGGTCCTATATTATTGATTTTTTCTAATATAGCATCTTAAACTGACGTGACAGTCATTGCAATATTTTATTTGGCTATATGTTACTTTATTTGGGACCAAATATTTTCAATGGGGTTAAAATCTGGATGATATGGTGGCAATCGTATAATTGTATGCCCATGTTCCTCCATTATAGGGTCAATGGCAAATTCTGTGTATTTTTCTTTATATCTTTTTATAATTTCATACAAATCGGGTTTCAGTTTCTTTGGGTCATGCGGAATGTTGTGTTGTTGTAACCAAGCTATCATTTGTGGTTTAGGTGTGTTTGAGTTTGCTGGTTTCACAGACAGCTTATTATGATATGGGGCGTTGTCAATTACCAACACACTATTAGGAGGCAAGTTGGGAATCAATTGATTGCGTAGCCAAGTTTGATAACGTTGCGCGTTTATTTCTTTATGATAGTCACCTTCTATGTCGACACATTTATGTAACATTAGAGCCCCTGGGATTGGGCCCCTTTTTCATTGCCTGCGTGTACAAAAATTATTCGTTCTCCTTTGGAAATGGGTTGTTTGATACCTTTTTTGCTGCTATCTTGCCAAGTTTTACCCTTAGTATGTGATGTATGCACGTATGAATCGTCCATAAACACTATGTTTCTACCAGAATTCCTCAGCTGTTGTATTTCTCTGAGATATTTGATCCTTTTTAAACGTATATCATGCTTTTCCATAAGTAACCGTATGTTATTATCAGTTTTCAGAAACCTAAACCCCATATATTTCAAGATCAGCCTTAAAGACTCTGCACAGTCTTTGAAATTAATAGCTTCGATCAACTTTTTTCTCAAATTATTTACAGTTGGGAGTTCTTTGAGGGTCAACTGAAAATTGTATATCATATTACTAATCACACACTAGTCGAAATCATCAAGCCCTAGCCGAAATCTGCTTTTAGGTTTTCCTTTTTTCGGTGTGGAAAATTTCATTGATTGATTCTGTTTTTTTTTCGTTTAAGATATTACTTAAAGTTCGTCGTGAAATTCCTGTAGCTTTTGTAACACGGTCTTGATCTTTTATAAAATAAACATCATTGTCTCTTTTGAAAACATTGGCTTCATTTAAGAAATAAAGGTACACATTAAATACTATTTGACGTGCTTGTGACTTAAGCGGCTTTCCACGTTTAAATTGATCCATTCTGGACGAATTCGTCTGAAAGAAAATGGTATGGGCAGAGTTAGGCATATTTTTATTTATTTGTTATATTATTGCATTATGTACTAATATACTTTTTAATATTATTTATTCCTATATCTATTTGTTTATTTATGCATGTGTTTATTTATTTGTTTAGTAAATTTATAGAAGCCTAAATCTTAATATGTATTTAACGAAGGTATTTTAAATTTTTTAATATAAAATACCGTGAAAATTTTTATGTATATTTACCTATTTTACAAAATAAACTATTTAAATTTGAATAAAATAATTAAATTTGAAATTAAATTTACCTTTGATAACAAAACCACGAAGGGTGTGTAGTAGCAACTCTATATAATTCCACACAGAAAGAACACGTACCACAAATATATAAAGACGACTGACGGACCTTTAACTGACCGGCGACCGCCGCCGACCGCTAGAATTGTTTTCGATTGTGTACTCATGATATTGACTCCTATTCCTTTCGAACAAAGTGGAAAATGCAAGTGCGTTGTTTAGGGCTCTTACGATTCAATGATTCGGGTGTTTCCGGGAATATGACCATTAGCGAAGATCTGCATGCGCATTATTAATTTGGGAATACTGTATGCTCTTTGTTCTGTGATGTTTTAGTCAGCCTATATGAAATAGTTTCAGAGATTTATAAGCACGCACCCACATACGCACGCAAGCATTTTCATGTCGCCACTAAGCCCCCCTAAGTGTGGACTGGGATTTCCCAAATCAGACAACAATTGTGTGATTCTGGCAAACCATAAACTGTTGACGCCTATCTAGATGTTCTTTGTGATGTTGGGATGTCTGCAAAATCATGCTTTGTATTTGTAAAACAAAAATTAAATTACATACTCGATATAAAATACCTTCAACAGCAAAATACCCTTTAGTGGGTATTAAGGATTATACCGGCACAATTATCACTTTTTTCTACTACCTGCCTGTTTATTATTAATAATAATAATAAAATACATCTTACTCTAAACTTTCAGATTCCACACACCTCAGACGTCTTTCTGCAAATGAAACGTACAAGTATTCAGGTATGTCACCGGCGTTGGGTATAAATGAATTGACTATGATTCAATCGCTACAGGAACTTTTCTTTGGCCGCCTGTAAAAAGTAATAAAAAGTCTACTATTTGGCCCTAATAAGGTGCGCATAACGGGTCGATTTGGTGATATCAGTTATAACCTACTTTTTTGGCATACTTAGATGGACTCAGACGGAATTGGATGCACTGGATAGAAGATTCCGTACACTGCTAACCGTGTATCGAATGCACAATCCGCGGTCATCAGTGATGAGATTGTATATCCCTCGGAAATGTGGGGGTTGTGGTTTTTTAAATGCTAGGACATTCAATAATTGAGGGATTCAGCAATCATTGTGCCGATAGTCATATCATATATGAAAACGCTATTCGAACTCGTTCGTCGTTCTCTCTCTAAAACTGACCAGAAATCACAATCCAACGGATTAAGGGGACTAGATGGCGACAAATCTTTAGCTCTGATGAACAGAAACTTTCGTTTCAAACCACACTAGGATGGATTGTGTTAGCTAGGCGGTGGCTTAACCACATTCTCAAGAATCGTATCTTGCCTACCTTTCTCACAAGAAATGGCTCCGTCACTTCTTGATAGTTAACACCCCACCAAACTGTCACTGAAGGCTTATTGCACTCTGCTTATTAATTGGGAAGCTTCTATCGAGCTTTGAGTAAATAAGTCGGTCATTTTTCTTGTTAAAATATTGCTCAGTAGTAAAAATTGTCTCGTCCCTAATTTTTTATTTTCTACGACGGCCTTTGCCTACAGCTTTTTAAGAAATTGTTTTGTTACTAGTTAAATAAGGACCAGTGGGTCTCTTATCTGCCGCAAGTCCTAAGTCATATTTTAAAATACTCGGCATGGTTCTAGGTGCCATATTCATTTTCCGAGGTAAAATCTAAAATCATATAGTGCATGAAGATTAAAATAAATAAAGGGTTTTGCAAAGATGTCGCTACTAAAGGATCGGACTGTTATCTATTAGACAGTGTACGTATGTATATACAGTCATACAGTGCCCAGCTGTTGGCAACAGACTAGGCAAAAATTTGAGTTTTTGAATTTATACTACTCTAGCATACCTACTTACTTATTTATGGTACCTACCTATATCTGTCACCGAACTTTGCATCATTGTGGTCAGTGATAACATAACCGTTGTTATCAAGACATTATACTTCAATGTCAATTGTGTCCAGTCAGTCAGTTCTGTCATAAATACAAAATAATAGTTATTATTTTCACTAAAACAAGTATGTAAGAAAAGAGACGACCATGATGGCGTGAAAAAAATTTAGTTTTTGATTTACATTTATTTACACCTGATCTTGGCGCAATCTCCGCGTTGCTCTACATGCGAGACGGTACCGACCATAAATATTTAATAATAATAACAAGTATGACATGCCGTTTTATATCATCTCAATTTTCATACCAATATTATTGGGGGCGTCGAAGAGGACTATGTTTTAAATATATAAAAAGATCTATCGGATCGTCTTTAATAAAGAAAGAAGCAGTAAATTTGTGTTACGTCTCTTATGAACGTCCAGGAGAGTCAAAATATCCACCTATATTTATATTTCACGGCATTTTATCAAATAAAGCACAGTGGGAAGATATAGGTAAAACGATATTTAATATAACTGGAAGACGAGTGGTCCTCGTAGATCTTAGGAACCATGGAAACAGTCCACATATTGGCTCTCATAAATATGTTGATCAAGTATACGATGTCCTCAAATTGATCGAAAAGTTGGAAGTAACCCAAGCTAGCCTAATAGGGCATTGTGTTGGAGGCAGACTAGCAATGTGTGTAGCCTTAAAAGCGGTATGTAGTTATATTTTTACTGAGTTTATTGATGAAATAATATAAACACTACTTTCACTCTATATCAGTGGTAGCTTGATTGTTAAAAAAAATGTAAGCTATCATTGCATAGCAAATTAGCCCTTTTCCAATGAATTAGTACGGTGCAGCTTCCTTCGACCGGGATGCACCGCGAGGCTGTTGAAGTACATAAGGTTCCTGACTAATCAGTTAAATATTCTTTGAAAGTAAAATAAATTTGCTCGAAGATAATCAGCGCTTTGCCAGTCTTTGTAGAGTTTATTATAAAAAGATCTAGGCAAGCGACAGTTTTGGTTGGTATATGGGTGGCAGTTGAAGTGGCAGTGGGCTGGCCATATTAGCCGCAGAAACGACGACCGTTGGGGAAAACGAGTTTTTGAGTGGAAACGTAGCGTAGGACGCGCACAGGCCAGGTGGAGTGGCGATTTGCGCAAAATGGCTGGCAAGAGTTGGTTGCGAGAAGCCGAAAATAGATCGAAGTGGCGTGCAATGGGAGAGGCCTATGTCGGCAGTGGACTGCGATAAGCTGATGATGATGATGATGATGATGGGTGCAATTAAAAGTTTTCTTTGGGGTTTGACCCCTTCCTACGTACTACATGAAAGGTGGCTGAAAGAGTACTAATGCTAGCCTTGTTTAGTAGTTCCATAAATATAAATAACTAGGAGGTCCATATATGTAAATGTCCTATGTTTAAAAAGAAGTTTTATTAGGAAGGGACGTTTTTTTATTTGTTTCAGTCATTCAAAGTTGCCGGTTTGTTGTTGGTGGATATGTCTCCAATATCGACGCCACCTTGTTTAGAAAATATGACAAAAATATTAGCAGCTATGGCCTTAGTTAACTTTAAAAACGCGAATAAGATAACTGAAGGTAAATTCGAAGCAAGGAAGCAGTTGAACAAGGTTTTAGCGGATGAACTACTAATGCAAGATATTTTGTCCAATGTAACACTTAAATCAGATGGCACTGTAGGTTGGATTTGTAACCTAAATGCACTGATAAAAGACTTTAGGTATTGGACAACGTTTCCCAAAGTTTTAGGTAACTTGACATATAATGGTCCAACGCTGTTCATAGGTGGTCAGCAATCGGAATTCATTCCGTAAGTCATTCAGTTAATTTATCTCACTATCATCTTCTTATCATCTCAATGTTGTTTGTGGTCGGTGCAATCTATTATCTTCTTCAATTCCACTCTATTATTCGTCATTTCATTTGGTTGGTTCATTCCTTCGCATCGCATGTCAATACCACGATAACCTATTGGTACTCAACTTTAATGTATTCATTGCTCACCTTATCCATCCTAGTCACACTGCACATCGATCTCAACATTCGCATTTCAGCTACATGCAGGCGTCTCTGAGTTAACTTATTTATTTACACATATTAATAAAGTGGAAGGATTTTCTTTGTTTGCTTAGAGGCCCTAATCTCTGGCATTATCAGTCGGATTTGAATGATTATCTTATATATAAAATTCTCGTGTCACAATGTTAGTTACCATAGTCCTTTGAAACGGCTTGACCGATTTTTATGAAATTTTATATGCATATTCAGTAGGTCTGAGAATCAGCTAACATCTATTTTTCATACCCCTAAATGATAGGAGTGACCCTATACAGATTTTTTATGGCAGAACAACGTTTGCCGGGTCAGCTAGTCTTTGTATAAATATAAACATAACGCCCACTTTTGCTCAAACATAATTTAGTCCAACTTGCGTAATAGGAGGCAAGCCTATTGTCGACTCTTACGACACCCACGGAAACAGATGGCCGTACGGCGTCGTATAGGCTCTTTATGTATAGGATATCGTATTTATTGAGGAATAAAATAGGCTATAAAACATCACGCTGCGACCGTTAGGAGCAGAATATTTAACATAAACGCAGATTAAACTGCGGGGAACGGCTAGTGGGGGTTTTACGAACATTCAATCAATAAAAAATAAATATGACGTACATATATACTAGTAAATCAATTATTACAATACTTGTTATAATTTATTTATTAAAAAAGTATGTAATACTGATATATCGCTTTAATTCCCGATGTCAGTATAAGATACCATAAGATATATTTACATACATACAAATATCAATACGTTTACATACATAGCGGTTTATACAATTGGCGGTCTACCGCTGTTTTTCTAATCTTATATATTTTATTTTACAGAGCGGACGATTTAAATGATATCCGAACATTATTTCCTCGAGCAGTCATTATTTACTCAAAAAATTCAGGACACTATGTTCAGGTGGAAGACCGGTTCAATTTTTTACAAATTACCCTTTCTTTTTTGAGAAGACATCGGTATAAGAACAGTAAACATTTATACCAATCATTGTTTTACGTAATTACAAACCTTCCTTCTCCTTCCTTTTTGTTAGTGTTTCTATGTTCCAATCTACCATGTTGGTAACATTTTACGAGAGGAAATAGTAGTTTGTATGACAAGGGAACAAAATAATATTTTAACGGCGAGGGCGCTATTTTTAATTGAAAGGATTGATATAGTTGTGGATTTATTTATATTTTGAGTGTTTGTAATCTCAGTATCTGGCTGGTGCTCAGGAAAAGGCACTGATTCCTTTGATGTAGAAGGGCGTGGCGACAATGGTATGGGCGAATTATCTTCAGCGCTTAATTTAATATTTTCTACAATGCGGGTGATGATTTTTTCCTTATTTTCGATAGAATCTTCAATGTAACCCTATGCTACAGAACTGGATTTCCACTACCCCCGACGGACATTTACCCGTCTCACCCAAGACGAGTCCCGTCACACAGTGCAACCGTCACCCTTTGGTTGCAGTCCTCAAGGAGCGCGCACGGTACACTGCGCATGCCTCTCGGGCCTGAATCTGTTCGGACGACGAAATCCCCGAAATTTCATCGCCCGCAGGCCGTTTCCTAAGGTGGCCGGAGATCCATGAAAGCCCTCCTGCGCCCAGCGCGTCTTCTGCGGGTAGGGAGAGCTGTTACACGCTCTCTCTCCCTTTCCGCCGCCTCCTTTAAGGACATCACCTCCTCACAGTAGGAAGCGACGGCATTCCATGCACTCCTGCTCCGAACCATGGGCAAGACCACGGTCGGGAGCGAGAGACTACCCGCAGAAACAACTGCCGCGACGAGATCATGACGCTGGTTGGCCCAAGCTGAGCATTCTGCCAATATGTGAAGCGCCATGTCGTCAGAGCAGTCATCGCAATGATGACATCGTGACGTCAGCTCCCGGCCGATCCGACACAGGTACTTGCCGAAGCACCCGTGTCCGGAAATCACCTGTGTCATCCGGAGGGTGAGGGTTCCATGTTTTCTCTCCAGCCACTCCCGGAGGACGGGTCTTACTGCAACTATAGCGTCGTGCCCCGCACTGGGTCGCGCAAGTCGTTGCTCCCACTCTGCTATCAGGGTCTGGTGGAGCTCAGCCCGGTGTGCCTCTTCTTCTTGAGGATCCAGCAGCTCACCCCGATCTAGCGCATCCCTGGCCACCGGTACAGTAACGCAAGGAGTACTGCGTCTAAATCCCAGGGCGCGGATCCGGCAAATAGGCTGGCCGCCTCAACAGCTTACTATCAGGCAACTTCAAGTATGCAGCGATTTCTAAGAGCATTGAAGGATTTTTTTTCCTATAACCTGTTTAAAGCACTTTCCATTTTAATATCTAATGAAAAATCTATAAGTTTTTATATCAGAAAGACGCAGGCTCTCGTACTTTTCCACAATTATTTTTTACTCTCCACGAATGATGAACGATCGATCAATTCTTGTTTTTGTGTCAGTTAATTTTACTAAAAGTAACTGATCTGAGTGAATTTCGATATCAATGACCGTTATTTTTATAAATTCGTTACCAGGACAAGCTCTATGTACCCCGAATATAAAAGCCACCTGTAACAAAACAGAAGGGGAATCAGACGAGTAGGTACAGTACGTATACTTACACGTTATGAAACACTCTTTATAGTTTATAATGGAATAACTAAAAGGTACTCACTTTTATGGCGAGAATATCAGGTGCATCATTCAAGAAAGTTTCAACATTTTGTCCGGAAAATACTTTCGATTTCTTTGGTTTGTGTCCAGACAGTCTCTTCAGATAAGCTAGTAATTTTGAATAGCTGTCAATTTTAATATCTTTATTGATATTAACTGTAGATTTAAGCATTCAGTACACTCCAAGGAGTAGAAGGTTGTTTAGTTTTGGCTAATTCTTGAAAATAGGCCAAAAATACACTTTTCGAAAATCTTTTCGCTGCTTTTCTATTTTTCCATAGTATGAAATTATCATAGGCATTTAAATATTTCTCCTGGGATTTCGTATTAAGTTTTGTATGACGTTATTAGCTTTTATTTTTATTGTTTCAGGAGTTAATACTTTCAGAACTAGACGTAAAACTATTTTTTTTGCAAAATACAATAAAGTCCGTACCGATTACAAGAACAGGGCGCGCTTTTGTTTTTTTCTTTAGTTACCGCACCTCCCCGTACCATACAGCCAGTAATTTATACAATCTGCGTTCGATTTCACTGAACGATTCATGTCCCAAATTCAAATCTCATTACTGCCCCCTAAAAAGTCTAGCGGAGAAAAGAGCTACTTTGCTATAGAGGAACAAAACTACACTTTTTGAATAGGAAGGATGAAAAGGGGTTTTTTTCTATTATACAAGCAAAGGTTTAATTCTTTGACTATATAAGAGATAATTATAGTTTGATATCAATAGGTTATGGCACAATAATTTTAACCTATTATTATTATTATAGTGGCCATAAATAAGATTATATTTATTTTTATTTTTATGTGGTGGTTCAATGAAGATGAAAGTGAAAAATGCAATTTAAGAATGTGTCGTTTGAATTTTCAGTGCTTATTTGTTCAATGTTTTAAAGTCAAAATTTCAGATACATGCATGTATCAAGTTTTATAAATTCAGGATTAAAGCAAATTGAAAATATTTTTTTTTTCATTGTTTACTATTCGTATAGCCACTAGCAAAGTAAAGGTAAAGATACAATCAAACAGATCAAACAGAGAGTGAGGATACATAAATTAATATTCCTACACACTTACATTTTAAGACTCATGGGATGTTATAAAAGAGGCTAGGATATTATACACATCAAGATTACTGGAAGGTAAAAGTACGGTAATATGTGAAGGAAGTGGAGTGAAGATGGAAATAAAGGGAGTAACTAAATCTAAATTATTATAAAAGTGCAAGAAACGAAAAATTAAATCAAGTCGCCTATTTCACCTCATTCACACATTCATGGAATCTAGCAAGGTACGATGGAGTACAGACATGTTCAAGTCTCATTCTAATGAGTGAACTTGTGCTAAACCAAGGCTTTTGAAGAATCCTTTTTCTGGATCCTAGCATAATTTTTACCTTTACAGCGGTAGATTCACAGCTTTTTAAAGTAAACTGATGGTAAAGAAGCCGTGTCATGACAGTAATGCAACTCCGTCCTGTACAGCTTCATTAGCTAGCGATCTGAAATTATATTTAATGAAAAATAATTTCAGATCGCTAGCTAATGAATCGCCAGCGATCTGAAATTTTTTCGATCGCTAGAAAATATGTCTAACACTTTAAAGCGTCGCAAAACATAACTATTTAATAAAATAAAAATAGAAATGTTAGTTAGATAGAAATGTAGTAATGAAAATTTAGTTATTTACAGAAAGAATAGTCTCAAAAGCGAAAGGCAATTCCCCATCTCATCCACAATCTCTCTTTCCATCCAATGGTGGCCTCGAAAAGATTTTAAACAGCGATAAGGCCGCTAATTGTACACTCGCTTTACCTTTTTACAATAAAGAGATTTTCTTTGTACAATAAAGAGTTTTATTTATCTATCTATCTATCTATATTATGAATTACAAATTCCTACACCAACGTGACTCGTAGTAGAACGTTTCGAAAAGTAATCTCGCTGCTACTTTATCCAGTTGGTCACAATAAATATTGATTGTAGTGAAAGATAGCAACAGCCAGTATATAATTCCGTTTATTCCCACAGACTTAAAAGAACTTTTTTACTCGTGTCAGATTTTGGCGTCGGTACTCCTGCTTCTCCAGGACCAAGCCACTGGCGCTTACGCGAAAAATTTATGTACATAACCCACTTTTCGTCCCCCGTAATTACATCCCTCAGCCACTCATTGGTACGATGATAACTAAGTGGTTCTATGCACACGTTAGCTGTCTTCTGAAGTTGAAACGGCGGCAACTCATGTGGCAACCTAACTGAATATTTCCAGGTCTTTTTTCAGATTTTTTTTTCTACTGCAGTATGCGAACACTGAAGCTGCTCTGCCAGACAACGTGAATTGAACCTGGGATCCATTTGTATGAGTCTTTTTAACTCATCTACATCTATTGTAGGAGGTCGTCCTGGATGAGGTTCATCAGATATTTCATAATTTCCATCCTTAAATCTTCTGAAACAATGTTTGGTGGTATCATAAGAGAGCACGGCTTCGCCCATCGTTGCACATATATTGCGCACTGCTTCAGTCGCTTTTCGACCTAAGCGAAATTTGTAAAGTAAAAGTTGCCGAAGTTCTCTATCAACATAATATAGAAATATCCATAATTTACTGTAGTTTTACTATTCGAGATCCAGTTGTCAACTGATCTGACATACAACTCTTGCTTTATTTATATACTACTCCAAGAAAATCGAAATAGTTCTATAACGTTTTAGAAACTGATCGAAAAAAGTGGCGGGTTTATCACTCACCGATCATCAAAACTCTAAGGTACTTCTAGGAGACACAAGCTTGAAATTTTGAACACAATTAGTGCCTTATTACATTATACTATTAGCCTATAAAGCAAGGAAAAATTAAAACATCCTAAACTTTCATAAAATATATCAAAATCAAAATATAAAAGTAGGAGCAAGAGTCATGGTAAGATGTAATATTGACGTGAGTCTGCAGTCTCGCACTTGAGAGACTCACGACAAAGTTGAGTGCGATCTTATCTAGTGCCACGTCGGGTATTTTAGATACCTTTCACTGTCCGTCAACAAACTACCCAATAGTTAACAAAATCGTTTAACAAAATACTTGATAATAATAATGATAATATAATCAACGGGTACTAATTGACAAGACGAGGCGAGTTACGTCACACTTTATTTGGACATTGGTGTCGCGTTTCAGTAATTTGAATGACCCGCGATTATTTTGTACTTTTTATTTATTATTTTATGCAACTAAATTAGAACAAACTACTTAAAATCAAGGACAATTAAGCTTTAAAAAAAAACTGCCAAATTTAAAGCATATTCCCTAAGATGTTCCATTACTATACTTTAGAAGTGTACCAATATGAAACACTAAGGATGTCGGAAAAAAAATATTTCTCAGGATAATTATATTACATATATATTATTATACTAAGTTTTTAAATACTCTAAGATTATTTTTATTAACTTTCTTTATCAGAGTCCGATAAAGAAAGTTAATAATAATAATCAATGCAATTTAGTTCAAATTTAGAAACGAAACGTAATTGCTTGCAAAAAGTCACGTAGGCCATCGCACCGGCGCGTGTTTATATTTGGTTGGAATAACAAAGTAACCTGCACTTAATTAGGCAAATTACATATCTGATTTAAATAATGAGTTAATAAATCCTGAAGATGGAAGACTTTGGCTACAACCCTGGAGTTGTAGTAGTACGCGCCAAGCCAGAAGGACAGCGGAAGACATTTAAACCGAATATTCGTGCAGTTAATAAAATTCCCAATGAATTATTGAACGATCCCTTGCTGAATAGAGCTTGTGAAGCTTTGCCACAGAATTATAATTTTGAAATACATAAGACAATATGGAGAATAAGATCATTAGGTTCGAAACGTGTAGCACTACAAATGCCCGAAGGTAAATTTTTGATAACTAAATTAAATAACAAAATATGCTTATTCTTCAGTATAAAGAGCAAGAGCGTTAAAACCCAAAAAAATATAAGGACAACAAATTAGACGTGGCTTTATCTTTTAATATGCTATAACTGTTTTATTTGATAAATAATATCTTGTCATAGTCCCAAAATAACTAACATAATCTAATAGAGACGTAATCTATTCTTATGTCTTTCACAGGTTTAACCATGTTTGCGACTACATTATGTGACATAATAGAAACATTTACTGATGCGGACACTGTTATAATGGGTGATGTGACTTATGGTGCTTGTTGCATTGATGACTTCACTGCCATAGCACTGGGCGTTGACTTACTTGTACACTATGGTCACTCCTGTCTAATACCCATAGACCAAACCAGAGACATAAAAGTTCTTTACATATTTGTAGATATCAAAATTGACCCTTCGCACTTTGTAGAAACAGTAAAAATAAACTTTCCAAAACATAGTCATATAGCATTAGTTAGTACAATTCAATTTGTTACAACCTTACATTCGGTTGCTAAAAATCTAAGAAGTGAGGATTTCATAGTAACTGTACCACAATCAAAACCATTATCTCCAGGTGAAATTCTGGGTTGTACTGCACCTAAATTAGATGCTCAAGCTATTATATACTTAGGTGATGGTAGGTTTCACTTGGAAGCCATAATGATAGCTAACCCTACAATACCTGCTTATAAATATGATCCTTATGAAAAAAAGTTTACAACTGAAATGTATGAGCACCAATTAATGCAGGCAAACAGAAATAATCAAATATCTGCAGCTAAAGATGCATCCCGGTTTGGCCTCATTCTTGGCACATTAGGAAGACAAGGCAGCACTAAGGTTTTAAGTAATTTAGAAAAGCAAATTTGTAATTCTGATAAAACATTTGTGAAAATTCTTTTGTCAGAAATTTTTCCTAGCAAATTAATGCTGTTTGGGCTTGATGCATTTGTACAAGTAGCATGTCCGAGGTTGTCTATTGACTGGGGGGTAGCTTTTTCTGTGCCATTACTGACTCCTTATGAGTTTTCTGTGTCATTGGGCAATAGTAAATGGTTAAAAGAAGATGGTACTTATCCTATGGATTTCTATTCTAATGATAGCTTAGGGCCTTGGACACCTAATTATAAACCTGTACTGTGTTCTGGTACTGATAAAAAGTGTGATAACTGTTGTGGGGCTAAAGATAAATAGGATTATGTTTCAATAGACAATTGTCATTTGGGTCCACAAATATACCAGTGCAAGTGTTCATTTAAAATATGAATTATTCGTTAAAAACTGTATTCCGACCTGTGAAATAATGGTGTTTATATTCAATTTTAAATTTAGATTGTGCAAATATGGAAAAAAATAAGTAAAACTACTGAATTTGATTAAAAAGTATAAATATATAAAAACATTGTTGGCTAGTAATGTAATCAGTGTGCAAACTTCCTATAGGAAAGTAATAAGATAATTTATGACTTACTGGCTGGTATTCATATGACCCCCAGACAATGTAAATACAACTACTGTAAATAGTTTAATACATTAAGTATCTAAATAACTTATCAAAATAAAATCAGTATATTTGTAAAAAATCTTTCATTATTTATTAATTTTAACTAGGTACCTACTGCAAATTACCTAGCGTGAAACATTTGGCTGTATTTTTTGGGTGATAAACTGAATCCGATCGGGTAATCAATATAGATGTTATATTATTGTCAATTTTGAATAATCCTATTAACGAATATATTACATAACAGATATTAGGCTACCTACCAATTACCTAGTAGTAGTCAAATATTAGATATCGATTGGTTACCTACATAATATATATTCAAACTACTGTTCCATCAAACAAATATTAAATTTTATTCGATATTAACATTACCATGAAATAGTGAATAACTTTTCCTTCATACTTTAACATACGTAGGACTGTCAACGATAAAGACAACAGGTTATTAATAAGTTGAAAAAAGAATTTGATCACTGGCGTATTCACAAGGTAATAACTCTATGTGTAATAATTAAAATAATCATATAATATAGTTTTTTGGAATTATATTTAAATGTTCGTCATAAAACTCATAAACTCTCTTAAAGTAAAAGCGTGTCTCTCTGTCACTATCGGAACTTAGAACCAACAATACAACGGCGAGGTAGTTAATAACATCCCATACTTTTTGGTCTCAGTTTATTGCTTGTTTAGTTCTTACGTGCCCAAACCTATCTCTTACAAAGCACAATTAGCAATGTCATGTATTACACAAAATAATGAGCAGACGCAGCACTCTGTCAGTAAGTTCCTGCAAGAGCAATTGATTCAAATCAGTTTTTTTCGCTTACACACTCGACAATACGAAATACAAAAAAGTGTCGTTATCTCGTTTTCACCTTGCACCGACCGCCAGCGCCAGCTATAAAGAATGCACACATTGATGGCCCGATAGAAAACGGCAACCTCACCTCACTCAGTTACATAGAGTAGGTATATTAATACATCCCCCCCAACTGTATCCTTACGTTGTCGTCGTGGGGGGGCTTGCGCGAGTCAATGATCCCTGGGGCTGTGCCAGTAGAGCCACTCATGCCGGATTGGTCCAGGGGGAGACTCCAGACAAAACAGGATACTCTGTGGGACCCTTCCAAGGGTCACTCAGAGTTGCTCCGCTGTCCACAGCGGAGGAACGAGGACGGGCTCGGCGTGCACTCGCACTGCCACCGAGCAGACATCTGGAGATTTGCCTCGATGCCACCGTCGGCATATCGTAATCCCGAAAGGAGTTTCTCCGATCGGGGGCGAGGGTCTTGGCTTAGCTGCCCGGACTGCGAGGAAGAAAACCTCTATAAAAAATTACCCCGAATCTCGTGTTCTGGTGCGTGACCATGGGATGCATGGCTGATGGGTGGTTCAGTCGCAAGCGTACTCCCAGCCGGGGCACCTGCGGACCCCTCGGTTGGGCATAAATTTTCGCTTACCCGGGTATTGGGGGATTTCTGCCCGGGTGGACCTCTAGTTCTCCCCTACTCGTGGGATTAGTTATGGATAATAATAATATTAAAAACACAACAAATGAAGAAGCAAAGAAGGAGAAGAGGAAGGAAGAGTTTAACAAGGCGGACATCGCTTTGTCTAACGGCGAGGAAATTTTACAAGGAACGCCCATCTCGCAGAAGCTCCCAGAAGTCAATTTACCTTCTGGGAGCAGAAGAATTTCGGAGCGAGTGCGTTCCAGAGCCGCTAGCAGAACTTCTAGTATAACGGTAGACTCTAGCGAAGAAATGGAGTTGGATCTCCGTGACACCGAGAATCGTAAGCGTGGACGCTCTAAAGATTCGGATGGTGACATGTCCCAGGATATGTTGCCACCCAAGGTTCCCAGCAGCCAGCGAGGGAGATCGCGTACACCGATCTCGGCCCAGTCAGGTTCCCCCTTCTCTCGGAGGGGAGTTCACGCCCGTGCTAAAGAGGAGGGTGAAAATGTAGCGGAGGAGGAAATTGCAGATCTCCTGCTTAAAATTCGCATGCCAGAGGTGGGGGGTTCTGCTCCCCAAACACCATCGATTATGCAGGAGCGAGCGAACGCGGCGGTGGCCATCATCCATAAAGTGGCCACCAAGTCGAAAAATCTTAAGGGCTCTTTTGTAAAGGCCCTTAAGGACTCCTCCTCCGCCGTCTCTGGGGTCGTTGGGTCGTTGATTACAGACGTCGCGCGTCTTCAAGCGGCAAACGACCGTCTGACCGAGCAGGTGGCCGAACTCGGTGCAGTGTTTCGGGCGAAAGCAGATAACTCTGAGCGCCAAAGACCAGTTCTACTGCAACCAGTTCCGTCCCCAACGCCCCCTGGGGTACCTAATGTACTGGATTCCCAACTGCGTCAAGTTATTGACGCGGTGATGAGGGTGATAGACGGGCGCCTCGCTGGTCTGGAGGCTAGACTGCCTCCGGCGCCCATTGTAAGGCCACCGCTCGCTGCGGATAAGAGAAAAGGGGCAACAGCTCCAAAGCCTTTCCCAGTTTCGGTTGGCCGTGCTGGTATGTCATATGCGGCAGCGGCCACTAAACCCGGTATAGGGGCAGCAATAAAGTTCCCTCCTCTCCCCTCTCCAGTCCCGCGAGGTCCGAGTCCAACTTATCCTCCTGCTGAAACTGCCAATGCCCCCTCCACGTCTGCCCCCTCCAATGATGGGTGGCAAAAAGTTGAGGGAGGTAAGAAGAAGAGGTACCGAAATCGGAACAAAAAGGCTTCCAAAAGTACGGCCTCCCCGCCTCAAACGCCGAGTGTTTCAGTGATTGCCACAAAGAAGGACGCAAGGAAACTGCAGGCGCCTAAAACAGCGGCTGTGGTGGTCACCCTTTCAGCGGAGGCGGCGAGTAGTGGGCTATCCTACGCCGCCGTATTCAAAAAGGTCCGGGATAGCCTAGGCACTAAATTCGGGACCTCAGGTGTGAGGCTGCGCCTAGCCCAGACGGGGGCTCGAGTACTGGAGTTCCCCGGGGCTGAAGGTACAAAGACCGCGGATGTCCTGGCGGAGAAGTTGCGGGGAGTATTTGCTGCGACGGATGGAGTGAAGGTCGCCAGGCCCACCAAGTGCGCCGAGCTGCGCATATCGGGCCTGGATGACTCCGTCTCGGTTGATGATGTCCGGGTTGCAATTCGGGAGAAGACGGGGTGCAACGCGGACAACATTCGAGTTGGCACCATCCGTCCAGGTCCAGGTGGTCTTGGCGCGGTGTGGGCTAGTTGTCCCGTGGCGTCGGCCAAAATTTTGGGTGACGCCGGCAAGGTCCTCATCGGTTTTGTGAACGCCAGAGTCACAGTCCTGGCGGCAAGACCGATGAGGTGTTTTAAATGCCTAGGGTCTGGGCACACCCGCGTCAAGTGCAGCAGCTGCTTTGACTGTAGCGGACTTTGTTTCCGCTGTGGTCGAGGGGGGCACAGAGCAGCGGAATGTTCTGCCGCCCCACACTGCCCAGCGTGCGCGGCGGGTAATTTGCCCGCCAATCACCAAATGGGGCAGGGCGGCTGCAAGCCTCCCCTTACTATTCCGCAAGCATCGATGGCTAGCCAATCGGCCCGGGCTGCCTCAGATGCTAATCGTGCGTCGTCACCGTCGCCCATGGAGGCTGTAGAGACGATCCAGTAATGGACCAAGTCTCCAGCCTCCTAGTCCAGACGAACCTAAACCACTGCGCCAGTGCGCAGGACCTTTTCCTGCAAGCCATGGCGGAGTGGTCCATCGGAGTGGCCGTAGCCGCGGATCCCTATTACGTTCCTCCCCGTCCAAACTGGGTGGGTGACCGGGACGGCTCCGTGGCAGTCATCAGCTCCACGGCTGCACATTCCCCGCCCTTGTCGCTAAGAGACAAGGGTGCTGGATATGTTGCTGCCGAATGGGGGGGTATCACCATATACGGTGTCTACTTCTCCCCCAACCGGAGTCTGTGCGACTTTGAGGTCTTCCTTAACAACCTAGAAAACTCGATACGGCGACTAGCGTCTGGGCACGTCCTAGTGCTGGGGGATTTTAATGCTAAGTCCGTCGCGTGGGGATCCCCCAGAACAGACGCACGGGGCCACGCTGTGGAAGAGTGGGCGACATCGGTGGGCCTCTGTCTCCTAAACAGAGGCTCCACCAACACGTGCGTGCGGCAGCAGGGGGGGTCGATAGTGAGCCTTTCGTTCGCTACCCCTGCTCTCGCCGCACGAGTAAGGAACTGGTGTGTCCTGGAAGAGGTTGAGACGCTCTCGGATCATCTTTATATCCGATTCGAGCTCTCCCGGACCCAGGACCCCAGAAGGGGTCACACGGCGCGGCTTTCATCCCGCTTCCCGCGGTGGGCTATATCGAAATTAGATAAGGATCTACTGGAGGAGGCAGCCATCATCTACTCCTGGCTGTCTCCGAAGCCTCCAACCGAGGGGGTAGACATAGGGGCGGGCCGCTTCCGCGATGCGATCACGCAGATCTGCGATGCGGCCATGCCCCGCGTTACAGGTCGTCGGCCTCCAAGGAAGGAGGTCTACTGGTGGTCCCAGGAGTTGGCGGACCTCCGTGCGGCCTGCATTCGTGCCCGGAGGTCCTACACCCGCATTCCTCGGCGTCACCGCGAAGAGGGGGAAGAGGTCCGGCTTCATGAAGAGTACCGAGAGGCACGGAAAACTGAAGCTGGCCATTAGCCGCGCCAAAGAATCGAAAAGAAAGGAGATGCTGGAGGGTCTTGATCGTGACCCCTGGGGTCGCCCTTACCGTGCGGTGCAACAAAAGCTCCGCACGTTGGGCCCCCCCCTTACTGAGACTCTCCAGCCCAGCTTCCTGCAGGAAGTGGTTGAGGGCCTATTCCCGCAGCGGGTGGAGCATTCACCCCCGTCGATGGCCCCCTTGGCCAGAGACGACGGAGAGTTCGAGCAGGAGGATGTTCCACCCGTCACCGAGGCGGAGATAGGGGCGGTTGTTCTACGGATCCGCTCCAAAAACACCGCCCCTGGGCCAGACGGGATCCCTGCCCGAATCCTGGCCCTGGCCCTTGACCACATGGTGGACTGCCTCAGGGAGGTATTCGACGCTAGCCTATCGTCCGGACACTTTCCTGATTGCTGGAAAAGCGGGAAGCTGGTGCTTTTGATTAAGCCGGGACGGCCTACCGACTCGGTTGCAGCCTACAGACCCATCGTGCTGCTGGATGAGGCGGGTAAACTGTTTGAGAGGGTTCTCTCTGCCCGCATCGTCCGGCACCTGGGCGAGGTCGGCCCCGATTTGTCGGACGCCCAATTCGGTTTCAGAGCGGGTCGTTCGACGATCGGTGCTGTGTTGCGTCTGAGGGCCGTGACCGAAGAGGCGGTGAGCTGTGGCGGCGTGCTGTTGGCGGTGTCGTTGGACATTACCAACGCATTCAATAGTCTGCCATGCAGTTGCATCAGGGAAGCACTCCGCTATCACGGGGTGCCACAGTACCTGAGGCGGCTAGTGGCAGACTATTTAGAGGAGCGTACCGTCATGTATGAGGACCGAGAGGGACATCTGAGTCGTCGGCCCATGTCGTGCGGTGTTCCACAGGGATCTGTCCTTGGACCGCTCCTGTGGAATATGGGGTTCGACTGGGCCCTAAGAGGCGACTTCCCCCCTGGGCTGGGCGTAATCTGTTATGCAGATGACACTTTGGTCACGGCCCGGGGGGTGAACTTTCAGGAGGCGGTGCGTTTGGCCACCAGAGGAGCCTCACTGGTGGTCGAGCGCATCGAGGCACTGGGCTTGCGGGTGGCCCTGGACAAGACGGAGGCCCTTCTATTCCATGGGCCCCGTCGTGGTCCACCCCCTGGCGCCTCCATCATGGTCAACTCGGTTCTCGTACCGGTTCGGGCTTACATAAAATATCTGGGCCTGATCCTCGACGGGAGGTGGCTCTTCGACGAGCACTTTCAGCAGCTTGCTCCAAAGCTGGTCGGCGCTGCGTCCTCCCTTGGGCGGCTTTTGCCCAACTTGGGAGGACCTAGCGTCGCTACAAGACGGCTGTACACGGGGGTTGTCCGTTCAATGGCACTATACGGTGCACCGGTGTGGGCGGAGGCTCTGACCGCCCAGAATAGGGCACGCCTCTGGCGTCCTCAGAGAGTTATGGCGGTTAGAGCCATACGCGGTTACCGCACCGTATCAATGGAGGCGGCATGTGCGTTGGCCGGAACACCCCCGTGGGATTTGGAGGCGGAAGTGCTCGCCGAGGTCTATCGGCGAACGGCTGACTTCCGGGCGGTTGGCGGCAGTCGGCCCCCGCCCGAAGAGATACGCGAGTGGCGTGAGGCCGCTCGCCGAGCCACAATGGTTCGTTGGTCATCCCGGCTGGAGGCTCCACGTGCTGGCTTTGCCGCCGTGGAGGCGCTCCAGCCGGTCATTGTCGAATGGGCGGGGCGGCAAGGGACTCTTTCCTTCCGACTGACGCAGGTTCTTTCCGGGCACGGTTGCTTCGGGAAGTACCTGCACTCGGTCGCTAGGAGGGAAATGAGCCCTGTCTGTCACCACTGCGACTGCAGTGAGGACTCGGCGCAGCATACACTTGCGGATTGCCCTGCTTGGGCGTCGCAGCGTCGTGCCCTCGCTGTAGTCATCGGAGAGGATCTGTCGCTGCTGGCCGTCATACGCTCCATGGCCAGTAGCGACAGGAATTTTACCGCGGTTGCAACCTTCTGCGAGGACGTCATCTCGCAGAAGGAGGTGGCGGAGCGGGCCCGGGAGGATGACCTCCACTCGGACCCGATTCGCCGCCGTCGAACCGGGCGGCGGAGGCGCGCCTACCAGCGCCTCATGCCGCCCTGAGTGTGGCCGCGGGTGGTCGGGACGGGTTTTCCCCTCCACCCGCTTTAGTGGCCAGCCGCGAGGGGGTGACGTCCGCGTGTGTCTGGACGCCGCCTCATTGATAGGTTACCCATAGGTGGTGCCCGCATAGTGCGGGAAGGCGCTAGGAGGGGTCCGGATGTCTTAATGAAGCTGCTCCCGGATTCCTCCTATTTTAAGCGCAGTATGGCACACCGTGTGGTTTTAGTCGGTTCGATTCCGACACACCGTTCCACTGAAAACTCCGGTGGAATGACGGCCCGAGGGGGTTTCCACACGAACAAAAAAAAAAAGGTATATTAATACATCTCAGTTATCAGACTTATCAGTATCGCTCATCCTATTATTTGACTATTACCTGGTAACTTCTTAAAATAATATCAAATAATCATAATATAATATACCAACGTTATATTATGTTACTGGTACCTATTACGATTATTTTAGTATCAACTCTAGTAATCAAACCTAGTACCTCAGCACGACAGGGCGGGCGCGCGACACATTAGGTACGCCCACAAAATCCAAACAGCAGTAATAATAAAACTGCACAACGCGACGGTTTAGAATTATAATAGTAGGTGGAGCAGCAGGTGTCTGTGAGCGGCGGTAGTCAACTACCATCAGGTGACCCGTCTCCTCGTTTGCCAACCTATAGGTACTATAAAAAAGTATGCATCCGTTAATAAAGTGACTAGTTAGGTGAAGTAGGTTCATTTTACGACACGTTTTTTCATGTTGTTGGTAACAGTCAACATTATCACAATACCCACCGCCATAGGTACGTACTCATTTGTCACTAATTAGTTGACAACCACATCCGTATATTGGTTAGGTGCTTACGTGGTTTAGGAGGCGGTTACCCTGGTCGACGTCTTATTTAGGGACATTTTACACAATGCTTTATCTAAGCAGGTATGTCAAAACGTGGTTTTGTAAGTAGGACACTGGCAAAATTTTGACAAATCGTGAAAATAGGTACCTGTGTGTGGTCCTATATATATAAGATACATAAAAATTTGTGCATGTTTTCTTTGCAATATTAAAATAATTGTTTTTAATAAGTGCGTAATATGTTTAAAGCAGTACCTACTTACATCAAACCACCAATTTGTTTCCCCGCTCCGCGTAGTTCTTGTTTTTAGTGTAAAAGGTCATAAGTAACCTAACACAAGAGGGATGCCAGGGCTACAGCCTACACCACTCTAAATCGCGCTTTTTATGTCTAGCGGCTAGCGTTCCTGGGTACCCATGATCACACAAATCCCATACCCCCCCCTAACGATAGCGCTGTTAACAAAAAGGATACCCCAGGGGGGTACCAGCGCTAGCGTTAGAGAATCCCCCCCTGGACGTCCACCCTCAGTACGGATTATACCTGAGCGTGGACGCCCAGGCTGCCCCTCGTACTCTGGGGGGGGGCTCAACTGCGCTCTCAAAATCTGCTCGGGGCAAGAGAAGGCATACCATGGCACTCCCTGTCACGTTTACCGTGGATTTTTGTAACATCAGGGGCTTACATTCTAACCTAGACACTGTCCACCACCACCTTGAGACAGCAAAGCCGGCCTTGCTCTTTTTAACTGAGACGCAGATATCATCTCCAGCGGACACATCCTACCTCTGCTACCCTGGGTACGGACTGAAACACTCCTTTGTTCCTAAGGTTGGTGTATGCGTGTACGATAGAGATGATATCATTTCTCGCCGCCTCGGCAATCTTGAAGGTAGGGACCTCTCCATCTTATGGCTACGTGTAGACTGCGACGACTGTCCCCGCATCTACGTATGCCTTTACAGGTCCCATAGCGGTGATGCCGAAACGGACCGACTCATCAACCACGTCCAAATGGCTACAGACTCAGTGCTCCTGCAGGTCCCATCCGCAGAGATCGTCATTCTTGGCGACTTTAACGTCCATCACGCCTAATGGCTTGGTTCGCGCAAAACCGATCATGCGGGAAGATCTGTTCACGATTTCGCCTTGGCATATGGCTTGACGCAACTGGTAGCAACGCCTACGCCAATCCCAGATGCAGAAAGCCACGTGCCTTCACTGTTGGATCTTCTGCTGACCTCACATCCTGACGGCTACAAAGTATCCGTTGAGGCTCCTCTTGGCTCTTCGGACCACTGCCTGATTAGAAGTATAGTTCCCCTCGTTCACTCGCTGCGGCCGCGAGTAACAGGCAATCGCCGCGTATGGCACTATAGGCCAGCAGACTGGGATGGAATGCGAACATTCTTTGCATCCTACCCATGGAGGCAGGTTTGCTTCTCGCCGGATGATTCCAATGTCGTTGCCGACTCTGTCGCGGATATTGTGCTTTAGGGTATGGAACTTTTCATTCCATTCTCCCTGATTCCCACAGGTGGCAAGTCCCAGCCCTGGTTTGGTCGAACCTGCAAAGCGGCGTCCCGCCGAAAGCAGGAATGTTACCAAGCATGGGCTAATGCAGCGACAGCACGGGATGTTAGAGACCAGCACATTAAAGAAGAAATTTAACTTTGCCTCCAGGTCCCTCAAAAGAGTAATTGCTGACGCGAAGTCGGCTCACATTGGCAGAATTGGCGAGAGACTAGTGAGTCTTCCTTCCGGAACTCGTGCATTCTGGTCTCTTGCCAAAGCTGTCCAGGGGAACTTTTGTAAGCCATCCCTTCCACCTCTGCACATAGGAGATAATTCGTTGGCCCACGATGTTAAAGAAAAAGCCGATCTTCTGGGCAAACTCTTTGCATCCAACTCGACCCTGGATGACGGGGGAAACGCACCGCCGACCATACCGCAGTGCGAGAGCCACATGCCGGAAGTCCGGTTTACACAAAGGGCAGTGCGTAAAGCGCTTCTTTCCCTCGACGTTCTTAAGTCGAGTGGGCCCGATAGAATCTCTCCTATCGTCCTGAAGACGTGTGCTCCAGAGTTAGCACCGGTTTTAACGCGCCTTTATCGACTTTCCTATTCTCTTGGCGTAGTCCCGAACTCATGGAAGCCAGCTCTAGTGCACCCAATCCCTAAAAAAGGAGATCACTCGGATCCGTCCAACTACAGACCCATAGCCATCACCTCCTTGTTCTCCAAGATAATGGAACCCATTGTTAACTGCCAGCTCCTCCGGTACTTAGAAGACCACCAGCTCCTCAATGATCGACAATACGGCTTCCGTCGGGGTCGTTCAGCTGGTGATCCTCTTGTTTACTTGACTCACCGGTGGGCACAGGCGATCGAGACCAAGGGGGAAGCGTTGGCCATTAGTTTGGACGTGGCGAAGGCCTTCGATTGGGTCTGGCACAAAGCGCTCCTTGCGAAGCTTCCTTCCTATGAGCTTCTCGAGAAACTGTGCAATTTTCTTACAGACAGAAGCATCAAGGTCGTTGTTGACGTGCATGCTCCGACTCCAAGTCTGTTAATTCTGGTGTCCCACAAGGCTGTGTGCTTGTTAAGAAATGCGATAAACAAAAATAACAAAGTATCTATGGCAACATTATTGTTAGTCTGTGGAAATGTATGGTCTTTGGTGAAAAAAAAAAATGGACGATATGGTAGAAATGTAAATGTGATATTGTGAAAATAAGAAATAAAAGTATTCATGATAAAAGTGTACTTTGTTATTGAAGAAAAGAAATAAAGATGCTTCCAGCAAATTTAAGATGGTAGCAGAGCGTGGTTGTGTCATTTGTAAATTTGATAAAGTTTAAATACACGATGTCCAACGAAAGCTTTGTACCTGTGCCAAAGTTTGATGGCTCGGTAAATTATGATGAATGGCGGTTGCAGTTTATGTATTTGATGAAGTATAAGAATTGCTCCGATGTTATCGAGCATGCAGACCGGCCAGAAAATGTCAAGGAAGAAGACTGGAAGCAGAAAAGTAATAAGGCTATGTACTTTCTATCATTAGCCGTTAAACCGGATAAAATGGTAAATTGCGACACACCAATACAAGTAATTGAAAAATTAGATAAATTGTACTTGTGTAAATCTGAGTCTAAGCAGTTATTAATTGAAAAACAGTTAAGCGGACTGAAATATGCAGATGGTGAAGATCCTGAACAATTCTTTGAAAAATTTGAAAGAAAAGTTATTGAATTGCATCATGCTGGTGGTGACACCAGTAGAAGAAGAAAATTAAGTTATTTAATGATGTGTTTACCTGATAGTTGTCGTCATATTATTGAAACTATTGATATATTACCCGAAAAAGAGAGAACTGTTGACTATATTCGACAGAAATTGATAGAAAGAAAGCAGCTTGGTACGTTCACAGAATCGGTTCAAACATCTCCAGCAGGAACCAGTAATCATCAGGCATTAAAAGCACAAGTTGGTGTTAGAAACCCAAGGAAACCAGAGAGGGAATTTTTGTGTTATCGATGTAATAAACCAGGACATTTGCAAAAAGATTGTCACTCTAATTTCAATGGTAATCAATATGGAAATTATTCTCGAAATTCTGGTGGTAACTTCAGAGGAAACTGGCAAGGAACATACCGTGGTAATGGCAACAGAGGTTATCGTGGATCAAATCATAATAGAGGTAATTTTTATAGAAATAATAGAAGTTTTACTGCTAATACTGAAATATGTAATAATTCTCAAAATCTTGATTCATTTTCTATTTGCATTAATAATTGTAACTCTTGTGAAACAACTAAAAGTGAAAAGAAATGTATTGAATGGCTCTTAGATAGTGGATGTACTGACCATGTAGTAACATCAGATGAATATTTTTATGAGTATGTTAATCTGTCAACACCCGCTAATGTAAAACTAGGTGATAATACAGTAATTATAGCAAAAAAAATTGGTAATATTATGTGTAAATTTTATTCTGAAACTGGTGAGCGCACAATTAGGATTGAAAATGTATTCTATGTGCCTGAATTAAGAAAAAATCTTTTAAGTGTATCTGCCATAACAAAAAGTAATAAGAGTGTTGTTTTTTCAAAAGGTTATTGTGAAATATTCAGTGGCAATGATTTAATGATTTTAATTAAAGAGAAAAACAAGTTGTATCCTTTGAAAGGAGAAATAAGTTTTGTAATTTCAGCGAATTATGTTAGAAATAATATGTTAGAAAAAGAACGTTTGCATAGAATTTTGGGACATGTAAATTTTAAAGATTTAAATATTATGTGCAAAGATAATTATTTAGAAGGTTTGCCAAATTCAGTTGAAAAAGTTTATATGGATTGTGAAATTTGTATTGAGTCAAAATTGTCTAATTTAAAGTATCAAAATAATCGAACCCGAACTAAATACTGTGGTCAAATAGTTCACACTGATGTAAAATTTTTGGATGTTGAAAGTTATAATGGGGAAAAATATTTTGTAAGTTTCATAGATGATTATTCTCGTGCTGCTCGTGTGTATTGTTTGAAAAATAAGTCAGAAGTATTCGATAAATTTTTGGAATATTATAACTTTATTAACAATTTAACTGATCGACCCATGCAACAATTAAGATGTGATAATGGTACTGAATATTTGAATAATCACTTTTATGAGTTTGCTAAGGTGAAAGGATTTAAGATATTACCATGTACAGCCTACAACCATGAGTTGAATGGAGTAGCGGAGCGATATAATCGTACAATTATGGACAGAGTTAGGTGTTTGAGAAAAGAGTCTAATTTAGAAAAGAAGTATTGGCCTGAACTTGTGTATGCAGCTTGTTATATAGGTAATCGAGTATTGAATAGTTCTACACTTGAGAGGAAGACTCCATATGAGATTTTTATGGGTAAGAAACCAACTGTAAATAATTTGAAGATGTATGGAAGTAATGTTTTTGTAAGAGTACCAGATGTTAAGAGAACTACTCAAGATGATAAAGCAGTGAAAGGAAAGTTAGTTGGATATTTTGAGTTAGGTTATCGTGTGCTGATTGATGGTAAGATTGTTTTAGCCAGAAATGTAAAAGTTGTTGAACCAGGAACAGGTTATGTGATAGTAAGTGAAGAGAATGATGAAAGGAAAAATGAGAATTATAAAGAAAGAATAAATGAAAAAAATGATGAAAGAATAAATGAAAATAGTAAGAAGGATGAAGAAGTGAGTAATGATGAATCTATGACAGGTGTAAATGATGAAACGACGAAAGAGAGAAAGCCTAGACGTGAGAGGAGAGTTCCAAGTAAGTTTGATGATTATGTATTGTATGCGAATTATGTGAAAGCTTGTACTCCAGAAACATATGAAGAAGCAGTTATGAGTGAGGAATGTGAAGATTGGAGGAAAGCCATGAAAAAGGAATTTGATGCATTGAATGATACAGATACATGGGAGCTAGTTGAAAGACCAGAGGATAAGGAAGTTATTAGTGTAAAGTGGTTGTATACTTTGAAGAGTGGAAACCGTCACAAGGCACGTTTAGTTGCGCGAGGTTTCGAACAACAAGAGGAACTTTAGCAGATGCAGCTGAAGAAGTTTTATTTATAAAAGGAATTTTGTCTGATTTGAGAGTTAATGAAGAGTATCTCTGTAATATAAAAATTTTTGAAGATAATAGCGGAGCACTTGCGTTAGCCAAGAATGGTAATTTCACAAAGCGATCAAAACACATTGATGTGGCACTTCATTTTGTACATGACTTAGTTGTAGATGGTAAAATTGATATTGTCAAAATTGAAAGTAGTAATAATATTGCAGATATGTTAACTAAGGCTCTTGGCCAAATTAAGTTTAAAGAGTTTCGTTTAAAGCTAAATATTTATTAGATTTTTGTTAATCGCAAGAGAGGGTGTTAAGAAATGCGATAAACAAAAATAACAAAGTATCTATGGCAACATTATTGTTAGTCTGTGGAAATGTATGGTCTTTGGTGAAAAAAAAAATGGACGATATGGTAGAAATGTAAATGTGATATTGTGAAAATAAGAAATAAAAGTATTCATGATAAAAGTGTACTTTGTTATTGAAGAAAAGAAATAAAGATGCTTCCAGCAAATTTAAGAGTGCTATCAACCACGCTGTTTCTTCTGCATATCAACGACATGCTGCAGATTAGCAGCATCCATTGCTATGCAGACGATAGCACGAGTGATGCCCTTTACACCGGCCGCGCTAACATTTCTCGGGTAAACGTCATCGAAAGCCGATCCAAACTTGTGTCTGAAATCGAAACTTCTTTATCAAAAATTTCAGATTGGGGTCGACTTAACCTAGTCCAATTTAACCCCACGAAGACACAGGTTTGCGCGTTCACCGCTAAAAAGATGCCATTGGTCGTATCACCTCAATTTGAGAACACTTCCCTAACTGCATCAGCCAGTATCGGAATCCTTGGCGTCGATATATCAAGCGAAGTCCAGTTTCGCGGTCACTTAGAGAGTAAGGCTATATTAGCCTCGAAGAAGCTTGGTGTGCTAAACAGATCGAGACAGTATTTTACTCCGGCCCACCGCCTGCAACTTTATAAGGCGCAGGTTCGGCCGCACATGGAATACTGTTCTCATCTCTATGCAGGTGCACCCCAGTACCAACTTCTCCCTCTTGACCGCATTCAACGGAGAGCGACTCGCATCATCGACTGCCAAGATATCTACGATCGACTTGACACCTTGGCGTTGCGTAGAGATGTAGCTTCACTCTGCATCCTCTATCGCTTGTATCATGGGGAGTGTTCAGAGGAATTGTTCGGACTTATACCGGCTGCTGGTTTCCGCCATCGTTCTACGCGACAAAATATCCATCCCCATCACCTGGACGATTGGCACTCCACCACTGTGCGCTTCTCCAGAAGCTTTTTGCCTCGCACAACCAGCTTATGGAACAAATTGTCGCCTGCCGTATTTCCGAACCGATACGACCTTCAAACCTTCAAGAAAAGAGCGTACTCCTACCTAAAAGGCCGGCAACGCACTTGTGACCCTTGAGTTGCGGGTGTCCATGGGCGGCGGTAGTCATTTACCATCAGGTGACCCGTCTGCTCGTTTGCCCCCTATCGCATAAAAAAAAAAAAAAAAAAAAAAAGATCGACTCGCATCATCGACTGCCAAGATATTTCTGATCGACTTGACACCTTGGCGTTGCGTAGAGATGTAGCTTCACTATGCATCCTCTATCGCTTCTATCATGGGGAGTGTTCGAACCGATACGACCTTCAAACCTTCAAGAAAAGAGCGTACTCCTACCTAAAAGACCGGCAACGCACTTATGACTCTTGAGTTGCGGGTGTGCATGGGCGGCGGTAGTCACCTACCATCAGGTGACCCGTCTGCTCGTTTGCCCCCTATCGCATAAAAAAAAATACAAGTTTTAGAATACCGTGTATAAGTCGAGTCCCGCCACGCCACTTCAACTGGTTACGATAATACTATATGATTATAATAGGTATATTTTCTTCAAATAAAATCTCGATGGAGCCCTGCTTCGCGTAGTTCATCTTTCAGTGTAACAGGTTATAAGTAACCTAACACGAAAGGGATGCTGGGAGGCTACAGCCTATACTACTCTAAATAGCGTTTTTTATGCCTAGCGGCTAGCGTTCTTGCGTACTTATGAACAATCAAATTTTAGAAAACCATGTATAAGTTGGTAATATATTTCATTAAATAATATTATGCTTAGATTTTTTTTATTCTCGTTTTTTTATGCTAATGAGACCTCTCATGTCTTATTGAATAGTGAATAGATTGTCCATTGAGTGTGGGAGTTATTAATAAATTATTACAGAACCTATGCCTATCACAATTTTATTTCTCCTTAATTGGAGTCTATAATAAATAACAATTTTACTATTACACTATTAACATCACAACTATTTAAATGAGTATCATTTAATTTTCATCAGATTACTTTATTTACAACTTTTATTTATCTTTTAAAAATTTGCAGACAGTTTCTAAAAATTTTTCTGGTTTCTGACTGTGAACCCAATGACCAGCTCCCTCAATAAACACCAAATCAGCTAGTGGAAAGTATTCTTGTATTTCTTTTAGGTCATTCTTTCTAAAAATTAGAGAAAAAAATTGTTAGTATCCACAAACAGTGCCTACGAATAACAAAACACTCAGCAGGGCAGAAATAAAAGCAAGGGATGGGCTGTTATCTTTGTATGTAACAAAAGCATTCAATTTTAATTTAAATCAAGATTTAATTTACAGATAAAACTTAGAATGTTATTATATTATATGATATTTTTATATAAGCATAACATTTATAATCCTCTCTTTTCTTACATTTAAATTAATATCGACGGACATAGTTTACAAGAGTTTTATTTTTAAGAGAAGCAGGTACCTGCTTCTCTAGGCAAGTTTTATATCTCTAGTGCTTAAAAGGCAGGAGGCAACCATTACTGGAGCGTTTACAGGCACTGGTCGCCTACCATGGTGCAGGTTATGTTATTTATAAACTAATAATTAAACTGGAAACATACCCGATATAGTCAGATAAGGATCCACCCACAAACAAAGCAGGCCCCGCATACTGAAGTCCTCTCAAGTTTGAAGGAAAGGATGATATGTGTGATTGGAAATTGTCCTTCAATGCTGATATATTTACTCTCCAGGTATATGAGCCTGTATTTGTCTGTACTAAATTAGTAATCAAGAAATTCCTTAAATTTAGGTCAGGTGTTATATTTTTGAGTTGCTCATCTGCCAATTTCCTAGCTTTGGACATAGCTATTCCAGGCCTGATTGCAACTGAATTCATGGCATCAAATAAATTGGCCATAGAGTAGATCTGTGGACTTGTCTTTATTGGTGATATATCAACAACAATTAGGCTGGATACCATGTCAGACTGAAAAGTTGATTTCAAGATAATTCTATAAGTGCAATAAATGTTTTAAATTTTTAAAAAATTGTATGTTAGTTTTTAAATAACAGAACATTCTTCTTAAGCATTATCTATCTCATGAATAGTGGGTTTGACTCACAGATAAGTTTAAAATTATATTGCATACATACATACCTACATACAATGACACCTATATCCCTAAAGGGGTAGGCAGAGGTGTATCAAACAAACACATTTAGTCCATTAGAATTTGGTCCATTAACATAATAGGGGGCAAGCATATTACCATCATCTGGGAACTATATGACTGTATACACTTATAGAAAACAGTCCAATTCTTTAGACACCTTTTACAACACCCATGGTGGTGGAGTGGGTAGCTCTATTCTACTCTACCAAGCACCACACAGTTTGCATTCAGATGCCAATGCATCTGAATGCAAACTGACAGATGACAAGCTTTATACCAAATTAGGGCACCACTTTGATAAGTCACTTATTCAGCAAAACTACATACAACTTACACAGAGCAGTGACAACACCATAGCAGTGCGACCACCCATGCTATGGCCCATTATTGACACCTTTGTAAGTTCCAACTTTTTTAGCAGCTTCATCACATCGTGCGCCATGTGTATGTAGGTATGTTGTAATGAATGCTTACTATCGCCATGATTCCGAGCATCAACACTGATCACTTTCCTACCAGTCGTCCTGTGTATGGCCTTGCTCATGCTGTTCCAATTATTTTTAGAGCCCAGTAGACCATGTAATATAACAAGAGGAGGCATAGTATGTTCTACTTCAGCCGTACACTCATAAGAAGCATAAGCCAAGTCCACAGCTTCTGCATTTTCTGAAGTATACGTAATAGGTCTCACCCCATTTTGTATAATGTTTGGTATACACCTAGAACTAATATTTAAACAACGACATAAAATATTTGGTGATATTCGATCGAGGAACATTGTTTGTTTAAGATGAAAATATACTATAAATTTCGAAGGTTAAGAGTTTGACATTGTTTTTCACTTTTTGATTTTTACTATGACATTAACATTAATGACAAGCACTGATATATAATATTTTAAGTCAAGTTTCTAAGTTCTATAAATACGCTACCCCTACAATATGTCAGTTAAGACTAAATCACTCGTGCATTTTTAGCGAAACTTAGAATAAGGGATTGTTCTATTTGGTAATGGTAATGCAGATCATATTTTTTTATTTGTTATTCCAGGTTCCCTATTTATGATGTCATTCCTTCACATATTACTCGCCCCACATATCTGAAATTAGTTCTTTCACTTGTTTTCAAACCTTTTCAAATTTCAAGTCTCTACGCCTTATAGTTCAAGAGATATCGTGACGAGTCAATATGTCGGTCCAAATCTCTTATGTATATATAGATTATTATTGTTGTGCCAGGAAAATGTTCTCTTTGCTTTGCTTATTAAAGCTCTACAGCTCTACATTAAATCCTCTGACAGCTGGTCCTTTCTATACATTATAATGGCAAAATTGTGCTAACTCCATAAAAGCCATTCATCAAAAGTTCAAGTTGAAGTTAAGTCAAGTCGAAAGGAGCATTTTATTGTATGGATCTAACGTAGTGTTCGTATACTCTATCTGTGTATAGCTCATTCAATGCTCAATTCACTCAAATGTCAGATTTTTAGTTTGTTTAGTTCAGTAGTACATTATGACTATTCACTAAATATTTTTATTCTTTTTTCCTATATACTTCTTACATCGTGCTAGAACCATGCTTATGCACGAATGGACCAGCTCGACCTATGCGATACAAGGGTCTCACAGAAAGCCGGTTTTGTGTGCTTACGCTGCATTTCCCCGATATCAGTGAGGTTTCTGGAGGCCTAACTCCTCCTCTCCACTTTCCTCTCCCTCTACTTTCTCCTCCCCGCATCCCGCATCCATCATCATAGTCGTTAGGCCTTTGGTTTGGCTGTATTATTACGCTTATAGTACTATTGGAACGTAACGCATTCAGTTCCCGACGCACACACACTGCTATATCACGGTAACCATGTTGCTCTATACCCAAAGTTTGAATTCTGCATGAGTTGTAGACGCATGATTTACAACATTGTGGGCAATAACAATTTCTTCCTCCTTCCTCTCGACTGAATATAAATGCAATTTATACAAATAAAATTAATTATTAAACCTGACTGTTCTTTTAATTTGCATACCACTAGGCAAATTTTATTTTTAATGCTGTGTTTACATTGGTGTACTGATGTAGGTTTAAGCTACTATTTCTAATTACATTTTTATCTTCTAACATATTATAAGGTATCGTTCAACAAATATTAATGTTTCATATTACAATTAAATTTATTTAGCTATCGTGTTTTGTTCAACAAGTATGTTTTTACCATTTAAGATTTGTACAATGTTAGAAACAAGGACGTAAAACAAAAAAAAATTAAATCAAAATATTCCGTATCTCGGCCCTGATGACTGCTTCCATGCGGTTCCACATAGATGTAGTCCCTATCTTCTGTTTTAAGCTGGCAAAGCGTCTCTGGACCAGGAGTTCTCACTTTGACTCATTTCTTCAACTCATCGTATAGGTGTTCCAATTCATAGCTGGATTTTTAGGCCTTTAGGGTCTCTTGCTGACCAGCCCATAACCGTAATACTGAATTCGCTCAGGTAATTATTTACAATGCCTGCGGTATGATCCAAACACAAAACAAACCGTCCATGAACTGCCACCGTTACTGACTCTTTAATACAGCAACATGCAAAACGCTGTCCCTCTCTTTGATACACCTTATTTCTTCCGTCGCTACCATTCATGATTGTACTCTCTTCAGAAAAGAGAACTTTGCTCCATTGAAGGTATGACCAATTTAAGTGCTCACGTTCAAAGTTAAGGCGCGTTCTTCGGTGGTCTAACGTCAATTTTGACCCATTAGCAGACGGGTCACCTGATGGAAAGTGACTACCGCTGCCCATGGACACCCGCAACTCAAGAGTCACAAGTGCGTTGCCGGCCTTTTAGGTAGGAGTACCTATTTCTAATACTGGATTCGCTCACAATCCTCGAACCTCACTGCGCCGCTGCTGCAGTTGAATAGAGTTAAATTTCTGATTTCTTAGAGAAACTGACGCAATATACCGGTCAACCTGCTCCGACGTGACTCAATATCTCCCAGATCCTGGACGACGAGTATACATACCATTTCCCGATAACGCTGGTACACTCTATTAAAAGCTGACTATACCCAACGCCACGATTTGAGCGGCTTCCGTGGGCGAGGTACCTATCCATATTTGTTAGAAAAAAATCTCTTTACTAGGATGTCACACAGCGTAGTTAACTAGTCAGTTAACAATCACTGTTTAAAAAAAAACGATATTTTTTTGCAAAAGAAATCTGATTAAATGCAGAAATTGGGACGGAATACACCTTGAAATCAATCTACAATCATTTATTGGTTGAAAATGCGAAAATTTAAATTGTTGTACACATTTCTGTAGACTTAATAACTTTTTATTAAGTATTTTTTTTTTAATAATGTTAGTCCTCTATTTTATTTAAATGACGCCTAAATAGTACTTGCAGTACTGTTTCGTTTTTTTTTGCGCGAGAAGTGTATTTTGAACATATATATTTTTGAACGTATATTAAGAAAATCCCTATAAGCTTTTTTTTTTTTTTTTTTTTTTTATATTAGCCTACCATAGTGACTCCACTTTGCCTGATGGAAAGCAATAGGTGGAGTCAAAGAGTGGTGGTCACCATCCTCATTGCATGTGTAGTCAATGCAGCATGGTGACCCACACTATGGCGGCCTGGTGAGATGCTTTTTCACGCCCCGCTTAAAAGACCCGGGATCATAGTGGGAAGGAAACACGTGCGCTGGTAGAGAATTCCAGGCTTTTACCGATCGGCACAAGAAAGAAGAGCCAAACCGTTTAGTTCGGGTACGTATATTTTCGACGCACAAACGGTGACTCCTCAGGCCAGCACGTGTAGTCCTGTAGAGGAAGGGAGAAGGTGGGACCAATTGGAAGAGCTCATCAGAACACTCCCCGTGATGTAGGCGATAGAGGACTGCCATAGAGGCGACATCTCTTCGCAACTGCAGAGGCTCAAGAGACTGGGTGATCTCAGGACAGTCGATAATGCGGACTGCGCGCCGCTGCAACCGATCGAGAGCGTCAAGCAAATACTGCGCATAGCCGTCCCAGAGATGAGAGCAGTACTCCACGCAGGAGCGAACCTGGGTCTTGTACAAAAGACACAGTTGCTCGGGCGAGAAGAACCGTCTCACCTTGTTCAAAACGCCGAGCTTACGCGAGGCCGCCTTAGTGACACTCTCGATGTAATCGCGCGGATTGAGATCCCGGCAAATATCCATACCCAGAATACTAAGCCTATCCTGCAGTGGCAGTTGAGTGCTCTGAAGAGTAGGAAGGGGAAGGAATGGAGACTTTTTGTTAGAGAACACACACGCTTGTGTTTTCTTGGCGCTGAACTCGACCAGATTCTCACAGCCCCATTGGGAAATGCGGCTCAAGACCCGGTCGAGCTCAGCGACAAGCTCCTGTCGTTTTTCCTCAACGTCTGCCAGCTTGGCAGTAGGATGCCCGAAATATCGCCCGTGCACTGTACTGTCGTCTGCATAACAATGTATATTGCCAAGGGCCAACATGTCATTGATATGCAGAAGAAACAGCGTAGGCGATAGGACGGAGCCCTGAGGTACACCAGCGCTTACCTCGTGGAAGCTAACATAAAAAAAAACATTGAAACTTTTTAGGTCCACATTTTTTTTAATAATACGACAGGACAGACGATTCACATGATGGTAAGCAACAACCGCTGACTATGGACACCTACAACTCAAGAGTCGCAAGTGCGCTGATCGCCTAGAGGAGAGGGGAGTTGGGGCTCCGGAAACTTCACCAATTTCGGGGAAATGCAACGCTTTACATACGGTTTTTTATGAGGCCGTGCTATGCACCGATCGAGCCGGGCCCATTCGTGCCTTTCATAATAGTTATAACACTTCGCTGGGAAAATAATCAAGCACCAGTGTTTGCTTTAAAATAATAATAATAACACAGAGATGAACATTACAAAATGAAATGAGTTTGTGTGTGTTTGTGTATGACACATATCCTATGTAAAGTTGATAGTTATTTGTCATTTCATCATTTTGTCATTATAAAATACTACCGCTTTGTGATAGCAGTTCCATGCGATTCAGTAAAGCCAGGTTTTATATTACTACGGACGGAACTGGTACTACACATAGTACTGAAAATATTTTTGTGCTTTTTTGTTGCAAACTGCAAAATAAATAATTGTCTTACTGTAAGGACACCGCATTCCCGATATAAGTCAGTTTTGCTATATAAACGAGGTTTATTAGACATGACTTTTAAAACTTTTGTTTCCGCACCACCCCAAACCAGAATGGAGTATGACACAATTGATTGTGCCAGGGCGTAATACACGATTTAAGAGTCTCTAAAAGAAGAAGAAGTCTCTAAAATTTAAGAGTCGAAAAATTGTCACAAGTTGCCTTACACAAGTTATGGTGTGATTAATATGTGTTTGCCAAGCGTCAATCCAAGATACCTAAATTTCGCTAGCTTGTTCAATACTACCTGCACTTTGACTGCACGGATAGCGTAGCGGTGGGTGTGGGTTCGATCCCCGCACTCGACAACACTTTATGTAATCCTCAAATCGTTTTTCTGAATCTGGGTGTTCTTTGTGTCCGTTGTTAGAATTTTGTGAAGTCCCCCGCGATACAGGAAAGTAATCCTAGTGCGGGAGTTGTCTAAAAAAAAGGAATAATTATGGTGTTTATACTAACGTGCTGATAGAAACTGTAGTTATTTTGGAGTGTAAACCTTTTGTTGTTTTTGCTAAAAGTTGGGTAGGTAATAGACGAACGTACATACCCTCACGCCTGTATTCCTGAAGGGGTAGGCAGAGGTGTATTGAACCCCAATATTTGACCACTATAATTTAGTACCACTTTCGTAAAAGGTTCAAGCCTATTGCCTACACTAGTCACTTTTTGAATTAAATAGAAAAAATACCGTCTTTACTGGCATATAACGGAAGTCCTTTCGGTTATTATTAAACTTTCACAAGTCATTGAAAAGTGAATGAATGTATGACCACATGCAACCCTATTTGAAGTAAGCACCGCATCGGGGTTAATGGTGTTTTGTATGCCTACTTAGTATTAAGATTGTTAATGTAATGTTTAAGTAAAGTTTTTGATAATAGGCTCCCTAATAATACTAACAGACAGCCACGTGCGAGGAATCAAGTTGACAGAGTGCTTGACCACTAACTTGCTTTAGTCTCTAGTTTTAGTTTCTTTGTTTCCTTAAATTATCTATTCACCACACTGATAACAACGCATTCCCACAGTTATTATCAGTTCCCCTGATGTGGTTTTGCACTCCACACAATAGACACCATACCTACTACAGGGGTATAAAAGAAAATGTGACAATGAAAAAAATTATTCCACTTCACAGATTCTGTGAAGTGAAGTGTGTACAGTTTATTATATATTTAGTTTTAGTTTCCTCTAAACTAAAATGGCTGACGTGCTGTCAAACTTCTCGTTGCTTTTCGATCGGCCCAACGAGCCCATGATCACACCGAAAGGAGACGAAAAGGCTCTATTTGAGCTCACAGAAGAGTTCTTGGTAAGTTTTATTTATTACTTTGATGGGGAAATAAAATTTGTTAATTTTTCCTTCGTCTCTTGCATTGCTTTAGTGGTCTAAAACCATCTTAGCATTATTGCCTTTTTAATGAAACTGGTTTGGGGCACATCGATTAGATGGTTTCAAAGTCTTTAACAGACATTTGTAGGTAGAAATAATTTTTGTGTTTTCTATACATAGATAGATGTAATATTTTTTCATTAGAGAATGATATGTTTGTGAACGATACAAATAAACAATATACGAACATAATGTTCACCTACGTGTTCAATATCTAAGTAAAAGTAATCTTTTACAAAAATGTATGTTTGTTTAATTAAATAGAGATAATAATAATATTATTAATAATTGAAAATAACACACAAAGAACTCCCGTAACAATCAGTTATGGATCACATGACTTTTTATCTCATGTGACGCGATCACTTAAGCCATCATGATGCTTGGAGTATGTCTCCCAAGTCAATTTACAAAGCGGTTACTGTTAAAATACAATATTTTTAACATTAAATATAAAAAAAATATTACAGCCACCGGGATATGAGAATAATGGCGTTGAATTGAACAACCGTTTTGCTGACGATGACGACATTTCACGGAAGATACCAATCGAAAATTTGAAACGTAAAGTAAACTTCAAAGTTGCGACCCAACTACCCGTCGATGCAGACTTCTCGCTCTTCCTGCCGAAACACCAGGAGATGGCCACTGAAGTCATTGATGTACTAATGGGTAAGTATTACTTCTTTTTCAATCAAGTTAACTCTTAAAATATACATAAAATATTATTTGGTCGAGGTACTGTAAAAACCGCAATGTCCAGATAAGTTATTATGCCGTGTTATTTTATTATTTTATACAAAATCGTTTTGAGGTAGGTAGAGCAGTCTCGAATGCCCTCATTTTGTCATCTATTCGAAATATTTGAGAACAAAAAATAAAAGGTATTTCACTGTATTTAGTAAAATATTAAAATATTTTTTATACTTAGTAGGTAACGATATATTATACATGAAATATGTATTTTCCTATCAGTTTAAACGATTTTGATCTCGTTATGCATATATCGTGGTCAGATCATAGTATTGATAATTTCATGATGTGGCCACCCATTTTCTGAAATGGTCGATCTTTTAATGATATGTATAATCACCATTTCATAATATGGTCAAACGTTAGTGATCATCTCATGTAACGGTTCCCATTGTCCACTGTTAGTTGCGCCGATGTCCTTTTGTTTTTGGCTGCTAATTATATTCTTTTGAAAGCGAATAATAATTTGCAAATAGCAAATAAAGTTATCAGAACTTCGACAGACAATTTAGAAATTTAGAATTTGTAATAAATCTTTTATGTGATGGAGATCCTAAATTAATGATATGGCGTATATTACACGAAGTTGAGGAACCTAATTAATGAGACAAAGGCTGTATGTCAGTATTAAAAATAATGAATTGCTATTTACGTCATTTACGGTCTCAACTATATACATGTAGAACCCCAACATATTTACAACAGTGTAACACTCTTTGTAACGTGTGCATATACTCGGACAGGTGTTCCTGAGAATCAGCTTCAACAATTCCTGTCAACATGTGTCTTTGCCCGATCCAATCTGAACCCTCAACTGTTCAACTACTGCTATTCAGTAGCCTTGATGCATCGGTAAGTTGAAGATTAAAACTTAACTTTAACTTAAAAAACAATACTTTTTTTATCATCATCGTATCGTATAGATACTAAGATTATAAACAAAGGTCTATTTTAACAATACTATTTTGTCGCGTAGGACGATGGCGGAAACCAGCAGGGTTTCCGCCATCGTCCTACGCGACAAAATATCCATCCCCATCACCTGGACGATTGGCACTCCACCACTGTGCGCTTCTCAAGAAGCTTTTTGCCTCGCACAACCAGCTTATGGAACAAATTGTCGCCTGCCGTATTTCCGAACCGATACGACCTTCAAGTCAGTGCCAGCGTGCTATAGAAAGAAGTATGCTAGGAATTAAGCTTAGAGATAAAATCAAGAGCGAAGATATCCGCAAAAAAACAAAATTAATAGACGTAGAACGTCACGCACAACAGCTAAAATGGAGGTGGGCTGGGCACATCGCCCGCAGTACAGACAAGAGATGGACTAAGCGAGTCACTAAATGGAAGGGACCTAGTGGAAAAAGGAACAGAGGAAGACCTAAAGATCGATGGCTCGATGAAATTAAAAATACAGCTGGCGTAGACTGGATGACGAAGGCGGCAAATCGAAAACTATGGAAAAAGTTGGAGGAGGCCTATATCCGGAGAGGAGCCATGCCCTAAACACACTTTTTATATATATATATATTATGTAGTCAAAGTTCAATGTAATTGTGCATGGAAATAAAAAAGGCTTTATTATTATTATTATTTATTATTACGACCTTCAAACCTTCAAGAAGAGAGCGTACCTCTACCTAAAAGGCCGGCAACGCACGGCGGTAGTCACTTACCATCAGGTGACCCGTCTGCTCGTTTGCCTCGTATCGCATAAAAAAAAAAAAAAAAAATAAGACTAGAAAGTTACAATTATGTTTAAAAAATAAGATAGACAAAACAGGTTAGTTCCATTTGTCCTCCGTTTGTCAACTGATTGTTTTTCTGAGTAGGTTTGAAGAGCTTATGGCTGTATATAATTATAAAGTTTATTTTTGTAAAATATAATTTATGTATCATTATCATTATCGAATTTTCTATTTGTAATACCGGAGAATACCTATGTCTTTCATCTGGATAATTTAATTATTTTATAGGAGGGACACCAGGCAAGTACAGATCGCGAATTTTGCGGAGTCTTTCCCCTCAAAATTTATGGACTCGCAAGTATTTCAAAAGGCTCGTGAAGTGGTAGCCGTGCTCCCACGAGACGTTCCAGTGAGTTATTTATTGATAATATATGAATAATATTGTATGACTAGAAAATCACTGTTCGAAATGTTTCCTATAACTGCCTACAGAACTAGCTCAATTTAATAGGTAGGTAGGAACCTTACGTTCCTTTCGAGGTTGATTGATGAAATGAGATGCGATAGGTTTTTTAAAAAGTCCCGCACTAGGATTAATTCCTGTGTCGCGGAGGACTTTACAAACACCCAGACTCAGAACAACAATTTGAGGATTACACAAAGTGTTGTTCCGTGCGTGGATCGAACCCACAACACTCGGCGCGGCAGTGTAATGGCGAGGTGATCACTAAAACCGCTACGCCATTCGTATATGCAGTACGTATATAATACTCTTGATACTTACTTTCTTTGGAGTTATTTAATTTGTATTATATTTATCAAAACTTTCACAAAAAATTACAAAGAAACAATTCAACCTTTACCTAAATAATAACAGATATTGTAATGATCTTACCCATATGATATTAAATGAGTAACACATGGGCCAGATTATTATAATATCCATTATTTTAAAGATATGCCCTTATATAAGTTTATATTATCGACAATTATACAGGCCTTTTAGTTTTTAGAGAGATTTACAAAAATGTTTTTTATAACATTAGCGTACGCCAATCATCATTCCAAGAGATTACACAGCAACAGACCTCGAGGAAGAGCATCGCCTGGCCTACTTCCGCGAGGACATGGGTATCAATCTTCACCACTGGCACTGGCATTTGGTTTATCCATTTGCCGCCGCTCAGAGAGAAATTGTAGCTAAAGACCGTCGCGGTGAACTGTTCTTCTACATGCATAACCAAATGATTGCTCGGTAAGGATAAAATTTACTCTTTTGGAGAGTGAAAAAAGTTTATCAAAATCAGTTCCGTAGTTTATCTGACATGCTCTATTCAGCTCAATCTGAGTACTAAATAATTCTACTATCAATCTGAGTACTAATAAATCTCTTATTAATAATTTTAATAAACACTTATTAAAGAACCGTAACTAGATATGAGTCATTACAAAATTGTAGCTACAATGGAGAGCGTCTAAACAACGCTCTGAAGAGGGTAAAGAAGTTCAGCAACTGGAGGGAACCCATCCCAGAGGCATACTTCCCCAAGCTCGACAGTCTGACCTCATCCCGTGGCTGGCCTCCACGACAGGCTAACATGACATGGCAAGACCTGAATCGTCCTGTTGACGGCTTAAGTGTTACTATCGATGATATGGAACGCTGGAGGAGGAACATCGAAGAAGCAATTTCTACCGGTCGCGTGACTAACGTAAGAATGAACTGTATTGACATAGTATTAATAAATAGCTGTGGATAGCGACCCAGTTATTTTAATTTATATGTATCAATACCGTCAGGCCAGACCCCATGACCGAGTCGGGCCACCTTGATTTTTTGGGTATTTGACCCAGTCCTAATACAAGCATTCGCCAACTCTAAACATTTAACTCAGCTAAAGTAATACTGACAAGAAAAAGTTACAAAAAAATAACAAAAGATTAAGTTTTTAATATATTGGTTTTTAAGCATGCTAATACTAAATTTCAGTAGCCTTCTTAAAAACATTTATTTTATCATTAAACATGCACCGTCTCGGTATTCTGTTTATCTTTGTAAGATTATTTATATATTTTAAGAACATAATTTTCTAAGCTTTTCCTTGTTTCATACAGTCCGACGGAACTACAAAGGCTTTGGACATAGACACACTTGGCAATATGTTGGAAGCCAGCATTCTTTCCCCAAACAGAGAGCTTTACGGCAGTATCCATAACAACGGCCACAGTTTCTCCGCATACATGCACGATCCTCAACATCGATACCTGGTTAGTATGGCCAAATGGAATAATATTACATACATTCTCCAAATACTAGTTCCATCAAAATTTTATTAAGATGGAAACTACCGTCAAAATGCATTGACTTTGACAAAGTTAGCGGTGGACTAAGGTATACTTCTAACTTTGTAAGGTCATATACTTTCTTTGTATATCTACTTGCACTATTTCTATCAATGTAATGTTAAAGCTACTTTGTTTTTTTACCTTTTATAAATAGCATTTTAGAGTGAATTTATAAATTGTCAAGTTGTTTTGTATACTACTTAATTTTTGAACGACTTAAAAAGAATATAAGTTTTTATTTTTGTATCCTGTTTGATTTTTACGCAAATTTTTGACGGATTTGCAATATTTTATCCGAAAGAGTATTCTCCTGTATAAGTCCAGTATAAGCTTGTAACTTGCACGTTTTTACGATTGAACGTATTGCGCAAAGGAATGCGAATGTGCGACGGTTATCTACTTTTTTTTGACGTCATTTATTCGCTATTTATTTAAATTATGACGATCTCTTTTTTATAGTTTTGTCCTTTGGTATTGTAGGAATCATTCGGTGTAATCGCCGATGAAGCTACAACTATGCGGGATCCCTTCTTCTACCGTTGGCACGCGTGGATCGACGACATCTTCCAAAGACATAAGGAATCCCCATACGTCAGGCCTTACACTCGTTCAGAGGTCAGTGGTAGCTGCTCTAAAATTAGTTAGTGCCCTACTGCGATCTCTACCATCACACATAACATCACACACCGACATGTCCATGTAAAAGAGTTTCAGTTTTTAAATAGAACTTATGTAAAGCGTTACATCAGTTCTATCTGAAGTCTTTTGCATAGTGTTGTATTACTACTTATCTATAGAACCTACAATCTTACAAATACATGGAAACAGAAGCATAACTTTTGGTAATTAGCCTTACATTAATCATAAACAATCAATTACTTATTAAAAAAAAACTTACTATTATTCACTAAACAAAGTTACCATTATTATAAAACTATACTTAAAATGTTATACATCGTTTTAAAAAATTTAAAAACTGTCTCTTTATCGCAGCTCGAAAATCCTGGCGTCCGAGTTACATCGATAGCAATTGAGAATGACGACAATCAGAAGAATACTCTGACCACATTCTGGATGTCCAGTGACGTTGACCTGTCCAGGGGATTGGACTTCTCTGAAAGAGGACCTGTTTACGCGCGGTTCACACATCTGAACCATAGGCCATTCCGTTACGTGTACGTACTTTTTTATACCTAATAGACAGTACTTATATAAGCAAGACTTGAAAATTTGGAGGCAAATCTATTCTAATATAATGAAGCTCACTAGAGTCGGCTTTGAAAAGTTATGATATTAAATAGATCATTTATGGAAGAATAATATAATAAGACTTCAATAGCCCTTAAAAGCGGAGTAGTGGCAGAGAGTGGAACTCGAAAGGCTCGAATGTACGAAGGCGTCTCAAGCGCCCACTTTTTGCCAATCATTATTTAACTCCACTTATGTAATAAGGGGCAAGTCTATTGGCACCCTTCATGCACTGTATGACTTTATACTGTCTGAGAGATAACCGTCCGAAACTTAGACGTACAGCGTCGGGGATATGGGCGTCAGTGTATGTATGTATCTTATGAGATCCAGTCTTGAAGCATATTTTTGACCTCCCATCAATAACGGGTTTAGAAAAGATCTATTGAAATACATACGAAATAAGTAGTTTCTATAATCTACAAATAATACATATAGCATCTAGCTATGTACGTAGATAGAGACTTGACTATGTTCAATTTTATTTTCAGCATCAAAGTGAACAACACGGGCTCGGCGCGACGTACCACTGTCCGTATCTTTATCGCACCGAAGTTTGACGAACGTAACTTGACCTGGGCACTTGCTGACCAAAGAAAGATGTTCGTCGAAATGGACAGATTCGTTATACCATGTATGAATTTATCTCACTTAACAATTAGCAAGACCAAGACCAAGTAGACAAGTCATATATGATATGATGAAAGAGAGAGAGAGACGATTATGTTAAAAGTCATGCATACAACAAAAATTGGTTTGTGATTGGTGGTTTGGTTTTTTCTATTATTATTATTTCGTTCATGTAACACCTGTACACACACATCCTCCACCATGTAGAAAGCAATATGCTAGGAAACAGCAGCGCACAAAAGTATAATTAAATATTCATGTTGTTAATTGCAGTAAATGCCGGCGATAATACGATCACCAGACTATCTACCCAGTCTTCCTTGACGATTCCCTTCGAGCAAACGTTCCGTGACCTATCAGCTCAGAGTGGTGATCCACGTAGGCCCAATCTAGCTGCCTTCAACTTCTGCGGATGTGGCTGGCCTCAACACATGCTGGTCCCGAAGGGAACCGAAGCCGGTACTGTTTATCAGATGTTCGTGATGTTATCCAACTACGAGTTAGACAGCGTAAGTAATTTCAAATTCAACTCTTATAATTATTGTCATTTGCAATAAGTAACCATGAAGTAACGAATCTTTATATTAAATTATTCCTTTTTAGGGACTCTAGGCTGCCCCTTAGACTTTAGTTGTGACTTTAGGGCTCTAACTATTTGTAACTATTAACCATCCATCGTCATGTAACAGTTCTCGTGCTCGTTATTGTATTTTATTTTATTTTAGTAAAAGATATCCCATTAGCATATCACCTAGCCTGGCTGCTGGACTCCATGTTCGAATGTTTCGAATGTCAGCATTACGTTTGCGTTTCCTTATAGGCTTTTAGTTATTTACGATAAGATTTACATAACCGTTCGTGACCATGATAATGTGGATGGTCATATCTCTTATCTACAGCCTTAGCATCTCATTTGTCATGTAAGTAAATAATTACCTGATAGTAATCGGGTGGTAACAAATAATATAATAGTTTTATTATATGGTCGGACGGGCGAGGAGTGACAAAACCGGTTTCGCGGTGCAAATGCTGCTCGCAGTTATTATATTAAATTGTGTAGATAAAGTAGATAATGCTTATTAAAATTAAAAAATAAATAAAATTATATTTAATAGTTTAGTTATATACATATAAGAACATTGTGTTTATGCTTTCATTGTAACTGTGGAGTTCTTGATTTGTTTCTGTTTATATTGTGTGTGATGTAGATTATGTAGTAACAAGTTGGTATAACATCTATCGACTCACTGGTGTACGGGTTAAATTCGAATGATTTGTAAAGCACCAGCTATGAATATTGTAAAATATATTTCTTTTTGATAAATAAATGAAAAAAAAAAGGCATAACTCATCTCTCACTAAGCTCTTTTGCAAATTGCATTGTTTTTCTATGGTACATTGTACTTGGCCTTCTTAATGCTTATTTTAATTCTGTCTGTATTATTTATTCTAGATTGAGGAAAATGTAAATGTAGAAAGCACTTGCGTCGAAGCTTCAAGTTTCTGTGGCCTAAGAGACAGGAAGTACCCGGATCGCCGTGCCATGGGCTTCCCCTTCGATAGACCATCCAGTACTGCTGCTAACATTGAGGACTTTATACTACCCAACATGGGACTTCAGGAGATCACCATTCGTCTCAGGAACGAAACTGTGCAAAATCCTAGGAATCCAGTGACCCAGGCTCCCCAGAAATAGTTAAAGTTAACTGATCGAAGATATTTCACCACCAAATTTAATTTCCTAAAGTCATAGACTGAGAACCTCTCAGCTATATTAATACTTCTGATTCTCTTGATACATCCAAAGTTGCAGCCTTTAAGAAAGTGCACTTTTTAATTTTAGCAACTTTTACGATCTTGCATTGGTGTTGCTATCAGCAACCATCAGAAATGTTTGATCTGTTATTAGACTTTGGATCCCAAATAACATATTAACAAAATAAATATCAAGTATAAACGGAATTAATTTAGTAGTGGTGAAATGAGATATGGCTTGTTAATTGATATTGCATTTTTTACTATTTTATAAAAGACGCTATTTAAAATGAAAGGCTTATAGCTTAGTTGCAAGAGTTAAGTGTGTAAATATTGTACATAATATTTTTAATAAGTATATAAACTATGTAAGGACCCGTTTATGTTAAGACTTCAAATCCTCTTAATTAAATGTAAGAATTTTGAATGCAGTAAGTGATTTTATTTTATCTATTCAAACATTTGTCAATCCTGTCAGCCAGTCAATTATACACATACACTCCCGCCTAGATGCTAGACGAAGGCTAGGCAGAGGCCCATGCACTGCTTTACTTACATAATATGGAGAAAGCCTACTTCTTTCAACCGAGCACTGTATAATATACCACATAACCTAAGTACCTAAGCAAATCAGATAAAATATAATTTATTTTATTTTGAATAAACATATTCAGTTTAAGTTGAAATAAACAGCGGAACTGATAAAAATGCGGTTTACGCAAATGTAAAATATATAGATAAAACTCTTATCAAAATCATATTTATATCATTCGCAACGTAAATAATGATAATATCTTCCCCTACTTGCTATTATCGCTTCTATCTCAATAAGGTAAGAGTTTTAAATGATAAGTTGAATAATTGTAGTGTTCTTGAAGTCTATGCGCTAGTAGTTCCTTGTGGTAACTGTGGTCTTGACGCTTCATACAAAACTCCGTTTTTATTGTACCTGGTTAAATAATATTTTTGATTAATCGTATCGAAAAAGAAAATAATACAGATATTTTTTCTGAAATAGCTTGAGACTATTTTAGCTGCAACCTTATTTTTCCAAAAAAGGTTGCCTTTTTAAATAGTGTTTTTTTTAATATTGTAAATTCGTTTTATTTTCTTATTTATATTAAATACACATTTCCTTGCAATTTAAATAGCAAAATCTTAAAAAGGATTTGAATTTCGGTCTTTGCTTTTACTTTAATGTTATATAAATAAGAATAAAAATACTCGAAATGTTTGCGTTATTGGAAATCTGTTACTTTTTCGAATATGATCTAATCCTGTATGAACACGGTTGAAATTAAAAAGAAAATCCGTATTCAAACATAGAATGCGAGGCAAGAATACAAAAACACAATCGTTGCCTATCCTGTAATAATATAAATCATTTTTAAGATTTCCCTATTTAAATAAAAATAAAAAATATAGTGATGTGGTGATTAGTCCGGTGAATGTTACTAATAAATGTGTGAAAGCTAAAATCAACTAGCATGCTATTATTACGACTCGCGCTGGTGCCGTTAAGCCTCACTATTGGACTTACATATCTCAACGTAACAAAGTGAGTGGAAAAACTTGTTGAAAAGTTAATGCTGTTTTCATTGGTTTACGTGAATAAACTATTTTCTTCTACTTTAAATGTAGGAGACTTATTCACGTATGGCCTCACAGAAAACCGGTTGTAATGCAATACTTGCCTTATATTTAACCCAGTGAGTGAGTCAGTCAAAACCTTCTCTCCTTTTTGACTCTCTTCCTTACTCTCTCTCTTCTCTTTCCTCTCAACTCTCAAAGGCAGTCAGTGCACTTGCCACTATTGCAGGTGTTCACTTGTGACAGTAAACTTACTATCAGGTGACCCGTCTGCTCGTTTGCCCCATTATACTATAAAAACGCTTTAAGTTAGGTATAGGTTTTTCTTATAAGATAATTTTATAATGAAATGTGTATTCATAATAAGAAATCTAGCCTGATGTAAAATTTGTAAAATGATCTTAGTACCTTTTATATTTGAAGGGAATTGGATATATGGCTATACACAAGGTTGGTTTAAGGAAAACATTGCAATTCTAAGTGGGGAAATAAAAGAATGAAAACTATAGCTGGATTGAAATTACGTTGAAGTGGGTTATACTTTTTAAATTTTTGATATTGGATCACTGTACTCACTGTGATCACTGTACTCTATGTATTGCACTCGTATTGCACTCTTAAAGTAATACCTACATATGTAGGTATTACTTTAAGAGTGCAATACATAGAGTACAGTGTTACAGATGGTGCAATACGTATTTATAAAATATACTGCACAAAACAAAGTAAAGTTTATTTGGGTTATGAAATTTGGATAAATATCTATTGAAACCCACGGCAGCACTTAGATGAGGTTTTACCGTAAGAGCGCGAAACACGAGTGAGAGTGAATTGTTTTATAAAAATATCTTTATTTCTTTTGGTTTTCTTATAGGAACGCTTACAGTAGAAAAAGTGTACAAAGACAGGGAACAGCTCGCGGGACTCGATCGCGAGGTCGCAGCAACGGTCGTCGGGCGAATGGGCATTGAGATCCTGTTGTTCACGATCAAGGACGTGCTATTGAACTCGGGCAGCAAATCGAGATGAGAGCATCAGGGTGCGTATCTACACTTTGTATTCTCCATTAGAAAATAAAACTTTTTCTTTATTTCCTACTGATGTATTAGAGGGAAGTTCAGCCAATGTATATATGTACAGTACACATAGCAGTTTTGATGTTTTGATCATATCATCTGTTAATACATATTTATTTTCTGAAGTTAGAAAAAAAAACAATAAATATGGCCTTAAAATTTACTAAATGCTATTGACTATTGAAGCAACAAACTTTCTGTGCCGTTACCTTGTCTTATGTTATGAAGCTAATAGATATTATATTAATTCGTGATTTTTGACGCTTTTCAGGAGACACAGTACGAGAAGGGTGGACATCAAATAAAAGGTAGAAGAACGAACGTACAAGCTACAGAAAGCATAGTACAATCACGAAGTCAACACTGCTATAAGCGTAACTCCTTAGATAATATAGGCCTGGGCTCTCGAGAGTTACTTGATTACTAATTACCTCATTTGGAGTTAGCCTATCGTGTGAGTAACACCAAATCAGTCAGTCTATTCACTACTAGAGACAGGTCTCTCCGACACGGTCCTTGGACTATTCCTTTTCATTTCTTTGTTACTATATTAATAGTTAAGCAATCAATGTTATATCAGCATTTATCATCATTTTTGTGACATTTCTATCACATGTAGTCTATGAAACAGTTTTTTTAAATGGATTGTATAACAAATCTCATCTTTATTTTTATTCGCAACAACAAATTCGTAGATGAATAAAAATAAATGATATTTGCGATTTTTTGTGTAATGTTTGAATGTCGCTAGTATTTTTATAAAATATTTTTTGACAGTTCTTATTTACAAATGAATAAGTCATACCTACATAACTCCGTAAAATCAAAATCAAAACAACATTTTATAAATTAAACCAGTGGAAGGTATTTTTTTGAAAAATATTTTAAGAATTAGAAGTCCGGAGACGACGATTAGCAGCAAACAACGACACGTTCATGAGCATCGGCCAACGTCTGACTCGACCATATTAAAGGCGATCATGACATTCAGAATTGCCAGGCGACAAAGTTTTATACAGTTACAGAGTTCTCACAAGAACAACTCAAAAATTGCTACATAAAACATATCATACAATCATAAAATACCTACAATCTACACCCATTTTCGTTTTTATAAAAGTATTCATTTTTGTATAAAACTTATCAATGTCAACAGTAATAATAATAATACTACAGACCCATTACCTGTCTGCAAACAGTTTAAAAATTATTTACGTCCATTCTGAGAGTGAAGATAACAACACATGTCTCTAAGATATAATGGCATTCTTTCAGAATGGATGTAAAAGTGGGGCACGTGCCACTAAAGAGTTCCTTATTATTGACACGGCTATTAACCAACAAGTTCGACGTAACCGAAAGGATTTGGCGACATGTTGGATCGATTATAAAAAAGCCTACGACTCTGTGCCGCATACATGGCTCCTAAGTTGTATTAGATTGATACAACTTTATGCACTTTCTTGGAGGCATGTAGGCAGCAATGGCAATCTCAGGGGTATATTTCAGGGTGACAGTTTGAGCCCCTTGTGGTTCTGCTTGGCTTTGAATCCTCTTAGTACTATGTTATAAGGTTTGGTTCTAGGCTATCGTTTGCGGAGAAATGGTCAAGTTATATCCCACCTCCTTTTCATGGATGATTTGAAACTGTTTGCCTGAAGCAATGTCCAGTTGATAAGATTACTGTAGGTAACTAGAACCTTTAGTAAATGTATCAACATGGAATTTGGTGTAGATAAATGTGCATGTCATGTATGTAAGCAAAGACACGATTGTGGAATCTGAAGGAATTGAACTTTCAGATTCGACACACTTTAGTCGATTCTGCAAATGAAACGTACAAGTATCTAGGAATGACACAGGCGTTGGGTATAAATGAATTGACTATGAAGCAATCGCTAAAGGAACGTTTCTTTGGCCGCCTGAAAAAAGTACTCAAGTCTTTTGTCGGGCGGTTATAAGGTGCGAGCCTATAACGGTTGGGTCATACTAGTCCTTACCTACTCCTTTGGCATACTTAGATGGACTCAGACGGAATTGGACGCCCTGGATAGAAGAGTCCGTACACTGCTAACTGCGTACCGAATGCACCATCCACGTTCCTCAGTAATGAGATTGTATATTCCGAGGAAATGTGGGGGTCGTGGTTTCTTAAATGCCAGGACCCTTCATAATCGCGAAGTATGCAATCTTAGAGATTACTTTCTCTCTGTCAACGTGGAGGTACACCGGGATGTAGTGGCAGTTGATAACGGACTTACTTCGCTTGGTCTAGGGAAAGAGAACTGGTGCAAACCTGCAGTACTTAATGTTACAGACCGTCGAGAGATATGGAAGAGCAAAGCGCTGCATGGATGATATTATCGGGCCTTAAACGGGCCGGATGTAGATCTATTATCATCTGTGTCTTGGCTACGTTTCAGTGATCTCTTCGGAGAAACTAAAGGTTTTTCTCTGTTGTAATGACGAATAATTATCGGAGTCATATCCTGAAGGATGGCACAATTGACATTTGTCGGGCATGTCATCGCCCCGCTGAAACCCTCAGGCATATAATTTCCGGTTGCTCTCGTCTTGCAAATGGCGAGTACTTGCACAGACATAACCAAGTGACCAGGATAGTCCATCAGCAACTTGCTTTTCGATATAACCTTGTGGAAGTCGAGTTACCGTATTATAAGCATGTGCCCGACCCAGTTCTTGAAAATACTTGTGCAACATTATATTGGGATCGATCTATCATCACTGACAGGACCATTGTTGCCAATAAACCTGATATAGTGGTGATAGACCGACTAGAGCGCCGAGCAATGATTGTTACGTTACCATTCCATATGACGACAATCTCATAAAGGCTGAGAAAGATAAATAAAATATTTGGATCTAGCCCATGAGGTGGTCAACATATGGGATGTTAGTTCTGCAATCATTGTGACAATAGTCATACCAGCTCATGGGTTGATTGCCAAGAGCCTCGACCAACATCTGCAGAGACTCACGTTACCGAGCTGGGTTAGGGGCCTAATACAGAAGGCAGTCCTCTTGATACGGCACGTATTGTGAGGAGGTTCCCGTCTCTGGAGCCCTAACCACCGGTAGCTTGGTCCCTGTAGCCGATACCGGTGGGACACTATTTTTTGTTTTGTTTTTATTTTGTTATATTTTATTTTTATTTAAAAACGTAATTTGTATGTTTGTTAATGTGAATAAAGAGAATAATAATAATAATGTCTGTGGAGCAGGACCAGCAAGTTGCCAATAATTTTTGTCAGCTAAATGATCTACTTTGTAATATGTTTATTAACAAAGCCGCAGAGCAGATTCGTGACTACGTAGATTATAAATAGCTATAATAGCTCTCTTTTGAGGAATGAAAATTGATTCTATATCTGCAGCAAGCCTCCAAAATAAATTATCATAGGCCTTGATACTGTGGAAATAACAAAATAAACTAGTCTGTTAATTGGCGGACTTTCCTTACGGCATATGAGCAGAGCCTCATTGAAAGAACTGTTAAGTGAGGGCCCCATTGTAATCTAGAGAAGAGTGTTATCCCTAAGCAAATAGTTTTGGGAGTTAAATTGGAAAAGATCGTTAATATATACTAGAAAGAGAAACGGGGCCAATAATGACCCCTGCGCAAATAAATATAATTGATTATTTTATATTGATGATGATACATATGTAAATGTTATTTATTTTGTGTTTGAATTGTTTTGCTTTAGAATAGAATAGACTTATTTTGCAATTTTTTTATTGGTAGGTTGTCATTTTAGCCTAGTCTGCTTAATAGTTTTTGGCCTTTTTGCTTATCGGACAACTTTCTTCGTTTCTTGTTCTTTCACGAACTTGGCATTAGTGAAATTATGGTGGCATCTCCTTGAAGGCCACTATGAAGAACTGAATTGAATTTAAGTCATAAGTAATTTGTTTCATAACAATATACATTTGGCACACATTAAATATATTATTACAATTTACAAAAAATACATAAAACAAATTAAATTAGGTCGTCAGTCATTAACTTAAATATATATACATTATTATGCTGTTTGTTATGCATAATTTCATTTACACTTTATACTAATAGCTTTTGTTCAATAAATAAAACTAATTTGTTTTTAAATAAGTTTGTATTTTTTCCGTGGGATAGGGGGCAGGAAACGAGCAGACGTGTAAATATTTAATAAATATATATGACTTAAAAGGAGTTTATTATTATTTTGATTGTTTAAAATTAGATTAAAATTAGATGTTGAATTGATTACACGATTTGTTTATAATTAATGTTATTGGTATAGCTCAAATAAGAACGGGTAACCCCGAATGTCGGAAATTCGACTGACAGCTATCGCAGGAGACGCATACGTGCCCTCCATACATATTGGCTCTTAATCAAGGTTAATCTTACCTATTGTGTTTATATATATAAGTGTAGTATATATAAGTGTTCTTTAAAAATATTAAATCAGACGCTTCCAACAGTGCAAACATTCTTTTATTTTGGAGTTCCTGCCATCAATACGCTCACAATGCAGAGTGGTAGCCTAGACCGCTTCGAAGGTCCTTCTGATGTTTCTGCATATACATATATATACTTTTATGTTCAGCAGGTAATCTTATATACAGAAGGACTGGTTGGATGATGATGTTTCAAACTTATGCAGTTTCTTAACAAGGTTTACTAACGCAACAAGAATATTTATTTTTATTGGAACCGTTAAGATATTTATGTTAAGCTATTTACCTGATCCAGCCTGAGTTTTTCTCTTACCCTTCTCATCGCATAACATGTAGAACTAATAGTTAATACTTGGTTATGACCATTGTCTCCTCTTATCAATTTAAAAATACCTCCGGGATAACTCCAAACATGTTAACGTTATCTTAAATTATTTATAATTACTAAATTACTACTATTTATACTAAGTTATCTATACTAAACCATTCCTTACTTTTTTTTTGTTATTTTTTTTTATACTATAGGGGGACAGACGAACAGACGGAACTAGTAATAATAATGTAATTTATTGTCTCAAAAAGATACATACTAAGGAATTACACATGAGTTATTTATAACAATCGTAACATGTACAGTAATTTTGTTGACCACTGGTACCCAAAGTAAGATTTAACATGTGGTACGGGCACCAGGGCTCTCGTACTTAATTGTAACAGGAAGTTAGAGTGAAAGTGTAGTGTATCGCAGATTAGACGCATATGCATGAGGTAAGAATAACCTAAACGACTACATACATATTAATATTATAGGTAATTAGTATATATCGTATTATTATAATAATGTAAATGTATATATTTTTCAAGTGTGTATGTGTGTGTGCGTGTGTGTCTCTCTCTCTCTCTCTCTGTGTGTGCATTTATTTAAATTATAGTATACTTTGTTTAATCATATTTTCTGTATCTTCATAAGATGAATAGGTGTTGCAGTATTCATAAGCAGTATTATATAAATGACAGCTTACAACACTTTGGCTGCGTGCTGCTAACGCACTTCTAAAACTTTGGACTTAGCAGACTTTACGTGCACGGCGCCCTTTTGTGACTTGAATATCATATTCGAGACCAGAGTAAATCTTGTTGGTACACGTAACGTCGCGAATCTAAATTGCCTTCGTTTAATTTTGGATCAAACCTTGAGTCTCTTTGACAGAGTTTTGGGCGATCTGGGCCCAAATCCGAGGTCTGCTAATATGATTCACTTGCGTTGTTAGTAGGATTCCTGCTCAAGTAGTCAGCATGCGACATTAAAGAGCCTTTTCTGTATTCAATTTGAAAGTTAAAATGTTGCAGGTAAATCAACCAGCGATGAACCCTAGGCAGCAAATCCTTTTTACGTTCAGTAGACTTGAGAGCATTGCAGTCTGTAACAAGTTTGAAATCTAGCCTAACTAGGTAATGTCTAAAATGCTGCAATGCTTTTACGACGGCGAGAGTTTCTAACTCGTAGGAGTGGTACCTACTCTCGGCGCCTTGAGTAATTCTACTGAAGTAGGCCACCACCCTTTTTGTACTGTCCGTATGTTGTTGAATTAAAACCGCCCCATATCCGGCGCTGCTCGCGTCCGTATGCAATTCTGTAGCTAGGCTCGGGTCAAAGATAGCGAGTATAGGTTCACTTGTCAACTTTTTTAACAAGTATTGTCTTACAAACTCCTGTTCCGGACCCCATTCAAAAGACCTTTTTTTGTTAGCCCGGAGATACTAGTGAAAGTATCCAGCTACATCGCGGAACTGGCGAACTTGCCTTACATTACTTGGAACTGGTGTGTTCACAAGTGCCTCAATTTTACGGGGGCTCGTCCTAACCTGACCGTGATTAATTATCCGGCCTAGATATTCAATCTCACTGGTTAGAAAAGAGCACTTCTTCAGCCTAATGGAGAATCCTGCCTGTGTAAGTGTTTTAAGGACTTCGCGAAGTAGTTGTATACCCTCGTCGACAGAATTACTCATCAAAAGGACGTCATCGAGATATACCAGTACATTGCTAGCTTCTATGTGTTTTCTGACCGTGCCGTTAATGATTCTCTGATAAACAGTGGGCGAATTACAAAGTCCAAAAGGAATTTTGAGAAATTAGAAATGTCCCTCGGGGGTTACGAAGCCGGTTTTAAAGCGTTATTGATTTCGATTTTTGTGGACATTGTACTTGAGGGTTATCTATACCTCGCACTATGATTATGACAATTAACTCGCTACTCAAAACTTTAACAATGCCTTAACGAAGTAGCGAACGGCGGGCGTACTCGGCATATGTCAAATACTTATCGGATGTTGTAATCATTAGGTTAAAAAAAATGTTAGCAATCAATTAAATGAATGTTAGTAATGTTAGTAATCTTGTTTACGAGGACATAGTGGCTTTATTTCCGATACGAAATTGGTCCACGAACGATCATTTGTCACCCATTCGTCAAGCCAAGTTTTCGCGACTCCCTTCAAACAATTAGCCACCAGCGAAAGACATTCCGAATCGTTCCAATTGTTAACTAACCTAGCGCGCTGCACCTCCTCACACCACACCTCAATATAGTGTATAGACTGGTCAAAATTCGAAACATAATAATTACGCAATTTAAACGAGTTCATTGCACTCAAAATATCAACCAAAGTTTGTGAAAAATGAAACTCACTGTTTTGCGGTGTGATGCGATGAGTTGGTCTCGGAGGTGTGCGAGATTCACTTTCGTTGTTTTCTTCGATAGCGTTCAAACGAGCAATTATACTGTTCAACGCATTTTTTACCGAACGATCGTGTTTACTAGGACGTTCAGGAGAATCACATCACGACCGCTTACGAGAGTCGTCGTGAACGGCCATGGGAGCCCAACCGTTCTCGAGACTCTAAATGCGGCCTATGCGGCGAATCACTGTTGTGGTGACCGTTGGGTAGAACCACGACGCGTACGGTAACGCTTTCGTTCTTCACGATCGTGCGATCTATCTTGCCTTCGTCGACACTGTCTATCGGAAGACACACTCCCAGATCTTGGCATAATGAAGTACGCAACATTAACATAGGCAAATAAAAATGAAAATATCCAACGAATGTGGGTAGTTGATTGTTTCCCAAAGAATGAAAATAAAAAATTTGTGAACGGAGATCTATCTAACTTCTGATGTTAGGTACCAGAAGTATAATTTATTTAAAAAAAAAACAGTTAGCCAGCTACAGTAAACTGCTGTTTATTTAAGAACATAAATTGAAGTTATACTTGCTATCACTTTTCAATTGCACAACAAAAATCAGGAAACAATTAACTATAATACCAGAACAATTGGAACGATAATTATGTAATCTCAATACGAGCAGCTCGCGGCTGTGCGAGCGCCTACGAGAAAATGGGCAGATCACTGATGTAGGTTTATATAGGTTTGGGGGGGGGGGGGGTATATAAAATAGCTATGTCTTAGGTTGATTATCCTAACAATATATATATACTCTTTAATCTAAGAATTGACTGCTATGCTGCGTGAGACCAGTTAGGTACCAGAAGTATAACGGTAACGGACGGTTGTGTTTCCGTTACGTAGTGTGTTGCGGTATTGTTATTAACAGGCGCTACGGTGACTTTACCTAAATGATAGTACCAGTAGTAAATGATGATATATTTTTTTTTTTCAAGAACGGAAGTCTTGTCGAAACTTTGTTTATAATGTTATGATAAAGTCATTTCATTACAGACAGACGCTTCAATATTATTTATAAATATGTATGTGTGGACGTATAGATGGTGTTAGTAGCGTATCTGAAGGAACAGCTCTACACCCAGACATGCCTGACGTAGGGGTGTAACAGCAGTGACAGTATGAGCTCTAGATTAAGTAAATATTTTTTATACTTTTTTTGTAAATACATAGAATTACAGCTTTATGCATAGGTGCACATATTCGCCTTTGTACTGATCGGGAATTGAACCTTCAACATTTCAATCGTGGTAGACAGAAGTAATATTGCGTCAGATATGTATTTTGATCCTGTGATCCGTAATAAATTTATATGTCACGCAAAAGAGTACTGAGAATCAAGATCCAATTGTTCTTACATAAGACGAAAATAAAGGCTGTGTTATCGCTGACTCATAGCATACTATCTTATATGTATTTAAATAAATCTTATCTTTTGCTATGCAAATATCGGCTCTCCTAGTTAGATAATAAAGGTTAGTTATACATCTCGAATAAAAAAATATTTACCAAGAAAAAAAATTGTCTGTACCGTCAGTTGAGTGGTTTTATTAAACCCTTATCTCAAAAAACTGCAAGTCGCTACCTGTTAGTATTTCTGAGATACAGAGAAAAATCATTAGGAACAAAATTGAGGATTATAAGATATGTTTAGATAAAAAGGGCGTTCATTGCTTGTAAAAGTTTATCACAAGTAGATAAGTTTTTAACGTTGATAACATTATATGGAGGCTGGAGTTTATTTCCATATGAAAATTTATCACGATTATTTAACCTGAAGACTTATGGGGTCCAAACAACAGTAGTCGCCTTTTCAACTTGAACCTGTATCTTACTGAGTACGATTACACACATCTATACACTCACGCTTGTATCTCCGTGGAGGTACGCAGAGGAATAATTAACATTTTGCCAATAAAAACTAGACCCATTTGAGAAACAACAAGATTTTGGGAATAAGATGGGAAAATTTGGAGAATATTGACACGTAAGGGAGGATAGAAAAGATAGAAATGGATATTGCTTGTATAGATGGATTTGGAGTATAAACAAAAGCTCAAGCAAGTCAGCGTCGAGTACCTAAAACTATTTTTTTATTATTATTAACTTTTTAAATGAAGACAGTTATTTATACTTCGAAATTTTAACAATAAACAAGAACAAAACCGTTACAATAAACTAAAGGAACGGGTGTTATGTCCCTCAACACTAAAAGATAATCCTCCGACTATAACATGCCCGGGAACTTCCCGACATCAGCCCATCTGTTGATGTCGGGAACTTATATAATACTAATCGGTGCGAGAACTTTAATATCGCGATGCAGGATCTCAGTACGATCAGATTGTCTTCGCTAGGTGAGCTTAAAGTATATTTCTGCTGTGTGTAGAAATCGCCACAACAACTATGTTTTTCCAGTAAATATCCCTGTTTATAATAGTCTACATCAGCAATTATTTTATAATCACTATAGTACAGTACAACTTACAACTTACATTTACGAATATATTTTACAAATTAAAAGGTAACTCAAGGATCAGACTGTTATCTATCAGACTGTATATTGTAATTGAATAGGCTTGTCCCCTATTACGTCAGTGTGACCAAATTCTTATTCTATTGGCAAATTGTGGGTGTTTTATAGACCTCTGCCTATCCCTTAAGGGATACAGGCGTGAGTGAGTATGTAGGTAGTATCTATTTTAATTTTTTCAAAAGTCTCCCGTATCATCGCCTACTGGTAGCGTTGCTATTAGACTAGCTAGTTTTTAGTAGGTATTTATTTATTAGTATATAGTAGGTATTTATATTTTAAATAAAAAAATATGAATGGATGAATGGAATGGATGGAATGGATGAATCTTTGTGCTGCAAAACAGGGCTATCCGAGCAATTTATATTTTAGATTAGATAATCGTTGTATTGTATTTGTCGTATATGGTATCGGATAATCTCAAAGGGCTGAACCAATATTGACATAGGGCGGTTATACATGAACGCAGGCAGGTACTTAACTATCTTTTTAATATAAATTTCACAACAAAAGAACCTATATTTGCGGTGACGCTGTGTGTTGTTTGATCTATAATTATAAATATTTTTTAAAACAGAACGATTTCATATAACTGCTGATTAGCTTTATGAAATAAAGAAATTTAAATAAAATTTAACAGTAGTACATCATTAAAAATATTTTATTAATACGTAGGTAAGTACTATAAAAGTCATAAATACTAACAAATTTCGTGTCACGTACAACAGTGGAAACATTTGCTTAGTTACATACTTGGCTATATATATATATGGGTATTAACTGGAATCAAACTTGATTTAGGCTTGTAATTGTCTATCGCACGTTACAAGTAGGCACAGTACGTATCAATAACTACAGTACGTTAACGACATGTGGTATCTTAATACTGTTTTATTACTCATCCAGTTCGGTCTATCTTTTCAAGTAAGTTTTATTCGAATATAAAGGGTTTTTAAATTAATAACTTGTTTTTAATACGACTGTTTTTATTAACGTTTGTAGACCATAGGAGTAATAACAGTTGGTATCTTAGCGGTTCTTTTTAGAACAGTGATGCGTATAATATTTGTGCATTACTCAATTAAAATTTTAAAAATAAAGAGGCATGATGGTTTGTTTTTTTTGGGGACTGAGTAACATACGTATGTAAGTTTGCTGGTATTCGTGTAAAACTCCATCTCCGATCTACACATGTTTTTGAATATAGCTTACATCTTCGATTAATGGTTAAACCATTCCACTAGCCTTGCTTAGCCATGTAGCTGTGGGACAAGTAAAATCAATAAGTTATTTATTAAATAGATATATTTTAGTGTTTAATATCTTAAATAATCAAATCACTACTCAGCTTTTTTCTAATTATAAACTTTATATCTTGAGGCCTTACAAAATATATGTTGTCTAATAACCCTCGAAGAAAACGCAGCTCGCGTTTTCATTGGTTTAAGTGAATATAAATGTTCATGTCTGACTTACAAAACTGATAATGGTGTTTTTAAATAATTAAATTAGTTAACTCTTCAGCTGTATCGATTAATTAGCCCACTGCAGTCCACTGCTGTACATAGACCTCTCCCAATGCGCGCTATGGCACCCGGTCCTTCGCGGTCCACATCCAGTCGATTCCAGCTTACTTTTTTAGGCGTAGATCCATCTGGACGGGGGTAACAAAATTATTTTATTTTTCATTGGGATCGATTTTTTTTTCTAAAATATCTACCATTAGAACTATCATCTGTCTTCGTCTTCAGAAACGTTTCCCTAACACCATGAAAATAAAAGTAACGTCACTAAAATATTCAAAAATACATTGGTACTATAAACCTCGTAGACTTACAAATGTCATATAGTATTAAATTCTTTTTTACAGAAATCCACTCCCGCAGATGATCACTATGTGGCTGCAGTAGTCGAGTACAATGTCAACAGAAGTAGTGTCGAAACCAACAGAGCTAACTATGAGAACCTCATACAGCAAGCTGCACAACAGGTAAGTGTCGTAAGTTCCAGGTGAGAAAGTACCCACATAATCTGCTGTGGGTTATTTTGACTCAAATTAACTGTTTTGTGTAAAGTTCTTATTTCTATCTCTTCCTTAACTTGTGCTCTTTTAGTATGTAATATTTTACACGGATAAAAATAAGTTACGGGGAGCTAGTAAAATAATTATATAAAAAAGTTAAGATATTGTACTATATATATATATACATTACAAGACTAATTTACAGTTTGATTATTTCTTTTAAGTAAACTTACCCATTGCTGAGTTTGCAATTGCGCATGACACACGAGTGCAAAAGATGCGTAGTCCTCGGTGACACAATTTTGTACATTAGGCATTGCCTATCATTTTCTAAAATTGTTTTTTTTTTTCCCCTTTTAAGTTGACTAGTATTGGCCTAATATCCAACAATTAAAACATTTTTTTAGATCAATAAACGTTCGCCTATAGCTACTACTAAGTAAAAGTTAACAGTGGTAGAGCCATAGCTAGGCACGAATGGGCCGGCTCGACCGGTGCGATAGCACGGCCTCACAGAAAACCGATTGTGAATTAACGCTTGCGTTGCATTTCCCCGAAATAAGTGAAGTTTCCGGTAGCCCAACTCCCCTCTCCTCTTTCCCATCTCCTCAATCCCCCATCCCTCATGATTGTCAAAGGCCGGCAGCGCACTTACGACTCTTTGAGTTGCAGGTGTCCATGGGCTGCAGTTGACACTTACCATCAGGTGACCCGTCTGTTCGTCTGTCCCCCTATAATAATTAAAAAAAAAGATTCGGAAAATAGGTTGGCTCTGAATGGCTCTTAACTGCTTTGTCTTTGCTTATTTAAGTACCTACGTAAATGTCAGATACACTGAATGTATACATAAGTACGTAAATGTATACATTCAGTGTATCTGACTTTAGAATTGTTATGGGTCATTTTTTTTTTATGGCATATAGGAAATGAGAAGCAATTAATTTATTATTATAATTTATGTTTTCCACCACTTAAAAAACACAAATACATACAATACTTTTGTATAGAAGAATTAGAAATGCTAAAGAATATACTTCTTTTTTTATTAATAATATTTAATTAATCATAACAGAACTTTTTATTTTCATAATTCTAGAATGCAGATGTGATAGTCTTCCCGGAGATGACTCTTACTGACAGGGCAACTAATGTGACTGTACCTATCCACGGACTACTGCAGGAGTATCCTATACCAGCACTGAGACCTGATCTTTATGATGATGTATGTATATATATGAGTAGAATTGTTTTTGGTAAATGGGTCAACCGATATTGATCAAATTTGATTTGTGAATACTTTGAAACATTTTTTTTCGAACTTTTAATCGACATACCACGCGGGCTAAGCCACAAGTTGTTGCAATCTTTGAATAAGAAGAGATCTGCATGTACCTAGTGTGATAAATTAAAATAATGCTTCATAACTGATGATCCTTGTACCCTTAAAACCTTGATCAGGCTGTAGTGTATTTGCAAAAAACGTTTTTCAGTGGATGATTTTTATCAAATATTTTTAGCTCCTAGTAGCCCTATCGGCAGCAGCACAACTAAACCAGGTTTACGTGGTGATTAACATTCGCGAGAACATGAACTGCGCACAACTACAACAAGGCGAGAACTGTCCAGAGGAAAAACAGTATTATTTTAACACTAACGTCGTATTTGACAGAAATGGAACTGTTATAGACAGGTATGTAGGTATTTACAAAAGTGTATTTGCTTTTTTTCAGTTTTCACTAGGACTTTGCTGATCTAATTGTAAGTGCGACTCAATTGCTAACAAATGGATTAAGCTTTAAAGCCAGGACAATATTGACATGACCCTACTATTAAAACAAGCATTTGACTTGTTGGGGGAGCTAAGCCGAATACTGTAGTTTAACTTTACTTTTATTTTTTTTTATTTATTAATACAAATCGATTTAATAGAAGGAAAGCTATAGTTCGTAATATATTAGTCCCCAATAAATAAATCTTACAAAAAAACCTTCGTTTTCCTTTTAAGAACTGTTTGTTTGATTCAAAATTCTCGAATTGCGTAAGTAGACTGAGAGTACGTTCTGTTAATCTATCGATGTTATAATTTTCAGATATAGGAAGATTAACCTGTTTGGGGAAGCCAGCCATACACCTGCGTTGAAACCAGACCTGGGTGTATTCACCACAGATTTTGGCGTAACCTTTGGTCACTTCATCTGCTTCGACTTGATGTTCCAAGTTCCCTCTACTCAACTCGTCCAGAAGTATAATGTTACGGATATCATCTTCCCTACTATGTGGTTCTCCGAAATGCCCTATTTAACAGGTAAGTAGTATGGGCAGAGTTTAACGTTTACATTATAATTTACCATCGTAATAAGTAAATTTTAATACATGAAAAGTTATGATTTACTAAAGATTACAATTTTACCAGTTCAACGGTTTTACCGGTTAAATGGTTAAACGTTAAATGATGTATATCTAACTTCGCTCTTAAATGATTACTATTACGATACGTACTCGTATACGACTATTACTGATAATAAATTGTAATTTACAGCCGTTACGATTCAAGAATCGTACGCGTATACATTAGACGTGAATTTATTGGCATCTGGTGCCAACAACGTCGGCGTGGGAAGTGCAGGTCAGTAATTCATGTCATAATACATGTTAGCCAATTTATAATATAGAGGGTAGGCAGAAATGTATTAAATACTCACATTTTGCCAATTGGAATTTGGTCCCACTACCGTAATAGGATTACCCTATTGCCGTCAACCGGGCACTGTATGACTGTATACGTACTGTCTGATAGATAACAGTCCGATCCCTTAGTCGCATTTTACAACACCCCAAAACACACTTAAAAACATGGAAAAGTATATTTTTATATAGACATACATTTAATCAAGCCACTGCGTGCTATGCATAATGGGGAGGCATAGATTAAGCAGCGGACTGCAGTACTATATTGATAATTATTTAAGTATTTGATTATACATTAACTTAGCCTATATCTCCAACGGGTTAGGCAGAGGCGTATGGAACGCCTCCAGCTTGCCGACTACAATATGGTCCCACTTAGGTAATATTGGTCAAGCCTATAGCCGCTCAACCGGGCTCTTGATAATGAAATGGGACAATTGAAAGTATATTAAAAGTTGTAGGGAGGATAGTAAGGAAAGAAGGGCAGGTCAGGGTCGCATACCATGGTACTAACTGGCTGATGACGAGACGTCCGAGCCTTTTAAATATATTTTTTATTAAGGATAGTAAATTTATGTAACATTTGAACATCATTGTATGTTATATACATACTTATCTAGAACAATAACAAAATATAAGAGAATATTTAAATTTGACTAAAACTAAAAATAGGGACTATAAAATAATGTATTCATATCGGCAATTGTTTTATCAGAGTGCGCAACACTTACTGTATTGTTTCTGGTAACATGTCATTAAAAATCTGAAAACCTTGTTGATTGTGCTAACATAAAACGAGGTATTTATATCGTTATTTTATTATGTTCAAAAATTTAATGTACTTTATTAAATCATTAGGTTCTGGGATATATTCAGGAAAAGCTGGTGCTTTGGCTAGCATTATGCCAGGATCACCTACGACGAAGCTACTTGTATCGAGAGTCCCAAAAATTCCCGGAAATGTAAGCTATTTAACTCTACTATACTTTAAAATGTAGATTGGCAAAATTCGTAATTCCTAGAAATCTTCTAAATATTTGTATTTATGACTTTTAAAATATACCAGACGTTTCAGTTACTTATACTGCAAAGGATTATCATACCAGGGTGGACCTATGTTATTTAAAATGTTCACTGTTACAGTCATAAATAAAACGATATATATACTATAACCTTCCTAAATATACAGGCTATCTGATACAAAAATAAAATATTTTTTTAAACCGGATTACTAGATCCTGAGATTAGCGTGTTCAAACAAGCGTTATTCTCTCTAGTTCCAGGAAATGCTTGTATTATTATATATATTATTCCTGATTTAATCGTAGTACTCGTATGTTTCTATTTATATTTTTACTGTGTCCAAGTTCTGTTCAATTCTATTAAACATTGTACACTTAATGAGCATATAAGTTAAAAAAACCGTGCGGTGTCGTGGGACACCAGATAGGAACGAAGTTCGTTATCATAAGGAAAGGTTCAAGTTTCCGTTGTTTGTAATAATTTTACTAGATAGTAGTACTAGTAATAGTAGATAGTGTTTAAAACAAAAATCCCTTATCTTCTTTGCAGTTCAAAATAGAAACACTAGATGGCAGTGTTATCAATAAATAAATCTTACGCTTTTTTGTTTAACGTTACGGACGTTTTTTGCCGGCTAGGGTACCCCTCTGCTTCGCCCGATAAGGAACTTCGTTCCAATATTAAAATTATTTTTACAATCTTCTGGTTAAATTGTTCGTAAAACCCCAACATGTTTCAGGTGACTCAAAATAATCCAGGCCCCATCTACGACAGCCCTTCGAACCTTGACAATTTGAGTTTAAAACAAGATCCTTCCATCACTGCACACATCACTAGACCTCTAGTGCAAGGTTTGCAGGAATTTACCGTCGCGGACAAAGAAGTTTCTTGCAGATTTAAAGTCAGGCTTAGTAACAGAAGCAACACGGTAAGTTTTATTTCATTAGCTTCCTTAGTTAGCTACTCGTACTAATGTTTTCATATTCCATCGTTTTCTTTGCAGAACTTGGCAATACTCACCTCATATGTAGGTTTTTATAGACAGTTATCAGACTATATAAAGAAACTATTAATCTTTACCATTCTGAAAGCTTTACCTTTTTGGTTTTGTCTCTTTCCTAATGCTCAGTGATGCGTGCTTTACCATCGAATAATTAATATCAGGCCTGTTTATGTAGTTTTTATACAAACATGTGTAACTTTTGCAGAAATACCAGTACAGGGCAGTAGCGTTTAGCGGAGTGAGGACTCACAGTGGTATTGCAACTACTGGTTCTCGCATCTGCGCAATTATAGCTTGTTACGGAGATACTAAAGATACCTGTGGCATAAGGTGAGGTCCATTCCACACAGACGCATATGACATTTATATACATACATACGTCATTTATATGGAAATTAGTGAAAGATAACAGAATTACGATTACGAAGAGATTGCTAATTGCGATAAGACCGCGTTGGAACATATTGTATGTTAAGTATTTATAAGCTAATATTGTATCTGACTGTACAATAAAGAGTCAATCAATCAATCAATCAATCAATCAATCAATAATTACTTACGATAATATTGTTATTATATGTTATAGACGTCTATTTCCCTGAAGGGGTAGACATTTACTTCGCTGACAGTGACTAGTTTTTCATTGGTTTTTTGACAGATTTTTTTATTATGCGATATTTCTTTCTGAATACTTATATAGAAGAATTACTCATTTAGAAGATTATAGGTGAACATGGTATGTACGGGGAGAATTTTATAAAATGTATACATACGAATATAACATTTGTATGTTCGATACCTTTTTAAAATACTTTAGGGCACAATTTCGTACGTTCGATTGAGGTAGGACTTAAACGTTCTGCCATAACTCGTTATGCCATATCCGATTATTGAGTGCCATGAGTGAACCATGAGTTTTAATTTGTAGGTTATGCGATATTTGATGATATATAAATTGACAAGAAGGGCTCTAAGTTTTCTCATAAGTGGTTAATGTGTGGTATATATAATTCAAACTGGTGGTTGAAAGCGAATACCCTAACCGTATAAAATAATTGAGTATTTTTCGTAATTTCAGATTCGACACCTACACAGATAATTCAACAGCTATTTTTGAGGAGCTCACAATTGTTGGCATTATGCCTACAGCGGTCGTCATGCCAGAATTCGATGCTGATGATTCTGTCGTCTTTCCAGTCTCCACGAAGGTCTCCATTATGCCTTTGGAAGCTCGAGACTACACTTATTATATGAACGTAACAGGCAGTGTTACCGTACACACTTTGACTTTGAATGCTCCTTCGGCAGAATTGTATACGTTTGGGTTATGGGGGAGGTTGTTCACGACTGATGGACAAGACGCTCATTTACCTGTAGATGATCCTTCTTCTTCTATAGTTCATATTTTGAGTCGTAGCTTGTTAATGTGTATGACAGCTTTTCACGTAATCAACCAGTATTAACAAAAGTGGATTGATTTTCACGTTTAAGCTCCCAGATATGTATTATAAGTTTGTATTCTATTATTATATTTGTACGGAATTTGTTATAATTAACATTGTTTATTGTTTTTTTTAAATAAATCTACAACTTTTTTATTGACAAGGTAAGGTAGAGCTTAGTAAGCAGTTGTTTGACTCGACCCTAAAATATTAAAAATAATTACATATGGCCTAGATACCCGCTGTCCTTTTCTGTACCCTTGACATTCCTATGAAAAAGACATGAAAGTGTGACAAACAAACAAACTCACTTTGAATAATTAAAACGATGTGTGATTACTGATTAGTGATGAGTCCAAAGTTGTCGCATTTTTAAGACGCGTATCGACAACATTGTACACATCTCAGACCTAAAAAAAATATTACATCCAGTGACTGTCACTTTAGTGGCCTAGTTTTTATTTGTTGTGTTTGTTTCAGTCAGGTTTATATGTAAGACTATACCACTCACCTCGCCCTCTCTTTTACTCTGTATCTACATTACTATGTCTAGTAGGAAAGTGTTTATAGCACCCTTGGTAAACCTACATTGGGTGACACGCTTGATAAGGGATCTTTGATGTTCACGGCATATCTAGAATGAAAGAATGATCTGCACGGTATAGGATTTATATTAGGAGCACAACATCGAGTGCCTTGTTCTTCTTTTTTTTTTCTTTACAATTAAATGTTTCAGAGATATATAAACAATTCAATTTCTTCTAACATATCTTCCAAAGAGATGGATATGCTGCAAATTCTAGGATTAGGAACGAAATGTGCTTATTTTAAGGGAAATAAGCTAAAAATTATAAATAAGAAGTAGGTGGTAAATACCAAAAAATCATAATAATTTTGAGTGTTGTGCATCAGTTGGGGGTGTTCATCTCTCCTCGGATGTTCTTCTTCATTAACTGGAGACCAAAAAAAACTACATTTTATTCATTATATTCGGGAAGGCAAGCAATTGAGGTGTTACCTAAACCTGCAAAATCACTGTCAAATAATGTACCGACCATCTTACAATAGTCATGTTCTTACTTTTAGACTGGCCTGTTGTTTAGTGCTTATTGACCACTGACGACTAAGCTAAAATGATTGTGTGATAATCATGACCATCTGTACTGCGTCTGGTTCTTAGTCTTAGAAGTATCGGTTGAAAGCTTTCTACCAAACATTGGAAAACGCATTTGTCCAGCGGTGGACAGGTGGAGGCTGATGAGGATGACGTTGATAATGTATGTTTATCAGAAGTCTAGTTACCATAATACAGGCTCTGATTAGTTTGGGATCAGAAAGTGTTCAGAGTAATAACCGTGTATCAGATGTGTACCTAAAGCTATTATAATTTGAACCCACAGATTAATAAAATGAAATAACCAACAATTTTGTATTAAAAAAAATAAAATACAATTTTGTACAAAAATCGTATTTTTGTTTTGTTTTCATTGAGACGAATTTTTATATTAAAGAGGCAGTTAGAAAAAGGTGTGGTCAAATTTTAAGAGCGTTATGTACGACAAATCGTGGATTCCGCGGCCTCACATTATGAGAACGTGATGTACGCCAAAGATGGGTAGCACTCTCCCGTCCTGCAGAAAACTGGTTTTACCGTGGCATTGCCACGCTGATTGTGATTGGGCCGTATCGACCGGAGTAATACCATGGCCTCACAGAAAACCGGTAGAGAAACAAAGCTTGCATTGTATTGCCGAGTCAGGGTTCAGTCTTACGACTCTTGAGTAGCTGCAGGTATCCATGGACGGCCGTTGTCACTTACACACATAAGGTGACCCGTCTATTCGTCTTTACACCTATATCAGTTCAGCTTGTCATCGCTTGATGATGTTGATGTAGATTTCTACAGTAAGTGTAAGCCCCACCGTGTAACCTCGAGGATCAATCTCATTGAATATACTTTTATTCTTGAAGTTATGAGTAAATATCTAATTAGTTAGGAATCTTACCAGAACTTTCTCTTCATAGGAGAGATCTGTCTTTGTCAGCACATAGGCGAGTTTAGCCCACGCAGCTTCAGCGGTCATGTCATACGCTGGCACCACACCGCATTCGAGTAGAAGCTATAGAGTAATACATGTTATTATTTTTTATTAAGAAATAAAGAAAACCTAAAGAATTGTCGTTGTTTTCAAATTAAAAAGTTGCTCTAGGTTGCTTTGTTTTACTTGACGTCCGACGACGACGTAAAAAAGAAGCTTAAAGCTTAGTTGATGTTATCGTTTTAAACTGGTTAAGGGCAATGACTAGAAAACGAATGTCTTTGGACCTTCTTTTCTACGAATAGTAAATTGTTATAAACGATTACTGATTGTATGGTTTTAAAAGATTAGTAAGGAGGATTTCTTGTAGGAGCTAAAATTGAAAAACTATACTTACCAGCCCCGTTTCATACAGCGGTTTAGCAAGGACTGTTCCGTTTATGCACTGTGTGACATTGACGATGAGGACTTTGTCCCTCACAGCATTTTCGATTTCTTTGTAGATCTCTTTGCGTTTTATAGGTATGTTGCCATTACCATACGTCTCTAGGACCACACCTGGACAAGACATGGCAATAAATGTTTCTGAAGTTATAATTCTGCAATATCGTTTCCTCAGCCATGGAACATAGGTGCTTCTCGTATACTTTCGAAGTTTTTTGAGAGACAGCTGTGATACCCTAATGAAAGGTTCGCATAGGCCCGAATTTAACCCCATGTTGATTTATCTGTATAGACTATTTGGCTTCAAGGATTTAACACATAGTGTTCGTAGAAAATGAAATATTAAAATACTTTACCTTCCATTCCTGAGCATACTGCCTTAATAAGTTCAGGAGTAATTGTAGGAGCAACTTTTAAGATATAAATCTTCCTGCAGAGCTGGTCATGCAGCCTGCATTCGTCTGGCACGGAGCCTGGTGCGTGAATTAACATCTTTGGATCAATTTCCAGCATCGCCTTGGCTTCTAGAAGAGGTGGGAAGTTCGGGGAGTCGAATGCGTAGATTCTGGTGTTTGAGACTTTCTTTACTCTGTAAAGTGTCATTTCCCTTTCAGACAAGGATCTGGAGAAGTACACTAATACACTTCTTTATAAAGAAGTGGTTTAGTATTTTTTTTATTGGAATAAAGGAGCAAACGAGCAAATGGGTCAACTGTTGGCCAGTGGCTCTCCCACTTGTCAAGTGTTTGTCAAAGTCAAGTTTTACATACCTGGTACCCCTGAAGAGTCTAGCTCCAAAAAATACTGTTACTTCAGGTATATGTACGGTAGCTGCGATCATCACAGCGCAGAATAAGTTGTTGTTTCCGTCACTTCGTGGCTGGAAAATTGGCACCTGAAATGGCATTTGACTATATCATAATTTGTATATTTATTTGTCTTACCTAATGCAAGATATTATTATATAATAATAGAGGGTAAAATTCTATATAAAAAGTATGGATTTCGGAATAACCGTGCATGTGGAAAGCTGGTAGGTGGCTTCAATGACATAAACATTTCCTATTTAAAGCCGTGACATATAGTCTATGTGTTAAACTCAGTGCACGCACGTTTTAAACGGATAGGATTCATAGATGTATGTCTATATATTTAGTTCCACCGTAAGATTTAAATGTCTACATTTCACAGACAATATGTATGACAAATCACATATTACATATAAAGCTGCCATACAGTAATAAAGGTATACCCATAAAACAACTAGTGACACTGGTAATAATGGCTGGCTGTGTGGCTCAATATGGTAGCTGTATGGAGAGTATTTTTTTAGCCAGGGTAGGTGAGTATCTGTATATTTAACTTAGTAATTTGTCATTTTTGTCTCCACTATCGCGATCTTATCTAAATGAGAAAACCAGTGATCATACTCAACGAAAAGTAAAACGTTGGGCATTGAATTTTTGAATAATGTACTTACTTGAGCTCCTGTGAGTACTACTGTCTTGCCAACAGATTCCAGCATAAAGGATAGTATAGAAGCGCCGTAAGCCGTCGTGTCAGTTCCGTGCAGCACCACAAAACCATCGTATTCATGATAAAATTTCTGTAAGAGTAAGGACATTAATGGTTAAATATATCATTGTGTTTATTCTAACTCCTGTAGACGTATCACATGATTAAAAGAGATGACCAGCAAGTATTCATTTCTACAACTGTTCCAATAATATTATAGTTTTAACAATACTAACATACTAACTAACACTTATAGTTTTTTTAAATACCCCTGATATATACCCCTGAATTTAATCGCACTTACGTCGTAAACATCGGGAGTATTTTTACAATTCGGGAGAAAGACTTTACATTATCAGGGTCCACATAAATGAGAAAGTACACTGTGTGGTATGGTGAGAATCTAGGAGAACATAGGCATAGGCGACATAGGCTCCTTTTACCGACCTAATACGTTGGTGTAGGTAGGTAAACAAAAAGGTAGAGTTGACCGGTGCGAAACAGGTTGTGCAGCATCGCTTGCGTTGCATTTCCTCGAAAATTGTGAGCGTTTCCTCTCCCTTCATCCCCCCTCTTCTCGTACCCATCTCCTCACCCCCCCTCTCTTTTTTACCCTCCCCGCATCCCCCATTCCTCATTATCCTTATAGGCGGGCAGCGGACTTACGGCTCTTGAGTTGCAGGTGTCCATGGACTTCTGTTGAGACTAACTATCAAGTAACATGTCTGTTCATCTGTCCACAGATATATACATAAAGTCAATAGATAGACATAGAACATAAAATTGTTACACAGCTTAACAATTTACTGTTCACGTTCACTGTTCTAAAGGAAGTTCAATCTGCCAGATATTTTACGCCATTGAAGTACACACATTTATACTCGATATTATAAATTTGACAATAACTCTGTCTGTCGGTTTGTCACTTTTCATGGCTAAACGGCTGTACCGATTTAGATAAAACTTGATATGATGATACTTCGAACCTTGGGGAATTACATAGGCCACTTTACATATGCAAGCTGGTTTGGAATAAATTACATATATCTAAAAATTTTTTCTTCTTCTTTTATAATATCAGAGAACTCGGACTCCCCGGCACCAGCCAGTTCGAGTTACAGATATGCGACCCTGACTCGCTTGATCTCCTGCTTATAATCCCCAATCCATCCGCATAAGCAACATCTCTTTACTTCACTTTCCTACTTCCCTCCCTGTCAATATTCTCCAAATTTTACCATCTAGTTCTCAAAAATGCCCTGAGACTGAAATAGGCTTGCCCCTATCACGTTAAAGGAACTACATAATAATCTGCAAAATGTGGGCGATAATTACGCCTCTGCCGAGCCCTTCGGGGATGCAGGCATGTATGTTTTTTTCATTACTGTTTTTCAATGTTTAAATGTTGGTATAACCATGGACAACATCAAAACTTCCGTTAAGGGACCTTCACGATATTTGAAGAGACTGGAGAACAGATAGAAAGATAGCTAATTGTTTTTTGTATATCATTTCACTGTATCATACATACATATGTAAATAGATACATGCGTCAGATAGATAATACACAGAGGGTGACCTTATTGCTATTACCTAATATAATAGACCTAATTGCGAGGATTATATCAATAAGGAACTTTAATAACTTGATCAATATTTAAACCTTCTGGTTTCTTCTACGTCTCGTTTTCAATCAAAACTCATAACCCTACCCACCTTTATGTCCCTTGCTTGTCTGATCCAATCATCCATGGTGAAGTCTGAAGAATCTTTTAGCTCTTCATATTCATAAATTTTGTATAATACCTTGAGCTCTGTGTCCTTACCGTCTGGGAAAAGAAAGATGATGATGAAGATATGAAGGTAAACCATTTTCATAATTATTATTTAAATGAATTCCTTGTTCCGGAGGTTGGGAAAGTTAAAATTTGAAGAAAATATATTTGAAAGACAATATTCTACCCATAAGGTGGAGAAGTAATGGACGAAGAATATAGTTCTTTACGATTTATCACGATATCATTGCAGTCGGTTATCTGCATATTTGAAATCAATTTTTTTCATATCTATTTATCTTTACAATTAAATGTCAGTCAGGAACCATTTTCTTATACTTCAAGATATCATGAATGATAATGAAAAATGTAGAAATATATTTGTTGAATGATAACAATTACATCATGTTATTTGTATGTAAGTACTTAACAATCAAATCATCATCATCATCTCTTACGTGGTAGAGCCATGCTTAGGCACGGAAGGGCCGGCTCGACCGGTGCGATACCACGGTCTTGCAGAAAACCGGTTGTGAAGTAACGTCTGCGTTGCATTTCCCCGAAATGAGTAAGGTCTCCGGAGGCCCAAAATCTCCCACCCCCCCTAATGATAGCGCTGTTAACAAAAAGGATACCCCAGGGGTGTACCAGCGCTAGCGTTGGAGAATCCCCCCCTGGACGTCCACCCTCAGTACGGATTATACCTGAGCGTGGACGCCCAGGCTGCCCCTCATTGAGACAGCAAAACCGGCCTTGCTCTTTTTAACCGAGACGCAGATATCATCTCCAGCGGACACATCCTACCCTACATTCGTTGAGGCCCCTCTTGGCTGATAAGGAGTATGGTGCCATTCGTTCACTCGCTGCGGCCGCGAGTTACAGGCAGTCGCCGCGTATGGCACTATAGGTCAGCAGACTGGGATGGAATGCGAACATTCTTTGCATCCTACCGATGGAGACAGGTTTGCTACTCGCCGGATGATCCCAATGTCGTTGCCGACTCTGTCGCGGTTGTTGTGCTTCAGGGTATGGTATTATTGCCAAAGCTGTCCAGGGGAACTTTTGTAAGCCATCCCTTCCACCTCTGCACATAGAAGAGAATTCGTTGGCCCACGACACTAAAGAAAAAGTCGATCTTCTGGGCAAACTCTTTGCGTCCAACTCGACCCTGGACTACGGGGGAAACGCACCGCCGACCATACCGCAGTGCGAGAGCCGCATGCCGGAAGTCCGGTTTACACAATGGGCAGTCCGTAAAGCGCTTCTTTCCCTCGACGTTCTTAAGTCGAGTGGGCCCAGAGTTGGCACCAGTTTTAACGCGCCTTTATCGGCTTTCCTATTCTCTTGGCGTAGTCCCGAACACATGGAAGACAGCTCTAATGCACCCAATCCCTAAAAAAAGAGATCACTCGGATCCGTCCAACTACAGACCCATAGCCATCACCTCCTTGTTCTCCAAGATAATGGAATCCATTATTAACTGCCAGGTCCTCCGGTACTTAGAAGACCACCAGCTCCTCAATGATCGACAATACGGCTTCCGTCGGGGTCGTTCAGCTGGTGATCTTCTTGTTTACTTGACTCACCGGTGGGCACAGGCGATCGAGACCAAGGGGGAAGCGTTGGCCGTTAGTTTGGACGTGGCGAAGGCCTTCGATCGGGTCTGGCACAAAGCGCTCCTTGCGAAGCTTCCTTCCTATGGGCTTCCCGAGAAACTGTGCAATTAGCTCACCAGTTTTCTTACAGACAGAAGCATCAAGGTCGTTGTTGACGGTGTAGCTCCGTCCCACAAGGCTGTATGCTATCACCCACGCTGTTTCTTCTGCATATCAATGACATGCTGCAGATTAGCAGCATCCATTGCTATGCAGACGATAGCACGAGTGATGCCCTTTACACCGGCCGCGCTAACATTTCTCGGGTAAACGTCATCGAAAGCCGATCCAAACTTGTGTCTGAAATCGAAACTTCTTTATCAAAAGTTTCAGATTGGGGTCGACTTAACCTAGTCCAGTTTAACCCCACGAAGATATAGGTTTGCGCGTTCACCGCTAAAAAGATGCCATTGGTCGTATCACCTCACTTTGAGAGCACTTCCCTAACTGCATCAGCCAGTATCGGAATCCTTGGCGTCGATATATCAAGGGAAGTCCAGTTTCGCGGTCACTTAGAGAGTGGGTAGTAATAGGGCCATATTAGCCTCGAAGAAGCTTGGTGTGCTAAACAGATCGAGACAGTATTTTACTCCGGCCCACCGCCTGCAACTTTATAAGGCGCAGGCTCGGCCGCACATGGAATACTGTTCTCATCTCTATGCAGGTGCACCCCAGTACCAACTTCGCTCTTGACGCATTCAACTGAGAGCGACTCGCATCATCGACTGCCAAGATATTTCTGATCGACTTGACACCTTGGCGTTGCATAGAGATGTAGCTTCACTCTGCATCCTCTATCGCTTGTATCATGGAAAGTGTTCAGAGGAATTGTTCGGACTTATACCGGCTGCTGGTTTCCTCCATCGTCCTACGCGACAAAATATCCATCCCCATCACTTCACCAAAAGGCCGGCAACGCACTTGTGACTCTTGAGTTGCGAGTGTCCATGGGCGGCGGTAGTCATTTACCATCAGGTGACCCGTCTGCTCGTTTGCCCCCTATCGCATAAAAAAAAAACAGGATAAGCGATTCTTCAATACAACAAACGATATTGTCAATATAGCAATCCTATACTGTATGCGATAACTAAACGTCAGAAAATTGTGTGATGTAATTTATGGGTGGCCCATTATAGTACATATTTATATATATGTGGTGGAGTGTGTCGTCCAGGTGATGGGGATGGATATTTTGTCGCGTAGGACGATGGCGGAAACCTGCAGCTGGTATAAGTCCGATCAATTCCTCTGAACACTCCCCATGATACAAGCGATAGAGGATGCAGAGAGAGAGCGGCTGTTGAATGCGTCAAGAGGCAGAAGCTGGTACTGGGGTGCACGTGCATAGAGAAGAGAACAGTATTCCATGTGTGGCCGAACCTACGCCTTATAAAGTTGCAGGCTAATTTGGTCTTACCCTCTAAGTGACCGCGATTATTATTACTTCGCAGACCATGCACTTAATAGGCAAGTGGGTCAGTAGAGCAGTAAGCTTATCAATACTGCTTCCACTTATTCCTCTGTTAGGAAAATAAACAACTACCGGTTCTATACACTATCGTTATCATTGTTTTGTTATCAATTGACATATCGACTGTTTTTTTTTTACATACTTCAAAAAGTGAAGTTTTTTGATCGACTGTATGTTTTTTACGTGTGTTAGGCGATATCTAAGCCGATTTGATTATGAGGATATGAACAAATCAGGATTTAATCATGGGAGACCAGGTAAATTACGAATACGTTTTTAAATTGCACATTTTTACGATTGAAACAATTGCGCAAAGGAATGGAGAAGGCGCATTGAAGGTACACAGTTAGGTAATAAACAAAACAGTACTAGTATTGAAGGTGGCACATTAACAGTGGTCTTGATAAATCACTATGTAAATGAATTAAACGCTCTTTTTCGATTTGAAACAAAACCACGTCTAATAAAAATGGTACGCAAACAAATAGAATATTCATTACGCCATCATCGTTGTAAATCCCCAATAATTATCCATATATTTATTAAAGAAAAAAATAATCTACGATTTGACAATGTAATTTATTTCAATGTAGCTTATTCCTATAAAACATAAATGCCTCATGCATTACGCGATAACAACATAAACCCATCACTTATTTAATATTATTAGAAACTAATTAAAAAGATCAATAAAATTATTGAGAATCCTGTAACTCAAACTTGGTGTTGAAATATATTTTGTTTATTCAAAGCATGAAAATTTCTTAAAACAAATAAAAAGAAATATATAAGAAATTATAAAGCGATTCGCTTCCTATAGACGTACGTGCCACTAGGTGTGTAGTAAATTAGTATTCATGTAATTTGAAGACTACAGTGCAAAAACGATCATAATTAGCGTTTTTTTTTTAAATTTAACGACAACTTCCGCAATAGAAATGATTTCTGTATCGCGGGGGACTTGACAAACATACAAACAACCTATAGAACTCCGCGACTCGGGACAAGTATTTGTAGATCACACAAATTTTTGACCCGTGTGGGAATCGTCCACGACATCTGCTGCCTCACACTAACCATTGGAGCGACAAGACAGTCCATTTCTGAAATTTAAAGTAATCAAGCGCAAATATATAATACCTGGTATAATTAAATAATCATTCAGATCTGTTCCAGCTAGGTGTGTCTGCCAAAACTGCTGGTCATGTAGTTGTGGTAATTTCCTGATCACCCTGTTTTCTATGTCCTTCTGAGGTACCAGCACTGGAACGTTTAAATTTTCTATTTATTGCATTTCATTTGGGCGGATAGTTGAGAAGATTTCTCGTGAAAACTAAAAACGCAAGACATACACATATTCGTCCGTGAGTGTGTATACCCAATATTTAGTTTATTTCTTCAAATAAAATTTAATTTAATATTTATTGATCTTCGCTAATATTATTTAAGCACGGCGAAGCGGGCCGGCTAGTATAAAATAAAGGCTGTAGTTGAGTTTCGAAATAAAGAATGTGTACCTATGGTGATATTTTCCTATATATCTGTATATTTTTGATCTTTGCTGTTTTTAATAGGGACATTAATGTAGTACACCTCACCTCTTTGGGGTATATAGAGTCTTCACACGTATGATATTAATTGTAATATGGGCCTTAGTGACTCAAAAGTGCTTTAATTACTAGATTTTATTTTATTATTCTGATGCCTCTTAATCACGCGAAAATAGTATGTTATAAATAAAATAAACATAACAAGAACTTACCTCCTTTATTATTCTTCAGCATACCAAAGGTACCGCCAGTATACAAGACAAGCACTCTTTTACTTTGAACCATTTTAACCAAAAAATTAAAAATAAGTATATAGTAATTGCGATGTTGATTTAGAAATTTATTTATTACTTACTGACTAGAATAATGTAACAATATTTAAATTGTTTTTTAAATATACTTAATAATAACAATGCATTAAATAAATGTAATAAAATAAAATATTTATTACTCAATGTGGCATGTGGCATGCACAGTGGGACGCGCGTACTACCGACCTACACTTGTTTGTAGTTTTGCAATACCTACTACGTTGTAAAGTGTTACGAAATGACGATAATATATATCGTTATCTCGTTCAATGATCTTTATAGCATCGAATGCATTTTCTTTGTGTGTATGTGCACATTTATAGCGACGACGTCACTCAAATGTAATATCGCATAGTTATTTACGCAAACAGATCGTTCGGAGTGTAACTTTTTGTAATTAGCTGTGTATATTGGGGATGACTGAATACTTTTAGACCCGATTGGAAACTCATCAAGGGATGATGGCAGCACTCAGCTAATGGTGTGTCCTACAAGGGGTCAAAGGGTATACTGATGAGCTAGCAAGGAAGGGGGCTACACCTTAAGTATCAGTCCAACTACACTGCTACCACTACCCTTCAACCAATTCCGCTCGGCAAAGCAAGAGATCAGAGAAGCGCACAATGGTCGGATCAAAACACCAGAGTAAACGTCTGTAAATCACGCCATCAGTTATATCTTTGTTTTAGGTCTTGCAATCTTTTCTTTAACAGAGTCTGTGTTTAGATAATTTCATTACTTTAATTTATAGATTTCAGACAAATCATGTCTAACGTTTGTCAGTGTGTATTTTGCATGTTTTCTGTGTTGAATTTTTTGAACGTAGACGAGTGGATATTGGGGATAGAAAAAGGAATTGTTACTATATTCAAGTAAAAAAAAAGAAAAGAAAAAGACTTACTGGCCAAATGTATTGAGCTAACAATATACATATGAAGACAATACATTGTTTTTTTTTTTTATTTTTACATTGCATGCATAAGTACATTTTTAGTACAAACATACTCACGACTACATCCCCGAAGGGTTAGCCATAGGTGCATAAAATTTGTGTACCTACTTACTAAGTCTTACAGCAAAAAAAAAAAATACTACCTACATATTATTGATTATCTGAGTAACCTCTGCAAATAAGCTGAATACTGTGTTATGGGTAAGATAGAATCCCGAAGCGAGGCGACGTTATCAGAACGACATGACAACATATGTTTAGCTGCTCAGCTTTAGATAATGAGGCCTTACACAACTAAACCTGTGTAATAATATAATAAAATGCCGATGTGCTTAATGAAAATGCATTTGGATTTAAATTTCATTAAATTTCATGTCATTATTATTATCTTATTCATAATCGAATACTCAAAAAACAGCTGTCATGTTCAACTAAAAAACAAAGACACATAATATGGTATTAAATAAATAACTTCAGACATCCCACACACGGCTGTCTACTCCCAAACTAAGCACAGAGTGTACCCCACTCACAGCCGTCTGATCCCAAACTAAGCACAGCGTGAACCCCACACACGGCCGTCTGATCCTAAACTAAGCACAGAGTGTACCCCACACACGGCCGTCTAATCCCAAATTAAGCTGAGTTATGGTAACCAGCCTGCAGATAAATATACTCCTGTATTTAAATACTTACATATTGCAGGTAAATTACACCCAGACACAGAACATAAACCCGTGCTGCCCGTGCAACACACAAATATTTGGCCTAGGTGGAAATCGAACCCATTGATTTATTTTTACATTATAAATTAAATACTATGTACGATTCAGTAGCATATCATGTACCCTTCCACCTATTAAATGCTAATTAATAAAAAAAACAATATTAAATATTATTTATTAGATTGTAAGTGAGCCAAACTAGCATATACATCAACAAAATATGGCTCAATATGTGCGTTATAGAAGAGGAAGGATCATCTACAGGTGGATGAACTTCCTGTCCATCAGTCGTGAACAGCCTCCCCCAGAGACCAAACATATACAATTCTGCCGAAACAGCATTCAAAGTCAACGTGTGTACGGTAACATTGCCTGTGACGATATTAAAATAAGTGTAGTCTCGAGCTTCCAGAGGCATAATGGAGACCTTCGCGGAAACAGGAAAGACGACAGAATCAACAGCGTCGAATTCTGACATAAAGACGGGTGTAGGCATAGTGCCCACAATTGTGAGTTCCTCGAAAAATGGGGTGGAATCGTCTGTGTACATTCGGAATCTGAAAGTATAAAACGATTTAGAATCATGAAAAACTTTCTTAAATTAAATTCAAGTTTTTTAATATAATTTCAAATAAAAGGTGATATGAAATTAATTTCCTCGGTAATTTTTCGAACTCGCGAAGTGAATAAATTAGTACATTACGATACGAGGGTCTTCAGTAGCCGATTATTGAACCGTGGGAAGTTAGCGCACGAGCGAATCGAGTATTCACATCGTACTAAAATATTAATGATCGTACTAAAATTTTATGTTAAAAGTATTTTGTATGTACAATGAGCAGCTCAGAAAGTGAATTTAGTGATAGTGGCGATATTTGTTTCTAATGAAATTAGAGAGACTGCAAAAAATGTTTCCAAATATTAAAAAAAAGTTTTCAAATTTCCTCAAATAAAATTGCAAAGTTAATATACTACTATAAATTTATCAAAAAAAAAGAAAATACTACACTGATTTATGTAACGGTATGTATGTTGATACATGTTTGACAGTTTAAATTAACCATAAATGTGAAGATATATTATTCGTATTATAATATTTTCTGGTGCTCCTTTGAATGATTACATGATATTTCTCCTTTTTCTGCTTATTTGTATGTTTAAAAAAAATATTTTATAGTTTATTGTCTTTATATACGATTCCGTGAAGTATGTGCGTGGTTTAAGCAAAGGATAGCGTGCAATAATCGGATAGTCAAGTTCCGCGCAAGCGTGATTTAAAAGTGATTTTAAGCCACTGAGTACTATAAAAAACGATAAATTCGTGGACTGCTATTGCGCAATGTTGTAACAGGAAATCGAATAGATAGTAATGATTGATTACATTTTGTTATCAATACCGTTTTTTTATTCATAAACAGCCTAACACAAGCCCAACTTGTGTTGGGCGATTCCGTTGTAGAAACCCCTATGATATGACGAAAAACACATAGGTGTTTGTCACCTACGTGTTTTGTATAATAGGGGTTTCTATAGAGAAACCTCTATGATATGACGGTCTGTCTGTAACGAACAAAGTCTTAGGAGGACTAAGTAGATATAAAGACAATCACGACAATGGGTGAAAATGTCAGATATACCGTCCTTCATCGTATCCACCTCTATTCTATAGTCCATTCGTTCGAAAACCGGAAACATCATCTCATACTAGCGGTAACAAAGACATTTTGCTTCTACTGTTTCGTATATAAAGGGTAACCTGATTGGCCTGTTGGTCTAACGGTTAGTGACCCTGATTGCTGAGCCCGAGGTCGTGGATTCAATGTCACGGGACAAAAAAATTGTGTGATCCACAAATAGCTTTCTCGAGACTGGGTGTTCTCTGTGTGTGTTATTTATATTTTTGAAAAGTCCCTGCGACACAGGAATTTTACCTAGTGCATGATTTGTGATTTAAAAAAACGATAAACGGAAATGTAAAGCTCAGTGTAGTAATAAATGAAGTAATGAAAGAAAAGCATCTCACCTGTTTCCACAAGTGTCCTTGGTAGCTCCAGTGCAAGCAAACACTGCGCAAATACGTGTACCACCCCTTGCTAAACCGCTGTACGTCCTCACACCGCTAAACGCTCCAGCTCTGTACTGATATGTCTGTTAAGAAATTACATGAAGTAAAAGCAAAAAAATATTTTCATGGGTACATATTAATATAATTGTGAAATTGTGAATTGGTTACAAAATTTTAGTTCATCTTGATACAGGACAGTACATTTATGATTCGAGAATTCAAAATATTTATAGAAGCATATCCCTGTACTTATTAATTATCATGCCTATGAAGCCATAATTATATTAATTTATTCCGCCTTACAATCAACTTGAAATAATCCAAGAAGTAGACAGCCGACCTGCAGGAATTTGAGAATGAAGCAATTACTATCCAGGAAAAAATATACATAAATTAAAATAAATGCAACGCATTACCTCTATCAAAAACGCCCGTTTATTAAAATTTTTAACATTAATCGTGATCGAAAAGATTCAATTATTTCTAAAATATAAAAAATATAAATTAACTATTTGAGATCGGGTCTAATAAAATTTTATCAATATGATAATATCATACCGTGGCTACGAGGGGTGGCTTGTACATACTTGTAATCTCGCCTAAATGTAAAAAGTGTATTTCACTTAGGCGTTTAAAGCACGCTGTCTTGTAGAAAAACGTATTATCTGCACGACTGCCTCACGTGCCTGGCCCAGTAAATTAGCTTAATACTGGCCGTTCATAGTAGTTCCTTTAGGCAAATGATTAATAAATTGAATTCTTAGAAAATCTGGCAAATTATTATGCCAAACTTCCGCAAAATCGTTCTTTGCTGATCTGCTCTTCTGATATCTGACACAACTTAAGTCTACAATCAGACAGTACTGATTTTCGAACATTTTTTTTTATTTTCTTCGGTCAAGATCTTCACAGGGCGACTTGTTCGAGGGTCGCCTACACGTGTCTCTCTACCTTGTTGAAATAGCCAAGTCTTTTTTTTGACCATCGTATATTAGGAAGGTGAAGTTAACTTACGACATCTCTTCAAAAAAAAGGAAATTTAGGGCAGTATAGTGCACGATCAGTAAATAAATTATTTACTAACATTAGTTACTGCCCTCGGCTTCACCAACATTGTATGTCAGTAAAAAGTACTATATATCCTGCCCCAGGTTTCAAAGTATTTTCCTACCAAATTTAACACAAATCGGTTAAGCCATTTAGCAGTGAAAAGTAACAGAGAGAGTGATAGATGCCTTCAAAATCGAGCTATTTAATCGAGGAAACTACTCGATTGCTTAAAAGTTATTCTAAGCTAAAATAGGATTAATCAATCAGAGTATAAACTTGTTCAAGTGAGAAGTCTTCCGTACTGGTAAACTTAGTACCACGTGAAATACGTGATGCAATTGAGATTAAATTCCCTAAAAAGAGACAGTGGCTGAGCAATATCTACCGCTTGGCGCCCGGCACTAAGATTTACATCCTAAGAGACTGTTCCGGTTTCAAAAAACTACTCCAACAGTTTAGCGTGTACCGCAGCGGCTGTTAATAACAACATACCATCACACACCGTAACGTTAATGCAGCCATCTACATCCGCTTAATAAAAAAAAAACATTGTGACGTAGAACACTGTTGTGACAGGACGTCACACCTAGATATAGAACCCCCGTTGGGATCGAAACAAGTAGGTCATCAAAAAATACACACGTGATTAAAACTGAATATTTTTAATAAATAGGATAACATATTTTGTTTTAATAAGCTCAGTTATAATCACAACGCAATTTTTTTACCTAAGAATTAGGCACCTACATGAATCATAAAATAAATACCTATAAAAAAGGTATTCGTTATCCCTTAACTTCCCATCTTAGGGGTGATTTTTTTTCTTAAAATGTTCAGTGAGCCTAAACAGCAGGCATACCCTTTCCTTCGTTACGAATTCCGTTCCGTTTCATATCAATTCCGTTAATAAATAACGGGAACAGACATAAAAAAAACATACTATCGATATTAAAACATCCTTCTTTTTTGACTAATATCTAATAAAACTAAGCTATAAATTTCTTCATATCAGTCTTAAAAACACATGTTTATAGCGAATGCTCTTAGTATATTCTTATACATTGCATAAATGCTTACTCCTGAACTGTTTTTTTATACAACAATATACAATATACATGAGGAATGATTCAAATATAGTCAGGAACTTGACAACACACGAACACCGGCTATAAAGAACACCCAAACTCGGGATGGGATTGTAAATCATAATTTTTTGGTCCTGCAAGGGAATAGAATCAACTATTATGTCCCTAAACTACTAACTAAACGAACTAGCCAGCGAAAACTAAAAAGAAACGTATAACAAAGATTACCAAAGAGACTCGAGAAACAGTTGCAAGTTTTTCGTTGTTACAATCTGAGTATTTTAAAAACAATTAATTATAACTTTTTACGCCAAAAAAATATTTTTAACAAATAACTACTTACAAAAAATATTTAACATTCTATTCTTCTGCATAAATGTGGTCGAGAATAGTTGTGAAACTTTCAATATCTTCTTCGGTTACTTCTTTATTATGATCAATGTCCCTATTGTATTGTCTACCCCAAATACCAAACGCTACCAACTCGTTTTGAGCTCTAATAATTTTATATATTAAAGTTTCTTTTGCATTTAAATTCAAAACATTTTCTTGAAAAACAGATATATCATTTTTGTGATGAGATTCACATTTGGGTAAATCAGAATTTTTATTTAGCTTCGTTGAAACGTAAGTAAAGTTCTTAGAACTGAGAGGAAATTTGTTGTATCTAAACGACACGGGGAAATATATGACGTCATCGCACTCGAGACTTCTGTTGTACTTTGGGCCATATGTGGTCATTTCTATTTCAAGTTCTTCTATAGTAACTTCTTCAGTGTGATTAAATCTGAAAAAAAAAGGAGTTTGTCAACATATTGTAACAAACTTAAACATCCACAATTTTAACACGCTTTTAAGCTTGGTCTGTATCTATCGGATTGAATTGAAACTTCGCACATAAACCGGTTGTCCTGGTTCAGGATTAACTTTTTATTAACAAACTATAAAATAAAAACAGGCAAATATAAATAAAAAAATATATTTAAAAAAACTGAAACAACAGGATGTTGTAACTAGCCGAACTAAAAAGTAGAAAATTCAATATTAATAATTTTCTAGTTCAAAAAAAGAATAGACAAAAAGATTAAGCAAAATATAATTTTACCGTAAAAAAACGTGCTAGATATCAAATTGTTATATGTTGTCAATTGTCAAAAATGGACATCAATATTGCAAATTGAATACATGGGACAAGACAAGATTAAATTCTTATGACTGTAAATAGATAACGACATGACAATGTTTTTTTGGAGCAATGGCTTAAACACGAATGATGTTTTTGTAGCTCAAAAGAAATATATTAGGACAATTTGTAGGTTGCAATATAACGGATACATGTTTGCGTTATATTTCAAAAAATTAAGATTTGACTTTTCCATCGCTATTCTTTTATGAAGTTAATGTGATTGTAAAAACCAATTTACAATTATTTGATATGTTGGAGAGTCAACGTCGATCTGATAAAATTCACATTCTAAAAACTTCATCTACATTTTTACATATAAGCCTAATAATTGTTTAATCAATTACCAAAAGAAATTAGAAGAAGATCAAACATCATCACCATCATCACATCGAATATAAACGCAGCTTTTATGATTTCATAATTGACATAAATTATTATTTCAATTATGAAATCATACATATGGGCATGAATTCTATTTCATAAAATTGTTCACTACATCTAAGCATGTTAAATTTTATTATATTTATTTTTTCGAATGGCTGTAAGCGTCAAGTCATATTTTACCACACGCTTTTTTACGGTTATATGATTTTTTGATTAAGTTGCTACCTATATGGACAGGACGAGGGGTCATCGGTCTTGCAAGCTACAAGTAAACAGGCGGTGACTCCGAGCTCTCGACGAGCGTAGGTATTAGATCCGTCTTTCACGAGTGCACGATACTGAATAGCCTGTCAGGATAAATAAAAAAACATTAATACACTGACACATAGAGAAAAAATATATATTCATTAAGTATATTTAATTAAGTAAGTATAGAATTAATAATGACTGCCAGATGGTAGTATCATCTGAATAAACATTCCCCGTGAATATGAAAATATGTAATAGTAAGTCTATATAGAAATGGAAAGTTCATTCAAGTTTCGAAGTTTTTGGTCGAGGTTGACTTGCATATCTCAATGAAACTTGAGTTTGTTGTTGTTGTTGTTGGTGGTGGACTTGCGGATATTAAAAATGAGTGTAACCGACTATAATTTGCACAGCATCTATTAATTCGAAAGCATATATTTTGTCTTTCTTGTATCAGACATTATTCATGTTATTGTTAAAACCGCTCCAGCTAAGCTAAATATAAGCAATACCCCGATTACATTACACTAAATATGTAAGCGGAAGCCCATAACCAACGCCAATAAGTTTCTATGAATTATATATAAAGTTAACCCAGAATGGTTATTTGACTATATCTTGTACAGCATGTAAATAAAATGCAAGTAGTATTAAATTAGAAAATATATACTAAACTAAATACTTACTTCCAGCACTGACAATATACGAGAATATGAACATCGTACGATTAAGCTGTTGTGCTGTTACAGTGTTATATGCACAGGCATGCATGCTGCGTTAGTAAATTCACAAGCATTATTATACTACGTGGAATTTAAATCAACGTGTTTAATGATGATCAGATTTGCTGCACGAAATTTGTTTGCCATCCCCAAAATACGAATCGAACGAACGAAAAACACGATTAACTCGTGTCTAGGTCTATGACTTCAAATAATATGATAATACTAATATGATTCTTCATAGCTTGATGTGATCAATGTGTTTGGTTCGTTGACATATGTATATGTTTAAAATAAAAACAGTTTTTTTTTACTTACGCCTTTTTCACGGAAGGAGTATGCAGAGGCGTATTAACCACATTTTGACAAGTTTAATTTGGTGTAGTATAATTTGGTGTAGTATAATATTAAGGGCAAGCCCGTATTGCCATTAGTTACGTCTGCATGTACATATATTACAGAAGAAGATAAAGCAATGACGGGAAGAGGATTATGCTTTAATGTAACCAGTAACCATGGACTAAGTATATATTATCTTGAATATGAACACGACTTAACTGTGCGGGTTTATTTAGAAAACACATCCTAAAACATTACCATTGGATTAACAAAGACTAAAATATTACTCGCAGCGCAAAAAAAAAGGAAAATGTTAGTCACCAGTTTCAAAAATAATAATATGCAAGTATTAATTCTGTAGGTTATCTAAGACTAAAAACACACGAGCAAAATCATTTAAGGTGACAAGAGGCTCTGTAGAAAATAAAAACCTTACCGTATTGCGTTTGTTATTAAGCCTGACTCGGAAACGACAGGAGACGTCTTTGTCCACAATGGTAAATTCCTGTAATCCTTCCACGAGGGGTCTAGTGACGTGCGCAGGAATCGACGGATCATGAAGCATCCTTAAAGTGTCATGGTCTGTGGGATTGTCGTAGATAGGGCCAGGGTAATTATCGGCCACCTGTTCAAAAAAAAAATAATACATATTATATAATCTCACGAGCGTCTGATTCTGAGCTAAGCAGAGCTTGCACAATGGTAACCTGACCGCTGATAGACGTTCTTTACTGCTATACTACGACTATGTTTCCAAATACACACATATTATAAGTAACTAATTAATTACTGATATTATAAATTTGTCGTTTTATAGTCGGAGAGCCATGCTTAGGCACAAATGAGCAGGCTCGACCAGAGTATTAATATATGTTTAATACATTGAATTCGTATTACAGAACACAGGAGGCCCGACTCCCCTTCTCCTATTTCCCATGCCCTCATCCCCACTCTCCTATTTCCGATCCTTCATTCCTTTCTCCTCTATCCCCTCCCCTAATCGCCCTCAAAGGTGGACAGCGCACTTACGACTCTTGAGTTGCAAGTGTTCACTGTCAGCAGTGGTCACTACCATCTGTTCGTCTGTCCACTTCTTTAAAAAAAGTGAATTTGTTACTGACACCGGTAATCGTGAAATTTTGCATTCTTATTTCCAGGGATACAAAATATATTATTATTATACCATTCGTTTAGAAAAAGTGCTAATCTCTATCCCAGAAACCACTTTTACATGAGACGCGGGCGGGCAAGTATAGTAGTGATACTTGGACTCAATCACTAATGTAACAGTGGCCTATTTAAAAAACTAACTTATAAAGTATATTATTTTTATTTATGTTTCCATCTACGTAAAGGTAATCAAAAAAGTATTTATAAGCAAAATTAAATTGTTGAATTATTGTCATCAGTGGTATGTCAATAATTGTATCGCTATTGGCACGTTCAGTCGCAATAACTGGGTAAACATAAATCCTCTTATCACATTGTGTAACAATGTTTTGAATCACCGTCATATGCGCGTGTGTATTATAAATATCACTGATGAAAGTTAGTTATTCTAATGTTTAGTTGTTTGTTTATCTTATTTTTACAGACTAAGTATAAAAGCTGCTGTGTGGTGCTCGGTGGAGTATAATTAAATATAATTAAATATTAAAATAGGGCCACCTCTCTTTCTGTAGGTGTTGTAAAAGGCCATTAAGAGATCGGACTGTTAGCTATCAGAATGTTTCATGCGGCAATACAGCGCCCTATTACGTAAGTGGGACAAATTAATGGAATAAGTGGGCGTTTGAGACGCCTCTGCCTATTCCCTTGAAGGATATAAGCGTTAGTGTATGTATGTAAGTATCATAATGAAATGAAATAGTATTACACAAAATATCTTACATTTACATTTCCTGGTTTTTTCGGGACTTTCGCTACTAAAAGTCGTGTTGAGGGCAATCCCGGCATGATGCTTACTAAAGCTCCTGCTTTGCCCGAGAATATTCCTGAGCCTGAAAAAAAAAACACGTGGTTTTTTAAATATCTTGGAGATACAATTATTATTAACAGGGGTAGTGCCATACGAAGACACGAATGGATCGGCTCAACCGGTGCGATGCCACGGCCTCACAGAAAACCGGTAGTTGAAGTAACACTTGTGGTGCATTTCCCCGAAATGAGTGAGCTTTCCGGAGGCCTAACTCCCTCTCTCGCCCATCCCCCCTCTCCTATTTAATATCTTCTCATCCCAATCTCTTCTTTCCCTCCCCGCATCCCCATCCCTCATTACTTTGAAAGGCGGGCAGCGCACTTATGACTATTGAGTTGCAGGTTTCCATGGACGGCGGTTGTCAATTACCATCAGGTGACCCGTCTGTTCGTCTATAGTATATAAAAAAATACAATCCTAAAGATATTAAGCCTAAATCTTGCTAATATACCAATATGATTGCAATACTTATATCTATATACCTTGTCCTTGTTTTCATAAACAAGTTTCGTACAATGATTTCAAATTATTTATAATTCAAACTCACTAGATACTATTTCAAACTAAAATATACCAACGGTAACGGTAAGACCGGAACACTTTATTCTTTCTGGTATCATTGGCCACGTTCAAAACCTATGCAAATGAATTGTTCCAAGTACCAAAGTCATATCGTACTAATATTTATGTAAAAACGTTACACACGTTTTTACATAAATATATTTTTTTACGTAAACTTCGTCGGATAGTAATCAATGGTGTATTCGGAGGAGCAATGTGTGTGCCATACAGTGCCTAAAATAGGAGTAATCCGGTAATAGCTAACTATATAACTTAGTCACCGCTCCGAGTCTACATAAATTCGAAATGTTCAAGGTCCATGTCGGCGTCGGGATGTTTTAGAACAAAAGAGCCGTCTTAAACTGATAGACTAAATAATTCAGTAATTACGGAACTCGACCACATCTTAGCGAACTTCACGCCTCCGGCTGTTCTTCCACCGCAGCCAGAGATTGCAGTAGAATGCATTTCGTCATCGCCACGTAGACCGTGTAGTTCTATACATTTGATATGACCTTAAGAAAGTTTGTTTTATTAAAGAAAGGAATTGAAGTACTAACCTGCAGAGCCGACTCTGACATTATTAGCCCCGGATCCCAAGAAATTTACATCCATTGTGTAAGCATACGCTTCTTGGATCTGTACAGCTGAAAAATCATTAGAAAGATTGTACATATTTGTATGTTATACTGCAGGCCCGTTATCTTATGTCTGCGGCGAGAAAACGATACTTATCGCTAAACATACTTTGTGTATCTTAGCGACACAGAAAGTTTTTAGTCGCGTGGTTTATATACTAAGTGCAGGCGAATGACGGTACAAGCATGTAGAGAAAACAAACTCAAAACGAATCAAGTTAAGGTTTTTTGTCCGTATTTCTGCGTAAAACTAGACGAAAACATATCGTAGACTCACTATGCAAATACTGATTATACCATTGTAATTTAAATAAAAATTAACATAATACAAAATCAGAAATATTATTACCAAATGTATATTTATGCATCAACGATATTTCTCAATGTTGATTTACCAATTTTATACAAGTTATCAGTCTATTGAACACAAGAAACAAGAAATATTCTTTTTTTTATATAAGTAAATGATATATTATGTGGTTGCAGAAGTTAAACCTGCTTGCTGTGATTATTTTCCAGTCACCTTTGAATAAAAGCAGCAACTTACCAGTTAGATAAGGTAATTCTGAGAACCACATGGTGCTAAAAATTACATCCTTGATGTTATGTTTCTGAACGACTTGAATGGCGGGCACTTGGAACATCAAATCAAAGCAAATATAGTGGCCGAAGGTGACGCCGAAATCTGTCGAGAATATGCCCAGGTCGGGTTTCAAAGCTGGCGTGTGAGAGGCTTCCCCAAATAGATTTATTTTACGGTATCTGAAAAGGAAAAATCAATAGCTAGCACACAACCGAGATCTTGCGTTTCCGGACAACTTGAAATTAAACATACCAACATATGCCACAAATATCATGGACAAACCTGTCAATTACAGATCCGTTCCTGTCAAACACAACATTAGTATTGAAAATGTAAAGCTTTTCTTCGGGACAATCCTCGCCTTGTTGTGGTTGTGTGCAGTCCAGGCTCTCGCGAACATTTACCAACACGTAAATCATGTACCGCCGCGCTGCCGCAGATATGGCTACGAACAACTGAAATAAAGTGAAAGTTTTTTTTGTTTAATCATAAATATCAATAGTAGTATTGCATTTTTAACTATATCTAAAATGTAAATTGAAACAAACAAACACCTAGTAGAATGTTGTGTAAGTATGCCTGAACTGATCAATTTCTAATTAAAACAATGCAATTACACTTAAACAGAAAAAAAAATATGAAATTAACATTACACAACACAGAGACAAGAAATACCTGCTGCTATATATTTTATCAAAAATAATACATTAAAATTTAGTTTTCACAAGAAACAATGACAGTAAACATAGCTTCTAATAAACACCTTATTGACTTACACTATCATAGAGATCTGGTCTAAATGCCGGTATTGGGTTCTCCCGTAATAGACCACGGATAGGTATAGCAAAACTCGTGGTAGCATTAGTTAGAGTTAATTCTGGAAATACTATTACATCTGCATTCTGGAATTTAAATAACACATTGATTAATATGTGTGGATGTGGAATGATTTAAGAATAGGAAGAGATGTCGCCTCTATGGCAGTTCTCTATCGCCTACATCACGGGGAGTGTTCTGACGAGCTCTTCCAATTGGTCCCACCTTCTCCCTTCCTCTACAGGACTACACGTGCTGGCCTGAGGAGTCACCGTTTGCGAGTCGAAGATATGCGATCCCGAACGAAACGGTTTGGCTCTTCTTTCCTGTGCCGATCAGTGAAAGCCTGGAATTCCCTACCAGCGCACGTGTTTCCTTCCCAATTTGATCCCGGGTCTTTTAAGCGGGGCGTGAAAAAGCATCTCACCAGGCCGCCATAGTGTGGGTCACCATGCTGCATTGACTAGACATGCAATGAGGATGGTGACCACCACTCTTGGACTCCATTTATTGCTTACCATCAGGCAAAGTGGAGTCATTATGGTAGGCTTACGAAAAAAAAAAGATCTAATGGAAGATGAATTGTCAATGTAAAGAGTGGGTAAAAAAAATGTTTTAAAATGATTATTGTCTACTTTTGTAAGTTTTTTTTTTACGGAAGGTTGACCAACATGGCGATCATATTTTTATAGACTGTTTTTTCTCTCGAAATACTTGACATTGGCTAAATCTCTGAGTTAAATATACGAGAGAGTGTCCATAAATAACTAATAATAATAATACTTTTGTTATTTTGTAACTTTCTTTTACTATTCGGTTATTCTAAAGGACTCTGTTTACTTGCAACATCGACATACTCTGGCTTTGTTTTTTCTTGACTTCTTGTAACTACCCACTTTCATGATAACCTGGCTTTGGTGACGGATTAAAAACTTAAGCATACGAAATGGAATTTGTATATTGCACTAAATGTAAATCTCGGTTCCATGGTTTTAGAAAATGATTGAATTATTTTAAATTTTTAGATAATATTGTCATTGCTAATATAAAAAGTAGATATTAATAAATAATATATAAAAAATGTGTTATATTGTTTACCTACACGGAGAAATACTAAAATAAAAATTATGTATAATACAACGAATTCGTTAGTCACGTGACCCTTACTGTTAAGTTTAAGGTTATTGGTTCGATTCCTACACCACTGCAAATCTTTGTGTGATGAACATGTCTTTGTTCTGTAGATTGTTTGCCTTTAAACAGGTATCACTTTTAACACTTATCATTGTACTATAAACACTTTCTATATAGATTGCTATTGAATGTCTCGATATCTATCAATATTATCTATAAAAAGTATTTTAAAGTGTCGATATTTGTTCAGGGTATAAAAAATATATAACAAATAATGAATGAATGGTTTAAACATAACCTCAAAATCTGATAAGAATTCATACATGGTTCCAAATGGACCAAGCATTTTTCCATTGTTGTTGGTTATGGGCCGAATGATGTACGGACGCAGACAGTGTCCTTAGTTACAGTTGCAATGTGTGTGACCTTGGTCTGTTCGAACTATTACACTCTTCCATTGAGCCGTATTAGCAATTTCTCTTCGTTCCATTGCTTTCCCTTTGTCTTCTAATCTTTCCCTTAAATATATGTACACTCGATTTCGACAGTTAAGCACCAAAACAGCACATATGGGTGTTTAATACAAGTGTCAGTGTAAATGAGTACGATATGAGTGATGGATGTTTGAAAGAATTCGCAAACAAAAGTATGAAAATAACGTACTTTTTGAGCTGCTTCCTCTATCAGTGCCTCATAATTAGCTTTATTGGCTTCTACATTACTGCTGACAATGTACTCTACAACTGCCGCCACGTAGTGGTCATCTGCTGGAGTAGACTTCTGTAAAAAATAAAAGGTATATGTAAACGATTTCCATTAAATTCCATAAGAAATTATAACTTCATTAGCAGTTCCCTACAGTGTAGTCTCTCGCTATCAAGAACTTACAGGTTAAATAACTTCCCAAGAGCTTTGGCCAGTATTAGATCAGGTAAGGCCAGTAACCGTAACAACCTCTAGAAATGGCATAGGTTTCAATTTCAAGGAATGGCATTATTTATAAATAATTAATAGAATAGGTACTACGGCATAAAAAAAATACTGAAGTATTTGTTTCCTGCATGATATGTAATTTTTAAGTAGTTAAAAGTACAACAGTTTTTTCGTTAATCTGTAGGACTAAAAGAATGTCCTACGCATGCTTACATGTTTTAATTCGAGAAAATATAATAGATATTTAACTACACTCTTTCTTATAAATATACAGAACAATATTTTATTACTGAATTTATATGTATATTATCCATAAGAAATTACCGGAATCCTACTTTTAACCGACTTCTCCGTTCTTTAACTTGTGCGTGGCGGTCTCATTGTAACCAAGTCCACATTAGTGGATGGCATCCCAGGGAAATCTATGAAAACCCTCAAATTACACGTTTTTTTAATTTCTCGTGATGCCTTTACCTTTTAAAAGGCAATTATTTTTTTCAAATCTACTTTATGTATAATCTACCAAATGGAACTGCAATTTCTTTAACAAAAAATATATATCTGTAAAGCTATAATTATAAGACTTTTCTTACAACATTGTACTTAGCTGATATCATTTGAATGATCTAAAATAAATTCAGAAACAGTTTTGAGGGTGGTCAACAATTGGGGCCCTCAAAAATATGTGTGATCTATAAATTGTTGTCCCGAGTCTGGGTGTTCTTTGTGTCCGTTGTTTGTATGTTTGGAAAGTCCCCCGCGGCACAAGAATACTTCCTAGGGCAGGAGTTGTCTTTTAAAGAAAAGAAAATGTACCGTATCGTTTTAAACTTGAAATATTTAGTTTATGACGATTTTCTACCAAGTGCGGTATTAATAATTCTGACAGCAATAATAAGGTAACATGATAAGAAATAATAATGATACCGAATAATATATTTTATCTATAATAATTTAAATCAATATGATAATATATAAATGAATAGGTATTGTTCGTTGCCAAGCACATCACTTATAATTGACTTTTAATGAAAGTACCTAGCCGACTTCAATTCGCCTTATTAATTCATTTGTGCATTACTTTAAATCGTAAAAACGTGTAATTTGAAAACTTATTCGTTATTTCTCTGGTGGGATACCAAATCCTCGGTTACAATGGGATTACCGCAGGAGTATACACTTTCGACTTTAACAAAATACGGGCAGTCTTTTGGGACTGCCGCTAGAAGTCAAAAATAGGTAACTTAGATTAGATTATGCACAATATACATATAGCTCATGGGAAGCGTGCGGTGACGATGACGCTAGTTTCATGATTTTTGTTCACCCAAAAAGTTCCAACTCACCTAAAGAAGTTTTCACTTCGTGAACGTATACGTATGTACATTACGCTTTAAAATACATGACGGAATACCGAGCTAAAAGTAGAGTTCAAAGTATGTCTTGTCACGTGAGTAGAATTTGGAGTTAGTGTAACATAACATAGGCACGTAGGCAAACCCATACACGCAATTTCAACGAGTTAAAGTTATTCGACACACGGTACCCGAATTAGGCACATTCCCTCCACTAGGCAGATTCGAACATTTGCATATTAACATTGGTAATGGTCCCACAATGTTAATATGTATCAATATAACAGCAGCCAAAAACCAGAAGCATTTCCATCTTGCGACAATTCGTCAGAAAAATAATATTTCAAGGCTGGGTATCTAGTTTTGGATGTCCTGTGAAACTGAAAAGTGACCAGGGGGGATAGTTCAAAAGCAATTTATTTAGCGAATTAATGAAATATTTAGGTATAGAAAAAATACGGACGATGCCTTATAGGCCTGAGAGCAACGGCATGATTGAACGCCTCCATAGAGCACTTCAGGTGTCACTTATGGCGCGTTTCGCAGGTGCTTGGGTAGAAGAACTGCCAGCATGCAGCAGCAGCATTAGAACCCAATTACGACGTTCCTTACACAGTAACCGAACCTCGGGGTAGAGGTAACGTAGTTAAGATTGGTAATAGGTTTAGTTTTATATCGTTAAATACACTCACAGGCACAATTAACCGCCCACCTTGTATTTCTTTCAATTTTTAGTAGTCGGAAAATTTTGACCACATTTGATGGAAGTTATGTTAAAAGCAGCCATTAAAGATAAATAAAATCACCAAAGTCTTTAAACAAAATCGTTTAATAAAAAAAATATGCCAAAAATCGATTTTGCAAAAAATTTGCATGAAAATGTGATGACTTTAATTTTGAAAAAAATCGTCCGCTTTCTTTTTATTTAAATTTTAATAATGAGTATTACTACCTCGGGCCCTGATGACTTCTTGTAGTCGGTTTAGCAATCCATCTAGGTCTTGAATATCCGATTGAGGGATATTATGCCACTCCTCTATCGCAGCCGTCTTGAGCTCTTGTAAGGTCGCAGGGGCTGATATTCTTGCTCGAATACGTCTTTTTAGGTTGTCCCAAATGTGCTCAATTGGGTTAAGATCGGGACTGCGTGACGGCCATGGCAAAACTTGAATCCCGACCTCATCGAGGTATTGAGTGACGGATCTTGCGGTATGGCATCGAGCATTGTCGTGCATTAATTTAAAGTTTTCACCAATAAATGGTGCGAAAGGTATGACGTGGTCTTGTAAGACTTCCTCCACGTATCTTTGAGCAGTCACACTGCCTCTATCAAACACCACTAGATCGGTACGAGCCTCGTAAGAGATACCTCCCCAAACCATAATGGATCCTCCCTGATAACCCACGATTTCGATTATTGCACGTGGAGCAAACCGTTCATTTTGGCGCCTATAAACACGCTGACGTCCATCTGGACCCCTCAAGGCTATTCTGCTCTCATCTGAGAACAGTACGTTCTTCCATTGTTCCGTAGTCCAGTCAGCATATTCTCGTGCAAAGGCAAGTCTTGCTCTACGATGCTGTGCAAGCAGCTGTGGACCGCGAGCTGGACGAAAAGCTCTCAGATTCCTTTCAGCCAGTCTTCTTCTTATCGTACGTTCACTTACAGTGACATTTCTCACCTCAAACAGACGTGTGCGCGCTTCAGTAGCGGTGCAAAAGCGATTTCTTAGCACGTTACTGACAACAAAGCGGTCATCCAGAGCCGAGGTGCACCGATGTCGGCCTTGACCTGGCCTTCTCGTGTATGAACCAGTCTCCCGAAAGCGTCTGATGGCATCCCGCACTGTAGTTCGAGGTACACCAAGCGTACGAGCGATGCGACGTTGGCTATACCCAGCGTCAGCTAAAGTCACTGCCCTAGCAGCACCAGTTGCATCCAGTGGCATTTTTTTCAGTCACAAACAATAATCGTACACTAAAAACAAATTAAACAATGTTCGTACACGATAGCAGACAAGAACAAGAAATGTAATCAATGTAACGTTACTGCAACAATGTCAAACAGAGACTAAATTCTAAAAACGCTTCGGCGATACAAGCTTAAGGGTCGAAATAAGGGTTTTTAAGTGTTTAGTTTATTGCTAAAGTACCCACTTAACTAAAAACAAAACAATAGATAAGCCACAGTTAACATAAACAAACAGGGTGACGAAAAATATAGGTGGGCGGTTAATTGTGCCTGTGAGTGTATATTAAAACCCTTTTAATTTTTAAGCAAACACCTTGTAACGTGGACAAGGATTCAAGGTTAGCAAATAACGCGCACATGATGATAACGAGATATTGCCTTGCGTCAACTTGAGAGCATTTGCCCGTGAAACTAGAAACTCACTTACTAGCATTTTTTCTACATTTACCTAAGTACTTAATCAATTAATATTAAATTAAAACCGTTCGTTTGTTAATATATTTTCTTACTGAAAACCCCCTAGTTTTTACAGTTACTGATATTTTAAGGAACAATTATGCCATATCGGGCCATCCAATCTTAAGAGATGGGCCTACCTTCTTTCTTGATATCACATCAATGAGAAGTAGAAGTAGAGATACAGTATATGTTGATTTTGTTACAAATTGCTCAATATGGATAAAAATGGGGCTTAATTGGCCATATCTTTTAAATACGTTGACGCACAAAGGGTACCTGTACCTTACATTGCGAAAGGTCGCTCCGTAATCCAATTTTTAGACAGTGGAAAAATCTACAGATTTCCTTTAAAATAAGAAGAAACCAAAAAAGATGAACACACACAGTGGACAGTTCAGCATGTAGTTATGTTATGGAAGCCGTCGGGATTTTGTACGACAGAATACAGCATAGAAGTATATTTAGGTTTTGGATAGAGTAAAGATTCGACCCATACCCCATACATCTTAATCATCTCGTAGAAAAACCCACGCTGTTGGTAGTCTGGTGGTTAGTGATCATGACTATTTAGGCAGTAATATTAAAATAATAACAAAGCCGTTTAATCCAACTGCTTCTGAATGGCACTATGGAAATTTCAAAAAATATTTAATGATTTGAATGATGAATGATTTAATGTTGGCCTGTTGTTCCTTTTTTTTTTTTTTTTTTTTTTACGTGTGGAAGCCCCCACGGGTCGACACCTCACCGGGCCAAAAGGTGAGGTGGTATGTCGGACTCAAACCGACTAAAACCACACGGTGTACCGTCACAGAGTCTTATTGCCGGAGCCTCAGGTGTACCCTTAAAAGAAAAACCCTGTGCACCCCGGCAGACCTAGCCGTCTGTTGAATAACAGACGACCCCACTATCGTGTATCGGTCATCATTTTAAAGAGGCGCGAGCACGGCGCCGCCGCCTTGGGCCTGTTTCTGCTAGGGCTTTGGATAACCCAGTCCATCACCCCCAGGCCAGCGCTTATGGAGGCCGGAAATCAGCTTGTTCTCTCCGGCGTCTGGTGCGTCTCCTGCGGGTCGGGAGAGAACTAGTTCTCTCCCTTATCCTTTCCGCCGCCTCTTTGGCGAGCATCACCTCCTCGCAAAACGAGGCGGCGGAATCCCATGCGCTCTCGTTCAAGACCATAGACACAATCATGGTCTCCAACGAGAGGCCACCCCCACCTATAGCCGTCGCGAGGTCTACGCGCTGCTGCATCCACGCAGAGCACTCCACAAGTGTGTGAAGTGCGGTATCCTCGCGGCAGCTCCCGCAGTGGTGACACACAGACGTTGGCTCCCGGCCTATTCGATACAGGTACTTCCCGAAGCAGCCATGTCCGGTAAGTACCTGCGTCATCCGGTAGGAGAGGCTACCATGTCGCCTCTCCAGCCACTCCTCCGTAACGGGCCTTACCGCCACAATTGTGGCGTGCCCTGGGCCTGTTGTTCTATTGGTTAGTCATTCTAAATAATAAGGTAGAGGTCGTGGGTTTAATTCCCACATAGGTCAAATAATTTTGTGGATGATTTGTTCTATGTGTATCTTATCGATAATATGTGTAAGTATTTCGAAAATTATAAGTATCTGTATCAGCAGCTCTCTTGGCTATTAATATGTGAGCAGATAAGACTGTCTTAACAATAATTTCCGAATCTACAATCCACATGTTTGTTCTCGTGGGACAAATCCAAATATTTTATAGAGATATATTGGAGAGATAGAGATTCACCAGGACGGTGACATGATCGACAAATGATTATTATATGTATGTATTATAATAATAATATTAAATATTATCAAATAATATTTCTTAAATTATATTTACATGGACCCTGAAAACGTTACACTCATTCTGGGCAGTTGTTAAGAAATGTTTAATAAAATTAATCGTAAATTAGCGTAACTATAAAATAGCTAAGTGGTATAAAATAATTACAGCAACCCTTAACAGCAATTAAATTATACCTATATGTATGCTACGTACTTAGGTATATTAAAAAATGTATTATCCTTTTTTTTACATTATATAAATTCACAACATACGCCAACCTAAATGTTTAATATATTTTGTATAGTTCGTTACATGTAGGCACTACAATAAAGAAGTCAAATTATTAAAAATATAAATCCCAACTGCATTATTACCTTCCTATCTATTTTTTAACTGGCATTATCTCGAAATGTTACCCTTGTGTGTCACTACCAATATTAAAACGATTCAAATGGAACTCACAATATGTCGAAATCCAGCAAGCCGGCCAGGCTCTATGACAGTAGTCTAGTTACAAAAAAAACAACAAACATACATACATACATGTATCCGAAAACACAACTCTACTTTATGCGAAGTCAAGTAAATATAACAAAATAAAACAAATTAAAATCGGAGTAGGTACTAGTTGTTCATATTCCACTAACCTCAAAAGAACTCGACGCGAAGCAAAGGAAGATAAAAACGGGGAAAAACATTTTGAAAATATACAAATAACAAAGTTTACATTTGCACGATCGGCAAAACAAACAAATCAATACGCTGCGACGCAACTACAATGGTCGGCACTAACAATTAATTATTTTTTAACACAGTGTGCGGATCGTCACGTCCTACCGCTTAGCGGTCAGAAAATGAACTGTCTATTTGTATACACACAAGACTACACCCCTGACCTTCGGCGAAACAAACAGCTGAGAGCGGTTCCGTATAAATAACACGAATTAAAAAAAAATAATTTTAACCTAAACAAATAATTATAATTCTACGTATTGTAAAAAGAGCCTTTGAAAACATACAAGGTAAAGTGATAAGAAAATAAATATTTCATGTATATCTTCTGTGTATACAATTAATATCGTTTAGATTTGTATTTCATACTTTAAAACTTGGCCTCGGTACCTCTTTTCATGCCTCTAACCTTATAATTTGTATAATTATATGCGAGTCAGATAAGGCACAGCGCATCTCATTCTTTTTCTTCTTTTATAAAACCCGTTTATTGACTAATGTCTTGAGGTATTCTAATTCCATGTCATGCGACCAGGATATACCAGTTCAGATTGTTTGCTTTTTGATTTATTTGCAACCATTTTAACTGGATCACAAATCCACCACTAGGACTCAGACTGACAAGAGATATGATTATTTTTTTATAAAAGTTGGTGAGCTAATTCTACTAATCCTCTCTTAATGATAATTTTCATTTCATTTCATTTTCATGCTCATACCGGAATATACCGTGACAAAAGAAAAAGATAAAATCAGAAAAGTGGCAGACAGACAAATATTGTTATAAGCATAAAGAATGAAACGATGCGGCGATCTGTTCTGTGGCCATGCGGAACTTCAAAATGAATGCGAATGGGTGCCAATATCGGTTATTTACATATTTCACACAGTTGACCTTATAGACGAACATTTTAAAATGTTCGTCTATAAGGAAATAATTGACATTACCTATAAGTAGAAGAATATTTGGTAAACCTTTCTGGTAGAAAATACACACATACATAATGACACTTTCTATCAATTCTATTGAATATAATCATATATTTACTTGCATCGCTCAAGAATATGTTTATCTTCAAATTAAATTGGCTCGTATCCATATCATTGCAATCGATAATTCTTGTCCACCGACCTTCGTGTTCACATCTTTATCTCACACACTAAATGTGAAAAGGATGGCAATATTTAATGAAGTGTTTTTCACATTTTATATGACGACTTTTGTTTATATATGCACTGAGTGCAGCGCCGAGAAAGTTTTGGACTAGGAGCGCATATTATCATGAGAGCCCACTCGTGTTTCTGTGAATGAATGCATTTCTGCAATGCAGATGAACGCAGTATGCGTTAGTAGCGATGTAACTGCTCCTGATTTCAAACAAAGATTAGGTATCTAATTGCTTCTAAAACGTCTTTGTACAATCTTCAAGATTTTTAACTTAGCTAAACGTACATATATGTATATATATATATTTATTATATTATTTATTAAGAGCTTGGAATTTTACAGTTAAAGATTCAGAGGCTATTTAAATTACACTATACAATGCAATGTGAGATAATAATTCATCATCCATCAGACCAGCTGACCATCTCAACAAATATGACCGTCTTCTTAATAAGTGCATTCGATTCATCTATAATCTTCGTAAGTATGACCTCGTTTCCTGCTTCTGTTCTGATCTAAATTGGCTTCCGATTCGTGAACGCCCTCACCACTCTGTACTCAATTCTTAATTCACCTACTTCTCCATCATATCTTACCACTATTTTCCAGTATCTTTGCTCTAATCATAACAGAAACCTCCGTTCTTCAAATAATCTTCTTCTATTATTAACCAGTCATTCTTCTGATGGAGTCCATTCCTCTTTCATTGTACAGTCCGTCCTCCTCTGGAACGCCTTGCCGCAGGAGATCAGTATGGCACCAAGTCGTCTATCTTTCAAAACAAAGATTCGTGCTCTTCTCGTCCGTAAGCTGGCAGTCATGAGAACGTTAGTACCATATGACTGTGCATATCTTTATACATAATTATATATTATTTTATTTATATATATTATTGTATATATTTATTATTTATGTATGTTTGTATCTAATGTCTACTATTTATCTTTTGTAAAACTTTTTTTTCTTAGCATACCTGTTTTATTGCTTTTTAGTGCACCTACCTCATTCATTTCACACCACCCTAAGATAGATTGGCAGAAAATGCCTTTGGCATTAAGTCCACCTATGTACATTTCGTGCATAAAGTATTAAATAAAAATAATAATAAAATATTTGTCATTTTCATTCATCTATGTCTCTTTCTTCTTCCTTTTTAACTTCTTTTGCCATGCTTTTCAGTTTCCTTATAATGTATTTATTGTAACTTAATAGTTCACCACAAAGAAGTGTTTTATTTTTATACACTAAACCAGGGGTGCTCACACGGTCGATCGCGAGTGCTTTTTGAGTAGATCTTGAGAAGAAAAAAATTTTTAATAAGTAGGTAACTAAACTACAAAAATTTATTACGTAATAACACTGCTTGCGGCAAAAGGCGGCTTTATCAAAGGAACGCGCGGTACTTGTCAAAGAAAAGCCGCGTTGTTTCTAGACTAGACTGTACTAGACCATTTCGGGCGGCGCGTTTGACGGGAACATTCGAGACTTTCGTTCACGCCGATATAAATGTTGCGCCTGCAGGAATTGGAGTCATTCTGAATTGTAACTTGAAGGCGATACTACGTCGATACAAAGTTTATTATTAAATAGTGCGAAATGAGTGCAGTGAAGAAATCTAAAACGTATTATTTTAATAACGATTGGGAGGAAGAATTTTTCTTTTGTATGGTGAAGGATAAGTGCATTTCTGTTATTTGTCGTGCGTCAGTTGCAATACCTAAGCGTGGTAACTTAGAGAGGCATCATAAAACGGTTCATAAAAACTATGAAAAGGATTTTCCGCCACAGAGTGAATTAAGAAAACGAAAAGTAAGTAATTTGATATCTTGTTTGAAAAAAGAACAAACCATGTTCACAAGACCAGCCAAACAATCAAAAGCTGCTACGATCGCGTCATTTAAAATATCTCATATATTGGCGAAACACAAGAAACCATTCGAAGATGGATCGGTCGTGAAGGAAGCATTTATTGAAGCAGGTGAGACTTTATTTGGAGATTTTAAAAATAAAACAGAAATCATGTCTGCTATTAGAGAACTTCAGTTATCTCGTCCGACTGTCACAAGGCGTATTGAAGTCATGAGTCAGGACATCGCAGATAAACTAAAACATGATATCATGGAATGTACATACTTTTCTTTACAGTTCGACGAATCCACCGATATGACAGACACTGCCCAGCTGTGTATTTTTATTCGGATGGTATTCAATGACATGTTGGCTAAGGAAGAATTTTTGACAATCATTCCTCTGAAGGGGAAGACCCGTGGCGAAGATATATATGACGTTTTTCATCAATTTTGTAAAAAACTACAAGCTACCAATATATAAATTAGTGTGCATTACAACCGATGGAGCACTAGCAATGACTGGAAACAAGAACGGTTTTGTGGCATTGTGTCGAGCTAATGAAGAATTCCCTTCATTTTTTCATTCCATTGCATTATACATCAACAAGTTTTGTGTTCAAAAGTTTTAAACACAGAGGAAATTATGGGCATTGCAACAAAAATTGTGAATTCCATCCGTGCACGTAGCTTGCAACGGCGGCTCTTTAAGTTGCAGTTGGAAGATAGGGAGTCAGCTGAACACACTGATTTAGTTCTTCACACGGACGTCAGGTGGTTGAGTCGCGGAAAATTCCTAGAAAGGTTACAAGAATTATTGCCTGAAATAACAGCTTTTCTAGACGAAAGAGGTGATGACACTGAGATGTTGAAAAACGAAAAATGGCTGACTGATTTGGCATTTTTGACTGACATCACAATGCACCTAAACACCATTAACTTGGAGCTTCAAGGTAAAGGAAAAACTATTATTGAGCTGATTAGCGCAGTAAACGCATTCAAAAGTAAATTGCAACTTATGATAGATCAACTGAAAAGAAAGGATCTGAAACATTTTCCGTCTTTGAAAGCAAGGATTCCTCAGTTGAATTATGATACGTATGAGGCTGAATTATCAAATATTTTGGGACAATTCGAAATGCGTTTTTATGATTGCAGTAAATTGTTGCCAATTTACTGCAATCATAAAAACGCATATAGCATCATTTATGAGTTATCCTTTTTCATGTAAAAACATTGAGGAATTAACCACTGAAGTAGCAAGTCAGTTTAATATGAACTCATGTTCTGTTGAAAATGAGTTGGTGCAGATTATATCAGATATACATCTCAAAGCTACAGCATCTGATACAAATTTCTGGTGTTTTATATCTGAAGATAAATATCCGAATCTAAGGCAAATCGCCCTTCAACTGACGGCAATGTTTGGGTCAACTTACTTGTGCGAGTCTGCATTTTCTGAAATGAAGATAATTAAGTCAAAATATCGCAATCGACTAACTGACGATCATATGTCATCATGCTTGCGATTGGCACTCAGTGGTTACGCACCATCTTATGAAAAGTATGCTGAGGACATGCAGTGCCACGCTTCAAGATCCAAAGTCACTCCTTAGTTGAGTTTAACACCATATGTAACTCTTTTGTTTTGTAACAACGAATAAACTCGCAATTTTGAATAACTAGGAGTTTTTTCATTGATATTGTAGAGAAGAACTTAAGTAAACCTAACCCAAACCTTGACTAAGATAATGTAAATTGTGCGGAAAGCTAATATCTATATATGCTACGGTACACCCTACCTAGGTAGGTAGGGTGTATCGTGTATGTACGACAACCCTGCATCACACATACTTGCAGCCTCTCAAGTCGATCGTAAGTAGTCTAAAAATATTGAGGTAGATCGCCAGCAGTTCAAGTTTGAGCACCCCTGCACTAAACAACCTATAGTTGCAGTGCCTATTTTGTTTAAGCAGCAATATTTAGAATAGAGCTGCTTTAAATTTTATTTTTATTTGAAGACTCTTTTAGAAACTCTATTTTGTACATATGTTATATGGTAAATATCTCATACTCTTTAGCTTGCACCTAATGAAACTAAACTTACTTGTAAAGAAATTCCCACAACTGTCAGCAGTACAATAGCACCGAGGAGTTCCATATTTTTATATATCTGAATGCACAATCAACTGAATGACACACACACTTTGTGTAAAGCTGTCACTTCTAAACTTATATGGTCCCGTTCCGACTTAAACACCCACATTTATTGACAAGATTGTAGATTTGAGTATGATTCCACTGTTATGTGCAAAACGATAACGATATTATATTTGGATACGTTTGTTACATATAAACTTACTGAATCATATTGCAACATCTATAACTTTATTCCTAACAATTGCTAAACTATATTTTGAACTAGTTTTTTAATTATTATAGATCGACACACAAAATGATACCGCCGCAACCGTATAAGATCCTTGTCAAAGCTAAATAAAAAATAAGAGCATATAAAAAAAGTAACACTGTTCGCTTGCATCGATCTAGACATAACAATATTCATACCCCATTCTGTTGATTATACCAAAAATAAATTAACTAAAAGTTTGCCAAAAAATAAGGAAATTGAAAAAAAAAATGTGTTTTGGAGTAAATGTTAACTTGGGCATGTTGTTAAACAATGCTTGCATTATATGACCGAGTGAGTGAGGTTACCGGAGGACGCACCCCTTTCCCTTTTAGGGCAGGGGTAAAGGAGGTTAGGAGAAGCAAATGGGGAGGGTTGTGACTCTGGAGTTGCAATTGTTCATAGGCAGCGTAAGTCACTTACCATCAGGTGACCCGTCAACTCATTTTACCCCCTGCACTATAAAAAAAAGGCGACCGCTCCACTTCCCATGGGTGTCGAAAAAGGCGACTAAGAGATCGGGCTGTTCCATCCCTACGTCGGTTGTCTATCAGGCAGTATATCTACAGTGATACTGTGCCCGAATGATGGCAATACACCTATTAAGTAATTGAAACTAAATTAAACTTAAAACATCTAAAAAAAAGAAAACTAACTAACTAAACTATTGCCATAGGTAGAAACAATTTTTTTGTTTTATATATTGTATATCCATATCCATATAGGTTGAAATTACGTAAGTATTTATTAAATGTTATGTTTGCTTATTAGTTATTTTAATTGTATTATTTTAAGTGATTGTTACTCATACCGACGCCGACAGTACAAAGGACAAGTATTGGCTTCCAACGAAAAACACTCGCAAGTGCAACTACTCATGTTTACTAATTATGTATAATAAGTAGTTATTTTCCAAATCAAATAAAAAGCGGATTCAGCTGTTTTTTTTTTACCCCAGTGTATGTATGAATGTATGTATTTATGTGTATATGTTGCTTTGTCACGCCCTAAAGCCTAAACATCTTGATGCATTATGACATGTGAGGAATCATTAAAATTGAAATGTTGAGACAACTTAAGCAAAAGAAAGCCAGGAAGTTGATGATGCACTCTTTTTTTTTATTTCTAAATAATATGTAGTTTTGATTTAAAGACACGCTATTGACAATGTCAATAACTTATTTGTAGGTGATTTACCTGTTTCATTCAAAAGATACTAGCAATAACAAAAATACCGACCGACGTGTGACTTGTCAGAAAAGATACAGACTTTTGTAAACAACTAAATGGAAACGCGCACACTAGCTTGGATAAGGGGACATCCCGAACACACACACACACGCGTGTGTTTGTAGTATACGTGCGTACGTGCTATGCGATGCTTTTAATGCTAACTGCTGAATTCTATGAAAGGGATGTATGACAAATATAAAAGTATGTATATCAGCAGTCTTGTTGCCACAGTACAATAGTACCATTGTACAAGCTCAGTTTAGTATGCAATGAACGGCAAGGCCTGTGAGATGTTCGAAAATATTCTCATTATTATGTAACAGATTGTGTTCCGTTGTAGTAATAAGTCAGAATGATACGGAGGTCGAGGTGTTAAATTTAGCGACTTAACAGTTATATCGTCTAAGGTTTTTCAAGAAGGTAATAAATGACTTTAAATGGTAAAAACGTGTCATATAAACACTTACTCATAACTTCCCCGGTATCCCATAATCGGCTGTTGGGATTTAATTGGACCCCGCAATATACTATTTTAAATAAAAAAATATGAAAATAGGTCGACAATTGGCGGAGACATCGCTTACCAGACATGTGTAACAAACAGGTACATGTGAAAGGTACAACTTTCTCCTTTTTTTAAGTCGGTTAAAAACAAGGTCCTAAAACACAAGTATATGAATAAATAAAATTAGTTTATAATATATATAATAAAGGCTGAACGGATGTGCATGGTTTAAGTGGTGATTCGCTAGATGTGGGTTCGATCCCCGCACGGGACAACACGTTGTGTATGTAATTCTGAAATTGTTGTTCTGTATCTGTTTGAAGGTTTGTAAAGTCCCCCGCGACTCAGGAATTAATCCTAGCGGAGGAGTTGTCTATATATATATATGTACATATAAAATATACTCAGGTAAATATATCAGTCTAATTATATCTTTACACTGTACTTGCCGGAACCAGCCAGTTCGAGCTATAGGTATGCGACACTGACTTGCTTGAGATATTGCTAATACTCCCCAATCCATCTGTATAAGGAATATCCCTAATCTTCCCTTTTATCCCATCTAACTCCAGAAAGTACCCGGATGACAGCAATAGGTCTGCGCCCTATTTAGTAAATAGAACTAATTTATAATCAGCAAAATGTTGGCGTTTATTACCTCTGACTACCCGTTCTGGGATATAGGCGTGAGTGTATGTATTGTGCCTATTATACTGAGTACCAAAAACCTATTATACTGCGACAGTACTGCGATACTGTTGCCTGTTAAGTGGGCTAGTCAGTGCGGGTAGGCTCCGAAGGACGCATACTGACCAGTGAGAGACACAGTGAGCGTGTATGAAAAGTTAAAAAAAATGTCTAATGAATGTGAAACAAGCGCAAGTACCGTTGGGCGGGAATAAATGTACGACCTACATATGTATGTTCACTGGCCACATATGGTTAGATCAGCGGATTAGTTTATTAACAAATTTTTTTTAGCTCAAAGCCTAAAGCTAACAAACAATGAAAGTAAATCATGTTTTATTGTTATTAAATCTACATATGTATATGTACATACTTTGTGGTTCACAACTGACAATGAGAATTTTGTTAAAATTTTTACGTTCAAGACTAACATACTTTTAATTATAGAGAAACTGGGCAAACGAGCAGACAGGTCACCTGATGCTAAGCGACAACTACCGATCACGGAGACCTGCAATTCAAGAGTCGCAAATGTGTTGCGGGGCTTTTAGGCAGAAGTATTACGTGCAGGTGTGAAAAATTGTTTAATAATCGACTTGTAAAGTAAGTAGATAACCGAATTCCATATGCCTTTTCAATTCCTTTGCTCATTACTTCTGATCATAAAAACGTGCAATTTAAAAGCTTGTTCATATTTACCTCGGATCCTATCATCGAATCCGGATGGACCACTCATTATACGAGATACGAGTATCCTCATTCCAATAAAAAGAAAACGGTCTACAATTGGCGCTTAGATTACAGAAAAAGGTACTAAGTCATACAGTTGAACATAGAACCTCCTCCTATTTTAAAGTCGGTTAAAAAAGCTAACAATGTTGTGTTTTCTATGTATTAGATTAACAATGTTTTTATAAATACAGATTTTGGTAGTTTTAAACCACTTTTTCCCTCTTTTCAGCAATTGTATTTATTCCGGTGGACTGGTGTCCGGTGAAGCAATCCCAGTGACCGGCTCGCAGTCACCTCTGTAAGGATCCCAGCGCCAAGGGGAAGATGACAACAACAGTGCAATAAACAAGTTTGGTTCTAAACGTCTTCAGTTGTTCTCACTACATACTAGCCCAGTAAATAGTACCTCTCCCAGCTCCTCGAAATACCTACCTACTCTAGCTATGGTTCGACGACTCACGGCCTAGCCGGTCTAAAGTAGGTATCCTAAAACCCTCGTCAGCCAGCTGGCAAGGTAGTAGGGCCAGTATTCAATCAAGTGTCACGAAATATTTGATATCTGAAATTAATTTTAACTTTCTTTTCCTGTTCTTTTTTTCGTATCATGAGTTTTTTTTTATCATTACGTGAGACCTAACTGCACCTGTTAGTTTGGGATCAGACGGACATAGAGTAATTATTATATTTCTTTTTTTTGTCATATCAGACTAATAGATATTAAATGTGTAAAAGTTTAGTCTTTTATGCTTTTAAGTTTTAGGCTTAGCCCAATTTAATTAATATTACATTAGTCCAGTAGATCTCAATATAATGATATTAAAAGGCAAAATCAATATTAAGGAATACATTTGATTGTATTTGTTCCGTGTAACAATAATGTTAAATTTTACTTTATTTTGTTAAAATGTTTATTACTGAATTCAGGAATAAATATTGTTCCAGAGAAAGCAACAATAACAAAAATTCAATAGTATATTTTTAACCCCCGACGTACAAAGAGTAGCGTTATAAGATTGGCCGGTCTGATTGTACTTTTTGTGTCATCCTGTGGCACCGTAGCTTCCAAACGGCTGAACCGATTTTGATGAAGTTTTGTTGAAATGTAATTAAATCGAGAGTATTCTTTCATATAAATTTGATCGAATCATCATCAGGTCCACCTAATGTAAGCACATCTTAAGCCCCAGTGTGCAAGAACTAATGAAATTATAAGTTGTCTGTTGTTGTCTCTATACTCTGTTGATAGGTAGGTATACTGGCGGTTTACTTTGTTGATATGATTAGTAAAACAAATGTAACTGGAATTGTGAGATATCGACAAATATAGATTCCGACATATATAATTTAAGGCTTTTAGGACTTGAAGAAAATGTATTATTAAACTATATTTGGATGTCACAGTATGAGTCTTGGGTGAGTTTGTTAGAGTTCATGGGCCTTAATTGGTATATATAAAGTTTATATATCAGTGTATAGATGTCAAGGTAGGGTGCAACCAGTGAGATGGACTGACGACCTGGGAAAGGTAGCTGAGATAGACTGAATGCGAAAGGTACTGGAACGGGTGCTACGGCGCACGTGGGGAGTTGAATGATAATGATGATGAAATGTTTATTCTTGAACGCAAGAAAGAAGGTATTAAGTTTCCTCCAATAAAACACCTCAATACTGTTAAGATAATTATTTACGAAACAATTGTCCATGTATTTTAAATCAAATTTCTTTCAATTAGCTTATCTATGGTATTCTATGTGTTGTCTATTGGGTTGCAAAATTATATGTATGTACTTATAGAGTTGCAAAAAACTTAATTACTTATGTTCTGGCAAATTTTCATTGGCAATGAAGCATATAGGAATGCGTTTTTAACTGCTGACCGTGCGCCGGGATACAATATAAAGTATACTTGGGACTTTAATTTTAGTATTACCCCGGCCTAACACACGAGTCCGAGACCTAGTGCGCTATGGCACTCAGAGCAATATGTGGCCGACCTAAGTCGCAGACACAACTAGTTAAAAAATAAATGTACGAAGAATCTTATGGTAAACTCTTTATTAGTTTATGTTTTGTAAATGTATTTTTTAGTAAATAAATAAAATATTTTTATTTATTTATCACTTAATATGTAACTATTTGAAATATATTTAAATAAATAAGTATAATGTCCAATTTTTACTTTTTAATTAAAAGGAGTAAGCAGCAAAGGGCGGATCCTAGCCTCGTCGGAATGTAGGTCGACTAGAGACTAAAAAAAGCACTTTAATTTGTTATTACTGTTTTTAGATTTAGTTTGCTGAACATAAAAAAAAAGGTTAAGAAATGATTTGTTTTTCTTAATTCAACAAAAAAATGTATGAATAATAATAAATGGATGAAGAAAATGTATGAAGAATAATAAATAAAAATAAAAGGATGAGGATAGCAAAAGGTGCTTAACCAAAATCTATTGGCCTAAACGTTTTGAACACCTACACAAATTGTAAGAGCCATAAAATTATACTTGGCTTAAAATGATACTTTTTCTTCAGGTGCTTTTCTAATGTAAATATAATAAACAAACACACAACCAGTTTTCTGTGAGGCCGTGACTAGCCCATCCGTGCCTTAGGGTGGCTCTTCCACTGTTAAATGATAATTTAATATTATTCACATGATATTCGAAAAACCTGGCCGTCATATTGACGTTCACAATAATTTGTGTCTATCCGTATGAAGATTGCCTCTAAGAAATTGCCATGTGTAATAAGACTGCCGACAGTTATTTTAACAATAAAAAAACAAAATATAATAAATAATTATGCTTATCGCTAACAGCAACTACGATGTCAAAAAGACAGATCATTATAAAGCATACAAGTTTATACATATTGGTATCTTCAGCTCATAATATATTTTAGAATGATATATGTAGACAAACATCTATGGATTATTTAGCAAAAGTCATATTGTTTCCTAATTATTGGCTGCTTAACCCCTGATTATTTTATTTTTTTTTGTTAAAAGGAAACAATACATCATTGACATGGCTCACGAGCTTCATATCCCGCACCGATACCAGAACCTTTGCTGCAAGTTTTGTTTTCCTGTATCGCGGGGAAGTTTACAAACATTCAAATAACAGACACAAAAACACCCAGACTCAGAACAACAATTTAAGGTTTACTTACACAAAGTGATGTCCTGTGATAATATACACCAGCAAATTACCACGAAGTGGTCGACTAAGCACATAAAACCTTTTATTAACATTAAACCCAAAAGTCATATTTAATAACCAAATGAATACAAAAAGAATAGTGGCACAAGTTAATTAAAGCAGAAAACGCTTGAAACTATTTAAGCAGAAAACGCTTGAAACTATTTAAAAAGAAAAACATTTTGTTCGTTATAATATACGCTACGTGCCTATCGCTGTGACTGTAAAATGTTCAAAAAAATCTGGCAATAACAGTGTGCCGAGTAGAGCTGTTAAAATTTACTTCATCAAGATGAAGAAAATTTTAACATATCTAATTCTTGATAATCCATATAAATTAAAAATTATGAACTTTTTTTTCAAACGGTAACCCCCACTGGTCATCAATTTCCCGGAGCTATGGGTGCAGCAGTAGGGTAAGGTTGCCTATATTGTACCAGTTAACGAACTTAGAAGCTGGTGCAAAAACTATATTTCATACTTAAGAGGATTTGCTCACTAGAAACAAAACTGTTGTTCTATTGGAGTTAATTTTTTCAACCGACTTTAAAAGGTTCTCAATTCGACTGTATTTTTTTTTTATGTTTGTTACCTCAGAACTTTCGACTGTGTGAACCGATTTCGACGATATTTTTTATTTGAAAGCTGGTGCCTCCCGTGTCGTCCTTTCTGCCAATTTGGTCCAGTTCTGACAATGGCATCCATGAGAAAACCATATGTCTTAAATTTGCATTAATTAGTGCGCGACAAATGGACGAATAACTCAATATCACGCGTACTGATTTCGATGATTATTTTTTTATTGGAAAGGATGTACTACATTGGAAAGGATCAACGGAACACAAAGGTAAAATGAGAGTTTGGTCCAGTTGTGACAATGGCATCCATGAAAAAACCATATTAGTCTTAAATTTTATGATACGACGCATTTAAGTTGGTTGTCTACTTTTTAAAATCCGATTATATTACTAAAAAGTGAGGAAGTATAAAAACATAACATTTAAAGTTTTAAAAAAGTCAGAAAAAGTACAATTTTGGAAACCGGTTTCCTTTATTGTACCATAGATATCCTGAATTGTACTTTACCATCTAATGAGAGATCTCGTCAATATTGTAATTTTTTTTCAGTGATTTTTTCTGTAATGTAATAAGGCAGCTTTCTAACTTCCTTTATTGTGAGTCCAAACATATGCTTTTCCATATTTAACAAATGCGACATAAACTCTTAAAATTTTAAGTTCATTCACAAAGTTTGCACTTAAAAAATGTCTCTTTAAACTGTTTTCAGGTACATTGAACATGCCTGAACACTGCTTTATTCCCATGCATTTATTCACAATCAAACAATCTAAGTCTTTGTTTCACCTATATACCTTTCAATGGCAAGGTAGCTGTGATAAGCATTCGACATTAATACTTTTTGCAGTTAACGCAGTAACATTCGTAATTTACAGAACACAAAAAACATATCAATGTTAAAACTGCCTTAAAATATTTAAAATGACAGCATTTCAATTAGTATTATTGCATAACAAAACATAATAGAACTAACTTGTATAAACATTTGTTTACAGTCTTGTAACCTAGTTCTTGTCTGCTTAGAAAACTAAATTCGGGTTTCGAATAATTTAATATCATTTACCTTTATATTATACTAAGTACCCCATATCTTCCTTTATTCTAGAAATATTGTAGATATTAAATAAAGGGCGAAAATATTAAATACCTATAGCCAGTGTTACAACTAAGAACTCTCTTAAGCTAACTTTTTAATTTTCATTAAGTAGCTCTTTTTCAACTTTAGGCAGATCATAGGAAGCATGTACCTTCCTATCAAATGTATCTCCTCATCAAATCTTGTACTTGTATACTTTAGTTAGAGGACGCGGACTGCCCGGCACCAGCCAGTTGGACTTACAGGTAAGTATGCGGATCTGACGTGCTTGAGCTATTGCTTTTACTCGCCAATCCAACTGTATAAGTAATCAAATTTTCAGATCTAATTCCCAACAGTGCCCGGATGACAGCAAAAGGCTTGACTTGACCTCTAATACGTTATTGGGACTCAAAATCAAAATGATAATAATTTATTTCAACTGAACCAATCATAGGTATTTTTAATTGACAAGAGTGGATATCAGTCAGACTAAACCAGTCGTGAAGCAAATAGCCATACTGCTCCAATACGCAGATCCGATGGAAAACAGCAAGCAAGAAACTTCAAGCACACTTTTTTTCAAATATTTTACATAATTTCTTGTTCATGTCAAATTCATAAAAAAATATATTTTAAGATAAATATCTGAGAACAACACAATATCTCATTTTAAAATAACGATTATGGTAATTACTACTCGATGTGAAGTAATACCCGTCCGGAGAAGACCAGCCCCGATCAACAGCACTCGTTCACGAGCATGACGCACGGGCTAGCCATCATCTATCTCAACCATATCAAAGGAAGCCGAATGAACCAACACAAACACCACCATTGGCAGGACTTCTAGGCGAGTATGAAATACTCGGGACTGCCAAGAGACATAAACCTAAATAATTAACTACACAGTTCTTAGATGTACAACTCAAAAATTTATGCTATTCATAAAAGACCTACAAGATAAATTACTTATGTCCATATGATATAAAAAGTATCTATGTCAGTAATAATTGAAAACATCAGCATATGAATATTAAATAATAAAACCTAGAGTATGAAATAAAAAACGAAATCACCAGTAAAATTTCTTATGTACAGTGTCTCTGTAGAGAAGAACCAGTTAATTTCCAGGCATTTTTGTCAGCTAAATAATCATCTACTTTGTATCATTGTGCTTGTTTAAGAAACTGAACGTTTATTTATTTTTATCTATTTGTATAATTTTTTAATTTTCAGTTTTCTTACAGACAGAAGCATCAAGGTCGTTGTTGACGGTGCATTCTCCGACTCCAAGTCTGTTAATTCTGGTGTCCCACAAGGCTGTGTGCTATCACCCACGCTGTTTCTTCTGCACATCAATGACATGCTGCAGATTAGCAGCATCCATTGCTATGCAGACGATAGCACGAGTGATGCCTTTTACACCGGCCGCGCTAACATTTCTCGGGTAAACGTCATCGAAAGCCGATTCAAACTTGTGTCTGAAATCGAAACTTCTTTATCAAAAGTTTCAGATTGGGGTCGACTTAACCTAGTCCAGTTTAACCCCACGAAGACACAGGTTTGCGCGTTCACCGCTAAAAAGATGCCATTGGTCTTATCACCTCAATTTGAGAGCACTTCCCTAACTGCATCAGCCAGCATCGGAATCTTGGCGTCGATATATCGAGCGAAGTCCAGTTTCACGGTCACTTAGAGGGTAAGGCCATATTAGCCTCGAAGAAGCTTGGTGTGCTAAATAGATCGAGACAGTATTTTACTCCGGCCCACCGCCTGCAACTTTATAAGGCGCAGGTTCGGCCGCACATGGAATACTGTTCTCATCTCTACGCAGGTGCACCCCAGTACCAGCTTCTCCCTCTTGACCGCATTCCACGGAGAGTGACTCGCATCATCGATTGCCAAGATATTTCTGATCGGGGTTGCGTAGAGATGTAGCTTCACTCTGCATCCTCTACCGCTTGTATCATGGGGAGTGTTCAGACGAATTGTTCGGACTTATACTTGTTATATAAAAAAAAAAATTTTTTCATTAATTTGAAGAATATCAGAATGCATTTTATTATATAATTTAAACCAGTACCCTATAAAAGATTTTGTACTTTTGCTTATCTTTATTTTGGTTGAACTATCTAATTTATTTCATTCTCTCGAAATATAGTTATGTCTTTCACATCATTTTGTAAACAGATGCAGATTTTTTCTTACTTACATAATGTTTTCATAAATAAACATGATAAGGCACCGTCTGGAATTGCTAATTTCCTTAAATTAGCGACTACATATCTATGCAAAAGAGAGCTATCAAAGCTATTTATAATCTTATAAATAGCTTTGATAGCTCTCTTTTGCACATTGAACATAGTTCTATATCTGCAGTACCCACAATAAAATACCATAGGACATGATACTGTGGAAATAACTAAAGTAAACTAGTCTTGCAGTACCCATGTCTGTTACTTGGCAGACTTTCCTAATGTCATACGCAGCAGAACATCGTCTCTTTGAAAGAGATGTTAAGTGAGGGCTCCATTGTTATCTAGAATCTAACACTATCTGTAAAAAAAACGTTCCATTTATAATATTAATTACATCGTCAAAGCTATTGCCGTGTTTATATACTTCTATCTCTAAGAAGTATCAAATTCTTTAGAGGTCACAAAAAAAATCAAAACCATTTATTTAAATTAAACCAATCATAGGTACTTTTGAATTGTCAAAACAGGCAAGAAACTCCAAGGACACTCTTTTTTAAATATTTTATACAATTTTCTGTAATATTTTATACAAATATGTTTGTTGATTGTTTTTCTGAGTCTGGGTGTTCTTTGTGTCCGTTGTTTGAATGTTTGTAAAGTCCCCCGCGACAAAGGAATTAATCCTAATGCGGGAGTTGTCTTTCTAAAGAAGAATATGCTTTAAAAAAGTAACACTGGGGTCAGTTGTGCAACGATCTTTAGCAAACCCGTTTTATTGTTTGTGAGGGATATTGATTGCGTTTAAATTAAGTAGCATTTGATTGGCATAATCTTTTCAAAAACCTTGCTAAATACCGGCAATATTGAAGCAGGTCTATAGTTATGAGCTTTTTGGTGTCTCCGGATTTAAAAAGTATTATGACTTTACTTTGTTTCATGAGATCGGGGAAAACTCCTTGATCTGTATACAAAGTAGGGAGCGGAAGTTTCTATGATATCTTGGTAAGTTTTGATTGAAACCTAAACAGATCTTCAGAAAATTTCACCGTAATATCTTTAAAAGCTTTTAACACCACTGAGGGCTTAACGTTTAAAATTAAAAGCTACGTGGCAGATACCTAAATGATTTCTGAGGAGAGTGACAGAATGAGTAGGAGAGGAGGGGGAGGAATTAGTAGGAGAACTTCATTAATTTTAATTGGGATCTTAATAAAGAAATAAATAAATTCTTGGGCTGTATCCATGTCAGAGCTTAAAGTACCACGGAGTGTCTCTAATACATCATTTTTGTCCCAAACTTTTGTTCTACTATTTTTCCAGGTAGTTTTTATCTTATATTCAGAAAATATTATTTTACTACTAATAAAATTAGATTTAGCTATTCTACAGACTTTTAAAAAAGTTTTTCAATAATTGGAGATGTATGAATTGGAAGACTCACTCTTTGCGTGAGGCTGCAGGCCATAAAGTTTGTAAAACTTATCGGCCGTATTGCAATACTGCGGTTTGCAATATTATAATTATAATGTAAGAATTAGTATACAATCATGGTAAAATCGTTTACTGAATGACTCGAGATAATTATGAACATTTGTTTATATACTCATCTGTTTTTACGATACGCGTTCTCAGGAGAACAACAAACGTGTCACTGCTGACGAAATTCATAACATCATTGTTAACTGCTACAATATCCGATTGGCAAATCATGAGAATCTTTATTTGCCGATCTTCACTTAGAACGTCAGTTGCAGATGAGTATATTCAATTGCACTGGAGAGATCGTTACCGGTTTAAGATAACTAAGTAATATATGTGCCATACATACACTTGTGACTCAATAGACGATCGTGATGGCAGTACTTTGGACAATACTGGTGATACTAATTCCGCTGATAGAGGTATCTACACCGTATAATGTTTCAATAAGTATCCCGTTTCCGTGCTTCCTCAGGCTAAGCACGTGCACGTACAATATCAATTTTAATTTCGAAGTAATTAACTATCGGTATGTAATTAATATTATTCGTGTTTTTGTGTTCTATGTTACCTTATATTCTGCAAGGTCCTCTTATAAGCCACGTTTTGATAATGTTAGCTTTATAAACTTCCAACAAACCGGGCGAGGCTATTTTGCTTAAAATTTGCTCCAATTTTGTAAAAAAAGGGGTCATTTTTGTAAATAAGAGGATTCTTTTCTAGTAAAAGTTCGATTAAATAAAATAACTCTTTGACTTTACCTTAATATAACAATTTTTAAATTTAACAGTTACGTCCGGGTTTTTAAAACTTTATTTTTGGAGCATAGTGACACATTAGATTTACCTATATTTCAAATTTTAATCATTGTTTTAAATTACTTTTCTTACATTGCCCGTTAGGAAGATGTATAGGGATTTCCAAAAACAAAATTTTGACCAATAATCATAAGTGATATTTTATTGAGATCAATAACCTTATCTTGAAACCCAATTCCTCCACCTAATCCTAGATAAAATATTTTACCAAATGATATATTAGGATATTGTTCAAGATGCAAACAGATTTTTACAAAAATTCAGCAGCAGCAAATTCAGCAGCACAGCTTGTGTCAAAATGGCTGACAATAGACAATCATGTTACACTGGTTTTTTTTTTTTTTTTTTTATGCGATAGGGGGTAAACGAGCAGACGGGTCACCTGATGGTAAATGACTACCGCCGCCCATGGACACCTGCAACTCAAGGGTCACAAGTGCGTTGCCGGCCTTTTAGGTAGGAGTACGCTCTTTTCTTGAAGGTTTGAAGGTCGTATCGGTTCGGAAATACGGCAGGCGACAATTTGTTCCATAAGCTGGTTGTGCGAGGCAAAAAGCTTCTGGAGAAGCGCATAGTGGTGGAGTGCCAATCGTCCAGGTGATGGGGATGGATATTTTGTCGCGTAGAACGATGGCGGAAACCAGCAGCCGGTATAAGTCCGAACAATTCCTCTGAACACTCCCCATGATACAAGCGATAGAGGATGCAGAGTGAAGCTACATCTCTACGCAACGCCAAGGTGTCAAGTCGATCAGAGATATCTTGGCAGTCGATGATGCGAGTCGCTCTCCGTTGAATGCGGTCAAGAGGGAGAAGTTGGTACTGGGGTGCACCTGCATAGAGATGAGAACAGTATTCCATGTGCGGCCGAACCTGCGCCTTATAAAGTTGCAGGCGGTGGGCAGGAGTAAAATACTGTCTCGATCTGTTTAGCACACCAAGCTTCTTCGAGGCTAATATGGCCTTACTCTCTAAGTGACCGCGAAACTGGACTTCGCTTGATATATCGACGCCAAGGATTCCGATACTGGCTGATGCAGTTAGGGAAGTGCTCTCAAATTGAGGTGATACGACCAATGGCATCTTTTTAGCGGTGAACGCGAAAACCTGTGTCTTCGTGGGGTTAAATTGGACTAGGTTAAGTCGACCCCAATCTGAAACTTTTGATAAAGAAGTTTCGATTTCAGACACAAGTTTGGATCGGCTTTCGATGACGTTTACCCGAGAAATGTTAGCGCGGCCGGTGTAAAGGGCATCACTCGTGCTATCGTCTGCATAGCAATGGATGCTGCTAATCTGCAGCATGTCGTTGATATGCAGAAGAAACAGCGTGGGTGATAGCACACAGCCTTGTGGGACACCAGAATTAACAGACTTCGAGTCGGAGCATGCACCGTCAACAACGACCTTGATGCTTCTGTCTATAAGAAAACTGGTGAGCCAATTGCACAGTTTCTCGGGAAGCCCATAGGAAGGAAGCTTCGCAAGGAGCGCTTTGTGCCAGACCCGATCGAAGGCCTTCGCCACGTCCAAACTAACGGCCAACGCTTCCCCCTTGGTCTCGATCGCCTGTGCCCACCGGTGGGTCAAGTATACGAGAAGATCACCAGCTGAACGACCCTGACGGAAGCCGTATTGTCGATCATTGAGGAGCTGGTGGTCTTCTAAGTACCGGAGGAGCTGGCAGTTAACAATGGATTCCATTATCTTGGAGAACAAGGAGGTGATGGCTATGGGTCTGTAGTTGGACGGATCCGAGCGATCTCCTTTTTTAGGGATTGGGTGCACTAGAGCTGTCTTCCATGAGTTCGGGACTACACCAAGAGAGTAGCAAAGCCGATAAAGGCGCGTTAAAACCGGTGCCAACTCTGGAGCACACGCCTTCAGCACGATAGGAGAGATTCTATCGGGCCCACTCGACTTATGAACGTCGAGGGAAAGAAGCGCTTTACGCACTGCCCTTTGTGTAAACCGGACTGGTGTTGCTACAACAAGATAAGTGTTACTTGATATTGTTTTATAGACCTATCTAATTGTATACATTTTATTGCTGGATAAATATTTTTATCATTGCTTCTAATTTTGAGATGCTTTTATTTGATAAGAAGATAGTGGTTTTCCTTAAAAAATAACAAGGAAAAATACTATGTACATTCGCTTAGCTATTCTTTTGCCTTGGGTAAGTATGATATCGCATAAACCTCCTAAATTCAGCCCGGACTAATTCTTTATCTAGGCCTATAAAGGCTCGGTTCTAAAGACTTATATGATACAGAATAACCATCAAGAATGTCCCACAGTTATTTCATAGTCTAATCGCTAATTTGTAGAAACTCTTACCCCACCAGAACCTTATACATACTTTAAATGTATTATTCAGTTGGTTCTGATATATTGATTATATACCTACTCAGAATGAGTTCAGTTTTTTTAAATGATATCAATAATATTCATAAAATAGCATATGTTATCACTTGTTTTTTAAAGATTATTATTGACGACTGCTATTTTTTTATTAATGCTATGTCATTAGTTAGGTTTTAAAGGACGTTACTGGATTCTCGTTCCGTAAAAGATTATAATATTTATAATTTTTACAGTGTTTTTTAAACGTACAAATTGAATTCAAATTCTTTATTCTATGAAAATGCAACTCAACAATTATTTGAAATCGGCCAGTTTATTTAAAATATTGGATAATTGAGAACCTGACTGAGTTTATATATAGTTCTGTGTTTATGTTCGTATACATATAGCTGAGCCTTATGAGAAGAAACGCGTATGCGTAGAGTTGGCAAAGGCGTACAAAGTGGTTCGTTTGAAAGGACGACACGATTTGGATTAATTGTCATAATTTGTGATTCTCTAAGGCAAATAATTTCTGATATAATCTTTGTTTAAGTTGATGCTCCGTATAAAGTCGCCACAATTATATTGTAATTAAAATAAAACAGGCTTCTGTTAAGCTGTCTAATTTTAATTGAACTTAAATTACTAAGTATGCCAACAGAAGTGCCCACTTACTCTTCACTCCGTTCATATTTCCTTCAGCTACTGAATTGGAGCCATGCTTAGGCATGAATGGGCCGGCTTGACCGGATTAATACCACGGCTTCACAGAAAACCGGTTGGCAAACAATTCTTGAATTGTTTTGCCAAGTGAATGAGGGTACCGGAGACCCAACTCCCCCATTCCTCTGTTTGTAAACACTAATAATATCAGTCTAGCATTGCAGATCTTTTTTATTTTCTTCTGAATATTGTAATTAATGTTTAATACTATCATGGTAACTAATTTGGCTTGGAAGAGCCATGTTCATTCACGTGTGCGGCGGCTCGATCGAAGTAATAACACATATGTACACATACTGGTTGCGCTGTGCTTAGGCGAATAAGTGAGGTCACAGGGGCCCCAACCTCAAGTCCAGCAAGGCATTTGCGACTGTTGATATGCAGTTCTCCATGTGTGGCGATAATCACTTACCATCAGGAGACCTGTCTGTTCGTTTGTCCCCTAGACACACTTTTAGACCTTGTAGTGCTGGAATATATTGAAACTTAACAATAATATAAAGTAGATCCTGCTCGATGGACCATACTTAGCTGTACGATGTGTTTAACTATATGTTTTTGTGTCAGTAAAATAAATATAGATGGAGATCAGAGTAATACAGTAATACAGTTTATTGTCTTAACTATTTGTCTGCACCTAATTAGCTTTATTTTTAGAAAATATTAGCTCTTACTTATAACAATATTCAATCATCCAATATTTGTTTATTTCAGAGGAATTGAGTTTTTGCCAAAAATACTAATATAATTGAAGTATATAATAAAATCTGATATAATAATAATTACCTTGAAATTTTTATTTTGTACAGAACGTCACAACACACAACCCAGCCCACGAAGATATACTCGAAGATCCTCCATTAACGAAATCCTTCGGCTATTCTATGCAAAAAGCATTAGGATCCCGAACATTGGATGATGCTATCCTAAATCAGAAATATATGTATCAGTATAAGGAAATTTTAAAAGCTAGCCAGGAGTCGTTTGAAAACTTCGAAAAGCCAGACGAGAGAAGATTGAGAAGGGTAATCGGCGATAGCAATTTCAATCTAATGAAAGAAGGTTTGTAAATAGATAAGTAAACATGTACATGTAGTTTGATAGGGTCTTTATTGCACACCAAAGAAGTAGGCTAAATGTTAATATAGCAAATTCAAGCTTATCTCAACAACGTACGAACGAAATACGCGCATTATTGATTAGTGAACGGACCAACGCTTCTATTAACAGAAACAGGCCTGCGTCGGAGTTGATCACTGGAGCAGCATGTACCTGAGAATACGCGCACATTTGGCAACTTCGCATCAATTGTGAAGAATTCGACTGCGAATCGCTTCGACTCTGCGCTAGCATGAATTGATCCTTACCCATCTTCTCAAAAATCTATATTGTTAGTTGACTCGGCAATTGTCTAAATAAAACTACCTATACATAAAAGAAAAAGAATAATGGGTACATGGATTTTAACCAAGGTATTCGATACTTTTACAGCTGGTGTTCTGGATCGTCGCCGAAATGCACCTCGCTTCGAATCCCCAGTTTTCAAAAGACGCGCCCGGACCCAGGCCTTGAGAAGAAATAAACTCAACAGCCAAAGTCTCAAGAGTCATTTACAACATTCTCAAAAGACTGCAGACGTAAGCTCGTCTCAAAACCAAGCGTAAAGATTATAAGACATTTTTTTGTTACTTCGAAACTTCTTCTTCTGTTATTTTTGGACTATATTTTAAGGTTGGGTGTGAACTGAAAAGGGTGTAAAAGAAACTATAGAAGAACCGTTTCTTTCAAATTCGATGAAGAAGTTCGAAGTTTAGAATTTATAGTTTTTTACCTAGTTTCTTACCCAGTTTTATTTCTTTGTAGTTTTCTTCATGATTGTTGTTACATAGTTATGTACCTCTATTAGGTAAAAGAAAAAGATTTTGTAATATAATAGACGTATTTTAAAACATTTCCTCAAAGTTTTTACTTAAAAAAATCCATGAAACTTAACTTTATCGGTGATATATGTATGTTTTTTGCGTTGTGTTTCACTGAATGAGGTTTTACGCTTTCGTCACCTTCCATTCTCGTCCCCTCTCGCTCTTCTCTTCTCACAAATCTCTCTTTTGCCTCCTCTCTTCCAGCTGACATTTTTCCCCTCCTCTCAAAGGCGGGCTACGCACTTGTAACTCTCGAGTTGCAGGTATGCAACTGAAGTGACCCTTCGTTTCAGCCCCTATGCCATAAAAAATACAACTTCTAATGCACCGCATAACAGAGATTATTTATGAATATTTTATTTTTATTACTGTCACTGAACATGTTATAATAACTGAGATAGAATTTTTGTAAGTATTTTCTAAAAACGTTTAAAATTTCTTACTAATGTTTACAGTGGAGGATAATAGTAATAAAATGAAAATAGGAGGTCTATTAGGGACAAATTAAAGAGTCCTCGCGTCCTTCAGTTAAATATACAGAGTAACTATTTTGTAACGAAATTGTTTTTATGCAGTCCGGTAAGTACGTACGCACTTACGTACCGAAAGTTATAGTTAATTGTTTAAGTAGAAAGTTCATTATTCTGTCCAGGGATTCGTCCCAATAGTCGATACTATGGCGAAAGTGATTAACATCTATGCATTAAGAATGGAGATGTCTTTTTTAAATTCTAGCGAGATATACCTAAGCATTATCTTAGCCAACTTTTAGCCCAGATTGAATAAAATTTATTGTGCCAAATCGATGTTATTTTGATATACAATGTTACAAAGGCACGTATTACAACAAGTAAGAAAACATGTATTGCATAATTATGAACGTTAGCTGGAACTAGCTTTCTTCGACGTCGTGGGAAACACATTTATTATTTGTAATTATTATCGCTTATATTACAGAAATCATTCCTAATTTCAATGAAAGCAGTAATTACCAGTTAGTCGATATCGTTTATCGTCTACACTGTATTGCTTTGTGCCAACAGGCGTTGAAATAATATCTATAAATAATACAATGTTTCTCCAAAATAATAAATTACATACTTTTATATAACATTGACGCCTGTATCCACAAAGGGGTAGGCAAAGCCGTATTAAATGACAGCGATATCAAATGGGAAATTTGAGAGTATATTGAAAGGGAAAGGGATGACAGAAGGGAAGTTTATGCGTATGCATAGGGGTGTATAAGCAAAATTTATAGGTCTGCCTTTAAAGTGCAACTTTCGTTTTACAGACACCATCCCTCCTCTCTTCTTCCACTCCCCGCATCCCCCATCCCTCATCACCCACAAAGGCGGGCAGCGCACTTACGACTCTTGAGTTGCAAGTTTCTATGGACGGCAGTTATCACTTACCATCGGGTGATTACCCCGTCTGTTCGTCTGCCCCTCTATTGTATTAAAAAAAAAACACACATAATCACACCACGATACACCTACTTAGTGAGGGGCCATTCATAAATTACAAACCAAAATAAAAATATTACTTACTTTATTTACAGTATGTCCTAAAAGTCACCGCAGTAACTGACATAGCAGATAATTCTATTTAAATTGCAAAATATGTGAAGTCACGAGGGGGGGAGGGGTCAAAAAACCATAAAGCTTGTGTGACGTAATAACGCAGTTACAAAATCTGCGAAACATCAAAAGAACTATAATTTGGTAACATTTCACGATGGGAACATTTCCGAGTGGAAATAACCAAGGTGAGATAAGTATATAGTCCTATTAGAATAGATTAGATTAGAATATTCTTTATTGTACACTTTAGGAATTACAATAGATCTTAGTTACAAACATTAACGTACAATGGGCGGTCTTATCGCTAAAAGCGATCTCTACCAGACAACCTTAGGATGGATTTAGTGTCAAGAGAGAGTGGGTAGCTGAGGTGTACAATATTGTAGATTTTATATAACTAAATAAATATACATACACATAAATTATTATATATATAATATTCTTTTCCGATTTCGGCTACAGCGACTAGGCTACATTTTTTTTTACGAGCATGGATGTTTTGCTCTTCTATGGCTATGGCCCAATTTTTGCGATAAATACACCTAAACACTGAGGACACATGAGGGCAACATTGACATAATTAATAATATATATCTCACATATTATTATATAATATCTCACAGTAACTTGTTAACTACATATTACACTTACAATTTAGGCAGTAAGTCACAATGCATAAACTGTAAATTACCAGTCTTCTACCGAGAAAAGCAAATAGAGATGTTATTTAGGTATTTAGAAGACCCAAAAACATCTTGTTGAGATAATGAATAACAGCTGATAGTCAGCAGTCTTGAGGTCAGTTCACTGACAGCCACTTATCTGGGGGCAAATTATGCGGTGTGCGTGTATCGTCAATCAAACTGGAGTGAACCAGTTTAAACATAATGTAATAGGTATTTATTGACTATTGTTGGCATTTGCGAGTAATTTAGATGCAATTAGAGGAATTCATACATGATTTACTTTTTGTTTTTGCCTCTAAAGAAATATAATACCTATTAGGTTAGGTACTGTGTTGTACTTTTAGTTATTATTTCAGATGAGGATTTGTGATGACTGAAAAAGTTTGTGCTAAATATATAATTTATTACACTTTTATTTATGTTTTCAGCCTCACCAGGGTACAACCATGCTTTAGCTCTACCACTTCATTATTTTCTACAATAATGTATTCTGAATCTGTAGGTAGGTCCTCACCTCAAATTTTATAGCTAAGAGAACAGAGAACCAACAGTTCTACTTTTAATTGTAGACTTATTATTTTCTTGAAAGCGACAAAACATTCTTAGGCAAGTTGCCACATCCATATGGTTGTCTTCCTCTATCCTGCAAGATGACTGTTTACTGTTGAAAATCGATTAAAGATGGCGGCACTAAAACATGCTCTCCGACGGCCAAGGGTCGCCGACGCCAGTTACAGCCACAGTGATGACAGCCGAGGTCATAAGTGGCATATAGCATGGCGTAACATGAACATATATGTAACATGATGACGTCTTTGACAGAGATCTGTCTTCTCTTCAGCAGAGAACGACCTGTAGCTGGAACGAGTGACAAGTGATACAACGGCGGTTAGGTTAATAAACATATATATACATATATAGGGGGGAAGTCCCCTAGTAGCGGACATGTAAGGTTTCCAGAAAATAAAATGAAAAGCACTTCGAGAAATACGTATTTATTTATAAATTTGTTAAATTAACAAAATATAAAATTAAATGAAATAGACCTAAGAACGGTAATTAAGTTTTGGTAAGAAAAAATTAAGTCTTCGATATTGGCACCTAGTACCGGACAGGTTAATCTTCCAACCTCAATCGGACATTTTTAAAACAGTGTGCATTTATGACACGTGTAGGATGCCTACACCGTGTCTCGTGATCCTGTGTCGCTATGTCACCCCGCACCTCTTTCGTATGATCGATCGATATTTGAATAACAATTGAGGTTTGTCGAGATAGTACAAGTGTCCGACGTTACCTGTCCGGCCTTACGGGACTTTCCCCTATATATATGTATATATATACATATACAGTCGTGGTCAACTAATTAAGGACATTCAAGATAGTGGACAGCAATAACCGGCTATGTACATATAAATATAAAACCCTGTTGATTTCTCAGTAACTATTATTTGCATAATTTGATCCAATTATTATACTATAAATGGCTGTAAATAAAAGATTAAATAAATATAAAAAAGTGTTTAATATCAAAGGTTAACCATGTATTCAATTTAAGGTACAATTCTGTAGCTGGACATTTAATTAAGAACAGTAAAGTAAAATGAAAAATAGAGTTAAACAGAACTAATAATCTGCAGTATTTTAATTTCTTTAACAACTTCATTTTATTACGGGTAAAATCAGTACCCAGTAGCAAAACCTTTGCTAGTAATTACCGCTTGACACCGATGTGGCATAGACATTATCAGTTTCTGACATATTTCAACAGGAATGTTTGCCCACGCCTCACAAAAAGCTTCATTAAGTTCATCTAAAGTTGTGGTACGATAAATGGCAACTTTTTTCTTAATTTCGTGCCAAAGCTGCTCGATTGGGTTGAGGTCGGGGCTATTTGCTGGCCAATCTAGCACTGATACCAACTGTCTGTTAAGAAACGACTTGACTGAACGGGCTGTATGTTTTGGGTCGTTATCATGCTGAAAAGTCCATATAATAGGAAGATGTTCCTCAGCATAGGGAAGCATAGTTTCTTCTAATATTGCCTTGTATTGATGTTGGTCTAAGTTACCCTGAACTTTCCTCACAGGTCCCACTCCACGTCCAGAAAATGATCCCCACATTTTAATGTTTCCTCCGCCATGTTTCACCTGCTTTTTTGTGAATCTTGGATTCATTTCCGCTTTTACAGGACGCCGTACGTATTGCCTTCCATCTGAAGAAATCAAATTAACCTTGGTCTCGTCAGAGAATAATACATGTTGCCATTGGTCGTAGGTCCAATGTCCATATTTACGTGCAAACGCCAAACGTGCATTTCTATGCTCTTTCTTTAACAACGGTACTTTGCGAGCCACTCTTCCGAACAACCCTGCTTCTACCAGACGTCGTCGAACTGTCCTCGCTGATACACTGACTCTTTCGTCTGCCCAAAACACTTCATGTTTAATTAAAATAGAGCCTAGAAACGGATCTTTCTTAGCTAACCTGGTTATCATTCTATCTTCTTGCGGAGTTGTTTTTCTCGATCTTTTTTTTCTGGGCACATTTAAAGTTGTGTTATTGCGCCTGAAATGTTGCACTGCATTGCATACCATAGTTTTTGAACAATTTAAATATCCTGCTATCCTTCGGTATGACCAACCACGCTCGACAAACTTCATGATAATTTTTCGTAGTGTTGCATCGCAACTTTTATTTTTGCCCATTGTTCTTCAAAATAACTCTCAAAACTTGAAATTACAAATCTAGATTGCCGCCAAAACTACCACAAAGAATAGGAGAAGAAAGAAAATAATAATTGAGATTCAGATTTTTAAACTAGAACGCAATATCTCAGTGTCCCTAATTAAATGGCCAGCCAGCATTCTTTGAACAAATAGCACTGTGATCATCTATCAGCTATACTGTAAAGAGGTTTAATGTTTAAGAAGTTGTTATTGTTTGTATAATTAGGCACATAAATGACTAATTATACTTACATGTAAAAGATGTGGAATATTGTTTAGACTCGTTGGAAAATAAAAAATAAATTCACAATTTGGATTAACTAGAGAGTGTCCCTAATTAGTTGACCACGACTGTATATATTACTATAGTATTTCGCAGTCTTCTTGTACCTTTTTAAATTCTATAAATCAAAAAAGATCTTCCCAGACCATTACCACAATTGAACAGTTGAAAAATCGTAGTATGTGGCATGACCAGTCAGTCGTTTATCTTTAAACCTCATAAACATCGGACATAGCCTATTTTATACCTACAGGTATCACAAAGTTATGTTTTGTTAACCTAAATAGCACTTAGCTGTTATTGTTAAAAACCGCGGTAAACCAGTTTATAGCGTTATCGTATTTGTCTTTTGTTAGTTGATATTAACATTTGACTTTTAAGAAATAAAACAAACTACTTGCGTCCACGATGCAAGTAAATTACTTCTACATTTTCAACTGGCTTCAATAGAAGGTTCACATTTCCATTTTTTTTTTCTGTTTTGTATTCGACTTCCATTTTGATAACCGATTTAAAAAATATATTTTTTATTAAAATGGTAGTTAGTGCTCGAAATTGATCCCATTTTAATTTTATTTGAAAAAAGTCAATGGTGAAAAATAGAGCTTATTACAATTTATCATGATCATTTATGTTTGAATGCCTGATGGATGCATTTTGAGTAATAATTGGTAGGAATGTGCTTCTGTTCAGAAGGTAGAGTCAGCCGATAATTCAGAAAACAAATCATATAAATATCTGTTAGCAATTTATATTCAGCCTATTGCAAAACTGAATAAGAACGATTAGTAGATCAATGCTACTTCTGGGAATAGACTAAGAAAATAAAATCTAACAATAAAGAAAAGAAAATAAAAAGATTTGTAATGCCGTACAGTGAGTATAAACATTTAATTTAACTAAATTGCTAACATTAGAGCTGCAGAAACAACAATGTAATAGATAGAAAAATAATGTAGGTAGTTTATTTTATAAAATCACATTAGAGGCTAACATTAAGGAATGTTAGCCTCGTCAACATAAAACATTTGTACAGAGAATTGAATGGAACAGTTCATAAATGTCCAAACAAAACACATACCTATGTATGAAAAATTCAAGTCAGTTGTTAATTCGTTAGCTTTCTTTAAAGACGAAGGCAATGGGATACTCTCAATTTCATTTTGTTATACAACTTTTGTCTAAGTTTTTATTTAATCAAAACAATCACAAACAAGTACAAATTCTAAAAGCAACCATATAGAGATGAACCATTTGTGTCCGGTGACTGTTATGATGACTTAATGTTGTTGTTGTTGTTGTTGTTACTGTTATTAATATGAACGAAATACTAAGTAAAAGTTGACTTTGGTTAAAATAATTGTCTTTATTACACGAAAACGTTAAAAACCGGTTGCGCTAATTGTCACTGTCAGGCTGTCAGCTGTCAGCACTGCTGTCACAACAAGCTCCTGCGCATGGCTTAACGTCAAACAAACTCACTAACAATAGGTTTCATTTTAGCGGGAATAGCCTAGCCTATTCTTTTCAAAATGAATATGAGTCTCTCGTTTTATCGCAAAAACTTACGAACTTACGATAGCGATGTCAAGGTTGTGTCGGTGGTTAAATGAGCAGTTAAATAAGACCGTACTGTTGGTTTCGAGTTAGTTTAACCGCGCTCCACTCGCCGGCAAGTGCGGCTAACGCAATACTTATAAACCTTTTTAAAATTGTCTACAAAGTAATTTAACTTATCAAAATGCCACCCATTTCATTGACTGATGATGTAAGTATTATTGAATATTTTCTGAAATACAATTTCCTTGGTGTAGGTACAATATTAACAGTGGTCTAATACACTTACTACACACAAAAGAAATGTCTGTTTATTTATTTTTTTATGAACAGAGAGTAAGGTCTAATTTTTATATAATAACATTGAAATCTCTGCAACACCCTTAAATACCAAATAGATTAAAAAAATATACAACAAATTTTTTGCACTTTTTTGTTATAGGCACCTAAGAAAAAGCTGCGTGTAGCCCTAATTGGGCAGAGTACATTCGCGGCAGAGGTGTTCAAATTGCTACAAAGTGATGGTCATGAGATTGTTGGTGTATTTACTGTTTTGGACAAAGGCAATAGAGAAGATCCTCTGGGTATGTTATTCCAATATAAAGTGTTAAACATTGCTGGGTTTTAAACCAATCAAGGTATTTTAGTAAAATGTTTATTTAATAATTTAGCAAGATCAGATACCAATATCTCCCAAATTCTTATTTCAACGAAATCACTTTTAAAAATATTTGTCTGAATCATTATTGTTGTAGTTAAATAATCTACATAAAATACACAGTTTAGTTTAAATAACAATCTATGATTTATTCTCTGCTAGGATAAAATTAAAATTTCTGACTGCATGTGTTTTAAATATGTGTGTAGCAATTACAATATTTAAATTTGATAGACTAAGAAAACTCTTAATATTTCTAAATAATTAAAGTAGCTTTCTATGAACAGTTAAACTTTTTCGTTGATAAAAATCAGATTTTATCTAAATCTTACAACTGGTATGCAGGTATGAAAGTGTACCAAAACATTTTTACTGTAATGTCAGATAAACCTGTTAAATAAGTTACTGTTATCTTTGTTCACTGATAAACCATAATTTTTAACTTCTAACATACAGTCTCTTTTTATATATTATTCAGAAATGTTTTATTATTTTATCTATACTAAAATTATAAAGAGGCAGTTTGTTTCTTCGAATATGCTAATCTCAGGAGTAGCTAATCCAATTTTATATTTTTTTTTTAATTAGATAGCCTGCTTATTAGGAGTGGTCATAGGCTATATATCATCATGCTTCCGAACAAGAGAGATAGGCAGTAATCATACATATATGTCAAATCAAATTTAATTCCTAATCCCCCAATTAGACTCTTTCCTATGTGTTAATCTGGGTCAAGAACTATCTGTGTAAAGCTCAAACACATCAGTTTATCTTTATGTGTATAAAATAGAAACAAACACCTAACCATGAAACCTTACAACAAATTTTTCATTTTGCAGCAACAATTGCGGCACAGAACGGCAAACCAGTATACAAATACAAAACTTGGAGAGTAAAAGGTCAAGTGATACCAGAAGTATTGGAACAGTATAAATCTGTAAGTACATTTTTAACTTGTACTACAACTTTCTGAGTAAAAGTAAACAAGCAAAACATAAAAAAAACAGTAGAAATAGAAAACCACCTTCAATGGTCATGCCCTATTCGTTTCCGGAATTAAAAAAAAAGTGCCAATTTTATATCATATATTTAATTTCCTGGTATCTCATGATCAAATTCGTATTTGGTTACAATTAGACCACAGCAAGAGTATGCTCTTTCGAATAAAAAAATAATGAAAATCAGTTGACAGTCGTTGAAAACCTTTTTAATTTATTTTGAAAAAACAAAAAGATACATATAACATGCAGTTAATCATAAAACCTTAATCCTTTTATTTGTACTAGGTTAAAAGTAATTCGTGATCTTCAATATTATAATCACATTACTAATAACTTACATAATATGACTTCATTATAACTAATGAAGTCATATTATATAATACTTTATCTACATTATACAATATAATACTGTAAATACTATCTTCGTAATGCAGGACGAATCCTCTAAAGCCCAATAACCAAATGTCGCAGTTCTTTTTTATATAATATAATATACATATTATAATGTTTATAACATTTTCTTCAGTTCTTTTTAAAACTTTCGTTTCTATCCATTACCGAATAAGGCTGGGATAACTTTTAAGTTCTGTTCTGTTTGAAGGCCAGTTTTAAATAATGTAGGCGGACCCAAAATAAACGCACCTGTCATGTCATCCAAAGTATTCATTCAATTTAATATCTATTACAAAACAGACATAATAAACTGCTTTGATTACCTGTTAACACAGCACAGGGGGCCGAGCAAAGTACTCTGGTTCCGAGATTGCAATTTGTATGAACATGTCAAGTGACTGACATTCAATCCAGTTCTAACCAGTTCCATCAATTTTACGAATGGTTTCAATAGATTTCCGACATTCATTCGAACTGGTTTAAACCAGTATCTGGAGGTGTGACTGCATTACGTGCAATTGACGAAATCATATTACAGACACTTACAATACTCACGTCGGGTGTTTGTAATGTCTATTAATTTTATGTGATACTTAATGAATGTTTACTTTCCTATACCTTTTCTAGCCATAGTAAAGAGCTTATAGCTTTTTTTATTTTTGCTTTTAAATGAGTTTCTTGTATTTTTCGTACATGTATTACCAAGGATATACACATATACATTTAAAATAAAACCTGGTATACAGAATAAAATACTTAAATCTTAAATATGTAACTAAAATAATAACATAATTTGTCTCTTAATCAATGTTGTTAATACTAATACACAGTCAACATAGACCTAAAACTAAAAATATTATTTTATTTATCTCGACTTTAACCTCCTTGAAAGTAATATATCCTATTTCATATCACCCTGTTTAAATACGGTTTCAATACCCAAATAGAAAATCTATTCTGTCATTGAAACTGTATTCGTAACTTTATCAAGATACACTGAAACACTATTTTTGTACGTTGAAATAAAAAAAGACTTTATAACAATAAGCTTATGTAATCTATACAAATATGGTGTCATTCTTGTAAATTTTCCTATACTTAACACTTAAGTATTCACTGTTCCACGCAATTATCGTATTTTTAAGAGTGATCGTCGCTGTTTATAGTATCTAATCAATTGGTAGAATCACGCAACTTATGTATGTACTATTTTTTTTTTTCAACTTACCTATAAAAAAATCGAAATAAGAAAGTGAAGTTGTGAATATCCCCCCCATCCATTAAGAGCTGTAAATGTAAATTTGTAAATGTAAATGTAAATGTAAAATTGAAAAAATGTAAATGTAAAATTTTGATGAAAAAATATATTGTACACGCTGGCTTAAGACACCTTTCAAACGATCCGTACAGGATACCTATATGATACCACAGACATACACAAATACACACTACGAGTACAAACTTAAAGCGGGGTGCTTTCAGTTTAAAGCGTATATTTCTGCTTCGTCGGGGTCAAGAACACTCGTCTCTTATGAATTTTTGTATGAGACTGGAAAACTATAGCTGTAATATAATATTTTATATTATATATATAATATCGAAGCATAACCGTAATAAATAATAATAATAACCTAATAATAACCTCGTCCTCCCATTGCCTTCCCTTGTTCTTTCTCTTTCATTATACTCCGGATTTTCTTATATCTGGTTTTTAAAGTGGCCGGTCGTCGGCAGTAAGCTTGCCCCTATCACATAAGTTGGACCAAATCCAAAATGACAAAACTTGGGTTTTTATACACCTCTACCTACTGCTTTAGGGATACAAGCGTATGTTTGTTTTTTTTTTATTCTATAGGGGGCGTACGAACAGACGGGTCACCACCTGATGGTAAGTGACAACCGCCGTGCATGGACACCTGCAACTCAAGAGTCGTAACTGCGCTGCCCGCTTTTGAGGGGGATGAGATGAGGAGAGGGGAAAGCAGGAGAGGGGGAGTTGGGCCTCCTGAAACCTCACTCATTTCGGGGAAATTCAACGTTTTAACAACAATTCAACTTCACAACCGGTTTTCTGTGAGGTCGTTTATCGCAATCATCGTGTATCGGTCGATCCGGCCTATTCGTGCCTAAGCATGGCTCTACCACTGTTAAAATGTGTGTGTCTTGTTACTTCGCCACAATTATCTACATTGTATTTTATCAAAGTCGTTGGTAGATATACCTATAAGCTACTAAATATTTTTTTTTAATTTGTCTTGCTAACGAAGCCCAACAAATAGCTGACAATAAACAATATCTATTGTCCGTCTAATATGTATGATAAAGACTGGCAGATATTTAAGCGGAATACACCAACGTTTCCTAGTGCACTATTGACCTCTTATATCTAAATTGGATTCTCGTTACATAAGTCTGTTATTCCGTATGTTATTCCGAATCATATGAAGTATTTTTAACAAAGAATTTAGAAAACAGAAAAAACATATATCAAACCTTAAGATATACATACATACGCCTTTTCAGACTTCTATGTGTTAACTTATCTAACAAATAAAAAGCTTACATGCCGAGTTATTATTATGTAGTTTATCAAAATATGTATATGTATGACAAAACGCAGAACCAGAAACGGAACAACCTGGTCCGATTACAATACCTACTTATTTGTGAAAAAACTGCTTTCAACTGAACCCTAACTTAAAAACAAACTCGACCCCCTTGGAGTTTGTATTTAATTAAAGGCTTTCTTTTTTATTATTATTTTATTTAAGACATCTGCATTATTTTTTTTGAACTGAATATGCATTCTTAAAACTTATTTGAAACATTCGTAGTAACGATGTAACTAATGTTTGCAGACATAATACGATATTATTTATTATTGATAATAAAAGACCTATACACTAATAAAATAATAATAATAACTTCACACATCTCACATGTATGATTTGAAACTAAGGAGAGCTTGTACTATGGTAACCAGACTGCTGATAAACATACATATATACCTCTTAATACATATTATAGATAAATTACACCCAGAAACACAATAAATGATCATCCTCATCCCACAATTATTCGTCCTGGCTGGGAATTGAATTCACGACCTCTAGCTTAGCAGTTAGGCTCATTAATCACTAGACCAAAGGGCGAAATGAAAACAAAGTAAACCTGGCAAGATAGCTGTTCGCTTAAAGTGTAAAGACTGATATTAACAATCGTTTGAAGTTGGTATATTCTTGATCGTATTCTATGAGGTGAGGCGAAAACCCGTCAGGATTCCCACTCGTTAAAAAAGTGTACCTCACAGTCAGTCATTCTCACTTTACAAAAAAAAAGTAGAATGTCTGACCATAGAATAAAAATCTTTTTTTTTTGCCTACAGGTAAATGCAGACATCAACGTTCTTCCGTTTTGTACACAATTCATCCCCATGGAAGTTATCACATACCCCAAGTACGAGAGTATCTGCTACCACCCCAGTATATTACCAAGGCATAGAGGAGCTTCATCTATAAACTGGTAAAATAAACATTTCTAACACATCTAGTTACGTAATAATATTATGTATGTAATGTCTGACTGCACGGATGGCGCAGTAGTTTAATTGTTCACCGCGCCACTACGCTGCCGCGCCAACTTTGAATAATCCTCAGATTGTGTGTGTGAATTAATCTTAGTGCTGGAGTTGGCAATGGTTTCCTCGACCACAGAACAACAGACACAACCCAGAAGATATAACACATAAAAACATAAAAAATCTAATAAGGGAAAACTTTAAACAATATAGAAACAATCGTAGCACCCGTGGTTATTGTGTGTAATAAGTAGTTTAAAATACTTTAGTGCATGTTGTGTCAAAGTCAAATTTAAGAAAAGTATAAAACATGATTGCATTAGTAACTTCCTATCCTGACAGTGACAAGATTGAAGTAGAATATGGCGATTACATTTTTATAACTGTTTTTCCTCTCGAAATACTTGACATTGGCGGAATCTCTGCGTTGAATCTACACGTCCATAAAAAACTAATCATCCTTCCTTCTTTCTTTTATCTTTTCTTTACTGACGTTAACACTAAATGGTCTACCCTACTTATGTCACTCCCACCATTAGACGATCCTAATGATACCTTACATATCGAAAGACACATCAAAATGTGATACACGAATATGTATCTATATACACTCGAAAAACATAATTCTCTTTCATGCGCAATCGAGTAAAAACACAATAGCTAAGTACAAGTGCGCTGTCTAGCCTATCGATATATTTAACACATATGTATTACTTACATAATATCTTGTATCAGTCAGGAACAATCCCCTTTATCAACAAACTGATCAACTTCATGATAAAACGCTACTTATGTGAGAGATCTCACATAGGTATAATAATTATGCAAACACGTTTTCGGTCGGAACTCTTGTGTAATGGCGGTCTTCGCAAAATCTTGAGTGAGGAATGCTAATTAGAAAAGCAAATGACTTTCTTATATTATCCTTATAATAAAAGTCCCATATTCCCGTCCGTGCTGCCATGAGTTTGTTAATTAAGTCAATCTTATTAATCATGAGTCATGTGAAACTGAAATAAAATATAGTATTTCTACCATTGATGAGGACATGGCTAGCTTGTCTAGTAAGCTTGTCAGTGAAAAGAAGAAAAAAGTTGCATTTGCGTTAAAAAAAATCGAACTTGAATGAATTATTAATTGAGATTTTTCATAAGAAAGTATTCTGACCGAGTGCAAAACACTTCACTAACTCGAGTAATAATGCATATCATATATCAAGATTATAATCTTCTATGCATGACGTAATATTACATATTCAGAGAAAATGGGTACAAATAGTAATTAAGGAATAATGTTAGACAATTTTTAGCCTTTAGATCATTAATAATTTTCTTTCTAAATCAAGGTTTATTAACTACATTCCAGTTTCAACTGGTTACATTAGTGTGTTACTACTTATTACCGCTCTAACTATACTCCGTGTAGTGTCTATATTATTATCATAATCATATAGAATGGCAGTAGGTTATGTACCGTGAACCGCAACTCGAGAATATTAGCAAAAAAAAAAATCTTATTAACAAAACATGATACGTACGTTTTTATTAAACATGGCTTTTGAACGTTGTTTTTTTAAACATGGCTTTTGAACTTGATAAGAACTGAGCAACCATACAAGTTCTACGATCGTAATGATGATAAAAAATTGTTGTTTGTAATAATAAAAATAAATATATAATAATGTGTTAAATATAATACTTTATTATTAAATAGGTACCTACATTTCATCTAATAAAAGATGTATTATCTTTTCTCTCTTTGATATCGTCACTGCTCATCTCGTAGGGATAGTAGCGTGATGTTTTATAGTTTATATTATTCTTCTGTAATCACTCTATCTAATACAATATATAATATCAAATCATTTTTCGAATTTTCGAAATTTCAAAATTCGAATCTGACTCGTATTTCCAGAGATAAGCGCGATTAAACAAACAAACAAACAAACAAATAATAATTTACAGTTACATTGCTTTCTGCTAATATTTTAGCTTTTGGCGTTCCATGGCAATCCAACTTTGTTAGCAATGATATAGGTTATATGCATATGTATATTATGTACCTACCCAGTAATTGGTTGTACAATATCAAGGCAGCTTAATTGCGCCATTACCTTTGCAATTACCTAATTTGTTTTGTATCAAACTATTATTATAATTTGGATTACATTGGACAGTAATTTTCTAAATTGGCAAAATAACAACACAATTAGTCCCTGCCTAATTGTAGTTCAAATTGTGTATACTAAGGATATTTTTTGAATGTCAATGATCTAACATCTTTAGTTCAATTATTATTAACATAATTTGATTTCGTCTAGTAATAATACTATCTACAGAGCGCGCCTAGTGCTCGAATTTCATTGTTTTTAAACTTTACATGCCAGTTTATCTTGAACTGCCAATGAACGACTTTGTCCCATGACTGCACATGACTGACGGCATATACTAGAAGCTTTTAGATTAATGTAGGCTTGAATAAAAGAACATCTTATCTGCACTTCCTTTATATACAAACAATTAGTATACCAAATTATTCTTCTCTTTAGATTTCTATAACTCAAATGAATATTTTCAATGAATATGAATAATTTCAATCTTATAATACGAATCTTAAGGGAATTCAAAATCAAAGCCACCTCGTATTCAATTTAAACTCCTACCAACACTATCGCTTTATTCAGGACATTGATTGAAGGCGACACAACATGCGGACTATCAATCTTCTGGGCTGACGATGGACTGGACACCGGGCCGATCCTGCTCCAGAAGAGTTTCCCTGCCACCATTGATGACACCGTCGACACTATTTATAATAAATATCTGTACCCAGAAGGTAGGCAATTAATACCTTAATGTACCAATACATACATATATATACTTACGCCTATATCCCCCAAGGGGTAGGCAGAAGCGTCTCCAACACATTTTTTTTGACAATTATAACTTAATCACACCCTAACGGAATAAGGGCAAACCTATTGTCTGTGACCTGTATGTATATATACTCTCTGATAGATAATAGACCGATTACTTTGCCGCCTATTAAGACGCCCATGGAAAGAGAATGGACCTATTCTACTCCAAGAACCTTTTGGCTACTATACCACCTACATATGTATATTCGACTGAATTTCATATTCACATAATATGCTATTGTGAAACTTTTTTGGTGAATATGCAAAGGAATACCAGTTATTTTCTTGAAATACCAATTAGAGCCTTATTAAGACCTTAATATTGAGTTTGAATTGAATGTGTAAAAAAGAATTACTCTGATAGTCGCGTGAAATTAATAACTTCATAAGACTTAAACTTCAATTAATACCTTGGCTAGTAGAAGAGAGAATAGATTGAACTCAAAGTTTTTGTTTAGGCATTAAAGCTTTAGCGGAAGCAGTGAATATGGTTGCAAATGGCACAGCACCAAAAATACAGCAAACTGAAGAAGGAGCTACATATGATCCCGCACTTTTCAAGCCTGAAACCCATCGAGTAAGTAAATTAGTATTTTAAAAATCATGAAATACATCTTTTAAAATAAAAGCATAAAGTTCAATGCATATCAACTGTAAATGGATAAAGGTCTTTCTTTTCTATTCAGTATTTTTTTCTTTTTTATACTATATGGGGACAGACGAACAGACGGGTCACCTGATGGTAAGTGACAACCTCCGTCCATGGACATCTGCAACTCAAGAGTCGTAAGTGTGCTGCCCGCCCATGAGGGTGATGAGGGATGGGGGAATGTTAATGGGACGGAATAATGAAAGTAAGATTAGTTTTCTAAATGAATGTGGTCTTGAAAATATGTTATTTTGGACTATGAAAGCAGTAATCTTAATTTGATACATAATTATTTGTATTTGGCAGCGAATCCCATTAAAATATTTTTGTTTATTCAATATTCGTTGCTACATGCTTTACTAGTTGAAAAATATTTAAAAAAACTGTGTAACTCTCAGATCAACTGGTCTGAAGGCGGTGTCTCTCTACACAACTTCATTCGCGGTCTCGACTCTTCCCCCGGCGCCACCACCTTTATCAAACCACAGACAAAAGATGGTCTGGTACCCGACAGTGATGACAACATTGAAGTCAAATTCTTCGGCTCTTCGCTATGGCAGGCTGAGTACGAAACGCAAGGGGACGTGCTTGTTATAGATGGCCTGAATAAACCAGCCGTTATACATGAAGCTGGATTGTTGATTACAGCTAATGATGGCGTACAGGTAATTCTAATATAATCAATCAATATTCAAAAAAAATCTGTATGGTAAGATTTTTTCAATAAAAATATTATAGTCTCTGCTTCGCTCCGAAGGGTCGCAGCGGTAGTATAGGTTATAGAACATCATTTTATAACCTATATTGTTGGTCAATAAATAATCTAATACAGCATCATTCAAATATGTCTCCCAATTTCAGAAATAAACAAACAAAGAATATAAGTATTGAGCTTTATTGTATTAGTATGGATCTTTGACATGACATTCTTTCAGTGTTTTTCAGAGTTGACAAATAAACAAAACATCATGACCGGGAATCTAATTTTTTTTTCTGCAGCTAAACATTCAACGTCTGAAAGTCAACGGTAAAATGATCAGCGCACAGAATTTTTTCAAGTCAAGCGAGGCCAAAGTAACCCTGGAATTAACAGCTGAAGAAAAAGCATTCGTTGAAGGCGCGAGGGACATATGGAAGGCAATCCTTCGCATAGACATTGATAAGGGTACAGACTTTTTTGACTCCGGAGCTGGGTCTATGGACGTCGTGAGACTTGTAGAGGAAATTAAAGATTTAGCTAGTATTGAACTGCAAAATGAAGATATCTACATGAACACAACATTCGAAGAATTCTACAACATGGCGGTTCTAAAGTCCAGAGGTGGTTCTGGTTCTCAAGAAATTGTCTACGAAGGGGTTGAAATGGACGTCAATAAAATGAAAATAAAGTTCCCAACGCAATTGTTTATTAATGGGGAATTTGTTAACTCGGATAGTGGGAAGACAATGACGATTGTTAATCCTACAGATGAGAGTGTAATTTGTAAAGTACAGAGCTCCTCAGTTAATGATGTGGACAAGGCTGTACAGGCGGCGAAAAAAGCTTTCGAAGAGGGCGAATGGTCTAAAATCAGTGCTAGGGAAAGAGGACAACTGTTATTTAAGTAAGTATCCATGTTTTTATTTTGATACTATATAGGATTTATCAACCTTACTTACATCTTATAAAAGACAATTTAACAATATTTATTTTTACATGTATTCTTGAAAACTCTATTTTCAATAATCTACATATTATAAAAGTGTCAAGTCATTGTGTGTGTAAAGTCATTGTAGTATGCAATCGTTCTTATACATTTTTTTTTATGCTATAGGGGGACAGACGAACAGACGGGTCACCTGATGGTAAGTGACACCGCCGTCCATGGACACTTGCAACTCAAGAGTCGCAAGTGCGCTGCCCGCCTTTGAGGGTGATGAGGGATGGGGAACGGAAAAAAGAGAGGAGGGATGAGGAGATGGAAAAAAGGAGAAAGGAGATATGGGAGAGAAAAGGGGGGAGGAGGAATTGGGCCTCCGGAAACCTCACTCAATTCGGGGAAATGTTACAGCGTTGAAGCGTTACTTCACAACCGGTTTTCTGTGAGGCCGTGGTATCGCACCGGTCGAGCCTGCCCATTCGTGCCTAAGCATGGCTCTACCACTGAAAAAATTATATACATTATTTATATATACGCTTTCGATTCATTTTGGACCAGGGAAGGCAAATACGGAAGAAATAATATATAAGTATTATTTTGTTATAACTTTTCTGATTTTTAAAATAAAATAATGTGTTGTAAATCATGACTATAACCAAAGTATACATGGGTAAGGTGAAACCCTTAAACCTGGCCTTTAAGGCACAAAACTTAATATTTACCTTAGTAGTGGTAGCATTATTTAGCTATTTTTAAGGCTAGTAATATTAAGAAATAATTTGACTGAAACTCTTTTTTTAAAACAACAGATTAGCTGACCTAATGGAGCAACACAAGGAAGAATTAGCAACAATTGAATCGATCGACTCCGGCGCAGTCTACACGCTCGCTCTAAAAACTCACGTGGGAATGTCGATCGACACGTGGCGGTATTTTGCCGGATGGTGTGACAAAATCCAAGGTTCTACAATCCCCATCAACCATGCTAGGCCAAACAGAAACTTGGCAATAACGAGAAAGGAACCTATTGGAGTTTGTGGAATCATCACACCGTGGAATTATCCTCTAATGATGCTGTCGTGGAAAATGGCTGCGTGTTTGGCGGCTGGCAATACTGTTGTTATGAAGCCTGCTGGTGTAAGTATTGAGATTATTGATTGTAAATAAACGTTTTCGTATTAGTGTTTCGTAGAAATAGTATAAAATAGCATGGTATTTACGGACTTATTATCACTGATCAACTTTTCCAACTTCAGAAGAGTTGGTAAAATATCTCTACTATACATGTTTACCAGGTGGTTCTGTCTCTCTCAGGGAGCGATGCAAAAATATTATATTGATCGGTTCTTTGGGTCAAGAATCGAAAATCTTCTATCCCAAAAAATACAAGATAACTTTATAGTTCAGTTCAAAGTTATATACATATATACAAGGTGTCTCAAAAGAAAGTTCATATTTGTTTAGCTGACTGTGAGCACATCGAATGTGAGGGGCGCGGGGGGAATGCCAGTAGGTAGCCTCGCACTTGCAGACCGTGCTGTGCGTGCGATAGTTTTAGATAAGCGGCAATTCTGCTACTGTAGATTCTGAAGTATTCGAGGCTTTTGTCACTTAAATAATGCGAAGAGCATCCCTCTTTTTCGAAAATGATGGTGGTGGTTCCAGCAGGATCATCCAGCAGGAGGATTAAAATTTTCTTAGGAAAATTGATCTCCAGGAGAGGCGACTTAAATTGGCTTCCACCCAATCCTGATTTAACTCCTATGAACTTTTTCCTGTGTACCTATCTCAAATCTAAAGTTTACTACAATAACTCGACTTCTATGGATCATTTCAAATCTCAGCCATCACAGAGTCGACTGGTGTAGGCGTCAATGGAAATGTTCACCGTTCGACTAAAGGAATGCCATGAACGCAAAGACGATATCATTTTAGGCAATAAATTCCCAAATACCGTATTTTGATAATTAATAAACATCTTTTTTTTTTAATTTTATCGACTCCTAAAATATAGGTATACTTTTTTTAGGACACCTTGTATATTAGAGATCACAAAAGTAATGATTTATTAAAGTACACTATGTCATCGTATCACGTTAGGTGAGCCCGAATCCTGGATATGCTAAACGCAGACTGGCTCTAGCACTATTGAAACGGTTACACCTCTCTTGCTTGCTTGCTGGTGTTATAGTTCCCATTATATCTTATGAATGTACCGTAAATACATTGAAATCTGCTGTGCTTTTATCTCTATGCCTACAACGAATCTTATACAATTTGTAAGAAAACAAAAAACTTATAGCATATAGCATATTTTAAATTCCTTTAATGTATGAAAACGTAACCGGTTTTTCCTCTTAGGTATGTCCACTGACCGCGCTGAAGTTTGCCGAGCTGTCGGCGCGCGCGGGTATTCCCCCAGGAGTCATCAATATCGTACCCGGCAGCGGGGGAGTCACCGGACAGGCGCTAGCTGACCATCCTCTCATTAGAAAACTGGGATTTACTGGCAGTACTCAAATAGGTCAGTACCATTTTACGCCACTGTGCAAGGAAGGTTATATTGTTCGGGTTCAAGGTTATGTTTCGTTGTCACGGCCTAGAGCCGTGGATTTCAACGTTTGCGGTGACACTTGCAAATAATGGGAGTGACATAATAATGGAATCAGTTTTAATATTTCTAAAATAATTTTTACTTTTCATAGTTGTGTAAGATAACTATCGGAACCATAAAAAAACTCATCGCATGAAAATAGCTAATATAAGTTTATACCGATGATACCTTTGATGATCATGATATGATGATGATGATCCTAAAATGTAAATTTTACTAGCTGTGCGAATGACAATAAGCTATATTTTCAGGTCAAACGATAATGAAATCATGTGCTGCCTCGAATATGAAGAAAGTATCTCTGGAGCTGGGTGGCAAGTCACCGCTTGTTATATTTGAAGACTGTGACCTTGACAAGGCTGTTAGAAATGTAAGTTACCTAAACTATACATAACTGGCTTTCTTCCGCTACATCAGTCGCGTGGGCCTCGTTTTTCGAGGTAAATAGTATTACGTGTCAATAAAAGTAATAAAGTGTCTGTTAAAAATGTGATCTTAATCTGTTCAGCGGTTTTTCCGTAAAAGATTTTACTATCAGGGCAAGACTCCTAATTTAATGAGAAGATAGGTTGTGCCTGTAAGGATGATGATATGTTATACTCTTCACGTCTCTCGTACCAAGATGGCAAACGAGTACACAAACAGATCATAAGCTGTTACCAATACCTATATACTCTTAATACCAACAAAGGTACACCGGCAGACGCTCGGCTATGTTGGTATTGCTGATTAAAGTATCTTTCTATTTCGAGCTACTTCATTTTGAACAGTAATAACTTGTTTATTTAAAATGTAATTAACCAGGGTATGGGCTCAGTATTCTTCAACAAAGGTGAGAATTGCATCGCAGCGGGTCGTCTATTCGTCGAAGAGAGGATACACGACGAGTTCGTACGACGAGTCGTCGCAGAGACGAAGAAGATGAGCATCGGTGACCCTCTACACCGGGGCACCGCACATGGGCCACAGAACCATAAGGCGCATATGGATAAACTTATTGAGGTAATTATATAAATCACTATATGTATGAATGTAAGTGAACTTGTGTTGTGTGTAGTCATGATTAGGCACGAATGGGTTGGCTCGACCGGTGCGATACCATAGACTCACAGAAAACCGGTTGTGAAGTAACGCTTGTATTGCTTTTCCCCGAAATGAGTGAGGTTTCCGTTTCCGGAGGTCCATCTTTACCTCCTCTTTCCTCTGCCCTCATCCCCCTCTCTGAAAAAAAAATAAGTATATACACTTAAATTTTTTTACAGAGGGTAATAGAAGTAAGATGAACCTAGTTTATATACTGATGTTACAACTAAATTGCCTTTTCTCTTTCTCTATACTTTACCTTGCACCAAACTAACAATTATTCTTTAATCCACTATCAATTTTGTCCATCCAAACACTGCCTATAAAAGATTGCTCTTAGCGAGAGCACATACACTTTGTATACCTATATAGTTTTAAGCAATATTATGTCTTTGGTGTACAATAAATTGTATTTGTCGTCAAATTTTTTTTAAATAAATGGCCATCCAAAGAAAGAAGAAATTATTGTCACAAAATATCAATCTATATAAATAATTCAGCATACAACTGTACCCTATAAGAATTGCTTTTAAAATTTTTTAGATTTTATTTTAGTGTTTGGTTCTCGGCACGTTAGAATAAGGCCACTATATCTCTAAGGTGTCGCAAAAGACTACCAAGAGATTGGATCTATTAGACATACAATAGAGGGCAATAAACTTGCCCCTTATTATTTAAGTGGGATCAAATGATGGTAAGCAAAATTTGGGCAATTGGGACGCGTCTGCCTTCATTTTCGGGGATATAAGACCGTATGTATGAATGTGTTTCATTTGGGATACATATAGAAATTATGTATTCTATTCTCTTTTTTCAACTTGGTTGGCTGTGGAGAAATTGGTTCAAGTAACTACAATTTATTATGTAACTATTTTACTTAAAAATACATTACCAGGGATTGACCGATAAATCTAATCGATCAAGAATTAGCAGGAATGAAACTAAAGTTGAAGGAAAAAACATACGTTCATATGACATATTGTTTGTCTTCTGGTGCAGTAATGAGTTTCTTTACTGTAGTTATTTTTTGTTCACAATATAAATAACTTAATTATACAATTATTACTTTCACAGTTTACAGCCCGCGGGGTAAAGGAAGGAGCGACTCTAGTGTTGGGCGGCAGGCGAGTCGACAGAAAAGGATTCTTCTTCGAGCCGACGATCTTTACGGACGTCACAGACGACATGTGGATCGCTAAAGAAGAGTCCTTCGGACCTATCATGATCATCAGCAAATTTAGTAGCAAGTGAGTATGCTTTAGCTTCTGAATATTAATATTAATGGAATACTGCAATAGACTTGCCTCTATTACGTAAGCTGGATTAAATTATAAAATGGTTGGAAAATTTTGGCGTTTGTTGCGCCTCTTCGGCAATCGGGGACATTGGTGCGAGTAAATTATGTATTTTATGTAGGTATGGTTACACTAAAATATCAGATAATGTATATATAAATATCAGATATATAAAATATAAGATAAATAGAAAGAAAGAAAATACATTTATTTTGCATTCATATAAGGTTCAAGATGTACAGAAAATATATTATCAGTATATATCGCTTTGTTAGAAGAAGCGCTGGTATTAGCTAAAATGGACATTAAACCATCGCCAAGATTTTGAGAGAAATAAGAATCCTTTCTAATAAATCAGGTATCTTCTCTTAAGAATACATAAATACATATACTCACAAATTAATACCGAAGATACTGAAGGCCAATCATAATTTTGCCCAGCTTACATAACAGAGGGCGCCTGTTGCCGTCAGCCGTGTTTCTGTGTTTATACTGTATTTTACGACACACATGTAAAAATGGGGTGACTGAAGAAGCACAAGTAATTAAATATTATATTATTATTGTTTTAGAAACATAGACGACGTGATTCGTCGTGCTAACAACACGGAGTACGGTCTCGCAAGCGGCGTGTTCACGCGCGACGTGTCTCGCGCGCTGCAGTTCGCCGAACATATAGATGCCGGCACCGTGTTCATTAACACGTACAATAAGACTGATGTCGCTGCGCCATTCGGAGGGTTCAAACAGTCCGGCTTTGGGAAGGATCTGGGTAAGGGTTACACGCTTTTATATACTCACATGCACACTCCAATTATACAGAGACAAAGTAGTGATACATACGTGTACGTTGGGGGAGCCCTATCTCCAGCAGTGGACTGCGGTAGGATAATTGATTCATTGATTGAAACAGCGATTGCATGCCCTTTGCATCTAGATTAATTTTCTTTTTTAGTTTCATTCATATGAAAGTGTTTTAACTGTATTGTTATTACTACCTCTCAAGACACTGGCACTGGCACTGGCTAGTTTGATAAATTGATTTTCCTATCTAAAATAAGATATAGATTCATCATTGTATTAAGACAGCACTGCGTTAGGAATGAAAGCGCGTGGAACAGTCAGCACTCACGTGGCAAATACAACGCAGACATTTGACAACCGGTTTTCATGTGATGCAGAGAGATCAACAAAATGTGATACTGAGAGCTATATGTATAGAAGTTGACGGATACAACAGAAAAAGACGACAAAAAAAAGATGGATAGACTGCTCAAAAGATGGTATGATACAATGGTATGGTCTAGAAGAGGTGAAAACTGTAAAGTATAATATAGAATAGTGAAGAGTAAAAAGATAATTAAAACATTGTGCCGACCTCGTATAAATTTGAGAAATGGGCAAGGAGGTGATATCATATATACACTCACGACTATAACCAAAGGGTAGGCAGAGGCGTATTAACGCTACCATTTTTTCGACAATAATATAGTCCCATTTACGTGGGGTACATTGTCAGGAAAGAGCGTATAGAAATCGAAGGAAAGAATATTGCTTATACAGATGGATGGCCGAGTTTAAGCAATAGTTTAAGCAAGTCACACTCGCATAACTATAACTCGAACTGGCTATGCCGGGTAGTCCGAGTCCTATATATATAATAATAGTAAACAGATATCACTGCAAAGTAATATATGGCTTGTGGTGTTATTTTGGTAACTATTCGTACAATATTTCTTTTAAATTTCCAGTTTTTAAATTATTTTATTTCTGTATTTAGTAACTTTCTTTTGTACTATAAATGAATTATATGATTTCGTTTTTGTTACAGGTCAAGAAGCACTGAACGAATATTTGAAGACCAAAAACATCACAATTGAATATTAGGAGATTTTTCTAACTTATCTTGAATAATTTAAGTTCTTTTGCACAAGCTTAGGACATTAAGATGCCTTTTATAAATGCAAATTGATCTGAATTTATTTTCATAACTATTATTCTAATTCAAATAGTGTTATAAGAATGTTATTATTTGTATAAATGTATATTTAACTTTCTGTACATAAATAATATGTAGGATGAATTTATAATTAAATAAGATTAATTTAATATTACAAGTTGGCCTTTTAATTCATTTTTAAATGTTATACATCAAGTAGTGAGTACTAATGTAGTTTACAAAATATTACAAAAATAATGAGACAATTTTTCTCTATATGCGAAACCACAAACAATACTAAACTACTAATGATGTTGTTTAGTATTATTCAGTGTTTTAATAAATTACCAATGTCTTAACTATACATATTTATATTGGACAATACAATATAATTATCTTATCGATTTAAAATTGTTACGAAATCAGGCAGAGATTTAACAAAATACAATGACAGTTCTCTGACTATCCTGCTGTCTTCAAAATTGAATGGAATATTTAATCCACTCTTTGTCAGTATCCAACTGCGGTCTCTGATTCCACTTTTCAAGGACATCGGCACTGAAATATTTTGTTTATTAACATATCGCTACCGTTAAAAAAAAAAAACAATTTTGACTACTAGCGGTGATTGTATAAAAAAAAAGCTTTGGATCGAAACAGCTACACGCTTCGACATTAGGCGTTGCAAAACAGGACCTACCACTTTCGCATAAGAAGTGGTCTGAAACTAAAACTGACGACTACTAGAGGAGACTCACCCTGCCGACCGCTACAACATCAAAACCGATTTTTAGTAAAAAAAAAAATTACACATATTTTTTACAAAACTATTTTCATTACTAGATTCTACACAACACAACCAAATACTATTGATGTATTTTATTAAACATTTCAAAAGTGGTAGAGCCATGCTTAGGCACGAATGGGCAGGCTCGACCGGTGCGATACCACGGCCTCACAGAAAACCGGTTGTGAAGTAACGCTTGCGTTGCATTTCCCCGAAATGAGTGAGGTTTCCGGAGGCCCAATTCCCCGTCCCCCCTTTTCTCTCCTCTCATCTCCTTTCTCCTCTTTCCCATCTTCTCACCCCTCCTCTCTCCTTTCCGCTCCTTGCATCCCCCATCCCTCATCACCCTTAAAGGCGGGCAGCGCACTTGCGACTCTTGAGTTGGAAGTGTCCATGGACGGCGGTGGTGGCACTTACCATCAGGTGACCCGTCTGTTCGTCTGTCCCCCTATAGTATAAAAAAAAAAAAAAACAACTGATAAGGTAGGGATCCTCACACAATTTTATTTTATATCATAATCTAATAAGATAATTATCTACGAGATTGTCTTTTAAATTGAATTCAAATAGAAGAAAAATAATTTCTGGGATAAACATAGTTATTTTTACTAGTGCACAGTATATTTTCTTCAGTACAATTTAACTTTGTAATTGTTAGACTTCTGTGATTACTTACCAAATATTTTCGCGGTCACATAACGTGCTCCTCGGTTCTCCGGCGAGGGTTCCTGATCCTTGGGGTCTACAAATGTTTGCCTCCAATGTGGGACATACGGCGATGCGCAGTAAAATTATGTCTGGAGTTCTTCACAAAAAACAGAGAGACTAATAGAGGAATTAACATACATACCTACGCTATCGCCTGTATCCCCCGAGGGGTTGGCAGAGGGGTATAAACACCGAATTTGGTGCCACTAACGTAATTGGGCACTTTATGACTGTATATGTATATACTGTCTGGTACATAACAGTCCGATCCTCTAGTCGCCTTTTACAACATCTACGGGAAGAATGGACCCTCCATTTATAACTCTAATGTTTATAATATGAAGTACTTCACTGTAAAATTATCTTCTCTATACTGATAACCATAATATTTTTTTTTTATGCGATTGGGGGCAAACGAGCAGACGGGGTCACCTGATGGTAAGTGACTACCCCCGCCCATGAAGAGCAACTCAAGAGTCACAAGTGCGTTCTGGCTCTGACGAAACTGGACTTCGCTTGATATATCGACGCCAAGGATTCCGATACTGGCCGATGCAGTTAGGGAAGTGCTCTCAAATTGAGGTGATACGATCAATTGCATCTTTTTAACGGTGAACGCGCAAACCTGTGTCTTCGTGGGGTTAAACTTTACTAGGTTAAGTCGACCCCAATCTGAAACTTTTGATAAAGAAGTTTCAATTTCAGACAGAAGTTTGGATCGGCTTTCGATGACGTTACTTTAGCGGGTTAGATAACTTTCAACGGTTAAATAAAATAACTGAGAACCGGGGCATGTAAACTGTCAAGGTAAAGAGGATCTTCTTTGTATAAAAAGATGTGTCTAAGGCGCTACCATATCAAGAGGGTGAGCATAGGAGATGAAACTTTAGCTATGTAATTTCGCACTTGCTATTAAATCAGAAATAACAATAAAATAAATGAATTTATTTTTGCCTCAAATACGTAAGTACTATAATCGACAAAAAAAAAGCTCAAGGCACTCCCCTCACCCCTTAGACTTGAAGCTCCTTCCTAACCTTTCATCTATCAGACCTAAACGCATGTAATCCTACAATCCAAATTATTTAAAAGCTGTCTAGAATAAACAACTGTGTTTATTTTTTTAACAAGCCCATCCCATTATGCGCTTTTCATTTAATTATGTACATGTTATTCGTAGCCTTTTTGTTTACAGATGTAGGTATATAAGTACTTTAATGCTTACTTGTCAAATTCTCGAGTTGTATAAGGCATCATATTCCTAGGTACTGTATTAGAAGACCTATAGATTTTCTGCAAAGAAAACATGGATTGAATTCTATAAATATAAGATATAAAAGACTAAATATAGATGTTTTAGCTATAACACTTTGTGGTAAAATGTTCTTAAGTAGGGTTAAAATCACGTAGCTCCGCATATCTCGAGAGGATTACGTGGCTACCAGATGCATCATGTAAATTACCGCCATGTAGGAACACAAGTACTTTCACATTTATGTAAAAGAAAACGACTGTCCCTGTTTAAAATAACATTTCGACTATCGTAACGTAAACTATTAAAAATGAACATGTCTACTTTACAAGAAAGAGATTTAACTAAGGTAAATAATGGAATGGATGTTGCGTGGAACTGTAAAATAACTGAACTTTCTCAAAAACTATTTATAATTACTTAATTAAATCACTCACTCGTAAAATAGACATTTTCACTTGCAATAGTTTACGTAAGGACAGTCAAAAGGTTATTTTATTATAAGTAGTGAAGAACTTTAAAAACTTTTGTATACAATTATGCGGTCGATAAGACCTGGTTTTGATAGGGTCTTAGGCCAGAATGACCCGAAACCTGCGAGTGTAGGAATGTAAGTATAGAATATAGGTATATATAAAGATATAAAATATTTTCGTTATAAAAATTATAATTACTTGTTATAAACTAAAACTACCACAAAACTCATTTTCATGATTTTTTAAAAAATGTTTTATAATGGCAATGCGGTAGTTTGTAGAGATGATCGCTCATGATGCCATTTGTGACTTAATTGGAAGTATGTTGGTAAGTACTTTCAACTTAAGAGAAAATTTAGCTTTTACTCGAAACCAACACGTACCTAATAATGATGAAGAGTAGAATGGATCTTACAAATACTTATCATATAAAACGTTACGTTACAATGTTATATGTACTTACATAAAGGAATGGATTTCTACGGTTTATTGCTCTTAACATTTTAACAATATTATGCTTAAATATATGTATAGTATGACATTAAATTTTTATGAAAGTCTCCTGGTTAATTTTTCTATTTTTCTCCATTATCACAACACATGGAGAAAACATATCATTTTTGGTAGGAATTCCATTTTTGAATGACACAATGTGACCATAAACAAATATATAATGTGACTTAAGCACCAACAGAAAATAATAGTTGTTCTATATTATTATTACCTCTACTACTCTTTCATTATGTTATTCTAGTTATCGGTATGTTTTAAAGTTAAAAGTTTCTACACAGGCGTTTATTTAAAGAATTTTCCTTTCTTTATCCGAACCACACGGCATCAAAGAGTATATAATCACTATGACCGCATAATGGAAGAGTAATCTACCTATGAGTCTCTATGTCAGAGATTAACATTGGTTTACCTCCATTTGTTCAGTGTTGCAATAGAGTCCTAGGTAAAGTGTAAAGTTAAAGTACGAATTGTGATAGTTTTACTGGGATTTTGTATATTTTCATACAGATAATTGTCATTTTCTTCAAGAGAAATGTTTATCGTAAATATTGTGAAGAGGAAAATGGACTTCAACGACAATCTGCTACTTTAAAGCGCGTTAATACATTCATCGGTGAGTAAGTCTGACTAATTTTGATACTTGAACTTATCGAGGATTTGTCAAAGTAAATGAAGTGTCATGATTCGTTTAGTTTCTAGTACTAATATCGCTGAACACATCTCTGAACTCACTGAAGAAAAAGAAATCACTGAAGAAAGAACGAACGAAGGTGTATTTTCTACCCGCGGTAAAAAAGAGAAAATGTGTAAAGAAAAATAAACTCTACAGTTTTGATTAGAAACAAGTAAAATAATTTTACACCGTGCGTTAGGAAATTCCAATTATAATGAAATTATTACATATTCTATGTGAAAATTTTGATTTCAATGGAGAAAAAGAAGCGTCAAAGTGAAAACATTAAATTATAATAATTCTCTATTGTACTCGAACTGTAAAGTATGTCCCTAATTATATTTGTCCTGCAGGCTTATACTAAATGAAATTGGATTTGAATTATTTAACGATGATTTGTTTGCCAAACTCGAAAACCTCAACATTGACATCACCAAACGATACCAGGACATTTTGAACTTGCAAATACCAGACTGGGTGTTGAATCCGTTTTCAAATGTCAACACAGCAATATCACCTCAACTGGAAGAAGCACTTATAGAATTGACAACGAACGAGGAAATAAAAATCAAGTTCAAAAATGGCTACCAAGAATTTTGGCTACAAAAACCGATCCCGTAATTGTACCCTGGATTGTGGTCAATCGTTCAACGATTGTCGATAGCATTCCTATCGTCATATTTGTGTGAACGTGGTTTTAGTGCTGCGGCAACACTGCTTACCTAAAAAAAGAAATCGTTTGCATGTTACCGAACGTGGTGATGCGGAAAGCTGATATCAACAAACTTAATAACAGCATCAGATTCATCCTTCACATTAGTTTTCTTGTTTTATTTTGAATAAAAGATGTCTCTGTCTGAATACTATAAAGTTGCTTATCAATAATTATTGTCATTGGCAGGAGTAGCCTTTTTTCTTTTTTTGTTTTGTGTGGAAACCCCCACGGGTCTTCACCTCACCGGGGCCTTATGATGAGATGGTATTTCGGACCCTAACCGACTAAAACCACACAGTGTTCCGGCACGGAGTCTTCTGGCCTTCTGGGCCTCAGGTGTACCTTAGACAGGAAATCATTGTGAACCCCGACAGACTTGGCCGCCTGAGCTCTCCGGCGCCTAGTGCGTCTACTGCGGGACGGAAGAGTGCTACTTCTCTCCCGTTTCCTTTCCACCGCTTCGTTGGCCTGCATCACTACCTCACAGAATGAGGCGACGGAATCCCATGCACTCTCGCGCTGGACCATGTTCATAACCATGGTTGGCACGCTCGTGCACTCACGCAGAGCACTCCACCAACGTATGGAGTGCTGTATCCTTGCGACAGCCCCCGTAGTGCTGGTACACAGACGTTGGCTCCCGGCCTATACGACACAGGTACTTTCCGAAGCAGCCGTATCCAGTGAGTACCTGCTTCAGCCGGTAGGAGAGAGCGCCATATCGCTTCTCCAGCCAATCTTCCATGACGGGTCTTACCGCCACAATAGTGACGTGCCTTTGGCAGGTGTAGTTAACTTGAGACCTGAGCGTCGTTGTGTACTACCTACTGCGCTCAGGTCTCAAACTCACAATAATTAATTTTTATTTAAAGTTATATATTTATAGTTGTAGTGGTTTTCAATAAAGTGAAAAAATAGGGGCGCTAAAAAATAATTTATTTCCAAAGGGGGCAGTCTACAAAATAAGTTTGGGAACCCCTGTGTTAAGGCCTCGAACCTTACCATTGCACCCTGTATCCTATATAAATGATTTGGCGTATAATAAAACAAAAAGTTGCCTTTAAAAATATTAGTAGGCCTGCGTGTGATATTAAAACATTAACAGTAAAAGCTTTCTTACAATTTGGAGCAAATGAGTGGCAAAAATGTTGTCAACACGTAATGAGAATTGAGAACGATTTCATTGAGCAAGGTCGCTTGATTTAGAGGCATGAAAAGACTTCTTTGTCTTCATCAAATGAAGGTTACGATATGCAGGGGGAATATTTGGAATCATTTTATAGTTTTACTTAAAGTTATCAACACTTGCCACAAATTTGATGTTATTGTAAAATAATAATTATCAAGAAGTTTTAATTCTACTTGCCGAGTGTTGCTTACTAGATATTTTTACATCCCCATTTACCATTAGATTGTGGTGTACCTTCATATTTAGTCTGGTGCCGTATATATAAGGCAAATGTTATAACCCTGATTGTCAACTGAACGGAATATTTTATTATTATTGTTCTTTCTTCTTGTGTATGTATAAATAAATTATGACCCCCACTAGCAATGATTTCTATACCGCGCGGGATTTCACAAAGAGCGCTCAAACATGACAGCTAAATATTTCTGAAGCGTCCATTTTAATAATTGCTTCATCCTTGTAGTCCAAATATCTGCGTTAGAACTTACCACATGTTGAAATGGTTACAAAGCTAATTAATTCAAAACTATTTCTGTGTGGCCTGGCTTGCCTGCACTGACAGCAAGATAAAATATTAGATAATATGCAAGTGTACTCGTATGAGGTTATTTTTGTGACAAAAGTGAAATAAATTTTAACCCATTACTTCCCAAGCATCGAAAACTTTGGAATTTTTTTATCAAATCTTAAAACTAAGTTCATAATACGCTAAGAAAAAATAATACGAAAAAAAAAATAGTACTTTTAATGCTGAGTCAGCTTGTCTTAAAAATATGACGGTGGGGACATTTGATCATAAATAATAAAAGTAAACCATTATAAGAATATTAGCTGCATTTGAAAATTTGACCATTAACACAGTTTTAAACATAAAGTTCTATTAACTTATTTTGTATGGTAAGGTATAAAACAATCACTGCAGAGTGGTTTTTCACATTCAGCGCAAAAAAAGTAAGTTTTTTTTTACAATCTTGTCCCTGGCGACGCCTCTGTTTGTCCCTCTTCGTCATATAGTGATTGTCAAACCTGACAGGTTATAAAAGGCGTTCTGATGTACCTGTTTGCTTGCCTTGCCTTCCGATTTTTTCATCTATAGGACAACAACAAAATAATACTTTTAAAGATTATCGCAAGTTTTTAAATTATGTTTTATTTATGTTTTCATTTTTTATATATTTGGTAAAGGTCTAAGAATCAGTTTTATGTAAATTGGAGTTGGCAAGTTTTTTACATTATGGTATATATTATCAGAATATGATGCTTCTTTTTGAGGCAACAAAAAAGATAATTTAAAAAAAAAAATTGTGAGACAATAAAAATAAACACCTAACATGTAAAAAAAAATGTTGAATATGGTGTCCTAAAAATAGGACAGTGGGGAGGAATGGGTTAATAGGTTTCTTTTCCTGTTTAGTATTAGAATCTATGTTACGTATGCAAGGAAGTACGGAACAAGCCATGAGCGTTTGAATACCCACGTTACCTCCTACTTATTACTTTTAGCGGTCTTGATAGTCTTGCCTAGTGTTCTGTGGTTTATCTAACCCGGTGAAGGCACAAAACGCAAAAGTCAAAATATGAAATGACATTTATTGTCATGATCATATGTTTATTTCAGTGATTCTAAAAAGTCAAGAGAATCCAAGCTTTGTTTCTTGTTCGCAAAAAATAATCCGGGAAGATGAGTAAAGCCAAGGTAGCTTTACGCGATGTTTCGCCAATTATGCAAAAACTTAGGAACTTTCTTCTTGGAGTACGTATGAAAATGTTTTATTTTGATCGATAATTATGTAACGTCACATTATGTTCCAACTGCACTTTATTTCAGCGAGAGCATACAAATGCACTACGTTTTGAACCTCTAGTTTCAGCCAGGACACAGCCACAACCTCAGATTCCTGATGGAGTGTCACACAAGTAACTATATATTCTAAGCTATGGAATGGTTTATGAAAATACTCGTTATTTACTTCCCCGTCATTTGCTATACTTTTACAGGCACGCTCACAATTACTATTACACAAGGGATGGTCGGCGTGAAGTGAAACCTCCACTAGATCTTAGCACACAACTTTTAGAAGCCAGCTCTGACAAAGGGTAATTTGTTTTGATTATCTCATAATAGATAACAGTTTTAATAATGGTTAGGTTTCATGTTTTTCGTTTAGTTCTTTGCTAGTATCAACAATATTTTTTTTTATATTTTAAAGCATTAACAGTATGTTATTTGTGATAGAAAATTCTATTATAATAGGTTAAACTGAAATGTGATGGACATTTCAGTTTAACCTATTGTAAAATTTTAGGTACCTATTCTAAAATTTAGTGTGTACCATTGTTAATGCTTTAAAATTTATATTAGCAAAATAATTAAATTACTTGTTTTACATACTTTTTAAAGGGGTTTGAGCTTTTGAATTGAGGCTCAACTCCAGTTTCATTTTATTAATTTCTCCAGTTGCTGGCTTAGTCCAATAGGCTTTCTAAAGTAAACACACAAGGGGTTTATTCAAATCACATGACTGGGCACTAGTCTGGACTGGTGCTAGACTCCTATTTTTGTGCTAATTGCCTTTAATATCCCTCTAACCCAATAGGATTCAGGTCTGGGTTGTAAAGAGACTAATGCCACACTTGCCACATGTCTCTTTATTCAGTTACTCATTAAGATTGCAATATTTTCCTTTTTATTTTATTTGGAACACAAAAAAATGATTCACTTATCTCTTACAAGAATAGAAATTTCAATAGCAAGCTTCATGGTCATTTAGTTATAGTCAACCACATTTAACTTTCTTTTGTATGTATATGGTGATAAGTCACAAATTCTAAGTTTAACATCAAAAGACATTATTTCGTTGTCATTTTCATTTTTATAAGTAACTTAATCCCCTTTGTTGTCCCATGTACTTGGGCAAGGACTCATTCTACCTATAGCAAAATCAAGCAATTTAATTTATGCAAAGACTTATTTCACAATATTTTGTTGAAAGTATAACATTTTTTTTATATTTCAGTGCACCTAAGGCAGCTGCTAATGTATTTCCAACTCCTGGCAAACTTTACCATTGGGACAAACATTACTAGGTCAATAATAATTTAAATGGGAAAATGTAATAAGTCAAAGTAAGTCCAATAAAATGTATGTAGAATAAGCATTCATGTTTAATTTTTCTGTATTGTTTTTAACATTTATAATCTTTATATGAATAAGTTTCCGAACAAGTATTATGTTGTTAACCCCCAATGTTGAGTTTCATCTTATCTCTGTGTACCTTTTACTACATAAATAACATGAATTTCTATATTCACTGGGGTATAGATAATTTTCCATTGAAATATTAAGTTCACCCAATGGATTTTAGCTACTATACTATTGCACTCTACCTGAAGTGGCAACAGTACTTCATATGGGTACAAACTTGCAAAGATGCAGTTAATCATATCTTTTATTACTTCCCAGTAACTGCAACTTAGACATCAAGGGTAATACTTTGCATAAAAAGGTGAGTGCACTCTTGTCATTGGTTAAAAGGGCTTCAGTATTTGCTATTTTGAAAAACATTAATACTAGGTTTCCAAGTAATCTCAGTGTATTTTCTACGAACAAGCTGTTAAAAATAAACAAAACAACCTTTTTACATAATTTTCAATGATATTATCAAGGCATGTATTAAGACATACTACTCAAGTGAAAAGATCTTGATTAAGGTCACAGAATACTTATTTTAGTACTTGTGCAATTAGTTTACAGAAACGGTTATCACTGCATTTTTATAAGTTTAACAAAATTATCAAGAACCACCAACATTCATTATTCCCAGACTTACTTTACTTTAATATGTTTATTGTTGAGATTTTTATTTCTATAACTTTTTATCACACATTCACATGCAATCTATATACAACACAGAAATTGCAAAATTTTATACACAACTTATCAATTTACAACCAAATTCAATATAATTATTTGACAAATACATGATTACATATTATAAGAAATATAAAAACACATTTGAGATTAAATATTTAAAATAGTTACACGGTATATCTATCTTGGTCGAATTTGGCTTATGTTTCATGCATATACTCAAAATATTTTTATATGAGTTTGGATCTTAAGTAAAATATACTCGATATTGTGTAGGCATTCCAAATTAATGTTAAGTAAGAAACCTTCAATAATGTATCTTTTAATAAGTTTTAATTATTAATGTCATGTCTCATTTTTTCATAGGAAAATTATTGGCACTAATCTGCTCTATGAATTTTGCCAACAAAAACTTTATTCAAAACGACATCTGAATTATTATGTCTTAAAAGTTTTATCTTACTATACAACACTACTATAATTATTTTCCAATACATTCCCTGTAAACATGATTCTACGTAAACCTATAGTTACATACAAAAGGTGTTTATATTAATGTTGTTTGTTCTTTTTTAATAGAATTTACATGCAAATCCCATATATTACATCATACACGTATTTAATGCTTTTCAAACACTAAATTCAACTTTTTTTGCAATTTGGATTTAAGATTTAAGTATTTGACCATAGGTCATTTATTCTAAGGTGTCTAGTGCATAATATATGTCATAGACTGAAAAAATTATTACAATTTTATTTACATACAAGGTTTAAATACATCTGCAGCAGAGGTGAGTTTAAATAATTTATGAAGATCTGTTGCTAAATATTCTAATGAGAACCAAAAGGTTATTATTTTAGAATTTTATTCGAGAAATACAGATTGTTATTAGGTAAGCCTAAATTTGGCAATTGATTATGCAAAGTTTATACATTAATTCTATACACATAAGTTTATACATAAATTACCATTATACTGCAAATTGGATCTCATAATACATATAAAGAAATGTCCGAGTCTCACATACACTCTATTATCAAACAACTAGTAACAAGAAACAAAACTTACTTACTTTCCTATCAGAAACATTATTACTTATAATTTATACATGGCATCATTGATTTAAAAAAGTATAAATAGCAAAATAAAATTAATCAAAGTCACTGGAATCAGTAGTACCATCGGGCGTACGAATTTTCATTAAAGAAAAACTACCAAAGCTGCTAAGCGTTCTCTTTCTTGGGGGCCGACGAGATCTGTATCTGAACTTGTGTCATTTATCATCTCCAAGGACCTGCTTTCTGAACAGCATAGCATCACCATACGCCTTTTTGACGGCTTTCCGATCCGTCGGCTTACGAGATTCAATTAATTTTGCTTGATCAACATTCTTGTCTATACCCAAGAGCTCTAGTTTGTTCGGTGGGAGCCATTGCCATGTTCGTTTGACATCAAAGAAGAGAACTAAATAGAGAACGGGCTCGTGTGAGTGGTTTTTCTTTAAGTTGAGTACGTCTTGCGGTGGAACTGGTAAGGGTACGCCTTTGTACATGAAACCTTTTGGAATTTTTGGGTCGATTATTAGAGCTGGATACCAGGGGTAACCTCTGGAGAAACAAAATAAATATTTTAGATTTGGAACAATGATAAATTATTTCTCAATTTAATGAGAACTAATAGATTTTTTTACATAGCTAGACTAAGGATCAAATATTCTATGGTACAGTTTATACAAACTTTAAAACAAAACTATATTTGTAACAAATAAGTGTCAACGTTTTTTATGTAATTGGTATAATATTTATAGTAGAACAAAGTAGTTTATTAGTAATTTTTATGTATTGTTTTATAAATAGTAGTTTCATGAAATTTAAAGAAAATGCAACTGAATAAGTCGGTAAAATATTGTGAAATTAATAAAAAACGCAAGACAGTGAATCTCGAATACTATATATTTTTTAACGTTACAATAGAACAAAGTATGTAGTAAATACATATTTAGTTAATACTGACCTGCACTTAGCCCAGACAAGTTGCAAAGGTTCCAGTAGTATGTCCGATGCTTGAATTGTTTTCACTGGTGTTTTCAATGTTGACGAACGAGTACCACGGCCCTGTATAATAAGGAAGATAAGCTTTATTACTATAAAAAATAACTAACTAAAAACTTCACTGATTGCAGAGCTCATTTTATGCGCTTTCCCGTAACAAAAATTTCACTCAAATCTAATACCACCCTTATTTAAACAGAGACGTACGAAAGAACAACATTTTTCAAATTATAATTTGGTCACACTGAATTAATAGGGCCTATGCATTCACACATACATATACTTAGCCAATATCCCCAAAGGGATAGGCAGAGGTGCACCAAACGCCCACAATTTGACAACCATGATATAATTTAGTCCCACTAACGTGATAGAGGCAACGTTATTGCATTTCCCCAAAATTTGTGAGGTTTCTGGAGGGTAACTCCCCCATCTCTTTTTCCTCTCCCTCCTCTTCAATCGTCAATACAATGCAAGCCTCGTTTGTATACTGGTTTTGTGTGGCTTTGGTATTACTCCGGTCGAACCGGCCCATTGGTGCCTAAACATGGCTCTCCTACGGTTAACATACAGCCCAATTATATTCCACCTGGTTAAGGATTGGGGATTGTAAGCACTAGTTCGAGTAAGTAAGGCTCGCGTACCCGCCCCACAAACAAAAGGCAAAGTATAGTAGGGAGATATGATCAGTAAGGAGGAGACCTTGGGGGGTTCAGCCTGCTCAGTGTCTGCGGCGCGGCGCGGGCGTCCACTCCCGCCCTCCGCACCCCCTAGCGGAGAGTTATAGCTCGACCTGAGACATTACAAACACAACACATACTAATTTAAATACTCATTCATTCCACAGGTTAGTCAGTAATGTGTCTATGATTTATGTATTTTATGTTATTGTATTTTGTGTGACAATAAATAAAATGTAAGTACTATTAACATTATATAAAAAATGTAAAACAACACTATATTAGTTTCCTTTTCTTTTTGATGACGTCACTTACGAAATTTTATACCTCATGTTACACTCACTATTAAGACTATTCAAATGATACCACACATAATTCATCAAGCCGTAAACATAACTCTCTTTATTGCGCAGTCGGGTAACTAAGATGTTTCAAACATGTGTAATTTATTGATATTTTGGCCATGACCCACTACGGCCAAGAGCAAATAAAATATCTTAAAATAAGTGTGTTAGAATGTGTAATACGTGAGTTTATGTATCACAAATAGTAGTTATAAGTAGGAAAAACTTTATCAGTAATAATTATGAATCTCAAAATCCTCATGATAGCTGATGGATTATAAATAATTATAACATTATATGTCACAACTTACCCATCGCTGGAGCTCATAGAGCACGAATGATCGGACCCGTCGTCGTCATCATAGTGCGTACACGAGGAACAAGACTGTGACCAAGCGGAACTGCTGCTGGAAGACCTGGAGAGAGCCAGGTCACTGTCCGACCCGACCTCACCTGGAGGCCCTCGGTACTGCAGGAAAGAGGCTGGCACGGGCGTTGACAGGCTTTTGCCTTCACCTTGCACGGATCTGTATAACATTGCATATAGTTTAAAATTGATAGGCTGAATGATAGATAGTAACATGATCTTATATAGTAAAAACGTGTGATACATATAATGATAGTCAACAATATCTAAATAATACGAAAACTATAGTAAATCTCCAGTTTTAAAGGTAAAAGGCTCTCTCCTAATAACAATAGCTGCCCAGCAAATTGCTATGTACAGTTGATATTTAGATCTTATAATAAATTTAACAGACTTTGTGCTGCCAGTAGACAATATTAAATAACTAAATTAGTAGACTACATGTTACTGACATACCTGAAAAGATCAGGCGATGACGTAGATTTGTCCTTGTCTTGTTTCCTGGGTCTACCGCGTCCTTTTTTCTTGGGCGATGGGTCTAAGCTCGAGCGGCCTAAACTAGCTGATAAAGTCGGCAGTGATGCTGTGTATATATTATTACTTTGAGGATTAAAACATTTGATGGAAGGTGATATAAAGTCATCATAAATAATGCTGGACCAGTGGTAGAATGCGAAACTCTATTACACTACTAGTATATCCAAACAATCTATTTATTTACTATCTTCTAAAAAGTACGAAAACTAATGAACAATGTGAAAGCGACACCATAATGAAATAGCACGTATTTATGTGTATTAGTATTTAGTATTACGTAATTATTTTAGATATATATCACTTTAGAGCGAAAAAACGTAATATTACTTTGTCTAAAGAGTTCCTATTTCACTTTTCAGTACGCTATCCCTTCCACCCTGTATAATATTATAATTAATTAAATACTGCTTGTAGAGTAGTTTTATCACTTGTACTTTATATCAATCTGAATCATTTCTTGGTAAACAAATAAATATTGTTGTTATGATACAGTTTAGTCTCATTACTCTCAGACTTTGGACAGTCATGATTACAAAAAATAAAAAATAATCTTAGAAACCTTACCATCAGATCCAAAGCTTTTTGGTGGTGTAGTGATTGATGATGGTGAGACAAGGAGAGTGGGCTTCCTTAACCCTCCCAGGAGCCCTAGTCCTGTTGTAACTGTAGGGAGGAACAAAATGTTTTGAAATTAGGAACTGTGACAGTTTAAGACCGGTCACCATAAATATTTTTATATCTAAGTATTTTACTACAAAAGTATGTTATTATATTGTACTAAATATAAATTAGACCGTGTGGTTCCTGTAGCGGTAGTAGTACCGCTTAACCTACCGCCAACCGGGCTTAGTTAAAAGCTGTGTACAGATGTCTATCTGTTGCAATGAGATAAAAGTCTGCGATGACAACCGCCACAAGAGTGTGCAATTGTACTTTTTCAATTGCAACAACATGTGTTTGAAACTATTCAAGCAGCAGCTTTGTTGAATTATTCTGACGGCAGTTTTTCATACCTGTGGCACCTGGGTACACTTTTAACCTACCGGATTTTGTTAATACCCTTGTAATGTGCAATAGGTTATTAGAGTGTAAGTGGACATTTTGTTGAAGTGTGTGTGTGTTTTCTATCTACTAATTAAACACACAATTGTCCTAAAAGTGTACATAATATGTTGTATAACATCCACAAGGTGCAAAAAGGGGTATTTAATTTCATTTATTATTGCACATTTATCATTGCATCAAGCGCAAATATTGGTATGCATGGATCAAATCTGCTCGTACAGTGTGCAGTCGAATGCTCTACCGCTATAGATTTTACAGTCATAAATGAAATAGTCTTACTTGGTGTATCTCGTGTGGTAGATGTGGGCTCTGGTTTGGGTGGGGACTTCTCAGGTGTTACAAGTTTATGAGTCCGGTCTACGCTTTTCCTGGTCGTTACTGGAGTCTCAGAGTCCGACGTTGGCGTTTCTGTAACACAAATATATAGCTGAAAGGGACACAAATATACTTGTACAAAGTCTAATTTAATATCTCTTCTTTCCTTTCCCCGCAACCCGCATCCTTCATCACCCTCAAAGGCTGGCAGCGCCTGTTGAGTTGCAGGTGTCCATGGACAGCGGTTTTCACTTACCATCAGGTGACCCGTCTGTTCATCTGTCCCCCTATTCTATAAAAAATTGTTTAACCACAGAAATGAAGATAATTGTCAATAGTGAAAATGCTACTCAAAAGAGAATAAAAAAAAATCAATGGTTAAATACAGTCAAATTGCATCACCCAAGCGGGTGGTAAGGCATACTATAATATCACGTAATAGGGCGCAAAAGAAAGGTAAATAACGCAGTGAAAGAAACATAAGATTGCTTACACGGATGGATCGGAGAATATAAGTTCGAGCTGCTCAGGGTGGCATATGCTTAAGGAATAGTTGTTTACCGTTATCCACAGGCTCCAGCAACGATAGCGGGGCTGCTGGAGCATTAACAGCGCGTCCCCTCCCCCTGCCGCCGCGCCGGCCCCGCGCCCGCCCCCTCCCACGCCTCCACCAGCGCCGCGGCTCGCCCCCAGTACCACCTGCCGCTGGTGACGAGGGACGCTGGAACATACATACTAGTTTTATACGTAGTCCAATCATATAATAAGAGAGTGAAGCTATTGGTGGGCGTTAGTCGTACGTGTACCCACGTGCTGCCGTCACCTAGTGTTGGAAGAAAACTACTGGACTTTTTCTCTTTCATTCTTTTTATACAAAAAGTTAGATGTGGTGTTCACGCTTCCGCAAACAAGTGTCACCAGAACGTACAAAGACTTGCTAATACGAACGTGCTAATAACAATAAGTTTTTATATACTGACAAAGTTGTAATGTATGTATAGGATATACTTATATTAAGGGATGTATCTTTCGGTCTATGAAATCTGAAATAACCTGAAATAATTATTACACGCTGCAAATCTTAACTTATAATACATCATAAATCAAATACACACATTCTCATTTTGAATAATAAATAAATCACTGTTTATTTCAGAATGACAGTTCAAATCCATATACCACAACATTAGTAACTAGCTTTTTTTTATATTATAGGGAGGCAGACGAACAGAAGGTTCACCTGATGGTACGAGGCATGCCTTTTAAGTTCTGTATTTCCCGGCAATTTTGGATTTGGAACTGTTCTATATTCGAATGTGTTTAAATTTTGAATCTCAAAACAGTTGAAAGTATTAGGATTAATGGTATTGTTTAATCACAGCGTCGATTGGAATCTGTCAGGTTACGTACGAAAATTAATCTTTCTAAGAAAAATGTTCGTGCAATAATTTTCTACAACTTTGGAAGAGGCCTGACACGGCTTCAGTGTTTTGAAGAGCTAACATCTGTGTTCAGTGATGAAGCCCCATGTCTGCGGACTGTCGAACGCTGGTGTTTAGAATTCCAGAGTGGACATACTAGTGTTAGTGACAAATCTCGCGAAGGAAACCCAAAATCCGCCTTCACTGAAGATAACATCATTGCTGTGAGACAACTAATTCTCGAAGATCGTCATGTGACGTATCGAGAGATAGAGGCTCTATTAGGCATCTCAGGGACAACCATTCAGAAGATCTTGTATGAAGCGCTTGGTGTGAGAAAGCTAGTTTGCCGTTGGATACCGCATCTGCTTTCCGACGATTACAAGGCGGCCCGCGTCAGATGGTGATAGAAAACTCTGCAAAGGTTCAAACGAGGAGAGTCAAATTACGTCTACGACATCATCAGTGGATTTTCATCATCTTGGATCTATGCTTACGATCCTGATTCCAAACAACAATCTACAATCTGGGTCTTTCAAGACGAGCCAAAGCAGATTAAAGTTGTTCGTTCTCGAAGCACTTCAAAGAAGATGGTGGCCACGTTCGTTGGAAAAAGCGGCCATGTTGCGACTATTGAACTTGAAGATCGTAGAACGGTTAACGCAGATCATCATCCTGCACCACGACAACGCAAGCTCACACAGCGCTCGTCAAACGATTGAGTATTTGAAGCAGGAAAAAGTATAAATTCTTGACCATCCTCCATACAGTCCTGACCTAAGCCCTAACGATTTCTTTACATTTCCTAAAATTAAGAAAAGTCTTCGTGGTCAAAGGTTCCAGTCCGGTGAAGAAGCAGTCGACGCTTTCAAGTCATTAATTTTGAACACCCCCACTTTAGAGTGGAATAAATGTTATAATAACTGGTTTGAGTGAATGGAAAAGTGTATTAAGCGACGTGGTGAATACTTTGAAAAACAATAAAAGTACTATAAGGTTTTAGTTGTTTTTTTTCATCAAACGACAAAACTTAAAAGGCATGCCTCATAAGTGACAACTTCCGTCCATGGACACCTGTAACTGTAGAGTCGAAAGTGTGCTGCCTGCCTGAGGATGAAGAGGGATGAGGGTGTGCAGGGAGGGAAGAGACGGGGATGAGGATATGGAAAAAAAGGGCGGGAGGGCAGGGAAGAGGAATAAGGAACCTCACTCATTTCGGGGAAATGCAACGCAAGCATTGCTTTACAACCGGTTTTCTGTGAGGCCGTGGTATCGCACCGGTCGAGCCGGCCCAATCGTGCCTAGGTATGGCTCTACCACTGTTAACTTTTGCTTAGTAGTGGGCTTGCCCTCTGTTACGTTAGTGGGACAGATTCTGGTTGGCCCTTCAGGGATGCAAGCATGAGATAGAGCGATTTCAACCAGAGATAATAACTGAATTGAAGTTCACTTTAGATAACTCAGGATGTATAATTATATATACTATTTATAGTTTCTGTCATGTCACTAGAGATGGCGCTGCATAGTAAAAATGTTTTTCTTCATACTTATTAGTGAGGTTTTTATATTTTTAATTAATTGTTATCCTGCTATTTGCGTCTGAGTCTCGAGTTATGGATGGTGTAACTAACATACATACATATATTACTTATATTGTAACTTACCACATTAGTTTCGACATCAGAATCATGACGTGCGATTGACTGTCGCCTCTCACTACGAGCCATGGATACCCCACGTTCAGTACGCCTACCTGTTAACATAAACTTGAGACTTGAACTTTTACTAAAGTAGGGCCAATTTAATAGCACACATTTAACATCTGTCAGTCTGGTAAAGTTTTGGTGAGAAAATAAATTGAATTTACCTTAAACCAATTTAGAACACTAGAACGACACCTTCCTTTGACCTAGTGATATTACTGTTTGAATTTATATGTTTATTATGCAAAGGAACAAAGACGAATAAATAAATCTTCTGAGTACAATAAGTGTAATATTGTGTAATATAGTCGTAACAAAAGGAAAAAATCAGAGGCCTCATAACGTTAGGAACCGTCGTCGAAAAACTATATTTTACAAAAAGTTATTTTTAAAAATGTGTTTCGTCAAAATGAACTGACGTAATTATCGACTCTAATAGTGGAAGGGATTTTAGTTTGTTTATTTTAACGGGTTAATTTCGGGAAGTAAAAGTTGTATTCGATTTTTTTTATGTTCGACAGAGTATTTATTGGGGAATAATATAGTCCATAACACTACGCAACGACCTTAAGAAGCGGAGCAGTAAGCCAAAATACAGGTGAATCTGCAGGGAACTTTTTTTTTTTTTTTTTGTGTGTGTGGAAACCCCCACGGGTCATCACCTCACCGGGGCCTTACGGTAAGATGGTATGTCGGACTCGAACCGACTAAAACCACACAGTGTTCCGACATGGAGTCTTCTGGCCGGGGCCTCAGGTGTACCCTAGAAAGGAAATCCCTGTGAACCCCGACAGACTTGGCCGCCTGGTAGAGGCGACCCCGCTATAGCTTAATCCTCTGATTTAAATAGGCGCGCGTGGAACACGTCGCCACCATCTTGGGCCTGCTTCTGCTAGGACGACGGATAGCCCTGTCCATCACCCCCAGGGTAGCGCTCATGGAGGCCGGAGATCATTTTTGGCTCTCCGGCGCCTGGTGCGTCTACTGCGGGACGGAAGAGTGCTACTTCTCTCCCGTTCCCTTTCCGCCGCTTCCTTGGCCTGCATCACTACCTTACAGAATGAAGCAACGGAATCCCATGCTCTCTCGCTCTGGACCATGTGCATAACCATGGTCTCCAGCGAGAGGCTACCCACGAGGTTGGAACGCTCCTGCACCCACGCAGAGCACTCCACCAACGTATGGAGTGCTGTATCCTTGCGGCAGCCCCCGCAGTGCTGGCACACAGACGTTGGCTCCCGGCCTATACGACACAGGTACTTTCCGAAGCAGCCGTGTCCAGTGAGTACCTGCGTCATTCGGTAGGAGAGAGCGCCATATCGTCTCTCCAGCCAATCCTCCATGAGGGGTCTTACCGCCACAATAGTGACGTGCCCTGCGCTAGGTCGCTCAAGTCGCTCTTTCCACTGAGCCATGAGTACCATGCAGGGAACGCCTAGTAATCTATGTATACCTAGTCTTGCTATAAATATTGGTACAAGGATAAATCATTTTGTTTTTCTATTGCATATAAAATTTATTACTGTAATGTGTATTAGTTTATACATTAATATAATAGCATTAAAAATATATGAAGATCATTCAAAATTATCTCCATTGGCTTTAATATAGTCCTTTAAACTTCGACGCCAGTTATCAATAGAAACACACTCACTCAGTTGGGAAAATTCTTCACACCCAATCTTATGGATTGTTTTAGGGACTCCAAATTATCATGGCGTTTAGATCATGCTATACTATCTAAAACTGACCATAAGTCATAATCCAGCAGATTAACATCTGAACTAGATCACGGCCAGTCTTCAGACCTGATAAAGTGAGAAACGTTCGCTTTCAACCACGCATAGGTGTCTTCAGACCTGATAAAGTGAGAAACGTTCGCTTTCAACCACGCATAGGTGGATCGAGCTTTGTGGCCAACTGCTGAATCATTGAAAGCACTATTCTTGGTTATGGAACTTGGTATTGCTAAGAGGCTTAACCATCTTATCTAGAATCGTATATGGATACACCTAACCCGATGTTTCGACACCGTTTTCACAGAAATATGCCCCAGTCACTTCTTGATAGCTAACACTCCACAAAACCATCACTGAAGTCGGATAATGCCCACGTTGCTGACTTATTGGGAAGCTTCTATAAAGCTTTGAGCATAAACTCGGTCATTCTGCTTGTTAAAAAAAATCTCGTCAGTACATCATTTTTTTCTGTGACCTATCTATGCATACCGCTTAAGAAGTTGTAGTGATTTTTTTACCGCCCGATTCATTTATAAAGTAGTAGTTAAAATGATCAACGTGTCACTAACAGGCTGCAAGTCCTAAGTGAACTATTAAAATAAGTGACATGGTTCTAAGTGCTATATTCATTTCCGGGGACAAAATCTTTTGCTATCGGACAGGATTTTTTCTAATTCTTTCCTTCACTGCTATGATCGCATTTTTCATACGAAGACTACGTGGACGGTCAGATCTTTTTCTGTTTCAAACAGAGGAGGTTTAATTGTACCTATCAATAGCCTGGCACACAAACAACTAATACCAAGCTGATGGAGTCTAAAAAATTGCGTTTTGCTCCATGCCTACTCTGTGTAATGCTATCACAGTCAAAATTCGGTTCTCTTTATCAAACCATTCCATTGTAATATCACAAAAATATTTGACACTGATTGGCGCGAAAATGAGAAAATACAATGAATATTCATATAAGAATGACAGATTCCAAAATTCAAATGTAATATTGCTTTTTTTTATTGTAACAGTATTTATGGCCTAAAGTAAATAAAGCCTATGACCCTTTAAAGATAGTAAGCCACAATCATATATACTAATAATACTGGTTTCTTAATATTATAATAGTCTGTCAATAAAACATACCAGGAGTATGATCACTATCACTGCTAGATCTGGGTCTGCTGGCCGCTCGACTGACACTTCTTCGTCCGCTGAGCGTCCGCAGTTGACTGGGTTGTCTCACGGGGCTGGTGTGTGGACTGGGCTCAGGGCTGGCACTGCACAACTCTACGAGTCCCGCTTCGCGCACATCACGCCGAGCTTGCCGGAATATTGGCATGCATTGTTCACGCATTTTTACACCAGCCCTTTGCAAAAAAAAAAAACACGAAATACATAACAAACAAGTCTTTTTTTTATGATGTGGTGGAATAGACGGGTCATCTGATGCTAAGTGTCAACCGCCGCCCATGGACCCTTGCAACTAAAGAGTCATAAGTGTGCTGCCTGCCTTTGAGGCTGATGATGGGGATGAGGGGAGGAAAGGCGGAGTTGGACTTCCCGTAACCTCACTCACTCGGCTATACAATGCAAGCATTACTTGTCTTTCGGCTTTTTGTCAGGCCGTCTTAATATCCCGGTGGAGCCGGCACGTTCGTGCCTAAGCATGACTCTCCTATGGTCTAGAGTCTAGACATACGAGGAGCGATCAAAAAGTTTCCGGTATTCGATATTTGAAATTGTTATTTGACGTTCATTTATTTTTTACGTCATTTGGACTGACTTTGGTATTTGTCACCGTACAGTTTTTTATTTATTTTTTTATCTGTAAATCTTCGCCCTAAGCCAAAAAATAAAAAATCTGAACTACGCGAGGTGATAAATACTTCGTACTTCGAAACCAATGATGTCGAAATCTACCAAAGACATTTTTATGAAATGTCAAGTAATTTAATATAAAATGCTCCATCATATTTTATTCTCTATCTATTCTAGTTAAATTCGATGTTACGAATTTAAACGTGGAAGAACAAACTGCAAAAGATGAAGATCGTTCTTTCAGAAACATCCACGTCTGTTACAGTAGAAAATGTTAAAACGTCGAGGAGTCAGTATTTGAAGATATACTTGTAACCATTCGTTACATACCTGAGAGTCTAAAGATTTCTTTTGAGAGTGTTTAGTTAATACTTTCTCACTATTTAAACTTTTGACAATGCTCCACGCGATGGGTTCAAGAATGTTGACGGAGAAGCAGAAGGAAAAGCCAGTAGGCTTCATAAACAAATCGAGATTTTTTTCAAGCAGATACAGCCAAATTTCTGCAACGTTTCATGACGGATGGTAAGACATGGACATGGGACAAACACTTTGATCCCGAGACCAAAAAACAAAGTATGGCTTGGAAACGACCCTCTTCACCGGTTGTAAAAGAAGTTTTTGCTTCCGCGGCCAAAGTTATAGCCTCAATCTTCTAAGTCGCTGAAGGAATCATTTTCATTGATTATGTAGAAAATGGAGCATCAATAACCGGTCCTTATTTATTATGCAATTGATTGCCATTGATGCAAAAATTAGGTAAGGAAATTAAATTTAACGACGAGGAAAGTTACGTGCTGGTGTTCTGTTTTATCAAGATAACGCTCCCACGCACACATCCAATGTGTCCCTCACTGTCAATAAGATAGCGGAGTTTCAATTAATGGAACTTCCACTATATTCACAAGACCTAATGATTTCTACTTGTTCTCTAAGTTAAAAGAACACAACCGAGGCACCAAATTCGAGAACAATGGCGAGGTCATGACTGCGGTGCAGGCGTTTTTGAGACTCAGGAAAAATATTTTAGCCGGAATACGACAACTTGAAACGCGATATTCCAAAAGTATAAAAGTAGGAGGAGATTATGTTCAAAAATAAAATATTTGCTTGTCGTTCGTTTTAGTGGTTTTTATAACATTACCGGAAATTTTTTGATCGCTCCTCGTACGTATTTTTTTGTTTAATAATTGGTATTCCTTCTATGAAATTGTAAACTAGGCGCGCCAGGCAAATGGAAATCGCCGCCCCGTAGATTATTAAAAAAAAAAAACTAGAATTTTCACATTTTAATAAAAACGAACCAACAATTTTTATTGATTGCCCTCTTTCAACAAACGGGTATGTTTTGGGGAGTATTATGTTATTTATTGCATCAAAACTGCAATTGTTATATTTTATATCCTATTTTTTCAATGTAAAACCAAACAACATGGACCTAATGAACACTACCGAGCTGACCCTTTGGGCACGTGTCCCCTTGGCCCAAGAGTAAATACGCCACGGGTGTAAGGCCTACATTTCGTGTTTCAGATTCGGTTCACAAAAGGTTTATATTTGTACATTTATCTAAAGACGTGGCAAATAAAGTGTACTTGATTGACAGACTTGCAGTAACTTAAAGATTTGCACCTTTAACTATTTATAAGACTTAAAAAAATAGAGGTTCTGTGTCGGACTATATGTATATTTTTTAAGCATGTTAATCGCTTTCTCCGACAATTATTGAACGATTTTCAATTGTGTTTGTTTGAATAAAATAATAATAAAAAGTATACTTCTAAAGTGGTCTAATAATATAAAATTTTGTTTGACTTAATTTTTTTTATCATATAATTTTAAAACTATTAACATATTTGCGCCTCCTGCTTTTCAATTACTTTCCGATTGAGTATTTCAATTGCACGTTATATGGTTTATCATGATAACTAATATTAGCGGTTAGCTTTTTTTATAAATCGTTATTTACGTAACAATTCTACTAATGCACTTATCGATAGTTCTGTGTAGTTTGAACGTTTAGTTCAATGCCGTTAAAGTGCTATTCTATTATCAAATCCCTTCTGAACCGTAACTTAATACCGCTTTTTGGATAATTTTATCGTGAAGTTAGAGATTACAAAAAACTTACTTATAAAATACAGTATCCTTATTATTGTATGTGAGACAGTTCTCGATCATAAGCTTGAAGTCGGCCTCTAGATCGTCTATGGTGTTGTAGGCGCCACGGTCAAGCTTCTTGCCCATTGTGCTGAGGTCCATGGGATGCTTGACTATGGTACTGTAATCTGGGACCTAAGAAATATAGCCGTATAAAAGAGTTTTAAGAGGTTTACTGAAAAATTGTTTTAATTAACGAAGTATTTAATAAAACGAACGATTTTACCTATGTGGGGATATTTGCCCGACTGGTTTTGGTACCGACGGGGAGTCTTTATCAAAGAATGAGAAGTCCTGCCGCGAATGTGACTGAGGTCACACTGTCATGTCAGGACGACGACGGTTTTTATTCTTATCTTAATTATGGAGGTTAGGTAAGTTTGGTTTATTTTTTGGGAATTGCAATTTTGACTCAAACACTATTCTAACTAAATTTAAAACTATGTGCATGTAAAAATATTTATTTGCGTTTGTTTTTAATTAAAGCAATAAATTATTTACCGCCAAAAAAAATATGGATATTTACTACACCAAACGGATATATATCGTAAAAGGTCAATTATTCCATATACTTATAAACAATTACAAAATAATTGCCAGTTTTGCTCAAAAATATCTTCTTATCATTGTTTTTCGAGTGTGCGTATGTTTTTATGGTATATGTATGTAGGTTTGGCTAGGTGAAGTATGACTTCAACCGTCTAAAAAGCGCGAGTGATATGGGATTAGGTTAGGTGGTTCTCGGTGGAGCAGAACAGAGCCACCCCGATTGACATTGACGATTACAACCTCTTATGTTAGGGGGATCAAATTCTTATTGGCAAAATGTGGGCGTTTTATACACCTCTGCCTACTACCTAATACAGCGTCGTCTTAATGTCAGCAAAAAGAAAAAAGATAAGAAGTTAACAATCAAGTCAGGTTTTATTTTTTTAACAATTTTATTGTTTAAAATAGTGTTTGAATTATGACAAGAGCTAAATTCGACTGTTCTTTATATATTTATATTATTAACCGTACTTTGAATTAAATTATTTCTTTAACATGTGCATATGTAACATGATTTCATAAAATATTGGACTTTGGCATGCATTCTCATCAATGATATTTGTTATTATTAAAGATATATGAAACCATTTTATTAAGAACCTTTGGTTTTGGGTTTAAATCAGCAACCATTCTGTAATGCACATAGGTCTAACCAGTTTGGTGTAGCGCGCGAGTTTCGAGCTTATCAACAAAATGATGATCCTAAGCGAAGCATTCAACTTACTGACACACACTTGACAGAAACAAGGTTTTTCTTTCATTTCCAAGTCAGCATGGAAATTATATATTTACATTATATAAGACTTACATTATTATTATACTAATTTAATTATACTATATTATGTAATACTAGCTAATACCTACAGTTTCATCTATGTTTGTGCTCACTGCTCCGATCCTTGGGGGTCGGAGCGTAATGTTTTACAGCCTAATCTTCCTCAATACTCTACCCAGTACAAAAAGAAAGAATCAAATGCGACTGGTATTTGTTGAGATTAGTTAACACACAAACAAATAAACCTTTCCGTATTAAAACCACTTAAGTGGTACCTGAACACGTTTGAAAACCAAGTTACAGTATGCAGACCATGTATGGTTGAAAAACAGAATGCATTCACAAATTCTACCTACTTGGCAAAAAAAGCTTGTCTATTTATTTTAACATGCATACCCCTTTAAAAGGCCTCAATGAACTAGTTAAACATAGCACTTAAATCAAATCAGCTTTGCAAAGTGAATGCACTCTTAAGAATAAATCTGAGATCCTTATAAAATATGGTTAATTCACTATATATAGTAATATGAGCATATGTTTCGCAATTTTCAACTTTTATATTTCTTTATCATTTCCAATTTCTTCTTCACCTGTGTTATATCATAATGTTAGTTTATTTACTCAATATAATAACGCAAAACACTTCACTATTTTGTGATTTAATTGAGTGGCCGTGAGTTTATTTGGCCATTTATTTTCTAACATGGCTTAGCCGTTTGGAAATCGTCGTTCTTGATCGACCCAGGCAAATACAGTATTATTTACTAACGACCTTTTTTAAAAAAATGCTTTAACAAACAAGCTATTGGTGTGTGGAGTGAACCACCCAGTGTGAAAACATTGTGTGGGTTGATCTATGAACGTTAATTATTTTAAAATAAGTAGGACGATTTTAAAAACATATTGGGCATTTCTATAAAGTAATATATTACAATAGATTAATAATATATTGATTAGTAATATATTGAGCTTTAAAATTATAAAAAAAACATACCTCTTGTAAATCAACAGGGTCATTAAATATATCACTGGTATCCTTTTGGCGTAGCAGTCGTAGCAGTTTGTGTAGCGCAGCTCGCTCCGGCCGTAGCGAGTGTAGCACGCTGCGTTCCCACACCCGGGTGTATTCCGCCTTTAGACGCTCACGTTTGCGAACTAATTCGCACAATAACCTTAAAAATAAATTGAATGTTATGTTAACCAAGCTGAAGTTAGCAAAAAGTGATATAGATAAAGTTTTTACATCTAAGTGGTGGAAAGAGGCGAACAAAGGTGAACTGAAATAACTAATAAAGTAAAGGTGTATATAGGTAGTTTCAGTATATAAGATAAGTACTAAAAGCCGCAGGCATAAGCTAGTATATATGTATACATATATACTATGTATACATATGCTACATACATACATATACGATTAAAGCAGCCTATATCTTACACCAGGGTGCCGGGTATCACCATAATATTACCCAATTTCATTGCAACTGGTTCAGCCGTTGAGTGTGGAAAAGTTACCAGATTGATAGGGTTATTTTACATTAATAATATTAGTATAGATTATATTTGTAAGTCTCCAAAATAAAGAGACAATAAAATACACAAGTGTGGCAGGAAGCAGACAGTATCATACATTTCCTAATAATAAATATATATACATATGTAATGGCTGACAATCTTAGACTTAGGCACTTTAAAGGCAGTGCAGAGTTAAAGGTTACCTGGCGCGCTCCAAATCCTGTCGTATTCTCTGCCAGTATTTTAGCTGATTACATAGTTCCCTGACGTTCACAGTGCCATCTTGGATACCCCTTGTGCCTATGATATGAAAAAGTAAATTTGCTATAAAATACTACTAATATACTACTTTAATACATTTGATATGCTAGTGATTTTGAAAAGGTATAGGATCTTTCTGAAATGGATAAGAACATAAGCATTTTAAGGTCGTAGGTTCGACTCACACATGACGAAATTTTTTGTGATCTACAAATAGTCATTCTGAGTCTGGGTGTTCATTGTGTCCGTTGTTTGTATGTTCGTAAAGTTCCCCGTAAAAAGCAATAACAAGAGATCATTATTTTTAGATAAGTACTCTATTTCTTTCAATTTTCAGTTTTTATTTGCGATTTGTTAAAAGTGTCAATTACAAAACCTACAAACCTCAGAAAAATGTTTATGTTTGAGATTTACTTTATTGTACTTTATCAATTAATATTTGTGAAAAGTAGATATCTATGTAAAAAGTGTACTCTGTGACCGTAAGATTCTAAGTGACGTTGTATGCCAATTTCGAGACAATATGGTGGATTGTCCGTTATTTACTTAGTTGAAATGCATAGTCAAGACACATATTCTTTACATACCATGATGACTAGTCAAGCTCTGCAACCTCCTAAGCAGTGGCACTCCATTCCTGCTATGCCGTTTGAGGGTCCAATAGGCCAGCAGCCTCTTCATGAGCTGAGCGCGGGCAGCTGGGGTGCCGGGTGCCAGAGCAGCTACTTCAGCAACTCTGTCAGCTGGTAAAGTTGGCACTAACACTACCGGTGCCCATGTACGCTTTAGAGCTAGGACACGGCGAGCCTAGAAAAGTAAAAAGGTTTATATATAGGCTGTAACCGCGTTCATCGGGCCATGATTGAGATTTATTCAAATCATTTATTCTCCTGATAGTCTATAATAATAGTAATTTATTTATCTTATAGATATTAATATTAATTATTATAGATATTATTTATCAGAGCTGATGCCCAGCGCATTGCACGGTTTGGTCAAGAACTCGTCGTATACCCTACGGGTAGCCGTAAGTTTTATGGATTGCCAAAGCCGTGCAGTCCAACTACTGCCAGCCTTCGCTGCCACCGCTGAAGTACCCTGACGGATCACTGGCCCACGAGCCGCAAGAGAAAGCGAAACTATTTGCTGACCTCTTTGCGGCTAACTCCCGAATCGACGACCGTGGCGCTCACCCGCCCACTATTGCATCTTGCGACCCCGCAATGCGGGATATTCGCATCCGGCAGAGGGATGTCCGTGCGGAGCTTCGGTCACTCGATGTTCAGAAAGCCAGTGGACCCGACGGTATTCCGGAGGTGGTTCTTAAAAACTGTGCACCAGAGTTGTCTCCTGTACTGACGCGCTTGTATCGCCTGTCCTATTCCTCGGGAATTGTTCCGGAGGCCTGGAGAGAGGCGAACGTCCAACCCATCCCCAAATAAGGCGACCGCTCCGATCCAGCTAATTACCGTCCTATAGCCGTCACCTCCATACTCTGTAAGGGGCTCGAGCGGATAATCAACACCCAATCACTCCTTGTTAACTCGGCATATCGGCGGATCGGCAATATGGTTTTAGGCTGAACCGATCCACGGGTGATCTTCTAGCGTACGTCAAACACCTTTGGGGTGAGGTTATGGATAGGCATGGGGAGTCCTTGGCCATCAGCCTCGACATTGCCAAGGCCTTCGATAGGGTCTGGCATCACTCGCTTCTCTCCAAACTTCCTGCATTTGGTCTGCCATCTAAGCTATGCAACTGGGTTGCTGCCTTCCTCCACAAGCGCCGCATTAGGGTTCTATGTGACGGCGCGGCCTCTGACTTCCAGGAGGTTAGCGCTGGTGTACCTCAGGGCTCCGTCCTATCGCCCACGATGTTCCTTCTGCATATCAATGATATGTTGGCTCTTGGCAACATACATTGTTATGCAGACGACAGCACAGTACACGGGCGATATTTTGGACATCCTGCTGCAAAGCTAGCAGACGTTGAGGGAAAACGACAGGAGCTTGTTGCTGAGCTCGACCGGGTCCTGAGCCGCATCTTTCAAAGGGGTTGTGAGAATCTGGTCGAGTTCAGCGCCAAGAAAACACAGGCGTGCACGTTTTCAAACAAAAAGTCTCCATTCCTTCCCCTTCCTACTCTTCAGAACACTCAACTGCCACTACAGGATAGGCTTAGTATACTGGGTATGGACATTTGTCGGGATCTCAATCCGCGTGATTACATCGAGAGCGTCACTAAGGCGGCCTCGCGGAAGCTCCGCGTATTGAACAAGGTGGGACGGTTCTTCTCGCCCGAGCATCTGTGGCTTTTATACAAGACCCAGGTTCGCTCCTGCGTGGAGTACTGCTCTCATCTTTGGGATGGCTATGCGCAGTATTTGCTTGACGTTCTCGATCGGTTGCAGCGACGCGCAGTCCGTATTATAGACTGTCCTGAGGTCACCCAGTCTCTTGAGCCTCTGTAGTTGCGAAGAGATGTCGCCTCTATGGCATTTGTCTATCGCCTACATCACGGGCAGTGTTCTGACGAGCTCTTCCAATTGGTCCCACCTTCTCCCTTCCTCTACAGGACTACACGTGCTGGCCTGAGGAGTCACCGTTTGCGAGTCGAAGGTATGCGATCCCGAACGAAACGGTTTGGCTCTTCTTTCCTGTGCCGATCGGTGAAAGATTGGAATTCACTACCAGCGCACGTGTTTCCTTCCCACTTTGATCTTGGGTCTTTTAAGCGGGGCGTGAAAACGCATCTCACCAGGCCGCCATAGTGTGGGTCACCATTCTACATTGACTAGATATGCAATGAGGATGACAATTCTTGGACTCCATTTATTGCTTACCATCAGGCAAAGTGGAGTCATTATTACCATAATACAAATAAAAAAAAAAACTACTATCTACTAGGTCCGAGTCTGGGTGGTCTTTATGTCCGTTGTATCTACATTTGTAATATAACCGGCGACACAGCAATACTTCCTAGCGAGGGAATCGTATATTTAAAAAAAGGACAAATATGCGTCATAAAACTCTTGAGCATCGTAACGTTTCATAGAGGCCGATAGCATTGTCACCTTGAATAGCGATGCTAAGTCTCTGTGCAGAAAAGAGAACAGCCTCATTAACTCTTATCTCATTATATAGCAAAATAGGTATTGGGTTTGCTTGAATCCTACGCTAGTATAAACTGTGTCTTAATCATCATTTATGGTTAGTATTACATAAGACTAAGTCTCTTAAATTCAATACTTTGAGATCTACCAATAAACAAGAAGTATATCGCTTTAAAATAAGTTTATTTAAAGTCCAATTTTGCTTTAGCATTATTCAGATTGGTTATTCATATTAGTAAAAGCTGTCAAACTGGTGTAAAATTGCATCTGCTGATGCTTTTTTTTTATAAAGTATACTAGTAAAGTGGGTCAAGCAAAGCCGACACCAACTTAGTTGGGAAAAAGCTCACAGTATGGTGGGTCACGCATTGCTAAATGCTTGTGTTACGAGAGCCGGATGTCTTAATAAAGCTGTTTCCGGATTACGCCTTTAAGGCGCAGTATGGCACACCCTGTGGTTTTAGTCGGTCCGTTTTCGACACACTGTTCGTCTGAAAACCGCCGGTGGGATAAGGGCCCGACGGGGTTTCCACACGTTCGAAAACTAAGAAGGGGTAGGTTTACAATGGTATTGCACTAGGTGGGGTTCGAACCCGCTATTACTTGATCGCATGCGCTACCGCTGCATAATATTCCTTGGATTGTTCATGGAATTGCCTTGCTTTTTAATAAGATTTGCATATTGATATACACATACGCAACTGGCTTATTCCGACTAGATTTTAATCTTGACAAATCAACAATACCCATAATTGGTCATGAAAAGTAATTGAAAATTAAAATGAATTTGAAAATGAAAATGAATTTGAAAAAAGAAAAATACTAATAACCTAAACATATTAATTACCTGTTTTATTTTATCACGTCCTTTCTGCCTGATTGCTGTTAGATCAGTAGATTTGGAGTCACCCTCGGATTCTTGTGCTTTTCTTTCCTTAAATTACAAAACACATTAAATTTAAGATTATAACAATGTCCCCTATCGAAATACTTTTTACTGGCTCGATGTATATGAAATTCATAAAATATATTACTTATTGAAATACAACTGGCTTCTTGATCTATTGGTTACTGCTAAGCCTAAGGTCGTGCATTCGATTCCCACCAAGGACAAATAATTATCTGATGAGGATAATCAAATTGTTTAATGTCTGGGTGTTTTTTTTTATTTTATACCTTACATGTATACATACATACACGCACGCTATATCCCCGGAAGGGTAGGCAAATGCGTATTAAACGCAAACCATTATTTTTACGCATTTTACCATTATTTACCGTTTTGTGTCATCCAGGCACTGACCGGAAATATACTGTCTGATACGTCCAATCCCTTAGTCGCCTTTGACAGCACCCGCGGGAAATTTTGGGTAGCCCCCTGTTACTCTACCGAGAACCACACGGCACGTTAACATATATATTATATACTTATACACATGGAAATGTGTATAAGTATGTACATCAACAGTATATTTACCACAGTGTAATAAAAGCTCTGTTTATTACACTATGGTAGCTAGTGTTGTTTAATTTGAGACCAGATGGCAGTGTGTAAAGTTTACCTGTAATATATGCGCGGGCGTATGAGCATCGCAGTAAGCCATTTTAGCGACCTGCACTGGTTGGCTAGGATCTCGGCCCGCGCCCGCTGCTTCCATCTTCATATATAAACTGAAAAAAAAAGGTAATGTAAAAAATAAAATACATAAATCCATACTAAACTTGCAATAAGGATGGTGACCACCACTCTTGGACCCCACTTATTGCTTTCCATCAGGCAGAGTGGAGTCACTGTGGTATATATAATATATACATGAAAAAAAAAACTAATATAATATAATTGTAACAGGCCCATGTCTGTATATTATAAATATTGAAGAAACCTACTGTAGGGTTCTTTAAAAGAACAACACAACAGAAGAGAACAAGAACAGCTTCTTTAGAAGCCAACACAACAGTTTTTAGAATTTTTGTCTATCTGTCGGTCTGTATGTTACCACGAAGTTTAGTCACTACTTTGACATAGTGATTGTGGCCTATAAGTTACAATTGGTTACTATATTTATATATAGTCATAATGCTCTGCGAAATAGTGACAGTTTAGTGGAGACGTAGATATACAGCAGAAAACATACACCTGTGACTGATGTATGTGGAGGTCGCAACTGTGTGAAGACAGACAGAAGATATGACTAGGATAGGATGAGCCTCTTGGAACCTACATCAAATATTACTAATAAATAAAAGTTAAATTTTTAATAAATTACTATGAAATTATAAATCAACAAAAAGTTGATATTCCTACATCAATTAAGATACAAAAATTAGTCTTCAATTTTACACAAAATGTCTATGGAATGAATCAATATGTAGCTCCGCTAGAGTAGTATTTTCACTCACCCAGCTTGCTGTGCACAAGTGACATGGAATGCGGAATAACAGCTGCTCTTATGACACTGTATACACGCACCCACACTCCGTTGTTTACACACCATGCATTGTAGTTTCCAGCGAGCCGCAGGAATCATTTCTATTGAATCTAAATAAACAAATTATTATTGTATAAGTAGCTTCCACTCAAGAGAATACTTAACAACATAGAATCACGATTTTGAGCAAAATTTTCTTAGTTAATATAATAATACGCGAATCTTGTTTTGACATCAATTTGTATTTGAAATAAAATATGAATTATCGCAGCTTTATATTGCCAAATACGCAACCTTTGTTAAACAACAAACAATTGTTGTTGTGGTTTTCTGTACAACACTGACACAGCGTTCTGGCAATTCAGTATTGAATGACATATTTTGCATATATTTTCTGCAAAGTTTTTAAACTACAATAAAATTGTAGGCGGAAAATTAGAAACTTGTGCATTTAATTTATTTTTTACAAAGTTTTGCAAGACTTTACCAATGGGCTCCAAAAACACGGTGTTGGCAAAACGCACTTCCGGTATCCACAGAGCGCATACGACATGCGCCCATGTGCCTTGGTCGGTTTGTTTGAAGGCACCTGATAACAAAATAATTTAAACCATGCAATTAAAAAATAGCCGTTCATGAACGTATCACAGACATAAACAGATCATGGTATATTAAAATTATTGAGACATTGCCAATGCATAATGCTTACCTCCAGTATTAGGGCAAAGTGCACAATTTACTAGTCTAGATGGAGACTGCAAACATCGCCTGCACAGCCACTGACCTTCAGGAATGTAAGGTACCTATAAAAGATAATATTCATGTTGTAAAGTCACTTGAAAACCAAATGAAAATGAGCATAAGAAAATAGAGTATCTCTCATAATAATCTGATCAGATATATAAATAAGTAACAACTTTTGCTACTACACAATAGAGTATAATGTAGCTTATCAAGCAAATAAAATACTAGAATTTTTCACACAAATACACAATTATTGTATGCTTCTTATGCTCTCAAAGTCTTACTCATGAGCTTGAGATTAAGGAAGAAGAAAAGATCATAAAATTATTTAGCAGTACAAAACCCACGGTACCTGGCCCCTGGCTTATCCAGCACAACTTGTGTTTCATTCATATTGATTGTCTTGTTTAAGTCATTATCTTCTGAGATTTAAATAGAATATATATTTTATCTTACTATTTTATTAAGGACATTTAATTTGTCAGAATCAATATTTGATTCTCCAGAATATAAAGTTACAGTAAAAAAAAACCGTAAATCCAACACAGTTCTGCAAAATGTTTGTTGGATTTCATAGGTCTGCTCTATATAAAACTAATCTATTGTTTCTTACTCCATAGCAGTCTTGGTGCACAGCAAGATTACACATGTCACAGAACAGAATCACATTTGTATTTTGACACTCGCCATCCATGCAGATGCAGCATACAGCATCTTCATCTACAGTAGCTGCTGTTTGCTGACCATTCTGAGTTGCCTGGAAATAAAAGATAAATTGAGTGAACCAGTAGATTCGCACACAATACTATATTTTATAAATCAATGTACAATCACTCAGAAGAATTAAATCATTTACTTTAGCAACTACACATTCCCTGCGGTTTTGCATGCATTTATGCTCATTACTCTGCCACTCAGTATTATTATTCCTCAATAAGTACTCTGCCTAACACAAAAAGAAAAATACAGGATTAATAGTTCCAGTGATTACTATTTTTAAATAAACAAACAAAAATATCTTAAACTTTATTAATATAAATAGATTAAATGAAGTTCTATGAAAAAAAAAATCCAAAAATTCAATACAAATCTCATTTCAATTATTGTGAAGTAACAAAAAAAATTAACTAAAAATCATTCAGCAATACTACTTTTATAAAGAAGACTTGCTTGCTTGACTAAGAACAGAAGCCTTTTGATTCTGATAGGGACATAGAACTTCTTAAAGTTATTTTTACAGTGAAATTTTTATAGAAGCCATATGATGAAATGTAGGTGTACACATACACCTCAGACTACCCCTTCAGGAATACAGATGTGAGTGAATGTATATAAGTGGTAATTTAAAATATCATTTTTACTTACTTGAAAATATGACTCTTTCTCGAGCCTATCCATCAACAACTCCAGTGTATCAACAGTAACAGGTGGTAAACCACTCTTTGCTCTTGTCTTATTGATGATAGCTAACCATGCAGTATCTTCTTCATCAACATCATATTCTACTTCTCCATCCAACTCTTCAGCGGACTTCTCTATGAAACGGATGTAGGCATTTGGCCGAGGTGGTGCATCTAACACATTGTAGTCGGGAATTACCTGTAAGCATATTGCTTTTGCTATTCTTTTGTTTTTCTTGCAATAGAGCACACCATGATCTGGATAATGCTTTAATTTATTATGTTCTTTAGTTGGTACCTCACAGTTGAGTTTTTACTAAATACAAGCAGCTATCAATAGCATGCATTCCATTGGGGCTGTGGCAATTTTTAACTACTAAGAATTATAACCATGCTACTAACAATATTTTTATAAATAATAATTGATTATACTATGGTAGTTAAAGAGACTTGTTATATGGTAGGGTTGGTTATTATAACGGAATACAGTGTGTACAAGCATGCCCTTTTCTTTTTTTTTTTAACGTGTGGAAACCCCCTCGGGCGACGGCCCGACCCACCGAGGGATGGGATGACGATCCCACCGAGGTTTTCGGTGGAACGGTGTGTCGGAATCGGACCGACTAAAACCACACGGTGTGCCATCCTCCGCCTAAAATAGGAGGAATACGGGAACATCTTTGGTAAGACATCCGGATCCCTCCTAGTGCCTGTTGTCTGCAATAGCGCGGGCACCACCTTCTGGCTTTCAATTAGGCAATGTCCAGACACACCAGGACGTCGCCTCCTCGCGGCTGGCCATATGGCGGATGGAGGGGAAAACCCGTTCCGACCACCAGCGGCCACACTCAGGGCGGCATGAGGCGCTGGTAAGCGCGCCTACGCCGCCCGGTTCGCCGGCGGCGAGTTGGGTCCGAGTGGAGATCGTCCTCCCGGGCCCGCTCCGCCGCCTCCTTCTGCGAGATAACCTCCTCACAGAAGGTTGTGACCGCGGTGAAATTCCTATCGCGTGGCAGCAATCCACAAGCATGCTCTGGTCAAGGGTAAGTTTCTGTGTGTTATTTTCCATGTAAACTAGACCCGCCACACTCTCCAGGCCTGACCCAACTACAGATCCAACCTATTTGGAGGCAGTTAGAGCAGGCATTATGTTATATTGGGTCTACCTTATGTAATATGGCATAGTCTTGACAGCAAACTGATATAGAGCAGTCACGTAAACAACAAGATAGAAAAGGTGAGTATCCTTTTTTGGCAGTACAAGAAAATGATCAGCAAAAGCATTCTAACATGGCTGTACATCACGGTAATCCACCCAGTTATCACCAACAGTTCTGTCATATGATGGCCTCAAGTTATGCTAACCAGCTATGGGAACCAATTACAAAACTTTCAGAGGCTAGCATGCATGGCTATTACTGGATGAAGTATCCAAGGACATTCCAGTTGTGATGGCTATAAACAACCAGATGCCATAACAGTGTGTATTTGACAAAAATATAAAACCCAATTATATAAGGAGAAATGGTTTGGATCCACGTGAGCTCATAATTTTCACAGGCAGCTTCAAAACAAGGTATAGCACTGGCTCTGGGGTCTTCTCAGAGGACCTAAATATAAAAACGACAGCTGATCTAGGTACCCATAACATAGTATTCCATTGGTTGTGTCTGGGTATCTCTGGCAGCATCCATTCTCTAAACAAGGTATGCATTTCCAACAAAGTAACCTTGTAATGTATCAAGAGTCTGATGACAGTGACTCTAGGGGTAATGATACCGCAGATGAATATGCTAGGAGGGATTGGAGCCATACCACCATAGTGCCCCTGCCCTTTAGACAAGTTCAGACATTTTTATGTAAACATTACTAGAGTTGGACACAATACTTTATGGCCATAAAGACCGCTGCGTATGGTGACTAGTGTCATCACTGAATATGGCTCTGTTAACAAATGCCTCTGCTGTAGGTGCTACAGACAACCTGAATGCATGGAAATAGAGAAAATTGCAGCCCATGTACTGCCAGACTGTCAGGCATTGCAGAATACCAATATATTGTACCTAAATACATTGGTTTACCAGGGTCACATATGTAAAAAATTAAGGCAAAAGGTTTCATTTACCTGAGTAAAACCTTTAACTTTAATAAATATGAATACAGTACAAGTTTCAACAGCCATAAGCTTTTACAGCTTAAAGTATTTGACATAAATCTAGTATTAAAGTAATCTTCTGGCCTTTTATTTTTCTATTAATAATATATTTGTGTTTGTGACAGTGTTCATCTTTCATCTCACCTGATATAATGTGAAGATGAAGACAGATACAGGACTATTCACTTCATTCTCTATTCACACATTCATATTTTTCTGGTCAAATAGATGCAGTCAGTTCATTCCAGACTTTGGCAATTCAAACTAAAATGGAGACTAAATGTAGCTGATTGAAGTAATAGATTTGGGTTTCCTTAATCTCTATGTCAAGTAATACTATAATCTCTAATAACTATATAAAATATATACATGTTACACTCTACCTGGAAGCTTGCTTCAGGCAACTTGACATGAGGTTCTGGTGGAGGTTCTACAACAGGCAATGGTTTCTCTAACTCAGAATTTTTCTTCTCCCATTCCTCCAAAGACATGATAGCTAAGGGCTGATCAATTGGAATTCTACTGATCTTACCATCTATCTCAAATTGGACTACTTTTTGAGCCTCAGCAAAAGTTAAAGCTTCCTTAGGAGGGCTCTGAAGAGCTATGTCTCCAGTTGGTACAGCGGCCCTGCCTCTTCCCTTCTTACGGTGGTTGGCGACAGCAGGAGTCGCCGGCGTAGGGTTGTCGTGGTCATAATGAACTAGATGATACTGTAGTCCACATAAGCTCTTGTAAACCTTGTCACATTTATCTAAAGGGCATTGATACGGCGGAGGCCGGTTTTGCCGCAGTTTTTTGCAAAATTCAAAGACGTCAAAGTCCAAGCCCATTTTTATAGATTTAACGACTGATCTAAGAAAATTGCATCATTGCCTAACTGTAATAATCAGTAAACAAAGTGGACACTTCTTTAAGGTAGTATAAGATTAAAATAAATGTAGCAAATCCTGTAATGCGAAAGTGAAAGGCTCGCTCTCAATCTCAATTTTTTTTTACATTTGTTTGGAGCAGTGTTGCAAAGCGAAACTTTAGACTTTCTCCGCATATGCCTTTTGAAAAGGTATTATAATAATTTGAAACAATACTTAAAACACCCTTAAACAGAAACATTTGAAAATTCATGGTAATGTAATAAAAGCAAGACTTTTAATCTAACATAATAGGATATTTTTTTGAAAATAAATAATTAATAGATAATACTCTGCCAACAAAATCTTAAAGAGGCAATGACATGGCAATACTGGTTTGACATTTACTCAATAGCAGTCGTCAAATCCTATCGTCTTATACAATCGACTAAAAGTTATTGTTTTTTTTTGAACTGATAGATCGTCGACCAACATGGTGGTCTCTAGAAATACTTGACATAGGCAGAATCTCTGCGTTGAATATACACACGAGAGAGTTCATAAATTATATTTTTTTTGCTTCAAACTAAACAAGGAAACTATAAAATTTTCAATACGATTGCAATAGATTTCATAGAATTTTCAAGAATATTCTATGTTACTTTATGTTCCCATGTATGTCAGTTTGACAACATTCGTTTGTTGTTGTTAATCGCATTTTATTAAAGTTACGTCGTAGTGACGTTTAAATAATTTTAAGCAAATATTGTAGTGATTTAACCCGAACAATAATGGATATATATGGATATCCACCTTATCCGTACAATCAGTCGGATGAATTGGCGAATCAATCCTTTGGTCAGCAGACTGTAGGTTCGGTGGTTCCTCACCCTAATCGTGGCATACCGGAACCTCACGTAATGCCTGTGCCTACTGGAGCGCCTTGGAATGTTCAGGGTGTTTCGTGGGGCATGCCATCACCACCAGAGCTTGTTCATTTTACTGCAGCGGGTAGGCAGTGTTTAAACACACAGGATCAAAGACTTAGTCCATTTATTCATTGCAAAAGAAAAAGTTTAGATGTGGAACCGGTAATGTAAGTATCATCGTATAAAAAATGTTAGTTGTTATTCAAAATAGGTTTGCTTCAATTTCTATTTTACAAAGTGATATGAAACAACTAGAAATGTACTTTGGTAGTCCCAAGTTACTAATATGACTTGATACATCCATTTGCCAATATTTTTTTTCACCTTTTTAATGAAATCTTATAGAGATTTTTTTTCCAGAAAGCTAAAATTTTAAGCAATATCCATCCAGATGTATAATTTAATAGACAAAGACAAGAGAGATCACATCTTTTGAATGGATGGTTAGATTTTGATTTAGTTTTTATTCTATGCAAAGTGACTTGTTCTTGGATATTCAAAGACATTTTTCAGTTGTTTGAACATCATCTGCAATTTTCTAATGATGATGATGATGAATTTTGAATGTAAGATTATTTTTCTATATGTAATGTGTGATCTTTGTGTATAATAAAATATAAAGATTAATGATTCTTTATTTTTTATTATACACATAATTCAGATATACACTACTTTGTTAGACTTAAGGTAATGTATACAATGCCATTATCTATCTATCTAAAACTCTTCCTACATAATACCATGCATGAGGCAGACTTAATGTGATATGGCATTATATACCAGTCACACCTTGGGAATGTTCAGTGAGGGACATCGCAGGTGTATAAAAATGAAATATTGAAAAAAGAACAAAAAAACATTATTATCATGTTGGTTCATAAGATCTAAAGACTGACTTCCAGACTTTTCTTCATTCTCCATTGTCTTGTACTTCAGACCAGCAAAGCAGCGGATTACAGAAGAAAAAATGGCTGCTCACTTAAGTGGTCTGCACATATCATCAGAGTACACCTCTCATTCTATAGCAACTGATGACACAATGGATATAAATATGGAACCATTTACACTGTCTACACCATCTACATCATCTGCCTCAACTGTAGAGAAGCTAAAGGGACACACAATAGTGCTCTCCGAGGAGCTGAAGAAGCTACAGGATGAGCCTCTATTACCTGCTGCTCTTATTGAAAGGTATTTTAATTATTCTTAACTTGCTCCTCTATCTCTAGGAGTGTATCTAGTAGTTGATATTTTACCAGGTGCCCACCCTGGCTTTTGCAGGGGTGGAACAACTGATAGTAAAATTGTCACTGTTCTGTTAAAATATCTAACTAATGTCTTCCTCACTCTTCTTATATTTTAACTACAATTTTTTTAAATATTATTTTATGTAAACCAGGTCCTGACAATAGCAAAAAAACAAAAAAAAATAATTTTGTGCAGTACAGTTAACCATGAAACAAATATGACAAATAATCAATCAAACAAATGTTTTTTTTTATATGAAATGGGGGGACAGAGAAACAGACTGGTCATCTGATGATAAGTGACAACCGCCGTCCATAGACAACTGCAACCCAAGAGTCGCAAGTATGCTGTCTGCCTTTGAAAAGAGGAGAGGGGGGATGAGAGATGGGAAGGAGAGGAGGGGGGGGGGGTGAAGGGATTGGAAAGAGAAGAGGGGGAGTTGGGTCTCTGGAAACCTCACTAACTTTGGGGAAATGCAATTTTTTTTTATATGATAGGGCCAATTGCTTAGCAAAAGGCCCATTCATGCCTAAGTATGGTTCTACCATGATAAGCATAAGCTTATATAGTTGTTCAGAATGTAGGTAAATATAAATTAGATGTTACAATTTTAAGGGCCTGGAACATACTGCATTAAAACATACAAATTATAGTTTGCGATCTAAGAGAATTTTGTTTTTAATAAATATAATAATATGTATTTTCATGACTATATAGATCAGCCTTTCCCAAAGTGGGCGATAAGGTAAAAAAAAAATGGGGGCGTTGGGTAGAGGCTTAGGGGGCGATTTGTAATTTCATCTAGGAGGACTCTTAGACACCGACTGAGCTCTCGACTCTCGACTAGAGCTTGTGAACATCAACTAATATTAATTAAGAGATTCCTCAAACTAACTGTATTTGATATTTCTCTCCGTGTATTTCATATATTTGTCCTGTTTTATTGAATAAATAAAATAAAAATCATGTCTATCGGTCGCTCCGTTTTGAAACGAAAGTAGACATAAACAAACTAATACACTAACACACTTTCGCATTTTAATAGTTATTACTATTCCTAGATAGGTCATTTTTGTAGATAATAGACTGCGGGCAATCATGTTTTAGCAAATTTTAGACCGCGGGCAATCATTTCTGTATCAATCGGCTGGTTCATAGAATACTTGTTCTTACTTGTTGAGTACGATTGTACGGGCGTCGAATGTGATAAACGAGTTTATGCATGTTTATCTTATTCCTGTCAGTGCGTGCTACTTATGCAATCCTATATAAACAACGAAATATTTATTTTATGTTGCATTTGCGGTTTCGCGCGTAATAGATAAGCAGTACTTAAGTTCAACACTTACTTACGTATTTCTCTAAAGAAAACAATGTCGGAAGTAAAAAAGAAGAGAGGGCAATACTGTGCGGAATATATTAAATTCTGATTCCTTGAAAATCCAACAAACCCATCGTCGCCTTTGTGCCTTCTATGTCTAAAAAAACATTTTCAAATGAAGCAATAAAGCCTTCAAGACTGCAAGATCATTTGAATAAAATGCATCCAGATAAGAAAGACAAGAATGTAGCATATTTTCAAGACTTAGAGAAGAAGCATAATACTCAGCCAAGTGTAGCAAAACTCATTTCGGCGGCTGCTAAGCAAGATGACGACGGACTTCGAGCTTCGTACAATATCTCTTTGTTAATTGCTCAAAAAGGCAAACTACACAACATCGGAGAAGAGTTAATTTTGCCAGCAATAAATGATATAGCGAATAAATCCTTTGAGAAATAATTCTGTGCAAAGACGAATTCATGAAATGGCTGAAAACATTGAAGAATCATTGTGCAATTATCTGAGGACAAGTCAATTCTCAATTCATCTCGATGAGTCCACTTTACCAACGAATGAAGCATTTTTGCTGTCTGTTAGGTTTATTAAAGATGAGAAAATATGTAAAGAACTAAGAAAGTTTTGTGATGAGAGATTCCCTTGAAAAATATTATATCAGTTGCTACGGGTGGCGCTCCGGCTATGACGGGGTGTAACAATTTGAAGTAATAGTGATTTTTAAGTAGGTGAAAAAATGGGGGCGCTAAAAAATAATTTTTAACACACTTGCTCATAAAGTGGCTCTAATTTCACCGCAATTAGGCACATAATGATACCTATAATCAATATAAGCAACCAATATAATAATAATAGGTACATTAATTTATTTGTACTAACATAAATTAATGTACCTATTGCTTGCTTATTTCATGCAACTTCGTATTTGAATAGATAATTTCAACTTGTTTAATAAATAAAACTCACTCAAATATAACTTGAAATTCCCCATTTTGTACGTGGCTAAAACGCTATCCGCGAAAAGACAAAAAACATTAACCTCATTATTTTAGTCTATGGCTGATCGCCATTGTAAGATGCGCGCGCATAGGAAAACTGATTATTTTTTCCCGCCATTGCGAAACTTTTTATCTACTAAATAAAATACTTTTTTAGTGTTATTTTCTTCACAAGTGTGTTGAAAAACGTCTTATGATACATGTGTGTATTGATGATTACCGTCCTCGGCTATTTTAAGACCCTCACCTAACGGCTCGGATCTCAATGGCGCCTCAGCGATTATCACTAACATAACATACTTGTACCATAATGTGCTATTATTCTCAAAGTGGGCAATAGACAAAATAAGTTTGGGAACCCCTGATTTAGATACTAGCTGCGCTCTTTCGTTCCTACACTCGGCTAGTATGTATTTATAAGTAAAAAAATCTAAGTCATCAGGACAGAAGCAGCAAAACATTTCACATATTGGTGATGTCGATAATGAAAGTAGAGTAGAACGTTTTCATAGATTGTATTGTACTAGAAAAAGATGTCACACGGCGCTCCATGCCAATAAATTTTAACCGCTCTAGCCGCGTTGCCCCTTTCTGCCCCAATTTTAGTGCATTTGTGTGCAAGTCTACAGCCACTCACCTGTACGTCATCATGTTCAGTGATGACAAGAGAGGCATGTTTCTATAGGATACACCTTAAAGTACATCATACATACATAGACAGAAGCTTCTGAAAGGCGTCGCCCACTTTTTGCTTACTAACATTTAGACCCACTTATTATACTGCCTTATAGATAACAGTCCGATCCCTTAGTCGCCTTTTACTACACCCATGGGAGGAGATGGGATAGCTCTAATCTACTCCACAGAGAACCACACAGCAATAGATGCTATCAGCTTAACAATTTTTGAAGTCTTTATTTTATCATTCTCTTAATTGGTTAAAGAGTTCTTATGGTTATTACTGTTTGTTTTCTAGATTGGAAAAGCCACGAATGTCCCTAGTAGTATGGAAACCCCGAGAAAACGTCTTAGGAACACTCAAAGAAGATGAGAAGAAAAACAAAGACGAGCAGGAGCCTCGAAGGAGGAATGGGGTTCTTGTTTCTAGCCATCAATTAATTGATGATGTTGATATGTGATACTAAGAAGAGAAACATCATATGAGACTATGACACTATGTACCTATCTTTTAAAAATTGAATGTAAGTCAATATTTGATAATGTAAGTAAATAGGTATGGATATTGTATATTGTTTGGTTCATATAAATGATTTTGGGAAAAAAAGATGTGACAGAAATATAATCGAATTTTTGCAAATAAATCCAAAAAAAAATTAAATAATATGATCAACCCTAAATATACTACATATTTTACTGTGTTTTTTTAAAGTTAAATATGCAGTTCAAACAAGAATTTCTAAACATACTGACTCAAGTCTGACTTGATGAATTAATTAATGATATAACCATTTCTTCCAAAACCGTTTAGAATGAACAAGCATATATACATTTAATCTTAGGGTGCTTACTTATGAGTTATGACCTAAGCAAATTGTTTTTTTCTTTAGTTATGTTCCTATTGCATTTTAATTTAATTAATTGAATTAAGAATGCTTAGAATCCTTATGCTATATATGTGATTAAAAAGATTAGTAAAAAGAACTTTGAATGAGGATGCATTTAAGCCTATTGATAGTACAATCATGGGCCATTTCTTATTGTTATTATGATTTGAATCTAATAACTTTATAATCCTAACAATTAAAGCCCCACAAAACACTGGAGAAGTCTGAATACTTCCTGTAAATTTAAGACTTTGTCTCTTTCATAAAAATAGTAATCCATATACTTATTGGAAGATAGATTATGCTTTTATTGTATACTGACTTTTCTGAAAGTAAGCAATATAAATAATCAAATTAACGTTATTAATTATAGCATAGTCTTAAATGCAGCTTACAGTAGTCATTTGTGGATTGTATGTTCTTTGATTTATTATAGATGTTTAAGAATACCTTCTAGACTGTTTGTAATGATTATACAAATCTCTAAAGAGAAAGATGGATGGCAAAATTTTATAAGGAATCATCATAGTGTAATGAAGCTTTGAACTGAACAAGAGACAATAGTGTAAGTAATATTTTTTTATGTAGACTAAACACTTAGGACATAAAACTTTACTAAAAAGACGAATTGTTTTTGTTCCGTTTACACTTTCATGTGCTGTTTTGAAACACCTTAAAGCCAATATTGGCAAATTTTATATATTTTTGTTTATAACTATTTCGTATCCACTATTGGCTCTTGTTGGTCTAAAGTAATAATATCAAAGAATTAGAATTAATTTTGGAATCTTTGTAAGACGTAATGTTAGGTGTGCGCGTGCGAATGACCGATTTTTTACTGTATCATTTACCAATAAAAGTAAGTAATACTGTTGTATTTGCTGTATTTTTTTTAACATTGATAGCTTTCCTATCATCAACTTAGTTGTTTGTCAAAGACAATGAATACCTATTACAAGCGTATCATCAAAAAAATCGAACCACGGAGGTTGGTTTTTTATGCGTTTTATGTATTTTTTTACATTAAACAAAAACAATAATAATGCGACTTAATTGCGGATGATAAAAGGTATTGTTCAACGAATATTAATGTTTTAAATTAAAATTAAGTTTATATAGTATCTCGTATTTCCTCCCCGGGCTCTAAATACTGCTTGCATGCTCATGGAACAGATGAGAGTTATAATCTTGTGCTGTGAGATGTAATCCCACTCTTCTGTTATAGCTGTTTTAGGCTGGCCACGCTCCGGAGCCAGGATCTCTCAGTCTGACTCGTCTGTTCAACTAATTCCATGGGTGTTCTAGGGGATTCATATCCGGGCTTCTCGGCTTTACAATGTCTGCGGTATGAGCCCTGGCATTATCCGGCAAAATAATTAACTCTTCGCCTATAAAATGTGCGTAGGGTTAGTACCCCCTACGCACACATGCGGCTCCAGACACTCTTCGATGTAACGTAACCCATTTAATGACGGTAAGCGAGGTCCAGATACAAAAGCAAGTCCGGTTTTTTCCATCCACCGTACTGACTCTTTGTTTGCTTGCTCCCCCTCTTTTCGACACACCTTCTTTCTTCCTCAGTTACCATACAGCATAATCTTACTCGCATCAGAAAAGAGAACTTGGCTCCATTGAAGGTATGACCAATTTAAGTGCAAAGTTGAGGCTACTACTTAGGCTTACTACTCTACCGTTAATTTTGGGCCATTAACTAGTTTATGAGGTTTTAGGACACGCTCCAAAAATATTCTTCTAATAGCATAATCGCTTACAGTCAACCCTTGAACCTCACGGAGCTACTGCTGCAGTTGAGTTAAAATGACGATTTCTTAGAGAAGTGACGTAATATTCCGATCATCTTGCTCAGACGTGACTATATATCTACCAGATCCTTAACAAGTTTAAACATAAAGTTCTATTAACTTATTTTGTATGGTAAGGTATAAAACAATCACTGCAGTGTTTTTCACATTTAACACAAAAAGTAAGAGGTTTTTTTTTACAACCTTGTCCCTGGCAACGCCTCTGTTTGTCCCTCTTCGTCATATAGGTGACCAATATTGTTAAACCTGACAGGTTGTAAGAGGCGTTCTGATGTACCTGGTGTAGATTTGCTTGCCTTGCCTTCCGATTTTTTCATCCAAGAATAATATTTTGAAAGATTACCACAAGTTTTTAAATTATGTTTTGTTTATGTTTACATTTTTTATTTATTTGGTAAAGATCTAAGAATCAGTTTTATGTAAATTGGAGTTGGCAAGTATTTTACATTATGGTATATAAAATCAGAATATGATGCTTCTTTTTGAGGCAACAAAAAATATATTTTGAAAAAATTACATTAAAATTACGGATACACTTTTTGCAGAAGAAAAGAAATATTTTATCAGAAAAACAGTGCAAGATTACGATATTTGTCAGAAACAATAAAAATAAACGACCTAACATGCGAAAAATTTTTTTTTTATGTGATAGGGGGCAAACGAGCAGACGGGTCACCTGATGGTAAGTGACTACTTCCGTCCATGGACACCCGCAACTCAAGAGTCACAAGTGCGTTGCCGGCCTTTTAGGTAAGAGAACGCTCTTTTCTTGAAGGTTAATTAAATTAATGATAAAGTAACTTTTAATTTATATTACTTATCTAGATGGTTATGGCTAAAATGCATTGTGTTACACATCACTCTTAAATTTATACTTACTCATTTACTAGTTCTCTCAATAATATTTTTTTTGAAAAAACTTATCAAAAGTATATCACTCAATTTGATGAGTAGGGTTCTTTGTCTGAGTGTAATTTATATATAATAGGTATATTTAGAAATATAAGTATGTTTATCATCAGTCTGGTTACTATAAGTACAATCTCTGTTTAGTTTGGGGCTAATCTACTCCATTCCCTAGAATACCTAGATGGCAGGCCACGGGCACATTTTTACTGCTTTCATTTTTACCGCTTTCACTTTTACCACCGTCATCGGTCGAAATCAGATTTTTAGTTATGTAACGCTTCTATTATTTCTATGGTATAGAAATTCTACTGTTTTATTTCTACCACACCTTGCAAAAGCCCGACGAGGAAGTTAGTATTCGTCAGTCAGATGAATTGAAGTATGTTTAAATAAATAAGATATAAATAATAAATAAGAATACATACAATTTATTATTGTAAAATGTTTATTCTTTAGGTTATAACAGATTCTCTTTTGTTACAATACTGATAGAAATTAAAATTCAGTCACACAATTATTGGTCCACAGTGTTTTCATATAATATCGTTTTTACAGTCTTAGTCAAGTTGTAAAACACAATAATATTTTATTATCTTCTGTTGATGAGTTCTTTGAGGGATATAATAATTATTTGTTTAAACTGCTTTTTGCAACTTTTTTTAAACTTAATAGCTTGTCTGTGATATGAGTGGAGCACTATGCGGCCCTGTTTATGTAGTCTGTGTAAATAATCGAAGTTGCCAGTGTGCAAATCTCCTAGTACATTAGTTAAGTAAACATCTGAATATCAGTTACGCACAAAACGGCATTATTAATAATATTTTATTAAACAAAAGTACATGCAATTTTACCCCTACGACTTTTAACATAAGGTAAAATTTTACAAAACTCATTGTACTTTTGAAACTACTCTTCTAACAAGTCACTCATAATAAGGATCTCTACCTAAAAACCACTAAAATAAAACATTCTTTAAATTACTCGACATTTATGTATATATACAAATTCAATAAGTCTGTATTTTTTTTAATAACAATGTTTTGAGACTATATCACTGTTTACGCACAAAGTACAAGCAGCTTGGCAATTTATTTGAAATATAAACAAAGTGATTATAGAACACCATTAGGTAAGATCAATAAACTTTTAATAACAAGATAATAAAAAAAAACAAATTCTCTCTATCCAAAGACTACAACTTTTTATTTTTTTATACGACTATATGTTTATTCGTCCCGCACTATAGTTACCTGTGCCTTGCCTACCATTGTCACGTTGTTCACTCTACAAACGGGTCATTAGATACAACACTAGGTATGCTAGTTACGCTATCCCTCGTAGCGCTGGTTTATCGCAGGTAGTCTTCTAACGGCCGAACTTACAATTATATTTATGTGAATGTTACAGCATGATGAAGTCTTTAGATGTCCAATTATCTAATTTATAAATATGAAGTTTATGCCAAAACAAGTAGATAGGCATTGCGAAATAAGTGTTGCCTATACTGAACCAAAATATTTATCATTCGAATACACTCACTTATAATTACAATATCGACTCTCAGTATCTTAAATTATTCTAAATTTTAATGTTCGTTAAAAATCATTGCGTTAAAATTTCGTTCATATTCACTACAATAAATAAGATTACCTAATTAAAAAAATCCATTGCCTGTCCATAATTCATTAATTACATGTATTTTTTTTTTTACAAGATTTATTTAATAAAAGATTCAAAACAATTTTTTACAAGGAAATCTTTAGAGGACTTTTCAACAAATTAATTTTAAATAAAGATTGTGTCGTCAATTTATTTTCTTTTTCAATTTATTTTTATTGAGAAGGTATTTGCGACCTAAACCTCAAATAGAAAATAGAACACATGTGATTTCCTTGTTTTTTTCGATCTTTTGAGCACATATTATAAAATAATAGTATAATAGAAGCTCACAACTATTAGGATCTGAGGTTTTACAATATCAATTTTCCCGTAATCCTACTTTAATTCATAATGCTATCGCCCTAGGTCTATACGAAGCTTTTGGAGATCTTCAAGGTTCACTAGAATGCGTGTGGATTACACGCATTCCTTGAACCTTGTCCTTGTGCTACCCGCAACAAGAAAGTCAATGTGTAAACGTAGTCATACTCACTGATGATTTTCTAAAGTCACTTTCAAGGTTATCAACACTGCATTCATTTTGAACGTAATCTCATGGCCAGCTCTAAAATGACCCTACCATACAGTTAATCACTTCAGACTTTGACCCTATTATCATTTTAGTTTAGAATTCCACATTTTAAAAAATATTTCTAATTTAAAACATGTTAACCTTAACAGTAGCAGTATCTAAGTCCCGCTTCATACTTTCCAATTGTTCTATGTCTTGATGTGAGGTCTCGCACTTCTGCACCACCAAAGAATGATAGAAGTGAATTGCAAACGCCACGAAGACTATTAATACTGAAACGGAAATAAAAACACATTATATACTATTTTAAGCTTAAAGCTAACTTCATTATTCATTACTTACTATTTTGGTGGACTAAACTTATTCTGAGTTCAGTTTAAGTTACGGAAATGTATTTTTGTCTGGCCAATAAGCAACAGTGGCTTAAACATTCGATAAGTCTAATTTGTCTCTGATTTGCCAAAAACCAAATTTGCCATTAAAAAAGATCAAGATCTTCCTACCCTATTACTCACCGATGGAGACGCAACTCTTCTTATTATTCTTCTTATATGAAGTTATATACCTACCTAACTTTTAGGTACTTTCTTTCCAATCCAGGTGAATGCATTTCATAGAAAAATGAAGTCCGTGGCATAGGTAATAATAATATATTAAATTAAAAAAAAAAGACTTGTGAGCAGAGACAAAGCTGAAGCAAGCAATATTTGTAGCATTTAAATTGAGCCGCAATTTAAATCACGATGACTACGGCTAACTCTAATTAGTTACATAAAAAGTTTGCCATACTCAAATTCGGAAAATTTATTTACGTACAGTTACAGAAATCGTTGCGATATTAATTGTATATCACTTTTATTCAAATTACCTACTTAAAAACATATACCCAGCTTGATGGTTAAATGTGATACCAAGTTTTTGTGATGGATATTTCATGACCTTTTTATAACAAGACATTCATTATACAATTGATGAGCCATATGTATGTATGTACTTAGGTAAGACTGATATGTAACTAATTTCTAATTATTTGCGTTAATATTCCGATAGTATGAAAATGATATTTTTTGTTAAGAATAACATTATTTACTCCCCAAGTCCTAGTTATCGTTGACAGCTTCTACTCGACTTACATGTGTACAGACCCGCTTACAGTTGTTTTGCATTGGGTCACAGCAGTATCAGTCCCGTATTACCTATCCTATTGCCTCATTTTCACGAGGGCATAGAATCGATAATCCAGGAGTAAGGTACATATCTAGTGATAGCAGTTTATAGCTTTATAGCAACGATAGATGTACGCAAAAAGCCCTTATTAATACCAAAATCGATTACAATAGCCATATATTCCTCATTCTTCCGCCGGGAGTCTAGCAAAACATATAGATATTAACTACATATTATTAATTATAACAGGATATTAATAACATACCTCGTACATAGAACAAGTACAATAAAAGTTGAAGTTCACTTACAGTATAATGAGTGGTATAATTGTACCTGGTATGACGATAACTGTAGCAGCGGTGGCGGCTGCAAACGAGTAGTCCCAGAACTTCACCCAGCAGAGGATCGCTATCTCCACCAAGAACAGGAAAAGACCTGGAGAAAACGAGAAAATCCTATTAATTTTTTTTAGATTCTCTTAACCCGTTTCTACACTTGGTGGTTCAAGTTCAGGTCAAGAACATCGTGTAGGGCACTAAAAAGTAGTCCATCAATTTGTAATTTGAGATAACCTTAGATTAATTTATTATCTTCGAGACTGAAAATGTCATCAAGGACCGTTTTGGCCAAATATATGTGTGGCGCAATTTGTTACCGTCCATTGTCCTAAGTCATATTTACAAATACGTTTATTAGCGATCATGTATAAAACTTCTAAAATGTTTTAATCATGAACTGATGCATTTATTGTCTATTAATAAAGTTTTCCTCTAGAGAGTCCGCTCCAAACTGTTAATCTTTGCTTTCTGGAAAGCTCTTGCTAAGCTCTGGAACTCAACACCGATTTTTGGAAATAAACAATTGTAATTATTAGTAATGAATTTCGTAATTGTTTCAATTTATTCTTCCAACTTCCAACCTATCGGATGTTGTAACAGACTAAGACTTCTTACCTAAAACTGTACTAAAAGCCCAAGCCAGTTCAATGAATCCTCTCATTCTTTCATGCGGCGAGTCTCTTAACATTCTGGCGGGGGCTCCTGGAGTTTCCATCTTGCTAACTGCGTCGATGTTGGGCAGCAAATATGTCGAGATCATAAGAGCGAATATGTGTACTGCGACCAGTACCGTGGTGCAGACTGCGAACATCACGAATAACCATTCGGGTACGTTCGTCGGTTCGTTTATTTGGAGTTCCACCATTGCTACCATCGCGAAACCTGGAATATAAGTTGGATTGTTGCAATTTCTGTTATACCTTTGTAGCAGGTACAGCAGAAAAATGCATCAAAATGATCTAGCGAAGATTAACTACGTATTAACTACTCTAATTGTTATCAAATTATATCCTATTCTAGATCTTACTATTATTAGTAAGATCTGATCTGAATGTCGATATGAAAGTTCAAGCGCCGATTAGTATATATACAATGTCGAATCAGTAACCTTTGGGCCGCGGTATGATAAACTCGCCTGTTCGAAAGACCCTCTCTTGTGTGGGTCCCTCCCACACAAGAGAGGATCTTTTTTTGTATAACTCCAACACCAACATTTGTTTGTTATAACACCTTTAACATTAATACACAAAAGAGATTTATCTTTTAATCTTTAAATAGATAAGTGGAACAAGATGTTAAATAATAATAGTAATAGATAATAGGTCACAAGTGTCTGCATACTGGTAAATGTAAATATTAATTAGTCTGTTGTAGTCAAAAAAGATGCACAAAACATAACCGAGCGTTAATATTGCCACTTACTAAAATTTCAAATGTAAGGAAATAAATAATTGAGGTCTTAAATATGTAGAAATACCATCGATGTTGATCTTTATGTTTGTATGCATAATTCTTTGCTATTAAACCGCTTTGCTTCAACAAAAACGTTAAGAGTTAATTTCAACGTGACACATAACACTTGTTAGATGTATAGTAATAGTTACCAGAGAGTAGTTCGGAGGTGGTAGCTGTGGCTTTAAGCTTCGCGCGCGACATGTGCAGCCGTCGCCACGAGAGACCCTCGGAGCTCTGCGGCTGTTCTTCATTCCAGCCGGGGGACACTGGCATTGTCAGAGCTACTTCACTAACACTCTGAAAAATTATAGGAACGTTTAATACATACTAGAGACATCGCCTGGTGGTCGAATTTTGACCATAATTAATCGTTTTGTGACGTTAGATGCTAGTTATAACTTAACTGTTAACGTATGACTTTCCGTCCCATGGCAGATACGACATACATATGTATATACTAGACGCGTGTAGTATAATTTTTAAATGTATACATATTAAATAAATAAATATCTTTCTGCTGTTTCTCTTTATATAAATCATAATTATACAAAATTTGAATTTTTCACATTCCCCTGTCGCCATTTTTTTCTTATAATGCGTTAATAACGGATATAATTTACGTGTAGTTGTTTTAGGTAGTACAAACTTAACTAACTATAACTTCTCTTAGCTTATTCACTTATATATTTATAACAGTGTTAGCTAGCTACCTATCGTGTTTTCCGTCACATCGTTAAGACTCGGAACACACTATGCACTGGATGAACTGTTGTACCTATTATAAAAGTTCTGCAAGTACCTGAGTAAATCAACATCGCGCGCAGGGTAGCGACAAGACCAAGTTATTTTTTTATTATTATAGAATACATGTACGAATTTTACCGGAGTCTAGCATCATGTGTAGGTATGCGTAATTTAACTTAGGCTTAACTCAAATAATTTTTCAACAAACTCCCTTTCTGAATGATATTTAGATGTAGATAAGACTATAACGGTAGATCTTCTTGTCAACATACCTTAGAGTTATGCAGATGTATTAAGCTCACCTTAATAGACTGGTTACATTGACAAGGGTTATGCAGATAGCCCGGGCTGAGCAGTACTGTTGCTGCAGACTTGTTCGACGCCATCCCGTTAGGTGTGACGCTACCGTTGGGGCTTCCACCACCCTTGGAACACACGTATTCTAAGCTGTGTGGTGGAGTTACAGATATCGTGGGACTGTCTGTGACACTGACTTTGAATCTGTAAAAGGTAATATAGATGGCGTTGTAGGTTTGTTCGATAACTTGGAACCTTTAAATATAGAGATGATGTTGCAGTTTTTATAGCACTGCTAAAATAAAATAATACATTGAAGTTAGCCAATCAGTATTGGTGACACGTCTTTACACATAATTAAGCATTTCTCAAATGAATGTTTGGTAATAAAAAACACGTGATGTTTGTAAAATATTTCAATGTTAAATAAATGGTGACTTAAATTAATATTCAACTCAGTAGATTTTTCTTTGCCATCGATATCGATATATAATTTTCTGTTTTTTTTTTTCTATTAAAGCACATTGGTAAATTATGAAATTTCGTGTTCTTTGCCACGGAGGTCAACTGTGTTCTGCTTCTTCTTTTGCGAAGAGAGTTTCTGAAGCATTTGTGATCAGAGAATGTGGTAAAACCTTTTTATAAGGAATCTTAATCGATCGATCGAGATGTATGTAAGGTTGGAAGCAAGGGGCGGGCGGTTGTCTCTGACTTATGTTAAACTTATGGATGTATTTATGTAAGGTTAAAATGTTATATAGGTAAGAATGAGCTTGTAAATAGTTTAATAAAATATGACAGGATCGTTTTTTTTTTTTTTTTTTTTTTTTTATGCGATAGGGGGCAAACGAGCAGACGGGTCACCTGATGGTAAGTGACTACCGCCGCCCATGGACACCCGCAACTCAAGAGTCACAAGTGCGTTGCCGGCCTTTTAGGTAGAGGTACGCTCTCTTCTTGAAGGTTTGAAGGTCGTATCGGTTCGGAAATACGGCAGGCGACAATTTGTTCCATAAGCTGGTTGTGCGAGGCAAAAAGCTTCTCGAGAAGCGCACAGTGGTGGAGTGCCAATCGTCCAGGTGATGGGGATGGATATTTTGTCGCGTAGGACGATGGCGGAAACCAGCAGCCGGTATAAGTCCGAACAATTCCTCTGAACACTCCCCATGATACAAGCGATAGAGGATGCAGAGTGAAGATACATCTCTACGCAACGCCAAGGTGTCAAGTCGATCAGAAATATCTTGGCAGTCGATGATGCGAGTCGCTCTCCGTTGAATGCGGTCAAGAGGCAGAAGTTGGTACTTGGGTGCACCTGCATAGAGATGAGAACAGTATTCCATGTGCGGCCGAACCTGCGCCTTATAAAGTTGCAGGCGGTGGTTGTACATATTGTATGTATGTACTATGTTAATCGCTTTAGTGCTAAATGAATTCTAGATTTGAAATAACTTGCATTTAAAATTCATGTTTATTATTTATTACAATTCTTCAAATTTAACTTATGATTCTGATAAGTGTACCTACTGTACAGTTCATGTAGGTATATGTAGAATTTTTGCAATATGAATACTCTACCCATATTGCAAGCAATTAAAATGGTTTAAGAAATTGTGCCAGCAGATGTTACTGTCCTAGTGCCCTCTTCAGGCATGAGAAGTTAAGTTCGCGACCCTGACCTCTAAGAGCTATTACAGTCTCGGTCCTGTTTCCTCCATTTACTCTCCCTACCCATTTTCCTGCTACAAAGTTCCCTGTCTTCATGCTTCCTAGTCTGTTTTTTTTTAAGGCAACTCCCTCACTAGGATTAATTCCTGTGCCACGGGGGACTTCAAACAATGGACACAAAGAACATCCAGAGTCAGAACAACAATTTGAGGATTACACAAAGTGTTGTCCCGTGCGGGGATCGCAACCATAACACTTGGCGCGGCGCTTTAAAACGACTATATTCCCAAGCATGATTGGCACCATACAGGCAGCTCACAGGTCGGTGCGATACACTTGCAAGGAAGTGCAGTCTGCAATGTACACATCTATGTAGTGTCTAAGTCAATGTATGTATGTAGGTACACATCGCACCGACCTCAAATTATATTTAGCACAAAGGTAGGAAGATGAAATGATTTATAAACAAGCAACATCTTTCTATCATGTTATACAACCACTGTTCTTTTATAACAAAAATATAAAAAAAAGGAAAAACGAGTATTGAACAGCCTCAACATTGTTTTTTTTTTTTATATCTATACATACAATAAAACTATAACAGGCCTATAAATGTAAATCGGCCGGTCTGTAAATTCTATAATGTGACCAGCCGATTGATATTGAATAAAAATTATATGAGGGATATTGAAGCAACAAAATCCAAAGCAACAGTTTTTTTTTTGTCAAAACTACTGCCTGAATTGTATGGAGTTTTCAGAGATTTATTGCTAGAGGTCTTAAAATATAAGCTCCTTTATACGTGTCTCTGAATAAATAAATAAAGTATCTACTTGATTATAAATTCCACGCGTACGAAGTCACGGGCAAAAGCTACTAAAATATAAATATGACTAACATTATTTGGGGCTGTTCATGAATATCGATAGGTAAGAATAATTGTATAATTTCATATTCACGCTGTTGTGTAAACAGCTATTATAAAGTTTTATGAGTATTCTGACCACCGTCAAAGGTTATTTTCAGATAATTGTTAGTCTTAAACAGTAACGACCATAAAAGATCTTTGATCTCATAGAGGTACGTCAGTTTATGTATAAAAATCAAGGCACGTGTCTCACACCCACCCAATTATTTATTTACAAATAAGTATCTACATTTCTTCAAAACACATTAGAAAATAACACATCAGGCTAAACAAAAATATGAAATTAAAATAAACATGCCGTTCTCGTTTATAGTTGAGGATAATGAAAGTATAAAAATACGATAGCCAAAGGTCTAAGGGTCAGTGGTCTAAGGGTTCGATCTAAACCCGGTACAAATCTATGTGTAAAATTTAAATTATTGTTCTGAGTTTAGGTGTTCTTTGTGTCCGTTATTTGAATGTTTGTTAAGTCCCCCTCTATATAGGAATTAATCGTATTGCTGGAGATTTATTTTGGAAAAGAAAGAAAAGAATGTCTGATACCCTTTTTTTTATATAAGCCTAATGAAAAGCAACAAGTAGAGTCTAAGAGTGGTGGTCACCATCCTCATTGCCAGTGTAGTCAGTGCAGCATAGTGACCCACACTATGGCGGCCCGGTGAGATGCTTTTTCAGGCTCCGCTTAAAGTAAATCAAGTCAACCAAATCAGCCGTATACGCAATATAACTTAGTATCATTCTCCCCTCAATTTCCTTCTCAATGTACACAGATTTTCCCATTGTATTCCCAAAGTGCCCGGATGACGCAATAGGTTTGCCCCTATATTTAGTCGATTAAAGCCTGACGCTTAGGTGTATTAAACGACTTAAACGGTTAACGTATGACAGTGTGGAAACAAACGATATACAGTGTGAATCGAACCCATATCGGGAATTCAGTAGGTAAACTTTACGTAAGTGAATTATTTGATGTCAATAAATTGATAACTGTTTCATGATACATTTTTACCAACGTTGTTAAATACTCGGTGGAATAAAGAGAGACACTCTTCCCGTGGGTGTCGTACTAAGGGATCGGCTTGTATTTATCAGACTGTATGTACATATTAAAAGTAACATTCTGGAGTGGCCCCATAGGCAGAAGAACAAGAGGGAGACCTATTACAAAATGGGATGTCGAAATTAAAACAATAGCTGGTCCAAACTGGAGACAAGTAGCTCAAGACAGTTAAATGGGCATCACTGGAGGAGGCCTTTACCCATTCTGGGGTTCCGGTAGATTAAATTAAAATAAGATTAGATAATAAAATAAATAGGTATATTAGTATGAAAATACAGTTATGGATAGGTAAAAATAAATTTATGAAAGATTGTAATAAATAGTAAGAACCAAAAGTAAGTACACTAATTACATAAGTAAATATTATATACAGGTAAATATACTTTAGATGCAAAAAATATTATATTAAGTTATAAATAAAAACATAGAATAAACCAAACTAATAGATGCATACGATATAAGAAATGTATAAAAAAAGTACAGGCAATAAAAGGCTTTTTTATTTTATTTTTAAATTAATGTACATATACAGTCATAAAGTGTCCGATTTACGGCAATAAGCTTGTCCCCTATTACGGCATTGGGGCTAACTTCTTATCGGCAAAATGTGGGTGTTGTATACATCTCTGTCTACCTATTAGGAGATACAGGCTTGAGCGATATGTATGTTTGTTAGATATAAATTGTACATCAACTTACTTGACAAAGGAACTTGTAAAATCGAGATTTCTTTGTATTCTTCAAAATTGTTTTAAGACTATGGCGACAGTTTTTTTATAAATTACTAACGCGATTACAATAGAAGCGATTACCAAAACAATTACATGACGACCTAAATTGCTATCATAACATTCAAAATTGTAGTTTTTCCTATCATTTACGACTGTGACTGTGACTTTTTATAGCTATTTGAGTGATTTTTTCATTAACTACCTACCATGGTTGATATTATTTTAAATAGGAGAAATATTCACCTCTTGTCAAAAATATATTAACCTACCTCTTTTTATACATAAGGTAGTTCCTAAGTAGGCAAGGAAGATCAGAAGAAGAGGCAGATAAGAACGCCTTTGATTTTTTGTCTCAATTACTAGTAGTGGTTAGATTGTGTTTAGTAATCAGTAGCAGCAAATTCCAACATCGAACAATAGGCAATTAACTGTATTCTAATCAACCACATTATTTGTCGTGACAATTTGAGTTCAGCGTTATGTTTTTGCAAATCTACATACATATTTAATAATTAATGGTTATTACGTGTGTTTTTATGAATTATTCCATATTGTTTGCACTGAGGGTGTAGTTTGAAACATAAGTAAAGTATTTTATGTTAAATACATTCGTACATACTTAACGTTTGGTTTTGAAACGCAATTTGAAATTGATAACTGAAATGATGTGATTGACATATATTAAAGCTTGTTTATATTAAAGTATTTTTATACATGTCACTCGTTACAAATTCGTTAAAATGTATGGCAATGAGGTAAAAAGTGCAAGGGTCTGGCATAATAGATAAGGAAAGAATGAGAAAACCAGCTGACAATGAAAAAAATCATCATAAGGAAGTGGGAAGAACAACATCAAAATATGCCAAAATTGTAATCGAGTGGCTTTATTACCTATAAGGTCTATGTTTTGCTAGGTATCAGGACTTAGCGTAGAAAAATGTTTACGCGTATGTTCTTTTATAATAATAATAATAAAATATTCTACTTACCTGTTGGTAACATTAAATATTAGATTCATTCATTGAAGAGATTGATTGATTATTTGATTTAATCTAATAATATGCTGTCTCCTTTATAATTAGTTATCCCTATTATCTAAAATTTCTAAAGGCGTCCAAAAAATTTTATTTATTTATTGTTATATTGAATACTTACCTAATATAAGATTATTTCGATGAATCTTGGGACAAATTACAAATAAATTAAAAATATTTTACTTATGTTTGATATTCCTTTCAAATCGTCACATTACTACGCTTCACCAAAAAGCACGAAAATTAATGACTGCAGACATTCTGTACATTCTTGTTAAATTAAACATACTAGAACATGCAGTAAGATGAGTAAATAGTTAGCGAGACCGACAAAAAGGTGAAATGAGTTAATTTAACACGAATCCGAAGATTTAATTTTTAAAATCAAGTTGGAAGTAACCGGAAAACCTAACCTAGGCAAACTCATAACCACGATACACTATACTAACACGGTATACGTATAAATTTAGTACTACATAATATATATATGTGACTTGAAATAAAAGGTAGTCAGGATCACGTCTGTTTACTTAGTGAACGTAAGTATTGTCATATATGATGACGATGGTGATGACCTAATTGGTACATTTACAACAAAAGGCAAAGGGTATGAGTACTAAATACTCTTTACTCCTACATACGCAAGATACGCAAATTTTGTGAGTAATAAACTACTAATCTACCATTGAATATGTTCATCTATCGTGGTGTCTAGATACTATACTAGTTCATATGTACAGTGGCGTTAGTTACAAGTTGGTAATATAAAGGTTCAAGAACAAGTATATAAAGAGTACGAAACAGTGAAGACAACACCGAGGTACTAGACAAAGACCATGAACATTGTAATATTAGTCACAATACTTGAACTCAAACTGGTCTTACTTTGAGTACTCATAACTCGGCGGCTTCGCTATGAAGGGGTAGGAGTCAGTTAATAGACTCTTTGGTCGCGAGTCGTGCTTGAAACGGTATCTGTGAGGTGATCGCTCGTAGATGTGGTCGGATGTGTGGTACCTTTGCAAGGTGCGTGGACGCGGCTTGCCGCTTGGAGGGGTTTGTGTGCATTGGTCCACTCGACAGGCGTCCTCTACGCTCGTCACGAAGCTGGCTTCCGAAATCTGAAAGTAACAAATCTATTGTCAGCCACATTATGCTTAGGTACTTACCAATTACCAATTCTAATTACCAATTTGACGTCAAAACTTGTTAGAAATTTTAAACGGTTACTGTTGCCGGAGTACAGAACACTAATAATAACCTAACTCGAATGCAGGAATAGCAATAAAATATTTTAAGAAAAGTGCAGCACGAACTTGATAAAATCTAAGGTGTTTATAATAATTTATATTTTATGTACATATAATAATATACACATAAAATATGAATATTAAAAAACTAAAACTACCTAGAAAATAATTACTAATGAAACAGGTAGGAATAGAATGGCGAATAACAATTATATACCTTTTTTTTGTGTCATCACCTCACCCGGACCTTAGGGTGAGATGGTGTTTAGTAGGTTACTAAACCTACTAAAACCACACAGTGTTCCGGCATGGAGTCTTCTGGCCGGAGCCTCAGGTGTACCCTAGAAAGGTAATCCCTGTGAACCCTAACAGACTTGTTGGAGGCGAAACCGCCTATGGTTTAATGCTCTGATTTAAAGAAGCGCGCGTGGAACACGTCGCGCCACCATTTCGGGCCTGCTTCTGCTAGGACGATGGATAGCCCTGTCTATAGCCCGCAGGCTAGCGCTCATGGAGGCCGGAGATCATTTTCCGCTCTAAGGCGCCTGGTGGTCTACTGCAGGACCTATGAATGCTAGTTCTCTCTCGTTCACTTTCCGCCGCTTCCTTGGCCTGTATCACTACCTCACAGAATGAGGCGGCGGAATCCCATGCACTCTCGCACTGGACCATGTGCATAACCATGGTCTCCAGCGAGAGGCTACCCACACCTATAGCCGCAATGAGGTCGGCACGCTCCCGCACCCACCCAGAGCACTCCTCCAACGTATGGAGTGCGGTATCTTCGCGGCAGCCCCCGCAGTGTGGGCACTCAGACGTTGGCTCCCGCCTTATACGACACATGTAGTTTCCGAAGCAAACGTGTTCGGTGAGTACCTGCGTCATCTGGTAGGAGAGAGCGCCATATCGCCTCTCCAGCCATTCCTCGCATGACGCGTTTTACCGCCACAATAGTGACGTGCCCCAACAATTATATACATATTAGAGACATGGCAAGGCACCTTTAAGCTCAGACAAGAACATAGCTCTGGAATTTATTGATTTCTGCCAAATAACTCTACTTAAATTCTAGATTCATCTCCTGCTCACTTTATCCGTCTAAGAAAAAGTTGCTAGCTGTCCTAGAGCTTTTAGTTAAAAGCATACAAACCCTACAGTAGCATTAACAACTTTTAAATATAATATGAAAATAAAAATTTAATAAAAGAAGTGTGAGAATGGCGTTGAAAACTTTTCAATAAATGATTGAAACTGTCACTCTCTGCCTAACGTTAATTTGTGTGTAGATCAAGATGTATTCTTTGAGCTAACGAAACATAGCAAAATCGGAGGCAATAAAGTTTCAATAGTTATAGGCCTGATTCAGTCCTGCCCGAATTTAGCAAGGTTTTCGAAAAGGTTATGTTTAATCAATTGCTACTTCGTTTCAATACAAACAACATCCTGCAACGTTCAACAACGCGGTTAGAGTTATAATCGTATAGATTAGATGATTATTTAGCTGATGGAAATGAGTAGATATACCTTATCAAGTTTTGTTTATTATTTTTTATTTTATCCGACATTTTTCGATTGAATGTTATTTTTAAACTATGTTGACATTGTAATTATGACATGAGCTTTTATGGTTTTATTTAGGATATTTTGAATTGAACATGTGTGAATTGTGTAGTCACTTTTAGCATTGTATTTCATTTCTTATGTTGCCTTGCAGTTCCAAATATGTAATGCTCCCCTAGATGTTCTGTCGATAGTGGCGTATGTGTTTGGTCATTCGCCTCCCCTCGATATGGTTGAAGTAGACGATAGCTTATAGCATATATTCTTTCCGTTTATAAATAACGTAACCAGAATTTCGTAAAAAAATGTTGAATGAGAGTGGAAAAGAACAGTCAACAAACTCCATAGTTTGTTGACTATTATTCTTTATAGGCTCTACGTATTGTCTTAGTATGACTGATTCCAACTCCTGGTAATTAAAAAATACCAGTAATTGCTTTATGGTAATAAATCATTTTAATTTTATTATTACACTCTGTCGATAGACAGTGTGTGAGTGTGACATCTTACCTCCTAAAGGTATCAATACTTTGACCATTGATTTGCTAGTGACAACTTTAACTGAAGTTGATTTAACTGTGACGGTTCTTATTTATAAATTCGTAAAAGTTTGTTACACACCTTTGTAGATTATTTAAGTTGAAGTTAGTGTGATTGTATATCACATACATTATAAGAACGGGAAAGTTGCAGATGACGTTATGATGATATTGTAAACGCAATTATTAAATCAGGAACTAAGCAGTTATATGCTGCGTTCTGAGAGATTAAACACCACCCAAGTGTACCCGAGTACCGTACTAAATAAATAATAATAATATATATGTGTATATTTACTTTATTTTACGTAATAAGTAAAATATACATTAGGATTGTCAGCCTTAATTTAATTTTTATATCTTTCACGATTCTAGGTGGAGTAGAACGTGGGGACACGTGGGTGCGACGGCAGACGGCAACGACGGCAAAAAGCTTGCCCCCATTACTGAAGTGGATCTACGTTATGGTTGGCAAATATCGACGTTTTGTCTGTGCGTATGTACATATGTTATTTTACAATGTCTAGATTTATATCTACATATGTACATAAATATCAAAAATACAACAAGTAAAATTGTTAAAAACAAAAAACTGACCCTACCCTATGTCAGTACCACTATTAAGATTATTCAAATGACACCTTACATGTGGAAATCTATCAAGCCTAAGCCCTACTACATATATACATTGTACTTATGCACTTAAAAGGCAATTTATAAAGATTAAAATATCTGTTACTACAATAACAAACCCTGAAAATTACCCTGTGGTCATATTGAGAACTTTTTTAGACATTCATACTTATATGTAGGTAGTAATTACTTATTGCTTGTGACTTATGAGTGTTGCTAATGTTCTAAGATAACCATACACGATGACTTTTCTTATCGAAGTAATTATATGAACATGTCTAGTACGGGTAATAATTAAAGATTGTTAAAAGTATGCATAAGAACAGAGCTCCTACGGCGTTTTTAAGTTCATTGAATTCTTTTAATGAAGAAATCAAATTTTTAAGACTGCAAGTACTTCAAATATTATTTTTTCTAATACCAACTTTGTTAACCAAATTAGTTGCGTCGATCGGCTGTTTATTAGTTTACTTTAGAGAGTCATATTTTAAAGAATCCACTTAGAATAAAAAATGTTGTTATATTTGAGGGACCTGTTTGTTTAGTTGTCACTGATCCTGTGATCCAGACTACTAAGTTCGATGTCGTGGATTTGTTTCCCACTAATACAAATAATTGTGCGATCAGCACCATCATTCGATCTGGGTCTGGGTATAATTTATCTATGGTACAGTATGTTTTTAGAAATAAATAAGTATGTTTACCAGAAGCATTATAGGTATCTTAAATTTTACTATTAGTAGTTTCACAAACTTAATAATAACATATTTATTGACTAAAATTTTAAATTTAATATAAGATTACTGCTAAGAGGTACGTAGTACGTAGGGCGTCTCTGCAGTCTTAGGCCAGATACGAGCTTGTCGTCGCAACTGGTCGGTCACCTTCTTTTATCTCCTCCGTCTTTAATCCCCTTTGAATTTGGTGGAGTTGCAGGTGAATTAGTGTATAAGTATACATCTTATTAACAATAATATTTTTTAATACTAGCCATCAATTTCATATTGATAATAAGTAATTTTCTTTTACAACATTGTGCGACCTAATGATGGGCACTCACGTCAGCCACTATCACTTCGAAGTTAAGCAAAGTTCGATCGATTTTCTAAAAGAAATGTAAATACATATCTTGATTGAGGTATATATATAAAGTTAAACGATTTTCAATCAAACGGTTATTCGATATCAAAACGTGTATGTAAAGTTTATCTGCACGTTCTCTGGAAAATATTTTATCGCACCATAAAATACAGCTCTTATTTACAGGATTAATAGCTCGCATTCTCTTTATAACAATAAAATATTACTAACAAGGCCACGCACTTTAATAAATGCTTCAATGAAGAGTGTAGAAAGTCTGAACGTGAAAATAAAAAACTGTTTAAAAATAGTATGCTGTGATCTGTTTGTTTGCTACAATATCTGTCAGACTTAGATGCATTTTACATTCTCTTTCTCTCTTATTATACGTATGAAACTTTAAGTTATATGAACACTTTTTTGTGGTGTTGTCCAAAAGGATTTCTAAAATAAAAAATAAAATATAGTACATTAGACCTTACTGATTGATACGGAACAAAGAGAAATATTTACATCATTCGTACGTAACTTACGAATGATTCTTCAAATTGCACGTTAGGCGTAGACACCTTACTTTTAATATAGTTACTTATACGTACTATAAGTAACTTACATCATGTGGTCTCCCTGTCTAGTAATAGGATATAATTTTTTGTAGATACGCTTACCATGTGATGTCACAAGTTGCTATTTACTACTAAAAACACGGATTAAACGAGCCGTGACAACGACTGTGGGAACTATAGAAAACTGTAATTTCACTGATTGTGGGTATAGCCTTACGATTACTGAGTGACATTGACATTGTACGTAAAACGTGCAACGCGATACAACCGAGACCATTGTTTTATCGACATACAGTATGCACAACATATTTTTTAAATGTTTTTTTTTTACAATGTTTGTCCTGAATTCCATAATTCGAACCAGGAAATATGTGTGAGTAGGAGTGTGGATTCTATATCTAGTACTAGGTACTGGCGCCTCACTGCATGTACCTACCTACCCTGACGCTACAGTACGGACATCTTTCCAACAATATATTCCTTTGGTAGAGTAAAACTACTACTATTACTACCTGAAATTGAGTTAAATTAATCCGTGGTGGATAAATTGAACTTATCATATCAAGGAATCTTTTAATTACCTTTAAACATACTAACCAACGACAGTCGTGAACTCACGACTTTTATTCGCTCATAGACGAGGTAGTTAGCAATTCTTCACATTTAATGACACATAAGAGGGGTAAAATCAATTATATTTCTTTACATCAGATAAGAGGGACACGTCACTCGTTTACAAAGAGACAATTACGAAGCTGTACACGAACCGTGAAACAGGCGTAAGATGATGCGAAAAAACTCACCGTAATTCTAGATATTATTCTATAGATTTAGATAATTCTGATGATTTTGCGTATGATTGAATGTGACTTTATCTGTCAAATAAGGATTTTTCTTGTCTATTAAGCGCATATTTTGTCGGTGATAGGTTTTCAGGCATGTTAAAAAAACTTACACATTATAAAGTAAAGTTTACTCTTTCCTTTTTTTCGTCTAATGTTTCTGCTATTATCTTACTGTGTAGACATTAGCGAAATGATGCTATATTCGATATAGCAGATTATAAAGCAAAGGGAAACGTACCAACTGCTTTAATGTTCTTATAAATTGCATAGCGCTGAAGTTCATGCCATATGCATCACGCCCTGCGAGAAGGTAGAATTACACGTGGATACATTATGTTGAGACGTAGTATTAATTGGGACTACAGTGTATTTTCTTAAATTTAGTCGTAGTCAACGTCTATTAGAAACACAATTAATTGGCGATATGTCAGAGGCTACATGTTTTATACAGTTGTGTGCTGTTGAATTTTAAGATTCGTATATAATCTGGACAAGTAAAAAACAAATAAATTACGCATTATTTCTAGCTGATTTTAAATTCCACGCAAATTAAAGAATCGGGATACCATTCATTACCTTAATCAATAAGGGCGTTCTAGTTGAGTCCGATTTTGTACACCACCTTGCATAGTACGAATGCGCTACATATCAAGGACTTGTTTTCGCGTCCGTTTCACATGTAATACTTTAATTATAAAACCTTTGTTTTAATAAAACAATGTGATTTTAGTTTTTTATCGTATATAAACCTCGTAGTAATATATCCTACTGAATGTCTCTAGCTTGTAGTTTCATTACCCAGAGAAGAAATATATGAACATAGGACGTAATAACAAGTCCGATATGTCATTTTAAAATTTAAATGCCCCCTAGTTAAAAATGCGCCAGCTTAACTAGACTCGTTACTTGACTTTAGGTTAAGAATATACTGAACCGCCAGAGATTTCGTTCAAAACGGACTCCTCATAGCTGATTTGTATTGATTATGAAATCGGATAAAGTAAAACTTTTTTGCGTGAATCAATTCGCCGTTTTGTATTAAACTACGTTGACAACGTTGAGCTTTATCGTAATCTGAAATGGGCAGTCATTGCACTAAGGTAGCTAAGTGGTCCTCAATGGAATAGAGGATGAGGAGACTGAGGACGAATGGAGGCACCCTATTTCCTCCCATGAGTGTCGTAAAAGGTCGATGTTATCTACTAGAAGGTATGTACACAGTTATACAATGGCCGTTTGACGTATATAGGCTAAACCCTTATTACTTAAGTGGGACTAATGATGATGATTATGATTGGCAAAAGCTTACACTTACACAAACAGCAGTAGAGCCATGCTTAGGCACGAATGGTCCGGCTCGACCAGTGCGATACCACGGCCTCACAGAAAACCGGTTTTGAAGTAACGCTTGTGTGGCATTTCCCCGAAATGAGTGAGGTTTCCGGAGGCCCAACTCCCCCTCTCCCCCTCTCCCCTTTCCTCTTCCCCATCGCCCTTCTCCTCTTTCCTCCTCTCTTCTTTCCCCTCCCCGCATCCCCATCCCTCACTTACGACACTTACGACAAGTAAGTTGAGTTGCAAGTGTCTATGGACGGCGGTTGTAACTAACCATCAGGTGACCCGTCTGTTCGTCTGTCCCCCTATAGTATAAAAATACACTTATTACGTCTCATATGTTGGCGACATAAATATCTGGGGTTGGATGTAGGAAATTTTGGATTTATAGCTATAGGCATTCTATTAGCTTTGAACTCCACGTCCATCATTTGTAGGCAGAGTGTACAACTAAGTTGAAAGATCAATTAATTACCAGTACACTTATAAGTAGATTTTTACCGTATTGTCTGTTTGTGCCAAAAAGTACCTTCAAATTGGCAATTACCTTCATTAGCGGCTATGAAGTTTGTAATGGTGCTAAATGGTAATTTTGTACAAGATTATTTGGTCTTTTCCTAAATTGTTTTTAGCATTGAATTACTCACTCGATGGTGCCTAAGTAAAACATTTAGAGTTTCTCGGATTTGATGTGTTTTACCTGACATTACCACAAATACTAAATATTAAAAAAAAGTGTTAAAAAATACGTACATATAAGCATTTTATAAGTAAAAGTAATGATTAAAAAATAAACAGTTGGTAAAGATAACATTGTAAAATTTAAATAAAATATAAATCAAAGTTGTTTAGGACCGTAGGTAGTAGTATCTTTGTTTCTTACAGAGCATTCAAGTCACCTAAGGACAAGTTGTTATTGATTAAACAATAGGGCATAACTAAATTGAAGTATTGTAGATTAAATATGTAATTAAAAACAACACACGTACGATATTCTACAGCTACAGCTAAAGCATAGCTGCAGTATGTCCTGTTAACACAACACTCTCAAATAAGAACGCTGACTAAAAGAGACTTTGTAATTGTTTTATGTGGAATGCATGATAGATCCCGACTACCTAAAAAAATTATCAAGTTTAAACAAAAATGTAGTGCTTTCCTGTGTGTAATGGGATATTAAAATTATATTAATTAGCAAATACTATCATTTATGTGAATATGCTATATGCAATAGAATAATTTCAAAGTTGTATATTATATATAATAATATAAATTATAAAAATGAAATATGAAATAAAAATATTTATCTTAAATTTAAAATTTCTTTGTTTCGTTAAGATAATAAATGTGTTACATACTTTTTTTAATGTATTTCTGTGTTATGAATGTTACAATGTTACTATGACCTTGCCTGAAGCCTGAAATAAATAAATAAAAGATCAATTCCCTCGCTAACAAATATTTGTGTGGCTCACAAATGTTTGTACCAAGTCTACGTGTACCTTGTATTCTTGAATTTATGTTACATTTTATGTTTGTATAGTCCTAGAATTATGTTACAATAAAGATATATAATGATGGCATATATGTTTTACTCCTTATCTACATTTACAATCTGTCTCGTCGAAAAGGAGTACGAACAAATATTAGATCAGTGTAAGTAACCGTGTTTACAAATACATACCGCGAGATGATTACAAGATACGTTATGTGTACCAAATGGTATTATTATTAAAATGTACATATAAGTATTTAAAAATTTTGATAATGCCTTAAAGTAAAATGTTGTATTGACACCTAACAGAAAATATTAACAATAATATTTTTATGGAAAACTTAAGATTTGAGTCGAGTGAGCGGTAGTCACGAATGACAGTCACGGTAGGCCGTAAACCGGTACACGGAAGGTAGGATATGCCTCAGGTCAGATGAACTGAGGGTGGCAATTGGGATAAATGAAATGCTGACAATGACGGGCCAGGTGTTATGGCGCAGGTTGGGAGAGGCCTTTATCCACTAGTGGACTGCGATATGCTGAATGAGGATAATGATGATGATAATGATAAAATATACTTCAAACTCCAAAGCGAATTTTTAAAATCTTACTATGAACACATATTCAAAAAGAACAGACATTCATTTCTACTTACTATATATAATATTATAAATGTGAATGTAACTTTGTTTGACATGCTTTCACGCCGAAACTACTCAACCGATTATCATGAAACTTTGTACACATGTTCTCAAAGTTATTAGAAAGGACATAGGATACTTTTTATTAAAAAAATACATTTTTAAGGAGGGTAAAAATATATATATTATCAGATATGATTGTTTGTTATTCTTTTTTAAATCAAGCAAGATAAACGCCAGAAGAACGCCATCTATACTTACGGGATTTAATGCGACCCAAGCCGCGGGTAAAAGCTAGTATTTAATCAAACGAACACAAAAAACAAAAAAAAAACAATTAATTAAATTACTTAATGAACTAAATATAATTTAGTCTATTGAAATACTCAAAAGTAATAGCATTCGTATAATGATAGCACTTTTTTAAATAGTAATCAACATAATGAATACCATACTATGTTCAGTATATTTAAAAGATGGAGATTGCAGTACTTTGTAGAGCATTGTTTTACGTTGTTCCTAAAGCGTAAAAAAACTATCAAGTGAATACCCACTATGGTCCTGCTACCGCGCTGGGGCAAGTAATCGGTCATCGCAAAACATGCCTTATTTTTCAAGGGCTCTATACTACACTCTAACGGGTGTTTTCAGGTTAAGGACACCTATCCAAAATCAAAGTGGTACAGTATTAATGCAAGTTATTACATTTCTTACATATTTTTACCAATATAATAAAATAAAATAGTAGAAATAAATAAATAATAATAAGAATAAATAAAATAAAATAGTAGTAATGAAAATCACAGTTTTCTGTAGGGCGGCTCTAGTTTGAGCTGATACCCTACAAAATTTACAAATTTTTGTGTTGTTTGTATTTTTAGTTCTAATGTGCACTCTATATCTTTAAATAAGGTCAAGCTGTTAGCAACTTCGTAAAGATCAAAATCCAATCAAATCCAAATTAAAGTCACAAAAAAAATATTGCAAAATTATGTTATGAAATTATATGCTAATAGGAATACGCGTCCGTTAAATTTATATGTATACGATAGAAGGAATATTGTCCTCCACAAACCACAAACCTTTACATCACATGCAATCACAATGAATATTGTCAACCACAAATCATTTTTAAAATGTTCATCGCCTATATTGTTAAAGATATTTTGGATGCTTTACAATAATCAGTTTGGTCATTAATAATAAATTATGATTCTACTTATGTGATGGTAACATACAAACGACCGAAAATGGGTTAATGTTGCGTGTAGAACGTAACGTTAAAATGAAATAAAAAATCTAATAATCACCTTTTCCTTCATGACGAGACGATTGAAAAGCACCATTAAAAATTATTTAGAAAACTGTTTCGTATTTCTGCATAGTAATTATCAAAAATCACTCAACACTAATTTAAATCACTTTCATGCCCTAAAAATTGTATGTACTTAATCGTATGTTTTTTGTTCGTTTACAAATATCAATTGATCATAGACTTGATCTATGGTTTGATCATAGAAAACAAACTTTTGATGTGAGGGCGGGAAAAATGACATTTCTTGTGGCGCCTTGACGCGCATCCGCGACAGCTGGAAAATGTTGACTGAGTCAGTTACTAGACGATCGGGGCGTTTTAAATAATCGCGCTTTGAAATTATTACTTCTGTCTGATGCGGGGTAACCATTGCCGCTGCGTCGTTAGTTTTGCTATTTCAAGAACACTTAAGCAATAGACGATTTTGATTTATTTTATGACTACGCCTAGCTGTGTATGCCTATTCACGATGAACTTAATAAGTTTGCGGTTCATTTTCTGTTTGAGCCATAATTAATTACCTTTTCAATGGTTCTTAACACGGAGCTAAGTGTATTAAAATATAATTGAATACAAGCAATTTAAGCACAAAGTTGATGTGCTTTAAAATCGTCAGATTGAATTTTACAATACCACCTAGTAGGTGTCCTTAAAATTACTAAAATGAATGTTTCTGTTTTTTAAAGTAAATTAAAAGTAGGCATTCTTCTAAGTAACTAAGACTAATATTAAAGTTAGAAATATCGCGTTGTTACTAATAAAAGTCTTAAATAAAATTCTAGATAGGTCGATATAATAAGAGCAAAAACGTCGTAGCTGCAATAGTCGAAAAAAGTACGGTTTACAAAAACTGCAATTTTTAGAAGTAGAAAACCGTAGTTTAAGTAAGCTTTTAAAAATAATAACCATGCTTTGCTTACATACATAATTATGATCATCACTGTACACACGAAGGGTAGGCAGGGGTGTTTAAAACACCCACGTTTTGCAAAACAGAATTAGGTTCTACTAACAATATGTAATTTCTGACTAACGGTGCCTATATCTCTTTTCATTACTAAAGCTTAGAACTAAGCGAAGTGTGTTTCCCTAAACTGTGATATTCATATTATTACTTTTTCAGTTAAAATCACAATATGTAATTAATATTTTGTCAAAATATCTTACCTAAGAACTAATAAATCTACTTTCCAAGTTGACGTTAGCAGAATTATCCGTAGAGATGAAGACAGTAATGTACTTTTGAAAAAACAAAGCTTTTACAATGAATTTTAAATTACAGACAAATATACTTAGATGTACCTACTTGTACAGATATTTTTTAATACATAGAAACTATGTATAAAAACAAAACTCTCACAATAGGAAATAGGATAGGGGGAGTTGGACCCTCCAGTTGGGTACCCTCACTCATTAGATGAAACAGAAAGCAAGCATTGTTTGACAACTGGTTCACTGTGAGACCGTGGTTAATCCAATCGAGCTGACCCGTACGTGCCTAAACAATGCTCTCCTATCAAAAGGTTACCAAAGTTACCAGAATCATGAAATGGTTGAACACACCTAAAAATATGAACAATGCACTTGTTACTTATTGATTTTTATTCAATTTACAGTAACAAGTAAATAAATATTATTTATACCGTATGAGCGTATAAAATTAATTGTCTACAGATAATATGTCCTTCATAAATAACATTGTTTGTGCCTCAATTTGTTGTTACTATTACACCTCAAAACAAAAAAAAAATCAACACATCGTCTATATTACAAGTATACTGTCAAAAATAAATACTTATTGAGGCACACAGAACTTCTTAAAAACCGTACCATTTTCCACGACATCTACAATAAAAGTAAATTCTAATTGTAACTATTATATGTTCAATAGATGTTAGAAAAAAAAATGTAATTTGTCTTGCGAAATGCCAAGGAGACCAAAATCAAGGAATGTGCCTACATCGTTTTACATTACTTATTGTGTATACATATATACAGAATAACGAGATCTTCACAAAGATCATGGAATAGGTACAATCAGTGGTAGAGCTATGCTTAGGCACGAATGGGCCAGCTCGACCGGTGCGATACCACGGCCTCACAGAAAACCGGTTGTAAAGTAACGCTTGCGTTGCATTTCCCCGAATTAAGTGAGGTTTCCGGAGGCCCACTTCCCCCCCCCCCTTTTCTCTCCCCTCATCTCCTTTCTCCTCTTTCCCATCTCCTCATCCCTCCTCTCTTCTTTCCGCTCCCTGCTTCCCCTATCCCTCATCAACCTCAAAGGCGGGCAGCGCACTTGCGAATCTTGAGTTGCAAGTGTCCATGGACGGCGGTGTCACTTACCATCAGGTGACCCGTCTGTTCGTCTGTCCCCTTATAATATATAAAAAAAAAAAAAAAAAACAATGTGCAACGTGTCCATGTTTTTCGTTTATTTGTCGATATGCTAAATAAATATACCTATTCTTCTTCTTATTAGTAAGTAATTAGGTACATACAAAAAGTGTTTCCCTGAGATATCGTTAGAGTATGGTCTCTATAATATTTAATAAATATTAATAATAAATTTATAGTGGTTAGAGTTTCTGACTCCTAAGTCAGACACTATCCACCAGAGGCTCTGACCAGAGGTAGTGAGTTCGATTCCCACCACGGACTCATAATTGTGTGATCAGTATGATTATTGTTTATTGTTTAATAGAACACTATTCTGTGATTTATCTATAGTATGTATGTACATATTTAGGAACATATAAGCATGTTAACAGCAGTCTGGTTAAACGAAACTGTGATTTCTGATGAAATGTATAATAGGAAAATTTATTGTTATCATTCCTAATTAACACTGGTATTACTGACACACTAACGCACCAGTTGTAAATATATCATTAAATCGTTGCTAATTAATGTAAAATAATTTTCGAGAAAATGTCGAGAACCGTCTACTTATGCTAAATATATATATACATACATATGTGTATTAAAGTACAAAGAATAATGATTATCTGCTGCAGGTGAGGGTTTCTAGAAATCTTATCTAGAAATCAACCGTGGGAGGTCCGAATGCCGGCACGAATGGGGCTGCTCGACGAGTAAACGGCCTCAGAGAAAACGAAGTTAAACAACATGCTTGCATTGTATTGCCGAGTGAGTGAGGCCCAACCACCCCTCTCCTCATTCCCCTCCCCTTTCTTCCCTCCCCCACTCTCATTACCCTCAAAGTCGGGCAGCGTACTTAGGACTGTGGAGTTGCAGATGCCCATGGGTGGCGGTTGTCACTCACCATCAGGTGACGTCCGCCCCCCTATACTATAAGAAAGAAAAAAATGAAGAATTGTGTTTTTTGACAAGTCACTTGGAAGTATATTTCTCAAGAAAAATATTACTTATTGGTGGTGTTTGTTATATAGCTTAAAAAAGTTTAGGCTAATTTAAAATTCAATGACGTTTTTCAAAATCCAACCACACATCTTTCGAAAAGGTAAAGTAATAGTTTAGTAAGTTACTTTGGTAAGAATAATAGAAGAAAAAAGTTCTAAAATCTTTTTTTTTTACAGATATAGATTCATATACATATATACAGGTTTGTTACTAAACCTGTATACTGCTATAGCCGCAGTCCTATTATATATGTGGCTGTAACGTGTACACTCCCGTTAGGTACGGGATATATTGTGGAACCATTATGCTAAGGTAGGGGCATTTTTTGTCTTAGCACAATGCATATTTTTTAATGTTAAGTGTGTGTAAAATATTCCTGTTAATCTCAAAGTGTGTTACCTATATTTTTATATCTATTGTGCTGGTCTGGTGAGCTGCTCTTTTGGTGGATGTAAGCTCATTTCTTGAAAGTCGTATCTGTCCGGAATTACGGTTTGTTCTACAGGCTGGTTGTGCGAGGCAAAAAGCTTCTTGAATAGCGCACAGTGGTGGAGTGCGAATTATCCAGGTTAACTTCACGATCATTTTCTTTAAACATCAGTGCTATTCAGTCTATATGTCGGGTTACCAAAAAGTTAACGCTTTGTTACTTATAAATATACACGGTAGAATAGAGCCGAGCCCTCTCTTCCCGTGGGTGTCGTAAACGGCGACTAGTATATATGTATACATATATACACATATATGTATAAATATAATTATGTAAGTGGAAATAAATCTTGGTTCGAAAAAGCAGGCGATTGAGACGCCTCTGCCTGCCTCTTCAGAGATGTAGGTTTGAAAATGGTTTCAAAAACGAAGATTAACACAAAGTATACACAAAAAAAAACATTCAGTCGAATTGAGAACCTCCTCCATTTTGAAGTTAGAACCAGATATTATTAACATTACTTTGATACATTGACGTGTTCCTTTTAGAATCCAGATTTGTGTTACTAAATACCTCAAACTTCTACCAGATTCTCCAGATCCAATTTCAATAATTAAACTTCTATCTCTCTCAAATTAAACTCTCACTCAATTACTCGCAAAAAGTCTATCTAGAATTTGTGTTATATCAAAATGCACTAGCTAGCTAATGCTCTGAGGTACATGACACTCAACGTACAATCGACAAATTTATCTGAACTTACGATTGACAAAACAGCAGTCTATAGGCCGTAGTGAAGTGCTATGTAAGTAAATCCCCAAGCCCCTTTATCATAACATACACGCTCTACTAACATGCTTTCCATTTACTATACAGGATAGTCCTTTCCGCAGTACCGCAAGATCTTAAAGACGTGACACGCATAACAAGTGCACCTAAGCAAGCTTTTGCACTGATTATATTATCCTTTGCGTGAAGGAAAACCAGATAACTGCGGTTAAATGTATTCCCCCAGTACAACAATAGAAATTATAAAGTCTGAAAGTAATGGCGGATAATAATATGATCATAGCGTTGTAACGTCATCACATTTACTCCTGTGAAGATTTCCAGTATTAGAACCAAGTATAATAGTAGGTTTAACCAGCAGTTTTTAAAAAAGCTCACATGATAGTTGATATTACATTCCCCATGACGACAATATCTTAGAGACTGAAAAAGATAAACACATAAAATATTTGGAGATGGCCATTGAGGTCGTCACGTGAGATGGGGATGCGGCAATCAGTGTGCCAATAGTGATATAATCTCATGTGGTGATTGCTAACATCTGCAGAGGCTCACGTTAGGCAGCTGGGTTAAGGGCCTGATGCAGAAGGCTGTCCTTCTTGATACGACACTCAATAGGAGGAGATTTCTGTCGCTGGAGTACAGGACCAAGCTACCGGATGTTACACCGATCGCTTGGTCTTGTACATGATACTTTAGTTGTACTATTATTTAATACGAATGTGTTTAAAAATGTAATTTATATGTATATATAACCAAATAAAGAGAATAATAATAACTCCAGATATCTCACACTCGTTCAGGCTGATTCAAAATTAACCAGGGCTTGTTCTATGGTATGGTAATAGATAAATATTCTTTATTGTACCCTAATTAAGTACATATGAAAAAAATATTCTCTTACACATTAAAGTACAGGAAGGTAGAACGCTTCCTAACGGTAACCTAAGTAGTGTGGAGAAAATAACAAAACGAATTAAAAAAATATAAATACATAGTTTCCTACATTTTTTTTTTTATTTGTAAGCCTACCATAATGACTCCACTTTGCCTGATGGTAAGCAAGAAATGGAGTCCAAGAGTGGTGGTCACCATCCTCATTGCATGTCTAGTCAATGCAGTATGGTGATCCACACTATGGCGGCCTGATGAGATGCTTTTTCCCGCCCCGCTTAAAAGACCCAGGATCATAGTGGGAAGGAAACTCGTGCGCTGGTAGTGAATTCCAAAGAAGAGCCAAACCGTTTCGTTCGGGATCGCATACCTCGACTCGCAAACGGTGACTCCTCAGGCCAGCACGTGTAGTCCTGTAGAGGAAGGGAGAAGGTGGGACCAATTGGAAGAGCTCGTCAGAACACTCCCCGTGATGTAGGCGATAGACAACTGCCATAGAGGCGACATCTCTTCGCAACTGCAGGGGCTCAAGAGACTGACCTCAGGACAGTCTATAATATGGACTGCGCGTCGCTGCAACCGATCGAGAGCGTCAAGCAGATACTGTGCATAGCCATCCCAAAGATGAGAGCAGTACTCCACGCAGGAGCGAACCTGGGTCTTGTATAAAAGACACAAATGCTCGGGCGAGAAGAACCGTCTCACCTTGTTCAATACACCGAGCTTCCGCGAGGCCGCCTTAGTGACGCTCTCGATGTAAGCACGCGGATTGAGATCCCGACAGATGTCCATACCCAGTATACTAAGCCTATCCTGTAGTGGCAGTTGAGTGTTCTGAAGAGTAGGAAGGGGAAGGAATGGAGACTTTTTGTTTGAGATTTATCAATTACTTAACATATGACTTACAAAAAAAAACTCTTTGTCTATCGGACACCGACAGATAGATGTCGTTACTTTCACAAGACTTTTTCTTTCGTATAAATTCCAAACAGACAGGCGAATATTTTAGAAAAGTTTTTTTCTTCTTAGTAAAAATTTAAAAGTCATGATCATTTTAATATAGTGTGGCAAAAAGGTTATCACATTTGTTATAGATCAAAATAGAATCACCTATTCTTAGACGCTTATCAAAATATGAACGAAATACTCGTATATTCAGTAATTTAGTCACATGACTGTTTATGTCTTATCTAACAGTATTTATGTAAAATATATGTTAAATATTCACACACTTTCACGAGATACCGTAGCGGTTTATCTACGTTGCCGCTCTAACAAATAAAATGAACCAAAAATACAAAATAAAACAAGTAAGAATTTCAACTACAAAATAACACAATTAACTATTTCTTCAAAGCTTCTTAATTAGACTGAGGCGGACGACGGTCTTTGGTGAGACGATTCTTTTTTAAATCTCAGACTATATACCTAGAACTGATTCCTGTGTAGCATTAAATTAATGTCCTAATATATTACTTAGCTTAGTAGTTTAGTAGTAGTATGTATGTAGGTGTATTAGGTAAATACATTCTTAATGATTTTAGAAATTAAATATATACGCTGATAATTGACAGATTTAATTTTACCTAATCGAGTATAGATGGGGAAACATATAATAATTAGCGATGAACAGTAAGTAGCACGTAATAGAAATTCCCATTTTAAATTGTTATTTCGAATTTGAAATATAATAATACAACACAACAAACAACATCTTAACTAAACTGAAACTTTCTAGTACGGTAGTTGTTTTAGGCTGTTGTTTTTTATAATATAGGGGGACAGACGCACAGCCTTGAGGGTGGTGAACTGTTGAGGGATCGGGGATGCGGGGAGGGGTCCCCGCTCTTCCGATCTCCCCCAAAAAGGAAAGTGGGATGAGGAGATGGGAAAGAGAAGAGGGAGGATGAGGGAAGGGGAAAGGGAAGAGAGGGAGTTGGGCCTAAGGAAACCACACTAATTCCGGGGAAATGCAACGCAAGCGTTGATTCACAACCGTTGGTTTTCTGTGAAGCAGTGGTAACGCACCGTTTGAGACGGGCCATTCTTACCTAAGCATGGCTCTACCACGATCTACCATGAATGAGTTCAGGTCGTAAAATTGTATGTATAGCTTAGATTAGATTAGATTACAATATTCTTTATTGTATACTATAGGATTTACATGAAATCTTATTCCATAGTCTAGACTAGAGCTAGCCAGTAATGGAAACAAGCGGCACATTGATTTCGGGTGATAATTTCATTGTTATTTTATGTGTTAGCCTAGAGAGCAATCAATAGATACAAGTGTCATCTGTTAGGTTCGTAGTTAACATTTTTTTTATCGTGTGGAAACCCCCACGGGTCATCACCTCATTGGAGCCAACAGTGAAGTGGTGTAGCGATCATAATGTTGTGTTGTAAAGCAACATCCAATCCTTATCATCCTCTTGTAAGCCGAACTTAGGTCAAGTGACAACAGGAATGCGGCGAGTGATAACAACAGGAATGCGGCGTAGCGATAACATCAGGAATGCAGTAAGCAATTGACGAAAGGCGAACAACACTTGAATAAAAAAACGGTGCCAATCTATTTTAAGGCAATTCACAGAAGACAGCTCAGCCCGTATCCCTTGGAGGAGATCCCACAAATAAGGATGTTTGGTAAACCTATCGATTGGGCTAGGCAGGCCAAATATCTAGGCATAATCCTTGACGATCGCCTATCCTTCGGACCTCCCATTAAGGCGCTTCGTAACAGGACCGCCTTTGAGTTATCGACTTCATAGCTTAGTGAACTCTCGTTCAAAGCTGTCGCTTAGGAGTAAAGTTAGACTTTATACAGCTGCGTTAGACCCATCATGACATATGGTAGTGTAGTTTTCGCACACGCTAGGGAACACAGGATCCATAGGCTACAAACACTACAAAATAAGTTCATGCGCCAAGCTACGGGGGCACCGTGGTATGTGCATAATGTCGATCTTCACATCGACCTAGAGCTGCCGACCATCAGGCAATTCATAAAGCAGTGCTCCCTTAGCTACTATGACTCAGCTCCGACTCACCCCAACCCTTTAGTGGTTGCAGCTGTAAATTACACACCTAGTAATATATCAAGTATACGTAGGCCTAAACGTGCTCTCGAAGAGCTAGATGATAACATCACACTCGCTCAAAGTAGAGCGCACACAGCTCACGAAGCAACCACAAATCGTCCGCGATTCCGCCTCCGCCGCCGGGGCCGGAATACGCGTTAATCATTTAAATGTGGGTCTTGGTAGCCCTAGTTTGCCAGCGATGCCCCAAGCCGAGTTGCGTACCCCACAGGGGGTGCCCTTGGGCAACGTCGCTTAAAACGACCGGTTGAGAGCCCTCAGCGCTCACCGTAAGCCCTTGCAAGGTTGTCGAGGCCATCTGCGGCCAACAGCCACACATCATACAAAAAAAAAAAAAAATTATGGCAGTTCAGTAGAGTTCACTTCTGTCTTCGGTCGCATACATTAGTAACAATAAAATTACGATCTACATTAATGTAATTTCCTTCATCACGACAAACTTTGTAAGTGGGTTGGGAGCTTACTCACAACCCACTTCAGTGGTATGTCGTACTCGAACCGACTAAAACCACACGTTGTTCCGTCACACTGGCTATATCGAAGGGGACCAGGGATACCTTAAAAAGGAAGCCTCCGGGAACCCCTGCAAGCCTTGGCCACCTGATTAGCAGGTGACCACTCTATGGAATATAGGGGGGCCTTACACCTTACACGTCGCGCCACCGTCTCAGGCTTGCTTCTGCTAGGGTAACGGTTTGCCCGACCCGCTACCCTCGAATTAATGTAGTTCTGCATATGCCGTTAGTCGTAAATAGCGCAAAAAAATCGGCTAAGAATGTGTAGGATAAGTTAAATTTTCGTAAGAAAATATTAATGTTTTTAAAATGGCTAGGAAATTACACTGGTGCCGGCATTTTCCGCTATGTAAGTAATAAATGACGCGACGCCGATAATACAACTTGAGTAAGGAAACAAGAGTCGTTATCTTAAACCGTGTACAACACTGATGGGCAAACTACCTTCCAGATTACGTTCTAGCCATTATCAAAATTACATTATAAATAGTAAAACATATACGTAAAGTATGTGTATCTAAATATATATATTTTTTATTGGTTTGGGATAAATTTAAAATCTTGATACAATCTAAAAATCTGCTGATTTCATTACGTCGCTACAAATATGACTTAGAGTTAGCCTGTTTAAAACAGTAATAGACCAGTCATTAAAGCCTCAAACCCGAAAATGATGAGTAACTCGCTCAAATTTTGAGGGTTTAATAAAAACGGTAAAATAAGTTACCGTGTGATGTTGCAGCGTTCTGGGGTGTTCGGAAAGGGTTGAAAAGGGGTGAAAAGTTTTTTTTGTTAATAATATTGCCAAAAAAATTAGTTACTGGCTGCAAATTTTGAGGGTTGGTAAAAATGTAAAATAACTTACCGTGTGATGTTGCAGCGTTCTGGGGTGTTCGGAAAGGGTTGAAAAGGGGTGAAAAGTTTTTTTTGTTAATAATATTGCCAAAAAAATTAGTAACTCGCTGCAAATTTAGAATTAAGTTGTTCTTACCGTTTTGTAACGTGTATTAAATTTGAAGCGTTTTGCAACATACGTAACATTGTTCATTATTATTTAAACAAATATTTTAGTTAGTAACAAAGGTGAAAAAGTTAGTGAAGAGTTGCAATCTAGGTTGCAATTTAGGTAGGAGTACGCTCTTTTCTTGAAGGTTTGAAGGTTGTTTCTTTGTAAGATGCCAGGGAAATTACGAATAAGTTTAATTGCACGTATTCACAGTTTAAAGTATTACGAATTTGGAAAGATGAAGTCGTTTCTTTATTTACATTTGTATTAATGTAAATGATTTCTTTACCTACTGGTCGTATCCGCACCGATAAATAGCTAAAAATATTTTCAAAATTGAATAAGTGTATATTATATGTATGCATCCAAGTTTTAGTTGCATAACATGTTTTAAGTGCTATAAATAACCAGTTTATGTGAAAATTAAATGTACTATCTCAATATACGATCTTCAAACCTTCAAAAAAGAGCGTACTCCTCCCTAAAAGGCCGGCAACGCATTTATGTCTCTTGAGTTACATGAGTCCATGGGCGGCGGTAGTCACTTACCATCAGGTGAAAACTACGTAAAAAAGATTAATATTAAACTTATTACTCTTTTTTACGTAGCTTTTTTATAGTATTTATTATTTCAATAAACGATTATTATTGTACTGTTACATGTTTTTAATAGAATTTTAAAATTCCTGATTATTATCATTATTAGTAAACAATGAGACAAATTCTAGCTAGTTTTAAATATAAATACCGTGCCAATTGAGGACGCACAAACGTTTTCATCGATGGTTAATTAAACCGTAAGGGAAGCGTTGGCCACGAATATAACGTAACCACGAAACACCAAGAAACTGGAAATAGTTATGATGGAAATACAGGTCGTCGATTTTTTTAAAACCACCATTGCATTTCGGAAAGCACAGAAGTGGATGAAGTCTTGATAAGAGATTGTACATCACGTTCAGACGTTGGCATCAGGTTTATGTGTCAAACTAGGAACAAATCGATAATATACTACCCAATTATAATAATAATAATAAAGCCTTTATTAGCAATCTCCCATGTTACATTTCATCTTATTACTACTTATATAAAAAAAATGTTGTTTATGAAAGTAACGTAAATATGTTACTATTTGTATTAGACACCGGTTTCGTGATATATATTTAGGGCACCATTCCGTCACTTCCTTTTACCACTTTTCTGTCTTACTCCTGGTTAAGTGTTCTACCCATTTCCATTTTAATTGTTGGATTTAGTATTTTATATCTATAATGTTAGTTTGTTTTTATTGTTTTAAACCGAATTTTATCTTTTAGTTTAATGTTGAGTATGCTTCTATTCATTCGGTGATGGCATGTTTCTAGTGCTTTGATATTTTTCTTTGTACAAGCCCATGTCTGACATCCATAGCCCATGCTTGGTAGAATATGTGTATAAAATATTTTCTTTTTTCCTTCTATTGGTATATAAGATTTTTTCATTACGTCTTTCAGAGCCCAATATCTTTTCCATCCTAATATACCTAGTCATAGACAAAGACAAACTAACAAATGAATAAAATGAAAGTATTTAAAAAGTACGCTTTGTCTGTGGTCTCACAATATTTACATCACAAACTACTTTTCACATACGTGAGCAATCCAAATGCAAACAAACAAATGCGTACACGTGGGAACACAAAGCGTAAACGTGGGAGAGCCATGCTTCGTCACGTATGGGCCGGCTCGACCGGAGTATTACCACAGAAAACCGGATGTTAAACTATACTTGCATTGTATGACCGAGTGAGTGAGATTACCAGAAGCCCGACCCCCTTTCCCTTGGGCGGGGTTGGATGTGTTCCATTAGGCCATGATCGCCTGGAACAGATGCAGCCCTGGCGCGTCCTTCTGTTCAGAGGGCGCGCACGGCGGATGGTTATGGGAGCGAGCGCAGGTCGTGTAGATCCCCATGACAAGTCTGGAGTGTTGTCCTTCTCGTGGTTGCCGCCTGTTCTTGCTCTGATTCCTTATGAAACAGAGATAACTGAAACATCCAGTCGAATTCCCATCTGCATACCTCCTAACCCTACCTATCCCTCTTCCTTTCCCATCTCTTTCTACTGCTGGTAGTACGTGGTTGATACCTGCGGACTCATCATCAACTATGACTGATGGTGAGAGGGGGGACCTGGGCAACCACCCGCATGTTTGTGCCGTGTGCGGGGACTCGTAAGGGGGGATGAAGGAGTCCTGGCAGTTGAGCTGAAAGGTAACACACTGCTTTGGCCCGGAGTTCCCCCGACACGGGAGGTTGGAGACTAACCAACTCCAGTCAATCGGCTGCGGCGTCCCGTCGGAGGGCCGCTTGGTGAGAGCTCTTCCCTGGTGGGGGCAGACGACGGGTGGGAAGACTATGTCATTCTGCCTTGCTCGGCCTGTTTTCTTCCAGGGTTGGAGCTCTATATCTCTCCGTTACTTCTGGCGTTTGTGTGCCATCTGCCGCAACGCCCCCACTTGAGGGCTCCAAGGAGGGTGGAAGAACGGAGGGACGAATAAAATTAATAACACACATGGATAACCAGAATAACATATTTTCCAAGAAAAACAAGGCAGCGCCCCGGACCAACAATCGAGGTGATGCGCCATCCTACAGACAGGCCGCACCTCGGAATAACAATCCGAGTGCTGCGCCATCGATCAAACCGGCAGCCCCTCGGGTAACCAATCCGGGTGTAGCGCCACCAAACCGACCGGCAGCACCTCTAGCTGACAGCAAGAGCGTAGCACCATCCAAGACAGAAGCAGCTCCTGTACTAAAACAGAGTAGAGCGCTAGGTTCTAACATCGACCTCTCCTCTTTGAAGACAGCGATACCCGCGGGTTTCGTCCAGGACGAACCCTGCTGGAACCTCGTGGCCGTAAAGAAGAGGGGAGCTCCAAAAGCACCGAACCAGTCTAAACAGACTCATAAAGCCAAGAGGGCTAAAGCCCGGGCGGAAGCCAAGCGAGCGCGGCGTCTGGCGTCAGATGGCAGTAAGCGACTTGAAGCCGCTGAAGGGTCTGAGAAGACCCACGTTGCCCCCGTTAGCGACGCGCTGACCCATGGCGAAGGCACTTGCCTAGCCGAGGGAGTAGCTGCACCTGCGGGGGTGCCATCTGCCGTCATGAGGCCTGCTGCTGCTAGCGCGACCCCACGGCAGGGTCACATTAGACGGGGAGAACGAGCTGGGAACGCCAACCGCGCGGGTAAACCTCCGGGCCCATCCTAACCCGCCAAGAGAAGACGCCCGGATGATTCCCTTACCCCACAAGGAAAGGGTAAGCGAGCGAAATCCCAGCTCACTACCACAGGCTCAGCTAGCTACTCTGACGCATTGAAGTCCAACGACAACTGCGTCGCAGTGATGCTAGAGCCTTACCACGACCTGACCAAGGAGCAGGCCGAGGCCGTTGAGAATCGGCTGCAGGGCGTGCTGGATGACGAGATTTTCTCGCCCAGCACGTCTAGCGCTCCAGTTGTTGCACCGCAATTTAGGGGAAAGGCCTTCCACAGCGAGGGCGTCCTCAAGATGTGGTGCAATGATGAGTATGCTCTCAAATGGCTACGTCAAGCTCTTGAGAAGGTACGATCACCACGCGAGGGAACCAGACTAATAGTCAAAAAACAGGCTGAGATTCCCAAGCGCATTAAGGCCGGACTACTAATACCACAGGTAGGCCCAGAAGACACGCTAGACCGTATCCGTAATCCGTAAACTGACGTGTCAAAACCCTGAATACAAGGTGTCCAACTGGGCACTTTACCATGCCGAGCCCCAGGAAGAAAAGAAAAGTGTATTCCTGGTGCTTGGTATACCGGAAGAGGATGCGCTCAAACTCAAGGTGAGCGAGCGTAGAGTTTACTACAAACTTGGTAATCTCTACGTCCGCTTCCTTGACGAACGCCCTCTGCCGCCGCCGAACCTCGATGCCAAGCCCGAGGAGGTCTCCAGTGATGACCCAGGCAGCGGAACAACGCAAGGGGTAGGCCAACCGTGCCCAAGCAAAGGGCCAATCGTCAGGGTCACTAGGGAAGAAGAGGAACTTCAAATGGAAAGTGACCCTGACGAGGAAGAGGCCCTAATGCTGAGCAGTGATGATGGCACTGCCAACTCCCCCAGCTCCTAATCTCGCCATCATCCAAACCAACCTCCAGCATAGCCAGACTGCAACGGCTAACCTACTCAGAACGCTGGAGGTAAACACCAAGGCCGTGACCCTAATACAGGAGCCGTGGATTAGGATAGGCAGGATTTGCGGCCTCAGCAACTTCGGAGGTAAACTACACCTAGACACCACTATCGACAACCCGCGTACTTGTATTATTACACCTAAATACGCGAACACTACCCTAATTACCGAGTTCTGTTCCAGAGACTTAACTACCGTCAGGCTCAATGAACCTTCCCCAGGCTTGCATAGCGTGGTGATGGCGTCTGCCTACTTGCCGGGCGACGTAGACATCACCACCCCTGAACTCACTGCGCTTGTGGATTTCTGTGAGCGACAGGGAATGGAACTGATAGTCGCGGCCGACACCAACGCGCATCATGCCCTATGGGGTAGCAAAACAACCAACGCGGTGAGAATTTTGTTTCTTTCTTACTTTCAACCAAACTAAATGTTATCAACAAGGGCTCAGAACCAACATTTGTCACATCAAGAGCCCAAACAATAATTGATCTAACTCTAGCTACTGAGTACGCGTCATCATACATCTCGGACTGGCACATCTCAGAAGAGTCATCGTGCTCGGACCATCGCTGGATTAAATTCCACTTTAGGATGTCACTCACACCACCTAAACCCCGACGAAATCCCCGCAAAATGGATCTCCTGCAGTATAAGCGGATGACAGCAGAGCTGCTAACAAACTCAGCTGCGCCAAATGCTCATGAGACCACAGTGGAGATCGATAACCATGTAAAAAACCTCACTAACTCATTGATCACCTGCTTTGAACAGACATGCCCACTTTCGTCACCCAGAACCACACCAGGGGGTGAGCACCAATGGTGGATACCAGAACTGCAGAGATTGCGGCAAAAGGTAAGAAAGTTGTTCAATAAAGCGATGAACTCAAGACTAGACCAGCACTGGGATGCTTACAGGCAGGCCCGACACAAATACAAGAAGTGGATCAGAATCAGGAAAACTGATTGCTGGCGAAGCTTCTGCACTAACATAGACACCAACAACCATGCTAACAGAGTTAAAAATATCCTGTGCTCTGAGCGGAAGCCAGACCTTGGCTTCCTAAAAAAACCTGATGGTACCTTCACCAAAACAGATTCGGTGACTTCGGAACTGTTAATGACAACTCACTTCCCGGGGTGTCGCATACTAAATGAGAATGACATTTGGGAGGAAGGTGAGGTATATCTACCAGATGAGTCAGATTGGACCACCGCTCACAGAATCGTAAATCACGATAAGCTAAAGTGGGCTATCAACAGCTTCCTTCCATTCAAAGCTGCAGGACTGGATGGTTTTATATATTATATTCCATTTTCCCAGGTCTGCTAAAATGGTGTGACGTTGCACTGATGGATCATCTACGGTCTATCTACAGAAGCTGCGTAGCACACCGCTACGTACCTACGAATTGGAGAGAAGTCAAAGTAGTATTGCTTCCCAAACCCGGCAAAGGAGACTACACACAACCTAAATCATTCAAACCTATCAGCCTCACATCCTTCATGCTAAAGGTTCTAGATAGGCTAATAGACAGAGAAATCAGGAGCACGGCGCTAAACAAGCAACCCCTGAACCCACACCAACATGCTTACTCGATGGGTAAATGAACAGAATCCGCTCTGCATCGTGTAGTCTCATACATACAGGGCAACCTCAAATATAAAAAATCAACTCTAGGTACCTTCATCGATATCGAAGGTGCCTTCGATAAAACAAACTTCAACAGCATAAGTCAGGCTCTGTCTAGACACGGAGTCGACTCCACCATTACAGGGTGGATCGACAGTATGCTTATAGGCAGAGCTATACAATTCACTGTTAACAACAGAACAAGAGGAATAGTGGCGAGAGGGTGCCCACAAGGCGGAGTTCTTTCACCACTCCTCTGGAACATCGTGGTAGATGAGCTGATTACTCAACTCAACGACCGCAAGTTCTTCACAGTGGGCTATGCAGACGACCTGACCATTCTTATTAGTGGCCTATTTGAAAGCACAATTTGCGACCAAATGAGGTCTGCTTTAAAGGTCGTCGAAAAGTGGTGCGTAATACACAATCTATCAGTGAACCCAACAAAAACGGAATTGATAATGTTCACAAACAAACGTAGTTTAGGTGACCTAAGGCTGCCAAAACTATTCGGCACTAGTCTGGTTCTTACCACAGAGGTCAAGTATCTAGGAGTCATACTTGACAGCAAACTCCTATGGAATAGACACCTAGACGCAAAACGTAATAAAACCTGCATTATCTTTTACCAAAGCAAGCGGCTCCTCGGCAAAACCTGGGGTCTATCACCGAAAATCACTTTATGGCTTTATAGCGGTAATAAGGCCGATAATCACGTACGGTGCTATTGCTTGGTGGCAGAGAACTGAGCTTAGCACGGTTAGAAACAGGTTGCAGCAATTCCAGAGACTCGTTTGTACGGCCGTCACTGGATGCATGCGAACAACCCCTACTGCCGCCCTTGAGGTGGCTCTCGATCTAGCACCACTAGACCTGTACATACAACAGGAGGCAGCTATGGCAACAATCAGACTAAAACACCTGAGTCTGTGGAATAACCAAGAGGGTTCACACTCCAATATCTGGAATCAACTAGTGGACTACCAACCTCTGATAGCTGCCCCATGCCCCATCTTCGAAGGAAGGTACTGTATAGAACTACAGGAGAACGATAGTGATGATTCCGGCATAGATGAAGTCCGAATATACACAGACGGCTCCAAGATGGGGTCAGGTACTGGAGCCGGGGTGTACTCACTAGACCTAAACATAAAAATATCGCTGGCACTAGCCAAGCACAGTTCGATTTTTCAATGCGAATGTGTTGCGCTAACATACGCAGCCCTCGCGGCTATTTCTAGAGGCATCAAGCAATATAACATCCGCATACTGTCAGATGGTATGGCGGTACTAAGGGCTCTAATGAGCAACACCATGAACTCCGGTCTCATCTACGAATGCCACCAGTCGCTAGAACGCGAATAGCGTCCAATTATTATATCGTAAAAAAATATCATTTAATAACTCAGTAAGTATACCTATTATGTGTAAACTTGGTATTTGTTTATACTACGTAAATTGTGCATTTTTTATTTTATTAAATGTGATAATGAAAGTATTTCACTGACCTGTCTTTTGGATTAGTTAGTACCTGTTCATCTTAACATTGCCGGCATAAGTTCGTTTTGGCTATAAGACAATTGTGCCTAAAACGGTACAAGGCGATGTATTTTACCTAAAATTCAAAATTTCCTATTTCTATCTGTAGCTATTGCCTGCGGCTTCGATAGCCTTAATGAATATTTGGTCAATAATTTGACTAGCCCCCTCGAAGTATGTTTCTTCGGGGTGAAATGGTACTACATGTCCTTTTCTACACTCCTGACAACGTGAATGAAATATTTCATGAAACGTCAAAAAAAAAGAAGATAATTGTAACAAATAAACAAACAAGAAACTCGCTTTTAAATTTATATTATCTTCACTATTGTAATAAGGTGAAGAGGATTTTTTGCTCTTTTGTTTTTCTTAAACGCGCTATTTTTTCTATTTACTCTATATATACTTTCTGTATTTAATAGAGTATTTAATGACGTATAATATATAGAAGCTGTGACCCTTAGGAGCGGAGCAGTGACCATGCACGCATGTAAAACTTTGGGAAACGGCTATAGTTAATATACTTAGGATTATAATAAAACAAACTTACCCATACACTATTGTGAAAACCTTCTAGTTAACTTAAAAACTGCAGTGTAATAACCTTCCTTGTTTACTAAAAACACTATTTTAATTAATAGAAATCTTTCCTAACAATATGTGCTTATAAATGTTTAAGGCTTTACGTACACACAGTTGGAAGTATTGACTTCGCACTGGCCGATGTATTTGCAAGTACTAAGCCAGTTTTTAACAAGCGGTTCTAACGCTCTCTGTAGCAAATGAATATTTACAGTTCGCGATAATTTCAGGGCTAAACTACTTACTACATCTTAACTATAGGTAGGTCACAGGCTTCACAACCACAATCTTGATGTTTTTTTTTTTTTATACTATAGGGGGACAGACGAACAGACGGGTCACCTGATGGTAAGTGACACCGCCGTCCATGGACACTTGCAACTCAAGAGTCGCAAGTGCGCTGCCCGCCCTTGAGGGTGATGAGGGATGGGGGATTCAGGGAGCGGAAAGAAGAGAGGAGGGATGAGGAGATGGAAAAAAAGGAGAAAGGAGATGAGGGGAGAGAAAAGGGGGGAGGGGGAATTGGGCCTCCGGAAACCTCACTCAATTCGGGGAAATGCAACGCAAGCGTTACTTCACAACCGGTTTTCTGTAAAGCCGTGGTATCGCACCGGTCGAGCCGGCCCATTCGTGCCTAAGCATGGCTCTACCACTGAAAAGTCTGTTTCTTTCTAACTCATATAACTGTTATTTCATTTCGTCTATTTTATATAATTACCAAAAGATAACTTAGGATTAGATAACATAACCTCATCGTTCAATCCACTTATGCGTAATGTGCTCATTCAGTATTACACAATTAAGTTATAAGATAATTTAGGTAATTCAAACTACGACAATATAGTATACGCTACACTATACTACGACAGTATTTTTTTCATGCTATAAGTAACAATAAGTACGCACAGTGTTGGTAATGCTTCGTCAATATTTGTTCACGCCAACAAGTGTTAGTAAATAACAAACAAGAGTCTTGTTCATATTATCTTAAAAATAAGGCCAAACCGAATGTTTAACAGAAACAGCTCTATCACCGCGTCTTTGTACAATCGGTATACCTTTACGTTATGAACCTATTATATATGTACATCTGTCACAAATGTTAGTTTGTAACAGACTTTAAAATAAAGTTTTCTTGAAGTAATTATATAAAACTATAAAGAAAGTCTCAAAAAGAAAGAACCTGACAAGCGTTCCTTATCCACTCTCCTCTTTCCCCTACCCTCATAACCCCCTCATCACACTCAAAAAATTAAAAATATATATTTACATACATAGGTATACATATGTACTTACAAACACCCGAAAAACATAGCCCACCTTCTTGTGCTGTCGGGTAATAGTTCGTCTATGACGGGAATAGATTTCGATTTGGTCAGATATCACCAGAGATATTTGCATTTTTAATTTTTTACTAAGTTTTTAAAACATGGCAATCGTTATTTCCACTCTGAACTTAAACCACGTGTAAATAATATTTTGAAATATATAAAATAAAACAATCATAGCATATTTAAAATTAAAAAATACCGCTATCTGGTACAGGGTTTACTGTTTTTTTTCCTCTAGTTGTGCTGTGAGAATTTACTTTTTGCTAAATTTCATAATTCTAGGGAAATGGGAGATACCCTATAAGTCCCTTGCAGGCGACCAATTATTTTATTTCATTTTATTTTATTGTAGAAACAAACAGAGCAACATCATTAATAGTTTATAATATGGACTATATGGACGGGCCTGTTGATCCTGTGGTTAGTGACCCTGACTGCTGAACTGGAGGTCGTGGGTTCGATTCTCACACGGGACGAAAATGTGTGTTATTCACAAATAGTTGTCCCGAGTCTGGGTGTCTTTTGTGTCCGTTGATTCAATTTTTGTCGAGTTTCCCGCGATACAGAAAGTATTCCTAATGCGGGAGTAGTCTTAAAAAAAAATGCACTCCGGGAGTGCCGATAGAAGTGAAAACTTATTTTGGGGCGTTAGACATTTTTTAGATGGGTACTAGTTACTACTTATTGTGTTATTGGGTAATGAATTGCATTTTATTTATGAATTGTATTTTATTAATTATTAGAAACTTTAAAATACATTTAATATTCTTTTATGAATCATCGTTAACAATTTCGACAACTCTTGTATCATCATCATTATCATTAAAATCATTACAATCTAAAATAGAAACTATAGGTTCATGGTAACTAAAATAGGAAATAAACAATTTTGATTCGAAGTTATTTAAATATCTCGTGAATACCGCATCAATTGTACTTTTATATCTCGTTGTGCTAATATTGCGTTGATTGAACATATGCGTCTTGTAACGGTGTCGCGAGTCCATAGATTTTATCTCATCTAAAAATATGCTCATCTAAAAAGGCGCTAAAAGAAGTTTTCACTTCAAAAATTTCACAAGATCCAGTAAAGTTTCATCTATTGGCTAAAATATCTAAAATGTAAATGAATAGCAATTATACATATGTGCTTTAAACTAGGGCTTAATACCAATTATTGACGTTATTAGGGCACGAAAGAAAGGGTTAATTCGTATTGAAGGATTTCAAAAGTTTATGTTTTAAACTATGTCCATGTGTGTTTTTTAAGACAACTGGTAAACAATGACTGAGATACAAAAATGCAGTCACAGTCCTTTTATCTTCTAGAATGGTTGTTGCGAAAAGACATGTCCGTCAAAAGAATGAGGCAATTATCTTTTTCTCTTGACTTCTGCCCTTCTTTACTTATGTCAGCAAATCTTTGAATGGAAACATACATTGCGCAAATTGTCTGTTGGTATCGCGTTCTTAACAATATATCCAGCTTTCATCACCTGTTACCATGTTATATACAGTACTCGAGTTACACCCGTCATACTTTTCGAGCATTGAGCTTCACCAATCCAAACGACGGCGTTTTAGATCTTCCGTAAAATTATACATCCAGTACAAAGCGTCGTTCTCGACTCATACAAATAAAAGGTGGACGAATCTGTTGATATGTCACCCTTTTATCAGCTTCTATCATTAGCCGCAGAGCACTCACGTGATCTTCATTAATAGCCGTAGTAGCGCGTCCTTCTCGAGATCCATCAGTGAGTTTACTTCGACCACGTTTAAACTCATTAAACCTGCTGCAAAGTTGTTGCATTTCATTACAAAGCCTCATCTCGTGGGACAGATAAGGCTTCGTAATGAAATTCCAATCGAAGTCTATTGTAACATCGTTGTTGAGTAAGACCGCAAGAAAGTCGTAATAAATGATTGAGCGAAACTTTTCTCTAGTCAAATCCATTTTCATGCACGACAGACACTTTTTAAAGTACTGCCAATTTTTAAAAACAAATTTAATTTACAGTTCCCAAAGAGTTCCTAATTCGAAATGAAAAAAAAAACATCGGCTACTTTTCTTACTATCCTATTCTAAAACTTATATTGTGACCTACGTATAATCGATAAATTCACAAAGATTAGTCTCTGTAGACTTTTTAGTCAAGAGCCCGTGTTGCTGTTCAATAATATGCGATCTGTTCAAACGAGATATAAAACCGTATATTGTGTGTTCCAACTTTCTTTATTTTATTTCTTTATTTATTGTTTTAAACATTTTAGAGATGACACTTATATTAGATATTGGCCTGTAATTTACTACGTTACGTCTATCGGCAGGTTTATATACAGGTACAACATTTGAGCACTTTCATTTTCGAGACACGATACCAGACGACAAAGATAATTAACAAACGGCCCTATCTTTAGATTGCGTTGAGTTTAAAGTTAGAATTTTCTATTGCTGCGGTAGCATACCTGAGTATTTGACATTAATTTCATATGGATACCTCCAATGTTTCCGGAGAAGGGGTCTTGACAGACGGACAGTCGGATATCAACGTGATTCTATAAGGGTTCCATTTTTGCCTATTAGGTATGGAACCCTAAAAATAAGTAAACCCAATAAAAATGTGGATATTTACAAGTACGCGGTACCTTTTAATCCTTGTAAGGGAATCAAAGCTGTCCTTGAAAGACATATGCTTGTTTGTTAACTTGTTTCACTTTTTAGGCAGTTAATATAAAAGTAATTATTGAGAGCAGAGTCCTTGAATATACAGACTTAAGTCAAATGAAGCCTGCGACAAGGTAAGAATATCTAGTGGTGATACTAAGCCACACGTTAAGCCAAAAGGGGCTGAAATAGAAAGGGTGATTTAAACTTTACTAAATGGGCTGTAATCATTATAAATATAACATATCACCTCAGAACTAGTATCAGTTTCAAGTGCAGTCCGGATAGACAATTTTTTTTGGCAAATTAATTATTTAGACTGCTTTTGTAAGTCACTGTGATAGTTTAATTCTCAACCGATGCTCACACTGAGAAATTGAACTGCCTATGTTTCGTTTAGTCTACAAAATATAATAAATTGATCAACCTGGGACCAACCGATCAATATTTAATATCCAAGCTCGTGCTACGTATGTATACTTGCAAATAAATTGATACACATTATAAAAAAAAAACTTACATTATCTGGCACCTCCAACATTTTACTTGAATTTAACATCATAATCGACGAAACATGATGATCACAATATCTGAAACAAAAAGAAATTCATATAAAATATGTATTTTTTCAAAACTTTGCTGCCTTATATTTGTAGGATTTGTTAATTTTAATATCATGTATTGAATGATATAAGTACGTATATTTAAATGTTATGTAAAAAACGAATAACGTCTCTGTACTGTGTAAATGTGAAACAAAATATATTATTTGAATATTAATAAACTTGAAGCTCTCTGTGTAAACGTCTTCTGCTAAATGTCATTCAGTATTTGTCATTCCTTAACAGTGTTGCCAATATTATTATTTTCTTCCAATTTCACAATATTTAGATGGAACTCTTAAGAACTGTATAAGGTTTTTCATCGAAGTGAGTTATAGTTAATCACATTCGACGAAGACTAATCATAACAGGAGTCATTGTTTATTTCTATTTTGTATTTATGTCTCTGGGTTATGTCACTTTCCTAATTACGGCTGTTAAACAATGCTTACATTGTGTGACCGCGTAAGTGAAGTTACTGGAAGCCCAACTTCCTTTACCTTCCATTCTTTCCTATACCCTAAAAGGCAGACGGCACTTAAGTGACCTTTGAGTTGCAAGTGTTCACGGGCGGTGGAAGTCACAATTTAAAATAATTATGTTAACTTCGTAGAACATTTAGATACACTAAAACTATTATAAGAATAATACCATTTTGTCTCTATATTTTTGAATTCTTGTAAATTCTTCTCCAAAAGAATTTTCCCGAGAACTTTACAGAAAAGTTCTGGGTGCGAGAAAATTTTCGGGAATTTACCTTCCCTAATTGTGTCTCACTATGTGGTACTCTTCTTCTTTTATATTTAAAAAAAATCGAATTAATAGATAAGGAGTCTAGAGAAATAAAAACAAGCGTTGGCAACATTAACTTCGGTTTGGCATCGAAGTTAAATGTTTGAAATTTTAGATTATTCGGCTTATCTTTTATATTTTAAAAACTTTGTAGTTAACTCTTTATTCGTTTCCAAGAAGTGGGTTACGCTATCAGAAATAGTCTCCCTAAAAAAAATATTACACAGTACACGAGTGTAATCGGTAAGTAATAATAATTATTATAACAATTTGTTACTTTTAAGTTTATTTTTTCTTTTCAATTTGTTTTTAGGTATTTATTAAGCAAATGTTACTTTACTTCATTATTTACTAACCTATTAACAATATTTCTTATATCATTGTTCTGATTGTAGAATCTAGAAGGAAACTGGCTTTAAAATATTCTATTATTAAAATTACACATTACGTTTTAGAAACAGTAATGAAGTACATCATATTGAAGTGACATTAATCACAAATTAGTAATGTTTGTGTTAACATCCCTAACTAAACTAAAAGTTTGATTTGTAGTTGAAAGGTTTCATGTTAGTTTGTTACTGCTCTTTGGGGTTTAAACTTGTAACACGTTTTCTATTCCTGCTTGATGTCATTTTACACCATTGATAGAAAATTATGTTACAATAAATTACTTGCAACCAACTATACTTAAATATAGTGCAGTTATCTTCTATTAATTTTCATTTTAGCTATCCTCATAGCCTAACTATAAAAATGAAATACGACATATGCTTACACCTGTATACCTGAAGGGGTGGTCCCACGATTGTAATAGATCAAAAAAGCCTCCTATGCTGTCAATCTGGCAGTTAAGAAACAATATATATAAGTATTTATATGTATAATATTATACCTATAAGACATTTTGATAAAAAGACAAAAAAATATATTCATTGATATTGGTGTCTATGTAGTCCATTGCAATTATGAAGGTTTTTTAAATATCAGTTGTTATAAAATAGATTGCTTTAATCAATAGAATTTAATATATGGTTCAACTTTACTGCTAGCAAATGGTGAAGCTTATAGATACATATGTGGTGGTGAGGTATATATATATAAGCAACCATCTGCATTTTTTATAGCATTTACAAGATTTTAAAATAAAGCCTATAGTTAACTTATTTTTAAAGCACTTATAAAAAAAACATGAAGTGTTAGATTTTTTATTGTATGTTGATAAGGTAAACAGTAATGTAATTTCTACTTATGTCAATAGATGGCTCTGCATGTTGCTATAGATCATAATTCTTTTGAGTATTCTAAATCAAGTGTTGTATAGCTGTGTTTAATTGTGACCATCTTGGTCCTACTTACACATGGTCTTCCCTTAAAAATCACATATATTGATCTGATGTAGATATGTGTGGATACTGAATCAACATTTATTAGAATAGTCATGGCCAGAATGTCTGCTTCAGGAAACTACTAATGATTGGCACCTACTTATTATGCACTCAATTTGTCATAATACTGGCATGGATCCATAATTGCAAACCTTCAATGTTACACCAACTTTACCTTTCATATAAATTCATAGTTTCTCATTAAAGTTTCTTTGTTGTCACCAAAAATCTCATAATGCATTGTAAGTGCAAGGGTCTGCATAAACTAGCTAGTGTGTCAGGATCAAAACTAAGTAAAATATTAATCAAGGCAGCACTCTCACTTATTTTTAAATATTTCCTTCTTTTTTTTACTGTTATAATAATAATATTTATTTGCAGAAATGTGGTAGTTACAGTAGGTGGTTTACAGTATTAAAAGCACAAGACACATTTTGCTATATTTAGGTAGCATGCAAATATTTAAGATTATACAGATAAAGTTATGAAAACATACCAACATAAAAACACTGAATTATTTGCTTATTTGCTACTATATAATAATTACATGACTTTTGAAAACTTAGAAATCTTATTTTATACATTGAATACACTAATGCATTTCTGAAGTGATATGACTGAGAGGAGTACTTTATAAAAAAAATCGTTGACAGAGTAAAAGCATTCTGCTATTAGCCAGTTTTGAATGTAGTACAAAATTTATGATAAGGAAGAGCTGTAATAGTCTCTGGTAACATATTATAAAAAAGTGGTGCCATATAAACACAACTTACACTAAAAATCTCTAGGCGAGGTACTGGTAGTTTGAAATAGGAGTGAGTATTTTTAGGTCAGTTGGTATTGTCTTTAAGTTCAAAAAGCTCTCTATTGCATTTCACAAATTTGATACTTTGAAGATGAATATACTCAGATTTTGTCTGAATCTGACCATATCAAGCCAAATATTGCACGAAGACATTTCTTTTGCGCTATGAATACTCGCGTAATTTCAGATGAGTAACCCCAAACTACGATGCCGTAACGAATTATGGAGATAACATATCCATGGTATATCATTAAGGCAGTCTCCCTAGAAGCAACATCTTTAACTTTTTTTAATGCAAATACAAACCTATGGATCTTTTTGCAAACATTATCTATATGATACTTCCACGTCTCGTGTTCGACGATGGCTGTACTTGCAGTAAAAAAAAGTTAAAGATATTGCTTCACCTTCCGTCTTAATTTTTATCTTTCTTTATTTTTAAAGTGTTCATATCAAGAGAAGCATCTTATTTACTTCATGTTCATATGATTTGAAGTTATTATTGAATATTATTTCTGTGGATACCACAGCAATAATATTCAATAATAACTTAAAAATTGCTTAAAAATCTGCAAATATTGACACTGATGATTTTGTATGACTTAAGGATCCAAGATACTGCCTTTCGGAACTCCGTAATAATGGAGTCTAGATTCCGAATCAATAATTGTATAAATATGAATTTATCCTTTGTAAGGCTATGCTTCTTATGCCAGTTTTATCCAGTTTTTTTAGTGAGTATGTCGTGACTAACAAAATCAAACGCTTTACTTAAATCTAAAAATAGTACGCCAGATGATATTTTCTTATTTATATTATTAATTAGAGAGTTTATGTAAGAAAATTTTGCATGTTGAGTGGATTTACCCTTTCGAAATCCAAATTGTTCTTTAGACCATACGTCATATTTTTTATAGAAACGAATTATTCCTTTATTCATTACCTTTTCAGAAATGTTAGAAAAAATAGACGTTAAGGCTAGTAAGTTGGTCTATAGTTATTTTTATCAGTTCTGGAGCCATATATAATAATTCAATACATTAGCTATGTGAGATCCCGTATCTATTACAGCATTGTTGTTAAATCTTATCAATATATATCTGGGATGATTGATTACCCATGTTGCATTTAATGAGTGACTTTTGATGAGTAGTCGATGGTAGATGATTAATACATTTTCTTAGTATGTTTGAATACGTGTTAAATTATTTTTATTTTCGATAATCCTACTGTTGTAGAATGAAATACTTATTTTCTACTATTTTTGCTGCAAATTTTACGTACTTCAGTTAACCATTTTCTATTAGTAGTTTTGTGTATTTGTTTTACTTTAATGATGGGGAAACATAACATTATAAAACAGTATTAACATGTTATGAAACCTATCAAACGCAATATTGACTTGAGGGACTTCATATATACATACAACAACAACATATACAAAAGGGCAATTTGAACATTCAAGAAATTTATTTATATTTTCCTAACCAAGTTAGTTATTATTTACAAAATAATACCCTGATGCGTTTCTGCTTTGACACTTGAATTCCAAAACTTAAGCAGTATTGTGGTCTTACAGACAAACATTATCAGTTTTTCAAGTCAATGTTGGAATATTGTTAACATTGTTGTCAATACATTTATTTGCTTGTTTAGGCTCGTTTATATGACATTGTAAAACATTATTAAAGATGAGTTCAATAAATTTAATGCTGTTGCCATCATTATATTAAAATCACCAGCAATTGCAACTTTACATTTTTTGTGTTGCATTTTTATTAGCAATTTTTGAAAGTTTTAAAAAAATATGTTAATGTTTGAGTTCGGAGTTCTATATATACGAATTACAATAATGTTACTGTTTTTAATTTCTATACCACATATTTAAAATTGTTTCTCATAGTCATAGCTTTTACTTTAACTTTCACTGTACTGCGAAGACCTTCCCTTTAAGAAGTTGTTTGTAGAAATTAAAGCAGTCTTTCATTAATCCCCTGCACCTTAGTAAAAAAAAACATTAGTTTTGAATTACATACTGTTATTTAACCCGTGTATAAAATTACATTTATTCAACATTTTAAACTCAAGAGAAAGCATGTGGTATCTGCAGGACTGGGAACAAAAAACAACATTATTACATAAATTACTCAGAAATACAAAGATCAAACTTTTAGTAGAAATTAATTTAATAATTGCTCGTTGGTATACCCTGCGGTTCGAATTTAGTTCCGAAGTAACTGTGTAACGAAGTAACTTATGAGAATGTAAATATTAAGCAGATTTGACTTCACACACTTATTACGTAATAGCCATGAGTTTAAAGAGAAAATGTTATTGTATTTGCTCCGTGGAGTGAACTATAATTTATGTGACAAATTTTTTTTGGTTGTATCCACATGTACAGAAACTAACAACCACTTCATCGCAAGTCTAGCTTACTCAGCCAATACCCTATAAAATGACATTGTTCGTTCTAACAAAGATATGATATCTAAATACAATAATATGAACTATGATGATGAATGAAATCAACATTCCGCACTCATTGGTACCAAATAGCAAAAAAAATAAAAACGATTCATCTTCTTCATCTTGTGTTTATCTCACTACGTTGGAGTATGTACATCCGATTAGCGGAACTCTTACTACTTCAACCTCTTTCTGGCAAGCTCTCAATAACGTGTTTCAATTAATATTCATGAATGCGCGCTTAGCTCTTGTATGTTCTTAGTAAAATAATTTATTTTCTTGTAATGCATTAGAGTGAGATGAATATTTAAATATCGAATCAAGTATATGTAGGTATAAGTAGGTCCCTTAAGCAGAATTTACATTATCAATAAAAATACTTTGTGATTGATTTAAATATAACAAGAACTACTCTATCCGTATACAAACATTCATTTATATATTAACAGATGAAATAATTAAGAATATGATGAAAGTTCGGAAAAATTTTCAAGCAAATCATTGAAATTTGAAACAGGTCTAACATTCTTTTCACTTAAGTACGTAGGTACATAAAGATACACTGTTCTGTACATATTTGCATTACAGTAAAATGTTATAATTTTTTGAATTTGAGGAGTTTCTTCGCAAGTTTTATTACTCGACGGTCCTTCCCCTTACTGACAGAAGGAGGGTGATGTTTTCGTGTGCAAGTACGTTTTAATGCCATTTCTTATTGCATAATCGACGTCTTTAGCGTAAAAATCATTCCAAATAGTTCAGGATGTTTTGAAGATCTAGACGTTTTGATATAAAAAGATTTTTCTTTGCATTGCTTATGCGTTAGGTAAAATGGTCACACAATAAAAGCAACACTATTATTACACTTAAATACCAATTCTCGTTATAATGGCTATCGTATGTATGAAAGTCTCGAAGGACATCGAAGGCGAACATGACCCACTTTCTAGTAAGCATACTACCACAATTGGCATCAAGCTGAATACTTTTGATTGTTTAATAGTCCTTTTTACTTGTGAATCCCTTCGTGTGTTACCACAGCGGAGCTATCAGTGAGGCCGTGGGTCGGAATCAAACCAACTAACAGCACACAGTATGTCATACTGCGCCGGAAATGAGAATTACGTAATATCTCTATGCCTAACGAAATCCGCCGTAAAAACATATAAACTTGATATATATATGCATATATTTACAACATCGCATAAATGGTATTCATAAACTAATGTCACGTAGTAGTAGTACGTAAAGAATATTTTTTATTTAAACTTCCACATTTTTTTTGGGATTCTTTGTGGACTCAACTAACATAGCTTTGACACTTCACGACTGTGATGGTAATGATATATGTTTATTGTCATTATTATTTTTTGTAATTTAGCGCAATTAGAACGTGTAAGTAAATTTTAGACTGTAGTCTGGGTAAGGTACATTGAAATTTGTCATTCAGTTGAGTAAAAAACTTTCGTAATTAAGCCTTCAAGGCTTTTTATTTTCAATAATATCGAGGGATAAATATAAAATATAAAATAACGAACAGACCAAACAAACATTCAGCACCTGCAACTTAAGAGCCGTAGAATTATGTAGAGAGATAAAATAATAACTTGATATATAGGGGGCAAATGAGCAGACGGGTCATCTGATGGTAAGTCACAACGCCCCCCATAGACATCTGCATCTCAAGAGTTATAATCGCGCCTTTAAGGACAGGTAAATGGGACTATTTTGGGCCGGCGTCGTGTACTGACTGGCGTTGACTCGGAACTTGACAGCACGCAAGTGTTTTATTTATAGAGTAATTAGTAGGCAGGCGTTAGTAATGCCACGAGTCTGTTACTTGCACGTTAGTTTTGGTGAGATTATACACATTTTTGTTTCTGTTTGAGTGTCTGAGGTCAACTCACAGTTACTACACGGATTTTACATACAAGACATAGGTAATTTTGCAAGTTTCTGTCGAAACAAGAAGGTGGCCAGCAGCAGGCTTTAACTATGGCCTTCACATATACTCTTTAGCAAAAAAAAATATAAAGACCGACTGCATGTTTTTGCTGACATTATCTCAAATTGTTATTCCTTAAGTTTATTGTAGTGTCACTCCTACTATTAAGATGATTGAAATGACTCCTCAATCAATCATCAAAAATCAAATATGCATTCATATACTCGAACATGAACATATATACATACATACATATATAATAATATGTATGTACTTCAAAAGTTACTCCGGTAAAAACAGTGATGTCATTTGGCTCTGGTTACCCTACTCATAAGCCGAAAACAGCACCAGGTTACCAGTTCTAATCACCCAGGGCTTTATTTAGAGTGGAAGTATTACTTATGTAGTACTCGTGGCTCGTATTTTTTGCAGGAACTAATGTGCGCTATAACCTGTAATTTACTGATGGACTATGTCTATTTATTCAACAACCCCTGAGTAGCTGTACTCCGAGACAGATCAAAGTAGTGGTTGAAAATTGCACAATTACTTTCCAGTTATAAATAAGAAGTGATTATAAATGCCCTGTGACTAAGAGGGAAAGCATGTAAATATATATACTAGATACATCGTCATTTTAATGGTTAGGTTCTAGATATGCCTAATTGCGCGTAGTATAGTTTTGGCTACAATATTTTTAAATTGATACACCATTAGCACCGGTTAAGGACGGTAGCTATATTCGAGGCATACAAACAAAGAAGATACATCCTAGTAATAATAATAGTAGCTATGACCTAATGACATTTAAAATTAGTTATTCGTGTCACGCGATTACTAAGTTATTACGCATTGACGTACCTTCGCGGGTAGTTTATTGTCAAAAAGGAGTATTTATTATTACGGTTAGGAACAAAACTTACTAAGTAATTAAAAATTACCATCCTGTTACGCGATAATGTGAAATTAAACCATGGTTTTTCTGTTAATTCATCGTAGGCAATGGGATCTTATTATAATTATTTAATAATGCTTATTTTTAATCTGTAATATTTGCGCCAATTAATCCTAAGGCCTACTCAAAGTAGAAGTCTGACCTACTTTAAGTTTCATTTAAAATTAAAATGTTAGCGTTGATTGTGTAAAAAAATACCAAATTACATCTGGATGTTAGCAAATCCGTGCAAAAACCACCGATATTTGCCTTCATTTTGGCCTAAGTTACTATTTTCCAATAGATCAATTTCATGGATAGTTTATTAATAAGTATCTAATAATTTGTCGCAAATTTTATCATGTCTGGTTCTTTTTAAGCACTTGTGTCATACCTACATGTTGTACACAAGATTAACAATATGCTGACAATTTTTACAACACAGTCAAATAAAAGAATGAAGTTATCTATTCGTCGCAGTCTTTTGATGAACAGCGATTACTTCGTGATTTAGTGTTTTTTTTTTTTTATTACCTCTTGAAGTTCGGATACACTTAACCAATCGAATGCACCAACGAATAGTAGGAACTATTTGTGATTGATTCGGTTGCTCCCTAGTACATACGTTCATAAAGTGAACGCCTTGCAGCCTTGAAGGGGTAGGCAGTGGTGCAATTAAACACCCACAATTTGCAGATTAGCAGCATTATTGGGAGTATAGAAAAGATACGAACAAGGGAAGGATCTCAAGGTATAAGCCCTCTACCCCGCATGAATTGCATACTAATGTAAAATAATGTAAAAAATGGAGCTCCTTTTCGTCAACTAATTATAGAACTACCTCAAAACTTAGGAAACAAATGTGACTGTTTTTGAATCAGCTTAAAGGTGCTGCCAGAAACCTATCAGGAAATTTCCATATCACTTTCAAAGCACGTTAATTGAAGTAGGTAACTATAATTAATATCGTATTATTTTATTATATCTTTACTGTTGTTTATTAATTTTCTATTCGCTGAGAGATGGTGATTTGCTGTTGTTTAAGATGTATTGTATGTCAGTTCCAGGAACTGGTATGACAGTGCTACATTATAGGTTCTTAGTTACCTAAGATTAGCTGCAAGTCTGTTTATTATAAGTCATCGTTCAATCAGCAATGAATGGGCTACACATGTGATTTATGTACTATTGTTATATTTTATTAGGTTTACCAGTTCACCACAATCCTTTTTCAGACAGCTGTTACGTAATTACCGAATGTTTATTTACATATTTCTTGCACGTCACAAAATTTAAAATTATGTAAAGTATGTATGAATATGTTATTTCAGTGAGACGACTTCCCGGCGTTAGTCAGTTCAAGTAACGTCGTAGGCGACCTTGAGACCAGTTTAAGCTAAACACTCCCCTAACATCAAAAAACTGGAAATAATTGTTACTGTAGAAGACTCGATGATAGTTTTTGTTGTTTCTAGACTTTACATAAAAATGTATATGGACAAATACTTTGTTAGAGGGCTGGGAATTCCTAGCAACAACCAGTTTGAGTTACAGTTATGCAACTCTGACTTGTTAGCGGTATTGTAACATTCACCAATATCAGTTACGTTCCATTGCCTTCCCATCTGAAATTCCCTAAGTGCCTAGTGCCCGGTAGTCGTCAATAGGCTTGCTCCCTACTACGCGAGTGGTAACGCTTTAAATAAAATTAGCAAAATGTGAATGTTTACGTCACCACTGTACCATTATACGTATGTATGTTAACATTTCTATTCCCGGACGGAAGTATAAAACGTCGTATATTTCGTATAACCATAAACTAAGCAGAATTCTAACAAGTATGTAAGAATGTATACGTAACATGTAGCGCTGCCCATGTGCAGGCGGCCACACGTGATGTTTTAATAAGTATTGTTGATGTGTGAGCACGTGAACTAGCTATGTTATACAGTTAATTATGTTAAACTTGTGTGTTTTAACTAGGCATCACAAATAATGTTAGTGCATGGATGAATATACTTCTAATGTTTTTATTTTATTGGACGTTTTTAGTAGTTAAAACATTAAATATAGTACCTTGTTACAGCTATTTGATTAAATACTTTAATTTGTAACCAATTCTTCGGATTTGAATTTCTAACTAATTTCAAGAATCTTATCACTGTTATAAATGCGAAAGTTTAGATGGGTGTTAGTTAATTAATCTATCTATCTAGGTACTTTTTCCACGTTAGCTAAGTCGCTGCCAACAGGTATTAGGTTCATATATTTTGTTACTAACTTAAAATAACAACTGAAGAGTTATACACAATGATGACCTTTCGTTTGGTTCATAGAAAATAGTACAAAGAACCATCTAGGAACCGGTCTAACCGCTGCTGCATTATAATGGCAATGGCGCACTCGACGCAGTAACGGATGTCCTTCTGTCTTTGAACTTAGTACAATCTACGTTCGACATCTGAGGCGAAATTTAACTGTAATCCTTTTTTTAATTCAGTATAATTATAAAATATACAGCTTGATATTCCTATAATGAATCTTAAGTGTATATTATAGTATTTGTTGGTAAAATTTTAAAATTCCTTTTTACAATATTTACTCTATTCTACTACTACCATTGCCATGCATGCATGATGCATTTATTTTGTTTGATTTTTTTTTATGCGATAGGGGCAACAAACGAGCGGACGGGTCACCTGATGGTAAGTGACTGCTGCCGCCCATGGACACCCGCAACTCAAGAGGCGCAAGTGCGTTGCTGGCCTTTGTTAAAAGTAGATATGGATGTAAACAATAAATGTTTTATTTAATGTAGTAAATCGCACATGGGAATGTATTTAAATAGGAGGATTTCGGTAGATTTTTTGAGGCACAAAGTCTTGGCCGAAGTCCTATCACTATCCCAGTCCCTAGTCCTATTTTTAATTGCAAAAGCATAAATACTGTGTAATGTGGTATCTGCAGCTATGTAGACTATTAATTTAAGACGTATTTTTCAAATGTATATTGGAATACCTATTTAAAAGTAAAATATTTACTATTTGCTTCAAGTCATCTTTTATAGCGGAGATAACATCCAAAGACAAGTTATAGGGTCAACCTTTGAAGAGGGTAAAAAGACGAAAAGCAAGCTATGGTTAATAATCCAAATCCATATTATTTAATAATAAATTTTAAAACGTTTTGTTATGTATATACAAGTTTATTTGACCAAACTGCAGTTCACCACGTGGACGACTTTGTCCGTATCCTTTTTCACTCTTTAAAGTTGTGTTGTGTTCTCGCGTATTGACTTTTTTTATTTAATGTACTTACTAACATCGTTTTTTCAGTTGTTGTACGTTTAACGTATTCTTGTTTTAAATTGTAAATCCCTTCTAATATTAAAAATTTATAAGAAGGATTCGTTTGAATATATTGTACGAAAACGTTCTATAGAAAAATAAAAAGAGAGAGGAGTTACTCTTGTAACTATATAATGTATAAACATACAGATGAAGCGAACGATAAGGATATATATCTACCGCTCTTTCATTCATTCACGAACTTGCCATGATAAATCATAAAAATAACAAAGTAATGTTTATCATTTTGTATAAACACTCAGAATAATAAAGTTTTACCTTTTTGATGACTAATGTCATCGACCACCTTTAAACTGAAAACAAAGAAAACAACATCGTCTCGTTTGCTTAGAAAGTGTGTACTCCATAGGATAGTCACCTCTTATCAAAATTACGTTTTTATTATAAATATTGTTATATTATTATATTTAACAAGTAGTACTTATTTAAAGTTTTTTTTTATATTTGAAATACACTTCCAACTACCACTGTATTTCCGAATCATCTTGATCCATCCTCAGGTTGCCTGTAACAGATTGCATTAAGCAATAAAGCTGCCCTTTGTACATTATCAAATTGACAAATGTATTTGAACGATAGTTCTCCTGTAATAGTGCTGTACAGAAATAAAGTGTTCTTTATCTATGTATTATTGACAACTCGCATTAAAAGTGTATAAAAATCATACTTTGTAGCGCTTCAAATAGCGCTTAGCAGCTCTTCGCGATCAGTTGCTATAATTACTTGGTATATAAACGGAATGTTTTGCTGATTTATTGCTCCTCTTTAATCTATAGCTAATATATATTTTTTTGTTTGCGTTAGTACTTCGAGAGAGAGAAAACATTCGTAGATGATAGTTGAATAGGATAGATAGTTCGTTTTTGCCGGTTCCCTCATATGATTATTTTACAAGTCAGATGTAGTTATAATGCTGTATATTGAATTTACATATTTTTGCGATAGTTTCAGACTTGTTTAAAAGTTTAAGTCATATTCAAAATTATGTACCTAACGCTACGAACCACAAGAACCGTAAAATAAAGAAAAATAGGATATATATGTATTGGAAGTGTGATAATGTGGTATAAAAGACATATATAAAACATTATGTCACGACACTGTTAAATGCAGAATATTTTATCCTATTCATGATTGTTGCCCATGCTTATATCTCGTATTTGTATATACGACTGACTACGTAAGCAAAAACTAAAATAATACCAGCATACAAAAACGTTCAAGCTAGTTAGTCAGAAAATATTTTATTACCTCCGCAATCAAAGTCCATGATCCAAAAAATGTTTTGTTTATGTTCTTTTCGAATGTCACTTCGCTCACCGAATAATTGTCGGCGGATTTTAGATCTTACAGCGGATTATTATTAGATTGATATATGTAAGTGATAGGTATTTTTGAGAGGTATGCCAATTTTAATTTCGATGCTTACGAGATCAATTTGTGGCGCGTTTTTTTTTGTATGCATACGTTTGATCTGCGTGACAAAAAACTCAATTTTTTATTTATTATACTTATTTATAAAAAAGTATTAGGTAATTGGTACATCACGAAAACAATCGGATAAAAGGGTCAACATTCGACTCCCTCAAGTGTTTTACTAACTAATATTTTAGTGGAGTTATTGCCTATGTAGGTAAATATAGGCAGTTTGCATTTGCTTTATTTACGGTCGGACTGTGCCAATTACCACGGTAAGCTGATTATACTCGCTCGACCGGCAAATTTTCATTAACAGCAGGGAAATGCGATAACCATCATATGTTGCATGCAGCAATATGTCACTGTGGTTTATTATAATTACTTTGTGGCGTACATATGCCACGTACTCTATAGCTCTGAAAATGCATCAAGACAGCACGCATCCACTCGCACAGCACACCAAGCGGCGAATAAACGCGATCCGCGCGACACTGCGTTTTTACGATGCATTAATTTATACTCACGCACACATACAACGACAACAGGAACGTAAGCTGATTGGTTGCGTACACAGTAAATATTGTAAATATAGAATAAGAAATGTGATTGGTTAATCCATATAATGTGCGGTAAATTAACTCCATTACTTAATGGTCAAAAATGTAAATATAACTAGCATACTTTTAATCAAATACAAGTCGATTCCAACCATTCTCTGGTGTTTCACTTCAGCTACGGCTTAAGGACTAACCAGTCTGGCCGGCTAACATAGACACCTTTCCTTGCTCCTAGTATTATCTACTTAGCTACGGTTCGACGGCTTATACAGCCTGGCCGGCTAAGTAGATACCCTCACCTCAATCAGCCAGCTGGCACAGACGACGTAGTAAAAGTACTACTTTAAAAACTTATCGGGTCAGCTACCCCAACAGCTGATCCCCGAAAACTTCATAAAAATCTTTTTTAAACGTATTCATTGACAAACATCTGAATTGCTTTTACGTTTACGTACAGAGTACATATAAACTATTGGCTATCCTTTTACTATATTATAAATATTATTCTTAGATTCAACCCTTTGACAGTTATATTTTACGACCACAGTAATAGAAGAGGATTTTATAGTAAATTTGCGGTCCACCGTTCCGTTGAAAGAAAATTACCGAACAAAAAAGCCTAATAAAAATTTACTGGACCCTAGAATCTGAACCCGACCTCAACAAGTCAAATCTCATAAAATATTATCACTTCGTACTGTCTATTACATATCATTACGTTGAGTTTATAAGGTTACGCCTTAATATACCTACATAGCTCATATAGCTTAATATACCTACGTCAATAAGAAAAAACCGTGTTTTTTGAAAGATATTATAATATTTTGAATAATACCTAATTAGCATGAATTTTCATTTTTAAAATGTAAAACCTTTTTTTCTAACATTGGTTTAGTGGACAAGATCGATGATTGATATGAGGTAATAAAGTCCTAACCTACTCCTTTGGCATACTTAGATCGAACCGCAAAATTCCGTAGTTGGATGTCCTGAGAAGAGTCCGTACACACTGCTAACCGCATATCGAATGCACCATCCACATTCATCAGTAATGAGATTATATATTCCTCGAAAATGTGGGGGTCGTCGTAGTCGACATCGTATCCATCTTTATCTTGCAAAAGAGAGCTCTCAGAGCCATTTATAATCTACGTCGCCGCGAATCCCTCAGGGAACTCTTTAGAAGGATTAATATTATGACGGTACCTTGCCAATTCATTTATGAAAATATCATGTATATAAGAAAAAATCTACATCTTTTTAATAAAATAAGTTATAGACATAATTTTAATACTAAAAGTAAAGACAAATTAGATCATTCAGATTAACTGAAGTACATACATCTTTTATAGGGTACTGTGTTAAATGTTATAACAAAATTCCTTGTGATATATTGCAATTAAATGAAAGAAAATTTAAAACCCATATCTAAAATACACTATCTCTTCGGTGAAGTTTCTTGCCCATTCTTCTCCATACGAAACTACATTTTGGAATGGGCGACTAGAATCAATTCTATTTGAATGTAAATGTTGTCGTTCAAAAGTGCCTTTTGGGCCTATTTGAAATAAATGCTTTGACTTTGACTATAGAGATTATTTTGTCTCTGTTAACGTGGAGGTTCACCGGGATCTAGTGGCAGTTGATAACGGAATAACACCTATTGGTCTTAAGAAAGAGAACTGGCGCAAACCTGCATTACTGAATGTTACAGATCTTAAGGAGATATGGAAGAGCAAAGAGCTGCGTGGACATTTTATCAGGCCTTAAACGGGCCCAATGTACATCTGTAAAGGACGGCACAATTGACATCGGGCATGTCATCGTCCCGGAGAATCCCTCAGACATATAATTTCCGGTTGTTCTCGTCTTGCCAGTTACAGATATGTGGCCAACCCAGTTCTCAAAAATAGACAAGCCATATTGTTTTGGGATCGATCCATCATCTTTACTGACAAGACTATTGTTGCTAATAAGCCTGATATAGTGGTGATAGACCGATTACAGCCTCACGATTGCGTGGCTCTCTAATCTATTGTCGACATTACCGACCCCCATGACGACAATCTCATAAAAACTGAAAAAGATAAATAAATATTTGGATTCGGCTCATGAGGTTGTTCGACATGTGGGATGTGGATTCGGCAATCATTATTCAATTATACTAATATCAGCCATGGGTATATTGCTAAGAGCCTCGACGAACACGTTCAGAGGCTCATGTTAGAATGCTGGATCAAGGGACTGTTACAGAAGGCAGTTCTCCTCGACACAGCCCGCACTGTCAGGAGGTTCCTATCTTTGAAGTCTTAACCACAATGTCAGCTGTCTACTATTCTTATATTTTCAAATGTATTTTGTATTAATATGGTATATTTACAAACGTCTGTGAGTGTGTGCACGTGTATGTGCGCTTACGTGGACTAAAAACCACCCTGATGTTCTTTTGCTCGCCTATGATTCAGTGAGCGAGGATCACCATTACATTGACTCAACCAAGACGGGTCTCGTCAACTAATACGACCGTCAACCTTAGGTCTTAACTGCGCGATGTCTATAGGGACTGCGTTATCGGACTTCTAATTCATTCTGTCATAACTTTAAGTAACTTTTATCAATATAACTGGCCGTGACTATTATTCCTACGTCGATCATTAAGTGAGAGGCATACATGTGAAAGCTCTTCGCAAAATTTTACCATGTATGTTATGTAATTTTATCATACCTGTGAACCAAAGTGGTCTAACAACCAGCAGCCTTCAAATTCTAATTGAATATCTATCTTGAAAATCTAAAAAACTAGTCTCACTATTTTATATCCAGATTTTCCAGATTGTTCATTATGTAGAGCCATGCTTAGGCACGGTTGGCCCTTCTCCACTGGTGCGATACCACGGCCTCACAGAAAACCGGTTATGAAGCAACGCTTGTGTTGCATTTTACCGTAATTTGTGAGGTTTCCGGAGGCCCAACAACCATTCTTCTCCTTACCCTTCCCTTATCCCCTTTCTCCTCTTTCCCCTCCACGCATCCCCTCATGCTTCATCGTTTCGTATTCGTATTTTAGTGCCTTTTTCTAAACTGGGCTAATGCTGTTGATGCACTGTCGAGGAACAGTAGAAGTACGAATCAAACTTGTTGGAGTAACAGTTATATATGCTATCACTAATACCACCATTATGATCTGTATTTTTATCATAATATGTAACCACATTTTTAATAGACTGATAACATTTAGACTTTGAACGAAGAACATATAATTTCTACCTTAGTGAGTTCATCAACCCCGTTTAGAAAAATATAAACTTGTATGTTACCTTAGAAACTGTCTGTTAAACATAATTTGTTAAAAATATTTATCAATTAGAATTATAATAACCGGTTTATTATCATTTTCTATACCTTCTTGTTTTTTAGAATTTGTGTTAGTGTTGATACATTTATCAACACTAACACATTTGGTAAGCGAATTAGAAACAAAACAGTAGCTCAAAATATTCGTAATCTCCATAGATTGGCGTTGGACCTCGGTTATAACCTGTATACATCTGCCCATGCCAACTCTAATAAAACACTGCATAATATTAATTTTTAATTTTAGTAAAGTCTTCATGTCCTGCACTTTTTTAACGGGAATTTACAAATTTATCAATATTTACCGTTAGTCAAATTAACCCAAACGTTTACGCTTACTTTGAACGAACCATCTCTTGACTGGCTGTGGTTAGAGGGCTTTGACCTTCCGGCTACAGCCAGCTCGAATTACAGATATGGGGTTACATTACATTACATCGAGCTATTACACTTCCCAATCCTACCGTATAAGGTATATCCCTTTCCTTCTCTTGCCTGCTTTTCCTTTCAATATACCCTACATTTTTAATTCGAAATTCCTAAAGTGCTCGTTGACGGCAAAAAGCTTTACACTCTATTACGTTATTGAGAGCAATTCTAATTGACAAAATGTTGGTGTATGATTAGTGATACACTGACTGTGATGTGTAACGTGTAGCAATGTACATATTCCCCCCGGTATGCACAGTGTTAAATTACTCTAAGATATCATAAGAGCTGAAGTCTTATCACTGAAGATTTTATTAGTACAGACTTATGACTACGTTTTGTAATTGAAATAGTATCGCAAAGCCATTAAAAATGGAATTTCATTTCGATCTGTAAGATATTGATTACACACCTGCTGTAGCTTTCGATCTGTGGACAATCGATTTGCGATTGAAACTCTTATTGCTACTGATATGAAGACATTTTATTTTTTAAGTTATTGTACTTTTCGATTCTCAATAGGTGTGAGACGCGACTATTGGCCGGGCGGTTTATATAAATTTAATTGCAAACGTTGCCTGTGTATTTTCAGTTATGGATAGACGAATTTAATGATATCTATATCTAATAGTGGTAGAGCCATGCTTAGGCACGAATGGGCTGTCTCGACCGGTGCTATACCACGGCCTCACAGAAAACCGGTTGTGAAACAATGCTTGCATGACATTTTCTCGAGATTAGTGAGGTTTCCGGAGGCCCAACTACCCCTCCTCTTTTATTATGATGATTTTTGCGTAACTAAGAAACAAAGTGATTTTCTTTCCCATATATGATATTAGTTTTAATTTTTTTTTACGACAGAATCTTTCGTGTTCGGACAACAACCGTTTAGTCTGCAACGTTGATTACTTCCGGTCGGACATTAAAACTAAGTTTGCTCAAAAACAATGAAATATGCTGGTGACTTGTGTGATTTTACTGCGTAGTTGTACATTGACATGGGCAAGGCAGGTTTAAAGAAATTGTTGATGTATTCTTCTATGTTTTGTCAATTTATCATAGGGCGGTAAAGTTTTTTGTTTAAACGTGGTGATCTCTGGAAGTGTTAGTCGAAATCGATATATTTTTATTTTGAATAGAGCATTTATAGAGGAGTAATATATGACACTATGCTACGACCATTAGGAGTAGAGCAAAGAGCATAAAACAGGGGATACTGCAGGGACCGTTATAAGTTATAAAGTAATGTTCAGACGTTCTGTTCTGTAAAAACAAATGATTAATAGCAATTATAATAATTAGAGCAAGAAAATTCAGTCTTGTGTGAACCAAAAACCTAGAATAAATATTATTACACTTATGTATTATACAATATTTACAAGCGGGCTATGCCTCAACAAAGCGTTTATAATGTTATCCTATGATTATATGTATAAGGAAAATCCATTTAATGGGTTAAGAAAAACAAAGGATTTCAAATATGTGATCAGTTTTTAAACACCGGCGGACTAGTCACGCACGTATTGAATTATTAATAAATAATTGTTCCGCTCAATCGACATTTTAATTAACAACAATATGATATAAAAAATGCAAGCCTTACACAGAGAATAACAACAGACTATTCAACTGTTAAAACAAAAACAGGATGAAATATTTTTTAGCGTAGATTTTCTGTAGAGATGAAAGGACCATTGTGTCCCAAATTAGCACGCCCCAGATATGAATATTTTGATCGATCGGCTGCTGATACACGTGTCCCACAAAAGGTGTGGATGCCTCACAATATATGTATGTATAGTTTTTAAATATATAAATTGTTATATTAAACATATTGTTATACATTTTATTTTTATTTAGGTATTTAGATATTTTAAGAATAATACGCCTCGTCTAGACAGCCTACCCTGCTTATATAGTATAAAAGTGCAATGTATTTTATTTGAATGTCACCGTTTAATTAAGTATGTGTAGTACTTTTACTTAAATTCTGCTTAACTCGATAATACGATACATACATTTATACACTCGCGCCTGTATCACCGAACGGGTGGCAGCCGCTCACATTATGTCACAGTTTTGTTATGCTATTTTATTTGTAGACCTAAACGTTTTCTGTATAACTGGCGTATAAGTGTGATTATGATTTGGGTTTAAGGAATGCTAATAACATTTTTAATTATAATCGAATTTGCCTCCGACACACATTTGATAAAACGTGATATTGTCGAGTACAAAGTAAATTTTCTTTAAATTTGATAAAAAGTATTTGAATTGTAATAATTGCTTTGTGTGGAACAAAGAGAAATTATGTTCTTTACTTTTTAGAGATGTTGGATTTCTCGGAAAAGTCACTTAAAGTTACGGTACAGTTATGTGGCTCTGACCGTTTTTTTTTATCGTGTGGAAACCCCTACGGGTCATCACCTCACTGGAGCCAACAGTGAAGTGGTATGTCGGGACTCGAACCGACTAAAACCACACGGTGTTCCGTCACGAGTCTATTGTAGAGTACCGGACCGGACCTGAATCTGCTCGACTTGACCTATTGATAAATGATAAATGATCTTTATTTTGTAAATAGGTTATAACAACACTTTTACACGTCAATATATTATTTTTTTCTGTTAGTTTATGCTAGATGAGGCCGGTGTTTCCTAGCTGACTACCCTGAGAAGAAACACCGAAACAAACTCAGAGGTCAAAGTCTGTTTTAAAGTCCATACAGATGTACTGGTCAAAAACATATGAGAACCATGCACGCTAACGTCTGAGATGAGCTTTTGAAGAAAGCACCACGTTCATTTGAGTGGACCCGTCCAAACAGTGCAAGCATTTGTCAGTTATCGTGTAGCTCAACTTAGAACTTTAAGGAGCTCAACGGACCGACGAACAGTACCAAAGCAAGGACATTTGGGTAGGCCGCAAAAGTACTCAAACAGTCAGACATCGTTATAAAACAAACTACAAAAAAATAAATAAATAAATAACCTACATATTCCTCACATTTACAATAATTAAATTTATAAATTAAAAAAAAAAAGAAACAAATATATAATATATTATACTTAACAAAGTATTCATGTCAAAAAGTACAAAGATTTAAACAATAAAAAAAAACAATATAATACTTAACAAAGTAAGTATTCATGTCAAAAAGTAAAATATAAAATGTCAATGTGTATAAAAAAAAAAGGATAAACGAAAAACAAAGGCTCATGTACATTAATGAAGCAGCTCATTCCCAATATTGCTTACACTTCCTTATCGACATGCCTTGTCTAACATTAAAACACCTTATATTAAAAATTTATCCTTAAAGTAGACTACACAAATAAGTTTAATCCTTCTATAGTAGTTAGGTAATAAAATTTCTTGAAATCTATTGAAATGCTAATTCTTAAAATAAATAATTTAATTCTTCTTAAACGTATACTATTTCCAAACCCGTTTATATTTTTACTGTATAGTAATAACTGTTTTATTTTTTATAGTTAAATGAAAAATTTGTGCATCAACAAATTATAATGAAACTTGGCAGTAAAATCGTGCTGTGACGCTTGCAGTATACCTATTAGTCGTGACACCGTTGTCCTAATGTGAAATTGTTTCAATAAAAACAAAACAATGGATGTCACCAATGTATGTGATGTGAATGTGTGTGATAACCATTATATTCTTTAGTAAAGGTATTACTTGTATTGACTTCATTCACATCATTAAAACAAAAGGCTATATGATATTTTCTATGCAATAGCCCAAAAAAGTATAAAAAAATAATGAAATAGACAACTTCCGGACTAAATAAATATTCGTATATTGCGTGAGCGTTTGAGACTTTCTGGGTGGCACTAGAAGACCCAGAGAAAATAAATGGGGGCATTGAGGTGACGCAGACTGGGCGTTTGCAGAAGAAATAAACTCTAAAAGGGAAAAAAACGTAGTAAAGTAAAAAAGTATATCGTTTAACTTTTGTTATTGCAGGTATTATAATAATTTGTATCACGTGTTCACTTACATATTCACGCAAATATTCACGTATTACGGTGAGACGGGCATGGATTTAAATAATCATTACTAAAAATCTATAAAATAAAAAGTACTACAATCGAGAGATTACATACATTTTTATTTCCAGAATATAGGTACTTAATATTTCTGAAATAATAATACATATTAATAATAATAATTAGGTAACAGATATTTCATGTGTGTTTATAATTTTCTTTTTTATTTTTTTTTGTTGACGGGGTGAAAGATCCGCATGGCTTATTTCGAATGGTTATTATTATTTCAAAATGAAATATATTAAAATTTATTCATATTTAGATCGTCAGTGTCTTCGGGGCATTCGGGAGTCAGTAAGTGAAATACTTGCGATGACAGGTGTGAACCCACACTTTCCTCAGTTCCGCGTCGCCCTTTCGCTGCGTCCGCCCTTACCTTTCCGCCGGGTCTTATAAACGAGTCACTGCTTGTCTATCTTATTCCTGTCTTTACATGTGAAGCGCGCAATTGGGAACAGGCTTTTAGAAGTTCTTTTAATTACGTATCTGTAAGAGCAAACCCTGTTGGAAGCAATTTAGCAGAGGCGGCAGTATTAGGATTAATATCGAAACTCCCACAAATATACATACATAAAACAAAAATAACAATGAAGAGATGAAGCCTTCTAAGCTACAAGATCATTTTAATAAAAAAAAACCCGAATAAGAAAGACAAAGATTTGACAACTATTTAGAAGAAATTAAAAGAAGTACAAAATTCAGCCAACTATATCAAAACTTTTTTCATCAGCATCGACTTCGACTTCGAGCTTCGTACAATATTTCATTGTTGATTACTAAAACAGGAAAACTACACACTATTGGGAACATTTAATTTTACCACATAAGAAGTAATAACCACTGCTCCATAAACCAGCTGCAGATATTATCCGTAAAATTCCTTTGAATAGTTATATGTATTAATAACAATAGTTCTGTACTCATTGTACAATTATCTGCAGAATTGTCAATTTTCAATTCCGCTGGATGAGTCCACTTTACCCAACAATGAAGCATTGTTATTCTCATACGCAAGGTTCATTAAGGATGAGAAAATATGTCAAGAACTATTGCTTGTTATAAATTTGGAAACGGATACAAAAGGAGAAACTATATTTACTACTCTGAAAAAGATTTGTGTTGAAAAGGAAATTCCTTTGAATAATATTTTGTCAGTTGCTCGGGTGATGCACCGGCAATGACAGGACGTCACAAGTTTAATAGCATGCCTAAAAATATAGTTCCTGACGTGCTTGCTGTGCATTGCGTAATTCATCGCCAGCATTTGGTTGCGAAAAATCTGAGTGAACGCCTCCATATATTTCTGCAAATATGTCATCAAATGAGTTAATAAAATAAGAAATAACTCGTTGAATGACAGATTATTTAGTCAGTTTTGCATTGCCAATGATGAAGATTTCAACCGATTGCTGCTTCACACTTGAACTTGCTTGACACGATTTTACTATCTGTTTAAGTCTATGAGTTGAGTTCCTAGAAAACAAAAACACAGAATTGCGCGACATCCTCATCTCATCAAAGAACGATGACAGAACTTGACAGACCTGTATAAATTGTTTCATGATGTCAATCTCCAACTTCGAGGTAATAATAACTTCTTACCCTTATCTCAATTTCATTTTGGCTCGGTTCAATGTGTTTTCTTATTTTATTCCACTCTATTATTCTTCATTTCACAGCTTAGAAAATAAGCTAACCTACTTCTGTATCCGTCAACTTCCATGAAAACTTCTCAAAATATATTAATAATCATCAAAACCTAACATGCAACTCTTGGGATATTCCGGGTCCCCTGTAGTAGAATCACTTGAGACGGAACACCGTGTGGTTTTATTCGGTTCGAGTGCTACATACTACTTCACCCTCAGCTCTGCTGATATTCTGACCATTGGAAATTTACTCAAAAAAAAGGTTATGTAATAGCAATTACAAAACAAACTTGTGAGGTTGTTGCAAGCATTGTGATCAGTGTAGCTTATAATTAGGCGCTTGCAAACCTAATTAAATAAAAGACATAAAATCCATGTATTAATTCATGCGTAAACATTATGAAAAATGGACCCTGATTCGAAGTCTAGTTGGAGTCATACTCTTACAGATTTAGTAAGAGTATGATCTTTAAAAGTAACTTCTAATAAGTAGATAGATAAATAGAGAACAATTTATTTGTACACCACTATTACGGGATAAGTATCATACAAATACATTTTATTAAATTAATCCTCCAATTTGCAAAAAGAAAATAGTCATAATAAATAAATTGTAAAAAGCCCATTCACCCCTAATTTTTGATCCTAGAGGTGGATTCACCAAATCAGTCAAATCGAAGACCGATTCTTTTCTGAAGTGGGTTAATAAAGTAATAATAATCTTACTAGAACAGGTGCAGCAGGCAAACAAAAGCAAGCTCACCAAGACTTTTAGCAAGAAGTGTTATGAAACTGAATCATCTAACGACCAAGTACGAGTACATGCAAGGTTGCCTACTTGAACTATAAAAGCGAGAAAACGAGGTAGAAATGAATCCAATGTTTATGTACCTGCACCTCGGAAGTTTTAAGACGAGGCCAAGGCAATATTATGAGCATTTTAATTTATTTCTATGTGCTCCAAAAACTAGAATAACATGTATAAAACGGAAACACAAAGTTCGGAGTACAATGACGTGAACCTTTAAAATGGACGTTTAAAATCACCCAAACTCTTCCCGTGGGTGTCATAAAAGGCTACTAAGGGATCGTACTGTTATCTGTCAGACAGTATATATACAGTCATACATATACATAGTCCAAAGCCCCATTTACTTATTACGTAAATTAAGGTTGGGGGCTTGAGCCGCCTCTGCCAATGGAATCTTGCCGTAAAGTCCGGGTCCTCTATCAAAATTTGACTAGCTTGACGTCAGCGTTCAAACAAAAATAGAATGACGTCAGTCAGTTTATCAAAATTTTATCTTACAGTTAAATTCGAAACAATGACAGTAAGGTATGCTTACATTGATGATATCTTGACTTTATTCTTTATATAATAGCCTTGCCTATTATAAGCTAATAGATTGCGTAGGATTAGTCTGTAATGAAGTACAATATCAACTCTTACCTTCCGGCTTGGGTCTTATATGTACAATGTTGCAATACTTTTGCTTTCGCTTATGTTCGCTATTTTGTTTCTAGATTGCCCTTTACTAATCAAGAGTATTGGGGACTCTGGCCAACAACACTTAAGAACCTTTCAATCGCTATTTCTTACAATCTTCACTTACATTTGTATTACGTTGAAAATTTAATGTAACATTTTAACCTTTAAAGGGTTAAGCTATAATTAAACAATTGACTTTTATTTCCAAAAGTTCAGTAAGGACTGAAATGGCTATACTTATTTTCTGCACAAACAGAGACGAAAACTAGTCATTTTTATGCGATAGGAGGCAAACGAGCAGACAGGTCACCCGATGGTAAGTGACTACCGCCGCCCATGGACACCCGCAACTCAAGAGTCACAAGTGCGTTGCCGGCCTTTTAGGTAGGAGTACGCTCTTTTCTTGAAGGTTTGAAGGTCGTATCGGTTCGGAAATACGGCAATTTGTTCCATAAGCGCACAGTGGTGGAGTGCCAATCGTCCAGGTGATCGGGATGGATATTTTGTCGCGTAGGACGATGGCGGAAACCTGCAGCCGGTATAAGTTCGAACAATTCCTCTGAACTCTCCCCATGATACAAGCGATAGAGGATGCAGAGTGAAGCTACATCTCTACGCAACGCCAAGGTGTCAAGTCGATCAGAAATATCTTGGCAGTCGATGATGCAAGTCGCTCTCCGTTGAATGCGGTCAAAAGAGAGAAGCTGGTACTGGGGTGCACCTGCAAAGAGATGAGAACAGTATTCCATTTGCGGCCGAACCTGCTCCTTATAAAGTTGCAGGTGGTGGGCCGGAGTAAAATACTGTCTCGATCTGTTTAGCACACCAAGCTTCTTCGAGGCTTATATGGCCTTACTTTCTAAGTGACCGCGAAACTGGACTTCGCTTGATATATCGACGCCAAGGATTCCGATACCGGCTGATGCAGTTAGGGAAGTGCTCTCAAATTGAGGTAATACGACCAATGGCATCTTTTTAGCGGTGAACGCGCAAACTTGTGTCTTCGTGGGGTTAAACAAGTTCAGATTGAGGTCGACTTAACCTAGTCCAGGTTAAGTCGACCTCAATCTGAAATTTTTGATAAAGAAGTTTCGATTTCAGACACAAGTTTGGATCGGCTTTCGATGACGTTTACCCGAGAAATGTTAGCGCGGCCGGTGTAAAGGACATCACTCGTGCTATCGCCTGCATAGCAATGGTTGCCGCTAATCTGCAGCATGTCATTGATATGCAGAAGAAACAGCGTGGGTGATAGCACACAGCCTTGTGGGACACCAGAATTAACAGACTTGGATTCGGAGCATGCACCGTCAACAACGACGTTGATGCTTCTGTCTGTAAGAAAACTGGTGAGCCAATTGCACAGTATCTCGGAAAGCCCATAGGAAGGAAGCTACGCAAGGAGCGCTTTGTGCCAGACCCGATCGAAGGCCAAACTAACGGCCAACGATTCCCCCTTGGTCTTGATCACCAGCTGAACGACCCCGACGGAAGCCGTATTGTCGATCATTGAGGAGCTGGTGGTCTTCTTAGTACCGGAGGAGCTGGCAGTTAACAATGGATTCCATTATCTTGGAGAACAAGGAGTTGATGGCTATGGGTCTGTAGTTGGACGGATCCAGGTGATCTCCTTTTTTAGGGATTGGGTGCACTAGAGCTGTCTTCCATGAGTTCGGGACTACGCCAAGAGAGTAGGAAAGCAGATAAAGGGGCGTTAAAACCGGTGCTCTGGAGCACACGTCTTCAGCACGATAGGAGAGATTCTATAGTAGTAGTAGTAGTAGTACCTTTAGTTTGCGAATCATGCTAGTGTCCACTAACGTGTCTCCGTAAACTATATAATCACTAAACATTATATATGTACATATGTACTTACAAACAGTAGTTTAATGATGACACAACAAAAGAAAATAAAAATAATGAATAACTTCAGACAGACTATCATCAGACTTCATTTGTTATGAGCGTACTCATCACACAATTTTTGCCCTGGGTAGCATTGAACCTAAGTCCTCTGGTCGTGTAGGAATCGAACACATGACCTCTGGACACCGTGACATTAGTCAGGATCACTAACCACTAAAGCAGCAGACTAGACTAGACTATATTCGATAATGCTGGGAACGCATGGACTTGCGATTTACTAACATGCGATTTCAATTTTTCTTTTCAACAGTTAAACTATATTATTCCTTACCTATGTCGATTCTGTTCGTCCAATAGTTGCCTCGAGGACATTCTCTTTTAAGCCTGTTCTTTGTTTATTTGTATATGTATTATGTAACTATAATATTTATTTGAGATTGGTATAGGACTGTCCTGTTGGTTTAGTGTTGTGATCCTGACTAATGTTACGGTCCAGAGGTCGTGTGTTCGATTCCTACACGGTTTATAATTTGTGTAATACTAAAATAGTTGCTCGATTCTGTGTGAGTTTTGTATTGTTGTTTGTATGTTTGTCAAGTTACCCGCTAACCAGGAATCTTTTACTCTTTAAAAGAACATTTATGTTTATTTAATTCTATGGGTGCAACTCACCTAAGTTTAGTATGGTCGCAGCCTATAATTAAAGTTACACAGCTTCCCACATATCATTCAAGACTTCTTTACTTTTTCTGTTGTTACGTCATACCCATTTTTGCTGATGTAATGTTTTCATTTTAACTTTAAAATCTTTATAATTGTACTGTACAATGATGATGTAATTTGAACTTGTATGTTGAAGAGATAATGTAAATGAAATTGTTTCATCTAGGTTCTAAACGCCAACTTGGCAGAAAGGGACAAAATATAGACTTAAGTGGTTACAAAGGATGTATTTGTTCATTATCTTTTTTATAAACACTACTATTGACATGAATATACTAGACTTCTTAGTAATCACTACAGGAAATATTAGAAACCAGATGCCAGAGCTAATTGATCACAAATTTTACACCTTGCCAATAGGCAAAGTGTAAAACTTAGCGTAACCGCTACCACGGCTCAAATGATATTATTAAAAAAATTGGTCAAAATAAATTGATGTTGCCGACCTCATGGTTCTTCGATTATTAAAAAGTAGTTTTCAGACAAAAACTACTTTCATAAAAATAATAAAAATAAAAAATTTGTAGATTTGCATTTCTTGATGATCTGTTAACAATTAAAGCTACTCCTAAGCGCATTAATGCAATAAGTACGTAAGTGTAGCTTCTTTTTATCTATCGCTATCTTACAAATATGTATATCCGACTAGCAAAGTAATACATAAATGTTTTCATTTTGGTATTTTTTCAATTATTCATTCGTCTACCATATGGTTGTTTGTTTATATTAGCTATACTCTATCGACATGTCTTGCATCAAATTAGCACATTATTGATGTGTCAATGAATTTATTTTCGTAAACTTTTGTTTCATTTCTTGATGACGTTATTATTTATTCTAGTAGGTGTTTTAAACGACTATAGTACACAGAAAACATGGTTTAACGCGTAGAGATAATAATTGAGGTATGTTGACTAGCATTTGCTTGCTTTTTCGCTTCTATCACTCTGGAACAGTAGATTTACCAGAGAAAATTCTTTAATTTCGTGTATGTTAGTTATATGATACTCGATTACGCAACTAATAAACTCTAGAAATTATAAAATTCTCAAAAAAAAGCGGACGAATTGAGAACTTCTTCCTTTTTTAAATCTGTCCTGTCTGTAAACCTTTTACTGGATCTTGTAGCAAAATATCGTTTTATCCCGACTTCTTAGTTTTCATTTGCGCCTGTATCTATAAATAATACTACATATATGCATACATACACGCACGTCTGCAAATTAATTTTATACAAACAATATTCTGACAAAAACGAACACAAGAAAAAAAGAATTATGTGGTCCAGTCGTTTGTTTGTGCAATTAATAAGCGTACATACATTAAAATAAAACGTTTACTAAATTTTCTCATAAAAGATGGTCCTTTTATGAAAAAAAAATAGTAAACGTTTTATTTAAGAGCTTTGTCACGAAGCGTTGCATTTCCCCGAAATTAGTGAGGTTTCCGGAGGCCCATCTCCTTTCCTCATATCCCCGTTTAGCCTTTTTTTAAAGTTTGGTACAAAAAATGCTATAGCGTCTATATTTTATTATTAATGTTTCATTACTGGGGGACAGTTTTAACTTTTTATGTATGGCATGTCAAATGCATCTCAGTAAGCCCTTGGTAATGCACAGGGTGCGTTTTATTGCTGACACCTTTGATTGACTTGTGTTATCTGCTATCGCTTTCGAAATGACATTCAGAAGTGTATCAGTTCCAATATTGGCATCTTCTATCGTTAAGATAGACGTAATATCTAATGTTCTATCGAATGATTCAAAGTAGATTTTTGATACGGTAGACGCAGTGGTTTTTGTTGTTATTTTAATTTTGATATAGATATAGGTCCAGCTCTATTACCCGGAAAGGATATGAAATGAAACATGGTAACCATAAATACAATATAAGTAAGCTAGTAGTAATAGTAGAAGTACAAGTCAGTAATGTAACTAGGAATTTACATTCACATGCAACTATCAAGGTTATGTAAGACTTGTGTTATATCAAGATCTAAATAATTGTAGTTCAAGCTATTTAGGTATAAAAATGTTTATACTCATATATGAGTACGTCTCACGTTGCTTTAAGACCACTTAACTTCATACTTATATAGATACGTGTTACTTAAAATATATTGCGTGAAGAAGTGTACTGCTCGCCGAACAGCAATATTTATAGTTTACAGTATGACCCTTCCCATACTCCGTTTCGAAATAGAATAACCTTTATGCAAGTCAAAAGCGTAACCAATTTGAATTATAAATTTGTTTTCTGTGTTCGCTCACCTACAGACTGCAAACAGACAAGTGTCAAAGTAATCTTATAAGGGTTTCGAAAGGAACCACAAAAAATTTGCTTACTATTCTTAAAACACAAAATAACTAATCCCTTTTTATGTAATATTATTTTCAAAACAACTACATAATTACAAAATGTTTTTCGGTCATAAATATATTTGTAATAAACAGAAAATCGTCAATTTAAAAAACTTAATATGGAAAAATGTAAACACTTCTAATCGATCGAGGTTCATTATTTTGTTTAAAGGCTGTTATTATTTTACTTCTAATCGAATTTCGCTTTAATAATAAATTTGCCACGAGGGAAACCAATTGACACAACCATTGCAATTATAGAACAAATAAAATAAACGCAACATCAAAATGAAAACATAGCTTTTCAAAGATGGTCGTTCTCATTTCAATAAGCATGTGTTTTATATGTGTTTTGTTTTTTTTTTACAAGTAAACAAATTAATAATGTAACAGAACTCTGAAATGTAGGTAAACAAACAAACCGAATTATTTTCGTAACGACCTTCTCGCCTGTTGCCTGTGACAATACATGCTTCTATAACTAAACTTTAGACACACAGATTATTAGAGGGGAAAACGTTATTAATTGTTACTACTACATACTACACTAAAAAACATACAGTCGACAGCAGATCATATGCGATGATCCGTCAAGAAAACAATTATACAAAAAGTTAAACAGTCATATTCACATGTTGAAATTTTAATTTGATATGTTCCTAATAAATTTGTAGTGAATGTCACAACCAAATGTTTGGCCTCAAAACTGACAAATTTTAATTTAGAAGACCGATTTAAAACAATAAAAGCGTAGCTGAGTCGAACTTAACGTGTCTGCAGGATTAGAACTATTTAGATTGCTTATTTTTTCTTCTTCTCTGCCTTGTGGATGGATCCACCATGTAGGTTCGACAACGTCTAAATAATTTGTCTTGCTCTTACGTGGCCACATAAGCTTTATACCATAATAACTATGAAAATAAAATCCACAGTACTTGGCTATGGGACAAGTATAAGGAGAATAAGAGATGCAGCAAACCCTCACAAAAAATTATTGCCGCAAATTTAGAGTTTGCAAAAAGTGGGCTTTTGAGACGCCTCTGCTTACCCCTTTTAGCTTATGGGCATGAGTGTATGCATGTATGTATCCTTGAAAAGACCATTATTTGTAAATGGAGTTAGTTTACATGTTTTCCGGATTTTGAAAAAGAACGACATCTTTAAATAGAAAATATTCGTTTTCCTTTAGGTTGCAAAAGTCATAAATCCTGACCAAGTTAAAATTCATTGTGTTTCAAACATAATCATTGGAATCCTAACACTTAATTTGTTTATGTTTACTTTCTTGTCACTGCGCAAAGAAATCAGCATATCGGTTTTTGTCACGCACTATTCGATAGATGGCTTTGATTAAATTTATACTGATGGTTTGCCATAGTACATATGTATACGTGTCTAAATTGTAAAAGAATAAAAGAATAATTCTAGTTAGCATACTTAGATTGAAAAGTACAGGCAACGTCTCATATTGGCATGTCATCGTATTCGACTATAACTTAGTTTAAGAACAGGCAGATACGATGACGTTTTAAATGTTTGATTTCCTGATATTACGTCGAGCAAACATAAAAAAATAATCAAATCAGCATAGACATTGTTATTGTATTAGCATAGATGAGTATATACATAACAGCCTAACTGTAAACCTTATACCTCGTTACTGATATCAATAAATAAATAAGATATTTTTTTTTACCAGGTAACAAATCATACATTACTTACGTAATGATACAGCGTGAACTAATAAAATTGAACATTTGTTTTAACAACTCAAAAGATACATACCTAGCATACAGTTCCTCTACAGATATCGGATATTGATCGGGGGCCTCTTAAACACACGCTTCTTTAAAGTTTGTTAACAAAAATACGCTTGTCAGAAAATCTCTTACCATGACTTCAACTTTCGTTGATCTCGGTCAAAAATACTTAGCAATATAGTATTTTGTTAAATTTCAGGTTCAAGAGTATGTCTATGTTCTATTTCTAGACGAGCACTGTAAATCGCAGGTAATTTTGCAAAAGCAAAGGTCAAACCTAATCTACGGAACGCAATTAATGTTCCGTGGTTTAATTGACTCCCAAGTACGCGACCCAAATTACTTGATTCGTATGACGATGCATTTGCCATGAAAGTACTTCTGCATTCCCGGTATAAAACCTAAACCTGTTTCAAGAGAACATAGTTTTTCATGTTGTGTCACATTTTTATCATAAGTTAAGCCTAATATTGCAATAATAATAAATTAAACAAGAATTAAATATAAACAAAACCCCACTGCATCAAAATAGTAATAAACACATATATGGTCTTAAAAAAATATATGAAAATATTATAATGAAGGGAAGGGATTCCCTAAATTATAATATTACAGCCGTTTAGTAATACGAGGGAGCATAAGGACGGATGTACATATGTACATATCCTTTCTTGGTCTGATAAAAAATAACAGCAATTTTTTTCTTACTGTTTCTGAACTAAATTTTCAAAGGTAGTAGTGACACTGAACTCCACACTCTAGTAGTTGATTATCGGTGCGGAAAGCCTGACGCTCGAGACCTTGGCCCTGCAGGCGGCCAAGGTGTGCAGGTGTCCCCGTACGTCCCCCTGTGCGTAGGAAAAATTATCGTATTCCGGCCGCTCCTATAGATTTTTAAATACATATATTATTTTCAATGGCATTGTATTTCAAAAGTCGATAGTTTCATACATGACTAATAGGTATGCTGTTTAACCATCATCTAAAAGAAGTACTCGTATGTTTTCGTCGCAATGAAGTTGTTTATTTTTATTCAGAAGTACCCGAAACCGGCGGCTTTTATGAAAGATTTGATGGCAGTATAGAAAACTCGTGAGGTATGTAATCTCAGGCATGTATGGTCTTGCTGTATTTTTTCAGAAGTGGTCTGGACCGTGACCTTTGGGGCTCATGTGTGCATGGACATATTTATAAGTATATTTTTTTTTTTATTCACCATAATTTCTTAATGCCTGACCATATAAACAAATACATTCTTTTTCTATAAAAAAGACAACTCCCGCACTAAGATTAATACCTGTGTCGCGGGGGACTTTACAAACATTGAAACAATGGACACAAAGAACACTCAGACTCAGAACAACAATTTGAGGATTGCACAAAGTGTTGTCCCGTGCGGGGATCGAACCCACAACACTAGGCGCGGCGGTTAAGTGGCGAGGTGACCACTTAATCCGCTACGCCATCCGAGCAGTCCAACATTATTATCTATTCCTAACATATTTTCACTAAAAGATATTTTAGATGAAAACTGAAATTAAATTCAATAAAAATATATTTAACAACACTCATACGGTGATTACAACACACTCATACTTAGACTTACGACATTCTTTTCCAACTCTCAGCTCAAAGTCTAACTGACTATGAACCTTGGAACTATTTCTTTACGGATTTTATTATATATTTTTGATATCAAGAGTTCTCAAAAGTTAACTGATCACCATCGATCTTGATAACTCCACCGTCAAGCAGAGACTTACACCTACTACACTAACACGTGACCTTAAAAGGAACCAGGCCTACCATAACAATGTTGCAGCAAAAAGAAACTGCGACAAACTAAATAACTAGAAGTCGGATGCGCTTGAGAGGCGCAAAGATTTCTCACCGGTGTCATGTTTTTGTCTTTACACAGTAATACTTTATTGTGTTACTTTTCTCACCCCGTTCATTATATGTTCATAATTATTTCTTCACAAACGACGACAGTGCCGCTTCAGCGGTTAATAAGTTTTAACTACCTATGTTATGTGTATTTTTCTCTATTTGACATGTTTCTTTTCGACTTGCGTTACCTTTTTTTTTATTTAGATGTGATATTAACAGTAATAAATGTTCCGCACCTGTACTATTCACGATGTTTTACTTCAGATAGGAATGAAAACATGAGACAACATACAAATCATCAAAATTAGCAATTCTGATTTCACCTTTTTTTGTAAACTGTGTATTCTTTCTACTGTATATTCAATACGTCATTTTATTTAACTATTTCTTGTAAAAGATTGTTAGCATATTTTCCAATAAAGCTGCAAGTTTAATCATTTATTATCTGTTACATTATTCAACAACAAGCAGCCTATAAATGAAAATTTATTGATTCAAGTAATGGAAAAAAAATGAATATTACAGTTGTGCTCGTGAATGTCATTAGCTATTGTATGTATAACTTTAACAGAACCTAATAAGCAATTTTTTTTTACACAATAGTTTAAGATAAACTCTGCCTTGCTGAAATTGCGCACAGAAAATTCAGTTTTTAGAATTTCAAATTAAAACCATTATGTCCAAAATACAAAATTACAGAATAAAGTACGGATTACAAAAAAAAAGGGTTTTCCAAATCAGACCTCAGGACTATATATACATAAATGCGTTATGTAGTATCATGTTTGTGGCCGAAGCACGAATGAAGCGGATGATGAATTTTGAAGATATGTATAAGTATGTATATGTAAACATTACGCAGCTGGCTACGATGTTCTCAGGTCACAGAACAATGCTAAACAGAGGCACTCATTGAGAATTCAACGTCAATTCAAGCCATATAAAATCGAACAAAACAATTTAAGAAAACAATGATATCAATGGAAAATATAAACCTGAGTGTCTCGGCGCTGTTCTATTGTTATGTTGCATGGGTTTTCTGGTCTATTTTGTCATGTATATTTCTTACACAGTGACTTTGTTTAGTACAAATATCAGTTTTTATACTGTGTACTTGAGTGTTCATATTTCTGTTGTGCCTACTCTAAATGTAGAAATCTTTGTTGTATGCTATTAATTTATTTCTTTATTAATTTTGGATCTCCGACATAAGTAATACACAGCAATGTCACAGTGTCAATAGTCATACAAACTTTAATGCACTCTCTTCACGGACATGCTTATGCAAAATAAATTATTGTACAATGAAACAATGCAAAATTATATACATTACCATTAAATTAAATCAATTAAATAATCTTTTACGTAAGATCAATTTATCATGTTACTATAACATTTTATACATTAAAATATAAAGTAGGGAATCTTAAAAAGTATAACAAAAAACTTTTAATGTAATTAAACATTAACATTAGCAAAAAATATATATAAATAAAATACAATATATTTACGTAGGTATCTAGAACTTGATAACTGACGACTTAGGGGTGCGTTGCGGGATACGGGAGGTATTGAAAACAGATTTTAAGACCTCTTCCGTGGCAACGAAGTAGACTGCTCCTAAGGGCATTACAATCTAAGTCTAAAAGAAGAATTTCAGCCATTTTCGGCCTATTAGTGTAATTGGGAAGTGGTTTTGTTATGGATGCATTTGTATATTTTTATATGTAATATAGGGGGACAGACGAACAGACCTGAGGGTAAGTGCAACAACAGAAACTCAAGAGTCGGGAGTGGATGGAAGATGCGTATTACATATTCGGCTAATTGATTTTTAACAGTCGTAAAATACAACCAGAAGAATAAAATATCTGTTGTTTTTGCTGTAGATAATAAGTGCTGAGAAAATTTACAAGTCATTACATTTTGTTTTTGCTTCTCTTCGTTCTCAAGAACGCATTGTGCCGAATACCTTTTTTTTGGCTTAATCATTAATGCTTGTAAGCCAGAGCAAAAAAATATGCTAATTTTTACTTGATGTGCCGTGGTATGGTCATATTAATGAAGAGTTTGTGAGTTTTTTCTAATAGAATGTCTAAACAAGTTTAAGGATAGGTCACCAAAGACGTAGACGGGGAAGATCTGGAAACGGGTTTTACATCTAAATCCAAATACCAGTCGGCCTACAAACAACAACATCACCACAAAACGTGTTTTTTTAACCGTCTGAAAAAGCCTTTTCCTTATCTCAATTCTCAAGTAAGGTTGTTAAACGCTATCTTTAATATTACTAAACCAATTTCAATCATTCTTTCTCTCAATGAAAGATTTTACTCAAGATTGGTCCCTTTAAAAAAATATTCGCGTGGAACTTTGTTATCATATTTTTTTTGGCATAAAAGTAGCCTACTTATGTGACTATGTACTATATCTGTCTTATCCATCATCATTCATCATATCTGGCTTAATTCCATCCAGATCTGTACAGCCCTTGTGATTGAGTGACAAATATCAATTCACACTTTTGTATATATAACAGTAATATGATTTTTTTTTACTTTTGAATAAGTACCTCCTTTCTAAGAGATCTGCAGACCTTTTAGACTCCTCAGACTTCATCTACACACGAAAGGAGGCAATAGAGTTGACAAGTAAGAATTTGTCCTTTAGCACGACTTGTACTCTTAGTACAACTTTTTGTTCTATACTTACGTAATAAATTATTTTTTAAACAACATTTTACAGGGCACAGTTATAATTTAACGCATATGCGAGTGCAAGTTTGTATACTTATATTAAGTACTTCCTCGATTGTATATTCCTCGGTTTCTTTTCTACACCAAGTAATAAACTTAGTTAAGCCGGGGGTAAAGCTCTCTTCATACTCAACAGAAATAGAGATAAGGTTTAAGTCAAATAAAAGTCATTGTTGCGTATGAAAATCCGCGCCCCCGGTCAAGATCTACGGTGACGTAACACTTCGCCGTGCATTCTAACCGTTTCCAATGAAGTTTTACATTCATTCTAATAACACAGAAAAGTTTTTTTACTATTCATGCACGATAGAATGGTGGCATGTCAATATTTATATTTTTATATCGGCATTCTATTCCTTTGAGAAATTAAATACATTCGTTATTGTTAAGGATTCTTTGTAGATGAGATTTTAAGAAAATATATTAAACTTTAAACAAAGCCTAAAATTATTTTTAGTATTCATCCAAATATCAAGATTATTTTCTTTACCCAAAAATAATACATTACTCGGTGTTATTGTTTTTTTAAAGACAACTGTCGCACTAGCACTGATTGTGTCGCGGGGGACTTAACAAGCATACAAACAACGGACACAAGGAACACCCAGACTCGGACAACCATTTACAAATCACACAGTTTTTTATCCCGTGTGGGAATCGAACCCACCGGTTCAAGAGTACTTCAGAATATTTATACCTTTTTAACCGACATCAAAAAGGAGAAATGTTCTCATTTTATGAACTTGCCATGAACTTAGTCATTTCTTAAACGGTTTGGATTTTATTTATGTGGCTGGGTGTGTATTAATTTTAAGCAATTTAGTGATTTTTAAATTATACAGACGTAATTTTCAAGAATATCTGTCATCGACTAATGTATAGTTGCATCTAATTTATGTAATATACCTATATTTATTTAGTATGTATGTATATGTCAAGGTCGATATTTAAATCTCTTCTCGCAATGACTGTTTTATCCTAGAAATAACAAAGGCGCTTCAACAAATGTAGATAAAAAACTTAACCTGCCTTAACGTCAACAGAAATAAAAGTAAAAAATAATCTACATACATATAAGTATATGTATAGTAAAGGGGTAGGCAGAGGCGCGGCGTCTCAAACGCTCATTTTTCACCCACGTAATACACGTCCCCCGGGCACTGCACGAATGTATATTTTCTGATAGATACCAGTCCGATCCCTAAGTCTCATTTTATCACATACTCTGTTTTTGACTTCCTAGCCGATCTTAGGAGCCACTATGGCAAATGCATCAAACGTCTATTTGTACTACACTTGATGCATATACAAAACGAATTAGGGCACTCAGGAGAAATAGGTTTTGGTGCCTACCAAGGTAAAGCATTTCATTACAAATAGATCATAATAAAACTGTGTAATAACCTATACACATAATACAGAGCCCCATTGACGGCAATAGGCGTACCTCCTGTTACGTAAGTGGGAAAAATTTGGTTCTACCTCCAAAGGTAGGTACCATATTTAGTACCTACCTTTGGGCCTACCCCTCAGTGGATACAGTCGATAGGCGATACATGCTTAGCGGATAGCGTAGGTATGTATGTATGTATAAAAATAACATTTTAATATATGTAAGGTATATATACATATATGGTTAGCGTTCGTCGTTTTGTACGAGAACATTTCCGGGTGCTGTTTTTAAGAAATATATACAATTCCTAGGAAATATGTACAATATAATATAGCTTTACACATTTCTTATCGAGTTTAGGCAACATTTATTAATAATTATACACATATGTATATTGATAGGTTACATAAATTTCCGATAACATTGTCATTGAGCAAAATTGATAAAATTAAGTTGTTTGAATAATAATATACCATCTGTATAATACTGTAACAATAAACATGTTTTGCATCTAACAAACTTACATATATCTGAACTTAGTTGAGGCTAGTTAAACCTCGATGTGATCGTTTTGAGTTTCGGCGTAGACTGTCAAGATCGCTCTCTCTTAGTGTCAAAAATAAATTTGTCCTACATAAGCCTCCTCTTCCATCGGGGTTGGCATCTTCTAACCTTTCTCTACTCTATGTTCTGCGTGGTCGACCCCCGTAAGCATTCTCGTTAGTCTACTTATATTAATGTTTCTCTGAAGGAAGTTATAAGTACAATGACTAAAATGAAATTAATTGCAATACAAAGTAATATTATAAAATAATAACAAGTTATCATTTAATTTCGGAATGCAGTCGTAATGAGTATTTGCAATACATATATATGTACCTAGAGATATTCTCTAGGTATATTATGCTTGCATTCTGTTGGTAATTATCTCTAGTTATTTATGTATATGATAGACAATATCCGCAACATAATAATTTTCAATCCAATCAAAACGAGCTGGGTTGTTTATTGCAATATTTATTATATTCAAAAATTCTTTAAAACAACGTTATAAATTCTACGATTATTTGTACGAATATCAAACAAATTAAAAAAACATGTTTTCATACAAACCAGACAAAATGTTGTGTAATATAAAGTTATTGTATCCATCAGTCTGTACCTGTATAATATAGTCATACAGTGCCTAAATGACGGCAATAAGTTTTACCCCTGTTACGTCGTCGGTGATACTAAATTATGATTGGCAAGAAGTGGGCGTCAGAGATGTCTCTGCTAACCCCTTTGGGGATATTGTGCCATACATCATACATCTGATATATGCATAATGATACTTAGCAATTTTATCTTTGTTAGCAGATATCTTGATCTTAACTTTTTTTAGTTATCTCTGGCACAATGATTAAACACAATGGTTAAAATGTCTATGTGATTTTTGTGTGTGTGTGCCAATAAATATTTTAAACATAATTTAAACACTTACGATAAATAAAGAAATAAATGGTAAGGTGCCCTGCTAGTGCGAGCGAAACGAACATATGTATATACGTTGCGCTATGCTTTTTTCTTAAATTTCGTAGAAGTCTGTTGCCTTGATCGTATTTAAATTAATTATTCATCATTTGATGATGAATAATTAATTTAAATAATTGGATATAAAAAGGGATGCATTGCTTGTTGATGATTACAACACAAATATATTATGTAGTATGTATTACTAATATTAACTAAGTTATCGATTACAAAATTAAAAAAAAAAACTAAATATAGCTCCATGAAAGGTAATGCGTTTAAATTAAAAAAAGAAAAAAGATAAAACACAAACGTTTGTATTTGCCCCTTAACATTTAGCAGTAGGTGTTATGATTCTGCTTATGGCTAAAAAACGCTAATCTCAAGTTCTACCGGTCAGATTTCTAAATTTCTATTTTCTTTTAATAGCTTATATATTGAGGAAGTTTATAATATAGTAATGATCTTATGTAACGTCAATCTGCGACCCACCAGAGATGAGTAGTGTCTAAAAACATGGTTGAAACTATTAGAAGCTACTGTCAATATTAAAATACTTTAAAAAGAAAGTTATGTTTAAAATATGTCAAAAAGACGCCATAACAAGTAAGAAATAAACTGTTTTACAATATTATAATATTACGTTCTACAAAATGATTAGGTGGTTTCGATTTCGATATATTCCGAAAGTCTTGATTTCATCAAACATAGGCATAGCAACATTTTGTATTTTCTGTTTAAATAAAATCGTGAGGTGGGATTTAGTAACTGTATAAATATATGTATATAATACCAACTCTTTGCTTATTATAATTTTTATACACTGAAATCTTTTTTTTTCATTTTTTTATTACTTACGTTGATTATTATCAAGAAGTAGTTCAGTTATTAAGAAATTAGATTATATGTTGGTATTAGATAAATTTCTGTCGGTCAAAAAAATATATTTGACTAAATAGCTTTTCAAAGTTAGTGTTTTAGTAACAGTTAGTAATATATGTATAATTTACTTTCTGGTACTTAATATATTTCTCTTACCAAGTCACGATGTTAGCGAAACTCTTGTCTTTTCTAACTGCTATTGTTCATTTTACGATTATGACATTAAACTAATCTCTTTTATACCTTTTGTAATCGAAGCAGTTGATGTTTGTATACATGTCTATGCATAAAGTTACTTCTTATTAGTCATATATGGTGACAACCCTCGGTAGGTCCCTATTTATTCTGTTTTGTAAATATCTAATATAATGGGTGAAAACTCTTTTGTGGTCAGTTATCTGTTCCTCGTCTGAGTCGTAATGTCGCACTGCATTAGGTCCATAAACGACACATTTATTTAGCGGCTTGAGCCTTTTTCCGCATTTTTTCCTTTTTGTAATAAGACTTCAGAATGAATGGAATTTCTTCGTTAGTTTTACTCATTTTGGTGGACAGAAAAGCATTTGAAAATGCCGGGAAAGTGTTTTTTTGTTTTTTACTTATGATTTTTCTTTTTCTGAATGTCCTATATTTATTGATATTAAAACCAGCCAGATACAAACAGTACAAAAAAGAGTTAATTGTACCTATCAACACACGCTGCAACAATAGGTGGCGTTATCATTCTCTCTACATTATTTTTATTACAAAGTAGCCCAGCGGGTTCCCTTGCGTTTATGGTCACAGCTCCGCTCCCTAAGAGCCGTAGTGTAATGTTTAGGCCATAGACGTAGGTTTTTTTATACGCTCTAATGTATTATATCTTAAAAATTACCCTATCCAATACAGATTTTATTCGAATCTGACTAGAGTTCACAGAGATAAGTTTTTTTAAATAACAAAAATCTCTTTTGTTTATTAAATTAGTATAGATTATTTTAGAGAATAACTATACAAAAACTTCCTCTCTATCTTTTCATGCCGAGGTTATCTTGCAATGAAACAAATAACCTTATGTCACTCCTATTATTAAGATGATTCAACTGACACCATCACATGTTGAAATCCATCAAGCCATCGAAGGTCTAGGACTTAACAAAGAGACGTGATATGTATCTACATAAATACATTCGAAAAACATAACCCTCGCTCTTGCGCATTCGGGTACAAAACACGTACCTATAATTTTATTAATAGTGTAATTATGTGGTAAAAAACTTGATATAATTAACTGGAAATGAGTTGCGATTCCACTTTTTATCGTACCGTGACTACGCATGAATGATAGCCCTGTACGCAAACACTCGTACACTACTACTGCTTACCCTGATACTGAGGCCCAGCATGACTTACTTTTTGTAGAAATAAATATACTTAATCTTTCAATATTACAGCGAACCACATATTTGTCAATTGAACCATCCAAAGACCCACTCAAGCACACACAAAACTATATTAAAATCGATGCCGCAGTTTGGGAGGAGTTCAATAACATTCACGTGTACAGGCGAATAATATACTTGAATAGTATTCAAAAACTATTCCCACGATGTCCCAAATGTTTAATTATGGTCATTACTCCGCACTAAAAGCTAATGTGCTCTAGGATAATGTTAAAATTATCTTTTTATTGACAGAGATTATTCAAAAAAACAAAATAATTTTAATCGTCTACCTATTTATTTGATACAGTACACAGTACACACATTGTGTACCGTGGTCTCCTAAATTACTCCAGCAGTACTTTTACATAATATAGCTATTAACTACTACTACACCTTCGATTCTTGGGTCCAAATTTTCAATAAAGTACAAGAGCATTTGATTAATGATAATACGTATAAGAATTCTCGACTAAATATTGCATTATTAAAATATGCACGTACAAAAATGTAGACTTCCCAGCATCAGCCAGATCGAGTAACACGGTATGCGAATCTAACCTGTTTTTCTTTCCCTTCTATTTGAAAATTTCAAACAAAAATGGCATGGCATCTTATTTTTCCCATTTATTGCCAGATGACTGCAATATGTTTGCCTTTAATTACAAATGTGGGACTAAATTGTAGTCAGCAGAAATAATACGCCTTTGGAAACCCATCCAGGGTTACAGCAATAGCGACGTGTTCATTTTAATAACTTACAGATACGACTTATGAACTACTTGTCTTGAATTGATATATTATCCAGGCCAGGCAGTTTTACCCAAATGGATGGTCGTTACTCAGTTCCTGTAAATTAAACCGCATTACGAACAAACACTTCAGCTTTAGAGAAGATGCAAAGGACCAATAAAACAATAATTATTATAGAAATTGCCCATATGCTTAATTTTATGTAGGTACAATGACTATCTACATATTTACTGTTTCATTTTAAAATTCATACTTTAGAATAATAGTTTTAATTATAAATCACATGCGCGTGACATTGAAGAAGTTTTGACGTGTCTATTCTCACCATAAATAAAAACATATGCGTTGACTAAGTTAACGAATAACAACTTTCAATACATAAATGACTATTGTTTCATAATAAAACAGAGGTATACAATTACATATAAATATTGAGTTATTGCTTACCGTTGAGCGCATGATACAGTTTTCACTATACAATCATTATTGATTATATCATGTTTTAAGCCACCTGTGTTCCTTGACCTTCCAGAAACGCACAAGTTCACCCACTAGATCACGCTTCCGTGTAACATCGATACCGGACACAACTACGCTCGATATGCTTAGTTTCCGACTCGATTTTCAATCTCATCCGCGTGATGTCGTACCGAACGTAGGTTGAGGAAAGCGTTTTATAAACAGTGTTCCTTTTTCAAAACTAGTCCGGCGTCGAGCGTTCGGTGCGAATCGAATTCCTTATCGATAGTATCGGTTGTATTTTTGTTTGTATTTTTACTCCGATTACACTAACGTTTAACAGCGCGCGAAGCGTCGACGTGCGTGCTACCGCGACGATGCAGCCGCTGGCAATAAACTAAGTAATACCAAGATACTCTGCGATAGAGACGAAGAAAAAGCAAGGGAGTGTTGTCCAACTCTCACGCGATTGATATCGCTTTATAGAGCCAACGTGTTTGTACACACTCATAAAAGTATTCCGTTTTGTAACAATAGAACAATAATTTTCTTGTTCCATTGGGCACACCTAGCATTTGTTTATCAAAGTTTGTGAGTTTATGCAAATTGTTCCTCGAATTTCGTAAATGAAATCTGATTTTTTAGTAACCAAATGTTTTCATTAATTTATACTTCACTGTGTTAGCTGAATTAACGTTTGTATGTCATGCATGTTTATATAGAGACTGCCGTAAAATATGGTTTATTCGCGAAATTTCCTGATGTTTATATTTTATATATTCTACCTCCTTATTACAGTTGTTCTATCTTAAATGGCTTATTTACTTTTGTATAATATAATTAACATTATATAGAATTACTTCCCGCATTTCCCACTCTTTTTTACCTTTCAGTATCAAATCCTGTCGAGAAAATCAAACCAATACCTAGAGCAATAAAATTTGTTTTGCAATATTATAATATGTACAAAATAATTATTATTATTATAAAAATTAAACTAAAATCGTTTTCATTTTGAATTTTATGTTAACCCGCTTTTTATTTTCGGTAGGACCTGCCGGTCAGCCGGTTAATCATATGACACTCAAAGTATAATAAAGTATCGAAAGATGTGTTTATCTTACTTATATAGTAAATCATTTATGCTGAAATATATAAATGACACATATGCCATAACTGTCAATGTATACAAGATTTTCATCCATCTCTCTAAGGCGTGTAAGTGAGAGGTGTACTAAACACCCACATTTTAGCCACAAATGTACCTTACCGTACCTATTAATTATTTGAAAATATGGAACATATTGAAAGTCAATAGTATGAACAAGGAAAGGCGATCGAAGGAAAAAAATGTTACTTAGACGGATGGATTACAATGGATAACACTCGGAACTTACGGTAGTCCGGAGCCCAGGATCGCATGAGTTTATTATTTATGTTTACTTGTTCATTAAAAGAGATAACTTTCGTGCTAGATATTATTTCCGTGTCGTGGGGTTTTGTGTATTTCTTTTTCTGTTAAAATATTTGTTTGGTGTACAATAAAGAATATATTATTATTATTATTTTCTTTATTCCACTTAAAAAACAAAGAAAATATATTTAAAAATATACAAAATAGCGCGCCACTGGTTCCGGGTATAGGGATCAAGCTACCGGTGGCTAGGGCTCCAGAGACAGGAACCTCCTCACAATGCGTGCCGACATCAAGAAGGACTGCCTTCTGCATTAGGCCCTTAACCCAGCTGTTTAACGTGAGCCTCTGCAGATGTTGGTCGAGGCTCTTGGCAATCAACCCATGAGCTGATATGATTATCGGCACAATGATTGCAGAACTCGCATCCCACATGGCGACCACCTCATGGGCTAAATCCAAATAATTTATTTGTTTATCTTTTTCAGCCTTTATGAGATTGTCGTTATGGAAATGGTAATGTCCACAATAATTGCTCGGCACTCTAGTCGGTCTATCACCACTATATTAGGTTTATTGGCAACAATAGTTCTTTTAGTGATGATAGATCGATCCCAATATAATGTTGCACTACTATTTTCAAGAACTGAGACGGGCACATAACTATAATGCGGTATATCGACATCCACTAGGTTATATCTAAGAGAAAGTTGCTGATGGGCTGTCCTGACCACTTGGTTATGTCTTTTGCAAGTACTCACCATTTGCAAGACGAGAGCAACCGGATGTGCTTGAGGGGTTCGCCTGGGTGATCCCCGCGAAGAGGTCACTGAAACATAGCCAAGACACATTATAATAGATCTACATCGGGTCCGTTTAGGGCCGATAAAAACATCCATGCAGCTCTATGCTCTTCGTTATGTCCTGACGGTCTGTAACATTAAGTACTACAGGTTTGCACCACTTCTCTTTCCCTAGATCAACTGCCACTAGATCCCGATGTAGCTCGACGTTGACAGAGAGAAAGTAATCTCTAAGATTGCATACTTCGCGATTATGAAGGGTCCTGGCATTTAAGAAACCACAACCCCCACATTTCCGCGGGATAGACAATCTCATTACTGATGAACGTGGATGGTGCATTCGGTATGTGGTTAGCAGTGCGTACGGACTCTTCTATCCAGGGCGTCCAATTCAGTCTGTGTCCATTTAATTATGCCAAAGGAGTAGGTAAGGACTGGTATGACCCAACCGTTGTATGTGTGTCGAATCTGAAAGTTCAATTCCTTCAGATTCCACATTTATGTACACCAAATTTCATCTTGATACATTTACTAAAGGTTTCAGTTACCTCAGGTGATCTTATCAACTGGACATTGCTGCAGGCAAACAGTGTCAATCATGAAAAGGAGGTGGGATATAACTTGACTCTTTCTCCGCAAACGATAGCCTAGCCCCGAACCTTCTAACATAGTGCTAAGAGGATTCAAAGACAAGCAGAGCCACAAGGGGCTCAAATTGTCACCCTGAAATATACCCCGCTTGATATTTATGAATTCGCCGTCACCCTAAGATTGCCGACATCCTGGATAGCAAAGAACAATGGGCACAATGAACTACATTCGAGACAACTATTTATAGATTATACAATTTTTTGTGCCGTGTAGGAATTGAGCCGACGACTAGATCTACAGGCACGTTAGTCTAGTCAAAATTACCTGTAACTTGAACTGGCTGTTGCCGAGAGGTCTGAGCCCTCTGATCTCTACAACTTCGTGTAAATATGTAGTTCGTACTGTAGATGTTTACGTTTGGAATACTAAGAGTGACATACGTCGAACCGAAGTATGAGAAACGCTGTCATTTAAAGTTATGCCTTATAAAATATGAAAAACAGTCTATGTTTTGTCTTCAACATTAAGTAATAATAATGCATTGCTCGGCACCGTCAGGGTTGCATAATAATTGTTCATTATAACATAATTGTACACTATAATATAATATTAATTTACATCGGTATTTATATAGTATCTATATAAACATTTAATTCCATATTGTAGGAGAATTTAGAATGTATGAAGGGCTGGTGGTTAGTTGCGAGAATCGCGCAGTAGGTCACCGTTATACCTCGAGCACCGCTTTCTCCGCATTAGGCTAGTGTAATCATGTCGTAAGATGTCATGATACTTTATTACATTCTACTAGTCATGCACTTTTATAATTATATGAAACAAATCACTTAGGACACCCACTTAATCGTGGATACAGCCGCTACATATGTATGTATTAAAGGTTTCTGTACTGAACTGAAAGACATCGAGTAGCACCACCAGTAAGTACAACTCAAATAAGTCGTGATGTTGACTAAGCAGTTCTAAGGTATGTAGCAGGCATATAATCAGGTTAATTCTTAAACATATAAGTCTCAGTTTATTAAATTCGCTAAGTAAATCGTAATTACTTTTTCAAGTGCATGATGGTTAAGGTTGTCGGTACAGAGATGGAGTGATTGCGCAGTCAAACATCATCCGGTATTCTACAGTCATGAACCCATTTATAGCATTTTAGCTAAGTTCGAAAAAAGAGTACTTGTATTACTAGTAGAGTTTGCCGTGTGGTTCACGGTGGTTTGTTATCTCTATCAGACATACGGTAATAAGCTTGCCCCATATTACGTTAGTACAAAATTTCAGTTGGCAAAATATAGGTGTTTAATACAACTCTAACTACTCTTACGGGATACATACAGGCTTGAGCGTATATATATTGTATATACATATATAAAAAATAAAAGTAAATGGTAAGGTAGCTTAATAGAAGGGACCTAATGGCGGGTAACATTACATTTATAAGGTTATCCTTATCCAGGTTTCAACGGTCGTGGTTTAAATTTTTAATGAATCCGTATGATTTTATCGACCTGGTTTAAAATGAAATGTTTTTTACTATGCTTTAATTGAATAAAATGAAATTGGTCATGATAAGGATATATTTGAAAACAATTGAATGGTATAATGGTTGCATAGATATACTCGTATATTAAAGTGTTTACTTATTAAGAAACCTAGGGTAAACGTCAATGAATAATGGAATGGCTGCATTAAATGATGAATTAAGGTATAATTAAATATACATATGTATATATGTATATATACCAGCCCCCGTGGAATCGCTTGCGCTATACTCGTGTGTCAATAAGAAGTAGGCAATGTCTTTTTCCAGAATGTGAAGTATAGTTATAGACAGTTTCGAAATTGAAGAACAGGGTGATCTTGAAACACAATATAATATTATTTGTACTTCGTACAAACTATGAATGATCAATTGTCATCGTTTAAGAATTTGAGCCTTAATAAACGACGAGATTTTGATAATGAAACGCGAGTTGTTGATATATCAACTCGGACGATTTCTCACAATTTTTCACGCAGGTTTATAAAATATTTTAGATAAGAAGAGCGCAAGTGATATGTATGTAAAACATAACACAAACTAACGACTATCTTTTCATTACAAAAGATATATGTAATATACTACAATAACTAGTCTTAAGCATGGTTGAAATTAAGGCTGGCAAGCACTTGCGACTCTAAGAGTTGCAGGTTTCTATGGGCTGTGGTAATTATTTTTTCATTTTGGTGACTTTCTATCCTCTATCACTAGCTCTCTACTATACCTCTAGTCTATATACGTATAAATAAGGAACATTGTTTTATTGTAAACCTCAAAATTATGTGGAATGATAGTAATAAGGTATATCACACTGCGATTTCTCCCAGACAACCTTGATACTGATATTGTCATATGTCTAATCACATAGAGATGTTAAGTGTTTAAACTTTTCTAAAGATATTACTACTTAACAAATTATTAGTAAGTACCAGGATATTCTATTAACTTCATTGTTGCTTGAGCGCCGTTGTAGAATGATTGTAAAACATCTAGAACAAATAATTTAAAATATATGTATACTGTAATACTAGTAATGTGTGACCCACGTTACTAACATATCTGTGTTGATGAAATACAGGGAATAAGGTAATGTTGATGATGTAGACCGATATTAGGTCTTTTCGTATTTTGTATGTATAAAATAAAAGAAAAATGTCATTGGTTGTACTGTTTGTATCTTGTATTAAGAAAAAAATTGAATACATTCTAAAGTTTTATTATAAGAAAGAGAAAAATCTGACTCAGGCTGCGAAAAAAATTTGTAACATTTATGGACATAATGCAGTGTCAGGTGCAGTGCCACATTCAAATTCAAATTTGATATCTTTATTTCACAAAATTGCTCATTAATTATTTTAAATCGTCTTATTTAAAAAATATTTCAATATTATAATATTCAATGTCTTATTTAAATTTTTCGTATACCAGCAGTTGTAGATCCATGCTTAGGTACGAATTGACCGGCTCGACCGGTGCGATACCACGGCCTTACAGAAAACCGGTTGTGAAGCTTGCGTTGCATTTCCCCGAAATTACTGAGGTTCCTGGGGGCCCAACTCCCCCTCTCCTTTTTCCTTACCCTTGTTCCCTCTCCCCTTTTCCCATTTCCTTATCCACCTCTCTTCTTTTCCTTCCCCTCATCCCTCATCAAACTCAAAGGGGGGTAGCGCACTTACGACTCTCGAATTTTATGTGTTGGATAGTGGTTGTCACTTACCATCAGGTGACCTGTCAGTTCGTCTGTCCCCCTATCTTTATATATGTATATAATTCTACTGTACGTGTGTATGTCACTGAACTCCTCCTAAACGGCTGGACCGATTTGAATGATTGTTTTTTTGTATGCGTTTGTGTGGAGCCCTGGATGGTTTAGATTCACAAATCAGCCCGACAGATGGCGCTTCAGTCGGTGTCTAGGTTATTTATCTATACTGCATCTTCTGTCGGGTCCGCTAGTAATATATATAAAAAAAGAACAACACATACTATTCAATAAAACACTATTTAATCGCGTGCTATTATGTTGTTTAAAGTAAATAAACTAAAATTAGGCTATTAAAGTACATAATGTAGTTAGACAGGGAAAAATAATTTAAAAAAAAAACTATATATATGAAAAAAAATATATATATACATATATAATAAAAGAAGACAGAAAATAAGAAACATTGTACTGAATATTTGAAAAAGCCTGTGAATCTCTAACAGTTCAATCCCAAGCGCTTCTATCTTTCATGTAATCCACCACTGAGTATTACCTTTTTCAAACATGCATAAAATATTGTCATTATTTTCGAAAAAAGAGCACGCGAAGTATCGGGAATCAAATCCATTGCAGGAGCGTTATTTGAATTTGGAACATTACAACGTTCCATCAATGTTGTATGAAACGGCGTTCTGGGGTTATTAAATACTCTTTGGTTGGATCTCTTTTATCATTCTTAGCATACGAAAGTAACTCTATTTGCTTAGTACAATTACATACATATAAGTGTATTTATTAAAATGTGTTCCAACGGTTCAGATAGTGAAATGGAGATTGATTGTACTCCATCAGATTAAAGATCAGAAGCCAAAAATGCAATGGAAAACCTGCTTCCAGCGAAGTCAAAAGAAAAACACATGAAAGTATATCAAAATTTTATGAGTTGGAAAAACGAGAAAAAAGTTAACATTTTCTCTGAAACAGTATTTTTGGCGTATTTTTTAATGAGATTGCTAAAACTAAAAAGCCATCCACATTATGGGCAATTTAGTCCATGCTGAAATGTACAGTTAATGTTAAAAACGGCATTAACTTGAAAAATTAAAGAAATTTAACTACTTTTCTCAAACGACAATCGACCGGATTCAAAAGCAAAAAATCGAAAATTTTTACTGGCGAAAACATAAAGCAACTTTTAATTAAAGCACCAGATGATATATATTTAGCGACAAAGGTAAATATAAATATTCATTATTTATTTGAGACACAGTTAAGCCAAAATGGCTGCCTGGATTTGGATGAATTTTGATAGGATTTATGAGTCTCATTAAATATACTGTCTGTGTCTGTAGCTTGAAATTTAGTTTTGTTTGTTACATGTTGCTAGATTATCGAACTCTATAATATTACCACAAAAGATATAAAATTTCTTGATGACAAAGCAATAATAAATTTGCGCGAAACTAAAAGATTGACCGGATATTTGTAAACCGAGGAGAGTTCCTAACATATGTAGAAAAAGATTATAATCTTCGTCCAACGAACACAACTTCAGATAAGTTTTTTCTTAACTTTCAGAAATGGAAGTGCACGAAGCAGGTCATTGGAAGACACAAAATAGGTAAAATAGCTAATGAAACAGGAACTTATTTAAACTTGACAAATCCTGTATGTTACACTGAACGTTGTTTCGTAGGTCTTTAGCCACTCTTCTGGTTGATTCTGGAGCGAATTTGACGACTCTGAAAAAACACGGAGGCTGAGAGTCCGATAAAGCAGCTGAAGGCTACATTGACGACTCAATTGAATATAAAACTGATATAAATAATAAAATAAATCAAAACATCACATTGCAACCTAATTCGGATGCAACCTAAACATAATCTCACCCGCCGGCCACTTGCCTACATCAGTCCACAGCCATCCACCTCAAAACAGCATATTCAGCCATCTACCACTACATCTAATGCTCACCTGCAAACATCATAAGAAGTTCAACAAACAAACATAAATGTACCGGGGAAATCAATAACATTTTCTTTTAGTAATTGCCCCAATATGACTAATGTAACTTTTAATATTAATTAAATTAAACGTATAATACAAAAAGTATGTTTTATTACCCTGCATTCTTTTGAGAAAAGCACTATGTATGCCTCGGTTGAAATGGCAATTTCCTATGTCGTTTTAGTAAAGTCCTAGCCTACGGCTCGGCCTTCAAACTCATACTTGACCTGCAATTGCCTATTTCACGGCCTTAGCAATAATCAACTAATAAAACACAACTTTTGTTTTACAGAGAATTTAAATTTATTTAGATTTAAAGTATATAAAATTATAACGCAACCACTTTTTAACCGACTTTTTAACCGACCGACTTATTAGTTTTTTGGAGCCTGGAGGCAGGTACACCAAATTTATGTTTATTACGTGTGTTGTAAGAGTGTACATCACTTTTAATAATTAACTGACCCTGATTTTTATGAAAGTAAATTTAATTTTTATGGATATACTGTCATGGCACTGTCTTTATGTTCATTTCTTTGAATTTCTGCATCATGCGAATAACGATCTAAATTATAAATTGCTCAGCTAGTAGATACCATACTACATAATACTATGAAAATAAGGAAAGTATATCAGTAAGTTCACGATTTTTTCTAACTGCGTATGCTGCAGAGCTGAGTCTCATTTATCAATATATAGACCCCATTGAAGCTTTGAATCAAGAGTAATGCTTAAAAATGTTGTGGTATCCACTAGTTCCGATTCATTTTCTTTAATAGTTACCTTACTTTTTATCTGTTTAACGTTTGGAGTAGTGAATCGTGTACATTTGGTTTTCTTTCCATTAAGAAGTAAACTCTTGTAGAACAAAGTTGGTTCAAGCGTTTTCAGTCCGGGAATTTTGATTTATATATATAAACTTGTAATTGGCATCTGTTACTACGTATTTCAGTGTAATATTGTTTAAACCGTAAGCTTTCCATATAAGATAAAATAAAAATAAAATAGAATGGATGCTCGCTCTAGTCTAGATAAAGTCCATGCCCTTTTTAATCGCCATATTAGTAGGTACTGGTGATGAAAAGTGGATCCTACGACAAGAACGTGCGATAAACAACATGGTCAAATGGTAGTCAACCTCCACAAACTATAGCGAAACCCGGATTACCACTCAATAAGGTGATGCTGTGTGTTTGGAGGGATTGGAAGGCCTTTGTTCGTTATTAGCTTTTACCGCCAGCCAAAGCGATCGACTTGGATCTGAATAAATTGACAAACACATTTGATCAACAGAAAAGAAGTAGTCTTACATCATGATAACGAACACACCAATTTGAAAGAGCTTGGTTGGGAGGTGTTAATGCATCCGCCATGTAGTCCTGACGTTGCACCCTCAGATTTTCGCCTGTTTCAGTTTCTACAAACTACTTGTCGCATTATTTTGATAAAAAATCTCAAGATTTCTAACTACAACAAGTTATCGAAAAAACTGGCGCATACATATATTATAATAAAATTTAATAAAACTTTAAAAAAAAATTCCTTGAATGAGGTTTATCAAATTTCTCAACAGTCATCTTAATATGTACTAACTATAAATCTGAAGTACACAACAATGGTAATATTCACCTACCTAAACTAACAAATTCTCTAACCTCTTTATAATTAACTAATTAAGCTCACCGAGGGAATCTTAACGGGAAACAAACGCATAACGCCATCTACCGTCACTTTTGCGAACATATATTCCGTACAGTAATATTGGAGAAGGAGTTGTTCGTAGTTTCGTCGAGAAAAAATTCGTCTTGAAACTGAAAATTGGTTTTGTAACTATTGTACTATGGTATACCACTACTACTAAAATAAGGCGTAAAGTTATGAATTAACCCTTAGTAAAGTTTAGAGCTCGGCCTTATATTAGAAAAAGACACCAACTAAAAAAAACATTTTTACTTCGTTTTGGGACTTTGGGACTCAACTGTTCCTCTATTGATACATATATAATATAATCGAAGACTAGATATATTTAATAATAGTTAACCGCAAAACAAGAGATAAAAACGGACACAATACGATGTCAAATGATCATTCATTTATTAGGTATACAATAGTTTTTTTAAATAATAACACAATAGGTTTCGACACAATACGAGTAATAAATAAAGGTAGGGCTTAAAGATGAAAATAATAATGACTTTAGGTACTATTATGTCCATCGGATTTAGGGACCAAGCCTTAGGTTTCCAAGCACTGGCGTAGCTAAATTTTGCAGCAGCAATGCAGCAGGGGACCCGCGAGTACAAGATATTAAATTTCATTAAAAATATTTGGTTGCATCAAAAAAAATGAGAAAATGTAGACTTCATCTTTTATGATATGTTTTTGGTGTGATATACTATTTCCTACCTATTTACATATTTTTACTTCATATCACCCCCATACATTCACAATCTTTTAATACAATTCTTGGAGAAACTTTATGTACAGATTCCTAGGAATAGCCTTTCTTGTCTTATTCTGTGTTGGAATACCTCAATTTAATCTTTTAATTTTAATTTTAATCTTTAAAATATAAAATTTGAATTATAATAATTAACTATGAAAAAAGTATCAACCTACTTCATTGCACCTAAATAATTATAAAATGTAATTAGCAGTATTTTTCATCCCTTGATTTACCACTCTTTAAGGAGGAATCGTTTTTTTTTTTTCAAATTCACTTGAATTCATGACTCCTCTAATTAGAAAAAGAGTCATTGTTACCGATTCACAAATGGCTAAGTAGGTTAACATACCTACCTACACACAAAACATTTAGTCGAATGAAGAACCTCTCCAATTTTATTGGTTACATATTGACAATAATTAAATGGTAGTTCTTCCAAATTAACGATTTAATTTATTTTTTTATATTTAGTATTATGGTTGATTTATGAACTTATTTATAAACATACAAATTACGCATTTTTTAGTTATACATACAAAGTTAAACAAGTCATGGTTCTTTTTTTTACTACTGAATTACAATTTATCTTCAGTTGATATTCAGTGTTAAAAACAATAATAGATTAAACATGAGAGATTGTTTAAAGATCTTAACCTAGAAGTAATTTTTAATTTATCATTTAATATTTGACATCAACAACGGCCGCTTCATAAATCATAACAGATTGGTATAATAGCAATAATATTACTATGTGCCATGAAAGTACCTACCTAACGCATATTTTTCTTTTCGTTTCAGGTAATGGATACCATCAGTAGATTTTTTAACGACGTTAAAACAACAAAAGCGTCTAGTCCTAATCGCATCATGTCGTCATTGTCGCCAAATAAATCTTTTGACGCTTTTCAAGATCTAAGCCAAATATCAGTAGAATCAGATGAACTCAGCTTGTCACAACTGACAATAGAGGAACAAGAAAAAATTGACATAAAACCTTTTTATAACATCACGCCAAGAGCATTGCCGATGTCACCGCACTACGTCGTAGAAGAGGAATTTTCTTCTAACCCCTGGGCAATGTTAATAGCAACGATCTTTTTGACAAAAACGTCAGGGAAAACTGCTAGGCCCTACATGAAAAGCTTTTTTAAGGAATACCCAACGCCTTATCACGTTTTAAACGATACTCCAGTTTCTTTAGAAAGATTTTTCGATAAACTTGGCTTAAGGAAAAGAGGACACATGATATGGAAGCTCAGTTATCAATTTGTTTCTTCAAAATGGCGACGGGCTAGTGATTTAAATGGCATAGGAAAGTATGGCGAAGACGCATATCGTATTTTCTGTTTAGGTCACACCGATATAGACCCTAGCGATAGATATTTAAAACTGTATTTAGATTGGTTGCGGAGCCAAACTGAGTTTTTAGGAGAAAATGGCGCGATAGACAGCGAGTATGTTATTGAAGATCCAATTATGAAGTATTATCGAATCACATTGCGAAACATCAATTGCTTATCCACTAGTTTGCCCCTTCAGTGAACTTCACCCTTGAGCAAACTAAAATAATAATTGTATAAATTTAAAATGCGCAAGTATGGTATTAGTGCTAGTGTCAACATAAACTTCAATGTAACAAATCCTAACTTTATAGAAAAATTGCATCACATAGCTCTAACAATACTCTTGGTCGATGTTTATTGGAATTTTCAAAAAGATAAGTAATATAAAGTCTGTTTAATGTATTTTATAATCTATTGATCAGATTACGTTAGTGTTATTTTATGTCCATTTATGCTTTACTGAATAATGATAGATTAGGCTTCTATTTTAGGAAATTGTGTTCAAGAAAGTATGATTTTACTTTATTGTATTATCCTATTTTATTGTCCTTGCCTTATTAAACATTGATTAAGTTTATAATATCGGTATAATTTTGGTTTTATTGGTTGTAGAAATATTGTATGCAAAGAAATAGTATATTTAAAAATATGTTGTTAAATCGGTACGTTATATGAATACACACATAAATGTTATTAGATTTCACCTGTAAATACATTTGTCGATTTTACAATACAGAGATTTTAAAAGTTAATTACGAAAGCTAATAATTACTAAGCACGAAAGTTGTGTGTAGAGGTACAATAAAAATAATCCATTTGACAATCCCGGACGGTTTTGAAAAAAATCTGCTATTGACTCTGAAGAGTCTGAAGATTATTTACATACAGTGCCGTAATTAAGGCAATAAGAGCGTTACTCAGATACAGGAAGCAAACCCTGAAACCAAATATGAAAATATTTGTAATAAATAAGAGCCCGGTATACGAGAATCCTTTTCAAGGGTGCATTAACAGATGCGTATAACTGGTTTCGTTACTGCTACATAAAGTTTAACAACTAAGTGCAATTATATTCCTACATATTCTACGTCATGTGCAGCGTAGTCTTTATTTTATGTTTATGGTTTTGTTGTGAATAAATTTGTGTCTATGGTTACATTAAAAGCAGTCTTGTACTGTACTTGTTAGCGATAATGGCCGTTGTATTTACCGCCTATCATTAACTGTTCTTAGTTTTGTGTATTTCTATTTATAATTATAATTGTATTTTTTTTTTGTGCTTTCAATATCATATAGTAACTTGCATCAATCGTGGTAAATAAATGCGGTGCTGCCACCTAGTAAAGATAGTGTAAACACTTTCAACAAATTGTTCTCAGTTTAGCGATAATGGCCGTTGTATTTACCGCCTATCATTAACTGTTCTTAGTTTTGTGTATTTCTATTTATAATTATAATTGTAATTTTTTTTTTGTGCTTTCAATATCATATGGTAACTTGCATCAATCGTGGTAAATAAATGCGGTGCTGCCACCTAGTAAAGATAGTGTAAACACTTTCAACAAATTGTTCTCAAATACACCGCGGCAGGCAATAACACAGCGAGTAGCATTTTATAGCCTGATTTGTAGCGTACTGCATAACTTTCAATTGCGATGAAATATGTAAGATAACTTAAAAAGTTAAAATATATTTTTCATTGTTGCATGTTAGAAAGGCCAGGTCACAAATACCCCTAAACCGACAGGCTTGAATAAAAAGTTTGGTGTATAGAGGGATGCTCCGAAATTAGAAAGATGTAACAATTTATGTAATTGCTAATTCATGCCTTTTAGCTCAAACAGTTCAAATAAACCGCATTACACATAAAATTAGACTTCGCATTTATGTGACATGCAGACACATTGTGCATTAACACGTCCTGCCAAGTCTATCATTATATCTTCAATTGAGCTATAGGAATGAAATATCAACTTCAATAATATTATAAATAATATAATAAACCTACAGAAACATTTAAACATGTGTATCTAGAAACATTTAAACAAGTTTATTTTAATAAAACATAGTAAATTAATAAAGCACCTAATGTTAGTAGTCACATAAATGTTATTTGAATATAACTTTTAAGACATCTTTTTCGACTTCTGTCGGTCGCGTGGTGAATTGCTGAGATCAAAGCTAGAACCAAACCGATTCAACCATTTTTTTTTTTTTTTTTTAACGTGTGGAAATCCCCTCGGACCGTCACCCCGCCGGGGTTTGCGGCGGGGCGGTGTGTCGGAATCGAACCGACTAAAACCACACGGTGTGCCACTCTGCGCCTGAGACGGAAGGGATCCGGGAACTGCTGATATTAAGACATCCGGACCCCTCCCAGCACTTGCCCGCACTGCAGCGGGCACCGTCTGCTATTAAACTCTCTAATTAGGCGACGTACGGCACACGCGTACGTCACCCCCTCGCGGGTGGCCACTAGAGCGGATGGAGGGGAAAACCCGTCCCGACCATCCGCGGCCACACTCAGGGCGGCATGAGGCGCTGATAGGCGCGCCTACGCCGCCCAGTTCGCCGGCGGCGGATTGGGTCCGAGTGGATATCGTCCTCCCGGGCCTTCTCCGCCGCCTCCTTCTGCGAGATGACATCTTCACAGAAGGTTGCGACCGCGGTAAAACTGCTATCGCTACCGGCCATGGAGCGTATGACGGCCGGTAGCGAGAGATCCCCTCCGATGACTGCAGTGAGGGCCCGGCGCTGCGACTCCCAAGCGGGGCAGATCGCCAGCGTGTGCTGGGCCGAGTCTTCACTGCAGTCGCAGTGGTGGCAGGCGGGACTCAGTTCCCTCCTGGCGACCGAGTGCAGGTACTTCCCGAAGCAACCATGCCCGGAAAGCACCTGCGTCAGTCGGAAGGAAAGGGTCCCGTGCTGCCGCCCTGCCCACTCGAGGATGACCGGCTGGAGAGCCTCCACGGCGGCAAAGCCAGCGCGCGGAGTCTCCAGCCGGAACGACCAACTAGCCATCGTGGCTCGACGGGCGGCTTCACGCCACTCGCGTACCTCTTCGGGCGGAGGGCGGAAGCCATACTCCGCCCGATATTCAGCCACCCGTCGATAAACTTCGGCGAGCACTTCCGCCTCCAAATCCCACGGGGGTGTTCCAGCCAAGGCGCACGCCGCCTCGGTGGACACCGTGCGGTATCCGCGTATGGCTCTGACCGCCAATACCCTTTGAGGCCGCCAGAGGCGCGCCTTATTCTGGGCGGTCAGAGCCGCCACCCACACCGGTGCCCTATACAGCGCCATCGACCGGACCACCCCCGTGTAGAGGTGTCGCGTTGCGACGCTGGCTCCACCCAAGTTGGGCAAAAGTCGCCCAAGGGCAGAGGCAGCGTCGACCAGCTTCGGACCAAGCTGTCGGAAGTGCTCATCGAAGAGCCACCTACCGTTGAGTATCAGGCCCAGATACCTCATCTGGGCCCGAACCGGGACGAGGACCGAGTTGACCTCGATGGAGGCACCGGCGGGTGGACCACGACGGGGCCCATGGAACAAAAGGGCCTCCGTCTTGTCCAGGGCCACCCGTAAGCCCAGTGCCTCGATGCGCCCGACCACAAAAGAAACACCCCTGGTGGCCAGGCGCGCCGCCTCTTGGAAGTCCCCCGGGCTGTGACCAATGTGTCATCAGCGTAGCAAATTACGCCCAGCCCGGGGGGAGGCGACCTCGTAGAAAAACCGATTCAACCAAAGCCAAGCAATACCTGTTTCACATACGCCGATTATATTACTTGTCTATCTTTGACGGAACTCTTATTCGAAACTCATCATACTAATTATTATAGTTTTTTCTTGAATGGTGCTGGGGAAAAACAAAAGCAGACAATAACAGAAAACACTAACGTCGTAAACACAACTTTTTTTACAGGTACAGGTACAGGTTCTGTACAATAATAAATACTAACCTATTCTTATACCCTCCTTTTTCTTATCCCCTCTCCCCCCTTACAAGCGAGGGGTGGGGCTCGGTGGGGGTGAACCATCAAGCGGGTTTAACTTGCGACTCTTGGGAAGTCTCCACGGTCACCGATAGTTACATTTACATTCTACACCATAAAAAACATTGTTACTCTATTTTGTAACCTTGAGGTTAGGTTAGGTTACTGGCATTTAAATTACTAAACAGAATGAACGGGGACGGCTCGACAGAATATTACATACGGTAACTTTTTGATAGAAAAGATCCAAATCCTGTCCAATCCTTTTAAGAAAATATCCACATGGGAAAACTAATCGGGCAACAGCTTTCCGATACTTAAACATATTATGAATCCGAGAATAACGCCATCTATCCGTCTACCGATGTTGAATAATTTTTTTATGTGGATACTATACTGGTGAATTACATATGCTACTTTTTTTTTCTTTTTTTTTTATACTATAGGGGGACAGACGAACAGACGGGTCACCTGATGGTAAGTGACACCGCCGTCCATGGACACTTGCAACTCAAGAGTCGCAAGTGCGCTGCCCGCCTTTGAGGGTGATGAGGGATGGGGGATGCAGGGAGCGGAAAGAAGAGAGAAGGGATGAGGAGATGGAAAAAAGGAGAAAGGAGATGAGGGGAGAGAAAAGGGGGGAGGGGGAATTGGGCCTCCGGAAACCTCACTCAATTGGGGGAAATGCAACGCAAGCGTTACTTCACAACCGGTTTTCCGTGAGGCCGTGGTATCGCAACGGTCGAGCCGGCCCATTCGTGCCTAAGCATGGCTCTACCACTGAAACTACTTTTTAACGATAGGCGCAGCCGCCGTCGGAAGCTAGTACAGCAACTATAGCTGTATACAACAACAAGCATATGGCCGCCGACGGTAACAGGCAATGGTAAATAAATCTCAAATTCATAGGATAGCATTGTTATGTTGGCAGATTATGCACAAGAGATTGTCCCGTTCTTTAATACAGGAGTTTCCCTCGCTTTATAGCTTCGCGAAATATTACAACTTCAGATACAGATGTCGATATCGAGATCTGCCTGGGAACACCATGCCGGCGTATTCCGATTTGATGATTTAATATTCGTCATGTTGTTCAAACCTAAATTTTTCGCGATTAAGCCGGCCACGTTTTGGCTAAACGATTCTGTAGGGTAACTAAAGTAATATTTGTTCCAAATGGAAAAGCGATCGTTGTAAAGCGCTTTAGCTTTGTGTTTTAAAATAATCATAATAGTACGAACTGTGTTTTTAGATAGTAATGAAATAGTGAGGTTTGATGAAACACCACATTTTACTATTGACTGAAAATGATATTTTTCTTATTAAAAAACTACTACTACAAAATTTTTAAATTCATTTTATTTGAAGGTTCAGTGATAGCGGATGAATCCCTTTACATGGTTAATTTGTCATTCTTGTGACGCCGCTGTCATTCTCGCGCTGTTTATCTGCGAAGGAGATGGCGGCTATGAAACAGCTGTTCCATTGTCGCCATCTTTCGACAGACCGCGAAACAGCGTGGCCAAGTGAATAGTTAGGCAAATCGTCAATAAACCTTTTTGTCCCCATCTCAACGATCTGCCCAACAATATCAATTATTTATTTATTTATTAGGTAGGTATGTATTTATATCACAATCTGTCCAGGCAGATCTTTGCCACGATTTGCCAACGACATATAGATAACATTATAGTCGAAATTATCTATTATTAATAATTATACAGGTACCTAAATCAGTTAAGTATACCATAGTATAAAACCAGTTGTTGCTTTGGTGTAGCTACAGCGAAACATAAGTGTTTTGTGAAATATGCCTGGGTATAAAAAAATAATACGAAAATCATATGTATAATTAGTATACATATGTATTTAATGTTATATTTTATCAAGTACTGAGTTTAGATCTTAAATATTTGCAAAGTGTGTCGTAATTTGTCCTCTATAACTGATTATTTACACATTAAGATACTTACAATAATTAACTATCATAAAATATTAATTTATTAATTACCTGTTATTGGCCATTCAATAGAATCTTCACTACCAATTTTTTAAGTATACGTTTTATTAATAATAAGTTGAGTTAGAGGACTCTGACTTCCCGGAACCAGCCAGTTCGAGTTATAGGTATGCGACCCTGACTTGCTCGAGCTATTGCTTAAACTCCCCAGTCCAGCTGCATAAACAATATCGATGTCTGTCCTCCCTTCCTGATTTACATACTCCAAATTTTCCCATCTAATTCCCATAAGTGGCCGGATGACGACAATAGGACTGCCTCCTATTACTAAAATGGGACTAAATTACAATCGGCCAAATGTGGGCGTTTATTACATTCCTGTAGTGTTTGTAGCTATGTAGTCAGTGTATAATCTGCTCATGGGGCCTTTAATTAAGAAAAGTTTAAAGCACATAATTAGTAATTGATGTTAGACTTTACTTCGGTACATACAATTGTACCTATCGTTTGTGCCATGCGGTATTTATATTTTTCGAGTTGTGTCTAATAATAGTGTAAAAATCCTAATAGAGGATACGAGGATGCATGTATTATATTTTTGATATGGTTTACACGATACTGGCCTGTGGGTTTAGTGGTTAGCGATCCTGACTGTTACGCCAGAGGTTCGATTCCTACAATTATTTGACTTGCTCATTCTCTATTCTGTACGGTTTGTCTGTTACTGAACTTTAAATACTTATACCTACTATTTCTAGAAGCAATTATATAAAGGTGTTTCAATTAAGACTTATTGATTCTTAAAAGTGAGCTTAAAGCTAAAATATTTACTTATGTAAAGAAGATCTAATAGGTAAGTACTGGATTTATGTAAAGTATAGTTTTATTTGTGTTGCCACTTAGGTACTTATACATTCATACATTTGAAATTTACACTATTTACACAATGTGATAAATTATGAATTGTTATTTTTTGTTAATTGATGACTCACTACTACTACACTACGCACTAGGATTTATTCCTGTGTCGCGGGAGACTTTACAAACATTTAAACAACGGACACACACAAAGTGTTGTCCTGTGCGATGAAAGAACCCACAACACGGCACGACAACATGGCGGCGAGGTGACCACTTAAACCGCTACGCCATTTGTGCAGTTAATTCATAATCATTTTTAACAAATAAGTTACATGGAGTGTAGGGTAATAAAAAAAATCATATCTTTTTCTTTCAATTTACTTCTAATGTTCCTATCTTGAATTCCAAGTGTCCGGTTGACGCCAATTGGTTTGCCCACTATGTAACGTTAGCGGGACCGAATTCTAAATTGCAAAAAGTTAAAATAAATTTAAAACTTGACTGCAATATTAACTGCCTCTCCGTTTTGCTGATGCTATTTCGAAATGTAATACCCAAGTTAGACCCTATGTCACTTTTACTATAGGCATGATTCAAATGACACCTCACATGTATCAACACATCAAGCCGTCTCATTTCTAGGGCATGACAAAGTAACATCGTACATACATACAATCTAAAAACCTCCTTATTGCGCAGTAGGGTATAAATATTAACTTCAACGAAATTGATTGTAAACAATACTATATGCCGAGTCAAATAACGAAAGACCCATCACCGTCGGAGCAGCACTTTTCGTTAAATAAGGATGCACTCTATACATCTGCTTACCACTTCAAGGGATACACGGGGGACGTAATATTATAAAATAGTGAAAACAATACATAGACATGCGGTTCGTCACTTGTGAGTAGTTTAAGAGTTCTATTATGTGAAGAAAACATCCTGGTCCTGAAAACCAATCCAAATCGGATTAGTACATACACATACAGGTCGCTAGTACAACACTTCCGCTAGTAAAAAATTGGTACCTATTGGAATAGGTCCTATTGCATAGGATATTGCAAATTATAGATTTAGTTTTCCTGTTTAAAGGAGGACTTGATTTCAGTATTTCAATACCTACAATTAAAATTGGTCGTTAATAAAACGAGTAACCACTAAAAGTAATTTTGAATATTGTTAAAAAAAAACACGTTTATAACGTTTACACGTTCCGTTTCGAGTGAGATTGAAGCACTTAGTATTTTAATTTTCGTAAATGATTTAGAATATATTTCTTTTACGTTTTTAGACACAAAAATAATTATATTGGGTAAATCGTATCGATTTATTTTTGTTTATATAACTCGTATTTCTAAGAAAGCTGGTAATATTTATGACACAATGTCATAAACATTTCGAATCCTATTTATATTATATTGATTCCAAAAACATAAACTTTATAAAAGAAATATATATTATAAAGGATTCATATACTTATAATTCATTCCGTTTTAATTTTATGTTGCATAATGGTTTTACGATGTTTTAAAAGGTCCCGCCATTAGTTTACATAAATAAACCAATAGGGCATTTTGCTTAGTGCCAACCTCAAGTAATTTACTAGAGTGATTGCTCGCCTCTACGTTGGCAGTAGTGTCGACTATTGCAAATGGTGGATTGCGTTACTTTTTCTCGTGCTCCGTGTAAAATATTTACGTAAAATAGTGTAAATTTCGTGGTGCAGTGTTTCTGACTAACATAAACATGTCGGAAACACTGCCGAGTAACAAAAAACAAGTTCCAAGGCAACTGGTGAGTGTTTATTGTTAGATTTTTGCGTATTTAGTCCCGGGTGACGCCATGGTGGCTTTATCTGGGATCACGTAAACATGAAATGGTGCATCGCTGCATCGTGTATCGATTCACGAAAGTTACAGGATAATGATAGGAATATTTTTGTGATTATTTATATTGTGTGTAAAGATAGTCATAGAGGGTCATCGGACTTCGTTTTTCGTGATCACGCCGCGGCCGAGTTTAAAACGCGGCGGCCGTATGCATTGGCGCATGCGAGAAGGTGTCAAAATCTATAATAGTTCCGGCGATCGCAGTATTGCGATGTAGCGGCGATGATAATGTTCGACTCTGAAAGAAATGCGCGCGTTAGCGACGTCTTTGGTGCACGAGGCATAGTGGGCATCTGGTAGGGACGAGTGTCGAAGGCGTTTCCCTCCCGCGGGCTGGCGGAGAGCAGGCGGCCAGGGGCGTGCGCGCTGCACGTCGAGCCCGAGCCCACTCGCTGTTCGTTCGCAATCTACTTTATTACTTGACTAATCTTCCGTTGAACAATTACACGCTGGCCGAGAGACGATAGTCAAAAAACACTTGCTTATTCGTTTAAATATGACACGTTGCTTATGCAGCTAGCTCCACTTATTGTTAAGCTGAGGATACCAACAACAGTACTGACATAAAAAGTTTCATTGTTACAACTTAAACACACTTTATTCTTTTACTTGTGTTTAATAGGCTTTGGCAGGAAAAAATAACCTACTTCGCCACCCACTAAATAGAAAGAAGAACAAATTTATTGAACAGTATTAAAAGCCCAGAAAAATTCTGCACAAAAAGTTTAGATGTGCCATAAAAGATGTCAAAAAGTGAAAATCATTTTAGCTTGTGGGATTGTTTAATTTTTGAATAGATTTTTCTTAATGTTATTCAGTCTTCTGTTATTCCAAAAAAATAAAAAAATAAATTATAAAGTAAACCGCAATTTTAATCACAAGGATTTTGTAGCTTGCTAATCTAATTCACATGACCCCAAGAGAAATGAATTTAAAACATACATTTTTCATCACACAATTATAGATCATTGTTAAAACAATATACTAAAACAAATACAGTTTTTTGTATTAATATTAAAAAAAATACTTAGCCACCTAGAGTTACTATTATAAATCTGATGATAACATAGGAATGTAATGTTATATATAATACAGTATTGGATTACATTAAGTGATATGTTCTCAACTATTATTGAAAATAAAAACTTTCTACAGGTTATGAGATTTAGACTAAATAAATTTAATACATGGCCTGAATGTACCACTTCTGACTTAACTGAAATATTAATTTCTCTTGTACAGCGTGAACGCAAACAACGCAAGCTATATTCCGATGAGTGGGCCTTGGGAGATGATGAGGCAGAAGGTGGACGGGGATTTTCTCTTGCTGACAAGTTGGAGAGCCCTCGGTTTGAACATACTGGTGCTGTGTTGGAAATGCATGGGACTGATCTGACTGTATCATACCTACAGAAAAATGGCTTCACTACACCCCTCCTATTTAAGGAGAAAATAGGATTAGGACTTCGGTATGTATTCTTTGCTGCTATTTATTAATAACAAGTTGTGCCTGTTATATCTTCAGTCAATGACCTTAAACACAATTAATTCTTTATTTTACTATGAGCCACTGAAGTTTGTGCATTTTATTATGTTAAACATATGTTATTTTCCAATGAGCAACAGAAATTACTGTAAATAAGTAGTTTTCAAATATGGCAAAACAAAACAAACTTAAGAGGGAACATTCCCAATTTTTTCTACTAATATTATAAAACGCGAATGTATATTTTCTGTACATTTGACGACATAACTATTAAACCGGTCATGAAATATTGCCTTCGTGTTGTTAGTAACTACTGCAGAATAGTGGATAGAAAAAAACGTGTTTTTTTTTAAAAGAGCTTATTTATTGATACTGTTCACTGTTTCTTTATCAGTTCACTGTTTTCTCTATCATTTAAAGTGCCCTGATGACGGTTATAGGCTTGCCCCCTATTAAGGAAGTGGGAATATAGGCGCTGGTATGTAGGTGTATAAAGTCGTACAATGGTCATACGCAATGTTTTTTTTTTACCATTGACAAATCCTTGTAAACGTTAACCCTATAGTGATAAGTGTGATCATAATTTTAATAGATGTACAAACTGGTAATAATAGAAACATACACAACCATAATATATGACATGCATGCATTGATGGGTAAGGAAAGCTTTAGTGTGTTGCTATCAATACAATGAGTAGGTACCGGGTTGCATAATCAATAAATTAACATGTTACCTACCGTCTATAAGAATCTCTCTTGTATAATTGATTGATTTTTTATTGTTTAATAGGCATTTAGTAGTTGACGTGTTAACTTTTATCGTGCTCTAAAGGCCTGACATGAGTTATACGAATTTCCGGGGAGCCTTTAAGTTTGTTTTGTTATGGGATTTTTGATACATAGCGTCATGGCGACGTATATACATATTTTCATAAATTAATGAAGCTGTGTAGCAGCTTTATTAATTTAATTTTCATTTCATTCAATGTCAGTAAAAAGATGGGTCTAGAGTCTAGTTGATTGTGAATGACGGTTACTAAATTAATTTGATTTGGTATTGGTTAGGTAATATTTAGGATGGTATGGATAAGTTAATATTCAGACTAGGAACTTCCAGTGCGTCATTAAAAAATATTGAATTTGTCATTGAAATGGAATCGTCTGCGGCCTGCGCTCTACTAAAAATTAATACTTAACCTAAAACCAATTTATTATATTGGTTTTGCTAATTTTTAAACAGCTTTTGCTTACAGGGGCCAATCTTAACTTATCGTAATTTTTTATAGTACCTAAGGTGAATAATATATATTATTTGTATCAGTTTTACTCTTACCCCAAAAATATACACATCTAGACAATAACTTCTGATTTTCACCCGTATTTCTTTGTGACCTAAAAACAGTACCCGTCGGGTTAGTAGGTTTTGAGAAGATATACTGTTGCAGGGAGGATTACTTTAGCAACACGCGCGTCTTTCTATACTACTTATACTATATAATATATCTACTCCAGCTGAACTCAGTTTTGTGAAAAGCCCATATATTGAGTTCAGTAATCATGAAAGTCTGATTGTAATTCATACATAACCATTAAACAACCATAGAAATTGTAGTAATCTATTAAATCGGACTAAGTTATTTGTCAATCGTAACAGTCATAGTGGTAAAACCTCCAACAAAAACATATAACAACTTTGCAGGCAATCGTGATACCAATATAACACTTAAAACTATAGTAGAAGAAAACATTTAAATTCCAGACAAAAATAACAAGCAAACCTACATATCTCATTAAGTATATTCTCCTTCCTAATGATCATCTAACTCTGCGCTTTTTCTCAATCTTAACTCATTTATTCTCTCTTCGCACTGAATATCGAGTTTTTAGAACCGACTCTTTCTTTAGTCTTAACTAACTTATTAGTATTAATCTGTCGGGCTCAGCTCGAAAACATTTTTCTTTCAAAAAAAGGCAATTTGTTAGGCATCTCTACAGACCTTTTAGAACAATTTCAGATGTATATATATAGTATACTGTAGACAATCGAGAAACATCAAGTTCTTATAACGATCATGCTCCCTTATAATAGAATAAACCTCAAATCAAAGCCATATTTACACCATCTTGAAATTTAAAGTCAATAAAATTTGTATACTTTTGTGTTAATATTGTTTATTGCAAATGTACAATAGACACATGGGAGTTATCGTACACCTTATAGCCTTATTTAAACGGTTATTATTATTGAGAGTTATTGTAGATCGTTTTAACACCAGTAACTTGCACGTATTGACATATCTTAAAAAAATTTACTTTAATTCTACTACTCTACTTTAATTTGTTTGGTAATTTAAAGCGTGCTTTTTAAATAAAATTTAGTTTATTAGTTCTAATTCAGTTAGTAGTTTGGTATTGTCATCGCCGTTGATAAGATACTGACTGTACAAATGGTAAATTTATCAAGCGTGTGGTTCTCGTTAGAGTGAATATAAGAGGCGACTAAGGGATCGGACTGTTATTTATCAGACAGTATGTATACAGTCATGAAGTGCTCGATTGCCGTTAGTCTGATGAAATTCTTACTGGCAAAATGTAGTTGTTTTATACACCTCTCTCTGTCTACCCATTAGGAGATACAGGCGTGATCATATGTATGTACATATGTACGATAATCGGACGTTTTAAGTTCTCGAAAATATGTCGATAGTTTTTTTAAGTAGATAAGCCATAAGATCATATAAAGCGTGTAAGAAGGTGATTCAATGTTCATTTAGTGTAAAATCGCTCTTATCATTTTGTATTATCTCTCGATCGGGTACACCGTCCTCTTAGGCTATCTGCTAGTTGACGCTACGACCAATGTGTTGATTTAGTTCTGAACTTTACAACAACGTGGCTATCTTGGTCCTGATAAAAGCGCAGTGGAACATCTTTTGTATTTGTTTACACTTTTATCAAGTTGCCATAGAAAAGGAAAAAAAGTGAACCGTGTTGAGACCCCAATAATTGCTTTTTTTTATTCTCACGAAAGTATAACTTAACTTTGAAGCCTGTGTTTTTTGTGACGTTGGGGCCGGGAAGGTATTTTATTTACTGTCATAGAATATTGACTTTTAGTAAAAATATTCTTTGATAAACTTTTTATTTTTAGTAAATGACATATAAAAGTATTGATTAAATATTTGCTTTCCATTATAGAAGCATAACCTATCAACCTATTATTCAGTACTATACACAATTTTCTAGTTAAAATGAAGTAACTTTAACCCTTCTCCATTACACTTTTTTAAATTACAGGTTAAGTTAAACCAGATTAGACATAATTATACTAGAATTACTAATATTTTTAAAATTGTTTCCTGCTTTCTGAATGGAAGTCAAACAAACGAAAAACCAAACTTTGTAATGGTGCCTATAAAATACTTAATACTAGTATCGTGAAGGAAATAGGATTGCTATCACTTTTGCGGTAGGCCACCTGTTCGTATCGCATTATATAGAAAACCGCAGCGAATAAAAAGATTGTACGTATTGTTTTTTTATTTTACAATCATAATATAATTTGTATCCTATGCCATAAGATTTTATATAGTACTTGATTGTTGGTACTAAATTCTGGTCAACTTATATACTCCATGTTGCACTGAATTTTCTATGCAACATCGGAGTATATAAGTTGTAGTCGCAGTCCAAGCTATCATATTATTACGAGAATAAGTTAATTTTCAATTGTTTGTAAAATTATAGGTCTTTTTTTAAACAATGACTCCATCGTTTACCGATAATTTTGCCAACGTCATGTTGGAAAGTTGATTTAATAGTTGTATAGGTTAAAATTTTATGACAAAATCAAATAATAACTGCTTGTGCTTCTTGTGAATCTGTAGGAGAAGAGGACAATGGTTAGCACATCAATGAACAAGGAAACACTATAAATGGATTTTGTTTAAAGAAATGAATTTGTAAAGAATTTTGACAAGTGGGGTATGGACTAGAGTTAAGAGATGGGCCATTGAAAGACTTAGTGAAGCTTTTTTAATTCGACATTTGACATACATATTTGCGAGAAAAATAATATGTATAAAAGATATATAAGGATATATATATATCCTTATATATATATATATATCTGAATCAGTATCAGTACGGTTGTCTACCGATTTATTGTGCTTCGCACATCAACTTACGTTATATTTATGCTTTTGTATGTATTACATTATTTTAATGTATACTTTTTTGATGGTGAGTAGGGTCACAAGTAGATTTTTCGGTGATTTAAATATTTGTAGAAACCGTGAACAGCCATAAAATAATTTCTTTTCCATCTTACTTATATGAGATAACCTTAAACGCAAAATCGTTTTCAAAATATATATAAAAAATCATCACATCGAACTTCAAAACAATATATTCAGATTTCTAGTACAAGTTAGGGAAAAGTTGCAACGTGTCGAGCTCTTCCAAGTAGAGCAACAACATTATGATAAGAAACCCATTTTGAGTGCTATTATCTATATTACTTTGACTCGTCTTTAGTAAAATTCAAAAGGAGCACGTACAATCTAACATTAAACATGTATAAATATATTTAAGTAATAGTATTTTCATTTTACTTAGTTCTGTTTCGCGTGGGACTTAACAAACATTCAAATAAGGAACGTAAAGAACACCCAGGCTCAGAACGATAATATATAATTTAAGGTTTTACACAAAGTCTTGTCCCGTGTGGAGATCTATTCGATTAAGTAAATTTACTACATTATGGTATTAACGTAACATTTAGAACTTCGTTTATACGAAGATGGAAATATATTTTTATGTTCATATCCTTATTATAGCTGAGAGTCAATTCATGTCAAATGATTTAGTATTCTAAATAATTATGGCTTATGTTGACTCCGTAATGCGTATGACGAGCAATTTGAGTTTGAATACGTTTTAATACCTGTCATACTAATATTATGTGAATGATACATGTTGAGCTAATGCGACATATTTTTAATATGTTGCTTGTAAAATTAATCTGTTTTGTTTATTGTTTCTGTTTCCTTATATATTCTTGCTTAGGGAAAATGCAATTTTCACTCTACTCAACTTTCCACTCTGCAATAAAAAAGTTTATCAATTCCCCCATGTAATAGACAGGTGAGATCAGGTTATCCTGTAGAACATATTACGCATAGTTAGTATAGATACTATACGACCAAATACTAAATACAAAATTAATAAAATATTGAAAAATCTAGCATATCTGTTTTCTGCCAAACAGGCAAGAGTAAGATTTTTTAAATCGTTCTGTATTTTTTAATAATAATTATAATAATTAAATAGTGTCCCTGTAGTCGATACCAGTGTTTATATATATATTTAAAAATGAAATTATATGTTGTTTAAGTGAAATTGAAGAAAATTATTATTATAATAATATTTTTTTATGGTATCAAGAACAAGTCAAAATAGGTCAACATAGGTGTTTTTAAAAATAGGTTGGCACAGCATGTCTTGCCACTTGTGGTGGGCAAATATTCTATTTTTTTCTATCAGATAGCGGTGTAATTTTGAATATGATATTCCTTCGTATCATTTTTGTATTTCTCAGCTAAAAATTGTTCTGTCAGTGAGTGGTAACATATCAATAATTATAATGGTCAAACTCCATGACAAGTTTAATATTAAAGCTTTTATGTCATGGTCATGTATAGCAAGGCCTTAGTTTTTAGGGAAACAAAAGGACAGGGTTTATTTTTTAATTATTGACTCCGGACGTTAAATGTGTATATTTCTAAAATTATTTCTTTACTCTTTTTAAATTTTTGAGGGTTTCTCCAAAACTTTCTACATGAAAAAATTGTATGTTTTTATTACTATTTATAAATAAATAGTACGCTATAGTCCCGATGAAATTCTGTTCGTGTATTTTAAAAGTACACAAAATTTATGTTACAACCAAGAATGGAGTCCAAACACGACCAAGTGCAAGTTGAAACACGCTTATTGTTCCGTATAGTTAAACAAATAAGCATTCCCTTTATGAAGTGAACCTTGTATATGCTTGTTATTATAATTGGCTCGTGCAATGTGCCCCTTCTAGTGTCATTTTATTTATACTCTAGGCTGTAAACAATACACACAAAAAGATTATCCATCTGTGGCTTCCAAAACAAAGTAAAAAGTAATAACCGGAAGAGGCCAATCAAATTTCTGACTTGAAAAGTACATTTTAGTATTAAAAATATTTTATTTTCTTTGGCATTATATTTAAATATACCTTTTTTTTTAGTTTGAGGCAGAGGACGGAGCAAATGTCCAATAACAGTGGACCTCAGTGGGCTTATTGATTGATGATAACCTTTTCTTAGTTAAGATGTAATGAAAAGTGTTACAATTCTTTATTTAATAGGATCAAATTTTTAGTTTAATAAAAAGGAAGGTTTCATTCTAGATGTTTCGTATGACAAGATGAAGGAAGCAAAACGTGCAACTTTATTGTTCTTATCATTATACAAAAATAAACTCCATTACTTTTCTGTTTCAGTAAGATTTATTCTTCGAGGCCTTGCATATAGACTTATAATGTTTTGTATGGCTATTATCTTTTAAGATTCTTTTGAAGTTGAAAGTATAAGATTATTTAATAAAATAAGGGTCTCCCAATTAAAAATCTATTGTATGTTAGAGAGAGCCCATACTTAGGCACGAATGGACCAGCTCGACTGGAGTAATACCACGGCCTCACAGAAACCGGTGGTCAAACAATGCTTGCATTTTGCCGATTAAGTGAGGGTACCGGAAGCCTAAGTCCCCCTCTCGTTTTTATCCTCCCTCATCCTCCCTTCCCCTCATCACATACAAAGGCGGGCAGGCCGCTTACGCCTCTCGAGTTGCAGCACCTGTCCATGGGCGGGGGTTCTCACTTACTATCGAGTAACTCGAATTTTATAGGGGAACTGACGAGCGTCAGTCCCCCTATAAAAATTAAGGAGCCATACCTTCTCATCTATCAGCTCAGCAACATTAGATGCAAATATCTTAATAGCTTTAGAAAGTGATTGGAAAAAAACCTTGTTAAAAACATGTTAAAACAAAAATTTGTGGCTTTAAATTTTGAGGGTTACCCTCGATATCCTATACCATTATCAAATTCTGATTTGGTGGGACAATGGGACCACCGCATGTACTCTTTAGAATATAAATAATAATTTTAAAAATCGGTTTACAACTGGCGTAGGAATCGATTAATATACATAAAACAAGTAAAATTATTCAAAATGTATAAAAGTCTTCTCATTTGTTTTTTGCTTACGTGTTTTTGAAGTTTTATACCCTATGTCACTCACTCCCGCTATTAATGGTACTATACACTGTTGATATCCGTACATATACATGCACTCTTAAAACATAATCAAAAGGACGGTTGTAGCGCAGCCGTGTATTAAAAGTTTATGTTACTTTATAAACTTATAGGTTGTATAAATATAAGCTTGTCGTGTCTATAAACTTTTCACAAATATATTTCTCGTGCTAAATATGTTGCTCTTGCAAAGCAACTCTTCGCTAACTTCAATAGTAGTTTTTAGTGTCAATGTTCCAGAACAATGACACAGTTCAAACGTGCGTCCTTACAATCACAGCTTCGCTTTCAAACTTCCTTCACTGTTATTGTTTGCTTTACCTGTGAATTCGTTTACCGAGCATAGGGTAACCCTGGTTAGTTCCTCGATGGCTGTTACGTTATCTACAATGGATTTCTATGTTTCTAAGACTTTCTCTTCTCTCTCTCTCTCTCTTCTCTTACTTTATGGATGTAACTAACTATTGATTTTAAAGAAAATTATTTTGTTTAGGGTCGCAAGGAGGCTTTTATTAAATTTTACTTTTATACGCGTCATACTTACATAACATATTAAATAATGCAAGTACGTTTGAGTGATGTGATTAATCCATCTGAGCACTTAGCAGAGCATCAAGTCTGCGTTAAATCAACATAACCTTTTTCTTTTACAAGAATAATACATTAACATACAAACGAACATAAGTCCTTAAGTTTTCAATCAAATTCATAAGAATTAAGAATAAAGGTTACAACATATTTACTGCACTTTACTAATTGCAGGGAAACTAAATTAAATAACCAATTATATTGTCTATCTGTTATATGTAAAGTCTATTGACATATATCATATGGTCTATATGTATCAAAGGATACACAGTTCTAACACAAATACCTCCAGACTAGATGAAGATCAGAGCACTCCATTTCTGGACCTATACAACAGTCATAACCATTAGTATGTCTATTAACATACAAGACTTATTAGCTATCCCAAAATGTACTTGGTCGCGATTTATGATGTCGATCATCATTATGGAGCTTCATACCATGTCATTGATTTTGCTGCCTAAGTAAAGGCATGGGTTATGTATCTACAATAAGTCTCGGTTAAAGATGTTTTCAAAATGCATACATCATAGGAAGACATTGCTGACGACCTATTCTGACTAGATTATGAACTTCATTATTCAGTATGGTCGAAGTTCTATTACAAAGTGACAAAAAATTAGATTTGATTTCATGACTGATTCGCAACACAACGATAGGTGAAAGAAAGAAGGAATAAAGATTTTGAAGCCTATAAGAATTGAACCAGGCAATAATAAAAACTCATAGATTTTTTTAATTTTCAGTATTAATTATATATATAATTTTATACATGATTGTATTATATCTCAAATGTATTACTCAAGAATTTTAACTCTTCTCATGTAAAACTGTAAAATGAACAATAACAAAAAACGTTAGAGAGAAAATTATAGAGAACATGGCCGAAAATACGATTAAAATACCTACTATCCTTTGTCCGACTTCGTATTGATGAGATGATTGAGAACTGCAGTTAAATAATATGTAATTCGCTTTACTCTTTACTTGCTTCTTAAGTTAATAATAGACTATATTAAAGATTGTGTAATAATGCCCCCTTTAATGATTTTATTCGCAGTGCGCATACCGCATTATGTTTTCTTTCTTAGTACAGTAATATGATAAATAAGAGAGACCTACAGTCGCGAACCGACCGTCGCATAACCCTGTCCCGCCCAAACTGAAATGTTTATCCACCTTGTTACGTGAATATTCTATTGCAGGGTGCCGACGAGCAACTTCACGGTGAACGATGTGCGCATGTGCGTCGGTTCGCGCCGACTGCTCGACGTCATGGATGTTAACACGCAGAAAAACATCGAGATGAATATGAAGGTATTTAGTGTTTACATTCTTCGGTAACAAAGGTGACAAATTGCGGGTTTTATCTTGGTAGAAAATAATGTTAATAAAAAGAAACTTGTTATGTTTATAGCACATTAACACACAAATCATACCTGAACGGTCATAACTTCTTGAAGTAATATATTTGCCTCATAAAATCTAGACGGACATCAAAATTCCATAAAAAGTCAAGTAAAAAAGTACGATTTATCTGCAACAGTAGGTAATTCAGAAATAAACAATAACTGTTTCATGCAAAAAACTAAGTAAATAAACATAAACGCAATGTTTAATGCACAAATCTGTTTTTAACAGTAATGAATAAATCATATCACGTGCAAATGCTGTTTTCCGCACGATTTTTCACCCGATCAGCGGGACTGACTTTTAATGTCGCCACAGATTGGCACGTGTTTAGGGCAAATTGGAAATCTCCAGTCTTGCTACAATTAACATACTCCTTACTTTAAGTCCCTTACTTAGCTCAATACAAATAAGCCTTGTGACTTTCATTGTTCTGTTCCATCATCATTAGGAAATACAATAAGTACCTACATATGTATGTCATATGAAAATCATCAACACTAGTTGAATAATATTACATGTATTTTAAATAGGTATATTTCCTACTATTGCCTAACGAGAAAAAAAAGAGAAAACGAAAAAACCTAACTAGGCCTAACTTGTCCCGTCCCATTGAGCTTTTGTGACCGTATTCACGAACAAAAAAAAACCAGACAAGTGATAGTAGGGAAACAAACTTGTATGTAGAGAAGACAAATTTAATTCGGTTCTAAAAATTTTTTCCTATGTATTGAGATACATATTCATTTTCATAATCTAACCTTGTAACTTCTGCACGTATGGCCGGCTTGATCGGAATATATCCACAGCCTCACCGAAAACCGGCTGTTAAATAATGCTTGCATTGTGTGACCGAGTGAGTGAGGTTAACGGAGGCCCAACCCCCTTTCTCATCCCCTCTTTCCCCTCATTCTTTTCAATTCTCCTCCTCCTGACTCTTGAGTTGCAAGTTTACACGGGCGGCGGAAGTCACTTACCAACAGGTGACCCGTCTGCTCGTTTGCCTACCTATGCCATAAAAAAAATTAAACAATAGTCAACCCGTTCGGAGAGAATCATTTAAAGTGATAGTCCATCGCTTGTGCAAATATCTCCTATGTAATTTCAATGAACTTAAATTTAAAATTCCGTCCAAGTCCAGTGAGAGTCCAATTAAGACAGCATCATACATAATATAGGGTAATAACGGCTGCCTACATTTTCTTTAGTGTGGTTATCAATCCAATATAATAAATAATAGTAAATGCTATAATAGTAGTATTGACAGAAGAAAGGCGTCAGTAATAGTTTGTATCACAATTAACTAATCACGTTGGTTATGGGTATTAATGACTAAGCACTGTTTTACGAGAAACAGTGCTTAGTCTGGTTTAAATATACCACTAGTTTATGAACTACTTACTACTTAAAATTAATTGTTACATGCTCCGATGGGAATAAAAATATCAAAGGAATTCGTTTTACAGATTACATTCATAAAATGACCAAGATTTTTTTTTCTTAGCTTTAATTATAATGTACTTTAATTCCTTGCTAAAACTATTACCATAGTATTTTACTTCTTACCGTTACTGCCAGAATTGAATATCGGTTCTGTAATTATGGTCAATACCATTAAATAACTTCTCACTTCATAATACTTACCTATTAGTGGTATAATAAAATGATAAAAAAAGTATATTGTTTTAAAATTAGATTATATTATCTTACAACGAGTGCTGCAGTCACTATGATCACTTTTGAAATCGTTCATCGATCTCTATCTACGATTACATAATACCAACTGATTGGCCTCTCAAATATTTACACAAGGCCTATCATCCATGGAGTAGAGTTTTAACTTCCTATTAAGTTGCTTAAAATGTCGATAAAAACTGCCATTTATGATTTTGACATTTTTTCTTATTTGTAGTGGTGGAAGAAAGCTATACCTATGTGTTTTTTCTTGGTATATTTATAAAATTAATTATTAACTCAATTTAATTGTGCATGAAATAGAAATAGGTAAAAGTAAATTTTATCTATTTCTTTAGTAGCTACTGAAGATTTCCAGTATTCACCTCCTAGTTCTATCGTCGGAACGATCTGGTGGTAGATGATACCATAATGTGGCATCTTGTAGCTGATTGGAAGATACCAAATTATGGTATTGTCATTAAAACTACATACATATAATGTTTTACTTCTATGCGACAGTGAATTAGAGAGATAAAAATCGACTTAATATTTTTTACAAAAATACCAAAATTATACACGAAAAGTGACTATGCCTTAATTATGTGGTTAAGAAATCTCATAATGCCCACCCCAACAGTTCTTTACCATTAAAGTCCCAGGTAGCCCTTAGTAATCGTTCAGTACCTTCTTTTAGCTTTATACTATTCGTAAAAATATGCAAGAACACATCCCTTTTATAGGATTGGCAGCGCTACTATGACGATCCGAACAAGGAGCGTCTATTGAACGTGATTTCATTAGAGTTCTCACACACACGACTGGAGAACTACGTACAGGCACCACGCATCGTGCGCTTGATCGACTGGGTGGACACTGTATGGCCGAGGCATTTAAAAGATCAACAGGTGAGATATTAACAGTAATAAACACGTACATAAATATATTATGTTCACTGAATGTACGTTGTTCTCTTAAAAGCAGCCTTAAAATGTACCAACGATATTCTTATCGTTTACGTATAGCTTCTGCCTTCTGTTAAACTGTAATACTAACTCGAGCTTGAATAGCTTATAATAGTATTTTAGGGTTGTAAAAGTATTTATGTAAATTAATACATTTGAATTTATCATATAATAACCTCTTCTTACCTAAATGTTTATTTATGCTAAAAAATCTTTTTGATTTTTTTTTGTCACTGTCGAGAGAAAGCTGAAACAAACAAACAGACATGTTTGTTTGTTTTGGTTAATATTAGGAGCAGTTTGACCGATTTCCAGACTCACTGTCTGATAGCTAATGTTATAAAGAGTAAAGGCTTCTTTTATTTTTTTTAATAATTTGGGTTTCTACAGAAAATATAAATATTTTACATGCTATGCCCACAATTACATCAAAACGTGAAACTGGGTTCAAACGAATTTTAAATATTCATGCTTTTAAGCAGGACGCTTTATGCAAAATATGTTGAAAAGTTGAAGTTGTACAGAAACAAGGTTACTTGTTACATTTTTATTTCGATTGGACACAATGTAGCTTATTAATTCAGATTATTCAAGCTCATGATAGACCGGCTTACTTTGAGCACTGCATGGGGAATTTCATTGTTGAAATATTAACATTAGTAATACTTTTTTTACACGATTGTGGAACTACAAGGGTTGTTTTTTTAGTTTATGTATGATGTTTCATTGTCACGCCCTACCGCTTAGACGGCTAGATGGATGTAAGGTAAAACGCCAGAAAAAAAGATGAATTTATAAATACACTCTGTTTTTATATTGTTTTTTAGAATTTTACTAATAACAGGTGACATTATAAATTTTCGGTTCCATTATTGAGTCTACTACCACTTTATATAATATTTTAACTTGGTTTATATGCATATTTATTCTTTTTTTAATAAGCCTTCAATTTCAGGATGTAAATAAACATCTCAATTATGTTTACAGACTGAGTCAACTAATGCATTGGACGACATGATGTATCCCAAAGTACAGAAGTACTGCCTCATGTCCGTTAAGGGCTGTTACACAGATTTCCACATTGACTTTGGAGGGACTTCTGTGTGGTACCATATTTTAAGAGGTAAAACTATATTTTCATGTTGCATTTTCTTTTTGTTTTTGGCCAGTCTCTCTACTTTGGATCGATCACATTGACCCCATATGCCCTATGCATCAATAATAAACTTTTACAAAGATGAAATTCACCTAGTTGTTTAGTCTCATGGCAACCATTTGTACATATTACAGGTGCAAAAGTATTTTGGCTTATACCACCAACAGAGAAAAATTTACAGCTGTATGAAAAGTGGGTTCTATCTGGCAAACAGTCAGATGTGTTCTTTGGAGATACAGTAGAGAAATGTATCAGAGTTCACGTGAGTTTTAGTATCTAATATTAACCGGGTTTAGTTGACTTTCTTATCTTATTTGATTGACATTATATCTCATTCTAGTTTGACTAACTGATATTGAACCTATGAATTTTGTCATTTTTTCTGTAGTGTAAATAGTGCTTTTTTATCCTTCAATAATTTTAATACTGAATTTTGGCCTAAATTAGCATAACTTTAATCAAACAAAGTATGATGAAGGATTATTTACTATTAATTTACGTGCCGTGGATGACTACATGACGTAACAATTACAGCTTTTATATACTTACTTTAGTTATGCAGCGAGTTAAATGATGTATATATAAGGAAATTTGAAACAACTTCTACGTTCAGTGGTAGAGCCATGCTTAGGCACGAATGGGCCGGCTCGACCGTTGCGATACCACCGCCTCACAGAAAACCGGTTGTGATGTAACGCTTGCGTTGCATTTCCCCGAATTGAGTGAGATTTCCGGAAGCCCAATTCCCCCCTCCCCCCTTTTCTCTCCCCTCATCTCCTTTCTCCTTTTTTCCATCTCCTCATCCCTCCTCTCTTCTTTCCGCTCCCTGCATCCTCCATCCCTCATCACCCTCAAAGGCGGGCAGCGCGTCACTTACCATCAGGTGATCCGTCTGTTCGTCTTTCCGCCAATAGTATATAAAAAAAAAACGTACATCTGGTATTGTAGGTTGGCGTTTTTGTTTTTATTTGTTCACCCAAAGTCTCAAGTCAAGTCTTTAATCTAGTGTAGTCTAGTAATCTCCACTTTCAAAATCATATAAAAAGCCAAGATGCACCAAAACTTTTAATTTGGAGTAATGTATGTTTCATTCGCGATATATCCGCGATAGTAGGATTCTATGATTCCTGCAGTTAAGTATCCTGAAGTCGTAAGGATAGGTAGACTTTGCTGAATCGCCATTTTTTTATAAAAAAAATACAGAATACCCTGTTTATAATGAAAACATACTAATGTATTTGTAAGTCTATAAATTACGATTAGAGTATTATGAAAAATAAACATAACATAGACGTAGCCACAAATCCAAGAAAAGAGTTGGTAACATACTTGGTTTTTATTTAACTCAATTCCCCTTATGATGTGCTCGTAATCATATTCTGTTTTAGTAATCTGCTTCTAGGTGTGTATTAATTAGGATTTAATATATTCATTCTATTATTTTACAGTTACAAGCTGGTCACACATTCTTCATCCCAACTGGGTGGATTCATGCTGTCTACACACCTAGCGATTCCTTGGTTTTCGGTGGCAATTTCCTTCATCAGTTCGGTATTGAAAAACAACTTAAAATTGCCCAAGTTGAAGATGTTACAAAGGTGAGATAAAAATAAAACTGTAAATAACTTAATAATTGGTTCTACTTCGTTTATAAAATTGATTATAACAATGTTAGCTATTATATATAACCACGAGCTCAATTATCAGCTTCCAGAAAATGATATATTTTTGTAATGAAAGAATATTAGCAAAGAGTGTTACATACTACAAATATTCTTATTAAATCCTCTAGCGAAGTTTTATGCTTGTATTAGAAATTGGTTCACGTTCACGATTATTATTTTTATATCAATGTGATGTAACGAAAAATATACTTTTCCAATTTAATAATTGAAAAAGTATATTTTTCAATTTAATAATTACAGGTGCCACAAAAGTTTCGCTACCCCTTCTTTACGGAGATGCTGTGGTACGTCCTTGATAGATATGTGTCTGCGCTGTTGGGCCGATCTCATCTGTCTACGGAGGGACAGTCCACGCTCACAGCTCCTAAAGAGCATATACATCTTACGCAGAATGAGCTGCACGGGCTTAAGGTGAATATTGCCTCGGTTCATTTTAATAAGCCTTGTAAAATTATATTAGGAATGGTGACAGACACACTAGATATTATTATGTATATTGATTAATAAGTGTAGTGTACGAAAAATGCTCAGGCATTTACATCACGAACGGCTTGATCGGAGTATTATTCCGATCAAGCCGACGTGACGGCGTTTAAAACCGGTTGTTAAGCAATGATTGTGTTTCGCCAGGTGAGTGAAGTTATCGTATGCCTAATTCCTTTTGCACACTTAAAGGAAGGCAACGCACTTGCGACTCTCGAGTTGCAGGTGTCCATGAGAGGCTGTAGTCATTGACACCTGATGTCCCCTGATGACCTGTATGCTCGTTTGCCCTCATGCCATAAAAAACACAACCCAAGTAGAAAATTAGCTTTGAACCAGTTGTGAAGCAATGGTTGCGTTGCATTACCGCGAAGTTAGTGAGGTTGCCGGAGGTCCAACTCACCCTCTCCTCTTTCCTATCTCCTCATCCCCCTCTCTGTTTTCCCCTCAGCAACCCACATCCCTCATCACCTTTAAAGGTGGGCAGCGCACTTACGACTAGAGTTGCAGGTGACCATGGACGGCGGTTGTCACTTACCATCAGGTGACCCGTCTGTTTGTTTATCCACCTATACTATAAAAAAAAATGTTTCCGGAGGTACAATTCCTCTCCTTTTTCCCCTCTCCGCTTCCCCTCACCCCTCATCACCCATGGGCACCGATCTGTGTTCATACACGGCGGTTGTCACTTACCATCAGGTGACCAGTCTGTTCGTCTGCCCCCTAGTATAAAAAAATCGACCCTGACGTTTTTAGTGTTTTACAAAATATACTTGTTACTAATTCTATTTCTGAACTTTCCAGGCTATAGTCATGTATCTACATCAGTTGCCGGCAGCTCGTAAATCAGTGCCTGAATTACTCTCAGATCCAATCGCGTTGGTTAAAGACGTGCGCACATTGGTCGAACAACACAGGCATGATAAACAACAATTAGCTATCACCGGCGTGCCGGTACTCAAAGGTAATAATAATTTCTTACGTATTATTATTTATATGTTAATTAATATACAATATATGTAAGTTAGTTATCGCATTTGTCCGGGGTTGACGGATTTTTCGAAAGGGACGGGAGTCTAGAATGGAATAAATTCTTAGTTAACAAATTGTCATGTTTGTTTTAGAACTGATATAAATTCTAGACTCCATTATGTTAGTTATTAGTAAGTAGTAGTATTTAAAGGTTAGTAGTATATTAGTAAGTAGTAAAATTTATAAAAATTGTACATACATTTTATGACGTGGTATAGCCATGCTTAGACACGAATGGGCCGGCTCGACTGGTGCGATACCACTGCCTCACAGTAAACCGGTTGTGAAGCAACGCTTGCGTTGAATTTCCCCAAAGTTTGTGAGGTTTCCGGAGGCCCAACTCCCCCTCTCCCTTTTCCTCCGCTGACTCCCCGCCCCTTTTCCCATTTCCTCATCCCCTCTCTGTTCCCTTCCCCTCTCATTCCCGTCCCCTCTCATTCCCGTCCCCTCTCCTTTCTCTCCTCTCACACCCTCATATCTCTCATTACCCTTAAAGGCGGACGGCGCACTTACGACTCTCATGTTGCAGGTGTCCATGGGCGGCGGTTGTCACTTACCATCAGGTGACCCGTCTGTTGGTTTGTCCCCCATAAAAAAAAAAACACAATTGTTTGCTGTTCTTGTGGTTGTTTACATTGTAGTACACATAAGTATCTAATGATGAGTTAATAATAGTGTTAATAGGTAGCTTTCTTAAAAGATAATAATAATAATATAAGTTGTGAAGTTAGTAATAGAATAGTTATAATAGTTTGCGTAGGAGTGTGTTGTAGGATGTAGGTGCGAATGTACGTATGTGTAATGGTAAGATGTGTGGTCAGGTCCGGACGACGTAGTGTCGGCGGAGCGGCGCGGGTCCAGCGGACGCGGGCGCGGCGGCGTGCACCGCGGCGGGCCCGCGCGCCCGCGCCCCGACCACGCCAACAATGCGCCGCGCAGGAGACGCACACGGTATGTAGCGCACACATATTACATTTCTACTAAACAACACAAAGGAATACGTATGAAAATTAAATCAATACATCCTAAAAAATCTGATTAAATTAATAAAATTATAAAAATAATAAAATAGTAAAACTAGTACTAGTACTTAGTATGTAAAACTTTAAATAAATGTGAAATTTGCATGCTACTTTTATGGTGAAATACGCCTATTTCAGTTTTAAAAATCTATAAAATCACATTTAGTCTCAGATCCGGCTACTAAATTGCTAATATGTAGTGACCTGTTTGCCTAAAAATTCTGGCACGTTTTAATAAGCAACTGGGGCGAAACATAGTACCCCTTTTTAAAGACAACTGTTTACGAAATTTGTTTTTTATTCATCAAACTACAAATAAAACAAATGATTTGTTAATTCGTAGATGTGACATTACAAATTTATCCGTATCCCAACCTACCGTTTTGACGTTTACGAAAAAGATGCTGATTTGACTTGACAGTCATCCAGTTCATTGTATAAATAATTTTTATTTCTATTCAATACTCCATGAACGTAGCAATTTTGCGTCTCGTAATAAATATGTACTACTTTATTTTTAAAGCACTTTTTAGAACGAATTACAAAACAAATATACATATAAAACTAACGTTAGTAGGATAGGCGTTATCTGGTCAAATTGACGATGTTCTTAAGAAATCACATATAAAACGAATGTTTGTAGGATAGTCGGTATCTAGTCCAATTGACGATGTTTTTAAGAAAACACATATAAAACGAACGATAGTAGGATAGTCGGTATCTAGTCTAATTGACTACGTTAAGAAATCACATATAAAACGAACGTTAGTAGGATAGTCGGTATCTAGTCTAATTGAGTATGTTCTTAAGAAATCACATATAAAACGAACGTTAGTAGGATAGTCGGTATCTAGTCTAATTGACTATGTTCTTAAGAAATCACATATAAAACTAACGTTAGTAGGATAGTCGGTATCTAGTCTAATTGACTATGTTCTTAAGAAATCACAAGAAAGTGTTTCAGATTCACATTTCTGAATATAGTTATTCAGAAATGTGAATCTGAAACACTTTCTTGTGATTTCTTATGAACAATTTAATTACTTAATACCTCTTCCAAAGTGGTACAAATAAACATATGCTAAAGTTGTTATATCACTTATAAACTATTTATAAATCACACAGCATGATCTCTATAAAATATAAAGTATCAATTGCATTTTAACATAGTGTGGAGTATAATTCTTAAACTGTATAACTTCTGCTACAACAAAAGCTCTCAGACCTCTCTGTCCTCATGAGGGTATATAATTATATTTTTATTTTTGACAGATGCAAGAAGTGCGAGGCCTGTCAACGTACAGACTGTGGCGAGTGCGTGTTCTGTCATGACATGGTCAAATTCGGCGGGCTGGGCCGCGCCAAACAAACCTGCGTCATGCGACAATGTTTACAGGTATATTTTCCTCATATACTTCATGTAACTTTTTAAGACATAAATATCGAATTCGATTCTTAATCTAGTACAGTACGCCAAGTCATTTCAGACACTGAACAGGCTGCTTTAACTATTACAAATTGACAAGTACTAATATTCAGTTCATTTGCCACTTTTATAGCCAATGTTGCCGGTGACAGCATCATGTGCAGTATGTCACCTCGATGGCTGGATGCAGACACCCGTCGCACCACAGGCTAAAGGAAACAACGGTAAATATGCACGCAATTATAATGTTATTAAAAAGTTTGTATGTACTTTATAAAACAGTATATTGCGCTTTATCCTCTACATTGGAATCACGAAACGCAGTATTTATGTATTAAAATAACAATGAAATGGGAATGTCGGTAGGGATCGACCATGCAGAACACATCAGATTTGTTATGTTTTAAAGAAAGGAGAGGTACCCAAAACCAGCAAGCTTTTGTATAAAGGGAATGATGACAGTAGAGGAGGCTCGTATGTATGTAATACGAAGTATGTATGTGATACGATGAAATAATAAGGATATACATTTTATTATTATTATTAGAAAGTTACATACAACCTTGTAGAGATGCTATGAATTTATATGAGATGGATTTTTTTACCATGTATCATTTAAATGCTATTTAAATACTACGAAAAAAATATTTTTACTTTGCGATACACATTTTGGGTTGATTGTTACATATGCAGGTCGGAACGGTCCCTCATCCCTCCGCGAGTGTTCAGTGTGCTACAGCATTGTGCACCCAGCGTGCGTGCCGCCCGGAGGACAAATCAACGAAGACTTGCCCAACTCCTGGGAGTGTCCCACTTGCACAACCATGGGACTCAACCATGACTATAAGGTAAACTGAACAACTTTTGCCATATTCATTATGTATTATTTTTATGGATTTGAACCAACGAAAACTCGTGTAGCGACTACAACAAAATACCTACTTAGGCGCTAAAATTAGAAATAACTTAAAGTATTTACTTCTTTAGTCAAAGTCTACCTTTAATATCTTGATCAAGACAGTCTATTTATTATTATTTTTTTATCTTTATTACAAGCATAATTTTAATCTATGAATATATATTTTATCGCAAATCCTTGTAGTTCATTGGTGGAAAATCACAACCTGAATTGGTTCCATATTTCCTGTTCCAGCCTCGTCACTTTAGGGCACGTCAGAAGTCTTCAGATCTGAGACGGATGAGCGTCGGCTCCGACGTCAGTCAAGTTAATCAGCACCAGCACAATAATTTACAGGTATATAATATATAAATACTAGCACACATGTTGACACCCTCGCAACACCCCTTGTGGGTCGAATTTCGTAAAATCCGTTCTTAGCTGACCTCTACTCGGCGAAAGGAATATTCCTACCAAATTTCAAGTCTCTACGCCTTATCGTTACAGAGATATCATTATGAGTCAATATATCGGTGGAAATCTCTTATATATATATATATAGAGAGAGAGATAAAAAAGTGTTTATTATGAATTGAAAATAAAATTATACGTTTTGAATTTTGGATAGACATTTTATGTATTGACGTGTTAACCGATTTATTTATTATAATTTTGTAATTATTATTTGTAGAATAAGTTACCTCCACCTCCACCGCCAGCACCATTGAAAACAGAATCTGTCTCTGATAGTGAAGGCAAGAGTGAAATTCCACATATCAAATCTGAAGATGGTAAGTATTATCTCTTACTTTTGGCTTATTGTAACCTGCGACTAAGCTTGCGTTAGATATAAAAATGTCCAACTTTTCTATGCTCCTTACATCGTTTATACAAATTTTTCACAAAAATTGTTTGAGTTATTAAGGCATCATAACCAACTTGGTATTTTTTTTTTTTGTTGCCATATCAATCAGAAATAAAACGCGAAGAAGAAATTGGTGCTTGTGTTGGAGAAGGCGAGGGTTGGGAGCCGCCTCAAAAGAAACGACGCGCTAGTGATGAGGATGAGGCACCCAAGAAACAAGCGCTGAGGGCACATCTTGCGCTACAGCTCACACATCACTCAGCGAAGGTAAGAGGCAATGAACATCATACAAAATATGAGCTTTTCTTATTTAAAAGCTTTTATTTAACATGCTCGGATCACATTTAAAACTGAACTTAAAAGCCATAGCCGATTGAGATGAAATATTGTATGTTGTGTGACATCATTCTCAATCATATATAACAGACGGCCAAGATGGCGGACTAGTTATTTTTTGTATAATTCCATGACATGGCTTTGATACCCATGACAAAAAAATAGAAGAATGAAAAGAATAAGAATAGGTTGTATCTTAACTAACAGGGTTTTCCTTTTCCCTAAATTCTAGCGGTGGTAACAAAAAAATAGTGGAACGGAAGATTGCCGCAATACAAAACGGCAATAACTAAAACAAAACATCTACATAATAACATCTACAACAAAACTTTATATAACTACCTACCAAGTTTGTTTTCAATCGGACCTTTTATTAATTATATATGTGTACATACACTCACGCCTGGATCACCGAAAGAGTATGCAGAGGCGTAATTAACGCAAATATTGTGCGATTATAATTAATAACCTTAGCATAATTAGAATTAGCTCAAAATTAACTTGCCTCGAATATTTGTTTAATTTTTTAGTAAGTTGTAAGTGAAGCTAAAAAAGCGAGATATATAGTGAGTGAGTGATATAGAATAAATAGCGAATGTAATATAATGTGTACAGATAATGAAGAAGCCGATGTACCCGATAAGGCCGGCGGCGCCGGTGGGCGCGGGGTACAACGCGCCGGGAACGGCATGGCTGGACCGCGGTGCCATGCTCTCCGTGTTCGCCAAGCTCACGCCGCACGAGCTCGCCACCTGCGCGCTCGTCTGCAAAGCGTGGGCTGAATATTCCGTGAGTATTCATTATGTTGCTTGAAGACCTAACTTATTAAAAATTGATTACAGTTTTGTACTAACTTATAATGTTAGGAACATATGAAATATATATGATGATATAGTCCATCAGACTCAAAGAGTCACATTTTTTAGAATCATCGTTCTTTCGACCTTATATATATATATCTTTATATCTTATATATAAAATTCTTGTGTCACAATGTTAGTTACCATACTCCTTCGAACGGCTTCACCGATTTTTATGAAATTTTGTATGCATATTCAGTAGGTCTGAGAATCGGCCAACATCTATTTTTCATACCCCTAAATGATAAGGGTGACTCTATACAGATTTTTTATGGCAGAACAACAATATATGTATATATAATTTTCCCTTCTTTTTTAAAAAGAACTCTTTACAAACACGCAATGAACGGACATAAAGAACACCCAGACCCAGGGCCACTAAGCTTGTGTTGGATATAATTTGATAAAACATTTGTCATAAATACTAAGTATATGAAATGTTAAGCTTATTATATGCACACATCAGAACCATACTATATTAATTTAGATACAACACGTATATATGTATTCTACATATGTGTGTATATTTACAGATTTTTAATAAAATTGAGTTCATTATTATGTGTGCCAGTGATACAACCACATTATTTTACATTTATACATGTGTTTGCACTTCTGTTTGTTACCTTTTTGAGTTTGATTAGCTCGGTTTCCATTTGTTTTTGCTGGCATAGTAGAGTGTACGTGTGTTTGTGATTGTACAGATGGACCCGTCGCTGTGGCGCAGCATGTCGTTCGTGCAGGTGCGCGTGTCGGCCGCGCAGCTTGCCGGCATCGCGCGCCGACAGCCGCTCTCGCTCGGCCTCGAGTGGTGCCACCTCGCTAGGAGACAGCTTGCATGGTCAGATCACACTCCCGCATATTATACATACATTTTTTTATGTTACTTAACAGAGCGTGTTATTTAAGTAAGATCCTTCGGGCTCCTAAACCGTGTAATAACAATTTCAAAATTATTTTAAACTAATATCTGTATTGTATTTGCTGTTTATTTATTTTTTAGAGATCAAAAGTAAATAAACTCAAAGTTTGTTTCAATAGGTAAAAATGCAAATTTGTAGGTTATACGAAGGCACGACATTCGTTACAGCTAAACCCACGGTTCATTCTAGCTTAACACAATGATCTAGGACTGTAGAAGTCTGTGCAGGTGAAACATGAATCTGTTTTTTAATGTAATTATTTAATTAGTGTCATTAACTAATTACATTATAAAACATATTCATGTTTGACTTGCTGCAAATGTATGTATGTGGGCATTTATGATTTAAGTTTACTTTTAATACAGTAAGATTTTGTTCTATTATTTATAAATTCTTAAAACTTTACAAAATAAATTATGTATGTAATGCTAGTAAACACATAAAAATGTATCAACAGGTTACTAGCCCGTTTACCAGCTCTTCGATCGCTATCGCTAGCTGGCTCGCCAGCGGAGGCGGCACTAGCTTTGCGCTCAGCGGCGTGTCCCCCACTTCATGCGCTGGACCTATCCTTCGCACGTGCGCTCGACGACGCCAAACTGCGCGGCATCCTCGCCCCACCGGAGTCGTCGCGGCCCGGCGGAGGGAACGTTACCGGCGCTGAGCCTAGCCGCCTCGCCGCTTTACATACCTTGAGGCTACCCGGCACAGACATCACCGATGTCGCCATGAGATATGTTGTGCAGGCATGTATTCTACTAATGCATAATGTGTAGATTTCGAAGCGGTAATCGGCTCTTATAAGCAACCTTAGGTTGAAGGGAAAATGTCATAAAGAAGAGTTGTGGAGCAGTTTCTAGCTGTAAAATTAAAAAAAAATGTACATGTTAAATACTTATCTTTGAAATACATATATGTATGTCTATTTGTTATGTCTATATACATAGATCATATGCATATTTTTAGGTTCAGAAGTGGAAAAAAAATACAAATCACAACAGAATACCTTGACTAATTACACACAGCACAAATATTTGATTAAAAATATGAGTATAGAAAGGTCTCACGACACCAAACACGGAGAGCTCCGAACTACACGACTGTTGACGAGGGAATAGACCCGATCTCCATCTGGTATCATCTCACCCCTGTTGAGGGGGGTGGGGAGACTATTTGAAGCACTGGGCTCCTTATAGTGGTTTTCCTCGCAGCTCACCACTGTGAGCCGGTCATTGGAGTTAGCTCACCGGCCTCGAGGTTTGCTCGCCGATCGCTCCTCCGAAGAGGGGTCCAGCGAGCCCCCTGCGAGAGGTCGGTGGTTGGCTATCTGCATCCGATGGCGAAGCTAATGCCCAGCTCGAGGGAACTGATATGAGCTCCCGAGCGGGGCGTTTGAGTCGCCTCCGGATGAGTGTTGTATCGTCTGGATGTGGGAGCGGAGAAATACCTACCAGGTGGGGAAGTTTCGAGCAGTCAGCCCGCTCAAACATCCCCGTGGCGAGTCTGCTCACAAACTCCTTTATAGGTTCCCACTTGAGGTCTCTTGAGGTGGATTGTTGCATTCCTGAGGTACCTGGGGGCGTCGACCACCATGCGAAGGCAGCTGTTCTCTACAGCCAGACGCTGGCGCGATGCCCCTAAACTGTTACACTTCTTTTTATATCAACGACTCGGAGGGGAGATTTGGCTTATACGCTTATAATTTAATAAAATAATAAATTACTAAGCTCGGAGATAAGGTTTTTTGTATGAGTAAAAGGTGGCCCGTTTTTTGCAGATAGTTAAAAGATTTTGACGTCGCAATCATGTCAATCAAAGTTACTGTAAAAACACTTCTCAATCAATTCTCGATCCATCTCAATTGCCTACCTAAATTAGACGTAGTTTAGGCCCTTGAATGGAATGTATCTGATATCATGTCATTGTAATTGGAACATGTGATTAAAAGAAAGTAGATTAATAATACTAATAACTTTGACACATCTCCCATACGGCCGTCTGCTTCGAAACTAAGCAAAGCTTATACTATGGTAACCAGACTGCTGATAAAGACACTTATATACTTCCAAATACATAAATACAATTGATAAATTACGCCATGACACAGAACGATCACAGTGAACTAAATGATCATGATCATCACTCAAATATTTGTCCTGGGCGAGAAACGAACCCACGACCTCTGCCTTAGCAGTCAGGATCTTTCACTACTAGACCAACAGGTCAGTCAAAGGTTGAATGATTGGTACCTTTTCGTAGAGCTTTAACTCATATGTGTGTACTACGTCGGCAGGCCCTACCGAAGCTGGTGGAACTGGACGCTTCATCATGCGCTCGGCTGACAGACGCCGGCGCGGCGCAGCTGGCGCACCACGGCCTGCAGCGCCTGTCGCTGGCCGGATGCCGTCTGCTCACCGAGGCTGCGCTTGATCATCTCGCAAGATGCCCCAACCTTGTCAGGTACATATCTAGACTAGACCTTTACTTCCTTGAGAAATACACACGTCTAAGTAAATATAAATAAAGCTTTATTTGTTGCAACAACACTTGGGAACGGATGGAACAATTTGACAAATTTATTCTTTTTTTTAGATGTAGATATTGTTGATAATAGTCCAACCTAGTCCTAGTCCATTCTAGTGTACATATAATAACATTTTAGTATTTTGTTATAATGTATATTGTTTTTTATTAATTGGTAGATAATATAATATAATTTGTACCTTCGCATCATAAAGCATTTTGGTTATAAACTGTAAGCTTATATCGCTGATTATCATTATAAATGAACAAATAATTCAACTTCTTAAGAACACAAGTGAAAACAGTATCCCGGAATATTGCAAAATCACGGTATGCTGGGGACGCTTTATCCATGAAATAAAAGGAAATTTATTGAAATTCTGCCATCTGATAGGTCAGCTAGTTATTAAAAAAAAATAGATATCGCCATATAACATTACTTATCTACTAAAGGTAAATTCATTCATTTTCCGAATTTAGGAAATATCCAATTATCCTACATATTGTTGTAAATAATTAATTACAATTAATTTCCATTTCCAGGTTGGATCTTCGACACGTACCTTTGGTGTCAACGCAAGCAGTTATAAAATTCGCCGCTAAGTCGAAGCACAACTTGCACGTGAAAGATGTAAAGCTTGTGGAGTTGAGGAAGACCTGATCCGAGGGGGCGGGCGAGTCACCGCCATCATCGCCGCCCGATACTGAGGACACTCCCGCGGTGAATTAGATAGTGAGTGACAGTGTGTTGGTCGCATACAAACACTAAAACTACGTTGATCGCGCACTTCTAATCTACATCAAAAACTATAAGGCCTCTAGCACACCTCCGCCATTAAAAATCCGCTCGATGAATTCGGTTGTGAAGGGCCAAGGCCTGATGTGTAAGCGGCGTCTGAGCAACATGCTCGAAATCACGCCGGAAATAGAGAAATAAAGAGATTGCTACATTTTCTTCTTATAGATTTTATAATGATTCTATAGTCATTATAAAATGTCTAAGTCAGAATGGTCAGTTACGCTTCTGTTTTACTTAGCGTACATCGGAAAAGTCATGGGGAAACTGCTGCGGTCTTTACGGGTTTTACAGCATAGGTGTGCTACAGGCGTTAGAATTATTTAACAGTGGCCAAAGCAAAAACTAGTTGTTTTTACTAGTGTATATAATAATACTGTTTCAGTCATCTAGTATTTGTTTTGGCCTCAATAGTGTGCATTGTTAGTTATATAGTATTGTTTTTAATAGATGAGTCTGTCAAAAAGTCAAGTTGCATATACAATTATTTTATTAATAATAAAACAATGTAGATATATTCATAATATTTCCCTAACATCATCATGCAACAAAAATATAAAACACCATTGTCAAATTCCTTACAAGCTGCTTGTTTAACTGAACTCTGTTGATCATTTGGTTTGGAAACAGGCCTGGTTTAGTTCTTGGTGTAAGTTCAAAACTTTGTCTAATATCAACTTTTCATACAATATTGATAAAGAACAACACAGTATCATATCAGCCAACACTTGTAAAACTTTAAAAAATACTTTTATTGATTATCGAAACTCTATTTGTAATAGGGAAGGAAACACGAGTTAGTTTTTTTACAGACTCGTCTACTGTAAATGTCAATAATTTTGCTATTTCCTAAGCTGTTTCGGAACATTTTTATGTGTTTTCGAATGTTGATTTTAAGTATTCAAGCACATTCTAGTCTAGTTCTAAATCATTGACCTTGAGAAATAGTAACTGTGTCACCGGTCTTCTTTCATGACAGCTTATAAGTACTTAATTTTAATTGGCTTTCCTAATCCTTAGATATGGTATGTTTCTAGTGCATATTTTGTTATATAGTATGTTTGAAACAAAATCTGGGGTTTATTTGTTTCTGTGTTAACTTGTACAACATATCAAAATATGCAATCAACACACAGTTTCCTCTACTAAGTATAGATATTATTGCAAAGACTTTATGCCTACTTTGGTACTATTGTTAAAGTGATACGATTTCTCTATTAGGAAAAAATATTATTAGAAAGAAATGGGTAAAAAGTACTAAAATAAATCATTACAGATGAATAAAAGTGTTGAATATAAAACAATGTTTAGTTGATATCTTTTTTTATCATCTATGACTCGTGCCAACATATAATTTCTATATGACAAAGCACATAATATCACTGCACAATCAAATGAATATATTATAGTTATATATTATATATTAATTTTATTGCATGCTGTTGCATCGGTATTATATTTTATCGTTAGTTTACGGTTATTTTTTTTAGTTAAAGACCGTTTGGACCACAAGAGGCTCCTATTTTAAACATTGACTGAAAATTCTGAAATTATTGTTGAAACTGGAAAAATAGCATTTTGCAATATCAATCACAACTCGAAACAAAGATATATATATTTTTTGTAATTCGATTAACTACTGTTGAGATGTTCAATATTTATTATATTGCATGCTAACATGTAAGTTGTGGGTGATATTACAGCATATTGAAATATGTATGTATGTATAAATATGTTTCCTGCAATAATTATCTTGTAAATAGCATTGATTTTATTTATTAATTAGTGATTTCCGTAAAGAACGCTAAGTTTAAGTTACATGACAATTCAAAATTGCTTAGGTTGTATTTTTTAGTTCTAGTCTCTTTTAGGTTTAAGCAGTAATTTCTGTGACAGTGGTCAAATTTTGTGAAAGTATTATATATATTGGTTATGGACTGTGTGGTGGCAAGTGATTTGTGTGGAAGCAATGGCATTAATCTTGTATTAAATATCACTTAGTAACAACACACGGTCTTCGTCACTCTGTTTATATTATCTTTTAATTAGCATTTGAGTTTGGCATCCGGCCTTTAAATTATACCCCAGGCCACAGATATCTCAATCACTCCAAAGATAACTCCATTTTTTATTTTAGTGCCCCATAACTAGAAAGACAATACTGATAAATAATTATTAAATTCGAAATATTATTTTTAATTAAAAAATGGGGGCTTATTTCCAGAGCATGTGTATATTTAAAACAGTTTGTCATTATATTAGTATGTAAGTAACCGACTCTGGTCAAGGTAAGCGAGGTCGGGGGGCCGCCTATAGTATTAGTTTAGGAGAAATAATGACCTTATACTGTAAAGAATAATAAAGAGTGCATGCACTTGGCAAATTCGTGAAGCAAGATAACAGAATACATGGAAATATTTTTAGATTTATATTAGATTGTGTGTTGGTAGGTGTAGTCATGTTATACTTACTATATTGACCAAGAATAATTATTTCTACACATCTTGCGGTGAAGTTTGACAAGTGCATACAACCATGTCACGGACTGTAAATTGTAGAGTAAGTTGGATATCAAGTAATGTTTTTACCAGATATTGTAAGCTCTACATTATGGAGCTAGTTTCTAAGCAGTGTGTGCCTCTGTTATAGACAATTAGCTTTAGATAACAAATTGTTTATAAAATTATACTTGTGACTTTAATGTTCATCAAAATTGAGTTTTGGATTTAGATTAAAAAAAAAAACAAAATTGATGAGTGATTTTCCCATAGGTTAAGATAGATATTATTTAGTTTCGTAAGCTGCCTTTATGCGAGTTGATTGATATGAGATAGCACTTTTATATGTCTCGCATGTAGGCTTCGTTGGCAGTTACGGTGATATTACAAGCCAATGGCTAGGTTTATGTATAGCGATATTATGCGACATTAACGTTCACGAAAAGTAACATTGTATCATTGGTTACCATAAGCATAAAGTAATATTGGAAATAAATATTTACAATGAAGTATTTTTGCTATTTTTATTGCGACTTCTTCTGTTACATCTCAGTTCCCCAATGGACTTTAGTATCAGACAGTTATAATTTGGATGAAGCACTAAACCTAGAAAAGTAAAACTTGGTCGGTGGAATTATATACGCTGAGGTATGGACGAAGGTATCAGAAAATTAATGTGGTAGTTGATGAGGGCAATTTACCCAGAACAGTAGGAGATCCGAAAACGTAGAACTTTCATCACGAAAATAATAAAAAAACATGCTGTGACTAAAGTGGACAGGCGGTCTTGCAAGATCACAGTTCGTCGGTGGACGCAGACCAATTTAACTAAACCTACCTTGTGACCTTTAAGATCTTAAAGGCCACAAGGTAGGGAGACTTATCTCCATCAGTAGACTGAGTTATTCAGGACAGGACTAATTAATACATATTTATATAAATACTCAAGATGTGTGCAAGAATGTGAGTTATTACTATTATTTTTACTTTGTTTTGTAATAATTTAAACTACCCAATTATTGGCACTTAAGATAGTTTTCATCTCTCGCTTCATTCAACTCCATTAAATAACTCTCTCTTATAGTATAAATTTTGACCTTATAGTAGTAATAGTAATAGGTTAACAAAATTCCTAGAATTTGTAAAATAATAAAGTCTGAAAACAAATGTACATACATCCTAATTATGGACATTTACTGATCCTATTATTGGCACTCATTACAAAATTTAATTTCAGTTTAGAAAATTCAATTTGACTTATTTAGGTCTATGTATATTACAGACTATAATGTTTTATAGTCACATTTATCTTAGTTTCTTTTAATTTTGGGTTTAGATTCTTTTTTGTCGTTGGCATTGAAAATAGCTTATAAGCGAGAATTTTAATTATTTTTTAAGTATTAGTAGTATTTAAGTATTAAATTCGTAATTTAATACGTGGTGATTGGCTAGAGGGCCGAGAACACAAAAATCTATCTCCCTCAGTCAACAACAGAGACATATCTCCAACAGGTTCAACAATTTCTATTTCATAAAAAAATGTAAATGTAGACAACATTTGTCCCTAATATTTAGCGTCACTTTTCCTGGCGTCTTGTCGTGACGATCATGACTGTAACTTTTATTTGCTTAAATTTTTCCATAAATACAAACCATTCAATGTAAAGTAGTATTTTCTAAAAAAAAAACTAATATTTATACCAGTTTTTTTTTACAAAGTGTCTGCTATCCTGCTTCACGAGTCAGCACCTCACCAGGGCCTTACGGTGAGATGGTATGTAGGACTCGAACCGACAAAAGCTATTAGTAATCACTTGAATTTGACCTCATATCCAAAATAGTGGGATATGTAATGTGGTCGTGAAGGTGGATAGTGCAACTCTTTAATTAAAAAAGTTTCTAAAGTTTTTTGTCGTGTGATCATATAAATTTATATTTTCTCAAAATAAGAGCCACTACAATTAATACATTTATTTATACGTACAAACCACTCATCTATTCAACCCTCCCACTTTTTTTTTGTTAATTACTTCCTCAAACCTTCACCAACCAACTCCGTAGAAAACTTGCGCCCCATCATCCGTTTTTTCACAAACGGAAATAAGCCGAAGTCACGGGGCGTTGGCGCAGGCAAATCTCAGTATACCATTCACTTGTGACGGTCTTCTGTCCGCTAAGCCTCACCGATTTTACTAATCCTTGTTTGCTTTAAAAAAAAAGCGGCCATCATTATTTTTTACACCGATTTAGATTTTTGCACTCGTGTTGGTTGTTCTTCGTCTTCGAAGACCCATATTTTGCCTTGCAATTTAGTTGGCACGGCGTAATTATAAATCCAGGTTTCGTCATCCGTGATAATTGAACTGACACTCGTGGATTGGCATTTGTCAAATGTTGCACACGAGTTATGTTTTCCGGCACTTGAATTTCCGCGGGTCTTCCCGGTCGCGGGTCGCCGTCTAACTCAAAATCCCCACATTTGAACTGTAAATATCATCGTTCCACGGCCCTACAGAAGGGACTTCCTGACCAAGAACAGAACACATCTCGTCAAAAGATTGTTGTTTAGATAAACCGCCGCTAAACTTACAGTAGATAATAACACGATAGTCTCGTTTGTTCAACGACGTCATCTCAATTTTTCAATTTTTCCCTTAAAATAAAATATTAATAAAATTGTAGGCAGCTGAAACAAATGTGTAAACTCTTGTAACGCTTAGCGTTTGCAGATACGTCAAGACTTGTTGAACACCCTACGAGTACATACAAACAGAGGCAGAGGTACACTTAACGCCCACATTTTGCCATATTATGATTCAGACCCATTTACATAATAGGTGACTAACCTATTGCCGTCTTAAGCAGTAGTGGTCTATTGTCTACACCTGGACATTTTGAGAATTACATTAGAAAATTAGGAGTATGGATAGAGATGAGAAGTGTAGTGTACAAAATGGGAAGGGTAAGGATTGGGAAGTGTAACCAACAGACCTGCTTTAAGGTCAACCCTGATCTGCTTCGTATACCATGTAATTCAAACTGACTGATGCGAGGCAGTAAGTCCACTCTAACGGCGAAAACAGACTAAATATAATGACTATACACTTGTATGTCTAGACCCCATGATAGAAAATACTAAAAGATCTGATAAAGCCCAAAATAAAAATCTCAACTAAATTTATCTTATAAGTTTCGAGTGCCACTCGATACAAGGTATTAGAAATGTTATTAATCCTCTTTGAAAAATTGCATCAAACGACGAACACAAAATGTAAATTGTTGTCATTAATTCGCTTTATTTATTTTTTAGCCATTTTGATATCTTAACAGGAAAAGACATTAGTTATAAAATAGTTTCAACAATATAGCACCTATCTATCATTTTTTTTATGTATGTTAATCTATTTCTGCACCCATTGTCGACTGATTTTCAAACACTTTTCTATTCGAATGAGTTTAAACTGCACGTTTTTACGATATGATGGAATTTCCAAAAGAATTATAGAGGAGCATTGAAGGCAAGTTGTCTACTTATTTTAAAAATCAAATAAATCGACTTAACTGAAAAATGGCACGGTAGGTGGTGCCAATGAGAGTTGCCCTGTATTAACAAGTTTAAGGCAATCGAAAAATCCTATTCTTTATTCATAATTTATTATTCTTTATTTGCAATTTGACACTTTAAATTAGGTCAAAAAAATAAAAACTCATCGTGGACCCATTCATAATTGATATTTGGATATTAACTAATATTTAATGTTAAGGGAGATTTAATAATTTATTACATATACATACATAATTCATAACTAAATTGAATTAATAAATAAAATACAAATATACTTATATTTTAAATTTATTGAACAAAATTGAAAACGGACGAATGTAAAATCAATACAATGTTCTTTAGTAGTGCATTTTTTAATTTATAAATTTGTTTTCTTAATCTAAATCCTTTACATCAGGGGTGCTCAAACGGTCGATCGCGATCGACCAGTCGATCGCGAGTGCTTTTTGAGTAGATCTTGAGAAGAAAAAAATTTTTAATAAGTAGGTAACTAAACTACAAAAATTTATTACGTAATAACACTGCTTGCGGCAAAAGGCGGCTTTATCAAAGGAACGCGCGGTACTTGTCAAAGAAAAGCCGCGTTGTTTCTAGACTAGACTGTACTAGACCATTTCGGGCGGCGCGTTTGACGGGAACATTCGAGACTTTCGTTCACGCCGATATAAATGTTGCGCCTGCAGGAATTGGAGTCATTCTGAATTGTAACTTGAAGGCGATACTACGTCGATACAAAGTTTATTATTAAATAGTGCGAAATGAGTGCAGTGAAGAAATCTAAAACGTATTATTTTAATAACGATTGGGAGGAAGAAATTTTCTTTTGTATGGTGAAGGATAAGTGCATTTGTGTTATTTGTCAGTTGCAATACCTAAGCGTGGTAACTTAGAGAGGCATCATAAAACGGTTCATAAAAACTATGAAAAGGATTTTCCGCCACAGAGTGAATTAAGAAAACGAAAAGTAAGTAATTTGATATCTTGTTTGAAAAAAGAACAAACCATGTTCACAAGACCAGCCAAACAATCAAAAGCTGCTACGATCGCGTCATTTAAAATATCTCATATATTGGCGAAACACAAGAAACCATTCGAAGATGGATCGGTTGTGAAGGAAGCATTTATTGAAGCGGGTGAGACTTTATTTGGAGAATTTAAAAATAAAACAGAAATCATGTCTGCTATTAGAGAACTTCAGTTATCTCGTCCGACTGTCACAAGGCGTATTGAAGTCATGAGTCAGGACATCGCAGATAAACTAAAACATGATATCATGGAATGTACATACTTTTCTTTACAGTTCAACGAATCCACCGATATGACAGACACTGCCCAGCTGTGTATTTTTATTCGGATGGTATTCAATGACATGTTGGCTAAGGAAGAATTTTTGACAATCATTCCTCTGAAGGGGAAGACCCGTGGCGAAGATATATATGACGTTTTCATCAATTTTGTAAAAAACTACAAGCTACCAATATATAAATTAGTGTGCATTACAACCGATGGAGCACTAGCAATGACTGGAAACAAAAACGGTTTTGTGGCATTGTGTCGAGCTAATGAAGAATTCCCTTCATTTTTTTCATTCCATTGCATTATACATCAACAAGTTTTGTGTTCAAAAGTTTTAAACACGGAGGAAATTATGGGCATTGCAACAAAAATTGTGAATTCCATCCGTGCACGTAGCTTGCAACGGCGGCTCTTTAAGTTGCAGTTGGAAGATAGGGAGTCAGCTGAACACACTGATTTAGTTCTTCACACGGACGTCAGGTGGTTGAGTCGCGGAAAATTCCTAGAAAGGTTTCAAGAATTATTGCCCGAAATAACAGCTTTTCTAGACGAAAGAGGTGATGACACTGAGATGTTGAAAAACGAAAAATGGCTGACTGATTTGGCATTTTTGACTGACATCACAATGCACTTAAACACCATTAACTTGGAGCTTCAAGGTAAAGGAAAAACTATTATTGAGATGATTAGCGCAGTAAACGCATTCAAAAGTAAATTGCAACTTATGATAGATCAACTGAAAAGAAAGGATCTGAAACATTTTCCGTCTTTGAAAGCAAGGATTCCTCAGTTGAATTATGATACGTATGAGGCTGAATTATCAAATATTTTGGGACAATTCGAAATGCGTTTTTATGATTGCAGTAAATTGGCAAATATAGCATCATTTATGAGTTATCCTTTTTCATGTAAAAACATTGAGGAATTAACCACTGAAGTAGCAAGTCAGTTTAATATGAACTCATGTTCTGTTGAAAATGAGTTGGTGCAGATTATATCAGATATACATCTCAAAGCTACAGCATCTGATACAAATTTCTGGTGTTTTATATCTGAAGATAAATATCCGAATCTAAGGCAAATCGCCCTTCAACTGACGGCAATGTTTGGGTCAACTTACTTGTGCGAGTCTGCATTTTCTGAAATGAAGATAATTAAGTCAAAATATCGCAATCGACTAACTGACGATCATATGTCATCATGCTTGCGATTGGCACTCAGTGGTTACGCACCATCTTATGAAAAGTATGCTGAGGACATGCAGTGCCACGCTTCAAGATCCAAAGTCACTCCTTAGTTGAGTCATGTAACAACGAATAAACTCGCAATTTTGAATAACTAGGAGTTTTTTCATTGATATTGTAGAGAAGAACTTAAGTAAACCTAACCCAAACCTTGACTAAGATAATGTAAATTGTGCGGAAAGCTAATATCTATATATGCTACGGTACACCCTACCTAGGTAGGTAGGGTGTATCGTGTATGTACGACAACCCTGCATCACACATACTTGCAGCCTCTCAAGTCGATCGTAAGTAGTCTAAAAATATTGAGGTAGATCGCCAGCAGTTCAAGTTTGAGCACCCCTGCTTTACATGATTTGGAATTTTATTTTATACATGCCGTTCCCTACAGTTCCCCGTTCCTTCCATGTCCGGTTTCCCTTCTTTAATGTTCACTGCTTACCTCCTAAGGACCGAGGAGAGGCGTGATGAAATATAGCTTATCTAGTCTTCCTCAATAAACCGGTCGGTAAAATAATTTTTAAAAACTTTTCTACAAAAAATAATAACTTGTAAGAGAGAGGGCGGGCTGACGTGAATGAAACTATAGGGATTTTAATATCAAGGATGTACGACGGAATTTTCCAATAATGTACCTATACATAAAAAAATATAATCTTTGAAAATTACCAGAAAGTTTATTGTTTTTATATTTATTTATATGTGCTTTAGGACCGTGTAGTCACACCAGAAAAAAGTATTATCATAAGAAAAAAATAACAAAAATTAACCAAAATATATATATATATATATATTTTTTTTAAGTTTAATCAGTCTGTATATAGTAAAGATTTTCTCGCATGTAGTATAGGGTACTAACGTGTATTACGGCTATTTATTTTCACCTATATGTATATTCTTTTAATATATTTTTATCTATTTAGTGATGTAGTGCCCGGTTGACCGCAACAGGCTTGTCCTCTATGATGTTTGTTCGTGGGACCAAAATCTAATTGGTAAAATGTGAGTTTTTAAGACACCTTTGCCTACCCCTTAGGGGATACAGGCGCGAGCGTACATATATAAAGATGTTCTGGAAGATTTTTGTTATTTCCGCAAGACAAACTAAACATTTCAGTTTACTTACATACATCGATGTACGTCACAGTAAATTTAAGCAAAATGTAAGTTTTGTAATCGTAAAAAGCATTTTTTATATAACAACATGATAACAGCTTGAATGTTTGTTCCCTGTATGATCTTGCTTCTTACTACATTTCATGGTTGAAGGTCAATAGGAAGTGTTCTATGGGCTTAGATTTATATGCAAACTGCTCAAATTTGTTACAAGCTTGATTTTTTACACCTTCAATGGACCGCAGACATGAATTTGAAGAAGAAGAAGAAATTTAAAGTTCCTAGATCGGTTCTTAATTTTTTTTTTTTTTAAGAAACGGAACACAAGAAATTTCATTTACTTATTACAGAATATAAACAATCGTACTATATGCTTCGATTAATTGATTTTACGCTTGTGCAACTTTTTATGAAAGTACAAGTAAATTTCTTTTCATTGTGTGTTCGGTATTTGTCACAAACACTATATTAGTCGCGTTTTTCGACACCTACTCTACGCAACGGAAAACCACATACGCGGCTCTTTATCAAATATTTTTTTACTAGGTTATCTATATAATAACCTTACTAAATCAAATTAGATATCTAATTTAAGAACCTAAATGTGATAAACAATTTAACACAAATTTTCACCGTTATTATTGTAATGTCGTGTGTCGTGTATTAGTTGTAAAATAAAAGAGATCATTTTCGTTACGGACAAGATAATATATAAGTAGAGCAACTTTCAATTATTTTGTTATTAATTATATAGATTTACTTAATTAATTATGTAGCTAGAAGAGTAGATATTTGTCTACCATTTCTATTTCAACACGCACTCCCTTATAAAATACGAGAGGCGTCGAGATTAGTCTAGAATCCAATTACATTTTCCAAATTTCCCATTTTTCCCTCGCCACGGGTTCAAAGCTCAGAGAAAATTATTTTCTTCGCTCCCTAAGAAATGAAAAATAAACGTGGGTCGGTGCGGGTGGAGCGTCTACAAGAAAGAGCCTTAAGCAATCAGTGTGTGCGACTGGAACGAAAGATAGAGGTAGTTGAAGTGTGAAGGAGTAAGGTCTATTTCAGGATAGAACGTACGGCCGCCCCGAGGGGCTTTGTCAAATACGTAAAGCGCGTTTTTTTGTGATATTTTTTAGGTGAGAGGCTGTGACTTCAATTCCAAATGAACCTACGCTGAAGTGCAAACTCAGCTCGAGGGCAGATAAGCTGCCAGAAAAAAAACGTTTTTATAAATCTGGGTCAATTTTAAAATCTAATTTGTAGGCGCGAAGCTTTTAACATGGAAAATGCGTATTTCTTTTAAAGAGCTATAGCAGGCTGTTATACGTCACTTCATACCGATAATCGGTTTTCATTTGTACTTCTTAAATAAATTATAATTAACCGTTGTACTATTTTTATTCAGACGATGTCTGACACGTTTTGTCTAATAGTAATATAGACTGCATGCATTATAGACTGTGATGGTCACACTGTCGGTGTCGGTGTCGGTGGTTGGGACGAGCAGTTCGAGTAGAAAGTAGTAATGGGTAACTCATCAATTTTATATGAGGATGAGGGAGTACCTCATTTTCCTTCGCGAGGTACTCGTGAGGCACACTTCATTTGAGGTGAGGATTTGCTTGACACGTGGGAGGCTAGTTTTCAACTCACAGGCAGCGCGCCTCAAAAAAGTGAGGCGAGCGCGAGGTCTGGCCTCAGCGCAGCATGTTAAGTCTTATTGTCGTTTCTCTTACACACATAATTATCTTTCACTCATAAGGTTTAAGCACCTAAATAAACAAAATGATACTCAATTACCAACTTTATTCGTAGATGTATAATAATAATAGGTTTTGTTTCGAATTTTATTTTGTGTTATGATTTTTATGTTTCTTCATTATCTGAATAATATGCTACAAAACTTTACACGTTCATACTATCGCATTATTCATAATTTCGAGCAACACTCAATTGATGCCGCATGCTACAAGGAACAGCTAGTTTAAATAAATGTCAACATTATACAATAAATTCCTAGGCTAATGGTTCACTTACTCGCAAAATCGTCTCTCACACCCTCACTCATTTATCTACTAACTGTAGTAATCGACTCACTCACTCATCACTCCCTCACACCTCACGCACAAAGCGGATAGCGCGGCTATTGCACGCGAGAACGAGGAACGAAGAGCGAATGAGGACAATCAGGTGGTTCAATGTGAAAATTTGAGTAACTCTTTCAATTTTCCGTCACGAGTTCCTCAAATGAGGCAACTCACGAGTGAGGAACGCATCACTAGTAGAAAGTCATGACCGATTCGATCCGATTTGACCGATTTCGATGAGAAAACCAAATAAGTCTTAAATTTTATGATAGACACATTGAAGTCGGCTGTCTACTTTTTTAAAGTCCGATTATATTATAATAATACGTTTACACGCTTGCCGAGGCATGGCTAGTTAAAAAAAGTCAAAGACAGCTGGCGGCAAGCGCTTGCGACCTATTAACACGTTTGCTCGTGTTTAGTGTCGCTCGCTATCTTTTAATTGAAGTCTGTTGATAAAAAAGACAAAGCAAAGAACCTGTTTGATGGAAATAATAAACACTTATGATTTAGTATTTATGGCCTTATTACAAATGTAAACCTATCAAACAAGAACAGATCTCTTCTATGTAGAAACTAACAGATGGTGAGACGATTTAGAGTCACCCTTATAACAATTGGCCGCAATAGAAAGTGAATTACATACTTGTTTGGTTTATGGCTGCACTTGTTACATGGGGTCGGAGGCGACCTTTGCTATTAGCATTTTATTATACAGGAGGCTGATTGGAAAATAATTGTAATTATCTTGTAGATGTGATGGTTTATAGATGTTGTTCTGCTTTCTATCGACACTGTCATGGTTGGTAAAATGTTATTTAGCATAGCACAGAGTGGTTACGTTTTTCTAGTATATATACATATATGTATGATTTTTCTATATCACGGCATGGAGGCTAAACGGCTTAATATATTTCGATACAGTGACATTTGAATCATGTTGATAAGTTAAGTCATATCATTGTCAATTATATTTACTGTCTTATAAATAATTATAAGTAATTAAACTTCTATTACCTGGGAACATTTATATTTTAGAATAACAAAAAAATATGCGAGAGAACCCAGGGTAAGCTTTGATAACGTTACTTCTTATTTGTCTGTATGTATCTCTTTTGTGGCACCAAGAAATCAGATGAGGGCTCTGAACATCATCTGTTTATTAAGCCTAAAGCCTTTGCACAACACGTTTGTTTGACATCGCGCGTCGGACGCCGCCAGAAAGTTCAGCAAACTGAATGCCGCGCCAGCACGTTCGCACACGCTCTTTGCGATAGTATCGCTAAAAACGCTAAGATGCATCGCTACAAAATCACTGTTATCATTTGTTTGTAGCAATGTAAACGTGCAGAAAAGCACTGTTTAGGAATTTTGACCACAGTATTACAGTGGCGTCGCTCGTGACAACTCTGCTTGCCTTATTGTTTTTATAAGGTTGACCAAAAAATTCGATATGTATCGTAACAAACGTGGTAAACCTGCTAATAGCAGTTGATAACGCGCACAGGAAGAGCTCATCAAAAAACTTGCGTCGTCATAAAAAGAAATGCTGAGGTTTATGTTAGATCGCTTCAGCTTTGAAAAATATGTTGAGACTGACTGGATGTGACAGGCAATAACGACTACAGAAATTAATATTGAATCCAGCACTAATTATAAAAATTTGCTTCATCTAGTTTAAATTTTTGTTAGTAATTTCTTTAATGCTTGAAAATTTAAAGTCGCATAACTCTTTCACCTTTTACTTTTACTTTTTATTTCACCTGTGCCACCCCCTAGAAGGGTTTCTAGGGTTACTTCACTAGAAACATTAATAAAGGCGAATGAACTTATAATTCGAATCGACCTCGAATTCATTCAAATGACCAAAACATCCTCAAAATTAATACTCTATGCCAATTTTAATTAATAACATTTTTTTTTGTAGTTTTCAAAAAGACCTATAGAGAAAATATAAATATTTCCTGAAAAGATAAGATAACTACGAGTTTAAAATGATAAGATAGAAGATCAATCACAAAACCTTGTCAAAAAAAATTATATGCATATAAAACCCTATCTTAAAGAAATGTTAATATTGTGTAGAAATGTTAATATTTAATTTACGGTACTTTATCAACGACATATTTTTTAAATTATAAGTACGTATCAGTATAAAAAAATACATACTCATTGGCTGGTAAAGTAATATGGCGCTTTGACAATTATCTTTTTAATAGAACCACATAGTAATTATATGGATGCCTCAATTATCAGCTACGTATTGACCTAGCTAGATAACACCTTCTAGTAATCACATGAAGCCTGCCTAAGATCCAGCAGTACGAGCCGAGGGTTGGTAGATATCGATTAGGTTGTGCACGCGATGCTAACCACTGATTCGCGCGTCGCTTGACGACTGACGTGTGTCTGGCAGCTGCTTTGTGTACTGTCGTGAAGGTAAGCATTGTACAGACAGCAAAGTCGTTTATACGGCTTATTTATTCGGAGATAAATGAGGTTAATTAAATATGAGTGTTGGGCTAAATTAGAATTAACTAGGAGTACGCAGAGACAGATCAAACGCTCATTTTTTTTTAACCATAATTTAATATGGGGCAAGCCTGTTTGCTGACATCCAGGCACTGTATGATATACATGCATATATTGTTTGTAGCTTGCCTTGCATTTACCCGAAATTAGTGAGGTCACTGGAGGCCCGACTCCCCCTCACCTTTTTGTCCCCTTTTCCTATTTCCTCATCCCACTCTCTTTTTTCTCAGCGCACTTACGACTCTCGAGTTGCAGGTGTCCGTGGACGGCGGCTGTCACTTCCCATAAGGACACGTCTGTTCGTCTATCCCCCTATTAAATTATTATTATTACAAAATAAACCGATATCTTTTACGACACCTACGACAAGAGATGGAGTGACCTTATTTTACTTTACCGAGAACCGCCCTGTGCTCAAATTAGAATTACTTAATGCGATTACCGATTTGGAGGTAAAATGTAATAAAAAATCGATTGTCGTCATACTGGATAGTAAATAACCGTTTTCCATCGCTGCATACATGCCTCCAAGAAAGTGCACAGAGTCGTGTCAATCCTTTACAACTCCAATACCCTTAGGAGCCACGTATGTAGCACAGAGTCATAGGCTTTTTTTATAATGTATCCAACATGTCACCAAATCTTATGTACAGGTGCACAAGATTATCACTGTTTTGTTCATTTGTGTTTTTTTATTTCAAAATACTGCGAACCACAGTAGTAGGAGATAGGGACTTCGGAAAAGCCAAACGGTTTTGTAGTAGGTATACATATTATTATAGTTTTCTCCGATTAAAAAAAAGGCTTTTCGTCCGAGTTTTTCCTTCGAAAGTGACGTTTTGTTCCTCTATAAGCGGGAGCAAAGTAGCTCTTTACTCCACTAGACTTTTCATCGGGCAGTAGTTAGTGTGCATTAAATGTGATAGTGCATTAACTCCTGAAAAAATAAAAATAGAAGCTAATAATGTCATACAAAGCTTAATACCTACGAACTCCCAGGAAAAATATTTAAAGGTCTATTAAAATTTCATACTATGGAAAAATAGAAAAGGAGCCGAGACATTTTCGGAAAGTGTATTTTTGGCCTATTTTCAGAGACTGTCTGAAGGACACAAACCAAAGAAATCGAAAGTATTTTCCGGACAAAATGTTGAAACTTTCTTGAATGACGCACCTGTTAAGGAGTTTCTTGCCATAAAAGTGAGTATCTTTTAGCTATTCCATTATAAACTGTAAAGAGTGTTTTATAACGTGTACGTATACGTACTGTACCTACTCGTCTCATTCCCTTTCCGTTAAGGTGACTTTAATATTCTTAGCTTGTCGTTTTAACGAACTTATAAAAAAACGGTCGATGATATCAAAAATCACTTAGATCAGTTACTTTTAGTAAAATCAACACACAACACGACACAAAAACAAAAATTGATCGATCGTTCATCATTAGTGGAGAGTACAAACAAATTGTGGAAAAAACCAGAGCCTGCGTCTTCTGATATAAAATCTAATAGAGTTTTCATTAGGTATCAAAATGAAAGTGAAAGTGCTTTAAAAATAATATTTTGGAAAAAATTAAATATCTTCAATGCCCCTAGAAATCGCTGCATACTGGAAGTTGCCTGATAGTAAGCTGTACACAGGACATTGTTTTCGCCGCACGTCCGCTACACTTTGGCAGATTCTGGAGCGGACGTTACTGTTTTGAAGCGGCACGGTGGGTGGAAATCCAGTTCTGTAGTAGAGGGTTACATTGAAGATTCCATCGACAATAAGGAAAACATGAGCACCGGCATTGTTGAAAATATTAAACTAAGATAATTCGCCCTTACCATTGTCACCTTTTACATCAAAGGAATCAATCAAAATTAAAAATAAACCCATAACTATAGTAATCCCAAATAAAACAATAAATTTTCAAAATTGCACCAGTGTATCAAATACAAATATAAATTTGGAATTGAATTTTTCACATTCATTTATTTTTTTTAATTAACTTATTCATTAATAACTTAAAAGTGTATCTTATTTATTTTCTCATAGAAGGTAAGGTAAGGAAGGTATGAAAAGTAGAGTATATGACTCGAGAGTAAAAATATTTTTCCCTCAGACGGTGCACTTTGAATCCCTTGCTTCGCTCAGGATTCAAAATAGCGCCCTCGCCCCCTAAAAATATTATTTTGCTCCCTTGTCATACAATCTACTATTTATTCAAAGTAAGACCGAATACTTAGGTATGAACACATTCATTGAAATAAGTAGGAGTTGTATTTTACATACATATATTTATAATACATATTAAATACGTGCATACTTAACTTATTTATTTTATTATATATTCTATACTTAATACCTACCTAATACGGAAGGCGCCTTCTTAAATTAAAAAAAAAATAAAAAGTATTTGTTTAAAATAACCTTATATCAGCAATTATATTAACAATTTTTCTTGTTATCGCTACATAAGGCCGGGGTTACACTGAGTGGCATGCACGCGACGTCGAGGTCCGCTGTCAGCCACGCACCGGCTGCCACGTTCAGCGAAATCCATCGTTCGTACACAGTCCGTAGTACTCTGAATAAATAACAATGATTAGTAGGTGGTAACATGATGAATAGTGAATACTATGTGTAGTGTACACGTATAAAGTCACCGGTTATTCGTTTTCTATTAATTTCTGTTAATAGCTCCGAATGCAGTATTAATATTTAAAAAAAATACAATCAGCAGATTCGCATTTGAATGAGAGAAAATATGTTAGCATATGTTTTGTCGATTGACTGTCATCCTTTTATTTAATGTACCATTGTCAAGTCACACACATGACACCGTTTTTCACCTAACACGGACAGAGTTGCCAGAAAATGCCTTGAATGCTGATGCCTATAAACAATCGCAACACTACAAAAAATATCATGGTTTATTCATGTGAACCTGATATTCAGTTTCCTGAAACTACTACTTATATTGAAGGGCTCTAATTAGCACAAACACATGTAACTGCCTACCTTCTACTGTCTGGTAGCTATATCCCAGACTGCAGACAGTGCATATAGTGTGTAATTTAAAAGTTTAAAATTAATGGCACTCTTTAACAGACAACTTGAATGTGTAATTTCTGTCGAGGGTATTAGTGAGATTAACATGGCATGAGCAGCGTTGTATTTAGTCATCGGATTTGCGATCAAACGGTAGCAAGGTCACATACTAAGGTCAATACATTAATCACATAGGTATATTTGCCTAGTATAAGGAATATGACGGCAGTACCTACATGTGACCTAGATCCGGACCACTAATATAATCTTTCATACGCCAACTCGTCGTGTCCAAAGACTGTTTATGTATATCTAGGTAATATGCATGATAACCCTCAAGGCTGGCAACAATCATCAACAGCGTACAAGATTTCCTATTAAGCAGGTTGTTAATAAAAGTTGCTCGCCAGTGAATGGAAATGAAATATGATAAAGCTCATGGTTCGTGGCTTATATGGAGTAGGGTAGGTGAGTTGTAATCGGCACATGTGTCGCGAGTCGCGTGTAAGCACGCCAAGATAGATGTAGCGACAAAATTATAACATATTACAATATACGCGCGCAGTAAGAGTGCGTTGATTACCCGATTGTACAAGAAGGAGGGTTATGTTTTTCTAGTGTATGTATAAAGGATGTTCCTTTGTCTCGTTCTAAAGTCCAGACGGTTGTATGGTTTTCGACATGTGAGGTTTCATTTGATTTGTCTTATAAAAAAAAAGGAGTCGGGTTGCTACATATTTTTAATTGAATGCTAAAAGTATTTCATAAAAATAACTTAATATCGTCAGAAACAAAACTAAGCCGAGCTTGTACTATTTTAACCAAACAGCTGATAAACAGAAATATAATGTGTTTATTAAATAATCATAATATAATTTATTATCTACCTATTCACTTTTAAAACAGGTGTGAACTAATGAAATAATAACTGGACCAATTTTGTGGACGCTACTAGAAAACTAACTATTCAAGTGTGGGATAAACAGAAGTACTAATTTTGTTAATGCATAAGCCATGTGCAGTATTATTCTGCTTCGAACTGACTTCCTTCCTGAACATCGTCCACGTGTGCGTAGTACCAGCCTACTGCGTAGAATTACATTAATCCTTTGATATACATATATATATCAAAGGATTAATATATTACTGTCAACACATTACATCGGGCCACGGGAATCTATGCTAATTTTTTATGCGTTGTAAAACAAATCCTTTCTGAAACAAATGCTTTTTAAGTGTGTGTGTACCTACCCTAAAGATAATAACTTAATTGAATATAAATACTTTGTTTATTTCTTTAACGCTGTAACTTATGCACTCCTACTAAATACGTCTACATATGTATACGTATGTATGTCTAAGTACCTACCTACCGTACCTGAACAACGCAATGTTATCGTGCGAATATCCTTTGCGATCGGGTGTTGGTAGCTCAGAGCCGGGTATTCCCTGAAGTTATTATGGCCCACTGAACCGGGTAACGAACAACCCACCCTCCCGTGCCCCGTATTCCTCCCCTCAGGCTCAGTGTAAATAATATATTTCACCCCTTATCATAAGTGTGCCACCGTGGTGAATATGGTGCCGAAAGATTCATTGTCTGATGGTATCTCATTTTGTTTTAAATTTTATATATTTGTGTGGTTCTATGGCATTGGAATGTTTTAATTCATTCTCTTAACTCTGCTCTGTAGTAAAATTATGGATAGGGATTATCTACTACTAATATCCTGAATGTTATTAAACTAATCAATGAACAATTTTGTCTTTGAGTACTTTATAATGAGGTTGTTTAATGAGTATTAATGTAATTTACATATATAAGCAATTGTTGAGGGAATGAAGTTTGAGTAGCTATCTTGACTCCACAGTAAAGTGTAGAAAACATAGCTGTTTGTGCGTGAAACATTGGACAAGATTTATTATATTACACGCTATGTCGATGTATTGTAAAGTTGTTTGTTGTGAATGAAGAAAACACACCATGACCTTAACACAAGGGGCGATAGACATTGACAGTACAGGTATAAAACTTTCATGTCTCTTCGCAGAACTGTGGAATAGACAACGGCAATAAAATACCTAATATTCCTATACAGTCTAATATTCTTAGAGTTTACTATCAGCTGTAATGTCTTCAGTTTAAGCAAGGCGAGATTGACAAAATTAAAGTTTAGAAAATAGGCATGACTGCGATGTTAGCTGAAGTGTACATCTCAAAATAACTATTAAATTGTTTATGTTGGTATCAAATCGAAATGATTTATTTGTGAAACATGTAGGCAACGTGTAGGGAGTCGTCGTTGTGGACTGAAATAGTCAGCATTTTTGTGTCAATTAGTTTTACTGTTTTGTTTTTACCCAAAATATTGGAATTGCTTTAGGGACTGGACATACATTATGAGCTTCGTCGAAAAACGGTGCTGGTAGAGCGCCGGCTGTCAGTCTGCTAAATAATACGGAATGGAGTATGGGATCTACCCTACCTCCATATTATAAGGTCGGGGGAAAGCTCTCTTCGTGTTTTATACACAAATTCAAGACATTTTTTTTTCAAAATTTAATTACATTTATTTATAATTAAATGTGCCATTTTGTTCGATAAACTTTTTGCCATCTTGTAGGTAGTACTCGTATAGTCATAATCGCGTCGCTCTAGTAATTTTGGGATTTATGATAAAAAAAATGCGACAAGTAGTTTTAGCAGTCTTCTCTTGATGTTAACCTAACACTTCCCCAAAGAATTCTGAAGAGACCGATACAGGTGAAAATGGGAGGGTGCAATGTCAGGACTATATGATGGATGGAATAACACTTCCCGATCGAGCTCTCTCATTTTTTACTGAGTGGCCAAAGATGCGTGTGTTCTGGCGTTATCATGATAAAATACCACTCCTTTTCTGTTGATTAATTCCGGTCTTTTTCTCGATTTCTTGCTTAAGTCTAATAAGTGGTTGGCAGTAGAGATCCGAATCGATGGTTTTGCCTGACGGTATAAGCTCATAATGAACGATGCCATTCCAATACCCCCCATACGCACAGCATTACCTTATTGCTTGTTAATCCGGGTCTCACTACAGTCTGTGGAGATTGACTACCCTTTGACAATGATCTTTTTCGCACGTTCTTGTCGTAAGGTGATCCATTTCTTATAAACAGTTATCAATCTATCCAAAAATGGTTCGGTTCCATTAAGTTTAGTAGAGAATAGTAGACGGGTACGAGCGCGTGTGGCATACATATGTCGAGTTTTTTGTATAGCCAGACTTTTTCAAAGGGGTGAAAACTGTTTTGTGGTCAATCCTCAGTTCCTTGGCTATGTCGTATCTAACGTACCGTAATAATACGATGACGACTTTTTATCCGTAGGCATCTTTTTGACATCAAAATTTCTGGACTGAAAACGCTTAAACTAACTTTGTGCTTCTCTTACTGAAACTGAAAATTTCAGAATGTATCGAATTTCTTCGTTAGATTCACTTATTTTGGGGAACAGAAAAACAATTGAAAAATGGAAGGCCAGTGTTTTTTACTTTTATTTTTCTTATTCCTATTGTCTCCTTTGTTTATTGATATTAAAACCAGCCAGATACAAAAAGTACAACATTTACGTAATTGGGGGCAGGCCAATTGCCGTCAACCGGGCACTTTTGGGAATTAGATTGGAAAATTTGTAGTATATTGCTACATATGGACTGGGGGAGTATAAGCAATAGCTCAAGCCAGTGTAGCATACCTATAACTGGAATTGGCTTTTGCCGGCAAGTCCAAGTCTTCTAACTTAGTCTCTTCTAATCTAGTCGTACCGTATTTTTTGTTATTGCAGAATCAAATCAATCAATCCATACTTGCAAGTCGAGTAAGCCATGTAGGTACTTTTTGCATATTTTTTTAATTTATCAAAAATAAATTCAAAACACTACATAGACATCGCGGTTAAACTCCAATTGACACATTGTACAATGACTCTTTGTTTAATATACTCTATAGATGCACAATAATACACCTTAAAACCAATTTGCTAGCTAATACAAACTGTCACAACATCTGACTACAAAGTTGTGTCGCTAAAGGTTTATGTCATCGGTAGGGTAACTACAGCCGGCCCCTAAGGAACTGAACTAGTTATGATTAACAAGCCAAAGTGTCATCCCTTGGGCGCGACGGACACTTTAGATGAGGAACGATTTATTTTGTTTAAGAAGGGGTTCTTTTGTAGTTATTAATTGTAGACATGAGTGATTGTAAATTACGACAGCAGTTAGTGGTGTCCTTTTCTACGTAATAGCAGTGATGTTTTGCAAAATTGATAGGTGTGTTATTCTTGTCTTGTAATTTGTCACCTTATAACAAATTAAATTATTTAGTGGTATTAAGAATTTGAATGATATTTATGTTGTGATTAGAGTCTCATTTAGGCTTTGTGTCTTTAAGCTAGCAAAGTAGCAACCGGTCTGCTGCTGTTAATGCTGTTAACTGTTAACTGACTGATGAACAGTATAATACTGGTGACATCAAAAGGACCTTGATAGTTCATACGCATACCGCTTTTAGTTACCGGTAAGACTTTAAAAAAAGAACGTGTTTTCTCTTCGTTAGAGTTCCAAATGAACTTCTGCAGCTGGGTAGAAAGGTTTCGGTTAGTGTCCTTTTCAGAGTTTGTTTATAAAAATATAGTTATGGGTATACCTTTAAACCTACCTCATATTCAGGTAACAGCCATGCTCACAAGCTGTTTCAGTCAGCTTGCGACAGTCTTATGAATGCCTGTTGCCACTGAATGATTTAGATTAGTTAAAACTTATTTCTGAAAGTAAAGTTTTTCTTTACTTTCGAAATAAATAATTATTATACTTTAACTTGATTAAGACATCTGGCAGTTTACATACCGACCCTTTTACCCGACCCAAGAAGATATCTATGAATGACGTTTCTTCAGTGTCCTTTGAATTGACTTTATAATGAGAGAGTTAAAAGTTTTAAAATGAAATCTCATCAAAAAAAATCGAAACACTTCTGAAGTTTGATTTTATATGCGTCTTATGTATATTTTTTTACATTAAACAAAAAACATGAAAATGCCAGCATAATCTTACTCTCATGAGAAAAGAGAACATTGCTCCATTGAAGGTGTGACCAATTTAAGTGCTCACGTGCAAAGTTAAGGCGCGCTGTTCGGTGGTCTATCGTCAATGTTTTGCCATTAGCTGTTTTATGAGGTTCCACGCTCCGCTATTCTTTTGATAATAATAGTAGAATCGCTCACAGTCAATTCTCAAACCTTACAGAGCCGCTGCTGTAGTTGAATAGAGTTAAAGTGATGGTCTCTTAGAGAATCTGACGTAATGTACCGGTCATCATGCTCAGACGTGACTCGATATCTACGAGATCCCCGATAACGCTGATACATTCTGTTGACAGCAAAGACGACTTCAAAAAGGAGGAGGTTTTTAATTCGACTATATGTATATATATATTAAATTTCTTTTTATGTTTGTTACCTTTTTTATGTTTGTGAACTTTCGACTGCGTGAACCGATTTCGACGATTTTTATTTGAGAGCTGGTGTGGTCCCATTTTGACTTGGTCCAGTTCTGACAATTGCATCCATGAGAAAACCATATAAGTCTTAAATTTGTATTAAGCATCGTACATGCTGACAAATGAACGTATAACTCAATATCACGCCAACCGATTTCGATGATTCTTTTTTTATTGGGACGGATGTACTTCAAGGGTAGTTAGGTGAGAGTTTGGTCCAGTTGTGACAATGGCATCCATGAGTAAACCATATTAGACCTTAATTTTATGATAGACGCATTGAAGACTGTTGTCTCCTTTTTTAAAGTCCGATCATATTTGATATCTTCCATCTTTTCTAAAGAAGTCTTCTTACAAGCCAAGTGAGTCGAAAAACTACCGAAAAGTGGTACATACATATACTATCGCGTTTTAATTCCGAGGTGTGTCCATTAGCCTATAAAATTTTATCATAGGAAACCACCATTAACTCTCCATCGATTTGTTGACAATGGACCCATGCTGGATGTCCCTATATCGTCGTAATCGTATGTACATAATGAAATGAGTGCAATATGCGTCCTCTGTCCTTAGGGACTACGGATTCGTCGTCGGACGAAACGTAATGTAATAACAAATGGATGCGGTAATTTTTGGTATACCCTTTGTACGTCTCGCATTTTGGTCATTTATCCTTTTTTTATTTATTTATCTTGCTGCTAGTTATCTAGCCTGACTGCTAAGTAACCACAATGAGTCTTCACTTTAAGACATAATTAGAGGTGAGTGTGTGGACAGATAGAGTGTCCATTGCTTTGTTAGTTAGCAAAACATATGTATATATTTTTCTAACTAAAAAAAAAATTTATAACATAAATTTGTATACCTAACTTTAAAATAATGTAAATATCTGAAAGTAGATATCAAACGAAATCAATAAAAATTGTCTATACAAATCTAAAATTATTTAGGAATACTTTAGTAGCGTTTTGGCTATTACCCTTTTTTTCACAAATTTGCGTGCCTTTAACGTCGAAAGCTATTTTGATACATGTTATTTATTGCTATACGTATTGCTTATTTTAGTAAGCAATGAAGTAACTATTAAATTGTATTCTATTTTAATGCTGCTTTCCTACATCGATAAAAAAATTCTTATTTAAAATACCGCGTTTGCTTTCTTATATATTCTTGTACCATCCTGGGTCTCACGAGATTTGGTCCCGCGGCGGGACCCAGCGTTGATTTATTTGTCGAACCCCGTGCTACCAACCACCCTTCACAAAGATGGACAAGTGTTTACACACTGGTGTCGCCGTGTTTACTATTCGTTGTTTTTTGGTACCGCCTCTGTTTGTCTATGCTTTCAAGTTGTCATTGGCGTAGTGAAATTATAGCATGTAAATAATAGATAGGTTTCTCTTTGGGATTTTAAATCATCGCCTCAGATAGTGACATTTTTAACCAATATTTAATATACACGTATAATATTTAATACACACGTACACTCACTGCTTTACCTCCGAGGGGGTAGGCAGAAGCGTAAATAGTCCCCTTTAAGTAATAGGCTGCAGGCCTATTGCCACTTTTTGGAATTAGATTGTAAAATTTGGAGTATGGTGACATGAAAGGGAGGGTAAAAAGGAATGGGAAGCGATATTGCTTAGACACATACAACGAGGTGCTTAGTAACTAATAATTTACTTACAGAATTGTATAGTTTATATGTATGTATATCATAGAGATAGAAATTGCTCTGTGTACTACAAGACACAATGTATTAATGAAATTGATCATAATATGTGATACATCGTTTAGAGCGCCGAGCAATGATTGTTGATATTACCGTTCCCCATGACGACAATCTCATAAAGGCTGACAAAGAAAACAAATAAAATATTTGGATCTAGCCCATGAGGTTGTCGATATATGGGATGTGGATTCAGCAATCATTGTACCGATAGTCATATCAGCACATGGGTTGATTGCTAAGAGCCTCGACCAACACGTTCAGAGGCTCGCTTAGGTAGCTGGGTTAAGGGCCTGATGTAGAAGGCAGTCCTTCTTGATACGGCACTTATTGTGAGGAGGTTCCTGTCTCTGGAGCCCTAACCACCAGTAGCTTGGTCCCTGTACCCGATACCGGATGGACACTGTTTTTTTATATTTTAAAATGAATTTTGTATTTATATGGTATATTTTAAAATGTAATTTATATGTTTGTATCGATTTAAATAAAGAGAATAATAATATCTTTTTATTTGCTTAAAATGTGGCAAAAGGATTACAAATGAATTATGAGCATAAGACACATTTAGCCATACATAGTGGCATAGAAATATTAGGTAGGTACATCATGATATTAACAAAAAAATGGAAATTAACTTAAATTAAAATTAAAATTAACTTAAAACTTAAAACACATGCAATTATACCATGAAGTAGAAATTGTTAATGGATTTGCCTAATATACACAATATACACAATCACAATATACACAATATGCCTAATATACACAATCGTTCATAACAGTACATTATAATGCCTTTCTAAAATGATAGGAGCGAGTGGTGATTTTTTTTATAAATTCATTAACTTAATAAAAGCTCTCTTCTATAAACCATTTCTGTAAAGCTGGACAGAATTTATGATATGTTAGGGAAACTATATTTTCAGGCAGTGCATTATAGATAAGCGGTGCCATATACACACAGCTCACTCTAAACATCTCGAGTCGAAGTACTGGCATTTTTAAATGTGTCTGAGTAACTTTACGCTTATTTACATTATTTTGTATTTCAAAGAGTTCCCTGTTATACTTTAAATTTCGTAGATAAATAAAAAAGGAAAGGTCAAAAGATTTTCAGATTTTAAAATCGGCTTACAAGATTCAGACCCATTTCATATTAAATATGGCGCGAATACATTTATTTTTGTACAACAAAGACCCGCAATATGTCAGATGACTACCCCCAGAAAAAAATCGTTTATGTAAATGAGGAATAGCAAGGGGCCCAAGATACTCCCTTGCGGAACTTAGTGGAAATTATACCTAGGCTCGGAGTCAAAGGTTTCTAAGCTATTTGTACTTTCATTAAATTCAGTTATTCTAATTATTTGATTCCTGCCACTCAAATAGAAGCCATTTCCGAGCTATTCTCCAAATACCACATTTGTCTAATTTATCAAGAAGTAGTTATGATTTACAAAATAGGAAGCTTTACTTAGATCTAAAAAAAATACAAACTTATGCGTTTTTTTGTTAATTCCATTAATTATAGATCTTACTAAATGTGGCAAGTTGAGTTGATTTATTTTTTCTAAATCCAGACTGTTCTTTAGCCTATACCTTATATATAAAACTTAAGACTTTCTTATTCATGCCTTTTTCAAAGACCTTGAATAGTATAGAGGTCAGCGACACAGGTCTATAGTTATTTTTGTCTGTTTTGGAATCCTTTTTGTACAAATGTTTTACTACGGATAATTTCAAGTTCTCTGGAAAACAACCTTGTTCTAACGATTAATTTATAACGTAAGCTAATGGTTACGCTATATATACTGATATTAGTTTCATTAGTTCCGTGGTGATGTTGACGTAGCCCGATGTTTTTGTATTTCTCAGAAATTTTATAATATTGTAAATTTCTTTGCATTTGTAGGTTCTAAGAATATGCTATGATTTATATTACAATTATTATTTATATTTAAGGTATTTTTGCAATTCGTAAATTGGTTATTTTCAACATTTTCATTGAAACAAACTTACTAAATATATTCGTAATTTAATATCCAGAACTGACTATAACATTACTGTCAACAATTTTGTTAATATACACTGCACCCGATTCATTGCCCGTGTAACGTTTTACGCCATCCCATGCAGCTTTACCTTTGTTACTGGCTTTCGCTATGTGGTTTTGATTCCTGTAATCATGATGATTGAAACGTATTTATATATTTTTTATTATTTTTGAATACTTTGAAATATTTTTTTATGTTCATTTGATTTACATTGCTATTGTATAATAATATATTTATATGTACGTATTTTTATGAAATCTCAATTTTCTTTTGACATTACAGCTTATTTTAAGTCCTTTTGTTACCCAATTCAATTTAGAGACTTTACAGGTCTTTTTTATGTTAATTACACGGAAGCATAATTCGGAAGTTGTGAAAGTTAGCAAAAGCTCCTTTAGCTTGAGAGACCTCATATATTTTACAAAACGACACTTATGCATTCAACAATTTTTTTTTATGCGATAGGGGGCAAACGAGCAGACAGGTCACCTGATGGTAAGTGACTACCGTCGCCCATGGACACCCGTAACTCAAGAGTCACAAGTGCGTTGCCGGCCTTTTAGGTAGGAGTACGCTCTTATCTTGAAGGTTTGAAGGTCGTATCGGTTCGGAAATACGGCAGGAGGAAATTCGGAAATCGGAAATAGAGGATGCAGAGTAAAGCTACATCTCTACGCAACGCCAAGGTGTCAAGTCGATCAGAAATATCTTGGCAGTCGATGATGCGAGTCGCTCTCCATTGAATGCGGTCAAGAGGGAGAAGCTGGTACTAGTTTCAGATTGGGGTCGACTTAACCTAGTCCAGTTTAACCCCAAGAAGACACAGGTTTGCGCGTTCACCGCTAAAAAGTTGCCATTGGTCGTATCACCTCAATTTGAGAGCACTTCCCTAACTGCATCAGCCAGTATCGGAATCCTTGGCGTCGATATATCAAGCGAAGTCCAGTTTCGCGGTCACTTAAAGAGTAAGGCCATATTAGCCTCGAAGAAGCTTGGTGTGCTAAATAGATCGAGACAGTATTTTACTCCGGCCCACCGCCTGCAACTTCATAAGGCGCAGGTTCGGCCGCACATGGAATACTGTTCTCATCTCTATGCAGGTGCACCCCAGTACCAACTTCTCCCTCTTGACCGCATTCAACGGAGAGCGACTCGCATCATCGACTGCCAAGATATTTCTGATCGACTTGACACCTTGGCGTTGCGTAGAGATGTAGCTTCACTCTGCATCATCTATCGCTTGTATCATGGGGAGTGTTCAGAGGAATTGTTCGGACTTATACCGGCTGCTGGTTTCCGCCATCGTCCTACGCGACAAAATATCCATCCCCATCACCTGGACGATTGGCACTCCACCACTGTGCGCTTCTCCAGAAGCTTTTTGCCTCGCACAACCAGCTTATGAAACAAATTGTCGCCTGCCATATTTCCGAACCGATACGACCTTCAAACCTTCAAGAAGAGAGCGTACCTCTACCTAAAAGGCCGGCAACGCACTTGTGACTCTTGAGTTGCGGGTGTCCATGGGCGGCGGTAGTCACTTACCATCAGGTGACCCGTCTGCTCGTTTGCCCCCTATCGCATCAAAAAAAAAAAAAAACTAGGGTGCACCTGCATAAAGATAAGAACAGTATTCCATGTGCGGCCACACCTGCGCCTTATAAAGTTGAAGGCGGTGGGCCGGAGTAAAATACTGTCTCGATCACATACAAATTTAGCAACGTTATCCTTACTAAGGTTGTTTTTTGTTTCAAAATAGTGTCTTGTTGTTTTTCCTATCGCATTTGGAATATTACTGATAAGGTTATCAATACACCTCTCTAGTCTAGTAGACTCATTTATATGACATTTCATATCATAATTAGAGATAGTGTCGTTAAATTGCCTGGTACTACTATTGTTATTCAGAATATTTATATTAAAATCGTCAGCTATTATAACTTTACATTTTTTATTTTGAATTTTCGTTAATAGTTTATTTAGATATTAAAAAAAATGTTATTATTGGAATCTGGAGTTCCGTAAAAGATTCATTGTAAATATACCGGCAATTACTGAGAATAAAACAAATCCTACGAATCCAGCTGAGTTAAGAATTACATTTACCTACCAAGAAAAGCATTAATTTTCTTAATTACAATAAAATAATAAAAAGGTGTATGTATATATTATATATATTGTGTTTGGTAAGGAGTTTAATTCGTAAAATGAAATCTTGCCAGAGCTCGCTTCTTCCTTTAATTACCAACGCTGGCTTCTCTAAACCTTGTCTAATTTAACAATATAATAAATGACTTAAATGTCTTAATCTATTATGGTATTTCCAATTATAAAGGAATACTTAGCTGCAAATATTAAAAACACTTAATTATCATTTTATGATTGAAGATAGTATTACATCTTAAAAGATAATGATAGTTATTAGCTGTTTGTAATCAATGCGAAAATACATTATTTTAAAAAAATATAAGTAGTTTAAGTATAGGAATTTAATCAGAATTTTAGCAGAAGATTGTTGTTTGATTGTTGTATTGTTGTTGGTCGTTCAGTGGTTTGACTACATGGGTCGTAGGTTAGGTTCCAACTTAGTGAAAATATTAGTAAGTATGAATGTCCTATTAGAAATATGTAATTGTATATAAAAAATATGAGTAGTTCTTTACTTACGTCCGTGTTCCAGAAGTCTATTATCTTTTATGAAGTCTGAATATGCATCACTTTTCTCTTTATTGAAATTTGATACTCCCATTATATGATATCCAACTATTTCTCACAGGCTTCTTATTGCATATCAAATCAGGTAGGCATTATTAAACAATTCTAAATTTCATTAGTATCACTTTCTAAAATAACATTTAAGCTTAGTTCTAACGATCTCCAAATATTTTGTATTCAAATTTATTCAAAACAATTGGTAAACATAAATAGGTGTCATTTTAATTGTAAAAAATAAATCTTACACTCGTGGGATATGCAAATAAAGCTGTATTTCTAATTTATAATTTAAATCCACCGAACTTAGCGAATTTACTCCCCCAATCCCTACACAATTGACGTCTCGTCCGCGACCCCGCGCTTTATGTGCTCGACGTGAATGCGCCGCCTAATCTCGTTCACGTGACCGACACGCGCTTCTCTCCTGCATACGACATGTCGTGAATAGGCAGTTTTAAAAACGATTTTCAAGTTCGTATCAGCAAAAAATAAACTCAACTCTATGGTTCATATTGAAGTGTCAAAATGCAATTGTCAAATTTTGGCGCTTAAATCCGAACAAAATGGATGTTAAGTAAAAAGCGTGTCCTTTATCTTAACTGATTGGATAATCTGTGTTCAAACGCTATAGTATTTCGTATCGGAAACAGAAATGTAACTCCCTCGTTCCTGATTAAGTTTGCTGGTTTGAGGCGGGGTGAAGTGCGAAATTACAGTGATTTTTTGACGTCAATATCGGGTTTCTTTTGTGTCGGATACAGTTTTACGTAAATCCAACAAAAACGTCCGAATCTAATTATTAGCTTTGTACCCACTTATGGGGTCCGATTGTTAGTATAACAAAGTAAAATATATATTTTGGTTAACGGTTTCATATGTGATTTCTGGATTAAATGTATCGGGTTTCACATAACGTTGGATGTGAGCTTAGTTTCAAATGAAAAAAAAAACATTATCTTGAAGTATCCAGTTCAGTAGTATCACTCTGCCAATTTCAATATTTATTGAGAATTTTACATTAAGTTCTAAATGGTCATACTAAATGGTCCTATATGTTGTAGGTACTTTTAAACGCTTCTCAAGTTCTATAATTGATAATACCTTAGTTAGTTAAAAAAGGAGGGTTTTGCCATTCAATTGTATGTATGCATATATGATGTTTCTTTGTTTCAGCTTCGCTTGTGTTAAGCTTCGACGGCGTGATAGTTTTTGAAATGTGAGTGTCATTTGAATCATCTTAAAAACATTATTTGTGAGAGTGAGTATTATATTATTATTTTTTTTGATGCGTAATCCTACCATAATGACTAGAATTTGCCTGATGGAAAGCAATAAGTGGAGTCCAAGATAATTATTATTCAAATAATTTTACTCTTTGCAATTTATGTGTCCGACTAGGGAGTTTTTTTTCATGATAAATTTAAATCAATTTTCGCGCTTTCAAAAAGGCGGTGGTTCCTGCTCAACTGTACCTTTCTATCTTTTTCTTTTTGTATGTTAAGGGATTTGCGTTAAGTGTGACCGATTTTATAAGAAAGTGTATACTCTTGCGGTGATCCCATTATAACCGAATCAGGATTTGATCATGGAGTACCACGGAAATTACGAAGATTTTTTAAATTGCACATATTTACGATGTTAAGGATTGCGTGCGTGAGACCGAGTGAGTGAGATAACCGGAGGCCCTACCCCCTTTCCCCCCCTCTTTCTCCACCTTCCTTTTCCCTACCCTAAAAGGCATACACCACTCTTGTGACTCTTGAGTTGCGAGTGCTCATGTGACTCTTCAGCTCGTTTGCCCCGCTACACTATAAAAAAAAGGAATGGTTTCCAACAGTGCTCCCCTGATCTACAAGAAAGAATATAAAAGTCCTACGACTATACTTTATTAACTTCAATCTCTACTTCTTCCTCGTATCTCTGTCTCTACTCAGCGGTGGATCGTTTCACCAGGCCTACCGTTCCTCCCGCACAGCTGTCTTGTGTGTGCATTCATCCAATGAAGAGACTATAGCTTATCTCATTGAAGATCTTCCCCTGGTTCTGGTATTACCTTACCTTCTTAGCACATCTGGTACCTTTTTAGCACATGGGCAAGTGATAACCGGTGTCTAGAAATGCTCCATAAAAGCAAAATCATTATTAGCTCTTGGCCCTAGATATGGAAAATATATATAAAAGTTTATTCTAAGTTGAGTTGAGCATATAGCAAGAACTCTTTCATAACTTATATATAACTTATACTATACTTAACGTTAAAAGTTAAAGAGATTCAAATATTACGAAAAGTTAATAATTTAATGAATATACTATCAGTAAAGAGTAGGAAAGACGGGCCCAGTGCAAACAACAACGCTCCCCAATTTCATAATATTTAAATTATCCCAATATCGTTTCGACAAGTACCGGCTTTGTCAAGAATAGAAAATTAAAACATATGGATGAGGCATGTCTGCTTCCGCCATATTAGATTGAAAAGGGAAAATGGATTGTCAGATCTGAAACAAGTTTTTATGAAGTAATATAAATTTGATACCAACTTTTAAAATTTATTCCTGTATTTGTATATAATTGGAAGTGTAAAATTTCAAAATGTCTCAAATATACATTGTCTTGAAGATAATTAAATCCTCAATCTTATTCATTAAACCTATGTATATAAAAAGAGAGCTGTGTGTCTATCTGTGGCATCGAAGCTCCTAAACAAATAGAGCTTTTTTGAAACGGTATATTTTTTGTATGTAATTGATCGATCGAGAGTATTATTAACTATGATTTAACAAATCTGGTCAACCATTTGAAGATTACCATCCCTTTCTAATCATTAGAAGGGTTTTCAAGTCAATTTTAAATGTATAGTGATATTGGAACTCATTTACTTATTAGACAGTACAACAGTCAACTGATAGAACAAATTTGTAATTATAACTTTTTGGGGATCAATTATAGAAGTTATTTCGTATATCTATAGTCTAGTCTAGATCACGTCAATAAAATAATTGATATTAAATTAGCAGAGTACAGGAGCAACTCTTGCACATTTGTAAGTCTTTCACCTCACCGAGTTTAATGATAACAGAGTAGCGGCAGACATCCATCACCACATATCAAAGCTTAATGATCAATAATTTTAATATTTACTGCCGATGCTTATCGTAAAAATTGATTTTAACCGTCCAATTAGTAAAAATATAACTACAAACCAGTTAGAATAGTAATCACGAAATCATTATTTTAATTCAACTTAATCAATTTAATTATTATCTATTACATAGAAATCGGCTTACAGAGATCATTTTAATTTGATGTACGTTTCCTTAGTTAGCTGTGTAAGTTATTTTTTTAACTAATTGGAGAATAGTCTTTTTATTTATCATAGAAAGAGAAGATAAAGAATAATTAATGTATTCATTATACATATTTAACATTTATAAAAAAATGATTGTCGTTTAATTTAGTACAAACATGTAAATATGTACATATTTATAAGTACTTAAATGGGACTAAATTATTATCGGCATAATGTGGGCGTGACCTCTGCCAGCGCCTTCGGGGACACAGGCGTGAGTGTATGTATGTACATAATTAACAGAAGTTTAAAAGATTTGATGTCAATTATAACTGAAATAAATTATTTATAAATGATATGAAATAAATGAATGGGACAAAAATGAGGGAAATATATGTATATATAGTGGTTATGTAATAACTAAAATTTAATTATTTGATTATTTTATTGAAGATCATGTAATTTAAATGTCTAATTTGAAATTTCAATAACGGTTTAAGGTTTATCTTGGCGAGGGCCATATTTTTTAATTCCAGTCCACCTTGGCATTGGGAAATCGATTTGATGAACGAATAAGAATTTGTTACCAGACAGAAGTTTTTTTTAGGGTTCCGTTTGGAAATTTGCCGCCAAATATGTACGGAATCGGCGCGGAGCGCGGATTTGGTTTTATTCTAACATGGGCAAAAAATGCAGAATTTTCTAGTATGATTCCGGTTTCATTTTTTTAGTATTTTTTTAAATATTAGATACGTCGTGCTTGCGTATTCATAGCTGAATGTTCTATGGCGTCACTGATCACCCCATGAATACGTGATCAGGTGGTAGCTACTCCCGGACGGCGACGCGGCAAATACCTCATTTATATGCAAGGGTCAAATTGTTATAATATTTGGTAAATGGAGGCTAACCCCGTCAGAGATGGTTACGTATTTTTTATAAATAATATCTAGCACATTGTCAAGATGTTCTCTGCAGATGGCGAAACACACACGGTTTATCACCTACAGCATCTTTATACTGGTTTGTCACAGTTTGATGAATAATTAAATCAAATCAATTTATTGCACTCCATGTTGTATAAAGAGGAGGAAGCTATATATATTTAACATACATTGTGATTTAACTAAGCATGCAAATTATTGTCACAAATTAAGTATTGAAATAATAGAACATGATAGGAGGCCAATATCATTAACAGTATGTCAATACCTACTCAAAAAAATCAGTTGATGTTTCTGGATTATAAAACAATGCGGACTATGTTGTATTAACATCAAATTTATTATTGAGATACTCTTGTACTGAGTAGTAGCAGCTGGTAGTTTGTCGAGGCTGCATTTAAATATTTTTATGTTTTCGATGTCTTTAGTTTTCTTTAGAAGTTTATGATATAGGTATATGGGTTGCCATACAAAAGAAACTTCTATGCATCAAAGTAGTAACAAGCTTGCAAGTGCCAACTACATACAATGTATTGACATGATTAATTAATGAATTAATTATAAATGTTTAAATTATTGGATTGTTACCATTCTCTAATTAATATTAAACATTTATTGTTGTCACTTTCAAGTGATGTAAAGCTTTTGCCAATATAAAGTAGTGCTGTTATCAGCGAGTAGGGTCAGGTGATACTTTTAGGCAAATCGTTTATATAAATAATAAAGAGGGGTGGTCCTAACACACTCCCCTATGGCACTTCGAATTTGACACTTCCTACATCTGACTGATGTTCTAGTTCACTTTTAGATTTTATACAAAAGATAACTATTTCTGGTACCTGCTTTCTATTTGCTAGCTAATGCTTTATTAAATCATGTGCGGTGCCACGGACCCCACAGCGATATAATTTATCTAAATGAACATCATGTCTTACGTGGTTAAAAGCCTATGACAATAATCATCCCATAGTAGGCTATTCTATGTCCATATTAGTCGTTATTTATTAAAAAAATATGAATTGCCACATTAATGGTTTTATTTTTCCTAAATCCGTATTATTAGTATTATATACATTTTTCTAAGAATTTATGAAGATTGTTATATATAACCCTTTCGAAAACTATTGCAAATATTGGAACTTGGAGTATTGTTGTATAATTGCAAATATCTTGAGAATTACCATTTCTTGAAATTGGTTTAACTATTGTCTTTTTAGTCTGTCAGGAAAAGAACCCGCTTCAATACATAAGTTAAATGAAAAGCTTAGAATCTATTACTATTATAATAACATTCCTTTAAAATTACTATTATAATGAATTTATTATTTATATATGCTATACTATATATTATGTTTATTTTTATTTATGAATATATTTATATAATTGTAATGATTAATTTATTGCTCTGTTATGTTTCTTAAGTATTAATAAATACATATATACATATAATAATGAACTTGAAATTTTTTCCTATTTTCTTTTATATAGAGACAGAAGAACAAATGGGTCACCTCACGGTAAGTGACAACCCCGTCCATGGACACCTTCAACTCAAGAGTCGCAAGCGCGCAAGGTGATGAGAAGAGATGACGAAAAAAGAGAGAAGGAATGAGGACAGAGGAGAGGAGGACACGTCAATATCAATAATTTCAGGGAAATGCAACGCAAGTGTTTCTTCACAACCGTCTTTCTGTAAGGTCGTGGTATTGCACCAGTCGAGCCGACCTATTCGTGCCTAAACATGGCTCTGTTCAGTTTTACACTCACCGCTGTTAAGTTTATATTAATATATTGGAATGTATTTTCTAAATATGTTTGTAAGTAATAATATATAAATATTTTGGATATTTCTTTGTTTAAAGAATAATTATGCTTAATTCAGTTTATTTTTATTTATTTAATGATGAATTTTTTTAAGAAAATATACTATCGATTTGAATAGCATTTAAAATGTAGAGTATAGAAAGAATTAAATTTAATTTGCATTCGCTATCAAGTCCGGACAAATAAAAGCAAGAATTGTGGAACTTGAAACCCAATTTTTATTTGAAGCTACTAGTGATCAAATTATTATAAAAATGAGTAGATACTGTAGAATAGTAGACTCACGGTTCGACTGGTGAGAGAAATATAGATTCGCTGTGTGGAGATGGCGAAGCCAGAATAAAATTCAAATGTCAAATAAGTACTACTAATCTCAACAATCACAATAATTAATTGTTTTAGGGTCATTTTTATGAACTTCTCTTCCACACCTTAACGTCTGTCGAACCCCCTTTTCTTTATTATACTATTCCATTCTGATTTTGTTTTATTATACAATACAATGTCAGAGATCTAAAGAGTTCAATTTACTACATGCTAAAGAGGTCGATGTGCTTTTCGGCAATGAACGGCCAGAGGATCCTGGATTTCTAATGACAATTCACGACGTAGCCTCGTCACGCTCCTCAATTAAATACCTAAATGTAGTTCAAGCTACCTCACTACACTCATTCTATTATGCCCCTTAATCCACTTTCTATTTCATTTTAAACTTTAATCTAAACGTACATAAGTGAAGAGCATTATAAAAATTATCGGCTACAATATCCTTGTAACTGAAGTACTCTTTACAATATTTTGGCCGGGAGCGAGAAGAGCGCCCACTGTGCAAAGTTTGCTGAGCGTTTTGCGAATTTGTCGAGAGCGTCCCACTGGGCGGCCTTTGTCTCTGCTATGTTTTAAAAAAATAACAAGAGAAGCTGTCAGTTCCGACTTTTTGGGGGGTTTAAAAGGGTTTCAAATTGATTTTTTATTCTAATTTGCAACAAAAATTTCCACCGGTGAAATAAAAATGTACATATATGTATGTATATGTAGATCCATAGTATATTTAGAACATAGCGTACGTACCTACAGTATAAATCGATTACTGTGATAATTTCTCGTAATATTTGGTATTAGGCCATCGTACTGTATTGACCATGCCCACTCTGCCATGAACATTTGTTATGTTGCTAATCTTATGTAAAATTTAAAGTATATATATACAGTCTTTTCTTATTAATTAGTGGTACCATCGTCTAATTACTTACTTTAAATTTTAAGAACAACAAGTTGACTGTCGTTTTTTTTTATGTTACATCTGACAATGCTAGCAGGCTCACATAGCTCCAAACACTATTCGATAAGATATTATAAGAAACATTTTAAACAAATTTTTGACAAAGGTTCTCTACCCCATAGTTTTGTAGGACGCCACCCGGAGCGTTAGCATATTGGCAGCACGCGCCACTCAATGAAGTGCATTTAGTGCCCAGTAGTGCCCAGCTGTTAACTAAGGCATTCTCAGCAGGCGTACACTCAACTGTGCAGTGTTATATGCACTGCACTGCAGAGTAAATCTTCTAGAGCTATCAAGTACTTTTTGAAAGTAAAATATGAAACATTAATTTATGTTAAATTGTTTAGGAACTTAAAGTTTGATAGAAAATGCAACATGAAGTCTTCTTTGACTGTTGCCCCAATCTGCCATAAATACAATAGTCACTGTTTTTAGACCCAAGGCTAATCTGACATCTACCATAATACATGCAGAAAGATGTTTTGAAATTTTTGCGCGAAACTCAACTTAGTGGTTTTCTGTAGGCGTGTGGTTTTCGATAGCCGTGTGGTTTTCGGTTAAGTAGAATAGGGCCTCCCCCTCTTCCCGTGGTCATCCCATGGGAAGGGGAGGGGGCAAATGGCGGTTAAGGCATCTGATTGTTATCTATTTGACAGTATACGAGAGTATACTGGAGGACGATAATAGGCTTGCCCCCTATTACGTAAGGTGGACTAAATTTATGGTTGTCAAAGTGTTACCATTTGATGCACCTCCCTTTCTTAGATATAGGCGTGAGTATATGTGTGTATTTGCTTTAAAGCTAATATTTATTATTCCAGTAGTTCATAGAAAACATTTAGACCAAAATATCGACACAGTACAATTCCATTAATGAAGATTTCTGATAAGCGTATTACGTGTCATACATATTTCATTGATTATTTTCATCACTTATTAAAAAGACACTTATTAAGAAGTTTTGAAAAAGAATCGCTGGGCCTTTTAATCACCACTGACAGCAGTCTGTACCACAACATTAATAAGTACATTAGGTAAGCCAGATTATCGTTTGTCGTGCTATTAGTGCGAAGAGGCTAATTATTGTAATGCAGTTCACAAAACACTACCCTTTGTGAGCAGGGGTCTCGTGCGGTGCGAGGACTGTGCTCTGGTTAAGAATACAATGGTCATAGATTATAGACAATAAAACGACGGCGTTTGTTTCGTTTTTTTATTAGTTTCAAACAGGGCACTGATTGAGAATCTAGTCAACCTAGTAACGCAATGATCATAAGTTATTGAACTGATTGTGTAAATGGATGAAACTGTCCTGGGTAGGTTTGTCGAGTTTCATGTTGTTCTCCAGTTACCATATTTTATTAAATATGTAATAGAATATGCTATTTTAAATAATTAATATTGAAAGTAATTGTTAACTTTCCACATTTATTCATTCGATAGATTTACGAACACCTACGAATAAAACATGTTTATGGTGACATTAACAATTAAGTAAATTTTTAAAAATGTTATTACTACTTCTCTATTCAAATATCAAATTTGGAACAAAATCCATTACCTCTAAGAGGCATTTGTATTAAACCTACAAAAATCTCAACGATTAAATTGTCTATTCTCTTTATGAATTCAACAAATGAATAGTATACAAATCGGCAACAAGCAGGGGCGTGGCGGAACCCCGCAGCGCGCGTATGTCGCCGTGTTGCAAACACAAAAAATTATAATTCCAAGCTATTGTGTTGGTAGCCACGATGACAGGTCGCAGTCGGACACATGTTTGAGGCATTTTGGGGCAATTCCTCCGTTTAATGGGCGGTGTTTTAATGTTCACTATAGATTTATGTCGTAGGGGCGATCCCCAAGTTGAGTTTAACACAGTTAGTGGCGAAATTACCTATGATATTGTGGATTTGATTAGGTATTTTAGTGTTAATGATTTAGGGCTGTGTAGGCACATGGTTATTAAACCAGAATATTATGTCCGTAGTTGAAGAAATAAAGTCTAACTCTGAATGAAAGCTGACACTGTGTATCCTCTCAAAGTATATACATATTTTGATTTTTTATAAGGCAAGCTACTTATATAAAATGACAGCTCCATTCAACTTTAGTTAGTTTATTAGATCAGTTAGGATAGATACAACAATATGTTAATGTGGCAACACCAAATATAATGTTAGTCTGTCTGGTTAAAATGACCTGTAACGGTTACTAATTACAATTAGAAAACTCCTACACTATGTATGTTTAGTTTTGTATGATATCTACTGATCATATATCTGATGCTAAGCGGTCTGAATTCAGACGAAATATTTTTTTATTGAAAATGGAAGGCCCACATTTTCTCGGCACGTTAATCTTTTAAAATAAAAGGTCGGTCATACCTAAATCAGTCTATGAGTGTGGTAATAATAATTGGTTAACTTTATTATTAAATCTAAATTGAAAAACTTTTCAATTAAAAGTATAAAATAAAACATAAATCACAGACGCAATTCATAACAATCCAATAATTTGTAACAGTACTTTTCCATTTTAAATGCTTCATTCCTAAACAATAATTACAATTTACACTTAAATAACTCGTTGCATTTCATCACGTTAGGATAATAAAAAAAAAACAGTATGTATACCTGTCATGCAGCTGGTGAATGAATGAATGAACGTTCATCGCCGATGATCAATCAGTCAATCGACGATTTATTTCTGTGATTGACGTATAGAAACCGGCATGCAAATGAACTAGGCGTTCGTTACTACGGTAGGTAATACAATAAGCAACCAAGAGCGTTGAGTGTTCCGTATGTTGTTATTATATATTTATGTATTTAAACCAGAGGACGAAAGTCAAATACAGTATTCAATGCAATTAAATGAAGTTAGCTCTTGTAGGATAAAACTGTTATTAATTTTAGTGCTGATAGTTACACGATACAAAACAAAAAAAAAACGGCAGTTCAGACCCATTTTATTTTGAAGAAAATCTTCCTCCATCTTCATCTTTGAAGGAAATTATATGCGTTATATCTTAGTCATTTGTAAAGCGACTTTAATGAATATTGTTTTAAATAAATTAGTTTTTCGCAAGGTTTGTCAAGTTTAAATTTGAAGAAAATATTCTACTACTAAGGTGGAGAAGTAAGGGATTTTTATTGAATTTGTTGTTATTGAAAATCTGAAGCCTACATGTTTTTAAAATTTGATGGTGATCGGTAACGATCGGTTGCGTAGTTAATATGTTAAAATAACACTAATAATCAACGTTAATATAAATTTTGTTATAAATCAACGCAAATAATTAGTACAACTACAAGCACATACAAGTCATTGACAGTCACAGTTTCGAAAATTTTGATAAGGAACTCTGAAACATCAAGCAAAGATTAAGTGACGAAGCCATTATTCAAATTTAAATGCCTCTTTTCTAAATTTAGTATCCCATAAAGTCAACAAGCACCCTTGCTGTGATACGTGCAGCATTAAACCTTATCTATGCACGTCAGAAACTGCACCCTTCGAGCGCTATCGCGATACTGCCAGATTTTGTAACAATAAGCACCCTTCTATTGGTTTATCTTTTCGCCAATCAAAAGGGGATTCCTGCTTCGAAAAATGAAATTCAAATTTCATTTTCTTTTCTTTTTTTTTTTACATTTGGTCTAGGTATCCTACTCCTCCGCTCCGACATGTCAACTATACCCAAAAACTTTTTAGATGTGTTGTTTGGATGGATTATTCATAACCACTTTGAATAGGATTACTTCGATGGGTTCTCCGTTCGACTTCAGTTTTCATTTTGTATATATTATGGGATATCTTCACTATTGTAAACAGTGTAAACAGATTTTAAAATAGATTGTATGTACCTATCGAATATAATATTTATTACTTAATTCATTAAAGTTCATTATATAACACACACACATATATATATACTCAAATTTCCTCTGGTATTGCCTGGCATGTAAGTGTGACAAATATCTTCTCAATAAATTAATTAATCGCTGTCCAAAACCCATTTGAATCCCGTCTTTAAACCCAATAGCCATAATCAAATCTAGTTCATCCCCCGCCATATTGCGTGTAAGGGTACCCGAGCACCCCGGGGGTACTTGAGGTGTGGGGTCACAACTGTTACGTTACCGATATGTTTTGGATTATCTCTTGTACAACTGGCCTGTTACCAGTTTACTGAAGTGGAGATTTGATGGGCATTGAGAGCTGTTGACATTATGTTACCAACAAATTAAGAGTTCCCGGAAAATGAACGCCAATGGAATTAATAGCAGCAGGTCGTACAGAAGATTGGAGTTCGAGTTTTTTTTTTTCTAATACAACTCCTGCACTAGGATTAATTCCTGTATCGCGGGGGACAAAAAATTCAAATGACGGACACAAAGAATACTCAGACTCAGAACAACAATTTGAGGATTACAAAAAGTGTTGTCCCGTGTAGGGATCGAACCCACCATACTCCATACTCGGCGCGGTAGAATGGCGGCAAGCTTGGTGTTGATAGGACTAGGCCTTTTTTTTTATTTTTTATTTTTATCGTGTGGAAACCCCCTCGGGCCTTCATCTCACCGGGGTTTTCGGTGCGATGGTGTGTCGGAATCGGACCGACTAAAACCACACGGTGTGCCATACTGCGCCCAAAATAGGAGGAATCCGGGAACAGCTTTATTAAGACATCCGGATCCCTCCTAGCGCCTGCCTGCAATCGCGGGCACCACCTTCTTGTAACTCTCAATTAGGCGGCGTCCAGGCACACCAGGACGTCGCCTCCTCGCGGCTGGCCACTAAAGCGGGTGGAGGGGAAAACCCCGTCCCGACCACCCGCAGCCACACTCAGGGCGGCATGAGGCGCTGGTAAGCGCGCCTACGCCGCCCGGTTCGACGGCGGCGAATTGGGTCCGAATGGAGATCTTCCTCCCGGGCCCGCTCCGCCGCCTCCTTCTGCGAGATGACCTCCTCACAGAAGGTTGCGACCGCGGTAAAATTCCTGTCGCTACCAGCCATGGAGCGTATGACGGCCGGTAGCGAGAGATCCCCTCCGATGACTGCAGTGAGGACCCGACGCTGTGTCGCCCAGGCGGGGCAATCCGCGAGCGTATGCTGAGCCGAGTCCTCGCTGCAGTCGCAGTGGTGGCAGGCGGCACTTAATTCCCTCCTAGCGACCGAGTGCAGGTACTTTCCGAAGCAACCGTGCCCGGAAAGAACCTGCGTTAGTCGGAAAGAAAGGGTCCCGTGCTGCCGCCCTGCCCACTCGACGATGACCGGCTGGAGCGCCTCCACGGTGGCTAAGCCAGCACGTGGAGCCTCCAGCCGGGACGACCAACGAGCCATGGTGACTCGGCGAGCGGCCTCACGCCACTCGCGTACCTCTTCGGGCGGGGGTCGATTGCCACTACCCGCCCGGAAATCAGTCGTCCGCCGATATACTTCGGCGAGCACTTCCGCCTCCAAGTCCCACGGGGGAGTTCCGGCCAACGCGCACGCCGCCTCCGTCGACACGGTGCGGTAACCGCGTATAGCTCTAACCGCCATGACCCTCTGAGGGCGCCAGAGGCGTGCCCTATTCTGGGCGGTCAGAGCCTCCGCCCACACCGGTGCACCATATAGTGCCATTGACCGGACAACCCCCGTGTACAGCCGTCTTGTTGCAACGCTGGGTCCACCCAAGTTGGGCAAAAGTCGCCCAAGGGCGGACGCAGCGGAGACCAGCTTTGGGGCAAGCTGCCGAAAGTGCTCGTCGAAGAGCCACCTCCCGTCAAGGATCAGGCCCAGATATTTAATGTGGGCCCGAACCGGTACGAGGACCGAGTTGACCATGATGGCAGCGCCAGTGGGTGGACCACGACGGGGACCATGAAATAAAAGGGCCTCCGTCTTGTCCAGGGCCACCCGCAAGCCTAGCGCCTCGATGCGCTGGACCACCAGTGAGGCTCCCCTGGTGGCCAGGCGCGCCGCCTCCTGAAAGTTCAATCCCCGGGCTATGACCAAAGTGTCATCGGCGTAACAGATTACGCCCAGCCCGGGGGGGAAGTCACCACGAAGAGCCCAGTCGTACCCCATGTTCCACAGGAGTGGTCCAAGGACAGACCCCTGCGGAACACCGCACGACATGGGCCGATGACATAGGATTCCATCTCGGTCCTCGTACATGACGGTACGCTCCTCTAAATAGTCTGCCACTAGTCGCATCAGGTACTGTGGCACTCCGTGATAGCGGAGAGCTTCCCTAATGCAACTGAATGGCAGACTATTGAATGCGTTGGCGATGTCCAACGACACCGCCAACAGTACGCCGCCACAGCTCACAGCCTCCTCGGTCACGGCTCTCAGACGCATTACAGCTCCGATCGTCGAACGACCCGCTCGGAAACCGAATTGGGCGTCCGACAAATCGGGGCCGACCTCATCCAGGTGCCGGACGATGCGGGCAGAGAGTACCCTCTCAAACAGTTTACCCGCCTCGTCCAGCAGCACAATGGGTCTGTAGGCCGCGACCGAGTCGGTAGGCCGTCCCGGCTTCCTTAAAAGCACCAGCTTCCCGCTTTTCCAGCAATCAGGGAAGCGCCCGGACACTAAGCTAGCGTCGAACACCTCCCTGAGGCGGTCTGCCATGTGATCAAGGGCCAGGGCTAACACTCGGGCAGGAATCCCGTCTGGCCCGGGGCGGTGTTCTTGGAGCGGATACGTAGAACAGCCGCCCCTATCTCCGCCTCCGTGACGGGTACAGCATCCTCCACCCCGAACTCCCCGTCGTCTCCAGCCAAAGAGGCCATCGATGGGGGTGAGTGCTCCACTCGTCGCGGAAAAAGACCCTCAACCACTTCCTGCAGGAAGCTGGGCTGGAGAGTCTCCGTAAGGGGGGGGCCCAGCGCGCGGAGCTTTTGTAGCGCCGCACGATATGGGCGACCCCAGGGGTCACGATTGAGACCCTCCAGCATCTCCTTTCTTTTCTCTTCTTTGGCGCGGCAAATGGCCAGCTTTAGAGTTTTCCGGGCATCTCGGTACTCCTCTTGCAGCTGGTCCTCTTCTCCTTCTTCGCGGTGACGCCGACGGCTACGGGTGTAGGATCTCCGGGCACGAATACAAGCCGCGCGGAGATCCGCCAACTCCTGGGACCACCAGTAGACCTCCTTCCTTGAAGGCCGACGACCTTGAACGCGGGGCATGGCCGCATCGCAGATCTGCGTGATCGCATCACGAAAGCGGCCTGCCCCTATGTCTACCTCCTCGGTTGGAGGCTGCGGAGACAGCCAAGAGTGAATGATGGCTGCCTCCTCCAGTAGATCCCGGTCTACCTTCGAAATAGCCCACCGCGGAAAGCGGGAAGAACGCCGCGCCATGTGACCCCTTCTGGGGTCCTGGGTACGGGAGAGCTCAAATCGGATATAAAGGTGATCCGAGAGCGTCTCAACCTCTTCCAGGACACGCCAGTCCCTTACTCGTGCGGCAAGAGCAGGGGTAGCGAACGAAAGGTCCACTATCGACCCCCCCTGCTGTCGCACGCACGTGTTGGTGGTGCCTCTGTTTAGGAGACAGAGGCCCACCGACGTCGCCCACTCTTCTACAGCATCACCCCGTGCGTCCGTTCTGGGGGATCCCCACGCGACGGACTTAGCATTAAAATCCCCCAGCACTAGGACGTGCCCAGACGCTAGTCGCCGTATCGAGGTCTCCAGGTTGTTGAGGAAAACCTCGAAGTCGCTCAGACTCCGGTTAGGGGAGAAGTATACACCATATATGGTGATCCCCCCCCAATCGGCAGCAACATATCCAGTACCCTTGTCTCTTAGCGACAAGGGTGGGGAATGAGCAGCCGTGGAGCCGACGACTGCCACGGAGCCCTCCCGGTCACCCAGCCAGTTTGGACTGGGAGGAACGTAGTAAGGCTCCGCGACTACGGCCACACCGATTGACCACTCTGCCATGGTTTGCAGGAAAAGGTCCTGCGCCCCGGCACAGTGATTCAGGTTCGTCTGGACAAGGAGGCTGGAGACTTGGTCCATTACTGGATCGTCTCTACAGCCTCCTCCATGGGCAACGGCGATGACGCATTATTAGCATCGGAGGCGGCCTGGGCCGATTGGCTAGCCGCCGATGATTGCGGTGATGTGCGGGGAGGTTTGCAGCCCCCCTGCCCCATCTGGTGATTGGCGGGCTGATTACCCGCTGCACAGGCCGGGCAGTGAGGGGCGGCGGAACATTCCGCCGCTCTATGCCCCGGTTGACCGCAGCGGAAGCAGAGACCACTGCAGTCAAAGCAGCTTCCGCACTTGACGCGGGTGTGTCCCGACCCGAGGCATTTAAAACACCTCATCGGTCTCGCCGCCAAGATTGTGACTTTGGCGTTCACGAAACCGATGAGGATCTTGCCGGCATCACCCAGTATTTTAGCTGATGCCACGGGACAACTGGCCCACACCGCGCCAAGACCACCCGGACCGGGGCGGATGGTGCCGACCCTGATGATGTCCGCGTTGCACTCTGTCTTCTCCCGAAGGGCAACACGCACATCCTCCACCGTCACAGAGTCGTCCAGGCCCGAAATGCGCAGCTCTGCGCACTTGGTGGGCCTAACGACCTTAACACCATCCGACGCTGCAAATACTCCCCACAGCTTCTCCGCAACGACGTCCGCCGTCTTTGCACCTGCAGCACCGGGGAATTCCAGAACTCGAGCCCCCGTCTGGGCCAGGCGCAGCCTCACACCTGAGGCCCCGAATTCGCCACCTAGGCTATCCCGCACTTTCTTAAAGACAGCCGCGTAGGATAACCCATTGCTAGCTGCCTCTGGCAACACTGTAACAACCACAGCCGCGGTTTTGGGCGCCTGCAGTTTTCTTGGCTTCTTTGAGGCGGTATCTGCCTTTGACGAATTCTGAGGCGCAGAGGCGACACTTTTTGCTGCCTTCTCCTTAGGGATCCGTCCTTTTCGGGATCGCTTCTTCTTCCCTCCCTGAACTTTTTGCCACCCATCATTAGAGGGGGCAGACGTGGAGGGAGCAAGGACAGCTTGGGCACCAGAGGGAGCGCTAGGTGCGCTCTTACCTTTAGGTGTTGGAGAGGAGAGCGGAGGAAACTCCACCGTTGCCTCTACAACAGCCCTAGCCGCTTGTCTAGTCCTCGGTGCTTTGGCAGGTGCTAACGCAGACGCAGCCGCCGCGTAAGAAACCGCGACGCGGCCACCCGAAACTGGCAGCGGCGTCGAAGCAGATGTGGCCTTTGTTTTTACGGCAGCAATTGCAGCGAGTGGCGGCCGAACAATGGGAGCTGTAGGCAGCCTTGCTTCCAGTCCTGCCAGGCGCCCGTCCATCATCCGCCACACTGCGTCTGTAATTTGACGCAAGTGGGCATCAGAGACGGGGTAGGGTGGGGTGGCAGGGTGCTCTGCAACGGGATTTGACTGCTGTGGGCTAGCAGCGCTCGCCCCAGCCCGAAAGTGGGCGAATTGAGCACTCAGCTCAGCAACCTGCTGAGTCAGGCGCTCGTTAGCCGCCGTAAGGCGATCGTTTGCCTCTTGGAGATGCGAAACACCTTGAATGAGGCCTTCCATGGCCTCTGACACGGTCGAGGAGGAGTCCTTCAGGGCCCTGACAAAGGAGCCCTTTAGGTTGGTGGACTTGGTGGCCACTTTCTGGATGATGGCCACCGCCACATTTGTCCTCTCCTTCAAATCCACCGGAGTAAGAGGGTTAGAACCCCTTTCCACCGGCGGTCGGATTTTTAGAAGGAGATCTGTGATCTCCTCCTCGGCAACAATTTCACCTTCCGCTCGCGTCCGGGCGTACCCTCCAGCTCTAGAAAAGACTGAGCCTGATGGCGCCGACATTGGCGTGCGTGATCTCCCACGCCTGCTGCTCGGCACTTTTGGCGGCAACATGTCTTGAGGGATTTCAGCGTCTTCATCCCGTCCGCGCTTTCGGTTTTCTAAATCTCGGGGCTCTAGTTCCATTTCCTCAGCTGAGTCAGCTGCGGAACTGGTGGTCCTAGAGAGCACTCGCTCCGAGATTCTTCTGCTCCCAGAAGACGGGTTAACTTCTGGGAGCATCTCCGAGGTAGGCGTTTTGGTCAAAACCTCCTCGTCGTTAGACGAGGTCTTGTCCGCCTTCAGGTTATGCTCCTTTGTCTTGCTCTTCTCCTGCTTTCTTTTATTTAAGTTATTGTATGATTCCATGATTAGTCCCACGAGTGGGGGAGAACTAAAGGTCCACCCGGGCAGAGATCCCCCAATACCCGGGTAAGCGAAAATTTATGCCCAACCGAGGGGTCCCCGGCTGGGAGTGCGCTTGCGACTGAACCACCCATCAGCCATGCATCCCATGGTCACGCACCAGAACACGGGATTCGGGGTAATTTTTTATAGAGGTATTCTTCCTCGCGGTCCAGGCGGTTAAGCCAAGACCCTCGCCCCCGATCAGAGCCGCGAGACTTAACCACGACGCTCCTTTCGGGATTGCGATATGCCGACGGTGGCATCGAGACAAATCTCCAAATGCCTGCTCGGTGGCAGTGCAAGTGCACGCCGAGCCCGTCCTCTTTTCCTTCCTCACAGCTCCGAGGAGCGAAGAGCCAACAGAGTGATAGCCATACAAGCCCCTCTGCTGGACCAGGCTTCGACCAAGTGGCCGAAGAAAGGTGGCACCTCTTCTAGCCAGAATATTAGCCATTGGCGATGACGCCCTCCTCCAAAAAACAGAGTTGGAGGCGTCATCGCCGACGTTGCCCAGGGTGCACCACGTGGAGGTTTTCTAGCCAGCACCCCTGATAGGACTAGGCCTAAGTTAAGGTTGGCAACAATTAGGCATTTGAAACGCCTCCGCCCACCCCTTCGGGGATTTAGGTGTGAAGTTAGTAAGTTGTACTTCTAGGTTAGTAATTATAGTGTAGTTTGTCTACTGATACGTAAAGTAAAACGAAATAATGACAAAACAATGAATGACATAACATTGACTTAGTATATTTGTATGTGTACTGCGTTATGTATCCTCATTTGTTGTACATTTAACGTATAGTGTAATCAAATATATGCAATTAAATACACATTCTGTTTAAAATGTTCTACCTAACTTGTCTACTTATGAACAAGCCTTCACGACAGAAGGCGTGTAATCAGTTATCTCTAATAATTTTGATGTTTTAATTTGAAAATAAAACAAAATTAAGCAACTACTTAAGAAAACCACAATGTTTGTGTAGTGAGAATTTTAAAAACAGTAATTGCTGACGATGTAAAACTATATGCAATATTGTTCAATTTTTGTTTTTTTTTTTTTTAGCTATACTGTACAAGTTTTAATACTTGTTCTAAAAACCTGTTGAAATAATTTCTGCTCAGCAAAGGTTTCCTTGCAAGGACTTTTTATTTTCAATCAACATGTTTTTCCGAACACACCGTTTTTACTTTTTTTTACCAATAACAAATTTACTAAGCGGCTAGCACTTCTTATGAATGAGACAATTAGATTTAACACGATGTGTAAAGTTTATTGTTCAAACTAGACTTTAATTTATAACATATTTAGCAAGCAAGTAGCATTTTTATCAATTAAATAAGAGCTGCAGTTATATAAAAAGTTATTTACCTTTCGTCCTAGTATAAATGTATTACGGCAGTGTAAAATGCACGATACCAAATAACTTATTTTAGATCTTATTTAACAGACAGATTGTTTATAATATAACATTGATGAATGTGCAGATTGTAGGTATCACATACACAAATAATAGGTAGGCAGCGCAAGTATAGCTTTTTTTTATACTTTAGAGGGACAAACGCACAGACGGGTCACCTGAAGGTAAGTGACAACCTTCGTCCATGGACACCAGTGCGCTGCCCACATTTGAGGGTGATGAGGGATAGGGGGATGTGGGGAAGGGAAAGAAGAGTGGGGGATGGATCTCACTTATTACGGAGATATGCTACGCAAGCGTTGATTCACAACCCGTTTTCTGTGTGTCTTCGCACCGGTCAATCTGTCACCGGTCTGTCCCTTAGAGGATATACGCTGAGTGTATGTTTGTAATAAAAATAATTTTAGCGCAGTGTCTCTCATGTTTGAAGTTATCAGTTTTAAATTAAATGCAAGATTAAAGAGAAATCACTGTAGCATATGAATTTTAATTTTGCCAAGCTCAGTATACAGAGGGCTGTGACGTCATACTTTGATGTTTTTAAATCTTTTTCTTTTCACTGTTTTAATTTACAATTGAAAAATAATAAAAAATGTGGGAAATGTAACAAACATTCCAAATAAATTAATAATATAAAAATTTTCATCGGAAACTAGCACTACGCCTAGGTATTTTAATGAGGTCATTTCGAGAGGTTATAGATATGCATTAAGTGACGCCATATTAAAGTCTACCTTTATAATATAAATTAACTGTTACACAAAACATTCACTCCATTCATTCAATTGTACGAGTTTGTCAACACAATTCCTTACATACTAAATTGGTTTTCATTCCACAAAAGAAATTGATCATTTTTTAATGTATAAAAAGCATACAAAACTACGATTGACAGCAAAAAGAAAGATAACTAAGAATACAATTTCGGCTTTGAAATTGTCTATTTAGTTAGGGTTAAGAAGCCGAACAAATATAAAATGGGGTGTATTTTAACACCGACAATTTTGATGGGACTGCGATTGTTGTCCTTTATAAGTTAGAAGGGTTATAGAAATATTTTTTTCATTTCTATGTGTACTTTTATGAGGTTTAGCTATGAATGAAAGTGGTGCAGATTTTCTATTTCATAACATGATGTGACTTTTTGTTTGAAATATATTATTTATTTATATACACGGTTTTACTCACGTGTGTATTTCGGGGACACTCGACTAGTGTTTTATTCTAATAATTTATTATTACCAGAATCACAGAAAAGGACGCAGAATACTTTTTATCCAGACAAATAAAACTAATAAACACTTTAAGAATAGAGCATTGTTGTTTATTAATCAAGTTTTCAACTAGTCTGCCTGTCTTTCAAGGAAGCATTTTTTTTACTATCGGACATTGCAATATTAAATTACTTAGTAAGTATATAAATACTGTGTATATTATACACATATGTACAAACACTTACGCCAGTATCCCGAAGGGGTAGGCACGTTTTCCCGAGCAAATTTAGTCCCTACTAGGGGGTAAACCTATTGCCGTCGTCCGACGATCCAACAGACGGTTGATAGCAACGGGCTAGCCCCCTATTACGTCAGTGAAACCAATTTCAAATTAGCAAAATCTGGGTGTTTAATACACGTCTGACTACATACATACATACGCTCACGCCTATGTACAATGGGACGTGTAAGCAGGTCAAAGTCGCGTAACTTGAACGGGCTGAATTCTTGATGTCAAAGCCCTTTGACCGTATATATTTTTTACTAAGTAGGTTGTTATAACATCATTGTGTTTTGAAAGTTAAATTCCAAGGATTTGTATCTTTAACGTGTTCTATTAACGACCAATTAAATAGTTCTTGATCAGTATTTAATGTGATTTAGCTAATGTTGATTGACTATGTTTCGTTTTATTGACTGGGCTTTGATATATGTACGTACCTAAAAGTCCCTCTTTACCTAAGTTTCATCTAAATTTTCTTAAACGAAATATTGCTTTGTGGTTTTGTTGAGGGAATGTGGTCTATCACGCCACAATCTTTTAATATTTTTGACTGAATGGGTGATAACTGATAACAAAGTTAAAATTTATTGCACCATATGTATTTAAACAGCATTGGAGCAATTGATGGATGTTTTACGCGTTCAAAGCTGTGCTTAAATTGTCATTTAATTTTCCCTACTCTCTTGAGACTAGTGCTGGAAACATAAGGGCTCTTAAAAGGCACGTTCAAGTTAAGGAATTGTAGATATTTTTGTGAACTCTTTTAGTTGGTCAAACCTTTTAATATTTATATATATTAAGTAATTTAACTGAGACCTTCCTTGTGAGTAATTTTTATTGGCTTATTCTTTTTTGACTTATTTGATTGTAATCGTTGGCTTTGCTATGTTTGTAAAAGAAGACATATAACAGGTACTTGTATCTCGGTTATTATTTAGTCTCAAATTTTATCTTGCTTTGAATCCCATTTTGAAATTCCAAAAACTACATTTTGAATTTCGAACGTTGACAAATTTGGTTTAAGAAACACAACTAAATAAAAATACGGAATAAACACAACGAATAAAACGACACGCCGCAATTCCCGTATGTTTCCACATTGTTGGGGTAACAACTGGGCTGTGGGTTAACACTGGCGACTTTAGCAGTGTCGTATAAACACGCAGATGGGTCTCCGATGATGTATGATTAGATCGTCAGATTAGGTGCCACAGAATTATTGATGATGTCGGGCAATGAATAGTAACATTTGTTTTTACTAGTCTCATGAGTGACATTGTCTGGTCAGGTCCCAACGTGTAGGGTCCGTAAATTCATCACTCTTTATGGGTTAAAGTTCAATTGTACTGTATAAAATAAAATTTATGTATTATACATTTAATCTTCTGTTTGTACAATAAATGAAAAAAGAAAACACCTCTCAACAGATCTAATAAGAAAACATATTTCAAAGTAACGTTTCCAATAAGTCCATTTCTCACATAATGAAGATATTCCCGTACTAAAAACTTCGAGTTTTACTCTCCTTTTTAAAAACCATTCAATCCAAACAAACTGACAGACAAACAGAAGACGCAATCCAATACACAAGTATGAATACACTTTTTTTATTTTCAATCCAACCGGGGATAATGACGTGGTGTGTGTACGTATGTACATATACCTGAAACTGTACACATTATATAAACTATACATGTAGGTATTTGCAATTTTATACGATGATCGCGAATTAACCCAAAACTATCCAAATAAACAATAATTATTCTCAATACAATCTGTCACAAGAGGGCTTCCTTTTTAAACGCTTTTGTCTGTCACTTGTTAGGGTTCGGTCACACTGTGTAATTGGTTGTTTACAGTGACAAATGTCCTCCAACTATTGTTAACAGATAGTCTATAGTTTAGTTCTGATGCTTCGTGATTAATGTTTTTTTTTATTTGCAAAGATAGGAGTGTGCAACTGTGCAAGTGTATTTACGTAAATGTTGCTGCAATGGCGAGGGGCCTTTATTATACTATTCTACATTAATTTACAACTTTTTTATACCGTTTTGATTTATGACTTCAGAACTCTGATGATAAGTTTTATGCTATAACTGTACTCGTACTCTATATGTCTTATACTTAAATAATAAATGCGAAAGTTACACCATTTATCAATCTACCTAAAAATGTTACATTGTCACGGCCAAAAAGGTGGGACGATTTTTTTTTTATTTCGGTATTTGGATACCCTGTGTCTCCTTTATTTTTGGTACACCTATCTACATCAACTGTACATATAACTTGAACAGAATTAAGGGCACAATGATGGTCATAATGATCGAAATGATGATGAGGCACCAAAATCGGATTCTGGATATTTTTTTTCTGCCTTAAGTCTTGTTGTATTGTACAGAAAACGTAACTTCATCATTACGAATTAATATTAGAACATTTATGAATATTCCAAAAATAGTATTTAGAAATATTATTTTTAAACATACCAGGATTTAAAAGGAAAAAGTAACACCCTCTAAAACACATCTCAAAATAACCAACCTTAATTTTTTAAAACTAAAAAAGTTCTCACCCAAGAATCAATGCTGGTCTAAACGGATTTATCTAATTCGATGTGACTGGTTTGACGCGTTAAGATAAAAAAAGTTAAATAAAAAGTGACACAGCCGTGCTTACGAGGTTGTTAAATCCATCCTTCTGATAAAGATCTGTGACAAGTCGAAATAAAAAAATTGTCCAACATGCACCTGGGATTCAGACTACTGTATTCAAATTCATTTTTTAGGGAACCCCGTGGACTTTTTGGAAAACTATTTCAAAATGCGTGAGGTCGGTGTTTTAAACATAATAGTTTTTATTTAGCATTTTTTGTATGACATCATTTTGTGGTTAAATTGAGGTGGTTACGATAATATCAGGGCTTAATTTTTTCCATCTGTGGCTCGTGTCTCTCTTGTGTTTTACGTCAATATCAATTTCTGGAATTCGTTTTTTCAATTTAAGTTAATCACAATTACATAAACGGCGACCTCTTAGTTTTTTTCGTTTATGCTTATTAGTCCTGAGTTAATCGGTTGGTTCTTTGCCTGGTGCTGCAAGCTTTATTTTTATAATATGTACGTTTAAGGTAATTACGGATAATAATTTCACCATTCCGCTCTTAGACATATCAGCACATTTTTAAGAAAGTATTATTCTTGTCTTGTTTGTCAAATCTTAAATAAGGATTAACTTTCACCTACAAAAATACCCATTTTATTATTTCACAGACTTATTGACTTTAAGAGAACAATCAACGTCTTCAATGGTGTGAAAACTTTTGTCCATGCTAAAACGCCCATCTAAAATGTCGTAACTACCCCTCATTTGAGATTAAAAATTAAACTTTCTGATAGTTAGTGTGTAAAGTTGAGATTTCGTTAGGGTATTTTAAGTGGTTCGTCTCGCCCAACCCATTATTGTGAGATTGATCTGGTAGCAGTAGACACATTGTATTCAAATCGCGCGCATTTAAATACAAAACGCGATTATGTGTCGATGTACCATGTAAGTCGATGCATCCGCTGAGATTGGCATCATCTTGGCATACGCACTAGTCAAGTTAAACACAACAGTTTGTATGTCAGCGTGTGCGTATTTACTCGCCTTGGTTACGTTTATTGTCTTGCTTCCTTTTTATATATTAAAAAAAAATAGATTTATAACAAGCGTTGCCCTGAAACACATGGAGGTCGTTACTCAAGAAGAGCTATTAAAACACGGTCTCCTTGAGGATAGTTATTTCTTAAGCCTGTCAACAACAATGTTCTGTGACCGCCACGTTTGAAGTTGACGTTTCGCTATCTAGTGAGTGAGAAACTGATATAACCATTGAAGTTTGGAGTATGGGAACCTTACTAATTTGTTTGTTGATCTTATACTAATTTTGTGTGATGTGCCTATTGTTAATGCTTCCGGTTTATGTTAATGTTATTTCATTCATATTTTAAAATATTGTAAATATTGCTTCTTTAAATTACTAGGTTATTTTCTAGATAATATTGTTAACATAGTTATAAATTATTTGAATATTTTTCAGCGTTTTATTGAATTGATTTGTATAATTGAATAATTGTTATGAAGAACCGTTTGTCATCACAATTGTTCTTTGTTTTCTTCGATACAAGGAAAGAGTCCGCTCACAATATGGTGAGTTTTTGAAGTGAAAACTTCTTTAGGCACGTTGAGCACTTTTTGGGTGAACAAAAATCATGGAACTCGCGTCATCGTCACCGAACGCTTTCCATGAGCTATATGTACATATACTGTGTATATATGTGTACTTTTTGGGTGACTAAAAAGCGTGGAACTCGCATTATCGTCACCACACGCTACCCATGTGCTATATGTATAATGTAATAGCTCGACGAAACAATTCACAAGTTAAGTTTTCCACTTTTCTTCCACTTTTTTATGCCTTGAAGGTCGTATATATTTTTTTGGATAGACATACAGACGGGTCACATGATGTTAAGTGCAGACATCTGCAACTCAAGAGTCATAAGTTAAGTATGTAACCATACAGTGGAAACAACGAATAATTGTAATATACTTAGGCTGGTCATAAATACTGTAACAATTAAAAAAAAGCATAATAATAAATTTTAATTTGGAATCTGTCATTCGTAAATGAATTTTTATATCAATAATCGGTGTTAATTTCTTTTTGTGACACTATCTGCTTCGTATTAGTCTAATGTTTGTGTACCGGGCTATTGAAAGGTACAATGACACCTCGTCTGTTTGTAACAGAAAAAGATCTGTGCGTCCACGTATCAATCGTACAAAAAAGGCGATCAAAGCAGTGAAGGCAAAAAAAAAAAATACATTCGAAAGCAAAATAATCTCGGAAAATGAATAATGACACCTAGAACATCGTCGCGTATTTTAAAACATGACTTAGGACTTGCAGCCTAGCCCTAAGAGGCAAGCCTTTTTGTAAAATCAAAACAACTTTTTAAGCGATACGCAAAGGGAGGTTACAGAGAAAATGTATTTACTGACGAGAAAATGTTTACTATATTTTAACAAGCAGAATGAACAAGTTTATACTCAAAGCTCTATTAAAGCTTTCTAATTAGTTAGCACAGTCCAACGTGGGCATTATCCGACTTCACTGATGGTTTGGTGGGTGTCAGCTATCAAGGAGTGACTGAGCCATAGATAATTGCTAGTCCCCAAAACAATCCATAAGATTAGCACTGAGGAATTTTCCCATAGAACAAAGAAGATTTTTCCTTGCAACAATATTTATGGCAAGACTAGGTACAGATCAATTGTATATCTATTGCTAACATTACGTGTATTGATAAAGCACTAACTAAATAATTTAAAAAACCAATTTCTCTTTATTTTCATTTCCTTTCTACCTGATTACAGAAATATCATCAGGAAGAAATGCAAACGTCAAAGAGAAAGATAGGGAAGGATAGAGCGGTCGGACCTCTCGCCATCGGACAGTTCGAGCTACATACGACCCTGCTTAGCTGTCGCTTAGACTAACCAATCCATCTTTATAAGCGATATTCTTATAAATTATATTCCCTTCTATCTTCCTTTTCGACTCTGATGTACTCTCAATTTTCCCATTTCTCAATTTCGTACGTATGTTTGACTAAATTGTAGTCGTCAAAATGTGGGAGTTTAAGTAAAACGCCTTCGTCTATTTCTTCATGGATACAGACATGGGACATGGACATATGTATCTACAGAATCAATAATCAAAGTTGCAAACTATACAGAAACAAATTACAATGATTTTTTCTGTATTGTATTGTTGTTTGCACGTAAGGTTTTCACAGCTTCTTGGGAGAAGAACAGTCAAAAAAAAAATAAACAAAATAAACACAAATAAACCAAACAGACTTATAATCAAAAATCTCAGTCGTAGAATAAAAATAAAATAAAATTAGGAACTAAGGAGTTCCTAATTAAAAAAAAATACACTTCTAAATCCCTGATGTTTTTAGAAAGTTTATTAAATATTACTGGAGCCATTTCATATATGCTTTTGCTAAAAAGAGCCAATCAAATGTTCTTTGTACAGATCACTGGGACCTGTACAAAGAACATTTGATTCTCTTTTCCTTAATCTATCTTTTATTAAATAAATGTGGATTATTTTTGACAAATACTGCGATCTCATATATTTATATAGACTAGGAAATGTAAGTAATTGTAAATTGTAAATACATATTGCAGGAACACTTTTTTATTTGGAGGAAGGAAACTAAAGCTTTATTAGTGGAATTTCCCCAGAAGACTTATGTATAACTATGCGGTTATGAGTACGGTTTCACGATTAACATGCTTAAAGGTAAAGGGCATAGGCGAAACTATTTACTTTCTTTAATATTCCCTGTATTCCATGTTAGTTTATGATCTATATAATTAATCCTAAGAATTTGATGTTATCTTTATTGCGCAGCTATGTGCTATATTATTTAAGCAAAGCATAAAAAACGCACGGTTCATAAGTACCTACAACGCATCCAAAAGAATTTTTACAACGATACAATAAACCATATCTAAAGTAGTCAAAATGTCAATAATAATAAATGTTATCGTCGTGAGAACGGTGAGGAGACAACCTGACACGAAGTCCGGATCGGACTAATAAATCCACTCCCTGATCAATACACGGCTATAAATGCTTCAAATCGTCAGCTCGACATAGGTTAGTTATGTTAGAGAAGCGCTGAGCTCATTCTTGCTATCCCACCGCAGATTGGTGATGTAGGTAAATATTCACTTCTTTTTTATATAAACAAAAATCTATTTATCTGTGACTTTGAAGCTTCTGATATCAGTAGGTATATTATAATTATGAACTTAATCCTACATAGTTTTAGTAGTCACGTTTTCCTACATAGATACTTTAAGGGTTAGTAGTAATATTGACCACTAGAAGGAATTGTAGCCCACCTATCATACGCACACATGGTCAGAGAGTCAATAGAATCTACGAAACGTAAGATCATAACCAGTTATATATAGATATCGAACAATGTAGATTGTTTATATTTCTAAAATAACAATATACATAATGAATTATGTTAACAATTGTGAAATGCGATAGATACATAGAAACCTAAACATTTCGAATTTGTATGTGATCTTCTGATTACAAAATAATAGCCTCATAGATGTTTTACAAATAAAGGTAAAATTGCAAACACTTTAAACTATTTTTATAATCTGTGGATCATGTCTCGTATGTCACTTGGATTAGGCGCGCGCGCAGGTAGTCTGAATGAATTGTCACTGTCAAACGACGCTGACACATCGCTTAGGGCTGCCACAGGGTGTCAAATGAATATTTTGAAATACGTGTATTAGAAACTTTTTTTTTTTTTTTTTTTTTTTTTTTATGCGATAGGGGGCAAACGAGCAGACGGGTCACCTGATGGTAAGTGACTACCGCCGCCCATGGACACCCGCAACTCAAGAGTCACAAGTGCGTTGCCGGCCTTTTAGGTAGAAGTACGCTCTCTTCTTGAAGGTTTGAAGGTCGTATCGGTTCGGAAATACGGCAGGCGACAATTTGTTCCATAAGCTGGTTGTGCGAGGTAAAAAGCTTCTCGAGAAGCGCACAGTGGTGGAGTGCCAATCGTCCAGGTGATGGGGATGGATATTTTGTCGCGTAGGACGATGGCGGAAACCAGCAGCCGGTATAAGTCCGAACAATTCCTCTGAACACTCCCCATGATACAAGCGATAGAGGATGCAGAGTGAAGATACATCTCTACGCAACGCCAAGGTGTCAAGTCGATCAGAAATATCTTGGCAGTCGATGATGCGAGTCGCTCTCCGTTGAATGCGGTCAAGAGGCAGAAGTTGGTACTGGGGTGCACCTGCATAGAGATGAGAACAGTATTCCATGTGCGGCCGAACCTGCGCCTTATAAAGTTGCAGGCGGTGGGCCGGAGTAAAATACTGTCTCGATCTGTTTAGCACACCAAGCTTCTTCGAGGCTAATATGGCCTTACTCTCTAAGTGACCGCGAAACTGGACTTCGCTTCATATATCGACGCCAAGGATTCCGATACTGGCTGATGCAGTTAGGGAAGTGCTCTCAAATTGAGGTGATACGACCAATGGCATCTTTTTAGCGGTGAACGCGCAAACCTGTGTCTTCGTGGGGTTAAATTGGACTAGGTTAAGTCGACCCCAATCTGAAACTTTTGATAAAGAAGTTTCGATTTCAGACACAAGTTTGGATCGGCTTTCGATGACGTTTACCCGAGAAATGTTAGCGCGGCCGGTGTAAAGGGCATCACTCGTGCTATCGTCTGCATAGCAATGGATGCTGCTAATCTGCAGCATGTCGTTGATATGCAGAAGAAACAGCGTGGGTGATAGCACACAGCCTTGTGGGACACCAGAATTAACAGACTTGGAGTCGGAGCATGCACCGTCAACAACGACCTTGATGCTTCTGTCTGTAAGAAAACTGGTGAGCCAATTGCACAGTTTCTCGGGAAGCCCATAGGAAGGAAGCTTCGCAAGGAGCGCTTTGTGCCAGACCCGATCGAAGGCCTTCGCCACGTCCAAACTAACGGCCAACGCTTCCCCCTTGGTCTCGATCGCCTGTGCCCACCGGTGAGTCAAGTATACGAGAAGATCACCAGCTGAACGACCCTGACGGAAGCCGTATTGTCGATCATTGAGGAGCTGGTGGTCTTCTAAGTACCGGAGGAGCTGGCAGTTAACAATGGATTCCATTATCTTTGAGAACAAGGAGGTGATGGCTATGGGTCTGTAGTTGGACGGATCCGAGCGATCTCCTTTTTTAGGGATTGGGTGCACTAGAGCTGTCTTCCATGAGTTCGGGACTACGCCAAGAGAGTAAGAAAGCCGATAAAGGCGCGTTAAAACCGGTGCTAACTCTGGAGCACACGTCTTCAGCACGATAGGAGAGATTCTATCGGGCCCACTCGACTTATGAACGTCGAGGGAAAGAAGCGCTTTACGCACTGCCCTTTGTGTAAACCGGACTTCCGGCATGCGGGTCTCGCACTGCGGTATGGTCGGCAGTGCGTTTCCCCCGTCGTCCAGGGTCGAGTTGGACGCAAAGAGTTTGCCCAGAAGATCGGCTTTTTCTTTAGCGTCGTGGGCCAACGAATTATCTCCTATGCGCAGAGGTGGAAGGGATGGCTTACAAAAGTTCCCCTGGACAGCTTTGGCAAGAGACCAGAATGCACGAGTTCCGGAGGGGAGACTAACTAGTCTCTCGCCAATTCTGCCGATGTGAGCCGACTTCGCCGAAGCAATTACTCTTTTGAGGGACCTGGAGGCAAAGTTAAATTGCTTCTTTAATGTGCTGGTCTTTTCATCCCGTGCTGTCGCTGCATTAGCCCATGCTTGGTAACATTCCTGCTTTCGGCGGGACGCCGCTTTGCAGGTTCGACCAAACCAAGGCTGGGACTTGCCACCTGTGGGAATCAGGGAGAATGGAATGAAAAGTTCCATACCCTGAAGCACAACATCCGCGACAGAGTCAGCAACGACATTGGGATCATCCGGCGAGAAGCAAACCTGCCTCCATGGGTAGGATGCAAAGAATGTTCGCATTCCATCCCAGTCTGCTGACCTATAGTGCCATACGCGGCGACTGCCTGTAACTCGCGGCCGCAGCGAGTGAACGAGTGGCACTATACTCCTAATCAGGCAATGGTCCGAAGAGCCAAGAGGGGCCTCAACGGATACTTTGTAGCCGTCAGGATGTGAGGTCAGCAGAAGATCCAACAGTGAAGGCACGTGGCTTTCTGCATCTGGGATTCGCGTAGGCGTTGCTACCAGCTGCGTCAAGCCATATGCCAAGGCGAAATCGTGAACAGATCTTCCCGCATGATCGGTTTTGCGCGAACCAAGCCATTCGGCGTGATGGGCGTTAAAGTCGCCAAGAATCACGATCTCTGCGGATGGGACCTGCTGGAGCACTGAGTCTGTAGCCATTTGGACGTGGTCGATGAGTCGGTCCGTTTCGGCATCACCGCTATGGGACCTGTAGAGGCATAGGTAGATGCGGGGATGGTCGTCGCAGTCTACACGTAGCCATAAGATGGAGAGGTCCCTACCTTCAAGATTGCCGAGGCGGCGAGAAGTGATATCATCTCTAACGTACACGCATACACCAGCCTTAGGAACAAAGGAGTGTTCCAGTCCGTACCCAGGGTAGCAGAGGTAGGATGTGTCCGCTGGAGATGATATCTGCGTCTCGGTTAAAAAGAGCAAGGCCGGCTTTGCTGTCTCAAGGTGGTGGTGGACAGTGTCGAGGTTCGAATGTAAGCCCCTGATGTTACAAAAATCCACGGTAAACGTGACAGGGGGTGCCATGGTGTGCCTTCTCTTGCCCCGAGCAGATTTTGAGAGCGCAGTTGAGCCCCCCCCAGAGTACGAGGGGCAGCCTGGGCGTCCACGCTCAGGCATAATCCGTACTGAGGGTGGACGTCCAGGGGGGGATTCTCCAACGCTAGCGCTGGTACCCCCCTGGGGTATCCTTTTCGTTAACAGCGCTATCATTAGGGGGGTGGGGGGTTTTGGGCCTCCGGAGACCTCACTCATTTCGGGGAAATGCAACGCAAGCGTTACTTCACAACCGGTTTTCTGTGAGGCCGTGGTATCACACCGGTTGAGCCGGCCCATTCGTGCTTAAGCAAGCATGGCTCTACCACAACTCTTGAATTACTTACTAGAAACTAAACTTATTTTTTATTTACTATTTTTTGTTTTAGTGCCTTTTTTATTTTTTCTTTTAATGACAACTCCCGCACTAGGATCAATTCATGTGTCAAAGAACACCCAGGCTCAGACCAACAATTTGAAGATTACACAAAATGTTGTCCCGTGCTGGGATCGAACCCACATCACTCGGCGCGGAAGCGTGGTGGCAAGGTAATTACTTAAACCGCTACGCCATCTGTGCAGTCAATTATTATTTAACAAACAGCAAAAATTATATTCATGGAAGACAACATTTTCAAGTAAAGTTAAAATGTTTTGTCAATGTAGGAATATACTTATATGCCTACTCAATTGTGTGTACACTTCGTTACATACAAATATATACACACTCACTTGCCAACTAGAATTTTAGAATTTGGTCCCAATAACGTAATATACAAGCAAGCCTATTGTCGTCAACCGGGCACCGTATAATTGTATACATATTGTCTGATAGATAACAGTCCGATCCCTTAGTCACCTTTTACGAACCACCAAGAGGAGATGGGGAAAAATACATATGTGTGGCAGCCCTGCGATACATGTAGTTAATCCTTTAGCGGCAACACGAGTAGCTCGGAGAGGCTCGTGAGAACTGCAGCCGTGACGAATTTAGCTCACGCATCACCTGCGCCTGCACACCGCTACTCTAAGTGCTCGCCTACAATGTGATAGATCAAGGCATATGATTCAATGCTGATTTAAATGATTACAGCACTTGACACTTCTAAGGCAGAGGTGTAAAATAGGTACTAAAATTATTTTAAGGAAAAAGGTTAGTTAAACGTAAATAATCAGGATGTTAATATGGAGCAGAGACGGACAAGACCTATATATGTTAAGTGATTTTTTTTCAATAAAAACCCGTGACTTAAAATGCAAACCTATTACAAAAAAAAATAAAGTGAGAGAGCCATGCTGCAACACGAATTTGCAAGAGTAATGGCACGGCCTCACAGAAAATCGTGAGACAAACAATGCTTGCATTGCATTACCTGAGGGTACCGGTGGCTCAACTCCCCCTCTCCTCTTTCCCCTCCCATTCAACCCCCTCAAGGACCAGCGCACTTAAGACTCTTGAGTTGCAGGTATGGGTGGCGGTTGTCACACACCTTCAGGTGACTCGTCTGTTCAGAATTCAAAAATAATTAAATTTATGTCAAATAATTCCAATTCTTACGCATAACCTACTTATTACAATTAACTAAGCTCAATGTCACTATTTTTTATTTTCCACAAAAATATTTAAAACCCGCATTATTAACTTATTCTCTACAAATTAAATGAAAACTCACATGTCACAATCAGGCTTCATACATATATACACTAGAAAAACATAACCTTCCTTCTTGCGCAGTAGCGCAATTATATAATAGGCGTTTTAAAAGTAGCTTATCGTTATTACGGGTTTATAAAATATAGTCGATGCGAACATTAAAACTTACTATGTGCTTTTGTTGCGCGAGCTTTTAAAGTTTTGTATGGAATTAGGCTTAATTTGCTATCTATCTTATATGCTTGGATCACCTACTATACTATGATAAATAGTATAATATTCATAGGAAGATAGAACTTAACATAAGCAAGGGAGCTTGGACCCTATGGTCCAAGCTTGCTTGTGTTAAGTTTTCAAATTCAAAAACATTTGCTTCGTAAACAAGGACATTAAAATACACACCCACCCACCATGGTGGATTATATTTTATATTTATGTATTTCCCTGTCTGCTAAAACTTTGAGACCGTCGACATACCTCAGCCTTCTGCATCTGACGGCGGCTGCCAATCAAAAGGGCTTTCACCTAATCCCGGTTAGGATTAAGGAAAAAATAAACCGACGGACCCCTCTGTCCTGCACAAGCGATCATGCTTCACTGCTTTTTGTGCTTTCAACCTTAGAAATGCAGTTTATACAATTCAACTTGCAAAAATTTCAACCTTATTTAGTAGTTCATAAGAATCATAAAATGTTTAAGTGATTTATCTTTCTGTTCCAAGATTCGGCAGTTGACGCTTGAGGTTTGCGTTTGTAATGTAATTGTTGTATAAATGTATTGTTTGTTTTGTAAAGTTTTTGCACGACTGATCCACGGGTAGGTGTAAAATTAGAGATTACTTTTTTTCGTTTAAGAAACTGTCATCGTTTTAGCACTTTAATCCAAGTACATCCGTGGACTGCGGGGTATACGGCCTTCATTATAAAACGCTGTGAAATTATTTTGAATGTGGAACGAAAAGGTATGCAATATTTGAGTCTTAATATTCTAAAATCAATTTTATAGCTAAATTCATCTTGTAATTTACCGTAAGCTCTGATTAGGTTCCATAGAAATCAAGTTTGACGATATTAAATTGTGTAAAAAATATTCCAAATAAATGAAATAAAAACGATGTGGTGGGTGTTCCTCGCCATTGTGTGCTTAGTGGTTAACCACCACATTGTAACTTTATGAAAGGTGACAAAAGTGGCCAGAGACTTTCAGTGTTTAGTCAACGAATACATGATATTTAAAACAAGCATGACTTGTTTCTTAATAAGTTATAACTATCTGCCATGTTAAAACGCCTTCTTTGTTTCGCATTTTATGTGCCAAATAGAAAGCCTTAAGAAATACAATAATCATTTCACAGAAAGTAAATTTTATTGAAGACTTAACCTCCTTTTAAACTGTCAACTGTCAGTCAAAGGACCACCAACTAACGAATTATCAGCAAATCTACGCAAGCACGAATTACCTTCCCTTTCCGTGAAACCTATTCAGTATGCGGGTAACCCAACAATGAGGCGTTGAAATCTATACCTTTGCCTTTCTTTGTTAAGCCGCAAAAAAAAAATACATTTGAGCAAAAGTTGCTAGACCGAAAATTTGAAAAGGACGTATTGAAAAACAGATTATGACAAGCCCTTGTTGTGTTTGTAAACAACGATAGCGTGTGTACAATAGTGTGTCGTAATGTGACACCTTTTTTGATTGGATGGTCTATAAGTAGCGTTATTGATATTTGATTTTTGCATTGTGGCAATACTTTGTGCTGATTGGCGGTAAAATAGGCAAATTGTTGACGTTTGGGTATGCTTGGAATACTGATACAGCTGCGTTTAGAAAAAAAAAACCGAAATAATTTGATCACTTAGAGATAGGCCAGTTTGGATGAATTGACAGGATTATCGTTAAGTATATTACTACTGCTACGTAGAAAATGCAGGTTTATTATATAGATCGTTATGCTGTTATGCTTTGCGTTGTTTTTGTGTCTTGTCTTGATATTTTAATATCATATATTTTATTTTTTAGGTAAGGATTTCCTGATAACGATATTTATAAATTCTTTAGAATTAAGTAATGACGGTCGGTCCGAATTTGAAGACAAGATTGACTTGGACTGTACGGATGGCGTAGCGGTTTAAGTGGTCACCTCGCCACTACACTGCCGCGCCGAGTGTTGTGTGTTCGATCCCCGCACGGGACAACACTTTGTGTAATCTTCAAATTGTTGTTCTGAGTCGGGGTGTTCGTTGTGTTCGTTGTTTGAATGTTTGTAAAGTCCCCCGCGACAAAGGAATTAATCCTAATGCGGGAGTTGTCTTTAAAAAAAAAAGTCGACTTCTACTTCAAACACAAATAACTGGGCTTAGGTACTATGATCAATGGGGTGCTGGCTAGAAAACCTCCACGTGGTGCACCCTGGGCAACGTCGGCCTTGACGCCACCTCCTCTGCTTTCGCAGTCGCAGTGAGGACTCGGCTCAACGTACGCTCGCAGACTGCCCCGCTTCCCCGCAGAAGGAGGCGGCGGAGCGGGCCCGGGAGGATGATCTCCACTCGGACCCAACTCGCCGCCGGCGAACCGGGCGGCGTAGGCGCGCTTACCAGCGCCCATGCCGCCCTGAGTGTGGCCGCGGGTGGTCGGGACGGGTTTTCCTCTCCATCCGCCATATGGCCAGCCGCGAGGAGGCGACGTCCTGGTGTGTCTGGACGTTGCCTAATTGAGAGTTACCAGAGGGTGGTGCACTGTTGCGGGCAACAGGCGCTAGGAGGGGTCCGGATGTCTTACCAAAGCTGTTCCCGGATTCCTCCTATTTTAGGCGCAGGATGGCACACCGTGTGGTTTTAGTCGGTCCGATTCCGACACACCGTTCCACCGAAAACCCCGGTGGGATGACGGCCCGAGGGGGTTTCCACACATTAAAAAAAAAAAAAAAAAAGTTACTATGATCAATGCCAAGTTATTAGAGATGATTGATGAGAAGATGATTAATTAATTAACTAGAATTGTAATTAGGTATGTAGCTGTTGATAGATTGAACAAATCGAAACCAATTTCTTTTGTGTTTATTTAATTTAGGTAGGTATGGCCTTCGACCGTCATCAAAGTGCCAGAAATTAAGTTTAAATATCGAAGCTTTCACTTGCACGCTGTAGACCGCCATTTTGCCAATAATTTAATGAGAAAATCTTGTTATTTAATTATTAAATTTTGTGTTAAACTGAATATTCTCTGCCTCTATTTCTGACGATTTGTTAATTGGCTATTATATATATAACTTGCAGATATTGCCATGTTTAAAGTTGTGTATGAAAAGTTGAATCTACCATTCTCATATTTGATGTTATATTTGATTTTGTAAATTAAGTAAAAATAATACACAGCGTGTTCCCGAAAATGGAACAGTTATTAAACCACTGAAAATATATGAACGTATACATCTACGCTGTTGAGAAAACTTAAAACCAACTTCTCCTGTTTCCTCCAAGCGAATTACGAAAATTTACAGATTTACATCTAAATAAACTAATATGTATTTCGTATTGCCTTTCATGTTACTATTCATAAACTTTAAGTAAATTTTGTTTAAGTCAGTCGCCACTGCTTTGCCTCGATATATAATACACCTTTTCTTATTTGGTGACGAGATAGAAGATCCTAAAATAGGAGGGGTCTGTCGGTCGGTGTTCCTCTGCCTGCCGAGGGAGCACGTATCACGATTACATACTTTCGCTAATGCAAACATACCAATTTTTAGTACAAAATTTTCCTGGGTTTTTGTAAATTAACAATCGTATTACAGTATCCAGTGGCCATTATAATACTATAAAGACCAGTCATCACACTTTCGCCTTCAAGAGCCCATTAAAGAGCGTTATTCAGTACCTTTAACTAACAACTTCTCGACGCACCCAATCTTTAAGTTACACTATGCCAGTGTTAGACCTCGTTTTGGATCGCATACCTAACTGTACATTTTATAAATCGATTCAATACCCCTCGAGATTAGTGTAGTCAAGGAGTCAAAGCGCAACAAACAAAGAAGTTCACTTTCGTATGTATAATATAACATAAGATAAGAGTGATGAAAAGATCCCTGGCAAATGTAGTTAGAGATAGTCTAGAAAATGTTTTGTACTGAACCCATTTTCAACAGTTGAAGTATTGTGTGATCCACTTTGTTAGTTGTTTAACAAAAGTATACGCAATAGTGCCACTGCACACTGATTTTGTCCACTTGACCACAAGGAATAAAATGTTTGTCCAACGTACAAACAAACTTTGACGCTTTGTTCAGAATGATTTTTTTTTTAATTTTTGGTGTCGGTTTCAAACTATTACAAATTGTCTTTCTGTCGCTGTTGACAGCAAAAGGCAAAGGATTTGTTAAATCTCTACGTATGCCTATAAAAAAGTGACAGTTTGGTTTAGAAAAAAAAAAAGTTATCAAGCTGATACAGAAGTTGCTTAGTTCGCGTTTGTATCAGTAGCATGCAAAATTTTGTGTCTGGCCAGTCCCAGGGTCTAATGATCGGCGTGGAGATACGCCCGCCGCCTCCACGAGAGCCAGTAGGGCTGCTACAGTGATGTTTATGCCCGACAGTTCTTAAGAACATAGTAGGATTTTTTAAGAACTTATATCTTAATCTCAGTGTGTAGTGACGTACGAAATAAAAAATCAGTAACCATTAAAGAAAGAAGAAAAAACAATAAGTGTCAATTGTACCTACTTTCATAAATCCTAAGTATTTCTTTTTATTTTCTTCGTTTCTTAAAAAGATAACTCTTGCACTAAGAACTGTGTCGCGGGGATCTTTGCAAACACAAAACCAACGGACATGTAGAGCACCTAGACGTCAGAAAATTATTTATGGATTACAAAAACTTTTGTTCCGTGTGGAAAGCGAACCCACAATTGCTAACCGGCAGTCATGGCCACTAACCACTTGATTATTAGGCCATTTATTGGCCTATAGTATTCACAAACTAAAAAGCCCGTTTTTAAGTTTCCCTTCGATTGAACTTGAATTAACTTACTGAATGAAATCAAAAAGTCAAATACTTTTAAACCAATAAATATGTAGGGTTTGTAAACCAGGCGAGTTAATGTACTTGAAAAACCGTTTGAAATAGAAATAAGAGAAAATAAAGAATTTGTTAATTTTCTATAATCAACGTACATAGATTAATATTTATAAAGATATATATATATACACATATACGTCTAGTGTTCCGATAACTGCTAGTTTATTTAACGAAAGAGCACGAACGTAAAAGACTGCCGACTAGGTGCCATTCTGATTTCCTGCGGCAGGGCGTTCCAGAAGAGGAGAAACTGAATAATAAAAGAAGAAGAATTTACACTTGCAGAAGAATAACTAGGATATAACAGCAAAAGATTATTAGAAGACCGGAGATGTTAAGATTTGACAAAATATACTTACTGAAAAATAGAGGCAGATGCCGACGCTGACGAATAGGAAGTTAATCAAAAAGATCAGAGTGGAAAGGGGAAACGTAGTCATACTTACGAAGACTAAACATTAATTGAATGCAGTTATTCAGAAGACGGTCGTATTTGTTGAGAAGGTCTGCATCAGGTCTTAATAGCATACGTCACCGTAATCCATAATGGGAATAATCAAGGTCTGAACCAACATGGTTTTGATCTTAGTGGGAGAAAGTTCTAGTAACGAAATCACCCGCAGCGTAGCTGTGTAGCTGTAACTCTTTGGCTGACCCTTGCATCTTGGGTATGCCAGTCAGGGTCGGTATCAGTGAACAGGTTGGCTAACGGAGCCGCTTAAAGGTATTATTGTTCCGTTAAACTTTACAGGTGGCTATCTTCCCAGGTCCAACCTCCGGATCATACATTGACTTCGTACATAATCAAAATTACTCCAAATCAAAATCGTTTATTTCAACTGAATTTATTTAGGTATTTTTAAATTGTCAAGAGAGGAAGTCGGTCATACAAAGACAGTCATGAAGCTAGATGCTTGTTCCAATATGTAGATCCTAAGGGGAAGAACAAGCAAGAAACTCCAAGGAAACTCGTTTTTAAATATTTAATATAAATATCATTTTTTTATATTATATTATATTATTTTTTTAATTAAATATTTAATAATATAATAATATGGGTTCACTGATAATTTTACAGATCTACTACTACTACTGATTTACCATCAAAAACTACCATAGATATGTATATTACCATAGATATAAAATAAATTATGCTATTAAATTGTTTAGTTGATAGATATAATGAATTAGAATAAAAAAATACAATTATACATTTTTAATTTGTTTCTTTCACAGAATTTGATCAAGTCAAATAGTTTTATTAGGTTAAAAAATGTAACACAATCTTTTTTATTAAAAAAATATGAAAATACTTTTAACAATATTATTATTGTGCTCAAATGTAATAAAATTTCAACATAATTGTAATTATTAAATACATTAAATATTCATATTACTATAATTTAAAATATTTTAAAACAATGAAACAAAAGCTATAGAACAGATTATGAATGAATAGATTTCTTTCTCAATACTTAGAATCGGTAATTTGCTGTATCTGTATCTTAAATGCAGTAATACTCTTCAATAATTATTATTACAAAGCTTCGTGGCTCTTGAAACTTGACATTCCAGTCGAGACAGGCAGTGTGTTGACAAAACCTATACCGTCATGACTTTTTCTTACGGAATATACTAATTGATTGATGTTGCAAAAACATTTGCGTCAATATTTCCATATTTTCTTAAATTAATGCATGCAGTGTGTAACTACTGTCTGTTTTCCCTAAATCGTAAATACACAAAAACAACTTAGCAAACATTTTTCTTAGCAGGCAACCCTAAAACCCGGCGTCTAGTTCTGTAATGAAGCAATTTAAATGCATGAGGCAGGGCGAGAGGCGCGTTTGGTGGGGGGAGCGCCAATTATAAATCAACGACGTAACGTACGAAGCATTGCCTTTTAATTTGAACCTTATTTCTATTTATCGAAGGCTCATGTTTATTTACTAGCATTTTGCAAATATGATTTTTTAGGTTGTGAAAGAAGTGGTAGGTATGGATGATAGTGGCCGCTCGGGGTAAGTACGGTATATCTCTACAGGTACAGGATTATAGGAGGGTACGGAACTACACAGGCGAAAATGTTTTCCTAACTTATTTGGAATAGTGAAAGGAAAAGTCGTGGGGAAAGTGATATCGGTTTGGGTTATTTAACTACCTAAGTTATTTAGTTCGACCTGCTTTTGCCATATTAGGCGAGGATTTTCTGAGATCGAAATACTTTCTTTTGTTTTTAGAAGAACGAATCTTGGCAGGCGTGAAAAATATAAAATAAAAACGGGTTAATAATGCATTGATTCCACTTCTTAGTATTATGAATTTAAGAAAGTAATTTAACAGTCCATATTATATATAAAAGTATTATTATTTTATTTCAAATGCATCATCTTAGTAATGTTTGTTCTGCCTTCGGGAATATAGATAAGTTTTGGGTGTATGTATGTATCTGTAAAACTTCGCTAGAGACTAATCCGTTCTCATAATAAATCAAACTTTTAATAAGTAACTTAATTATAAACATAACTATATAGTTGATTACAACAACTGATCAAACAATGGACTTGGTAATTTTTGAACAATTTGTTGAAGGTTATGTAAAGGTTAATAGGTATATTTAACACGATTTTGTAACCGACAGTATAAATTATTTTTCCAACTACTGAAAAAGTGTCACTTCCAGTATCATGTAGTTAAAGTCTAATAACATTAGTGTTCAGAAAATACAATTGAACGTATCACACGACTATTAAAAAAAAAAAAGAGTTTCTATGTGCGATTGTATCTATCATTTTATATTTTTATTTATACATATGTTTATCGGTTTCTCCATCAATTGCAGACCGATTTTCTATTACAAATTTTAATACTTTTTTATTACAAAAGTATACTCTTGCCTGGCTTGGCCTCATTGTAACCAAATCAGGATTTGATCACGGGATCCTTTGGAAATCGAGGGAAACTCTTAAATTTTTATAAGTCTTTACAAGGTTTAGTTAAGTTGTAGAAAAAAAAGGAAATCATAAAGTATAACAAAATTAAAAGGTATTGTATGTAAAAAGATAAGAACCAGATGTTTATAATAAAACGCCCATCTTCAGCCTTTAAAACAGTAAACAAAACACATTAATCACCACAGACTAAAAATTTAAAAACAGAATCCTAATCAAAACTTTTTTTTTATAATGTATGGGCGGTGTAGTCATTACGACGGCCATGCATTCTGTCACTGAACATAACGATTCACGATGCCTGGTAATGGTATTCCGCCTACCAATTCCACCTATTTTGAGATACGCATCGGTGGTCGGCGACACGCCCTACTCAGAACAAATGAGCTACAAAGTACGCAAACTGACCTTAACATGGAATAGCATAGTATGTAGGAGATGTTTGAAAGATTATTGAAAAATTTACACATTCATTCGATTCATAAATCAACTATGGGGTGTTCGAATCATAGTTTCTTTATTAATTTACAAAATTTAAATAAAAAGTCGTTAATGATAAAAAATATATTGGCAGTATTATTATCAGGATTTCAATTAAACATACAAACTTTTAATTCAATGCAATTCAATTCTATTCCTTACTTTGCGACAATAGGTACATACAAGGTGTTACAAACATAATGTAAGGTGTCTTCATCAATCACCTATTATGGTATGCAAATATTTACAAATGTGTATTAATTTCTCATGCACTCAATCATAACTATTCATTACTTAACAATCATTAAATTTTAATTAACAATAATAGGCATAAAACCGATAGTTTTACACTACAACATACATTAAAAATATTACAACAATAATAACAAAAGTCAGAATTTAGTAGCAGTCAACAAATAATAATTATGTTATTGTATTAATAATAATAATAATACTAGCTTGGTCCCTGTACCCGATACCGGTGGGACACATTTTTTTATATTTTTAAATGTATTTTCTATTTATGTGGTATACTTAAAAATGGAATTTATATTTTTGTATTAATTTAAATAAAGAGAAGAATAATAATAATATACAATTTATTCTCTCACTACAATATACTGTTTACAACAATCAGTTTATTTAGTATAGTACATAATTCAGATAAGTATATACTGTAGGAGACTGGTGCCTAAGATAGGCTCTAGGCCCGTGTTTCAGGACACCAGGTTCCCACCCCTTAACATTTACATTTCCTACATTACGAGTATGCGCTAAAGAAGTAAGTAGTAAGATTGCAAAATAAATCGAATTCAAATTATAATTATAATGATAAAATCATTCAAAGTTAATACATTTTTCGTTTAAATACTCCTTATCTGTGTAATATGTTTTTCATTCTAGAATTTTTTTTTCTCCTTTACACAGCCCAATGGGTAAGCGGCGGTAGTGTGATGGCTGAGGCGGCGGACTTGTGATCAAGTGGTTGCGGGTTCAAACCCCACCCAGTACACTGCCGTCGTGAACCCACCCCTAACACAAGCATTTAGCTTTGCTGGGGGGGTTAACAAGAATACTAGTAATGTGTGACCCACGTTTCTAGTATCCTTTAAAAAAAAAATGCAATTTTTTAATAACATACGATAAACACTTTTAATTAACAGAATGGTTTTATTTGGTATTGTTTTTATTCTATATTGATGCCAGTGACTGTTTAGCTGTTGAAATAGTTGACTGTTCTGTTTTACGAAAATAGTCATTTCCAGTGTATTTATGCTAGGCAGGGTGAGGAATTTCGATTCTTAGTATTGCTCGTATGTATTGCTTTTGACCTTGTGACTCTTGAGTTGCGGTTGTCCATGGGCGGCGGTAATCACTTACCATCAGATGACCCGTCTGCTCGTTTGCCCCCTATCGCATAAAAAAAAGAAACTTCCAGATGGTAGAATTTCCCCAGAACGTCACGCCATATCTTAATGATGATTTCACATAAGCGTAGAATGCAGTTAACAGTGAATTCATATCAACAGTTTTAAACAAATAATACAAATCATAGAAGTTTTTATTCTATTGTGTGTAAGTATGCTTTATATGTGCTATTCAATTTAAATTGCAGTCTACATGCAATCTAGAATATTTTGCCACTTTAGTTCCTTTTATTTATGTGCCATAATGTTCTATTTCAAGATCGTTAGGTAAGGGTCTAAGGCGACTTTTAAGTACTATTATATTAGTTTTATTTAGGTTTATTACTAGGTTGTTTGTCTTCAGTCAGTCTACTATATCGTTTAGTTGATGATTTATTTTGTTTCTTGGAACACTTTAATTTAGATTTGAGAGAAGAACAATCCTATTATAAACTAATAGGAACATCAGTTAAGTTACGACATTAGGAAAATCATTTATATAAATGAGAAATAGTAGAAGACCTAAATGCTACCTTGGGGCACACCATATTTAACTTGTGTGTATTTTGATGTAACTACATACTATTATATTTCCTACCTGATCATATGATCCTGTCATTTCACGCCTGTGTCCTGGAAAGGCTCAGTGAGAGGCGATTTTGCCAACTATAGTCTTTATATATATACATACATACGTACGCACCCTTCTATCTCTGAAGAGGTAGGCAGTAGTGTATTAAACACCCACATTATGACAATAAGAATTTTGTCCAACTAATGTAAAAAGGCTTATTGCCGTCAACCAGATACTTGAAATCCCTAAACTAAACGGCCAATTTGGAAAAAATAAAGGTAAAAACAAGGAAAGCCGATAGAACTAAAGATATGTTGCTTATACAGATCGAATGTGAAGTGTAAGTAGTAGCTCGTGCACGTTGGGGTTGCATACCTGTGACTCCGAACTGTCTGTAGCCGGAGGTCCTAGCAGCCTCTAACCAAATGATATTCTTTTACATAATTTCTTACATTGTAAATTAGTGTTATTGTAATATTTGTTAGTAGAAGTTACTATTTCTCTAAAATATGTTAAATTTAGTAGGCAATAAATTGATTATAAAAATTGTAAGCGAACATGGCAGGACATAAATTATCTACCCCTTAATCAAAAACATGCTATAGCTATGATCCACAATAAATTATTTGTAAATATTAAGATGCACTAACTTAAAATCAACATACTCGTAACATCGTAAAAGAAAAGGTAAATTAACATTAAAGAGAAATACATTTTTTTCATTAAGTCATTAAACCAATAAAGAACATTAAACCAAGAAACCAAACTAATAATTGTTTACCTTAATGATGAATTTACATGCAGGTGATGATTTCACTACAAAAACTCGTTTAGTTTAGTTTAATCTAGTAAGAGCTTAATAAAATTCATCAATATAAAAATCTGTGTGTGTGAATGTGTGCGAGTTGTACTGATTCGGTTTGAACGAAATTGATGTCCCCTTTTTTGCTAAATTACATAACCACAGAAGAGTCAGGGTCAGGAGGAATTAGAGAGGAAAATGAGGTCATGTAGAGTTCAGGAATGGAAGTACTAGTAGTAGTGCTACTTTAAATCTCAAGTCCTGGCACTAGCCGGTAGACGTTTGCACCCAAGGTCCTTTTTTTTAAATGCTATCTTTTTATGCAAAGATATGTTTTCAGGGCCTTATTAGCAAATCTATTAGAAATAATAATCTTTAAACTCTAAAGTGGCATAACACAAAACACATAAAGAATGTTATAAAAGAATAGTAATTCATAAATATTTTTTAGTGGAAAGGGTGAAGTTGTGTATGCGTCCTTATCGTCATTATCCCATTGTTGAACACAATCAACGTTTCATCAGAACAGAAGAAAGGGTACTGAACATGTGACGTATCTCAAAACAATATATATTCGGACGACTAGATCTGTTGACGTTCCGAAGCCTGAGAAATAAACGGATTCTGACTTCATTCAATAATAACATTTGTATTGTGTGTCTTTATAATGATATCCAGTTCACAACCAGAAACAGTTTCAATATGGCACTACTTGATGCTATACGCTTGTTGCTCCTATCTCAAGTTGTGGCTTATGCACAGTTTAGTAATAAGCCTCAATACTTTAAAGGATACGATGAAAACTGTAACAAATTGACAACAGAGCCGTATTTTGAACCTGAAATGGTTCTAGGAAGACCTTGGAGAATATATTATTCGTGGAATATGGATCTAGAAGACAAGTGCTTGGATATGGTGTTTAAAAATGCTACGCAAGCGGTTAGTGAAATTAAAAAAAGTAATAGTATAAACGACTAACTAGCACTATTTATGAGTGTTTTAAAAAGTGTTATATAAGCGATTTGAAATTGCGATACTTTATAAAAGTTCCAGTCATCATTGATATAAATCTAACTACCAGGTGCTATTAATGAACCTCTTATATTACAACATTTTAGTGCATTAGTAAGGGGGCTCGGTCTTCCGGGCACCGAATAGTTCGAGTTCTAGGTATGCAAGTGTGAGTGTGACTTTCTTGAGGTAATGCGTATACTCCCCGATCCATCTGTATACTATCCGTTTCTTTCGATTTCTATTGTCCTTTTCTGGTCAAAATAATACTAATTTTCCTTTCCAATTCCCAAAAGTGCCAGGATGACGGCAGTATTACCACTATTGCGTAAATGGGGCTAGATTATAATCGGCCTTCGGGGATACATGCGTGAGTGTTTGTATGTACATATGTAAAATATCCGTGTACATGTACAAAAAAAGAACTTAATATTTTTAAAGTAGGTGTGTTTAATCCACTAAATATTAAAAATACCTGAAAAAATTTGGATGTATGGTATATTCGTATATTCGTGTCGTGTTTTCGTAATGGAGGCTGCATTAAAAGTACTTATCAAATGTAAATCGAACTTGGTTGCTTGCCTGGGCAGTAGTGTGTTTTAATTATAAAACACAAGATATTGTAGCATTTTATTTTTGAATAACTATCTTGTTAGTAGATTAAATTATTTAATTACCTTTTTTTGCAGATAGTGAACAGAGTTTACAATGACATGTTTGATTACTTAGAAGCGCAGCCTTTCTGGGACGCAGCCACGCTGCTAGTGTCGATGGGTCAGGCTCGTCACGAAATGCTGCTGTTTGTCGACCAAGGAGCTGCTGGTCGATTCATAGGTGTACCAAATGTTGTAAGAGATGGAAGTGAGTGAGACTTGCAATATATAACACTTACATAATAATAACTACAACTATAAAAGTTATAAGAGACAATAAGATAAAAATAATGTTAATTGTAAGTCATATTGTTTAAAACTAAATATACAAAGTGGATATGCACAGGGGACGGCCTTATTGCTAAAAGCGATCTCTTACAGGTAACCTATTGATGGACAAAAATGATAGTGGATAATAAGAATTATGGTTAGTTTGATGCGAGATAGAAGTAAAAGGGGGAGAAAAGGCAATTTAGTTGTAAGTCAGGGTACAACTAGGTTCATCTTATTTATAAACATAAACAGAACTGCACGGATGGCGTAGCGATTTAAGTGGTCACCTCGCCACAATAAGTTGCCGCGCCCAGTGTTGTGGGTTCGATCCCCGCACGGGACAACACTTTGTGTAATCCTCAAATTGTTGTTCTGAGTCTGGGTGTTCTTTGTATCCGTTATTTGAATGTTTATAAGCCCCCCCGCTACACAGTAATAATCCAAGTGTGGGAGTTGTCTTTTAACAGAAAAGAAAAAAAACAAAACCTACAGATATATAAACACACATCCATATACATACACATTTATTATTATATATATATATTAACAAAGATACATAAATATACACGAATGCCATTATTTAAAATTATATTGTTACGCGTGTAAGCCCTCAGAGTTCTCTGGCGTTCAGCCTAGTGACATGTTTTTGAGTGGTAGAGCCATGCTTAGGCACAAATGGGCTGGCTCGACCGGTGCGATACCACGGCCTTACAGAAAACCGGTTGTGCTTGCGTTGCATTTCCCCGAAATGAGTGTGGTTTCCGGAGGCCCAACTCCTCCTCTCTTCTTGCCTTTCCTCCTCTCCTTTCTCCCATCTCCTCATCAATCCTTTCTTTTTCCCCTGCCTGCAACTCCCATCCCTCATCACCTTCAAAGGTGAGCAGCGCACTTGCGACTCTTGAGTTGCTGGTGTCTATGGACGAAGGTTGTCACTTACCATCAGGTGACCCATCTGTTCTTCTGTCCCCATATGAAAAAAAAGCTGCTGTTTTCATAATTTACGTTTGAGTACAATAGTGGCCTTATTGGAATTCTTTTTAAAAGAAAAACAATCGGTTATGTACTGATAACAAATGACTTTCAACTTTCAGGTATAGCAAAGAAAGTCGTATATTGTTCCTCAAACTCCTTAAGCAGACTAATTTATACTGTTAAACAATAAACTGGTTGAAAGTATTAGTTATCAATTACAAATATTTAATTATAAAAGACATTTATTTCAGATATATCACCAAGTAAAAATGCGGTGCCGTTAATAAAATTCCATATGAAATTACTTTACAATGGCAAATACCTAGTCATGTCTGACTGCACCGTTGGAGTCAGCACTTTGTCAGCTCGCAGAGAATCCGACATATACCGAGCAGAAGTACAGGGTGTCGCTAGTACCTTAGAAATGGGGCCAGGACAACCGGCATGCCTCAGTGATTACAACGAGGAAGAAAAAATAGGAAAACAGTAACTAATGTAGTAGACGTGTTACTTAATTTATTAAAGAAATAACGTATTCTTAAGTAAACTTTATAGATTATTTTTGATTTTTTTTTTCTGCTGTACTTTTTTTACACCTGTAGCCTAAGTCTAGATCGTGTGTCAAATTTAATTGTTACATTAACATTGCACGATCTCAGCAGTATTGTCCTTGCAATGTGAATATTTATTTTTATACAAAATCAGTCAGTCATAGACACGTTTTTGATAAATTGACAAAGAAGTATACATACACTCACACCTATATCCCCGAAGAAATAAATAGAGGCGTCTCAGTCGCCCACTTTTGGCTAATCATTATTTAGTCCCACTTATGTAATGGGGGGCCATTCTATTGCCGTCATTTGGGCACTGTATGACTGTGTATATACTGGCTGATAGGTGGTAGTCCGCTCCTCTTTGTCGCCTTTCACAACACCCACGCGAAGAGATGGGTGGCCCACGTTTTACTCCACTAAAAACCACATGGCTAAAGGGATTAATAGTTGACTTAATTCTATTCCTCCCTAACATCTAAGTATAGTAAGTACTAGTTCTGCAACTACCTGTTGTAACTTACTTTAAAGTTCTTGAGATAAAATCTGAAGGTCGTATCGAAAATATTACTAACGCGTAGTTGAAGGACTCCGTAGAGTCTATCATTTGATAATTTCAGTTAATATAATCTTATTTTCCTAGAATTGTATTCAACTGTATTAAGTCTGTACGTAAGATTTAACCGCTTGCGCTACCTAAAATTTGTCACTGTATTTTAGTGTATTAATACCCATATGAATTCTAGATGCTGTGTGTGATGTGACCATGTACAACATAAGAACAAAAGAAAAGTTTATTACAATATATAGCAAAGTATCTGTAAATGTTTTAAAGTTGATTTCAACCTTTTTTTGACCGGAACCGCAAAATAAGTACCAAGAATCCCGAGATAAACTGTTTATTTTCTTATATACAAATCAAAGTGGGGTTAGTCTATTTATAAGATATACATATGTCGGAGTTTTGGTACCTAATTTTAATTAAAGTAAAATTCCTAATAAAAGCTTCGAAAGCTTTTATATTTTTTTAAATATGGATCCTAAGGCTTTACGAAGGTCGTTTAGATAACAAACTATCCTCTACCAAAACCTTAAACCAATCTAAGCAATTTGTAGAATCTTAATTAAGAGAAGGTCTCTTGATTTAGATGCGTATATATCACTGAAAAGGATAGCTTAGCCGAAATTAAGTTTAGAATTAATACTATTCTCTTTAATTGGGGTTATATATGTCTTAAATAAAGATCCTTGTGTTATTAGTCATTGTTATTTATTTCAATGCTTCCTTCCTTCTAATGGCTTTGGCTTGGATATGGCTTTCCCGTAATGAGTAATTATGTTCGGCTATGTAGGTAACTACATAGATAGATAGTACATGATTCTCAAATTATACGGATTATTATAAATATTTTCTGAAGAGATTTAAATTATCGTTGGGCTCCGTGAAGAATTCATAACAAATATTCCCTTAACCAAAGAACGAGATCTTAATTTTTAAATAAATGCATTATGTCTCTAAAGTTGGTGGGTGAGAAATGTAAGAAATTAATTCTTCTTGTGAAAGAGTAATGGCTGCCTCCAAATACAGCACAAACTTACATTAATACCACCTGGCGAAGGTGAACTAAACTACATAGCCACTACTCTGAATTACGATATAAAAGTAGCGCCAATCAGTATTATTTACAACTTCCTAACATCAAAGTTTATACGTGGGAGAGTCATGCTTCGGCACATATGGGCTGTGCTGGACCGGAGTATTACCACGGCCTCACAGAAAACAGACTGTTAAACAATGCTTGCGTTGTGTGACCGAGAGAGTGAGTGATTTCTCTTCATACCTTTTCCTTCCTCTCTATCCCCGGGCGGTGTAAGTCACTTACCATCAGGTGAAAAATCTGCCCGTTTGTCCCCATATACAATAAAAAAATACCATTTGGACAGTTAGACATGATTACCTTGCATGGAGGATTCTCCTTTTGTGTAGGAGAGACGTAACACCCGTAAGCCCACAGGGGTATCACTGTAATCTAGAGAGAAAATGCCTTAATTTTACAAATTAAATATTGCACGTGTAGCTCCATAGCTCTATTTCGTATTGTGTATTCGTAGTTAGATTTGTTAATGAACGTAAAATTCAAATGTAGACCTTTTGAGTGCCCACTTAAAAAAAAAAAATCTGAAGTATTGCTAATAAAAACTCATATTTCATTTTAAAAATCACTAGAGAGATTTGAAACTCTTCTGTTTATCGTGCAGAATTATTGACTTTCGTAGAAAGTAAAGGCATATAAACAAACATTAGCAACAGCTGATGTTATTCACTTATTCATAATGCCGTATCGTACACAGAGTCACACTATAGAACTAATACTGCTTCAAAATAATGACTATGAAACTATGCTTAGACAGGATGCTAATGCATTACAGTAATATCCGTTACAAAACATTTTATTTGACATTGAATACCTATATTGATGTTTTGCATACAGGTTTTACCTTTATAATAGGCCTGTTTACCGATCAACTTATAGTGCAATCATGGCTTTCTTAGACACCGTTCGTATTCTTGTACTTACCATTCTTGTGGCAGAGGTAGATGTTTCTGAACAAGAAGGAGTTCGTAAGTCCTATGATGCTATCTGCAAAAATGTTACAAATGATCCATTCTTTGAAGATAAAAAAGTGATTGGGAAGCCTTGGAGGGTTTATTACACTTGGAATATGAAGTTGGATGGATTCTGCATGGAATTTACATTCAAGTATGCTGATAAATCGGTAATTGACTGATAAAAAATAATGCTACTAGTTTTATTAGCTTTACTTATAAAACTAGTAGCGTTATTTTTTTTACATTGTCGTATGGTACATTTTCGTATTTTACATTGTCGTATGGTACATTGTCGTATGGTAAATTGTCGTATGGTACATTGTCGTATGGTACATTTTCGTATGGTATCGTAAAAGGCGACAAGGGATCGGGTATTATAAATACAGTCATAAAGGTCCCAGCGACTAGCGATGGCCTATCCTACTTTACGTAAGGGGGAATTAATTATAGTTGGCAAGAAGTGGGTGTTTAAGAAGGCTCGGTCTACCCCTTCAGAGACATAGGCGTGAGCGTCTGTGTGTACGTTGCTATTAATACATATGTTTACATACAAACGCATTGTCTCTCTTTGATACTTCTTAAAAAACTCCCTCTGCTGTCATTAAACCTTTCGAGCTCGTCCATTGAACGCAAACCTTCTTTCCTCTCATATTAATTTTATACTTTAATTTTCAGACAGTCAGTAGTTTGAATCTTGACACAGAAAAGATGAAAATTGCACCGCTATCTTCCAAGGAGATTTTGTTGATATCAGTTACTTCATCTCCTGATATGCTGCTATTTAATGATCCGAGTGGTATACCAGGCCTATTTGTTGGTATGATATGCGATATTGCTGGTAAGTACAAAGCTAATTGTTCAAATTAGTACAAATTAGTCTTCGCAAAATGTAGGCGGTTGAGACGCTTCATTTGGGAATATCTGCAAGAGTGTTTGTATGTATATATCTATGTGCAAATACAAAATATTATAGTGTATGTCATTTAGCTCAGAATGTTCGGTATCCGCAATGAAGTATCTGCACGGATAGCGGTCAGCGGTTCAAGTGGTCATCTCGCAACTTTTTTTATATTTATTTTTTATGCGATAGGGGGCAAACAAGCAGACAGTCGGTTAGAAGGTCACATCGATCCAGAAATACGGCAGGCAACAATTTGTTCCATAGGCTGGTTGTGCGAGGCAAAAAGCTTCTGGAGAAGCGCACAGTTGTGGAGTGCCAATCATCCAGGTGATGGGGATGCATATTTTGTCGCGTACGACGATGACGGAAACCTGCAGCCGGTATAATTACCCTTTATGTAATCCGCAAATTGTTGTGCTGAGTTTGGGTTCTGGGTACTTTATGTCCGTTGTTTGAATGTTTGTAAAGTCCCCGAACCAGGAATTAATCTTAGTGCGGGAGTTGTCTTTTTAAGAATGTTTTTTTTTTTTTTTTATATACTATAGGGGGACAGACGAACAGACGGGTCACCTGATGGTAAGTGACATCGCCGTCCATGGACCCTTGCAACTCAAGTGCGCTGCCCGCCTTTGAGGGTGATGAGGGATGGGGAATGCAGGGAGTGGAAAGAAGAGAGGAGGGATGAGGAGATGGTAAAAAGGAGAAAGGAGAAGAGGGGAGAGAAAAGGGGGGAGGGGGAATTGGGCCTCCGGAAACCTCACTCAATTCGGGGAAATGCAACGCAAGCGTTACTTCATGTATCGTGAGGCCGTGGTATCGCACCGGTCGAGCCGGCCCATTCGTGACTAAGCATGGCTCTACCACACACAAGCTGTACTCTACACAAGCTGTAGAATAAGAATGAAGAATGAGAATGAAGAATTAATGATACCCTTTCCAGAATTGGTGTCAGGCATGTTTTAATAAGCCTCCTTCGATGGTACTTAAACTTTATTAATAATTTACTGATGATTTAAAAGAGAAATTTTCATTGGTAGCTTCCAATTAAAAAAAAATGCGATATCGTGGGTAGTTGTTTGTTACTCAATCACGCAAGAAAGACTGAACAGATCTGGATAAAATTAGGTACAGAGATAGATTAAATATAATGAAATAGCAAGCAGTAGCTATTCACTGTATAATATGAACAGATTTTTATATTATACAGTAACTCTCATCTCTTCTTAACATAAATACCTCCTTGTATTTATTATTTAGTGTAGTTAAACGTACTTTTTGTTGGATTTTATTAAGTGAAAAATTAAATGATCCTTGAATTTGCCCTTTATTTTGAATTTATTATGTACGAATAAACTTACTATTTATTTCAGACAGCAAGTACTTACAGCAAAACACACATAAAATGGCCCTGAAGTTGTTTAACGAGGGTCAGTATCTCATCATGACTGATTGTAAATTCGGGACTACATCACTTTCTGTTCGAAAAGATAACAGGCCGAAACGATCAGAAATACAGGCAGTTGTAAACAATTTTACATTTGGAGACCCTTTTCCAGCATGCGTCTCGGAAAAAGATCCAGATAAATAACGTTCTAGCTTTTGATAGTTTTAGTTTTATTTTTAGTTGTATTTGAATGATCCCATGAATCATGAGACCATTGAGACTTAATTTTTGACAACACCATTCGGACCTTCAAAATTAAAAATTGAAATTAAACCAGTTATAAATATTTTCGAATTGTCAGTAGAATAAGTCAGTGGGACTATGTCTGTCGCGAAGCTTACAGTATGTACAATGACTTGGGCAGATTAAGCATGGTGATAGACATTATTAACAAACATTAGTCAACCACTATTTCTGGTTGATAAATAGACAATCGGTTGATTGTAATAATTAGATTAAGCATTGCCGACTGATATAGTATCTATATAAAGCACTTCAGCAATGTATTTATAATGCAATATTTACCGTGGGAGAGCCATGCTTAGGTTACCGGAGGCCAGTTTGAGTGATGTAATACCACGGCGATATTTCCGATTGCATGAGGATACCGGTGGCTCAAATCTTCTTCTTCTATTTCCCCACCCTAACTCCTCCCCCCTCATCATCCGGCACTTACAACTCTTAAGTTGTAGGTGTCGGGTGGTATAAGGTAGCAGTTATTACTTACCATCAGATGACCCGTCTGTTCGTCTGTCCTCATATTTAAATAAAAAGAAAATTGCCCTCGTGGGATTTTTGTTTTATGCGATAGGGGGGCACACGAGCAGACGGGTCACCTGATGGTGAGTGACTACCACCGCCCATGGACATCCGCAACTCGAGAGTCACAAGTGCGTTGCCGGCCTTTTAGGTTGTTATAAAAATACTTATTAAGTAGTGTAAGCAAGTCTTTTGTTGTTATTTTTTGAATAAAAATTTTGAATACTAGATTTATGTTTTATTATACCTACGTAATGTATGTTGGTGATATTGGGATCTTGGTACCCTGGTACCTGTATTGTAGGATAGTTTATTGTTGCGAATTGAACATAGTTTACACTTTCTTAAGTTTTACATTCAACTTAAGAAAGTGTAAACAATTAGCGAATTCCTTTAAATTTCATATTAATAATTAAGTTGTGTTACTTTCGTTAGACTTTCGTTTAATCTAAATAAAATGTTTGTTGCAACTAAATAAAACTAAATGCATTAGATTTCAATTACCTAATGTTAAAAGTAGTGAATGTGACATCATATTGAATGGAGAAAAACTGGAATTTGTTAATCACACGGTGTCCCTTGGAATCACGCTAGGCGAGAGATTACCTCATATTACATCTCTTGCGGGTTAGCTCGGCTGCTTATGCTGTCAGAAAGATCAGACAGTTAACAGATGTAGACACGTTTGGTCTATTTTAGCTACTTCCACAGCATTATGTCTAATGGTTTTTTATTGTGGGGCCGGGCTGCTGACATCGAATCCATCTTTATCTTGCTAAATCTGTCAGAGCCATTTATAATCTACGTCGCCACGAATCCCTCAGGGAACTCTTTAGAAGGATTAATATTATGACTGTACCTTGCCAATTCATTTATAAAAATATCATGTATGTAAGAAAAAATCTACATCTTTTTAATAAAATATACACATAATTTTAATGCTAGAAAAAAAGACCAATTAGATCAAACATTTTTCAGATTAGCTAAAGTACATACATCTTTTATGGGGTACTGTGTTAAATGTTATAACAAAATTCCTTGTGATATATTGCAATTAAATGAAAGGAACATTGATTTTCACTACTATTTTAACTCACACACTGACTTGTTAATATTCTCTATATATATGTATGTAAATCGTATACTTACTTTTACTATGTTTGTTAATGTGTGAGCACCATGTATCTATTATAAAATTAATTTATCTGTCGTTGCTTCGCTTAAATTCTTTTTGTTCTGGGTGCATCGTTTTCACACATAATTTTAATTATATATAATGACTGTATGTAAACAAAAAATTTTAAAAGAGGTACGGTAAAGTTTCTTGCCCATTCTTCTCCATACGAAACTACATTTTGGAAGGGGCGACTAGAATCAATTCTATTTAAATGTAAATGTTGACGTTCAAAAGTGCCTTTGGGCCTATTCGAGATAAATGTTTGTAATTCAGAGATACAGGAATTATTCGTAGAACGGAAGATATCGTTTTAAAAATAAAATAAATACTAATAGTATCAGCCATTGAAAACATTAAATCAATAAAAAATAAAATAAAAATTAGTATATATTTTTATGGGAAAGGGAGCAAACTAGCAGACGCGTCATCTGATGGTAAGTGACTATGTCAAGAGTTACAAGTCCGTTTCCAGCCTTTTAGGTAGGACCTTGTAGTTATACACTCCATATGTACTTTTGTTTCATATAGAGTGTTTTAATTGACCTACCAAATACCCGAAAGAAAGTGGACATCATGAAGTGAGAGTCGTGGAGCTATTTAAAACGTAGTGGAGTTCTCATCAACTAAACTAGTGTACTGGATGTCCTGACTGGTCAGCGCTACACTGTAATGGCTTTTGCATTACAAATACAACATTGGACCCCTAAATAGGACTTTCACAGTTTATGTACAAGTGCCACCAGAACGCACAAAGACTTAGTGCAATTAAAGTGTTACTCTGTGTAGTTTTTATATAGATACTGAAAAAGTTGTAATAATATCTTGGGTCTATGCAACTTGAAAATAAATTATAACAATGAATTCACTGACGTGTGAAAGTGTCTGAAAAGGATTACGAATAATATCATTTATCATTGTGGTATTGTATAAATATAATTTCTTTCTGAAATAAGAAGAATCTCTTCAGTCAACATCCACAGTTACAAAACATTTTATAGATACCTAATACCTTTGTTGATATTTCCAAACTAAATTTAGTATATAAGACACTGGAGTTCTTCCATAATATCAGTTTTAAAATGTTTCTTAAATGTTTGGTACATATTCAGCTGTTAACCACCTTCACGGTGGACTGTATGTTCTTAGAAGTAAAACCACAGATACGTAAGAAACAAAATATGAATAATATCTGTTACAACGTAACTAAAGATCCATTTTATTTAAAAACGCTGGTAGTTGGAAAACCTCGGCATGCATATGCCTCTTGGAACCTTCAGTATGGGGAAAAGTGTTTCAAAATTATCTTTAAAGTTCCTGATAATATGGTGAGTAAATTTAACTACGTTTACTAATTCAAAATTGTGTTATACCTTTCATCCTTTTACGATAATTTTATGTTATAAATAATTGTTTATTTCAAATATAGTATATGTATTTATAATATGTATTTACAAATGGCTGAGAAAAAGTATTTAAATACCGTAATCTTCAACCTTTCTAGTCTGATTTGAAAAAAAAATTTGTCCGTTAAATGCCAAAACCTGGTAGTAGATATGTAAGGAATGGAAGAAGAATTTACAGTTCACATTTAATGTTCATTAATGTTAACGGAACGACGTAACATGTAAACATTCTAAGTATCATGTTTATTTTTGCAGAATGAGATAGTGAGGGACTTAAAGAATAAATGTAACGAACTCTATGAACAACCAAGGTGGTCCAGGGCAGAAACGTTATTGTCTATGGGCAAATTCAAGGAGATGGTGCTTTTTAGGGACCGCAGTGGAGTACCCGGACAATTCGATGGTATACCTTATTACCAAAACGATGTCGGTAAGTTTTATCGATAGCCTCCTTTTTGTTGTTTTTTGATAAATAATTCAAAACCACGCTTTTACAACTAGTGTAATGTTTTGGGGTTACAGCAAATCAAATGAAGTAAGCAAAGTAAAGGGGTATGTTACTAACATTGTGTAACATTACGTGTAATATTGTTTTACACGATTATTTTAACTCACACACTGACCTATTACTTGTTAATATTCTCTATATATATGTATAATCGTATACTACTTTTACTATATTTGTTAATGTGTGAGCACCATGTATCTATCATAATATTAATTTATCTGTCGTTGCTTCGCTTAAATTATTTTTGTTCTGGGTGCATCGTTTTCACACATAATTTTAATTATATATAATGATTGTATGTAAACAAAACATTTTAAAAGAGTAACGGTTGAGTTTCTTGCCCATTCTTCTCCATACGAAACTACATTTTGGAAGGGGCGACTAGAATCAATTCTATTTAAATGTAAATGTTGACGTTCAAAAGTGCCTATACGAAATAAATGCTTTAAGTTTGAATTTGGAAAAAATAAATAAATTTAAAGTATCCAGTTCCTCACTTCAGATCATGGTTACCAAGTTGGACTTATCAAAATGAGACCAAACACTTTGAATCTAAATTACCCTTGCCTTACATGGCATCGTGTTAACTGAAAACTTAAAGAGAAGACGTTCGTTTGTTCGTTCGCCTTCGTTATTTCATACTCAAAAATAAAAATTTTCTTTAACCATACCAATATTCAGTTTCAGTTGCTTACGCGTTAAGAAAACCATATAAAATGACTATAAAAGTTTTCGAGAAGGGTAAATATATCCTGTTAGCAGATTGTACTTCTGGACTAATATTATTGCTGCTGCACCCAAAAGAAAGGCCGAAGCGAGTGCAGATTGAAGCTTTTGCAGCTATGTTACACTTGGGAAATCCTTCCCCAGCTTGCATTAACGAACCCGACCCCGTGAAAAATAATGTTACAAAAGTTACCACTCAAAAGCGAACAAAGAGTACGAAGAAAATCTCAAAATATGATTGGTGAATGTCATTAAAAATTGATTTTGGTTATTGTGGTCTGTATTTTTCCTTCCTTTCGACTATTTTACAAATTTGTTTTTAATTCTTTTATCCGGATTTTATCTTGGTTAGTGTTGAAAAATTAAATGATGAGGTTATAACTGCTAAATAAATAAAAAAAAAGATATTAATATTAATATTATATAATATTATTATTAATATCTTTTTCATGTTATATAATATTATTATTAAGTTATTGTTCTTCATTTCGTAAAACTGCTCAACAATTATTTGTACGCGGCGTGTAAAAACAAAAAAAATAATAATACACCGCGTCATGTTTATTAAAAAGATAAGATAGTAAAATAATAGGTCAGTTTCTAAATGGTTGATTGAGCCTTATAAGAAGAAATCGGGCAAGCTAACTCATGGCCACTCTTTAAAATCATCGGATAAATATTAGAATACTTGGTGTACAACACATACTATACAATACAACACTATTTTGTAATTCGATATTAAAATAGGGTAACTGATAAGCAGGGCAAGAAATGTTAAAAATGGAAGAAGAAGGAAACATAATACAAAAAGATAGAAAATGAATGAGAAAGATTCGCTCATATTACGTTGTATTGATTATTTGAAATAGCCTGTGAATCTCACAGTTCAATCCCAAGCGCTTTCACATCGTACGTTTGCATATTATCAGGGATTTTATTATAAAAATTGCACACATTGACCTAGAAACGACTTCATAGTTTTTTGGAGCCTTGAGGCGTACAACAAATTTACCTTTATTACGTGTGTTATAAGAGTGTTTGTCACTTTTGTTTATAAACTGAACTCTATTTTCATGTTAGTAAATTAAGTTTTTCTATAATACTGACATGCCATCGTCATTATGTTTATTTCTTTGAATTTCTGCCTCAGCGAATAACGATTATCTAAACCAGCACAAAGACATACTAAAAGGCATTGCATTGGCATTGGCTGCTTCAATGTCAGTCAGCTCACAATTATTTCTGACTACGTATGCTGCAGGGCTGAACGTACATACCCAGCTTTTGATAATTTATTTCCACACAGCAGCAGGCAGGGGTGCCTGAGTATGATTATGGCTGTCAACTGGTCAATTTGGAAATTGTTTGTGATTAAAACAAATAATAAGTACTATATAATAAAATAGAAAGGATTATATAAATGCATTGGGTGGAAATGTTTGAGTGACAGCACCGCAGCATAAGTGCGAAGGAACAAACAAATATAGAATGGAATAGAATATTCTTTATTATACACTAAAATAAAGCACACATAGAAGAAATATAAATTACGCAGTGGTTCAATGGGCTGTTTTATCGCAGACTGTGACTGGACTATACTGTATGGTAATGAATAAGTTGAGGTGCACGATTTAATTTTATTAATATAATATATTGTAGAGGAACGGGTGTTATGTCGGTCCAACACAAAGCGAGGATCCTCCAACCAGACGAGGTGATCATGTCTGGCGGACCGCCTCCCACGGACGGTTAATGCTGGGAAGTTCCCTATAATATTATAAAAAAAGTATAAAATAGTAACTGTAATATGCAAATTTGAATACCACATCACGAGAACCAATCGTATAGTAATTGTCTTGGTGTATATTTATTTTATTGTCTAAGATATTACTCAAAAGGTATTTATTATCTTTAGGTGATAGAACTAGATGGTCCATACTCGAACGTGTTACTATTTATTTGCTCACTTAAAAGCAAATTTCTTATTAGAATAAGAACCTCGCAATATCTGTTGCGGTATACATTGACAGACTCCATAAATATGGGTAAAATAAAATATACGTGAACAATTTTATTGTTTTGTAAGGGTATCAAACCGACAACGTTACTCACTTGAATTACTGATGTACACTTAAGTGCCATCTTACTTTTGTTTTATAAATATCAAAGAAATATATACAAGTTCCGAATATTAGAAAATGAACAGACGATAGTCAGTATACACTTAAATAATAATATATAATGTAGCAGTGCCACGAGATTAGTAGCGGGAATAAACATAAAGTTGGCAACCTCTTCAGCATTTACGGAGAAAGTTATAACCCAAGTAGTCTCGAGTTATAACTACCCACGTAAATGCAGTAGTAAGCACCCAATTCATTGTTCTGGTCTCTGTCATGCAGAAACAAACCCAAGCTCAAACTACAGAAACGTGGGAGTTAAAGATGTTGGAGTCAAATAAATCGATCTTATTTTTTAGGCTCTAATTCTTAGGTCACCAATGATGTCGTCGTGTGTGCCGATAGATTCTGAGGTCTGAAGTCTCTCAAGACCGTGTTTAAGCAGTGTCCTGTCGAACGAATTTCACATACATACATATACCAAAAATATTTCAGCCAAACATCCATTCATAGGGTTTACCGCCATGTCATGCTATGATATTTTGAGGTCGTTCGAGACGCAGGTTTTTATACTTAAGCATTATTTTAAAGACAGATGGACTGACGATCTGAGGAAGGTAGCTGGAATAGACTGTACGCAAAAGGCCGCAGGTCGAGTGCTACGGCGCGCTATTGGGAAAGCCTATGTCGAACAATTTACTGCGATAGGCTGATGATAATAATGTAGGGAATTCTGTCTTAATAATTGGATTCTTTCTCAATTACAGATGCTATTACGTTAGCCTCGTTGTAGTTTTATTTTAACAGCAGTTCCCTTTTATCACATTTTCTACATTTGAGAATAAAAACCTAGTAAGAGGAATTTAACATAAAATGAATACCATTATTTATATTAACGTTAATGTCCAATAGGCTCATGATTGATTGACGAATTATCACGTACGTAATTTAATAATTTATTAATAATAATTTATGCGCCTTGTATTCTCAACAACGTAGTAGTTAAGGTTTCAAAGCGTAAACATCCAACTCACAATAATACTAAAAAATACGTATTAGTTAAGAATTTCTATGTGAATTCTTTTTTTAAAGGACAATTCCTGCCCTAGGACTAATTCCTGTGTCACGATGGACATTCAAACAACGGATACAAAGAATATCCAGACTCAGAACAACTACTTGAGCATTACAGAAAGTGTTGGTCATGTGCGGGGATCGAACCCACAACACTCGGCGCGGCAGTGTGGTGGCAAATTGACCACTTAAACCGCTACGCCATCAGTGCAGTCGAAAGAATTAATATAATATTCTCATTTATTACTTAAATTGTGTTTATCAGCTAACGTTTTTCACAGGAATATCCGTTTCTATGAAGCTTAGAAAATACAAGCCGTGTGTTGAACTTTTACATCAAAACAGTAAACAAAGTGTCATTATATTATGAGCAGACGCTACATCAACCCGTAGTTTCAACATGGTACCATCGGAATTAATACAGGTCGTGGTAATAACCATTGCTATGGTAGGCGTCCACAATTTTCAAATGAAACCTGAAGCTGTTCAAGAATATATGGACATTTGTAAAAATGTAACGAGGAAACCATTTTTTGATCTATCAATGGTCGTAAGAAAAAAATGGATTGTTCACTACAATTGGAACATTAAATTGGACGAAGCGTGCCCAGAATTGTTTTTCAAATATCCAAATGATTTAGTAAGTTTTTTGCAACAGAATATTTTTTGATACTGAAAACAAATCTCGTTATCAGTTTAATACAGAAAAATTACATTTATACAGTGTCATGTGACTGAATACAATATTATTTTCAAGCGTAGGGTTTTCTGAAGCATCCTTGTAATTTTAATTAGCAGTAATAATAGCAGTTTCCCTACATAATATACTTACTGTTATGTATGTAGATAATCAACCGGATCTACAAAGCCATGAGTGGGTACTTAAAGACGGAACCTGCGTGGCACGATGCTGTCCTGATTATGATTATTGGCCAGTCTCGTGAGATGCTCTTGTTTAATGATCCCAGTGGCATCCCCGGCCGATTTCTTGGAGTACCTAATATGCGTGAAGAGGACATTTTTGGTAAAATTATTCATTCTTAAATCCTGAGAATTATTTTCTTTATTTAGATCCTTCAGTGTATGGCTAGCGTGTAGCAATCTGATGCAATACGAGTGACACATGCTAGTTAAGGATTGACATCGCTGGGACACAGCCTTGTGCGTATTATACACACAATTGTCTTCTAACAGCGGTCGAACAGATTAGTCGTCGCAGAAACTGTCTAGCTTTATCTAAATAATTAGTTTATGAATTATTTGTGTTCTTCGTGATTTGTACATGATATGAAATGTTTCGTGTTCTTATTATGTCATGCCGAGTAGGCGAAAAACGCTTGTAAGTATAACTATATTCCTAGTTTTCAGATTTTATTGTGACTAGTAGGTAATTTATAACAGGAATATCGTGGTTAAACATATAAGTACATGTGTGTTTTATCTCTGAATTCTACTTTATGTTGAATGTTTACTTGTCTTGTACTTGCTTCAGTATGATATCTTTTTTATTATTTACAGATATGTTCAGAGTAACAGCAAAAGTACCGTTATTTACAATGGCCATGAAACTAATTCAGAAAGGGAGGTATCTTATCACATCAGACTGCCGTATTGGGGTCACATCACTAGCAGTTCATCGAGACAAGAGTCCATCGAAAGCGGAAATAGGGGCAGTTGCCGCATCCTTTAATTTCGGTGATGGATTCCCTTCATGCATCAACGGGCCTAAAAAAATAAACGAGTAACATTGAACTTGAATAAAAACATAGGTACGGTGTTATGAGAGTACTATATTTTAAATATGTTTTAAATATGTACTATAATTTAAATAAATGATTTTGGGACGAGCTTAGAATAAGTGTAATACATGTATATATTTGGAACCCAAGCTGTATAAGTATATTTGACTGTGTGTTTAGTAGAAGATTTATTACACATCATATATAGCTAAATTATAGTTATAATCTTTTACAAATCTATGTATTTGTAAAAGATACAACTATCAGTCGTTTAGTATGTGTCAGCACTTATTACATATTTACTTACTATCTATATAAGATGTTCAATTTATGTTTGATTTCTGGAATAATGAATATGTTATATAATATTGGGGGCGCTATGACATAGAACTTGTATAGGTTTATTTTATATTTACTTTTTTTTTAATTTAAATACCGTGTTTAATTTTACATCTCCACTTTTATATCTACAACTTTTATAATCACCGAGATTTTCACCTAGGTACCTCGAAACATTTCAGTCTATTGTTTCTTACTCTGAAGAAGCAGTAGTCATGCATCGTTCTATTTGACTGTTGACTCAGTAAACTTACAATTTATAGTAAAATCGATCAAGTCACTGAAAATATGCAAAACCCAGTCAATGTATAGTCGAGATAGAAGGGTTTTGCAGCAGATTAAAAATAACAAAGTAACAGGTAAAAGAGCTTCTAAAGGCCGTTCCTATAGGCCGTTAACCATTATCATAAATGATAAATGATCTTTATTTTGTAAATTGGTTATAACAACATTTTTACACGTCAATATATAGTTTTTAGTCAGTTTAAGCTAGATGAGGCCGGTGTTTCCTAGCTGACTACCCTGAGAAGAAACACCGAAATAAACTCAGAGGTCAAAGTCTGTTTTAAAGATGCACTGGTCAAAAACATATGAGAACCATGCACGCTAACGTCTTAGATGAGCTTTTGAAGAAAGCACCACGCTCATATTAGTGGACCCGTCCAAACAGTGCAAGCATTTGACAGTTATCGTGTAGCTCAACTTAGAACTTTAAGGAGATCAACAAACCGACGAACAGTACCAAAGCAAGGACATTTGGGTAGGCCGCAAAAGTACTCAAACAGTCAAACATCGTTAAAAAACAAAATACTGGAAAAAAAAGGATAAAGAAAAAAAAAAGAAATAACCTACAAAGTCCTCACATTTACAATAAATAATCAATAATTAAATTTTTAAATAAAAAATAAAATATTATACTTAACAAAGTATGTATTCATGTCAAAAAGTAAAATATAAAATGTCAATGTGTATAAACAAAAGCAAAAAGTATAAACTAAAAACAAAGGCTTCAGTACATTAATGAAGCAGCTCATTCCCAAGCCTTTTTATCCTCAATGTAATCTTTAATTGTGTAAAAAGTTTTCTGACTTAGTTTTTTTTTTTGATAAATGATTTAAATTTATTATTGCTTAGTTCTTGTATTTGGCTGCTACTCTATACAGATACGTGTGAGAAATACAACCAAAAACTCTGTATTGCGTTTTCGAAAAGCCATCTGATTCCATTATGACGTAAGCACTGTCACCGTCCCTAATGTGGCGTTACAATCATAGTTAAACAACTATGGTTGTAACGACAACAAAGCGTGGTTTTATGAGTTTTTTGGGAGACTTGTGAGAAGACTAGGACTTCATTGCATCAGCCAGTGCGAGTTACTTGACATGCGATCCTGACCTGTTTGAGCTACTGCTTACACTCTCTAAGTCTATACACTATTCGTACTCGTATAAGCAGTACAATGTTCCGTTCCTTCTATACTCTGTAAGACGTGGACGTCGACTCTAATGTGGTCGTTAAATATGACTCTACGTCGTACAGGCGTCAGTGTATGTATTAATGTTTTTTCAGTGTATTAGTATGTATGTGTAAGCTATTACTTCGCTAACTACTTATAACTAACGTTGCAATTGTTTTTGAAGAGGTTAAAGAAAAATTACATTTGAGCCCAGAAATATTTACAGCTTGCAAAGTCGTACTTATTTTGCCCACAAAAAACACACAGATAAATAATAAAATATATGAATAACATTCAAAATCGGCATCATATAATAGAGCAGTATTAGTATCTGCGAACAAGAAAAGGTAAGGGTTTAATAAAGCTGTTACCGGATTCATCCTATTTTAAGCGCAGTATGGCACACCGTGTGGTTTTAGTCGGTTCGATTCCGACACAACGTTCCACCGAAAACCCCCATGGAATGACGGCCCGAGGGGGTTTCCACACGAAAAAAAAAAGGTAGGTATATCGGTAATGGTTAAAAATGCAAAAGCAATAATTTAAGTCGGTTCATGATCAAGAATGATGAATTACACATTAAAGACCTAAAGATGAATTAAATATTTCCACCTCTTCTATAAATTTAAGTAAACTTGTGACGACGAATGAATAGAAGAATTGAAGTAGGTAGGCTCCACTGAAAAACTATAGATTGTTGTTGGTTGTGTTTAGTTGTTTTTAATAGTACTTTATAAATAATTACGGCACAGTTAAAAAGCGCAAAATTTTATAAATGTTTTCTGCTCATTCCTTAGTGATCTTCGGGCGTAGTGACAGCAAGGCAACACGAGCGGCACAGCTAAGAACTTAGAGGCTAACCGTTGGTTGATATTTTTTGGAATGTTTGCGAGCTTTTGACACTCAATCTAGACATTATACAATTAAAGGCAGTTTATTATAGTGTTCTTAAATAATGTTATTTATAAATGTTTACATTTACCAACAACAAAAATAAAACATACGTCATAAAATTAATCCGCATCGAAGCCTACTAGCAGCGTTCCCTATTGCCACGTTAAATATATAATACTGTAATTTATATAATTATAAAATATAAGACAAGGAAAATCGCACGCATCTCAACACCCACTTTTTCCAATCATAATTGAGTTCCACTTACGAAATCGGAGGCAACGCTGTTGCAGTCACGCGGGCACTGTATAAACAGTCATACGGTGCCCGGATGACGTCTGACGGACGACTTATCTGTTCTAATTTACCGACAACCACACTGCTAAACATCCGTTTTTAAGTGTATCGTTAATTACTGTGCGCATTGGTATTATTTACAAGAAAACAATTGTAACAATGAAACTGTAAAAAAGAAACATGCATGGCCACTGTTTCCAGTAAACAAAACCTAGTAAGTTAAAATTCCTCATTAAAAATTAAGTTAACCGGTATGTTAACTTATGGTGATTGTGACTTATCGTGAGTGCTAATGATAAAGTTGATCTATCTTGCTTTGAACAACAAATGTTGGGTGGTAACCTTGAAACAATTTAGACAAGAATCCTGCGGGTACTATGTGGTGTAGATGATTACCACGTAAATTGTTTCGTTCTCTTTGATGACAGTCGAATATAATCTTACGAGTTGATTAGCATTTATGTCATGGAATGTGAAGAATTCTTAGAGAAAAACCGATAGAACAATATTCATCCACTTACCACTTGTCATCTAACTTTACCTGAATGTGTTAAATACTCTAAAAGAGTAAGATTTTTTTTTAAATTTCAGAATTAAGGATGAAAGAAAGAGAAGGAATGGTTTTTTCACCAGATGTAGCTTAAAGCGAATTATGTTAAAACAAAACAAAAACTAAATTTGTTTGTTAAAATAAATTTGCAACATTTAAACAATCCATTTACGTTATTGTCATATGGCACGTCAATTCCACGTATATATCTGACTACGTTTCTTTTCATTTTTTTCCTCGAAGTATATAACTACTACTGTACTATTAAAAGTACAGTTCAGACGTTCAAAAGTCCAAACATACAACAATTATATCTGTGGCTGAGGGGTGTACGCCGAGTTTTGGCAAATAGGTGTCTCCTCAGTATACACTGCATGGATGTAGGCCACCCTAGTACTGATTTTCAGTGCCCACCTTTGAAGACGACCTGACGCCGAGAGGTGCACTTGCCATTTTGCTAAAGAACATATAAAGTGTTATTCTGTTTAAATCAATACTTGTAGTTTCCGCCTCTGAATTGAGATGTAATAGTTAATAGAAAATTTGTACCAGAATAATAATGAGACTAACCGACAACTCAAACTTACTTCGAAATAAAAATGCTGGGAAAATTACGTTTTAAAAAGTTAAGGGTTAGTTATATTAGAATTCCACTAATGTTAAAAGTGTATGTATGTACACAGTGATGACTTTACCCGAAAGGGATAGACAGATTCGTATTTAACGGCCACATTTGCCAAATATAATTTAGTCCCACACACTTAAGAGAGGGGAAGCCTATTAGCGTCAATCGCACACAAACACACATATACACATGCACCGCGCTGGTGTGAATCCTGGAATCTGAAATAGAGGTCTTAACCTAGTCACTTACCATCAGGTGACCCGTCTGCACGTTTGCAGGGGGCATATCGCATAAAAAAAAAAGTTTACGCTCCAGTTCACCCCAAACTACAACTTTTATTTTTGTACCAATATTTGTTTATCATTGTACATGTTATTAATTGTGGTGGAAATAAACAAAAAAATTATTTTATGTGCATATTATTAAGTACACAAGTTTTCAAAACAATGACTCTTAGGAGAAAAAGTGTGAAGACAATTTTTATAAAATTACATAATACACAATTTTTGTCTCACACATTTTATGATAAAACTTACGCGATAACAAACTTTACTCAGTTTTATTTGCAGATGTCGGTTTGATAGGGACTTTTCACATTTCATTTTTAATGGTGTTCCGAACATCCGCACCCATTTTATTTAGCTTAGCTATTACCTAGCTTTAAGACGCCTACCACCTATTTTTGCATCTTATCATATGATTATTACTATATCAACTTTAAAGATTTTGGTTACTTGTACATATTGCAAAAGAAAGGGGCTAGCTAAGTTACTGGCAAAATTTATGTATGTGCTAAAAACTTAACTTAGTTACTTAAAACTGCAAATAAGCACTAAGGTCTTGATTACTCATAAAACTGGCATTTTGTTTGTCGGCTAATATCATAACATCCATCGTTAGTGACAGGTATGAAAGGATTTCACCTTTGTTGATGTTACGAAACAAAACATTCAACTGCATGCATTTATAATGGAATAGACTTCAAGTCTATCTGTAGTTTCAGCATGGTTCTAATAGATTATATACGTATTATCCTTATTACAAGTTTTGTTGTAGAAGGGACTATTCAGGCAGTTAAACCTGAAGATCTTAAAGAATATAACCAAATTTGTCACAGTCTAACGAGTGAACCTTTTTTTGATAAATCTGTGGCAGTGGAGACTACATGGACGGTTTATTACTCATGGAATTTAAACTTGTCAAGCACATGTCCAGAATTGGCATTTCATTATGCCGGTGATGAAGTTAGTAATTTCAACATTCTCTTCAGTTCTGACTATATCTCACTCATTGTTATTTGAAGAGGTGGTCACAAGGGGGGGTTTCTGTTGAAAATAACCTTTATGTATTGAAAAGGCTACTGTTAGTAAACTTAATTTACTTAACTTTTGTTCCATAGGATATTATGGTGAAAATACACGCTGGATGGTAATCGGCATTCTCCAACTTTTTCCTTTATATAAAATAATTAAGATACTTCCCTACTTGAATACCTCCTACTCCTCCGATCTCGATTAGCCAGATAGCTTATAAGTCACTTTGTATCATTTACCTATTTTATTAATATTTTGTTTTCTATTTAGTCGATAAACCGCATGTACAGTCACATGCATGGGTACTTGCTCACCCAACCACCATGGTCCGAGGCAGTTCTTGAGATAACCATGGAAGGACGTAGGATGCTGCTGTTTAATGACCCGAATGGTATCCAAGGCAGATTTCAAGGAGTGCCACTTATTGATGAGACTGAATTCGATTGTAAGTTTAGTTCGTTTGTTATTTTTTTACCTTCAAATAAATTTGATAAGATCCTAAATAAGCCTCCCCACTTTTTACTCATATGATAATATATATATATACAAATTCTATTTGAAGGAAATTGTCACTGATCTGAATATATGCTGCTTTCAGTTGCATTTCAAGCAACAAAGATACCTTTGTTAGAAATGTCCATTAAGCTGCTTGAGGGAGGAAAATACCTGATCTCGTCGAGTTGTCATATCGGTGGCGGCTCCGCTCTTGCAGTTCGTCGTAAAAGTAGACCCAAGAAAGTGGAAATTGATGCAGTTGCAGACACTTATGATTTTGGCAAGCGTTTCCATACTTGCATTAAGGAATTTTGAGTGTTTTACGGTATAAACTGTATAGCGTCAACATATCTTTAAATATATGTTTTCAATGTGATGGCATCAGTTAATTAATTCTCACATCGCCATTAAATATTATTCACGGAGTTCATAAAAGAATCATCGTGAACATTTGTCGAAAGAAAGATATAAGATAGAATGGAGATCGCACGACAAAACATGAAAGGAAGGTGGTGGAGCAATACCATTACAAGAATGCACAAGAAGCTAACAAAAAAAAAATGTTTATAATTACGGAGGTACAGTTATATCTAATAGAACATAAATGTAACAAATAATAATCGTACCTATCCAATTTTGAGTAATAAATTATAGTTAAATTAAAGTCACGTTTCTACTTATTTCCGTCTTTGTCATTAATACAAGATATGTATCGTGATATCTGCATAAGTCTATTAAAGTTTTTTTACAGAGGTCGAACTGTCCCTCTAGAGCCAGTTATAGTTATAGATATGCGATCCTGATATGCTTAAGCTATTGCCCATACTGCCCTGTCGATCTGTATTCACAACATCCTGTTCCACCCTTCTTATCCACTCTTCCCTTTAAGCATACTCCCAACTTTCTAATCTTTAATTCCTTAACTGCTCGGTTGATGGTAACACGATTGCCCCTTGCCGCGACAAATTATAATTGTTCAAATATAAATATCATCTCACCTACTATGTCTGCATCTCCAGCTAAGCCAAGAAGCGATAGATGTCGTCTAGACCAGAAGCAATTGATATATATGGTAAAACCTAATGTCATCTGTCAATCTGCTTAATCCTGGAAGCTAAATTACTTCAATAGCTAGTATTGAGCCCTTAAAACATCCAACCAAAAGAAGATACATACTTAAACTTCTATTATGACTATGGTTGCCACAACTCTTAGACTCCACTTATTGCTTTTCATCAGGCAAAGTGGAATCACTATGGTAGGCTTATTTATATTAAAAAAATCTGTTCATACGCATAGTCTTTCACCATGCTGTTTGTAAGATTTCTTTGTGTCATTAGTTTAGACAACTCATCTTACAGTTGAAATTTGGTATGATGATGAAACAAAATTAAGACCTCTACGACCGCCAGGACACTTGAAATACATAAGAAAAGGTTTTTTTTGCTAGTTTCTGGATCGTCAGTTATTGCTTGTATACATATAAGTCCTTAAACCTAAAGTAAGAGTAACCAAAGTAATATCTCTATTTAACAACACCCAACCAAATGCCAATACCTTGGTTTTTCAAACTGAATTTAAAAGAACATGAGTCAACTCCTTGCACTGAACGGAATATAAGAGAAGATTTTAGTTCGAGTATGTGACAATAAGTATATAATGTGATGGCAGATTTGTTGAAATACCAAATAATTTCACTAATGTGGAAATAAAAAAGAAATATTATGATAGACACTTACAGGTCTTAATATTTTTCCATCATATTACCAAATTTCAACTGTAAGATGAGTTGTCTAAACTGGTGAGACAATTGACAAGAAATTTTACAAACATGGTGAAAGTCTATGGGAAGACTATGCATATGAACAGATTTTTTTATATTTATAAGCCTACTATTGCGACTCCACTTCGCCTGATGGAAAGCAATAAGTGGAGTCCAAGAGTGGTGGTCACCATCTTCATTGCATGTCTAGTCAATGGTGACCAACACTATGGTAGCCTGGTGAGATGCTATTTCACGCCCCGCTTCAAAGACCCGGGATCAAAGTGGGAAGGAAACACGTGCGCTGGTAGCGAATTCCAGGTTTTCACCGATCGGCACAGGAAAGAAGAGCCAAACCGTTTAGTTCGGGATCGTATATTATCAACTCTCAAACGGTGACTCTTCAGGCCAGCACGTGTAGTCGTGTAGAGGAAGAAAGAAGGTGGAACCAATTGGAAGAGCTTGTCAAAACACTCTCCGTGGTGTAGGTGATAGAGGACTGCCATAGAGGCGACATCTATTCGCAACTGCCGAGGCTCAAGAGACTGGGTTACAGATGTTAATGCTCCATGGTTGAGACGGTGATGATGATGGAAGCTAGTTAGTAATTGGCCATTAATCGCTGAATCCCCGGTGCAGTAAAATATAATAATCAGAAGACAGAGGTAAGAATTAAACAAAATAGTTTACTATCACCATCGTACGAGGTAAGAGACATTTTCTCACGGTACAGGTGATCCATTACATAATATTTTTTTTGACATTTAGTATGTTGACGTTTCCAGTAATAACATCATTTAAGGAGTCTTTATAATGGAACTGGAATTTCATATGAAGCTGCAGTATCAATATGATCTTCGTACGTATTTTAGTTTTAGTATTTCTAGTAAAAGCATACCACCTGCAAAGAAAACCCCAAAGTTTTGTTAAATATGAACAGATGTGTAAAAACGTGACGGAAGACCCTTATTTTGAAGATGAAATGGTCGTTGGCTATGTTTGGAGAATATATTATGCTTGGAATATGACAATGGATAATCAATGCATGGATTTAACATTTAAGAAAGCCTCCAATTCGGTTAGAAAATTTATATTTTACTTTAACCTTTTGTCCAATGCTATACAAATAATACATATCAATGAGTAATGACTACTAAAATTAACTAAACCTTGACCTTGTACAGAATGTAGTTCATGTTGGAATTACGTAAAAATAAAAATGTCGTCTATTTGACAGCTGCAAAAAAGCAGAAATCTCTTTTCACCCGTTATAATACATATGTATGTATGTATGGTATTTCTGTGATTCGCCTTAGAGCTTAGATTGCTTGCTCGATTTCAACAAGCCATGTGTCTTTAAATCGCTGTAATAGTGAGACTGACACAATAGCTTTGATGATTATATTTTGCAGACAATACTTCGCTTTCGATTGGGTATGCAATTTTATATGCAGAGTACGCCGGATTGGGCTAAAGCAACTCTTGTAATGACTATGGATGCTGCCCGAGAGATGCTCTTGATTCCAGACGATGACTTTGCAAATGTTGGCCATTTTCTTGGAGTACCTAATGTATTTAAAGGGGACTGTAAGTTTGTATTTAATTGAGTACTAATGTGTTAAACCAGGACACGATTATTCTGTGTTCATTTGAATTAACCTACGACCCTAAATAGTATCTGTGTTTTATGTGGAAATCTAATTCATTTCGTAAAACAAAAGCCAGAAACTAACTGAAAGCGAAAGGTGGAATGGAAATCAGTCCAATCACATTACAAAATTGCACATAAATTTTATTTATTTGTTGATAAGAGTTTAAGTAAGATCTTTGTGACTAAGATCTCGTCTTAATTAAACTAAACCGATCATCATGAAATTTGTCAGGTACAAAAACGACATAGGGAATTTCATCGTGAAAAATAGTTATGTTTTTAATAATATAATACCTAAATTCCTATTGACACCGCGATTTAAAAGCTAATAGTGGCTATTAAGTACAACATCAACATAGCAGCAGTATATACATACACATACAGTGCCAGATGACGCCAATAGGCTTGCCCTCTGTCATGTAAACGGGAGTAAATTATGCGTGGCAAAATGTGGGCGTTTGAGATGCTGCGGGGATACAGGCGAGAGTGATTGTAAAAGTAGCTGTAAATATAAGAATTTATAAGCACTTTCGATTGCAGACGAAGGAGCAAGAAAAGGAGCAGTATGGTTTCACAAAATGGCTGTGAAATTGTTCCACGAGGGTCGGTACCTGCTTATTGGAGACTGTCTAAATGGGGTGGTTTCGTTCTTAGTTCGCAGAGATCAGAAACATACGTGGGGAGAAGTTACTTCTGTTGTATCTGAATTTGATCTTAAATTTGGCGACAAAGGTAACCCCGCCTGCAAGTTTAATATGAGGAAAAAACCACGGAGACGTCCTTGAAATAAAAATATAATTACTAATTTATTGTTATTGTATTTTAAGTTGTCTGTTATTTCATTTTAAGTATTGTATTGTATTGTATCGGAAACTTTTTTTTTTTAAATGGAAATACATATTGTAAGTGAAAGGTTTTGGCTGTTGGTATTTTACTACACTGAGTGTTCAAAGTATAACATGATATGAACTATGACATAGTAAAATACTACGGTATAAGATATTGAATCGATATCTATTTTGAACAACCATACGATTCAAAATAAAACATTTTATGAAGATCCTAAATTGTTATCAAATAGCAACCGTTTTAACTCCTAGTGTTAATAAAAAAAAAAAACAAAAACACCTTTTTGCCAAATGAGATTTAACGCAAGGAGTTTACTAGTAACCATTAAATAGTTTTACTAATCATCTCTATGTTTTATTATAAGAATATCGTTACCAATCCCAATCTCTTGGGCTCGACAAAACCAATCATATGAGCCCAAACTCTATGGGTTTACGCCATTGAAAAGTTCCACTATCTGTCTCTATTGGTAACTAAAAAACAATTGCGTAAAAGTAATTTTTTTTTTGCTACGTAAAATACTTTCGGAGACAGGTATTATACTTTTTAATAAGGCGTACGAAGCGAGCGTGCGTGTCTGAACTTTTGATCAAAATTGGGTTAAAATATTGATGCCACAAACTGGAAACGATATTGTGATTAAACATAGAGAATATTTGTTAGCAAAGAATGAATGTCATATACTGACGTCAAACGTGGATTCGAAAAACTGAAAATTGAGACTATCGTAATATGAAAATTCCTTGTTCAATTTGAATGAAACCAAAACAAATATATTTAAACAATGAGACTACACGGTTATGGAGTTTCAATAGATTCAACGAAAGATTAGATTCAATTAGAAGTGGGTTAAAATTTACTTCCAAGATTGGTTTGCATAGTTAAAATCGAGATATAAATGTACAATACACAATGAATGAACAAAAATATAACACTGTTTCATTTCAAGTCTGATTTCTGTACAAAGTAACAGATTTTTTTTAACGCCCTTTTTTAAGTCGAACTTTACATGCACAAACGTAGATATAGACTCACGCTTAAATTATTATATTTTTTTTGTTACAGGTTAGCAGATGAACAGACGGGTCACCTGATGGTGAGTGACAGCCGCTGTCCATAGACACCTACAATTCAAGAGTCGTAAGTGTGCTGTAAGTGGGTGATGATTGATGCGGGGAGAGGAAGGAAGAGTTGGGAATGAGGAGATTAGAAAAAGGGAAGGGGGAGTTGGGCCTCCGGAAATGCCACTAATTTCGGGGAAATGCAATGCAAGCGTTTCTTCACAACTAGTTTTCTGTGGTTTGCAATGGTCGAGTCGGCCCATTAATACCTAAGCATGGCTCTGCCACGATAGAACTATATCCCTCAAGAGCCAAATACTTATCAAACGGGCACTTGACGCCAACAACCATAATTTAGTCCATCTTACATAATGGGGGTCAAGCCTATTGGCGTCATCCCAGAACTGTATGTATATACACAGTCTGAGCGATTACAGTCTGACACGACACCCATGGGCAAAGATCTATTCTACTCAACCGGGAAATACATAGTAATCCTACCTAATTGCTTATCTTAAATACTTCCGTTAATGTTTAAGACAGTTTAGAGCACATTCAATTCATATTGATCGCGGAAATTGCGTTATGTCAACTCGAATTGATTGAATGATTTATTTATGTTTAACATAAACATAACATATACGTTATGATAAATATTTTTATAGTGCCATGGGATACTTTCACATGATTGTTTCAAATCTAAACCGTGCTGTCTTCATATCGTAATCTATGACATACAAACGCGGTAGTCTCAATATGGTGCTTCTTAATTCTTTATACGCTATAATAATTACATATTTAAGAATAGAATGTTATGGTTTAAGGCAAGAATCATTTGAAGAGTATGACAAAATTTGTGACACAGTTGTTGCTTTGCGACCTTTTTTTAAAAACGAGTTAGTCATTGGTGTTAAGTGGCGAGTTTATTACGCTTGGAACGTTTTGCCGGATAAATCGTGCATAGATATGACTTTCAGGAAAATTAATCCCTTGGTGAGTGTGTCGTATCCTGACTATCCCAACAACCCTAACTACATATAATATTATAGAGGTTAGGATGTGTTTTTTTCTTCGTTTATGCTTAAACTAATTACTCACGCTCTTGCTTACCCCTTAACTAAACGGATCTTCATAAAATTTTTCACACTCATGGCCGGGTATACAGAAGAGAAAGTAGAACGCTGAAAAAAAAATTAGTGTTACAATGAAGCTAAGAATGCGAGTAAATCAGATCAAATATATATATTATTAAATCAGATAACCGCATTTTAAACGTGAGCAAAGAGACATACATACATTCACACCTGCATTCCAAAAGTGGTTGACAGAAGCGTATTGAACGCCCTCATTACATAATAAGTAACAAGAACTTCAATAGTTTTTTTAAGTTCGCATGTTTGCAAATCCATTTAAAATTGACTAGAAACCAATTATTTAAAACTTAAACTACAAAATATACTATTAAAACCCGATGTGACCCGACGACACGATTCGTCAGACTCAAATCATTCCTATGAACATCGATGCAAAGCGACGTTACGACACGTAGGGAGCATCGGTATTTAATAGTATGTTTCCACTTTGACACTCTTGTCAAGTTGTTTGAGAACTAGATAGTATTATGTTTTACTCAATTATTTATATACTGACAGACTAATCTATAATGTGGTATCAATATTTCTCTTTAGTTGGTAAATCACGTACGGAGCGATATGAGTCGGTATTTGAAGTCACAACCTAATTGGGCCCATGCATCACTTTTTTTGACCATGAGCCGATATCGGCATTTGTTGCTGATAAAGGATGACAGTGGTATTCCCGGCAGTTTCTTTCAAATACCAAGCATCGTAAATGATGTAAGCAATTGTGAGTATCCCAGTTTATTATATCAGAATTTTTAATACATTCAGATTTTTTTATTGGATTGTAAATCTGGATTCCGTATACTGAAAACACTAAGATAGCTTATTAACGTGGGATAGACATGCGTCGGCATGTGTCGTGTGTCGATCCATAGGTTTATACGCTCGACCGGATTATTACCTCACAGTAAAACTGTCTGTTAAACAATGCTTGCTTTGTGTGACAGAGTGAGTGAGGTTACTGGTGGCCCACCCGTTTTCCTTTCCCCTCTTTCCGCTGCTTCTTTCCCGTACCCTAAGATCGGCGGATGCGGTGCGGAAGTCACTTACCGACAGGTGACCCGTTTGCTTGTTTGTCCCTCTATCTCATAAAAGAGCAAAGAATGATTATAACAGGGATCGATTTCCATGTATTTAAAAAAGTATGCATGAAGTATAATAAAATGATTTTATTTATTTCATAAACAATATTGCATTGGCTTGAAATACAATTATCTAAGTCTAAATTAAATCATTAAAAACTAAGAGAATATTCATGAATAGACACATTATAATAACAAAATAAGTAAAAAATCTAAATGACAGAATAATTTAAATTCCAGACAGACTAAAATATTAAATGTTTATTCTTGTTCTGGAGCTAATATCAATCACAAAGCTTAATTTAGGTATAGAATTCTAGACACATACACTCTAGTCTATACACAAGAAGGAGTAAGTAGAGACGTATGAAACGCTAACATTTTGTTGATTTAATTTAGTCCCATTTGTGGAATTCCGGGACCTTTTTTTTACTTTTTTTTATAAAAGAATACTTGCAACGTGGTGCACGTTAAATGAGAAAATTGGGAGCAAACTGAAAGGAAAGGTAGGTAAGAAGTTCTCTTCTTACAATGGCAGAATTACATGCATACCATATAATTCCAACTGGCTGATGCCGGGAGTCCGCTACCTCTAACCGAACTATTTTACTAAAGACCAGTCAGACCGAACTAGAACTGTTATTGATATATAATTATTCTGTAATTATTATTAAAAAAAAACAAAATTGTTAATTTGGTATTCATTAGTGTAATATTTATTTCAGCTTATAGGCCAGATGAAAAACAAATCCCATTGTTTAGAATGGTAATGAAGTTGGTTCTCGATGGTCGGTACCTCATCATGTCAGATTGCTGCGATGGAATCACATTTCTACTTGGTAACCGGAGCGAGTCGCCGCTCTGGGGAGAAATAAGAACAATTGCGCTGAATCATAATAACTATGGCCCGGGTTTGCCTGCCTGCGCACGTTCGTGAACTAAACAGACAGACAACAGTGACCAGTCAAATTATACCAAGTTATGAATACATTTGTATTTAGATTTTTGTGGCTTTACATTGCAGAGGTCAATCATTGGTTAATTTTAACACTTGTTAATTTTATAAAAAAAAAGATTTTTATTATAAGCTATGTTTTGTTATATTAACTTGTTTGAGCGTGCAATACCTAATAAAATTTATTTAATTTGTTATTCTTTATTACTTAAATAAAATATAGTTTGTAAAAAACTATTCTGCATATTCGATTGAGCTTTTTTACTTATAGCTCTATGTCTTAGCTGGGTTTAAATTAGTATCTTCACTGATCTTATCTTATCTTAACATCTGCACTAGAGCACGTAGGTCTCTTTTAAAGACCTTCACAAGTATGCTGACGTAGTAGATTTGCGAGCCTATTGGGTGACGTACTACACGCATATGTATGTATGCTTATCCATTTATTTGTAGATAATTGATTATCCAGAAAGAGAATACTTAGGACAACCGCAAGTGGTGATTTTTTATCAGTCAATAGTTTTGACCATTTAACCTCGACCGATTAAAATATAGAAAAGAATGATAAAGTCACCATTGTGCATTGTCTCCTAGGTATCTGTCAGTATTACACCACCATGTACTTGAAACATTAAGTACTGTACACACTGTGTGAGTATGATGAGTTTGGTTACTTACTTAAATTTCATTAAAAGGTCAATTACATCTGTTATGTGATATTACTGCAATACTAAAACATTTAATTCAGTTTCAGACCCCTATCCTACCTGCATATATACTTAGTCTGGCCATATATACGGTTACTATAAAAAAAAAAAACAATAACATTGCATTTGAATTTCAAATCTGTCATTCTTATATGAATATTCATTGTATTTTCTCATTTTCGCGCCATTCCGTGTCAAATATTTTTGTGATATTAAAATGGAGTGGAATGAAAAAAAAAAAAAGAACCAAATCGCTGTGGTAGTTACACATAGTAGGTATGGAGCCAAAAGCAATTGTTAAAACCTTCCATCCGCTTGGTATTAGTTGAATGTTTGCGTACCGGGCTATTGACAGGTACAATGAAATCTCCTTTGTTCGTGACAAAAAGAAATCTGGCCGTCCACGTAGTATTCGTTCCAAAAAGGCGATCAAAGCAGTGAAGGCAAGAAGTCGCGTATTTTAAAAGATGACTTAGGACTTGCCATTATTTTGCTAATAATTTAAAAACTAAAAGCACAAGTGTATCAAGATACGATTCTTGAGAAGATGCTTAAGCCTCTTAATAACACTATGTTCCAGAACCAAGAATGGTTCTTTCAAGGACTGGGTCATAAAGTTCGATCCAACCAAGCGTGGTCTGGAACGACGTTTTTGACTTCTTCAGAACTGAAGTCTGATTCTTAATCCGCTGGATTATGACTTATGGTCAGTTCTTGAGAGTTGCCATACTCTCTAAACGCCATGATAATTTTTATCCCCTAAAACAATCCATAAATTGGCAGTGAAGAATTTTCCATTTAGAGAGTGCGTGTTTCTATTGATAACGGGCCTCAACGGATAAAGAACCGTATTAAAACCAATGGTGATAATTTTGAATGAGCTTTACACATTTTTAATATAAAAGTATAAACTGACACTTATTATAATAACAGATGCAATACAAAAAATCCTTGTAATAATATTATATTTATGATAACATAAAGATGATCAGCAACCTTCTGTGACCGATATCTTATTTGATGATGATAGATATGATGCAGTTATGGCGTTATTTTATAGATAATTAGGATAAACCTTATAATATCAACCTCTACGTGTAGAATTGAACATAACGGATAACATTGCTTAATAGAAAGTTAAGTGCAATCTACTGTGATTGACACGTACATATGTTACATACATACATAACCTCACACCTTTCTCCAATCGGGGTAGGAATAGACATCCACTTGCTTGATTGAAATGTACGGACAGAAATTGTAATTTTGATGAAATGTGACAAAATTTAAATTGTACCTCGACTGAACCAGGAAAAAAATAACAACTTTCAGACCTGTAGTGAGTAAACATACTTAAGTGCATACTGGCAGTACTAAAAAAAATCAGCTTAATTATTTCTGGGACCTCTGATAAGTTGAACAGTTTCTACCGATATAGTCGATCTCAATAGTAACCGATATTGAAACAATATGAACGTATAACATAAACTTAGAGTTATGGATATTCATTCTAACCCACCTGCTGGAAGTAACTACAGTTTTCTGGCCATCGTGTTAGGCTAATTTAGGGAGTTTGTCATTCTCATCATCATCATCGTCAGCATCAGCATATCACAGTCCACTGCTGGACATAGGCCTCTCCCATTGCACGCCACTTCGTTCTATTTTAGGCTTCTTGCATCTTGCCAGCCATCTTATTCAAATCGTCACTCCACCTGGCCTGTGGGCGTCCTACGCTACGTTGCCACTCAAGAACTGCCATTCTCACTTCTATTTAATTAGATTAGGATCTTAATAATCAGTAAACTCTTTTTTACATTGTATATATTATCCAGCGAATCCAGTTTCTGCTCTTTGTAACACCATAGTTTTGTTTATATTCAACATTCTCATAGATCTTGTTGTCATTCCGAGCCGTGAGAAGAAATATTACCTATCTTTTGTTCACCGAGTCTTCATATTGACATAGTATTTCACATGTTACTGCTGTCTCGACATGGTTCTTTTAGAATCTATACGTGTAATAATTGTTTCATTTATAACAGTGGAATGTTTAAGTCTAAATGCATCGAGGGCAAATGCTATTTGTGACAAGTTAGCGATTGATAGTTATTCCAGGATTGATAAATTGGTGGGGAAACGCTGGAAGATTTATTACGCTTGGAACTTTAATGATAAACTGTTCGATAACTGTATGGAGATCATGTTCAAGAATGCTACTCCAATGGTTTGTGTATTATTTGGGTTTTATTTGATTAAACTAAAATATTTTTTTGTTATACTCATATATGAATATTATCGCAAGGACGAATCTAACAACTTTCTTTTAACCAATATTATACAACGTGATTTAATTTCCACAGTCCTTTGGTAACTATGTATATATTTATATGATTTCGCATTATTGTTAACTTCAAGGTATCCTACCGGCTAATTTAATTGTATTTATGGATTAATTTGTAGTTGTAGTTTGATGTATTTGTATAGCTATTAAAAATATTTTTTTTTAAATGCAGATATCTATGTATTATAATTATGACACCCTGTGATTGTGTGTAAATGTGTTGCTAAGCGCAAAATTCGAGAACGGCTGCACCAATTCGTTCGTCGTTTTTGTAACTATATATCATAAAATTCAAGAAAAGATTATTATGATGATAAATTATAGGGTTATTTTTGAGACCTCGCAAAACCAAAAGCTTTCGACAGATCGATGTCTGTCGGTACACCAATAATTTATTATTAAACATTAGAAGTTATTGGAGACATTAAAAGTTATTAATAAATTATTGGTGATTACTATATTTAAATATAATAGTTCATCATAGTTCTTAATCCAAATAGAAGAAAATTCTAATTTTTATTTTTAATATATTTTGTAGAACAAAACATGAGAATACAAACTTTTAAGTTATATGCAGGTGCTACTTTTTGCAGCTAATAAACCGTATTTGGAATGACATGTATGAGTATTTGGAAATTCAACCACCATGGGTAGCGGCCACTTTTCTCATGTCTAAAACACCTCATCACGAGATGCTATTGTTTGCAGATGAAAATATTCCTGGCAGATATATTGGAGTAGCGAATATTGTACGCTCTGACAGTAAGGTTTTACTTTATTTATTTTTATTTATTGAATATGGCTCCAAAGAAATCGTGGTGTTTAAGCACTAGTTTTTTTTTTTCAAAGTACCACCACTTAGGAATTACTCGTTTTCTAACAAGGTGTTTTGAAATGTGATTTTGTAAGTTAAAAAGATCTACCCAACAGTGGAATGTTTTTTTTAAGACCGAAATGTGTTACTACCCACCTACATTTGCCAGAATTGAAACCTTCTCGACCTGGTACCGACATAACTGCTAATATTTAATAAATTTTAATAAAGCTAAGTGCAATCTGCTATGATCGAAACGTATAGATTTTTTAATTTGTTCTTAAAAAATCTGGTGCACAGTGATTTATGTATTGAATATTGTTCGATAAAAATACTGTTTTATCGAACAATATTCAATATATAAATCACTATTTAGGCACCTTTTAATTGATTATACACATATCAAAAGTGTCTAGGGGTCAAGCACATTTTTAAATATAAAAAAATATTCAATTAATATTTACCAAATGTAGTCTTCCAGACTGGTTTCTTACTTTAATTCCTATATTTAAGTAAACAACTTATCGCTCATATATATGGTAAAAATATTAAAACATGCAATTTTTGCAAATTGTGGGAAATTAACCTAAGTTAATGTCATAAATTAAATAGCAAAAAAGGCAAAAATGAGGATTTTTGATTATTCATTGTTAAAAGAAATCTAAAAATTACTTTGAGGAATGGCCGCCCACGTTCTTTCTAACAAGTCAAAAACTTGTTATTCGGTATGCCCAGCATCTATACTCGACAGTGCTCTCCTTTGGACCATATCCCACGTGTGGTCAATTGGGTCTGGCGATCGAGCAGGTCACGGCGGAACGTTGATGCGATAGCGTGTCCAGAGGCGGCTTATGACGCTCTGTGTAGTGCCAAGAGCGACAGCCACAGTATCTACTATACACTTTTAAAGGCATCCTGATTGAGAGTTGATTTTCTATTTTTAATAAAATTTTAAAGATTCCTTTTCATTCAAATAATGAAATTCACTAACTATAATTATTTACGAGATGGGGCTAAGGACACAGGCTTTGGAATCCATGTAGTGTGACTTCAAAGCCCGTATCACAACGTCATCCCACCCATATACATACGAGTATAGCTAGAGTCTAGTTTCTTGATCATGTATCCCGTAATTGATATAGAGTATGCTTTGAGTGCATAGCGTTAGTTTCTTAGGAACTCATTTTACCCAATATTATCAAATTGTCTTGATGTCTTAAAATGTTTGGATTTACTAATCCAATTATTAATAATGTTCCAGAGGTTCGGCCCCGCAAAAAGTCAGTGCCGCTATTTAAAATCCAAATGAGGATGTTCTTGGATGGCCGATACCTTCTCTTAGCAGACTGCAATATAGGAGTCATAACACTGTCAGTTCACAATACGCCATATCGTGGAGAAATGGAAATCGCAGGAGTAGCAGATTCTTTACATTTAGGGGACGGTAATTTGGTTTGCAGTGTAGAAAGCCACCTTGGAGAAATATTTAATGTGATAAATTAGTATACGATGTGTCAAGGAATGGATGAAGTTAGTTCAGTTTCAAGCCTTGATTAATTGTACGACAGGTTTAAAAAAATACCCATAAATATATTATTAAATATTTTGAAAATTTAATATGTTTGATGTATATAAGTTTGTTTAATATTACAGATTGTCTGGTAACTAAATTCAGATTATGTATTCAATGATGTTGACTGTTAGTAGTGTAGTGTATTAAAGTTGTGAAACATTGTATTAAATATCAGTTAGTAACTTTACAGTTGTACAGTTAAGAATATAGTGATAGATAAATGTTAATAAAAAAAATATATAATTTTGATATAATTATTTTGGTTTTCTTTTACCTATTTTTCGGCTGTTGATAGATATATCAATTCATACTGTGACCATATACTGCTATAATGCGTGTTTAAACAAGATGAAATAATAAGGTTAACAAAATGTTCGTATTCAATTTGTTTTGTGGAAGTGAAGCATCGTTATGCTTCACTTCCACAAATTTGCTTTAAGAATGTTAAAATATTTATTTTTGTTTACAAATAATATGTTGCTTTTATGTAGTTGATACTTTACTTCCCTTTAATGAATAGGAGGTATAAACAGTGGTCTGTATATATAAAGACGCAGTTTTATGTATAAAATCAGAGTTCAATAAAACTTACACAAAAAGTCAATGATTTTTTAAAGAAATTCTTTAACAATCTACACAATCAGTAAAAAAATATCTTAGGTTTTTGAATTATTTTATATTTTAACCAGGGATAAATAGAAGTGTCATGTTTTTAACATTTATTGTAATTTATTTGTTGACTAGAGATGCTATAGCAACTGAAATGGAAATGAAAATGACCGTCGATATGCCGAGGGAACCATTAGCTACTCCAGGAAAACATGATCCTGATGATGAAGGAATAGGAAAACGTGAGATGCCACAGGAACCTCAGTTGCCACAAAACTGGTCGGATATCATGGTTAACACAACCAGTTGCGAGGAATTCCTTGCTAATACTACCTTTGATCCTTTCAAAGTGCTTGATATAGACTGGAAAATCTGGTACTACTGGAATCAACATTTTGAAGAGAGCTATGAAATAAAATTCAGCATACCATCGAGAACTGTAAGTATATATATTTTTTTTGCCTCAGTTAGAGCTAGTTGCGAGCAAGTAATATTGCTAGGCCAGAGGTCTATGTTAGATCGTATTGACTGTATTTCAATAAATGGCCGTAGGTGTAATCCTTACCATCAAAATCTAGATACAGCTAACCCTTACTCAGCTAACTCCCTTTCCTTTTTCTATTTCGGCTATGGTCAAAGTCGATCTCCTGTTTTATTCACTCTGCACGGTCTTTAATTTACCTTATACATGTAGAATATATAAATTTAAACATGTAATGTAGGTTTTATGAAACATATCAAAAAAAAAAATTCTTTGACTCATTCAGTGTTTTAATAAATACAAACTAATATGTAAAATGCGACGTGATTGTCTAATTTTAACACCCAGTATTCTCAAAGATATAAAAAAATCGTTATATTTTCAGCTTGTAGACCGTTTTAGAGTGGAATTGGACGATGAAATGAAGCCGCCTGTTGATTGGGATGACGCAATACTTTTCATGGAAACATCCATTGACTTTAGTGCCCTTTTTATTAAAACTGAAAAAGATGGCGTATTCAGAATCGTTCCTTCCCTTGCTTTCGAGTGTAAGTATGAAAGATATGTACATATATACAGGAGGAATAGTCATCATTTAAGAAGACAATATCGATAGTGTTTTTAATACAGTTTGTTTATTGTTAGTAAATTGTCTAATCCTCACTTTTTAATGTATTTTTTTTTTATATTTATACAAAAATTCTTAGAAACCACTCAAATTAATCTGAATTAATGTGTTAGGTGTGGTTTTGTGTTATAATTTTTCAGTGTTCGAACTTTTCATATAAAAAATAAAAGCAGTGTTAAAATGTCCATTCATTCTAAGAATTCATATTTTTTTAAACTAACGCATAATTCACATATTCGCAAGCTGTAGTAAGTTCAGCAGGCAGGCAGTTCTTATAATAAAGAAATATCAAAATAAAGTAATCACATACTTTTTCACCAAACGAGCTGTATCAGAATAACTAATTATGACAATATTGGTATTGTGGGGCGCGGAGACAAGCAAAAGTATTTCATTAAAAAAAAACATGTATGAGTATTTACTTTTGTTTTTTTTTTTGCTCGAACTAAGTCATTTTAAAATATATTTTTGCATTAAAAAGCACAATTCTTGAGGTAGGTTGTAATATCACGCCACACATGTAGCATTCACTATATTGAGTTTGAAACTTTGAGGTACGGCTACTGATAAATTCAACCAATTTTAAATATATCCTTCGCTTACAGACTCTAGATTACCACAAGTGATATTTGGAGTAAAAGTAATAGAATCAACGAGCTACATTGCTCTCATGAACTGCAAGTACCGCATCTGTTATGCCCTCGCACCTACAAACAAAATGCCTTATTATACAACGGTACGTTATAAACATTTATAGATATTGAGTAAAAGATGATTTCAACACTTCCCTACGTATCTATCATGAAGCTTCTTTAATTAGATGTATAGACAAGAACTGTACTACTGGTTTCGATTCGATTTTGATTAGAGGGCTTGGACTTTACGGTAATACATAATCCTATCTAATCATATCACTATGTTAATGGGGAAATGGAAACAAGACATCGTCGTATTACTGTTATATAACCGACGAAGGTCAATTTATTTTAGGTGGAGTTTGGTACACCGTCAGGTCAGTTAACCTCGGCAAGACGGTGACCCTCATAAAGGGTCTTTCGTTAAAAAATTACAATATCCAGTTTAATAACACCAATTTACAAGGCTTTTTACCCATAGATAAAAGTAATGTAAATCGGTAGACTAATAAACCTATGTCAGATACTGAAGTGGGAAAAAATTGGACGTCAAGTTGTTAAATATTTAATATATTTGTTTTTAACAATTTTATTGTGTGACCTATAAAACACAGATTACTTCTTCTTTTATACTGATTAGCAACAGTTTCTCTTATATAGACCAGCAGTAATAAAAAAGGTTTATTTAGATTTTTTTTACTACTGCTTTAAGTAAATACCAAAATTTTCATACTTTAATGTCTTACTTATTTGGGGGCCCACAAAGATTCCTTCTTTGACTTTGGCTTATCAGGGTGACTGATGGAATATCAGGGTATTGTATATACTTCTTGTTTTTGTTGTTAAAATCTGAAGTTTTGGTAAGTAACAGTCAGTAGCGTGATTTGTTGGTTCCGTCCATAACTTTTAATATTTTCTTTTCCTTAAGACCAGATCAATAATATACTTCTACAATTTTCACATACTACTCGAGGTACCCAATTTTTATCAAGATTTGTCACCGAGATTTGGAAATATTGGAATAAGGCTCGTTTTACAGCTTCATAAATATATATCTTGGTTTTCGAGCGGATTATTTGACCACAAACATAGCAAAACTTATTTGGAATTAATTTACACTGCCTTGAGGGTATTTTAAACCAATCAAAATGTTTATTTATAAGATTAATACAACAAAAGCGAATATTAACTCGGCACCAGTAACAAGTTAGCGAAATAACTTTATAAGGGTGTATTCAAAAAAACTTGACGTGATAAAAATATAAGACATATATTTTTGTAATAAGAGTTTAGGTAGAAACCACATTCAGTATTGTCTTGGGGTAAAAGAAAAAAAAAATAAGTATCGTAATTAAACATATAATATATAACGTATAATTTTTAAATGCTATTAAATGTTTATGGTGTAATAAATGTTTATAGTAAATGTTTGTAGTAATTAAATATATAATATTTAACATACAATATTTAAATGCTATTAAATGTGATAAGAGATACCCTCATATTATCAGGCACTTTTGCATTTTATTTACACATTTTGGTTAAAGCATAGCTACAGTAAACAATTAATTGAAATTTGTGATGTAATTTCAGTATGAGGAAGAAGCAAAGAAGATAGGTTTTCGTGGCGAGTTCGGGAGGTCCCACATAGCCTTATCACCAGCCCCCCCAGTAGTCGACCTCGAAGAGGACCAACTTTCAGGAGTTCATGACGATGACGGCGAAGATTTGCACCTAGAGATACAGAAACAGTTCAATGATAAAATGCAAAGTGTTTTGATTTAATATATGCTTTAAAATAGATGATATCAGCGTAGCTTATATATTATTTTATTTTCCTTTTTTTTTGAAAGATGTGATAACAAAATATAATGTAAGTGTCATACACCGTGACACTTGCTAATGCCAAGTGAACTTTGCTTTCACGGTAATCGCTTATTCTAGTTTTGATTTAGGAAAGTTGTGAGTACTTCACTTTTCACATTCAGTCTCATAGACCTCTTCAATTTTAGAGTTTCAATTCTAAGAGCCATGCTTCAGCATGTATGGGCCGGCTTGACCGGAGTATTATATGGCCTCACAGAAAACCGACTTATAAACTATACTTGCATTGTGTGATCGAGTGAGTGAGGTCCCAAACCCCTTTCCCTTCCCCTCTTTCTCTTCCTTCTTTTCCCTTCCCCTCTTTCCCGTTCTTCCTTTCCCCTACCCTAAAAGGTGGACAGCACTCTTGTGACCCTAGAGAGTTCGTGGGCGATGGAAGCCCCTTACCAACAGGTGAGCCGTCAATATCTATAGAGTTGTTTGAAAAGATAGATAAATCTATTTTATTATAGGTAACGTTTGAGTGAGTGGCCATAGGGATTTAGCATATCCAGGACTTTATATTACTGTCACAAGTAGGTGTAGTAGTATCCGATATCTAAAATTGTGGTCGAAAGTTACGTAGTAGGTAGTAGATATATAGTTATTAGAGTATTACGTACGTAATAACTATAACTATAATAACTATACGTAATAACTATACTATACTATAACTGAGATTTACAAATATATAAACCCAACGAATATATAAAATAAATGCTATACAATATTAGATGTATAGATTGAATGATTGTCTGCTTCATTGTGTCATGTACTTACTATATCTAAGAAATACGGTGTCGTTTTAAAACAAACCCGTTCATTAATTGTTTGTTGACATGCGGAAGCACATGTGTATATCGTAAATTGAACCTGGTCCGGTTCAATTTACGATATACACATGTGCGTCCAACCTTTTTAAATAAATCTGTGCTGTACAGTTTTTTTTGTCATTAAATAGTTGTCTGATGAGTATATTGTATTTAAAAAAAATCATGTTCTTCTAAAACGAATCTAATTTGGTGTTTAAAAAGTTAATAATTCCATATTGTATACATTGATGAGAGATATCCACGATAAATACTATATTTTACTATATATTTTTTAAATATCTTATAAGTCTATTATTTTGTCAAAAGTTTGTAATCTACACTATATGTTTACGTCTTAATAAACTTACAATAATTTGAACTTAATCGTGAGCCCCATAATACTCAAAATTTATTGTTTTGGTAAATGTTTTTTGTATTAAACAATATAATTAAGAAATGACATTTTAGTAAGTATTATGATTACAATTTACGTACTGAGCCTCCAGTTCAATTCTCATAATAACGTAAAAGAGTGCAATCGTCCTCCCCTCCTTAGGCCCTTAATCCATGCAGTAATCGACTGTGAAAGGTTTGGATTAGATAAAACGATGGCTGAGATTTACAAATATAGAAACCCAACGGAAGTTAAGAACATGTAGATACGCGACCCTGGCTTGACCTGACTCACGAGGTACTGCAGTCTCAATCCAGTTATATCATATTTCTTCAACCAAAAAAGGTTTTTTAAAACTGAGTTACGAAAAGCAAAACTCTTCTATTTCAGTGGCAGTTGTCTAATGTTTAATTGACTTGGGTAATAATTGTGATCATGATATTTATAGCAATCCTATCAGCAAACTGTTGAGAATATCTGTACAAGACATATTCATATATATATCCAAGTCTTACAAGAAACTTCACTAAACAGAATGTATAGGTTGTGTGTGTTTTTCATTGCAATAATAAAATCCAGTGAGTCTAATAGGCGAATGAATATTCCAGATGTTCCGAGTAACTTTAAAAATGACTACGATGAGGTAGTACGGCCCGTGCCTTATGGACACATATATAAAGAAGGTTTTGGAGATATTGGTGGTTTAAAGGCACCACTAGATTTTTTAGATTTAAATGTCAGACATCCAATGGACTCAGAAGAAGCAAAGGAACTGCTGAAGACTACGAAGCCTGAAAATATTCAATTTTATACACAATATGTAAATTCTAAGGGTTTTACTAATCCAAGGGATAGAGTTTTTAAGGAATTAGGAATTCCGGGTTCGGGCCCAGAAATAAATGAAACACAGTTCAGGTGGTTTGATTTAACAGATTTACGAGCAAGAAATGTTGCCAAACAGATTTTTGGTCCGAGGAGAGGCAGTGCCGTGCATCGTTCTGTTAGCCAAGCAACTCCAAAGAAAGAGAGAAAAAAGTTATTGGATTTGACATTTCTTCCACATATTGCACACCATATTAATAATATTAATTTTACAAGATGCGATGAGTTTGGGAGGAAAGCATATTTTTTTCCAAAAGATATAGTTAATTTGGAATGGGTACCGTTTTACGTTTGGAGTCCAGAAAAGCGTACTACGGCTAGAATTCACATATTTAAATATGCTACTAAAAAGGTAAGGGCACCGTGGCTATCATGCATGACCAAATAACTCTAGTTGTGAAAAGAAAAAAATAATTACATTTTTATGTTTTTGTGGAATCGGTAGAAACTATAGGTTGAAAACCAAATTCATAGACAAAAGTGAGATATGTTTTTTTTTTCCATAATTGGTTGACTTATGCCGCGCAACTCTCTGAAATGTTGATCGGGCACTTGAAAAATCTGTTATTCCTTGCTAAAGGGTTTCACCGACATTTTGTTGATAGACTTTTAAGCATTTGACAGGTAGTTAAGAAACGACGAATAAAAAGTGTTTATAAATGCCAATATTTTTTTAAGCAACAATAATAATATCTACAATTCTATATCAATCTCACATAAAGCCATCGGATCCCAAACTAAGCCAGACTTTTGATAAACATATATTTTTAAATACATATACATCCATATTATATATTATTGGTAAATTACATCTAAACAAAAAAAAAAAAAAAAAACATAAACAATAATATGTTCTGGGTGGGAATCGAACCCATGACCTCTGGTTTAGCAGTCAGGATCACAAACAATTAGACCAACATACACACTATACGTACACGTAAATACACATACATACATACGCTCACGCCAGCATCCCTGTATTTAATACTCCTCCGCATTCCCCAAGCAGAGGTGTAATTATGCACCCATGCACACACACATTTTGCAAACTAAAAATTAACGTACCGGACACAAACACAAGGGACAAGGACAAGTATGACCGTATTTATACTCCCTGATAGATATCAATCCAATCCCTTACTCAACTTTTACGTCATCTTCACGAAGAGCCCTATTGTACTCCACCAAGAACCACACGGCTATACAACGTTAAAAATGTTTACGAAAAACGCTAGTAATCGTTAATTATTGCATTCATGACTAACAATAATGTTTTAACATAGATTTCTGTTATTTCTTGTAACAGGTCTCTTAGTTTATTGTGTTGATTTTTATTTTTCAGCTCGTAAGGACAGTTCGGGAATTATACCGAAAGTTTATTAAAATAGACTGGGAACAACCTAAATTGCTATACAGTGGAATTGGTCAGTTTCTTCTTGTTTCAGCTGATAAAAGAGGATTGTTTCATGCTTTACAATTGATAGATTCACCGCCTACTAAAGGTTGGTGGTACATTTTCAGCACCCTTTTTTTACCGTAAGATGATACTGTTTTTTTTTTATCTAAGTATTTCTCTTGTAAGAGTTAAGTCGCATTAGGTTTGTGTTAATCAATATTTAGTACTAATATCGACTAACGTCAAGCACTTTACATATAGCGATTTTTCGATAGTCACGACATTATTTGTTTCAATGTTACAAAAAATCATTATTTTTTAAACATAATTTGGTCTCATTTACGTAATAGGGGGCAAGCCTATTGCCTTCACCCGCGCACTGTAGGACTATATATGTATACTATCTGATGGGTAGCAGTCCCATTCTTTAGTCCCTTTTTACGACACTGAATCGTAGAGATAGAGAGGGCCCTATTCCACCGAGCATCACACGGTCACTCTTTATTCATAACTATACATTTTCAATTTAAGTTAATTCATTTTCAGTGATCGAGTCAATCCCATATACGCAACTACGTTTAAAAATAGAAGATTCTTATTTAGTCATGTTATACTGCACAGACTATTTCGCTACTGTTATGGCTGTTGTGGGTAATGAACCTCAAACAGACAAAGAAAAAGAGGAAGAAGCAAAAACTATAGGAATGAAAGGGCCAGGTTGGCCTGTGTCTAGGGATCTCGACGAAGAAAAAATGGAGGCAAGAGCTTTAAGAGAAAACGAACTTTTAAAAATGCAAAACAAACCCCAAAACCCAGAAGAACCACCAACAATTGACGAAGCAAAGCAAGTGCCAGGCGTATTAAACAAATAATCAAGATATAGTAATATTATAATGTATTTTATTTATGTAGTTGCATGAAATCGCCAAAACAAACATGAAACCCGACTGACTGCTTTAAACGTAGGTAACTAAAAAAAAAAACATTTAATATATTTTTGCAAGTACCTTTAGAAATCCTCCAATTATATATATATTACAATCCCTACTATTAAACCATTATATACATCTTATAATTCATAGAACCCCAGATAGGCTTGGTATAATTTATGTTTAAAAAATCTAGACACTATTGAATTAAAAATAATGATTTACAATTTACAACGTACACACCAGCGCAATGTTGTGTACATTGTGCTGGTGTGTAGGTTTGGTGTGTTAGTTTAGTGAAATAAATTATTTTTTATTGTATCTGAATTTTTTATAACGCACGTGTATATAACGCTGTCTGGAAACCCTTCAGTCTTTTTCTTATCAGCAAAAATATTATTTCACAAATGGCGCTCGACAACGGGAAACTTGTTTTGAAGTGACACGTTATTAAGTTTAATAAATAATTACTCAATCTTTTACACAATCTAATCTATTAACGAATTTAACGAGCTCTTTTTCTTTCCGTTAAGATCGTTGTTCTACACTATTCACATTTTTATTACACGACTGCCCTAAACAAAAGTGTATTGATTTCAGGGTTCATGTACGTATGTACATACGTGAGTTTCTTTATTCAACCCTAACTTCTAAATGCCTGAATAGATTTGGATGTTCGTGGTATCCTTGGAGTCCTAACACCATCCTTCCATCAACACATCCCGAGTGATACTTTAACATTTTTAGGGTTCTTAAGTCCTAACAAGGAAACTATAGTTTTGCCATGGCGATCCGTCTGTCCTACCGCAGCTTAGGTTGGCTTTTTTTAATTTTGCATGGGTATATGCATATATAATTATGCTGACAAAGTGGTCAAATTAAAATATCTTCTGAAGGGTATCTCCCCTGCACGTGAAGTGGCAATGAACTTTCACTAAACAATCAATATTAGTTTCGATATTTTCAGGTATCTTTATGTGACCAGCTTTCAAGCAATAAAAACTGAAGTTGCAATTTCATAGGACCGAGGGTTTTAAGAGTAAACGGATCCAAGAGTGGAAACTGTAAATCGGTTAAAAGAAGTTAGGACACCCCCAACCAGATGGACTGATGACCTGAAGAATGTAGCGCGGGTAGACTGTATGGGAGGGGTGGTGGATAGGAAGCTATCATCTGAAAAGGCCTATTTCTAGTAGTGAATTGCAGTAGGTACGAATGATGGTGATGGTAACGATGATGATATATCCAACACACACTAAATATGTAATAAGTAAAAATTGATCATTAGTAAAACAAAGATCATACGATGCGTCATAATTACAATACCCTTAAGGTAAAAAAGATATTTCAACACTGTTGTGAATGTTTGAATGAACAAACAAATAATGGTTCTTAGAAAATGGTAAACAACAACAACAATTCTTGGGAAAAACAAACATTTTTAAACAAACATCTTAATTACGGCTATAAAAGAAAGTCTGATACCGTTATATCGGTATTACCGATTTGTAATTATACCGAGTTCTAACTTTGAATAATTCGCAAAACTTTCCAAAATGTTAAAACGCACGATGTTATTGATAATTATAATAGCTTTATTAGTATTTATGATGACTGTAAATGAAGCAAAAAAGAAACGAAAAGTACAAGGACCTAAGGGGATGAGTCGCAGACAATCAACAAGTTGCAACGAGTTTTCTAAATATGCACGTTTTAATCCTTATTCTGTTCTCAACGAGACTTGGTTCGTATTCTTCTACTGGGCAGCGCCACGACCGCTTCAATCTTATAGGTTTTTTGCACCAACTGAAACGGTAAGTGTTGTTTTAAAGCATTATGGGTTATATTTTTCGAGTATGTATCAGTGATGTTTCTTTGCCACGGTCGGTAAAACGGTTTAATGGATTCTGACATGTGCGGTATCATTAGATGGCATACTTATAGTCCCGTTGTCCTTGTAGTCGAAGTCATGATCTTGCTAGATCGAAATAATAACAGTAACAAGTTTAAACACCTCACGCATGGCCCTCTGATCCCAAACTAAGCAGACCTTATACTATGGTCACTAGACTGCTGTTATACATACTTATATATTCTAAATACACTTACTTATAGGCAAATTATACCCAGATACGGAATAAATGAATATACTCATGGGAGACCTAAGGTGAAAAGCTGAATAATAGAATGTCTACATTTAAAGTAAAGAAAAAGTAAATACTGGAATTTATTGAAATGATAAAAATATCGTCAGCCTAAATCAGTGCTGCTAGTCGTACTACTACTTACTACTTTTTTTACAGTGGTAGAGCCAGGCTTAGGCAAGAATGGGCCGGCTGGACCGGTGCGATACCACGGCCTCGCTGAAAACTGGTTTAGAACCATTGCGTTTCCCCAAATTAGTGAGGTGTCCGGAGGCCCTACCTCCCTTCTCCTCTTTCTTATCTCCTTATCTCCCTCTCTTCTTTCCCTTACCCGCTTCCCCCATCCCTCATTATCCTCAAAAGCAGGCAGCGCACTTACGCCTGTTGAGTTGCAGATGTCCAAGGACGGAGGTTGTACACCATCAGGTGACCCGACTCTCGTCTGCCCCCCAATATTATAAAAAAAAACTAGTAGTATACTAATATTATAAAGAGATAAAATTTGTTTGAACACGCTAATCTCAGGAACTACTTATCTAATATGAAAAAAACTCTTTTTGCATGAGAAAGCCCGTTTATTGATTAAGACTATAGGCTATATCATCATGTTACTACCCAAGACTGTCCAAGAGAGCTCAGCAAGGAGCATAAACACGTGTGAAATTTTAGGAACGGCTGGTAATTATATAAAATAAAACTTGTATTTTATTTTGTTTAACCGTTTCTATTGCTGTCATAGTATACTCGTGACCATCATCGGTATATTTATTTAAATATACGGTTTTACTCGCAAGTGGGATGCCCAACGGGAGACCTTTCTCAAGGAGTACTCCTACTACACACGTAAGTAAAACCGTATATTTAAATAAATATGAATGTAACTCAGGAAAGTTTTTATTATAATGATAGGTATAATTCGACCTAAATAAATAAAGTTGACTAAATAAAAATATACACGTAAACAAAACGTACTTACCTATAGTCGCGATTAAGGGCTGATTTATATATGTTTTCTTCTCTGATTTGATATAATTTAATTTTTGATTGATATATAAATACCAGCTAACCCGACGAATTTATTAAAGAATCAGGACCAGAAGATTTAATAGTTATTCTGGTCTTAGGAGCGGAGATACATTCAACCAATCAAAGCTCATAAAGGTCGGTTTACCCAAAGTTGAATTATTAAATGATAAACATTATAGAATATAACTACTTGCCGGAACAGACTAAACGGTATATTCTTTTGAGCAGAACCCTAATTCTTCTTCTAAATAAAAGTAGCCTAAATAACTTTATAATATCAACTATCTAGCAGTAGGAGTTTCCTCGAGATTGGTTCATATATATATACATACCTCCCTTTCTATATACCCGAAGAGTACAAGTGTCGCAATAGTCTTTTTATAGATAACAGTCTGACCCCTTAGTCGCCTCTTACGACACCCAGGGGAAGAGGTGGAATGACCCTATTATACTCAACCAAAGACTTCACGGCTACACACTTTCCGGAACTTGACTGAACAAACAGATAACTAAATACAGACAGTTTTTTTTTTATAAATTTAATAATTTAATTTATATAAATAATGTTAAATTACCTTTATAATTAGTTTCTTTAGTATATTATTTGTATTGATTGATCGTCTATGATTGTTCTTAGGATAATACCGTCTTTATCATCTTGTCGAGTTCAATTTCTTTTGACAGCATAAACAGGGACTCTACGTATTATTTGACGGGAAAGTGACAATACCCGTTAACTGGACGGCGCGTCTTGTGCTGATGCAAGACAGATATAACATGACGTGGTTACTTGTTGAACGTGGAGATAGAGGGCAGTACTGGTCATATATTGTTGCTAAAGGTAATTTCACTTAATCCTGAAGATCATCGGTCATTGTATAACTATCAAAGTACGTTTTTAAGTTTTTCCATATACACACATAAAATATAACATAATATAACATACACATACAACAGTATATATTACATTATATACTGTCTGATAGATAACAGACCGATACCTTAGTCACTTTATATGACACCCGTTGGGGTGGCCCGATCCTAATCCATCGAGAACCAACAGAACAAGTCTATTTGGGAATGAACGATACGAAAATTGTGATTATATTAAAAGTCAAAGTACTCAAGAACGAAAAGTCATTAGAGGAATTTGATATTGTTTTTGTATTTTAATATATTACTGATTTAAATTCAACTCGTAATAAACAGTGTCAGGGTCCAAAGTTCTAGCTGAACAGGTGAAATCCTCAAACTATAATCTTATTTCCAAGGACTGTATGCGTCGTGTTCCCGATGCCTAATTGCACAAGTTTCACAAGCTTGATCACCGTAGTCTTATAATACAAATCAATTTTAGGGTTTATTAAAGGACATCCCGAATTATATATTTTCACTGATTAGTTAAGTTTTTAATTTTCATGTAAATTTTTTTTAGCGGCTAAGAACAATTTGATAGAGGCGCAAGACATTAGACTGAGGCAACACGACAATGGACGTCTCTTGGGTTTAATGGAATGTAAGGTAATTAACTTTTTCTATAATTTACATTGTGATTTTGAATATTCCACCACCAAAATATACGTAGGGTCTGCCTGAATAGCCTTAGATTTATTAAAAGTATTTTAAGTGCAATTAGTAATCATCAATTCATTTTAGTTTTTTGGGTATGTTATGGAATATTTTCGCAGTGTGTGAATGATAACAGAATTATTTTTAAATAAAATGGGTTTCATAGTTTACATACTTACAAACGCTCAGGGCTTTATCCCTGAAGGGGTAGGTAGAGATGTAGTCAGCATCCAGTACGTATTACCCAGTATGTATTAAGAAGTGCTTAACGTATTACAATGTCTTTAGTAACCATTAAAAGAAAAGTTCTGATAACCTCCTTTTTAGATGTTATCCAGTCATAAGAATAAGTTTCAAGTTTTTTTTCAGTCCGAGTACGTTTATATCATGTCGAGAATTAGAGAAGTGCCACCACATAGTAGAATTCAAGAAGAGGCAGCGCGATTCGGATATCGTGCGAGACGAGGCAAGTCTTATTTATATCGAGGTCACGAGTGGATGCCCGTTCCTGAAGCGGATGAAGATGATTTCTTCGAAACCATAATACCTGAAATAGCGAGTGAGACAAATAATCCAGAAAATATCACGATAAAGATAAGTGAACAATCTGCAGAAAGCCAAGAGACGTGTAACTTAAAAAAACATCTATCTAAACATAAACCAGTAGATATTTACTCTATTGATAGCATACAGCCTGAATTTAATGAACTCTCAAAAGAATTTGAAAGTGATAAGGTAAGGTCGCAAAATGCTGTTTCTAAAAAGGTAAGATCAGAAAAAAGCAATTCTGGTAATATAAGAGAGCAAAAACTTGATTCAAATAATGAAAGATTTCAAGAAGTTCATCCTAGTAAGGAGATAGTAGAAAATATTGATTCTGATAATGTGAGGCTGGCAAAACACATTCCAGGCGATACAAAATCACAAAATGCTGGTTCTAATAAAGTAAGGGAAGAAAATACTGATTCCGATAGTATAAGAGGGACAATAGCTGATTTAGCTAGTAGAAAATCACTGGAAGCTGTTTCTGATCATGAAAGACGAGGCAAACTTATTACAGATAATGAAAGATCACAAGAAATTGTTTCCAATAAGGTAAGAGCAGAAAATACTGATTCTGATAATATAAGACGCAACGAAGTTGATTCTGAAAATGGAAGATCACAAAACATTGATTCTGATAAGGAAAGAATAGAAGATACTTATTCTAATAATATAGAAGGTGAAAAAGTTGTTAGAGATAATAAAAGATCACAAGAAACTAATGAGGCAAAAGCAGAAAATACTGGTTTTGATTATAAACAACGCAATAAAATTTATTCAAGTGATGGAAGATCAAAAGAAGCTGATTCTGAGAAGGAAAAAGAGGAATATATTGCTTATGATAACATAAGTCAGGCAAAAGTTTTTCCAGACATCGATAAATCACAAGGTGATGCTCATAAAGTAAGGGTAGAAAATACTGATTCTGGTTACATAAAAGGGGAAAGAGTTGAGTCAGATAATGATATATCATTTAAAGCTGATTTTAATAAGTTAAGAGCAGAAAACACTGATTTTAATAATAAACGACGCAGAGAAGTTGATTCAAGCGATGAAAGATCGAAAGAAGCTGATTCTGAAAAGGAAAAAGAGGAATATATTGCTTCTAATAACATAAGGTGGCAAAAAGGTGGTCAAGATAACGAAAAATCAGAAGAAGGTAATTTTAATACAGCACCGGCAGAAAATGCTGATTCTGGTTATATAAAAGTGGAAAAGGTTGATTCAGAAAATGAAAGATTAAAAGGTAATTCTGATAAATTAAGGACAGAAAATACTTATTCTAATAGTATAAAATTTACTGATTCTCTTGATATGAGTGGGATAAAAATAGATTCAGTTGCTGCAAGATCAGACGAAGCTGATTCTCATAATATAAATATAAAGAATTCTAATAAGGTAATTAATTCTGACAATTTAAAAGCAGCAAAATCTGGTTTTGGCAATAGAGAAGTAGAATCTCAATTATCGAATGAATACAAAGATCCCGATTCTACAAAAGAATTAACGGAACAATCACCTCACATAAAAATACACCACAGTTCTGACTTACCCGAGGAACCAAAGCCAGTCAGCCAGTTTACTATTAGTCTTAATGAATCTCAACCTGGAGAAAGTTTTAGAAAATCTACCAATGATCAAAGCAGTTTGATAGCCACGTCTAGTCATAGAGAGCATGAGTATGAAAGTAAACATAAAAACATGTTCTCCATTGATAAAGCTCATGATATCAATGACGATGTTACAAATTCCTGGAACGATATTAAAACATCAACTTATACAACTATCTTAAGACCTGTCGAAAATCAAATATTTATTGAACAGAAATCACCAAAGACTCAACATAAAATAAAGGATCCGATAGCTTCATCAGGTTTATTGCCTGAAAAATGCTATAAAATGGAAGTGGTGAAAGATGCAGAGGAAATCACTCCTGCTTATGTACCTCCTATATTTAATGAAATAGAATTAGATGAAGTAGAGTCATAATTTTTCAAAAAAAAAAAGCAAAGACAAGTATAAAAAAAAATCTTATGACTGTACTTAACTCGCAGTTTTAATTTTAAATTATAGTTTTGCAAATCGATCTAGTACAACAAAAAAAAAATTAATGAACGATGTTGATGTTAGGTGCCATAGTATCATTCAAGTCTCCTCTACATTTAATAGAATTTGTGTCAGCCTTAAGTATATTTTATTCTTATGTAATTAGTAGCTAATGCGTAGTATGCAATAAAATACAACATATATAGACCATATTTTAATATTGAGTGTCTCTGCAGATCTATCTTTGTTTCAGCAAGAGCTTCAGTAGTTTTGTATTAATAATTGTAACGCTTGTCATGTAATGTTCAAGTTCCGAAATGCAAAATGAATTTAAGTTTAATTAATTCAGTACATAAAGTTAAAAATAATGAAATACCATTTGAATTTTTTAAATATTAATTAAATTAAATTCTTTGTTTAGCTATTAGTTTATATACTTTGTAAAAATGTTGATGCTCAGACGAACAAAACACAATATATATAAACATATCAGATCTGTTGTCTCATATCATAAGTAAGTAAGCGAGTAAGTAATAGGTAGAGGGCTCGAACATTCATTAATATCTGCAAACATTAAGCTTAAATGTTCTATTAATATTTTAATTCTATTGTTACGTGAGAACCCCACAGGGGATTGTGCACAATAACCAGGTAATTAGACGAACTGAAAGTTTAAAGTAACGAATAATTAATGAAGTTTCAAGCGGTTTATTTGCAATGTGGCACAAGTCTATCGTGGGAGACGCATACTTAGGCGGGTATGATACGACTCGACTGTAGTGATGCCAAGGCCTCACAGTAAACCGGTTGTGAAGCAACGCTTGCGTTGATTTTTACCGAATTTAGGGAACTTTCCGGCGGCCTGACTCCACTCTCCTATTATATAGGTGCTTGGATTATGTCTTGAATTACAGGTATCCATGGGCAGCAGCTGCCACTTACCATCAGGTGACTCGTCCGTTCCTCTGTCCCCCTACAACATAATAGAACACTTTTTCTGCATTTTAAGAAAAAAAATATTACCCTGGCAACTGACGTATGAATATGTATCTGTACGTCTAAGTGTTAGTGACATGATAGCATGCATGCCAGATAGTATCTCAAGGCAGTTAACATGCCGCGGGGGGTGGGGGGGGGGGATTAGGTAAAAGGTTTTTCTCGTAAGAACAAAAGAGTACAACCTTAAACATTATTTGTCTTCGCGCCCCCGCAGCCCCTGCCATATCCCATCTATGTTGACCCCTGGTACAAGTATCCCGTTATTGTTTTGTGTCGGTGCAAAAGGAAGAAGCGCCTATCGCGAATCATTAAGAACGGCTGTGGCTAAGCACCTTTTGAACCAAAGTTAAAAGTGCGTGCACTACACCATTTAGTCGGAATACATCGTGAGGTACGTCAGCCAGAAGTTGGAGTACGAGCCGATAGTGCAATTGTTGGAGTCGCGCTGCAACGTTAACTTTGAAGCGTTTGTGTTGCGAGTAAGCCCCCAGCTACCTGCCCCAGGTTTTGGACAAAGGATGTGGTGTTCCGTCGCTTTCGCGGGCGAATGCCATGCGAACGCACAAAGACATAGTGCAAGTGACGTAAAGAGCTACTCACATAGATTTAAGTTATGTTTACTAACACATTAGTTATAATAAAATATTTATGTTTAGGTTAAGGAAGGTATTTATCTATGGGCCCATGCAGCCTGAAATAAATGATATTAATATTATTATTCTCTTTCTTTAATTTAAAATACATATAAATTATTTTATAAATATTTATAAAAAACAAAGAAAATATATACATATATAGTCAGTCAGTCAGTAGTCAGTATAGTCGTTGTTAAATGTTTATACAATTAGCAACGCCTAAATAACTGGTAGTAGCAGACAACTATTCTGCAAAATACAATACATTAAAAAAAATAGGGACTATCGTTATATCGTTCCTAGGAGTTTGCAGCAATGTTCAATGGCAATATTAAGAAGAAAGAAAAATGCCATCTGTTTGGTCACGAGTACCTACTACGGATCAGTCGCTGAGCTAGTTCCTTATAAATTAGCACTTAACATACACACAACTTAAAGCGATGCCAACGCACACTACACACTACCATAATACTTCATCATATTTTTTTTTGTTACATGCATGCAAAATAATCAAACAATCAATCATTCCATTATTATTTATTTTTTCTGTATATAATATTAATAGAATATGTGTAATTATAACTATAAATTCACCATGGGATTGGACCTCACGACTCAGAAAATACTAGTGACAATTTCTCATGTTAACAAAATGTTTTCTGTGTAGTATGCAAAAATGTAAGAAGGTATTATTGTTATTGAATAAAACTAATTAACTAATTAAATGGAACTAAATTACATTTCTGGTCACCATGTACATTAATTAAATGTTTATTGAAACATTATGTATGTAGACTGCTGTCGAGTGGAGTTACTACCCAAGCCGTTTAATTAAAGCAGAAATCTCATGTTTATAGACTTTATGAAGCCTTTACAAGCTGTACATTTCCGTACGAATATACCAGATAACTCTGCCTGCGAGATCTAGAAAAACAAATTAAAACCTTTTTCTCACAGACAGACGATCTTCGGAAAACGATTAAGCATTCAAACCTGGTACATTCAGTTTAGTTTACTACGACATTTAGTATCTAGACTATTTTAATGGCTAGGAAGCGGCGACTGTAAAGAACCTCTCCGGTATTATAATATTACACACGACGCGTTAACCCGTCCAGTTTTGGGTATAAATTATATTATTTATGGTGTTTTTGTGTCAGTGTGGCCCTACTAAAGGTTTACGAAATTAAACGCGGTCGTTATGTAGTTATCGACTTTATAGGAAATTTTCTACATTTTGGTAGAGTAACTTGTTTCAAATAATACGATATTTTATTGAGTTTTTCAGAACTAAATAATTATGTGATAAAATGATATGAATATATTAAAAAGAGTTTGCTTTAATAACCTTCGTTTGATCGTCCCCTCAACGTATGTACGTACAGCTTACTCAGTAAAAAAAAATAATTAAAATTGTACTGATTAATAATTATGCATAGAACATCTAATTTTTTCTCAATTAAAATGAAGGCCGAGATGCATTAGGAATGATTCCGAGGACTTAACAAATATTAATTCAACATATACAAATTAAGGCGCTGTGAAGTAACGATCACGATGGTTTTTGCTTTTTCTAGTGCAGTCTAAGAACATTAATCTTTTATGGTGGTAATAATATAATGTTGCAGTACAAATACCTATTTCAACAGTGTAGTTTACTCTCCCGAATTACGCATTCATTTCAATAAAAAAATAAGCCTAGTCTACACGTTAGTTCATCGACAATATACCCTAAATTGAAATTATTTTAATATTACTATTAAATGCCTGCAGTGTGGTTGGTGATAACTGGCTATTAGACACTAATATTTTTAAATTTCTATGTTTACAAACGGCTCCCTGGCCACCAGAATGGTAAACTGGCATTAATCCCTAAAAATAAAACAGCGGGTGCCTAAATCTTCCTTCTGTGTGCCTAAATCTTCTTTCTGTTCTCTCCCTGTGCAAGGGTCACCAGAGCTTTAAGGAAAAAATCACACGCTTTGTTTAATACGTGTGCATGTGGTTTATTAATCGTACTTGTCTTCTCTCTCTTCCTTCTCATAACGCTCTGGCAAGGGTCACCAGGGTACCGAAAGGATTACCAACAGAAAAAAGTTTACTTGTAAGTAATTATCTGAACTTCTCACTACCTTACAGTCTCTCCCTTGCAAATTAGATATTTTTATCCCTACCGAAGCTCTAATAAACATAAGTTTTTTTTTATAATCCATTCTGCAAGAGCAACACAAATCGCATAATTGTATAAATGCTATTTTGCACACATTTTAGAATAGTGTTTATCAACGGACCTATTCTAGCGGAATCATTTCTAAATAATAAGGCTCATTGTCTTAATCACGGTAATTTATAACTATTTAATAGTTATTTTATTTACATACATAGATACGCTCACGCCTGTATCCCCTAAAGGTAGGCAGAGGTTTATAAGATACTCACTTTTTGCAAATAAGAATCTGGTTCCACTAACGTTATAGAGGCAATCAGACATTATATAACTGTATAGATACTTTCTGACAAATAACAGTCCGATCCCAGACTGGCCTTTTACGACACTCAGGGGAAGTAGTAGAACATTTATTATTTTATATTTATAATTAATAAAAAAGTTACATATTTTAATTTTTCTGTGTAATGCTTGCATGTTGACCAAACGTGTAGAGGAGAAATAACGAAGTGTATAGCATAGTGTCTTACAAAACACTCAAATGTACTGACGCCATGTACTAAAGACCACAGCGGGAGATCTACCATTAAACTTTAAATTTAAAGACCAGCACGACGAGCTTCTACATATGAAACTAAATGCATTCTAGGAATATAATTTTATACTTTACGACGTATAAAAATTGAAAGAACAGTATCCAAAACAGTAGCTTGAATTTAAGGGATGACTAACGATGTCTTCAGGAAAAATACAGAAAGTTTAGTAATTTCAACATTTTACATTTGGTCTTAAGTTAGCGACGTACCATAACGGAACTTAGTGCTATTTGTGTTTATTCATACCATATTCCACAATAAAGAAGGACAGAATAGAATTAAAAGGTAAAACTTTATAAGCACACCTCATTGGAACATATTATTTGTTTATCCTATTGCAGTATTATAGGTATTATTTTGTGAAATAATATATCCTTTATTCTTTCATAAAAACTTAAGAAACATGTTTTGTCACTCTTGCCATTCATCATCCACAGCCTGACTTCGTCCACTGCTGGACAGAGACCTCTGTTTGATTGTGTCATTCTCTGCGTTCCTGAGAATAGTATTCTCATTCCGTTTCGGCCGACGAATGAAGTGATATCATCCGTCCTTCTTACTGCCGGACGGTCAACATTTCTTTTTCCCTCTTGCCATTAAATCCTACAAATTCTAGGGGTGCACTAGTACCCATCGAAGAGTTCCTCTATGGATCTTCTGATTCCATCATGAAATCAGTATAACGTAAAAATAGATACGTACATATGTTTGCTAAATCTGAAATCGGTACACTGATAGTAAGTTTGTTAAATTTAACTTCTAAGTTTTATTTCACATTGTTACTAACAAGTAAAGATAATAAATGAGTATTAAAAATACTCCATGTAAGTAATAACAAGCCGCTTTATAGCACTGAAAGTTCAAATACGAAGCATAAGTACATATACCAGTATAAACATAACAACAACTTACACCATTGAAGCTACGAGAAGTAATATGAAGAACCTACCTACACTTTGTTAAAAGGTTGGGTTACAGCTAAAGGCTAAAAGTTACGGGTAAGGACAACAAGATTGTATGATACTGAACACATAGGAATACCAACGTTTAGAGACTACCTTGTATATATTAAATAGAAAAATATAATATTTAGTCGATAACTAAGTAACATTTGTTATACTAGAAAGTCAGTAATTGGACACAAGTGTTCACATAAAATGTATTAATTTGACAGTTTACAAAACCGCTCCAATGAACATTTAAATAACTGGCGATATAAAAGGGGCAAATTAAATATTACTTATTTAAAACTATGTATTTGTTTTCATTTTGTGAGGAATGTTAATATAATATTTTGTCTTTTATGAATAAAAAGTACTTTTAATAATCATATTATGAAAAAAAAGGTCTGCTCAGATATTTTGGTAATAAGTTACTGACAGATGGTTCAAAGAGCGAGCGAGTTTAAACTTACAGTTTTTGAACATAGAGATGAAATTAAAATCACACATATGCATGTGTAGCTTAAAAAATGCATTAGATTTTTTTTGAATATTATTTTTGGGAAAATACGTTTTTTGGTGTCGGTACACATTTCTATAAAACACACTATGAATTTTCTTGTAATTTTCAAAGATAATAAGTTATTTCGTGAATAACAACACTTATTCGACCCTAAAGTATCAACAAACCTTTCTGAAACATTCTGTATAATACGTTGTTCTGTTTGTAAAGCAGTACCTTGACAAGCAGAAGTTAACAAGTGAAAGTGTATCCAACAAACAAACATACTTTTACATTTATAACATTATTATTATATTTATTATGCACACATACATACTTACATATATACAAACCCGGGCGTCTCAATCGCCCGCTTTTGCCAACTTACATAATAGGCTTGTACCCAAGCCTATTGCAGTCAACCGTTGCATTAATTGCAGTGAGTGAATACATATATACAATCTGATAGATAACAGACCGATCCCTTAGTCGCCATCTAATCCACCGAAAACCACACGGCAATAAATGATAGTATTAGAGTAAATTAATTAAAAGTTAAATATCGGATATAACGTCTTTCGATTCTAATATTATTTTATAATATAACATCCAATAGAACTTTACTGCCACTTTTATTAATAAAGAAAATTCGTCTTCAGATACTTGACATCTACAGTCGATAGATAACTCAAAGTATCGATATGCGTACGTACGTACTCTGTAGAAGTAATGTTCTTTTCAGGTCAAGAGACGAGGTGGCCATATCAATCATAGTGACCGCTATGATGAATGGCCTCAGAGGCCGGGCGTACCGATAATTATTGTTAACACGACGTGTATTGAAGTTGATGGTTTATCGAATTTTCAGAAGGTACTTCTTTTTGTAATATTTTGCTTATTTATTTAAATAAATGATAAATGTTTGTTTTACTTGAATTCTTGTTTGAATGTATTTTGTAGAGTTTGGTGAAAACCTTAAAGCACACATACCTTACTAGAATACTATCTGGGTAAGATAATAATAATAATTTCAGAAATCTTACACATAGGCTTATGATCCCAAATACTTTCGTTTACCCGACGTCTCGAATGAATTGTACCGACCGTGGTCACGGGTGGACTGATGAGAACTTAGCGACGCCTCCGTGTGACAGACAGACCAATGATCGTGTTCATTATGTAATCATTTTTCCTGGATATTAAATTAGTAGTCGGTTAACTAAGCACTGTACCAACAGGTGATCGCAATAACAACCACGGATTCTTTCGACCGTCACTAATACTCTAGAGTAGTAAACGAACATTTTAAACGACAATAAGTATACTGCTTGTCCCTTGTCATCATACATGAGTGCAATGCGTTGAAGAGCAACTATTGGCACGGCCATGTGCCGTCAATCAATCAATCATCAGCCTATCAACGTAAACTCCTAGATGACGGCTGGGGCAGGCCGAGACCGATAAAAGCCAACTGTAGCTAAGTGAAGCTACAGTTGGCTTTTATCGGCCTCGGCATTTTCTTAATTTCTGCATTTTCATTCTCTGTATTTTCTATCGCTTCTATCGTTGAGGAGTGCTCAGATGAATCGCTTGGACTTATTTAATATAAATATTGACGACCCATACGACCTTAAAACCTTTAAAAAAACAGCATACTGCGCCTAAAACGCCGGAACGAACAGACTCACTTTAGACTCTTGGATTACATGTTTGAATATGGAAGGCGGTAGTCGCTTACTATCAAATGACCCGTCGGCTGGTATACCCTATACTGTACTCCTCTTACTAAAGGTGTCTGTGAACATAATCAGGGCAATTTGGTGGGGCAATTACCAAACACGACGCCCAGTCTTGAAACAAAAATAAGACCGACAAAACAACTTACTGTGTATTACATTTGTAACATTTGTAATCCAAAGTAATGAGAATTATATCTATTCGTAAACATTGAGAATAAGATGCTATTTATGCTTAAATATCAATATAAATCAAAAGTGAAGGAGGCAATTCAGATTTTGGTGGCCACATTGCTAATATCTTAAACCACCCTCAAAGTCACGTTGTATAAATAAAATCTTCCAGCTATTTCTAATAGTCATTAGTTCAATAAAGAGGCGCAAAAGATTCATATCTATTTGACAAGAACTTTATAGTTGTCACCTCGATCTCATACCACGTCAGTACGTAATTCATTAGTCGTTATTAGGCCCGAAAACCTAGTAGAAAATAATCTCCAACCCGAATAAATATGCCACACAGAAATTTAGTATCGAAAGCTGAAGGTAGATGCCCTGCTGGGTGCAAAGGGGACCGCGCGTCGGCCATGGCGCTTAGTCGCCCGCTTTTTATACACATAACCTCAAATAAAAAATATACATATATTTTTTGACTGTCATCGGGAACTAATTTCGTGGAGTTTTTTGTGGTTTTTCTGTTAATAATTATTTTGTAAATCGCCGCTTTGTGGGACCCTAGTGGTGTCGTGTTTTGGTGTGTGATTTGTAGACGACAGAAAATGTGTTTATGTATCTACTTATGTAAGTGTTTACATGTTGGTATTTCGTAGCTTTTACCTTTTCCTTTACATCATATGCGGCTTGTAGACTATGTATGTATAGTTCACGTGTTTTTTTTGGAAATACAAAATTAAATCCATTATTAGGTACCACTAACGTAATAGTGGCCAAGCTTATTGCCGTCAATCGGGCGCTTTATGGAATATATATCGGGAAAGAAATGGGGTTTCTCCATTGTACTCCACTGAGAACCACCTGTCACCCGTGAGCCACACAACACTGCACTTTAAAAAAATACTGTTATTAAGAATGTTTTTTTTTAAGAAATGCTATACCTCCCTAAAAATAATATACGTTTAAACATCAAATGATTAAACGTCAATAGTTATACATAAGAAAACCAAAAAAGGCATGTGATACGTTATGATTTAAGATGTCATGATCATCACCAAGTTTATTGCATTAAGTGACGTGGGAATAATCTTTCTTTTTAACGTTTGAGAGCCATGCCTCGGCACGCATGGGCCGGCTCGACCGGAGTATTACCATGGTCCCACAGAAAACCGGTTGCTAAACAATGCTTGCATTGCATTGTGTTACCGAGTGAGTGAGGTCACCGGAAGCCCAACACCCTTTCCCTTCCCCTCTTTACCGTCGTCCCTTTCCTTTCTCCTCTGTTCCCTCCTCATTTTCACCTACCCAAAAAGGTGGACAGAACTCTTGTGAATTTTGAGTTGCAAGTGTATTCCATCAGGTGACCCGTCTGCTCGTTTCCCCCTATAACATATAAAGAAAATTTAATATTTTTGAAGAGGTTTCAAATATGTGAAAACCGTTTAGATACGGCCAGTAACAATATTCGAATAAACATCCAATTTTTATAATCAAAGTAGTCACGGGAAAAATCGACTAACTACAGACACGTGTCAAACACGCCCTCCAAATATATAGCATCTATTACACACCCGTGGTAAATCTTATTTATCTATTTTACGCTTATTTTCTTCATTTTCATATTTATAAAATGCGACCTCAAATTGTAGATTGTAAGGTTGATATTTCATTGAGGGATTCTTTTACTTGTATCATATTTGATAACTACGGGTATCCGTAACTAAAGAGGACGCGTGGCGATTTTTATGGGAAGCATTGCATTTCCAAAATGGAACGTTATTGTGTAATTGCTTTTTAATTTATAGAATTTCTGTTAAGGTCTTAATACACTGCACGGATGGCGCAGTGGTTTAAGTGATCACCTCGCCACCACGACGCCGCAGCGTGTGTTGCGGTTTCGATGTCCCCACGGGACAACACTGTGTAATGCTCAAATTATTGTTCTGAGTCTTGTGTTCTTCGTGTCCATTGTTTGTATGTTTTTAAAGGCCCTGCAGCATTACGATGACGTAAATGGTCATTGAAAACCTGTACGTACTAAAAATATTTTATAGAGATGTAGTTTTATTAGATAAAATATTATATTTTTTATATTTGATGTAAACTAATTATTATTATTAGTGGAATCACAGACAAACAGAGGGTACCCTCCTTGTGTTGAGCCCTCAGGACATGTCGTGCTCACCATAATTTGTTCAGACTCGCAAGGAATTCGAACGATGTGTGGTTCTTGCAGTTTACTAGATGTACTATCACAGACAAAAGCAGAATTTAAAAATAAACATCAAATGAGGATTATCTGTGAAAATTCAATGAAATCACGCAAGCACATATTCTCATTTATGATATTGAGTTATAATTACTTAATAACTTCTAAGGAGGCCGTCGCATCCACTATTTAGCAAAGATTGTACCATGGTAACTAGACTGATGTTTTACATCATACATAATACACTCAAACGCATAACAACTGATCACACAATTATTTGTCCTGAGTGAACATCGAACTGACCATCCCAGGCGCAGCAGTCAGGATCACTAACCATTCGACCAACAGGCCAATCTCGTGTAATAACGAAACATATGATACGTTTTACGCTTTACACATTAACCACTCAATCAATATTTATGATAATTTTACTTTTCTAGGAAAACTGAAAAGGATCATAAAATAAAAGTAAAATAAAAATAAAAATTGACCCCAAGGGACAGGCGTCACATAGTTTTGGTCGGTTAACAAATTTTACAATAAATCAAGCGAAACCTGGAGCAAAACGTAGCATGAATATAAAGCGGTATAGTAAAGATATTTGTTTAATCCCTCAAACGTGACATACATACAAACGTGATGTTACATAAAAAATGTGAACAATACTTAGTAAGCACTATGTTAAGATACATATATGCGCTGTCACGGAATCTTCTTGTGCATGAATATTTCAATACAATTGATTCTATATTTACTTGACCTGGATGCGCAGAGGTCAACTGTCTATGGATTGTGTACCTAAAAGGCTTGAGGGATTTTAACTGTTGTGACTTTAACTTCGAATCTTTCAAAGTTCAAATAACTAGAGATATCTTCTTGCAATCTAAGTAAATAAGAATAAGAAGAAGATATGAACATGACCAAAAAATTGCCTTCATACCTTGAATCATGTTTTGTAGAATGTCGAAATGTAGAATTCTGCGTTAAAATATTGCTTTTAAGTTTACACAGAGACAACGAATAAAAAAAAGGTTCGGTTAAAAAGCTCTGATTTCAGTCATAAGCTAGTGCGAGTTACACGATACACGACCGTTGAAGCAGCACCAATTTTCTTTCCATTTTGTCCTCCCACTCCCTTTCAGTATCCCAATCCCAATTTTCAAATTTGCTTCCCAAAGTATTACGCGATTGCTACTAAATAACAGTAAGCAAAATGCTGGCATTAAATACACCTTCCTACTTTGGGAATACAGGCGTAACTGTTTGTGTTATAGTAAAGAGACGCTATAGGTACCATTGCCATTGCCAAATTGAAATTATTTAGGGTGGTATTAAGGTCTAGTTGTTTCACTGTTTGATTTTGAATTGTCAATGGAAGTCAGAAGAAGAGACCAAAAAAGAATAAGTAGACGTAGAACAGCAGCTTAGAGAAGTAAAAAACAGAAGATTAAGAACATATTTACTATCGCAACGTCTAATAATTATTTTATTCTAGATGTCACATACGCAACGCAGATTCCTATACAGCTCTAGGAGCGAGTCAGCGAGTTCTAATGACGTTTGGCACATCTTACACGTCCTCCATCTCTCATCTACCATCACAGCTCCAAAGATGCGCCGAAGTATTTTACGTTCAAATACCAACATAAAATGTTCATCCTTTTTGCTCATTCCCCAACATTAAGAACCATGGGTGAGGTATGGGCCTTACTAAGTAAGAAAGTTAGTAAGGTTTTGTACAGAAGAAGTTTTATGCTTATTCAAGGAAGTTTCGAGCGAAAGTATTTTAGCCGAAGTATCACTTCTTAATGGCCATTATTCTCCACCTTATTTCTGAAGACATGTTGTACTTAAAAGTTACTAAGGACCCAAGGTATTGTTCCTGAAATTAGCGTGTTCAAACAATCTCTGCCTCGTTGCAATATTAGTAAAGATAAAAAGATAGAAAGATAAAATAAACGAAAAGGCATTTTTCCATCTAATATGAATACGCTAATTTCATAAATATTATGAAATTTTTTTAACTCTTATATATCAGATTTTTACCAATTTTCAGTAAATATACTGATGTCACTCAGTATTTACGACAGTTTTTGCATTTTATACGCCAAAAAACAGAGCATACTGTTTGAGTACATGTATGTAGATGAAATTTGTGTGTTGTGAATCAAGTAACACAGCAATTCCAACTTAAATAAAAAAAGAATGACACAACACTGTTGGTGGCTATTGTACCGGTTTGTACTGTTACCCCTTAATAAAGGGACCAGCCCTAAATAAAAGGCGCGAGTGTCAGAAAAACAGTCCAGAGCCGCCCGCAATGAATAGCAAAAATTTAAATTTCACGCAACTATGCTCCTATGGGGCGGCGAAGTGTATGGTCGGAGTTATGAAGCGGTAGCGATTCACCAACCGACGACTGACGTAGATGGTTCCCAAGTATAGTGTATATGGGTAGAAGTAAATGATTCGGTCTATAACTATTATCGCGTCAACAGAACCAGTGAAGTAATTATGTATATGCACGCGTGGTATTGTTAATGTAGTGACTACACTACACCAATTATACCCGTATATTTGTTTTTGAACAAATAGGTATAGTTTACAAAGATAATTTCAAATTTATACAAAATAATCTAAAAATTAAAGATGTTATTTAGGTAAAGAGCTCGGACTTTCTGGCACCAGCCAGACCGAGTTCTACCCGACTTGCTTGAGCTATTACTTTTCTCCTGTACCTTGATTGATCTTATCAGGGTGTGAACTATTTAAAATTAACTATTAATCTCAAAATGCAAATACTTCTAAATGCTTTAAAATATGTGAAGCACAGACAATGATATTTAAGCAGTAGTTTAGAAAAAACTTGCACTCGTATTAGAAGCGTATTCAAACTCAAAAGTCGCTTTATCTTGTACAATGGGGCGCCATAATAATACATGTAGTTTCGGAGCTGGTACAACTAAACGCATCCGGAGGGTCCTAACCTTTTGCTGTTGTGGCCGAAATACTGCGAAATCCAAATAATTGAGTAATAGAACATAAATGGGTAACTTGAATATGCAATTATAAGATAAGATTGATAATTAATAGAGTATAGGAGTAGGTATGTATATACAAAAGACGTGACATAATTATCATAGAGATAGACATTTAAGATTATAGTGGTAAATAGAACTCATCAATAATATAATAACCCTTAAATAGTAAATACTGGTAACTTTGTATGCGATTGTACTTGCTTGTTTACTCAAAAGTTTTGTTGTTCGTTAATATATGGCGTAGCGGTTTAAATAGTCACCTCGCTACTACGCTGCCGCGCCGAGTGTTGATGGTTCGATCCCCGCACGGGGCAACACTTTTTGTAATCCTCAAATTGTTGTTCTGATTCTGTGTGTTCTTTGTGTCCCTTGTTTGAATGTTAAGTCTCCCGTGACACAGGAATTAATCCTAATGCGGTAGTTGTCTTTTTTAAAAGAAAAGTAAAAGAAAAAGAATATGTTACTTGTTAATCCTAGTGCGAGAGCCAGGTCGTATTGTACTCAGATTTGATATCTGGCTGACTATCTTTCAGTTTAAACTTGTCAGGAGATTCGGAACAACAATTTGAGGTTCAAACCAAGTGTTGTCGCGTATGGGGATCGAACCCAAAACACTGAGACCACTAAAACGCCTGCGCCATCCGTGTAGACCATTATGTTGTATAATGGTTCATGTTTTGATAAATTGTTGAAAATATTCATTTACCTAAAGAGCATCTAATATATCCTCCAGAAAGTAACATATAGCAACCGCTCTGTCTCAGACTGGCCGTACACGGTTACAATTTCATTACTAACTCCATTTCAAACTCAGTAAACCAAAAAAACTCCAGCTGTAAGTGGTAGAATACATTTTTAAGTTCACACCATAGTAAAGCCGATTGTCAAACAAGATTACTACATAATCATCATATAGTACTCAAATACAGATCAATCTCTGTGTCGCGTGATAGTGTGTGCGCGGGATTAAAGCCACGCGCGGGTCACGTGACCTTGCGCCCGCGCAAACGTGACCAATCGATTCGCGACACACCATACATTAGCAGTAATTAAACGTATGGAATTGAAATTTAAAGTTGTATAAACTTTTTCTAGTTGAGTAATGAGAATAATTTAGTTTTTTAAGTGATTAATATTATATAGGTACTGTTAAGGAGGAGAGGTTTCTTTCTTCTTTATTTAAAAGGAAAAATTCCGCATTAGTAATTGTTCCTGTATCACGCGGGACTTCACAAACATTCAAACAACGGACACAAAGAACACCTAGACTAAATATTTGTGGATTACACAAACTTTTGTCCCGTGTGGCAATCGAACCCTTCTCGCTCACAAGACTAATAGGCCAGTCAACAAAGGTGTTATTAAAAATAATCGGACTATGAACTGTTTCAAAATGCCGGTGACGTATATATATGTTCTAAATTGTCTCTTTAAAGAGTCGTGAAAAATAATAGCCATGCCTTTTTCCAAAAAGGTTTTGTTTTCCTATATATAGCGGCAATAACATACAATCTTTAAAGTTCATTATTTATTTTCTAGTTTGTTATTTGATTACAAAAAAAATAGTCGCATAGTTGTTAGATGGAATCTACCCTGCATACTAACAACGTGAACCTTTTCTTTACTTAATTTAAATAATCGGACTTTAAAAAAGTAGACAACCGACTTGAATGCGTCTATAATAAAATTTAAGACTTGTATGGTTTTCTCATGGATTCCATTGACAGAACCTAACCAAACTCTCATCTATTACCGTTGAAGTACATCCTTTCCAATATGAAAAGAATCATCGAAATCGGTTGGTGTGACATTGAGGTATTCGTCCATTTGTCGCGCACACAAGCGTTGTTTCATAAATGGTTTTCTGTGAGGCTTTGGTATCTATCGCTCCGGTCGAGCCGGCTAGGCAGCTATACCCAAGCTTAAACGTACATATACATAGATCTATGTCTACAGTCCACTACATTAAAACATTTCAAAAATTTGCTGACAATAACAATAACATACCAAATATTGGATACACGTTGTTTGTGGTTCTCAGTAGAATGGAATAGGACCACCTATTCTCTGCCCGTAGATGTTACCGTAAATGGACTGTTATATTTCCGACAGTATACATGTATACAATTCAGATAGGGCCCGTATTACGGCAATAGGCCTGCCCTACATTACTTAAGTGGGACTTAATTATGTCTGCCGATAAAGAGGGCGTTAGAGACGTGCGTTGTTTCAGTGCAAAAATCACGGCAATCAAATGTCAACCCTACTGATTAAACATTATGAAATATCAATTCTTTAAAGTATGCAATGAAATATAAAACAGTTTGTTTACGCCGACACGTATTTAATTATTTAAGTAATTAGTTTTAATTTAATATTGTTTCCTTTTTATATATCGGCTAAAGTATGCCTATAAAGTTAAGGTTTATGTAAAAGAGCAGCTTTCTTCCTAAACGTAACTTTTGAGTGAACCAGCTTTAGTCTTTCATTCAACGTTATTCCGTAGAAGGAAGGATTCCCAGATATATGTCGCTAACTAACGCTCTGATAAAATTGAGATTTTTATTAAACCGAAATTATATCTTTTAAAATAATAATCTTTTTAGCTTATTTTTAATAGTATTTGTTCCGTATCGAACACAGTTCATTATGATTATTAATTCTTATGTATTAATACTGGTACTATAGATATTTACATTTTTACTTCACATCACAATAATTCATCAGCTATATTGCTAAGATGGACGAGTCTCTACAAGTGATGATTCGACTATACGATGGACAGTTCTCAAAACTGAATGTATAGCATAGCAATCTGTACTTCTGTAACCAGATTGGTACCTACTACCAGGATTTACTTTTAGAAATTACTAAGAGTGAATAATTCCCCTTATTGCGTATTACCTTTGAGCAAATATGTATTTAAAATTACAGATTTGTGTAACCCTTTGTGTGATAAGAGATTTCAATCAGATGTTGAACTTGATAATCGGATAGTAATGCGAGAAAACTGAACGGTGCGGCGCGGGACCGAGCCTCACCTTTACACCTCACCTCAGCTTGCTTTAGCTTTAGCTTGTTTTTAAACAAAAATAGCAATCTATACTGCTATAGTAAAGCCGAAAAGTTTTTGTTTCTTTGCTTAAATGGGTTAACTTCTTAAGAACATATTATAAACTGCGAGAAACAGCTGGTATTTATTTCAAGTTAATAAAACATTGCGCTCGGACTTCAAGACAACAGCCAGTTCGAGTGACAGGTATATATATGAACCAGAGCTGTATAATATTCCCAATCCAACCGTTCAAATAATATCCTTTGAACTGCCTTTTAACTTCAATATGCCTGCTCATACTTTTCCCACATTTAATTCCCAAAGTGCATGTTGACGGCAATACGGCCTCCTGTTACTAGAGTGGCACCAAATTATTGTACCTATTTATTAGAACAAAATGTGGATGTTTAATCTTCTTCAAAAGCATTTGCCTATCCCTTTGGGAACACGGGCGAGAGTAAGTATATGTTATACATACATATGTATAACGGAGATACGATCTCCGCAATACTTGTAAAAAGTGTGACATCGGCATGGCTGACGTCAACCATATTAAGTTCATATATACAGACTTTAGATAGTTTTTAAAGCACAAAAGTAGTTTTACAAAATAACAAATTTACTAGTAAAGTAATTATTTATTAGTTCACTTGCAATGCCCCAGAAATATCCACACAGTTTAGACTCGAGAACGAATGGCTGACTATAGATGTGCGGCATTAAATAGTGCTTTACACTTGCATATATTTTTTTAGGAAAGGTGCAATTTTTTTAAATACAAGCTGTCTTGTTTATGATTTTAGAAAATGTGATTTAAGCCGCTGTTTCTAAGGTAGTTATTGAAAATGAAACGTGGTCAGATTTGTTGCATTTAACTAGAGCAGAAGCAAGGAGAACCGTCTCTGCGTGTGTAGAAGTGTCCGTCAAAATGCATTAGATTAGGGTGGCGCCACAGTAGCACCAGGGTAAATTCTAAAGAAACCGCAACACCCTATCACTGCACGCTGGGAAAACTTATTAATATAACTTCTAAATTATTATTGTAATGTTTTAGAAAGTTTTATTTAGCACTAAAAAAATCCTAAATGTTTTAATCAAAGTTCCCATAAATTCTATGACTCTCCACGTTTTCTCACAGCAATAATTTTAGATTATGTTTACAAAATAATTTTGGACTACGTAAATTGTTGAGCTATTAAACTATAGACTTGTCTTTTCCTAACTACTCTAGTCACTAGAAATATGAAATTTTCTAACTCGACATACTTCAATCTATTAACAATTGGTACATTCATACCACACCATACACCTACGCTGGCGCCATTTAGTAGGGTTTTTGACATATTATTTATTGTTTGTAGCTAGACACCTTTTCAGCTTTCCCCCCATATGAGACGGTTCTCCTTTCCTTTACTATGTAAAAAACCCTATTGCAAAGCAACATATAGATAAGTATAATACTTATAGCACAATTCCGAATAGAAAGATTATATTATGACGCTAGATATGCACTACATATTGAATGGGAGTTTTGTTCTATTTTCTGACATTTATAATTATTGCTCCACTCCTTTTAATAAAAAAAATATTTTTTATTAAAAGGAGTGGAGTGGTTATAACGCGTTCTCCATCTCTCATCTTACATCACAGCTCCGAAGATGTAGAAGTATTTTACGTTCTTAATAATGAACCGATTTAAATTAAAAAAAAAAAATTGACAATAGATCGCCGCCAGTATCTCTTCGGGGCAGTCATCGCAATAATGGCACCGTCACGTCGGCTTCCGGACAATCCCACACAGGTACTTGCTGAAACACCCGTGTCCAGAAAGCAACTCTATCATCCGGAAGGTGAGGCCTTTATGTTTTCTCTTCAGCCACTCTCGACGACGGGCGTGTCTTACCACTGCCAAAGCGGTGTGCCCCACTCTAAATAAATTGAGTTTAACAAAAGACTATCAAGTATACCGTTTTTTTTCTCAACTATTTTTATCTATATTGTTATTGCGAGACCCTTGTGAGAGGGAACTATTACTTATCCTGTGGCCCATATATAGCATAGGTTCTATAATCTAACAAGTATTTACCAACATACATTTCATGAATGTCATTCATAACCGTATTGCCCGACAATAGTCAAAAGGAAAAGTCTATGCCAAGCCTACTTAAGTTTATATTAAAATCCAGTAATTCACATTTTATGATAATCTGCCTATCCCAAGAATTAGAAATTAAAAAAGAACGAGAGATCTTCTAGTGCTCCTGTATCTATTGTTATAGTTCATCTATCTAAAGGGGATGGTCGAAAAATCATTGAATGTGGCAGTCGAGTCTCTGTACTAAATGATTCCAATACAGTAATGGATTTATAAGCAAAGTAATAAAAAACAATGCAGACATCAGAAGTCAGATATCGCTTCCCTCTTTTTACTGCGATTTCATGTGTAAGTACATTAGCGGCGGGCAATCAAATCAGCCGTTCGCGTAATTCTATCAAAGAACACGTGTTCAAATTGTTTTTCTGCTTGATGAGATCGTGTGATGGGGCACTATACAGATAGAAGACATTAAGGCAAAAACTTTAGTCTTACTAACATAACCAAGGTTATAAGTTATATTATTAATAAATAAAAAAGTAAACATTATCGGCGCTGAAGAGTAGAAAAAGAGTTTCGATTACACTGAGAGTGTTAGACTAGTGTTGGATAATGCTGGCTGGACTAGTGATAGCGGCTGTGATATTGACCTCAGTGAGAGCAGAGGCAGTGATATGGAAGGAATTGAGAATTATAATGTGGCATTTGATTAATTAAAAAAAAAATTATTAAGTAAGTTTAACAAAATACATATTAAGTAAATATGTTCTCATTATTTCAACTTCCAACTAATATAATATAAAAAAAAGAAAATCATTCATAGAGTATAGAGATATTTTATTAAATTACAAGAGACAGTGAAAACTCTGCCAAGTTACTTTTCTTAATAATAAGAAAATTATAATAAGTCAAAAGCAAACATGGCTTCTTTTTTATAATATTATTTTTATAATATATAACAAGCAAATGGGAAACATGATTGTAAGTGACTAACGCCGCCCATGAATACTTAACCTCACTCCGTATTTCTGTGACGCCGCGCAGTGGTAATACTCCAGTCGAGCCGGCCTATACGTGCCTAAACATGGTTCTCCTTCGCTTTATTTTAGGGGTCCAAAAATGTATTATAAATGTGTTCCATACATCTAAAACTTGTAATACCTCACTGCCTTCGGACGTTTATTTATTTTCCACAAGATTCATAAATTAATCATAAAATAAAAGGCAATTAAACCACGAACAGTGTAACCATACAACGATAAAGTGCTTGATATTCCACAACACTGCGAATAATTTTATTCGCTGAAACTCGTTCTTCTGCTGCTTTTGAAGCACATGTAAAAGCGATTAAAGCCAGTAATACACGGATTATTTAGGCACTTAAATTTGAAACACCAGGCGTTGCCTAACATTATATATTTGTCTAATAAAAAAACTTTACCTGCCACTTGCAAAATTGTAGATCAATATCACCTTTGACAAGTTGTAAGATTTCTTACATCTAGCGAATAGAATGAGAAATAGAGCCGCCCTACACTCATAGACAACCATCGCTCATTTAAACACCTCCTAAAATAAAATAATGTCCCTTCTAAAATAAAATAATGTCAAGTATTTTCGTTACGTTATTTAAGACTCTTAGACAATAATAATACGCTTCTTACATAATGACGTTGGAATATTAACTTGGTAATCATTAACAATAATAAAACACTATTTAAAATTAATGTTTGTAATTTTATAATCGAAATCGATCGCTTATTGGTTCATGTGCAGTAGCTTAAAGTAGTGCATGTAATACAGATCTAACAGTATTTTATGGACCTGTACACTGCAAGCCAATGTCGAAGCCCCCTCCGTCACGTAGATAACTCCCGGCGCAATCTGCGAACACTATAATTTGCGATATTGGCCGACGGCCGCGGTAGCGCCATTCAAAATTGGATAAAATTGGATATGGATAGCACAAAATGAATGCATTTTCTTGGTTACTGTGGGAAACGATGCGATTGACTTTATAGATAATGTTTACTTGCTGTGGCTTACGGACTACGGTATGGATTACTTTTTGTTCAGAAGAAATCGGATGAGTTTATAGCAATATTTTCATCACTATTTTAACTATTCTTATGCTTGGCTGTAGCAGGTCTTTTGTTTTTACGGGAGATAGAAATTAATTTCCTTTCTTGGCCTGGCCTTGGCTCTCCTTGGCCTGGTGTAGGTTTTTAGATTTAACAAACTAAGGTACCTTTTTCTGTGTCGCAAAATTGAAAAAAAAAATACAATTACCATTAACATATGTTAATCGTCTGTTATAACTAATCTAACAGACATAAAAATAATACTTTTATATTTCCGTCTATTTTTAACAACATGATTTCACTACCCTCGAATAAATCGGTCAACCTGTAACGATTTAATGTATCGTTAAATTGGTCTACACTGTAACACCACGTGCACTGTACAACGATTATGCATGCAACTCGACCGTTTTATGTTTTTGTCACGCTCACTAAACAAATTGTCAATGCATTTTTTTCAATGATAGTTCTGAATTTTTATACTGAATTATGATGTTTATGGTTGTTTGTATCAAGACTGGTACTGCCAGACAATATTGTCATATACATAGAATAATAGTTAAGGCAACAGGTACCTAACGTATATAAATAAATTTAATATAGATAGGTATATACAATTTGTTTAGCGGTTATTGCATGACGGATATAAACATGTTTATAATTTTTCACCTATGTAGGTGTATATTCTTGCTCAAACATGTTGTCTGTAAAGTGTATGCAAAATTAAATTATTGGCACGCCAAAAAATTAACATAATGTCAAAATTATTTTAGAAAAAGCGACTTTTTCTAAAAGATGCAAGAGAAGCCGAGTCTACATTACGTGAGCAAAGCGAAGGCGAATGTATGTATGTATTTATAACACATAGTTAAATATTACACTAGGATCAACTGAAGTGGGACCGCGAAACACTACAGACAATCTTAACAAGAGCCGAGGAGTTGTCACTGAGATATAAAACACATAAGGTTCCTTGAACATTGTATTTGAAGAATATTATTAAAACAGTAATATTGATTGACAATACATTATATAAACGTACAGTCATTGAACTCAATAGACTGTACGTTTATGGAATGAATGGTTTGTTATAGTACTTTCTTGACTGCATTTATATATTATTTTAAACGCATAAGAATATATATAGATAGATAAGGTACAGTGTTAGTGCTCCATTAATCTGTATTAAACCTATGAGTACTACTCACGACAACATTAAATTATCATTATAATAAATGAAAGTGAGATGTTGTTATATAATTAAACCAATTTTGTAAGTATCAGTGAAATAGTATTTTACAGTAATTGCTTTAACATCAACTTCAAAAACTTTTAAGAGATATAAATTTATTTTCACTCACTCTCGTATAAAAAATATATTTTGCGATTTCCGTAAATTATGGTAAGACAGTATTTACACGTCTGACAAACAAAATACATTGTAAACGTAAGAACGTCTCCTTTTTCCTGTCACCTCATCTTCCCCCCTCATCATCCTCAAAGCGCAGCGCACTTAGGACTCTTAGGTTGCAGTTGTTCATGAGCATGACGCGTCTGTTCGTCTGTGGGAGTGAGACGAAATATCATAAAAAAATTTAGAGAGATTGGAGTTTAACCTAATACTTTTACACTTGTATCTCAGTTCGTACTAGGTAATACTAATATATGGTGGCTTTTCTAATACAACATACAAGTATGCTGTATAGCCTTGCGGCTCTCAGTAGAATAAAGCGACTAAGGGGCTGGACTGTTAGCTATCAGATGGTATGTATATAGTTTAGAGAGAGTGCAATATTAGTGCCACTAAATTATATTATGGTTAGCGAAATTTGGGGTTTTGATGATCCTCTGTCTACCCTTTCACGGATATAGGCATCAGTATATGTATGTATACAAATATCCACATAAAGACGAGTATAAACTGCATGAGAAGAGCTAAGATCGAGTTGAGTTGGAGAGGCCTATGTCCACCAGTGGATGATGTAAGACTGATGATACAAATATCCAGCTAAAACATCATTTTTAATACAAAATACAATACAACTCGTACCGAACTCTAGGTAATTTTTTCAATACGCATAAAAAAAATACACTTACAACCACAAACAATGCAGTAAAGTTTGGGCAACAAAAAATGGAGCCGCTACAGTGTCGATGCGCCTGCGCCGCCCACAACGCTTCCTGCGAATAACTTCCGGTCGATGTTAATCGTTCAAATTGCTCATATTATGTTATTATACAACCTGCAGTCAGGCATCATTGCCCTTTTTGCTCAATTCTTATTACAGTTTATAATAAAACTTGGATAGATAAGCTGTATTTATTATGGGTTTCTGGGACAGTTGTTAAATTGCTTTGTGCGGTTAATAATATTATTAAATATTGTGAAATTGAAATGTGTTTTTGACTCAATAAATAAATATGATCCTGTGAACAGAGGTATTCAATTTATATGTCAAACTATGTTTAGTGAGTGAACCATCATCCACTGAACTAAGTAACTCGTTCCAGGACTACGCAAGCCTCTACAAGATTACAACAGTAATCCTTTATGTCTCATTACCTTGTAAAAAAAAACTTTGAAATTGTTTTCTTAATAGAGGTCACTTTGAATACTTTTCTTTTTCAATACATACATCTACTACTACCTCTTCTTAGATAAGTAGACACTCAGTCCTAAAACTCCGTAGTAACCTTTAACTGACCTGTTCATATTCCTGGCAAGATGTACAGAGTTAGCGCGTCAAAAATGATTACAGATAGGCGTATGTTGTTTTGCAGCTATCATGCGTAATCGATGTGCTTCCCTGATTACGCGTCTCCGCGGCACTACCAACACTATCTTGAGTGTTTCCACAGAAGTGGAAATCTCCTAGGCTTTTTTTTTGTGTGGAAACCCCCACGGGTCGTCATTTTACCGAGGCCGGTAAGGTGGTATGCCGGACTCGAACCGACTAAAACCATACAGTGTTCCGTCATCGTGTCTTGTAGCCGAGACCTCAGGGTATGAATAATGTTATTAATATTTATTTTTATACCTATGTACTAACACTAGTTATTAAATTAAAATTACTATTACAGGTACATATATGGGATACCTGAAATAAATCTTATTTTTATTTCTTAGCTTATTATGCTAGTGAATGAAAACTTATCACGGGCTAATGGCAAATGGTTAATTAATAATAAGTGTAGATGTCTGTGTGTGTGTGAACAAGTGTCAACAACCGATTTTTGTAGTGAAATGTATGATTTTATTTGTAGGTAATGATTTTGAGATAATGAAAGTACAAGAAATGATTATTGGTATAATCTTCACCGTGTGTTGATGCCAAATCTGTCGGATGTCATCAGCCAGTAGTACGTAGGTACTTTTGTATTTTTTTGAGTAACCCTTCTTTAAATTTTCAGTATTTGGTTTTAAAATATATGTATATTAAATACTTCAGTTTCTATGATTTGATCTTGAATTGCTATCACGAATACTTCCGTTTCTTTATATAAATTTTCCTTGCATAACCAAGCACTAGAAGCCTCCTTACCTGAATGTTCTTGTAGTAAACGATTAGGGTATTATTATTTTTGACTTTTTTAAGTACAAAGTTTTGATGTGGTAACAAGCTCTTATAAAAAAATCTGTTGAAACTGTACTCTTCTCTTTTCTTTATAGTCATCGCAGAGTTTAAAATTCTCTACTGAATTTGGATAAAATTTATACATTTTAGTATCAAACAATAACGATATTTGCCGAAAATCAATTTCTACAATGAAAAAAAATCTTTTACTTCTCGTCCTTTACTTGGAAGTGTCAAACAGAGTATTACAAACCTTAAAATCACCCTTTCCGAGGCAGAATAAAATGATCCCCGTCTCCGTAATAAAATGAATTTTCGTGTACTTGTATTTCAAAACTATCAAACAATCAGGTTGACAAAATAGGGTTGCCATGTGTGCATATTGGAATGTCTGCGGGAGGTCGTACCAGCCCTTCGAGGCAACTGTGTACGACATTGTAATAGCACCCTGTGGTTCTTAAACTTGGTACAAAATGTTGCGAAATACAGGCGTTGTGCATATTCTAAATTAGTTAACGCTACTATATACTTTCTGTTGTATGTAATTGTTTTGTAGTAATACATGGTTAGTGTCTCTCTTTAACACTGTAACTTTTTTTATACCAGCAAGTTGATAAACAGGATTGGCAGATGATAAGCATTAAGGTTTTACTAAAAAAAAAATATTAACTGCCAGTCCTGTCGTTTGTTTCCAACCCTGTTAAATCCTCATACCAATCACAATAGTTCAAATAAAAAGTTGAAAGCTAGTTTCAAGTTTTTCCTCAACCAGGGGCTGATATATATTTGTATGTAATATACATATATATGATATATTTTTTTTGCCAATAAATCCTAAGTATGAATAGTCACATAAATAAAATAATACTTTTTTTACGATGAACAAGTTAAAACTCTTTGTCATCATAATAAGACATATAAAATAGAGTTGAATCAACTCGGCTTTTATGTATGTATACAAAATATATTGAGGTCGTGATAATGTCGAATTAGTTCCAGTGCGAGTATAGCGTAGTACCTGATATCGTAATAAATGTAACTAACCATTCACAAAAATGAACAAAAAATTAGATCAATAGATGTGATCAAATTTTTTGTTTGAAAATAGGTTAAAAATAAAAGTTTTTTTTTTATTCATGTGAATTTTGTATACTTTCGTATTATTTTGAATAAAGTTCTAAAGGATATCTAATTGAAGATCTATGGCTCTAGGTAGAGTAGAATAGGGCCACTCTCTCTTCCCGTGGGTGTCGTTAAAGGTGCCCAGGTGACGGCAATAGGCTTAACCCAATTGAGCCTATTGCCGTCACCTGGCCACTGTATATATTATGTCTGATAGGTAACAGTCCAATCTCTTAGTCGCCCTATAGGTAAGGGGGACGAAATTTTAACACTCCCAAAACTCGCCTCTGCCTTCCCCTTCGGAGGTATAAGAGTAAGTAAATACCTATTCTAGTCTAATATGTATACATAAAAAAAAAAGATTTTTTCTTGTAGCAAACAAAAAATTTTTTTTGCACAAAATGATCTCCATTGGCTCAAATACAGTTCTTTAGAGGTCAGTTATCAAAGAAACACGCAGTCTCTCATATTCAAAGTCATATTCCAGTGACTAGATGACGGCCAGTCTTCAGCTCTGATGAAGTCAGTAACGTTTGTTTCCAACCATGCTTGAGTTGATCGAGCTTTATGACCCGGTGCTGAGTCTCGCTGAACGAAATATTCTTGGTTATGAAACACGATGTTGTTGAGGCTTAACCACCTTCTCAAGAATCGTATATAGTGCACTTATTACTTACTATACACTTGTGTCACAGCTACGTTGTACTCTGCTGACTAATGTGGAAGCTTCTTTAGAGCTTTAAGGATAAACTTGGTCATTCTGCTATTTAAAATATTGCTCAATAGTAAAAATTTACTACTACTTATTTCTGGGACCTCCCTTTGCATACCGCTTAATAAGTTGTCTCTATTTTCCCACCATATTAATTTTGAAATTATCAGTCTAATAAAGACCAGTGCGTCTTATAGGCTGCAAGTCTATTACGTGGATGAATACTATACGACAGCGAGACCGTTTACTGTCATAAACAGAAGGTTTCCCATCTAACCTATCGAACAGTCGACTACTAACAAGCGGATGGAGTGATAAAAAATTGCATTCGGCTACATACCTACTTTGTGTAATGTTATCACAGGAATTCAGTTCTCTTTATCATCCCACTCCATTAAATTTTTAACACGGATTGACGTGAAAATCAGAATACACAATGACAGATGTCAAATTCAAATATAAAATTAGTTTTTTTTTTTAAATTGTTACAGTATTTATGGTCAGACTTAGTATCCAATTTAACAAAGAATGTTGGAGCCTTTTATGTCAAGGCTCCCGTTACAAAGTAATTTTCATTGTGTGCTAGCTGATAGTGCTTGTAAATGATAACAGCATAAGAAGTTGCATTACACATTTACATTGATTATTTTTATTATTTTATGTAAAACGATGACATATTTGGTAAAATTAGATATGCTGGTCGTACTTTTCAATAGTTCAACACAAAAGTGTAGTGAACAAAAAATATACTATAGTTGCACGAATATCGAATTTTTAAATTTTATTTAAAATATTATATAAATAATAAAAAAAAGGTAATAAAATACAAAGTTGATATTGTCAGCTCGTTACATACTTCGTTATGTTAAACAATAAAAAACAATAATCCGGAGAAAATGCTTCAGTTGTTTGTAACATATTTGCCATATAAATGTAATACAATATATATACCTATTTCCACAATTCATTATTAGTCAATGTTTCTACATCGGTGATAGCCACATGAACCAATAATGATTGCACATACTCAAACCACGAGTTTTTCCGTGGTAATGTATAACATCGGCACCTAATTTGTTATAGCAATAATAAAACGCGGCCGACGCGACCGCAGCGTTTGCCCTGAGACGTGAGTCCTCATTCTCTGTGGTTTTAACAGGCACCCGAGTTTCTTACTTACAATTTAGACGGTGATTTCCAATGGGTATTTTTTCTCACTAATAAGTGACATACATATACTCAAGCCTGTGTCCTCTGTAAGCACAAACGTGGCAAACGTCGACGTTCTGACAGGCAACAGCAAGTGATAGGGTGGCACTGTTCTACTCCAGCTAAAGTATGTATCTATCGTGGGAGAGCTATGCTTAGGCACGATTGGGCCGGCTCGACCGGTGCGATACCACGACCTCACAGAAAACCAGTTGTGAAACAACTTCCCCACAACAACAACAAATTACTGCAGCTTTCTATTAGAGCAGAAATCAGTTCGTATTTGATTAATTTTGCTTCCCTAAAATGATAATTAGAACTGTAATAAAATTAACTATTTCTTAGATTCTTTGAAGATATGTCACCTGTTTAAACTGGTGTAAAGGTACATAGCACAAGGGTTATCAGTACGGTGTTATTGAGTGAAAGTACAATATTTATAAAGTGTGGCTTCATGGTAGGGGTAGCGCAGGGCGGGTAGGTGCGCGCTCAACCCTGAAATGAGTTTGGAGTAAGGTGTGGTGTCACTGACAGCTATGTTAACGTTTAATCGTAAAACATTGGATTTTTTATCATAGATAGTAATAGTTGTAAAATGTTCATAAAACTTCCGAAAAAGCTACAGCTTTCACATGTACAATGCACATGGTCCGACTTCTAAGATTCAAAAAGAAAAAATGTATAGTCTTTTTTTTATTACAACTCCCGAACTTGGAATTATTTAGGGGCTTTATAAACAAATAAAGCAGAGCACAAAATTAACACCTACACTCAGTACAACAATGTGAGTCACAACTTTTTTATCTCAAGGCCAATAAGCACTAGACCAACATCATCTTGCACTAAAAATATTTCGTTTTTACAACCAGTCAGGTGAAGAAGCGCTATCTCTGACTTAACACACTCCATCAATATGTAAGTGTTTAAGAACAATAAACGTACCTAGTGTTAATTGCCACTGATTTCTGACGACAACGACTTCTATATGATAAGGAAAATAGATAAGACTCCTATTTGAATAGAAATCTATATGTTGTATCGTGATAACTCGTCTTTAGGGTTTATAAAATTTAAAACAGCTAATGAAATCGACCTTAAAAAGCTAGCTGGGATAGACTGGGTGCAAAAGCTGGAAGACCTGGTGCTATGACGTACATTTGGGTAGGACTATGTCCAATAGTGGACTGCAGTAGGCATGTGTGAATTTGAATTCTTTTCCGCCATCACTGAATCTCAACCTTGTGGGTCTTCGTGACCCAGGCCCCGGGGATGTAAACAGCCCTGTTTAAATTAGGATAGGCTTTGACGTGTCTTCAGAGAGCGCAATATACCTTTAGACGGTTGATAACTAGACTCCCCAATGTACCACTTTAATAAACTTTCAGACGGATGACGTATTACGGAGTATATTTGTTCTATGACTATCGACAACTTTGTTACTCGTATCCTTACAGAGGTCGCAGAGTTACTCTTCTTGCCTCCACCCTCTACCCTCCTTCTCAGCTTATATGTTGATTTTTGAAGTAGGTCTTGTAAGAAACAAGAACATAACTTTAGCTATAAACTATCAAAGCCACTCAATAACAGCAAGCGAGATGATGTTCGTATATCCATCCACAATTAAGTGAGCTATAAAACTTATAAAGGCACCTCTAGCCCCACCATACCATACCCCGCCGTTTGCTTACGGACCAATGGCGTGACGCTTCCGATGTAAGTTGGCATAATAACGTCTATTGACAAATTTTCTTAAAGACTATACTATATTTTATATATCTATAATAGTTTCCCCTACTTTTAAATCCAATAAATACTAGTTTTTGATGTGCCGATAACAGTAGGTATTGTTTAACCGTTTCTATGTCATTAGTTTTTTGAATAGGTTGTAAAAATATGTGTTATTTTTGATTTTTTTTTTGATCACATAATCTATTGTTTATACATGAGTTGCTGGTAAGAGTCGACCGCAAAGAATTATTGTACAGTGTATACACTGATCGGTAAATCGAAATCGGTGATATTCTAAAGAAAGGGCATCGGAGAGTCATGCTTCGGCACGTATGGGCTCTGCACGACCGGTGTATTACCAAGGCCTTACAGAAAACAGGCTGTTAAAGAGTGGGGTTACCGAAGGCCCAACCCCATTTCCCTTCTCCTCTTTCCCCTCTCCCCTTTCCCCTACCCTAAAAGGCGGACAGCACTCTTGTGACTCTTGAGTTGCAAGTGTGTACCATCAGGTGACCCGTTTGCTCGTTTGTCCCCCTATACTATACATACACATGTAGTTTGCTTCTGCCTACTCCTGCCTGTATGTACATACATACATTTGATCGATTTTCTATCAACTTCTTCCCGTCACACCTTCAGGCCGTGGTACTACCCAGGTTTCGAGTACCAACTAGTTACCGACGAAGTAGTTCGTACTAGTTTTCGATTAGTAGGTAAATAAGGGATTGTTATTTTAGTTCATATACGAATAATTACAAAGTGCGTCTTGATGTTCAGCATGGGTGAGATGAAGGACTTTTAAGGCACATCTTTTAAAGCTCATATTAAGTTAGTTCAATATTGTAATGCGCAACAGTATGAATGTTCACAATAAACTACCATCTACGTGCTTAGGCAACTTATTACGTTAACAAATCAAAGTGCCTGAAACCCTAATTTGTGTGAATAGAAGCACGTGGCGGGCTGTTGTTTCGGAGTGGCCCGAGTCTTCTCACAATTAGAGAGAGTTACTTCATGACGCATTTCAAATGTCAAGACCTCCAAACTTCCAATTTGCTAAAAAACTGTACAAATTTTCAAAAAACTCCTAAATATTTTTATTCACTTACAATTGAAAACAAAATGGAAAAACTATATGCACAATTATTTTCTAAATTTATATACTATCCATTGTCTTACTTTGACCCAGGGCATCGCAAGCATGTTATGCCTATAAAAACTAGTATGTTCTTATGTCACATGGGTTAGAAGTACATAGCGAATTAAACTAAAATTGCACACAGATAGATAACGTTAATTTAGTATTTATAATATTAGTATAGCATATTATATTATCAAACTAGTAAGCACTAATCCACAGCAGATTTTTTACCACGGACATCAAGCTAAAGTTCAACAGTGGTCCATTAGCGGCAATTTCGATTCAATTACAGTATTAATTTCAGTACACTTAAAACGTCAATTTAAAATATTTTACAGGAGTAAAAAACATCGATATTCGTATAATACAGATAAAAAAGCATAGAAGCTAGACAAAACGTTAGGTCACTCACACGTTCGATGTACAAAAAACTTGGGCACAGACAAAACATGAGATTATTTTTATCAGTTTTTATCGATTACCGATTATTTTAATCGGTAAGGCCGCATCGGGTGTCCGTCTGTCGGTAATGGTCGTAATCGGCCGCTAATCGGCGCACAATTTACGAAATTGTCGATCCGTGTCGGCGACTCTCGATCATCGGCTGATAACTTAGTGTTGTAACTGTAGTTATCGAATTGTTATCGATAGTTTATAAGTAAGTTGTTGTTTATTGGTCAAGATTATAATAAATTATTAATTTAATAACTACACGATAAATTGTTGTGGTTGTGTCAGTCTTCAAGTGCGTAAAAAGCCTCTTAAATGTACTTCATTGTCAGGTTCTTTTCGAGGTTTTACTCGCCTAATTCTATGACAAAAAAAATTGAAAAAAAAAAAAAAAGAAAAGTGTTTATATCTACTCACATTCATTTGATTGAGGTAACAAGGAGGATTGGAATGTGTTTATGCTTGAACTAGTACCTCCGCGCTGGGCTGAAGAGGTCTAACCTCACAACTACAAAATACCTTACGGGTCACAGCAAATGTTGGATGTTTTTTTTTATTTTTGTAGATGGGGTGGAAGATCCTCATTAATGTCCTTCCCCCATGGGAGGGGGGGAGGTGAGGGGTATGTCTCTTACCGACTAAAAACCATCCCGGTGTTCGTCTGCTTGCGTATGATCTGGGAAGCGAGAATCGCCGTTGCATTCGTCCGTTGCTGCATTCTTCCGCTACAGCAAATGATGGACCTAGAACTACAGCTCTTGTACTGTTAAAAAGGGTCACTTGAATATCTAGCTCTTTAGAACGCAATGGCAATATATAAATAAATACTAAGTTAGTTTTTATAATAACGGATAATTGATTGATTATACTAATCAAGAAGAAAATGTTCCCTATCAGTGGAAAAAAGCACAGAGAACATGCAATAGAAGCTGTTAAGATACAACATTTTCAAGTACTTAATAAAAAGCACACGTAAAGGTCTAACATTTTTTTTATTTAAAGTGTTATCGATGTAACATCACAACTACATTATTATAAAATTATATAAAAAAGATGTAAAATTGGCAGCAAACCGCCGTCTAACCCCTGTATTGATCACAATAATCGATCGTGTGCCGCGTAATTGCGCTGGATCGAACCCGCAACCCATTATGTCATTATAGTCGACCGACCGAAACAATAGAAAAAAACGATACAACGCAAATCCGACCTAACGGCTATTAAAATAAATGGCCTTATTTACAAATCAAAAACATGTGTTTACGTCATATCTATTCTCAATTTGAAAAATGGCAAAAAATATAATATTATATGATTTTAATCTTAAAACAAAAACAATAGAGTTAATATCGCTGTGTCGTGTTATTGTTTGTCGATAGTTAAACGTTCCAATTTCAAAATTGGCGGTGACGGTCTGTCGGGCGCCTGAGCTTGCGCAGCTGTGATGTGATGACACCAACAGCCGGGTAAACATAAAAAAATGTGGTTATTGAAAGTTTGAAAGTTTTTCTTTAAATCGTCACAGAAGATGTCGAGCTGCGGATATGAGCAAACATTTTAATTTACTTTTTTTTTTGAATTTCATTTAGTCTCCGTAATCATAGCATCATGTAACATTTATTATAATGTCAGACACTTTATTTTTAAATAAATTCTATATATAATTCAACATAAAGAACTAAAGACGACAGCACAGTTCATGGGCGATATTTTGGACATCATGCAGCCAAGCTGGCAGACGTTGAGGGAAAACGAAAGGAGCTTGTCGCTGAGCTCGACCAGGTCTTGAGCCACATTTCCCAATGGGGCTGTGAGAATCTGGTCTGGTCACACTCAAGAGTCGCAAGTGCACTGCCCGCCTTTGAGGGTGATGAGGGATGGGGGATGCAGGGAGCGGAGAGAAGAGAGGGGGATGAGGAGGAGGAAAGGGGAGAGGGGAAGTTGGGCCTCCGGAAACCTCACTCATTTCGGGGAATTGCAACGCACGCGTTACTTCACAACCGGCTTTCTGTGAGGCCGTGGTATCGCACCGGTCGAGCTGGCCCATTCGTGCCTAAGCATGGCTCTACCACCGTTAAAGCAAAGCTCGGCGTTTTGAACAAGGTGAGACGGTTCTTCTCGCCCGAGCAACTGTGTCTTTTATACAAGACCCAGGTTCGCTCCTGCGTGGAGTACTGCTCTCATCTCTGGGACGGCTATGCGCAGTATTTGCTTGACGCTCTCGATCGGTTGCAACGGCGCGCAGTCCGCATTATCGACTGTCCTGAGATCACCCAGCGTACTCCTTAGCTGAACATTTTAAAAAGTAAAATTATAAATATAAAAGCCGACTACATTATAGCGAAATGTTATACCTAGTGTCTTTCCCTATAAAGATATATAAAGATGGTTTAAACGACTACAGGGAGTGACAACAAACGTCATACATACATACATATATGGACATATGTATACTCGAAAAACATAATCCTCCTTCATGTGCAGTCTTATAAAATAGTTTATATATATAACTTATTATAAACGTTCTAGCATCTACTCTATGTGTATAGCTAACCCCCTGTATAAATAGAAAATGAATAAAATAAGAGTTTTCCTAACCACAACACAAAAGCTCTCTTAATATAGGCTGGCTACAAACAAACTTAACACGGCACCTACATCTGTCTCAAAAGAAATCTCATTTGCGTTCAAACTTTTTCTTTAAAAAAAAAGTTTTTGAAATGGGCTCGTATATTTTTATGGAGTTTGAATTTGTTCGGCGACCACTGATGTGGTCTCTCACCACAAGCTTTGAGTCGCCGTCTCAAATATTATGGAGTAACACCGAGTTGACAATAAAAATGGTCACCGCAAGAACAATTTCATTATTTTGTCAGATCGTTTAAAAAAGTTGTCTTGTTCGCACTTTAGAGACGAAATGCCGACGCGGCGACGCGACGTATCATCATTTTATGATAATAATTACGAATATCTGTGGTGAGAGAGATACTACGGTATGCGTAAAGTAAGTATATTGTATGTAATATGTTATAAATATATGCTTTAGTAGACAAAGAGTGTGTGTGTGAGTGAAAACATTTATTATATGTATTTTATTTATAAACTATTGACACACAACACTTCACACATCATACCATATGATTGCTCAAAGGAATTTTCAGAGTTACACAGTACAAAAGGTCTCACATACATGTACATATGTATCTGAGTTCTTTTGTTGTGGCCATGTGATTCCCAACTGAGCAGAGCTTGTATTATGGCAACCTCACTTCTGTAAATATAATATGAAACATTTACATATTATAAATTAATTACACCAAGACAAAAAAGAAACGATGATGGCCGTCACACAATTATTTAACCCGCGTGGGAATCGAACCCACGACCTCTGGTTTAGCAGTCAGGATCGCTGACCGCTAGACTAACAGGCTAGTGTAACTGTAATTTTTAAATACCTGTATACATACACACTGAATATATGAGTATATTTTGACAATATAAAAAAGGATTGCGGTAATAGTAATTTAATTACTTATTTTCGTAAATAATCTTTATCGTAGTCATTTGTTTATATAATGAGAAAGTTATTCGATTCTCTCGCCTACTAAAGTGACATCTCGTTAAATAGTTTTTTCAAGCCTATATTCCCGATGGGGTACGCAGAGGCGCGTTCATCACTCACGTTTTACCAACTATAATTAGATACTCACGTAAACGGCTGTCAACGTGTCGTTCTTGGACAATTGCTGATAGGTTTTGGAGAATATTGAAAGGAGGAATAAAAGTACCCCTTGTATTGGCTTATACAGGCAATGAAGTAAGTAATAGCTTTGAATAGGTCAGTTTAAACTTGTTATTGCGAGGAAATCCGACTCCTCTAAGTTATTTTTATATTTTATTTTATTGAATAAGGTAATTAATAAAAGAAATAAAATAAAGATGAAAACCAAAATTTTCCACTGGAATAACTAATAACACTTAAAATTTTACATTCACTATATATTTTAGTAAAATACGTAATAGAAAAATAGAGAAAAGATGTTGGAAGTATTAAAACATCACTTTATGAGTAGACTGATTGTCTCACTCAAGTCTTATAAATTGAATTTTCATTCAGCAGTCTCAGGCATTCTTGCATATGCTAAGATTAAATTAATTCAGGTTCAGTATATTGTTCTGTCGGCATTTCAAGCACGTTTTTTTTTTTTTTTTTCTTAAGAACTATTGAATTTTGATCTATCGATCCATTATGATTTTTCTACTTCATGTTTAATCGATAGGTACTATAGTAGTAAAACGTAAAAAATTAGTGTAAATCCAACAGAATAAAAAGATTTTCATAGGATCTACAATACTGTCACAAATCATAACCTGCACATAACGAACATAAACTAATCACCAAAAACGAAATAAAAACATGCACTCGCATCGATTAATCGAACTAAAACTAATCAACCCTAACTTAAATCGACTAAAAAAAACAAGAATATAGTTCTCGAGAGGCGATGTGAAAAAACAAATGAATGGAGGCTGGGCGCGCTCCTTCTGAACATAAATCATGCTCGGGAAGCGTTCCTGGTCAAGATTTTAATAAACATGAGCCTCTATCGTTATATCCATTCATACAACTTTTTTATTGTTTTAATTATACTTGCAGGGCGTGCGAAGGAGTTTCGACTTCGGTCGGTTCCCATCCCTAGGGCGAAGCTTCTGTTTTGATTATTTTTTGATGGAGAAAATGATCTTGTATAGTACCGAGTACGAGAAATTAAATTATTTTTCAGATATAAATTTAGAGTTATTTAAAATTGAAATGTCAATTTGGAATATCAAAATTATTGAGAAACATCGCTTCAAAGATATGGACCGTATATATATATATATAAATAGGTAACCTAACAGTGGAATCGACATTCTACATGTATGTATTGTACCTACATGTAATAAAAATAGAGTAATACGTTACATATTATTATCCTTTGTCGATACTTTGAGGCACGAATAACGGATAAACTCCCGTGGGTCGAAGTTTTTCTATCTTGTATGGCTTCGACATAGAAAATTAAATGAAAATTCAATTTAGTTAATTTATTTTCATCATGTTATGTTTAAACCACATCAAATAAATACAGTATGTTTCTATTGTAAACGAAAAGATCAACACTACTTATTGAAAATTATAGTACTTATTATTTTCAATAAATGTGGCTACATTACAAATTCATTTACTTGATCTCTGTAAGGTACTCGTTTTCGTTATGACTGTTTTTATTTTATTACCATCGGATACCCGGCGTGTGCTACTACGCTAAAAAAAGAAATGTGCCTGATGCATTGTTTTAGTGGTGTAAAACCATCTTTGAAGTATTGCCTTTCTAATGAAACCGGTTTGGGACACAACATTTTGATGGTTTCAAAAGTCTATAACTGACATAGGTAGAAACAATTTTTGTTCTATAATATATAATGTTTATACCTATATATATATGTATATATATATATACCTATATATATTTTGTTGTTGTTGTGTGTATCTGTTTATACCTATATATATATATATATATATATGTATATATATATATATATATATATAATATAGAAACATAGATTATTAAGTTAATCTACAAATTTTTTATTTCACATTATTCGGGTTAGGCGAAAGACTAAAATAGTAAATATGATAAAGCAATGTTGATCAAAAGGTGATATAACTGACAAAATATGTTCATATATTGCAGTTTTACTTACCACATATTATATATTTTAAATGACTTTTATTTTAATTTTAATTGATTTTTAAAAGAAGTAGACATACTGCCTTCAATGAGCCTTTCCAATTACTTTGCGCAGTAGCTCATTATAAATTGTAATTTAAAAATTTATGCATAATTTCCCCAGTATCCCATGAACAAATCCTGTTAGTGACAATGAGAATGAGATATCGCTTAACATTTATGTATGTGCACGAAGAGATATACAGTCGAACATAAAATCTCCTCCTCTTTAGAAGTCGGTTAAAAACACTCTCCGTTAGGAATAATACTTTTATTCTTCTGGAAAACACTATGTCCTTGTTTGAATCCCTGACAATGTTTGTAAAATTTAACGATGATTGATGATGTAAAAGTTATGGAACCATAACACTACCAACGAACAAATTTGCTTGAAACTTTTGCTTTTAAAATGTCACACAAAGTTAGGATTTCGTGAGATTATAATATAGTAGCTGATACTGAACAAGCTTCGATTAGAGTGCGATGCTTTTACGTACATACATACATGCATACACCCACGTCCGTATCCCTGAAGTGGTAGGCAGAGGTGTATTGAACACCCACATTTTGTCTATTACAATTTAGTCCCACAAACTCAATAGGGGGCAAACCCATTCCCGTACATACCATCTGATAGATAAAAGTCCGATCCCTGATTTGCTTAGTACGACACCACCGGAAAGAGCTGGGGTGGCCCTATTTTACTAAACCGTGAACCACATGGCTTACATCTATTAAGTGTATATAAGTATATGGAATGACTGTCCTGTTGGTCTAGAGGTCTAACAATAACAACTGAGCCTGCGTGTGTTCAATCGTGGGTTCAATTCCCGCACGGTACAAACATTTTAGTAATACAGAAATAGTTGTCCCGGGTCTGGGTGTTCTTGGTGTGCGTTGTTTGTGTTATGTTATGTTTATAAAGTCCTCCGCGACACAGGAATAATTCTTAGTGCGGGAGTTGTCTCATTAACAAAAATATATAAGTTAACAACTATCTCTATGTTTATATAGTACGTAAGAGAACAGAATGTAGGAACAACAAAACAAAAAAAAATGTATATTGCTCAGGCGGGCGTTTAGTGGGCGGCGACGCTGCGCAGACGCAGCAGCTTCGTAATTACGGGGTAAGCACAGCTTCTTGGTCTGACTGATGGCTCTCAGCTACGAGTACAGAGACGATGTAAGATAACGCACGTCTGTTTTATATAATTATTGCTCTTCTAAAATGTACAGAGGCAACAGAAACAATGTGAATAATAAGTTTAATAAGAATAGGGCGTAAATATCTCTTCCTGTGGATGTCATAAAAGCCACTGAGGGGTAGAACTGTTATTTATCAGACAGTATATATACTAGTGCCCGGATGATGGCAGTAACTTGCCCCTAATACGTGAAAGGGACTAGGATATAGTTTTTTTTTTATATATTATAGGGGGACATACGAACTGACGGGTTACCTAATCTTAAGTAACAACCGCCGTCCATGGACACCTGCAACACGAGAGTCGTAATAGCGCTGCGTCTTTGAGAGGGATGAGGAATGAGGGAATGCGGGGAGGGGAAACAGGGGAGAGGTAAAAGGAGGCAGGGAGTTGGGCCTCCGGAAACCTAATAATTTGGGGGAAATGCAACTGCGTTGCTTCACAACCGGTTTTCTGTGAGGCCGTGGTATTGCACCGGTCGAGCCAGCCCATTCGTACATAATTTACAAAAAGTTTTGAGAAATCTCTGCTTACCCCTTCGGGGATATACACTGTGTGTTTGTGCATAAATGTTTTTAATTTTTTTTTTCGACAACAGTAATTATAGACATTGTAAAATGATTTATGCTCGTTTTGATTTTGATGATAAATTGATAATAGAATACAGGTTACTCGTAATTTGGGTGATAGAGGATTAAAGACAGCGTAGTTGAAAATAATGAAGCTATATTTGTCAGTATCACCATTCTGGCAGTATCCATTCTCTATATGTAAATAACGAACCAACTACTTTACATCCTCCAAGACTCCAAAAAAATATTGCAAAGTCAAGTAGCTCGATGGTATTAATAAAAAAAAAAAAATCTATTCCTCCCATTAATAGACAAATACCTTTGCCTTATATATTTCTTCGTGCAGTTGACAACGTAACGTTACGTCCAAAATATCTCGAAGATCGGTTGCGTCGGGATACGTAGCGTACTCTATATCCCCGAAAGGGTAAGCAGAGTTGTAGATAGCCCCCTAATTTTGCCGATTATAGTTTCATTTACGTGATAAGGGACCAAACATATTGCCGTCAACTATGCACTTTTGGGAATTATGTTACTGTGCTAAAGAAAAGGTAAGGTTTATTCCTTATACGGGTGGTTTGGAGAGAATAGCTCAAGCAATTTGTGATAGCATACTTATAACTCGAATTAATACACTACGAGTTCAAGTATAAGTTTGCTTACATTAAAATTACGGTACAATTAATATTCATATTTAAAATATGGAACGACTTAAAAATAAATCAGATTAGTGGTTTATTGCTCACATATTTATAATGATTATGTATTTAATGACCCATCTGGAATTTTTGTTGTTGAGTGGGCGTTAGATCCACAAGGTATAATTAAAGGAGGTAGCCATTTCCTTTTGTAAAGTTTCTTAAATAAATTATAAAGATAGGAAGAGGTGTATATACCTATGTAATTTATAGAAGTTTGGCTTACTTTACACTGCTTTTAAATCACATCAAGGGCGTTTCTGATCGCTGTGAATACGCAATAGCCACATACATATACATATATATACATAGGACATACTTGTTTGCCTAATAGTAAAAAAATAAACACATTAAACTTTTGGCAGTGTGGTGACTTCCAACAAAAATGTATATCAAAACCATCTAGCGCTGATCAACTGAACTACGTAGCAACTTTTATAACAGACTAGTAGTAAGTTCATCGATCGCGACATGAAAGTTCTCGCGCCCATTAGTGTACAACTTTGAAACATCAACTATTGGACCGTAGTCCGCTAGGTATTATCATTTAGCCTGGCCAGCGGATCCTTCCTTTGTGTTGGTGGGATATAAAAGGCGTTCCTAAACAGGTCATAAAAAATTGGTTATATTTTTAATGGCATAGGAGGCAAACGAGCAGACGAGACCTGATAGTAAGGGACAACCGAAGAGGAGAGGGGGAGTTAGGCCTCAGGTACCCTCACTTACTCAGCAATACAAGGCAAGCCTTGCTAGACAACCAGTTTTCTCTTAGGTCGTGGTATCACTCCTTTCGAGCTGGCCCAATATTTTCGATGTATTTCATTGTTGAAGCTCCTTTTTTCTATAAATCAATATTAATATACAATATACGAGTATACTAGTACATGTAGTATGTTTACATGTCAACGTATGTTTATTTATATTATCATAAACAGTGTTATGGGTGGACAACTCACACCGCACGACCCGCAACCACTTGATCCCAAGTCCTCCGCTTTAACCTTTAACTACGAAAATTATACTTCTTTTTATAGTTAAAGATCATTGACTGTTTATGGGCGTAGCAGCAGCTAATCTAGGCCATAATTATGGTAGGAGGAGATTTTAAGTCCGCGAGACTCGTGGATTGATGGACGCGGGAGTTAAATTAAGAAAATGTGGAACTATTTGCTTCTTGTAATTTCGGAACTCAGAAGCAGTTTAAGGAACTGAAGAAATTGTTACCTACTGTTACTATAATGATGCAGATTTAAAATTTCCCTTATTACAAAAACTAGTTAACGAATGTAACGAATTTAATAACTGGATTAGGGTACTCCTAGGGTACTCTTTGCAGTGGCAAACAAGGCCGAGAGAAATGGAAGGTGTTGCCTTCCAACTCTATCTCTCTCTCTCGCAGCTGTTTCTGTCTCTCGCAACTCTCTCTCTCTCGCAGCTCTCTAAGGACTGTATTAAATGGGTTCTTTTCTATTACTCTATACTTATATTTCTGCGGTTTTGTAACGTCTCCCGTCCCACACACTGAGTAACGATCTATCTCAAAAAGTACCATAGCCTTTTACCATATATACCTATTTACTGATTTAAATTTACATAATAGAGACTTGTCTTTACATTAAACTGACCTGAGAGTAGAAATCTGGGCAGTTGGACATTGTCCCGCATTGTATACTTCAGAAATAATAAAGAAAAACCTAACTAGAAGGGAAAAAATCGGTCAAAAAACCTGTTTACTGTAATGGGAACAATTTGCAAGTTTGAAGTGAGTCCATCCTCAAATCTTAGCCCGAACCAAAGTATCTGCAGTAATTTCTGAAAATACACAATATATTTTTGGATATGTGTATCATACAATTGTATTAAAGTCATTGTGTAAACTAAGGAAGCAGGAACAGGTTTTAAAGCGATCTATTAATTTCTCAAAAAATAAAAAAACTTTATCACTTAAACCCTATAATATTCTCAATTGGTCCTAAGTTGATATTCAAATCTGACTTTATAGAAAAAGACAGGTATATTCATTATATAAGTACACACGGTATCTACAAAACTCTACCACGATATATTTATCACAGCACACCATAATTACTTACCATGAGGTTAGGTGGGCGGCACGGCAGCTACTCCAGGTTATAATTAGGATGGGCGGGCCCCACGGCACCGGATCACGGAATGGCCGTATATTCAATAGTAGAATCTGTAGAGATACGTATATACTGGTTAATATTATCTACAGTTAGGTGTACGAAATGATACCCGTAGTATGACGACGACTATATAGCATAGTCACGATCAAGGAATATTATTATTAAATCTACAGAAGTAGATTACTTAGAAGTAAATAATAAAATTAAATAAACCTACCGAATCAATCACCACAAACAGTAAATCAAATTGCATGATTAACTTCCCCTGAGCTTTAGTTGAATTTGTATTCCAATGACACCTCACATGTCGAAATCAGTGGTCTAGGCTCTGTGGCGTGACAAAGAAACATCCTATATGTAATATATAATAACATACATAAACTCGAAAAATGTAACCCTTTTCTTGCGTTATCGGGTAAAAAAGATATTCGCTTAAGTGAAGTACTCAATCAGGGCTACAGCTCTCTGAGAGGAATATGTTTTTAAGGAATTTAACTGTACATGATTAAAGATGGCGGATAAGAAGCGATAACTAGCGAAGAGGAGAGGATTATTTTAGGTAATAAGGAAGGCCTTCAATCGTCTTTGAAGAGAAAAACAAATAGTTATAAATGAAGCTATAAATAAATTATTAAAATAACACAGTATAAAATATAAGAATTTGCACTCCAATGTCTTTCCTAAAGCTAAACCAAATGCCGTTCGTTCTCAAATCTAATTCCATGCCTAATGTTCAATAGCAGAACAACTTTTCACCAATATACTGACAAAGAAACAAATTACTTTTTTTACACAACAATTTAATACTTCTTCGATTTAGATCCATCTATAATTCAGCGAAATTAAAAAACAGAAGTCTATATACCGAAGCCATTACTAACATAAATAAATGTAGATATAACAAAAAAGAATCTATTGAAACAGTAGATTAAATTGTGATTAAATTTTATTTTACAACACATTTAAAAAATAAAATGAAAGTTGGCGATGACTTGTGGTTTGGGCGGCGACGACGCCCATGCCCGAGCCGCGCCGGTGGGAATACGAACAAAAAAGGTTCACGTAGGTGCTTTAGAAAGGTAGCTTATATATTTTTTTGTGTACATATATAAAACGTTTTGAAGTTCCTTTCTCGTGAGAATAGAATGGCCGAGACGTGGCTTGATATGTATGTCTGATCTACAAAACAAGTTACGTGAAACTCTAGGTGCGTCTAGGCGATGACCAGTACGTGTTATACTTAAACAACACTACATACATAAATATATACACTCACACCTAAATCCACGAAGGGGAATGCAGAAACGTCTAAAACGCCCATTTTTTGTCAACTTTATCCCACTAACATAAAAGGGGCCTACAAACAGCACTAATAACTATATGTTTCAATATTTGTTAATCTATGCATCTTACGTATTTGTTTTCGCATTAAATTACTTTAGCTTATGGTCGTCTAAATTTTTCTTTTCACAATTTTTATGGTGCTAGAACCATGTTTAGGGAGGAATGGGCCAATTCGACGGGTGTGATACCAGGGCCTTACAGACATCGGGTTGTGCAGCAAGCAATTCTTCGAAGTTAGTGAGGTTGCCGAAGGCCCAATCCCCGTCTCCTCTTTCCCCTCCCCTCATTTCTCATCGCCTCTTTCCCATCTCTGCATGAGAAATGGAGAAGTTCGAACGGGATATTTTTTTACACATTTATACTAAATGAACTGCATCCTAAGTTAATCTATTCGGCCAAACGTAATTAAGCTAGAAATATTATACAAATTTGTCTGCAATTAATTCAGAAATATCATCAAATCATTAATCAAACATAATAATATAAATAAGCATTCTCAAGTCCTCTAATATGTCTAAATGTTAGTTTAAATTGTTAATCGATATCTATAATTAACAATTAGTAAAGCATTATTCATTTCAACACAACTAATGATGATTATAACCTCACAAAATACGGTGTTGATACAGGTGACTAAGGGATCTGACTGTTATCTATCAGGCCGTATGTATATTACGTTAGTGGGAACAAATTCTAACCAAATTCTGGGCCTTCTCCTTAGGAGATACAGGTGCGAGCATATGTATGTATGTGTTTGTTGTTTTGATTGCAGGTAAAACAAAGCCAATTTCTATAACTTAACCACCTTCTGTAGAATTGAGCTCCAGTGGAAGATGATCACTTTAAACAAGAATGAAACAAGACTAATATGAATTTGGTTATATGACATTGTGGAACGAACCTAGATTTTCATTATAAAAGAATCACACAAGAACGAATTAAGAAAGCACCTATTTTAAATAGCTAAGTAAATCTACAAACAGAACCCAAATCATATAATATTCTACTACTTCCGTACCTACTTCATATCTAAGAAAGTCTTGAATCAATATTTAATCTCTATAAAAAAAATTATTAGGTCTTCCGGTTAGTTTTGAGGGTACGTTCGTTTTGTCAAGTAGCTGTCGCGACACGTCGGTACAAATTACTTAGATATTCGATGCGGCGTGTTTTAGCTTGCACTTTAATTATTCGTAACTCACTTACTGTAAACGCACTCAAGTTTTTAGTGTGATTAAATATGGAACGCGATAAATATCATTTTCGTCATTTACTACTATACTTTTTCGATTTAAGAAAAACAGCAGCAGAAGCTCACAGACTTACTGTAGATACGTATCATGAATCTGCACCATCTGTTAAAACATGTGAATACTGATTTCGACGATTTAAAAGTGATAATTTTGATAAAGAGGATAAAGAACGTAGTGGAAGACCAAAAAAGTTTGAAGACGGTAAATTGCAGACGTTATTGGACGAAAACCCTGCTCGCACACTACAAGTGTTGGCTGAAGAATTAAATGTAGGTAAATCAGCAATTTCTGATCATTTACACGCAATGGGTAAAATTCTAAAACAAGGAAAATGGGTTCCATATGTTTTATCAGAATTAGCGATGCAAATTCGAATAACCATTTGTGCTTCATTACTGTCTCGTCGCAAAAAGAAACCTTTTTTGTATCAAATCGTTACCGTCGATGAAAAATGGATCTACTATGATAATCCAAAACGTAGGAAATCATGGATAGATCCTGATCAACCGTCCACATCGACTCCGAAGCGTAACATTCACGTAAATAAGGTATTGTTATGCATTTGGTGGGATATGAAAGGTGTTATTTACTATGAATTATTAAAACCAAATGAAACTATCACAGCTGAGCGTTATAAACATCAATTAATCGAGTTGAGTCATGCATTAAACCAAAAACGACCAAGAATTGCACATAGAAAACAAAAGATCATTTTACTGTATTGGTCATGACAATGCTCGCCCCACACATTAGTGATTAACTACTTATCTTAAAACGTTGAATTATCAGGATACCGAAGATCTCTTAACTATTCCTAAATAGCAAATTACTGTTGTTTATCTAGTTTAACTCTTGACGTAATTTATAACTATCTCTATGTTTGCTCTACTGCTTAGCGACTCTATATTGAAAAACCCTATGCACCTTATAAACTCACATACGCACACCCTAACTCAAACTCATTCTCATAATCACGTTCACTCACTGGCTTCCAGATACACTTACTCCATTTCCTCACGCACCACATAGATTTACGCTAAAATCCTAGATATATGTCATTCTTATCAATTCTTGTCTTTGGTTTAGTTTAATTTATATTGATTAAATGTTCTTTATACTTCCAGCACAATTACTTAGAAATAGACCTATATTATATGATCTGAATGCTGGCAACGGGTGGGGCCTGGTGACCTGTAATACAGGTTTTACAAAACCTACCTCAGGCACCAGTTTCTCACAATTGTTACGTTCACATCTGTCTTTTTTGGAGTAACTGTATAAGTCAAATTGTAACCATTGTAGAGAAAGAATAAATAAATATTATTATTATTACACATCGCAAAAGCTGTAAGAGATACACTTTCAGATCTTCAGTGGGAAGTGTTACCGCATCCCGCATATGCACCAGATTGTGTTCCTTCTGATTACTTCCTATTTCGATCTATGCAACACACTTCAAATCTTACGAATGTATCAAAAAATGGATCGATAAATGTATCGCTTCAAAAGATGATCAGTTTTTTATGATGGAATCCATTTGTTGCCCAAAAAATTGCAAAAGATTGTAGCTAGTAATGGAGCATATTTTGATTAAAATATAAATTATCTTTTTTATAATACTAGAGTATTTATTTTTAATAAATCACTCAAAACTAATATATAAATAATTGTCTTCAAATATCCTAAAATATACAAAAGCAGAATACAAGTCTCCATTCCTTCCCCTTCCTACTCTTCAGAACACTCAACTGCCACTACAGGATAGGCTTAGTACTGGGTATGGACATCTGTCGGGATCTCAATCCGCGTGATTACATCGACAGCGTCACTAAGGCGGCCTCGCGGAAACTCGGTGTATTGAACAAGGTGAGACGGTTCTTCTCGTCCAAGCATCTGTGTCTTTTATACAAGACCCAGGTTCGCTCCTGCGTGGAGTACTGCTCTCATCTTTGGGATGGCTATGCGCAGTATCTGCTTGACGCTCTCGATCGGTTGCAGCGATGCGCAGTCCGTATTATAGACTGTTCTGAGGTCACCCAGTCTCTTGAGCCCCTGCAGTTGCGAAGAGATGTCGCCTCTATGGCAGTTCTCTATCGCCTACATCACGGGGAGTGTTCTGACGAGCTCTTCCAATTGGTCCCACCTTCTCCCTTCCTCTACAGGACTACACGTGCTGGCCTGAGGAGTCACCGTTTGCGAGTCGAAGGTATGCGATCCCGAACGAAACGGTTTGGCTCTTCTTTCCTGTGCCGATCAGTGAAAGCCTGGAATTCCCTACCAGTGCACGTGTTTCCTTCCCAATTTGATCCCGGGTCTTTTAAGCGGGGTGTGAAAAAGCATCTCACCAGGCCGCCATAGTGTGGGTCACCATGCTGCATTGACTAGACATGCAATGAGGATGGTGACCACCACTCTTGGACTCCATTTATTGCTTACCATCAGGCAAAGTGGAGTCATTATGGTAGGCTTACAAATAAAAAAATAAAAAAAATAAAAATAAAATACAAGTCAAGCTATTGAGTTATACATTGCTTTTTAAATCCTTTTGGCATTTGTGAGAGTGCAATGTACGATGCGTATAGACAAAAAAAATCGAATTAGTGCTATTGTTTTTTATACTTAGACCTTTATTTAGGTCCCCCTCCTCCTTTTTTAGACCTTTATTTAGGTCCTATATAAGAGATAAGTATATTAACAATACTTCACTTGTAGAAACTAGGTATTCCTTACGATGTTTTCCTTCATTTTATTTTAAGACTTTTATAATTAAATCACCTCCTATAACAAGTTACAAATTAAAAGCAAAACACTTTACCCTATCAAGAAAAGTTTTTTTTAGTATCGTATTATTAGAAGCTTGTATTTCACTTGCAAAGTGTGTTTGCTCGGGTCAAATCTTGTACGTTAATTTGACCCGCTTACCGGTGTCGAATCGCGCTAAAGTTTTGCATACATCTTTAGTTCCGATGACAATATGTCTTTGTGACAAACATGACTTGACTGATTCGTTAAAAGCTTGATTCAAGAAATATTTTTAACGTGGGAGAGCCATCCTACACGTATAGGCCGGCTCGACCGGAGTATTACCACGGTCCTACAGAAAACCGGCTGAGGTTACTGGAGGCCCAATCTTGTGAGTGGCTAGGAAGTTGAGAGCATACGATGTAGTCTCATTCACTGCGTTGAAAGTATAGTGGACAATTGCTAACACATTTTTAAGTATAAATAATGAAACAAAACAAACATGAACCATGATTTAAAAAAATAATAAACCAATGATCTTAAAACTGTTATTTAAAATGGAAATCACATGTTTTGTATAGGATGTGGTCTTAGTCCCTAAGGCGAGGCGATCGCTAACCGCGGCGGTAGCAAAGTTGACGCCTACGTTTTTCGAACCTATGTAATTTGTTAAACACAAATTAACACGAATTTTTTTTATTTGCTTTTGTAAAGTTTAGTTTTGTGTTTAGTATTCTGTTAAAAAGAAAAAACGACTAAATCAAAGTAGCACACACAATCTAAGAGATTTATAAGTATTTAATAAAATGTGTAACTTTGTTTTTTGCAAGGCTAAGTTATTGCATTTTAGCTTTTTCACAAAGTATGTAGACAAATAAAAGGTTCTAATTTTAATTTTAATTCATTGTCTTAGAAATAACATACAATAACAATATACAATATATACAATAAGTTCACAATGTTTATTTGGTGTAATCAATCTTTACAATTGTTAGATATTGTAACTTGAAATTCTTTTTTTTATTATTTTTTTTTATAGACAACAAAATATATTAGATGCACATATTTTCAAAGTAACGTGTACTTTAAGTTGCTTCTCTTATTAATAATTCAGCTCCCAAAATCATAAAAAAATCATCATATTTTATCTCTTGCACTTCACCCATCAATTTACATACATCATAATTCGACTGTTATATATTAGCATAAAACAGTGAATAATGTAGTTTACCTCAGTAGCGAGTAATGAATGGGGCCTCGGGCGTTTTGAGCGGAGAGGAAAGTGAGTATTAACTGGGAGCCAGCCCGCCTCCGCTCGCGGCTCGTACGCCTTTGCACCTGGGCCTTATGATACCCGTTTAAGCTATTCAAATTTAGAAACAGAAAATGGTTTTTCATTTGCCTTATATGTAAAAGTCAAGACAGAATCGACGAAAGATGGAATCGAATTTATTTGTTATTCAGTGTTTTAACGCTTTATGTTGTAGTTTGAACTATTATTATAATTAAATGCAGAAAAATTTACTAAAAAACATATATTAACAGTAATAGTTAAATCAGTTGCTCAGTGTTTATGAAATTATTTCACGTTTGTTTTATAGTGTTCGAAAAGTAATTAATGTTTCCTGACGAAGCATCCGGTGACCTAGACTATAATTTCTCGGTTATGGTTTTTTAGAAGAGCTTTAGGAGTAGTAAAAATATATTTTTTCCTGTCTTAGAGAATTAAAGCTGTGGTTTAAAGATTTAGCAAAGCGCCTATCGAATTAGTGTCCCGAATTCGGTTGTAACCTTATTTGCGTAGCTATTCATACAATGAATGTGCGTCAGTAAGCATAAATATCAGATATGTTGTTATACTGGTGCTTTAACTTTGGACACAAGTTCAAGTATCTCTATTTAGGTAACTGAAGGTTGTTAATAAAGTGACTGCGCAGCGCACAAATATGTTTAATGCTAAGTTCAGGTAAACTGTGTCCTTTTATATCGACTAAGTTGGTTTTTTTATACTATAGGGGGACAGACGAACAGACGGGTCACCTGATGGGAAGCGACAATCGCCGTCCATGGACACTGTAACTCGAGAGCCGTAAATGCGCTGCGCGCCTTCGAGGGTCATGAGGGATATGGGGTTGCGGGGAAGGGAAAGAAGAGAGGTGGATGAGGAGCTTGGAAAGAGGAGACGGGGAATGAGGGAAGGTAAAAGAGGGGAGGGGGAGTTGGGCCTCCGGAAACCTCACACCTCACGGAAATGCAACGTTATCGTTACTTCACAACCGGTTTTCCGTGAGGCCGTGGTATCGAACCGGTCGAAACGGCCTATTCGTGCCTAAGCATGGCTCTACCACTGTAATAGTGTAAACAGTTGTGTATTAGAACAGCTAGACCGGAATAGGGTTGCCAGTTTTGTTTTATCTTGTAAGTGAAAAATGCATGAATGTTATTTAAATGGTATTGTTGGCATTTCTTCTGCTTAAACTGGACTTCAGTAGCACTCTGAAAACCTCTTACTACACTGCATACTGCACCAGAGACTGCCCTACTACTCTTCGCTTTGACATATTCTCTCCATCCTATGGTTGCTTGTAAGAGATCGCCTCATGCGATAAGGCCTCTAATTGTACATGTCGTCTGTAGTTTTAAGTTTTTTATTGTATTTAATAACTGGTGTACAATAAAGAGTATTATTATTATTATCACTACGAAAAGTATGAATAGACTTGGACTGAGTATTCCAAGAACCTGTGCATGCAATCAGGCCTTTTATAATTACACATGAAATATGGTAACAGATAGTATTGGAGAAGTCAATCTCGGTGGGACCTCTCGTAAAATATGGGAGGTCTTCCAATGCTGGACCGGAGGAATAGGCTAATCTTGCTATATACATATAATCGTAAAGAGACATTTACATTACAAAAATAAAATTGTTGTGCACGTTGGTAGATATAACAGAAAATAAATACTTGTAGTGGTATAAAATAACAATCTTGATTCATTCCTTGCTCTCAACTACGTCTATTTAATAATTCCGGTATTTTACATTTTATAAAACAACATTACTCTCTCCGCTCGTCAGTTTCACAATCCCAGTCGGGAACTTTTCACAAGAAAGGTCCCTCGATGTAATAATCATTACGATGCGACACGAATTCCATCTCATATCATTTCCATACCTTATTTACGGTACATCTGTCCGTATACGTTAATGACATATGAACAAATATATTTCGTGAGCTTGACATGTTCCAGGGGATTTTTTTCTAAAAAAAAACAGCTTTAAAAGACCTGTGTTTATTCGTTATCTTCTAATTCGCTGAGATCAAGAGTTATTGGACAGTATTATTTGTCCCTTCCACATTATAAATCGCTCTGAGGTTTAGTTTTTATTTTGTTATAATTTCGCGAAGACGCCGCTGGCGAAGAGGTAATATGAATATTAAAAGATTTTTTTATTTCACTTTTGTGTTAGTTTCCATTGTCTTTGAACATCCGGTATTTTAAATTACTTAATTTATTTATATTATTTTATTATTTACATATGAAAATCACTGTTCCTAGGTTCCTAAAAAAACTAATGTTCTTCTCTCCTCTGTCTCCTTATTGTTAAAAGCTCTTATGTAGCTTTTTCTGTCAAGATGTTTATCTATTTGTACCTAATTAAATCTTGCAAGTTAAATTTTACCCTATTTCCAGTTTTCGATTGAGCTAAAATTTTGCATCTATTATTACTATTTTGTTAGAGCTCTACTGCTCTACTCTACTCACTGCAAAAGATAATTAACCGGTCTAAACAGGTTCTTCACCTCTTATGTTTACAGTGTATCAAGTCACAATACGTGAAACTAAACTTTTTTATTCTTCGTTGTTACACTTTTGACAGAGTCGTCGTATTCGTCTCTTGGGGGGTGTTGGCAAGTTTGACAAACCTTGGCTTTTCCGTCCGTGGTTCAGCTCTTCTTGAGCACTCGTAACTAAATCTCAATTATCGTGTCGGATATAACAATGTAATTCCGCGTTAACGGTCCGCGGGTCTCATTTGACTGACAGGTGACTTAAATTTATGACCGCCAGTCGCTGAACCAATTAACTGTACCTATACTTGTCTGTAATAATACCATTAAGTAGAATATTCAACTACTAGTTAGATACTTGAGATAAAGCTTGTGTATCGAAATATATAATTTCCATACGTGATCTGGGAAAGATCGGCATGCGTTGTTAGAAGCAGAAGCGGTTTGGTTGTTGGTCGTAAGTAAGGCTGGCTAAACACAAATAATGATAAAATTTTACTGTTACGTTACGAAGGCTTCGGAATGACCTCATTGGGTTTGTTGCCGGGCTTGATTAGATGCGTGTATAAAGGTTACTATTTGTGTCATAAACGACACCCACGTATTTATATTTAGAAACGATTGCTTGATTGATTTATATTTAGACACTTCATGCGGAGGTTATAATGTCATTACTTGTTTTTATTATATTTTCTAACAAGCGGGGTTGCCAGCACTATAAATAATTGCAATCATGGGGGACCTGACAAACAGAAACTACGGATACAAAGCACACTACAAATTTTTGTCCTGTGCTGGAATCGCACCCACGACCTCTGACTCAGCAGGCAGTCATTTCCATATCCTGTCTTTTGGAAAGATTTTTAATATATCAGTGTCAATATAAGTTTATTGTATAGGTATATTATTTCATATATATATTTTTTTCATTTGTGATTTTTTTAAACGTATTTTATAAACTAAGTTACATCAGGACTTAGGCACAAATATGCTTGAGGTTCTTAACGGCAGTCAGCGCGATAGGTTTAGACATTACGCATTAGATATTTCCTTCTTTGTAATGAATACATCCATTTTTGTACTTAACTTGTTTTTCACCCAGCTTGTCCTACGTTTATGCTTGCTTTATGCTTGGATCGTAGCGTGATGTTTTATAGCTTATTTATTACTCAATAAAATACTATACACAACTCAAAAAGATATTTTGAACCTGATAGATTATTCCAGATATTAGCACGTTTAAACAAGCTAAAATCTATTCCGCTTTATAAGTATAGATGCGTTAATGAGCCTTTTCTTCCTTCTGCTAGAATATTCAAAAAATGTATAGCTATTTCTTAATCATTTATTCATGTTACCTGAGGTTCAATGAAAGCTTCCTACACATTCCAAATTCGAAACTGAAAAAAAAAAAGAATTCGCACAGGTTTTTTGGCGGGCACTCCAGACAATGACAGATTAGTTCTCATGCAAATTCTCGGGACCGTGGGCGTGGCACGTCCATTCGATGGCCGCTCACAAAAACAATATAAAATATCGTTTTTTAAAACCAATTCTGAAATACTAATGTTGAAATATTTTAAGTTGAATTTATAATCAAGACTTTGAAACATACATAAGTACTTAAGAAAAATAAAACATTTAGAATTTTAGCGTATGAATTAGTCGATCGAAAAACACATTAAAAATGTATCGAAGACCCGTTCTATCACTAAAACTTTTTTTAATTGAATTCTAACGTTTTGGATTGTCCAATTGATGACGCGTATTTTATTATTTTAATTGAATTTTAAGAACAATAAAATATGTTTTGCCATAAGTAACTATAAAAATACTTATAACGCATAACAATTTTTAACTTTACGAAAACGAAAGGCTAAAAGAATTATATTCATAGGTCTAAATTAATATAATTACAGTTTCTTTACGCGTATTTATTGTATGTTTTGTATGCATGATCTAGAAACTAAAACTTAATAAATCAAGCATTACGAAACCCTTTATATCCTATAAAAAACATGAGACCGTCTTCAAAATTAACCCAAAACAACGAAATGGCCAGCGAACTCATTATAATGTTTTTTTCCATAGAAATATATTAATCATGCACCGCCACGCCCTCTGGCGGCTAAACACCAAATAATTTCTGCCAAAAACATTTTTCTGAGGGCACAGATAAAAAAAACAATAATTAATTTTACTCTGTGGTATTTTTCGAGTTTAATTTTTAGACAGGTGAAACTAGGTGTGTACAGAATAAAATATTGCTTTAATAAATTTTCTTTGCTGTTTTTAGAGCATCTTAATTTTGATTTTAATCAAAATGCTACTATAATGGCAGTTATAAATGTCTAACGAGGCTGAAATGCATTGGTAGGTGTATATGGTATGTAATTGTGAAATAAATTTAAATAAAAATTCAATAGGCGTAGATAATTTTGATTAGAAACACCTAGTTATACCACATTTACCACTTTTCAGCTAACTGATGCATCGTTGGAAGCAGGTTATTAATCTAATTCTCTCTTGTAATGGAATTCACTAATTAATAATAATTGGTGATTATAGTTGTTTTCTTATTTTGTTTTATGTGTGCTCAATTGTTGAATTCCTTTTTTAAACAACTTAAAAAAAAATAGTAGTTTCTAGTTCGACAATATGTATCTTTCTTGTTTGTGCGTGTTAATATATTTCTCCGCCAATTGTCGACAGATTTTTATATTTTTTTTTTTAAGTAGAAACTGGTTTTTCCTACGGTACGGAGAAATCGCCGTAATCTCTCGAATTTTGTAGGCACAAACAAGGTTTCTTCCTATACTTTCTAAGCTATTGAGACATTTGCCTCTCATGTTGCTGAGCTGATGGTGAAAGGTAAAACTCCTTAACGTTTGGGAGTAAGAGGATAACGTTACGAATGAGTCTTTTAATAGCACGTTTTTACGAAAGTTGAAAGGAATTGAAAAAGCGTACTGAAGGTGGTTTTTTACTTTTATTTGATGTCAACTTTGCACATCGTTACCGAAAATTGCAACGAATCATCATTAGGTACTGGCGCAATATTAATTTGTTCCATGGAGAATTTGGTCACAAAACTACATTAGGAAGGGCGATTGGGTCAGAAGTATTAGCTATCGCATTATCGATCGCATTATGGTCGCACAATACTGCGACCATAATGCGATCGATTCGTAGAATTTCAATTGCAATAAGTATAATGTAATAAAAGGAAGGTGCGTTTATGTCTCATTATGTCATATTTAAAATAGTTTTTCTTTTATTTTGTTGTAATTCACGAGACAAATATGTTTTGAACAATATAAAAGTACGTGCCATTAGTACGTGTCGTCTGGCTCGTTGGACAGTGAGCCTGACTGCTAAGCCCGAGGTCCTGGGTTCGATTTCCACCCAGGACAAATGAAATAAATACAAGACCAGTATGTAAATGAATAATTGTGTGATTACTACGAGTATTTTTTCTGTGTCTGGATGTAATTTATATTTAATATGTATATATGTAGTATCTGTCTGATTACCACAGTACACACACAGTACAAGCTCTGTTTAGTTCGGGATCAGACGACCGTGTGTGAGATGTCTGAAATTAATTTTATTAGTATTAGTGTATGTTCAATATTGGCAATGTTTGTAAAAAAGTTTCTGTTCATATTTAATTTATTATTTTCGAAACCGATTTCAAGTCCACTGTTTTGGAAGCCCTCATTTCAGAAAGGGTAATATTACGCTCCTATCTACAATAGTAGAGCAGTAGTCATTAAATTTATTAATAAATTATATAAGTAAGTACGTCAAGCTAGACTTAAACAATATAAAAGTCACTGTTTACAGATAGTATTATATTCAAAATTTAAAAAATAACGATTACGTTATTTGTTTATTCCTTACATACAAGCGCAATAAACACCTACTTAATTAATAAATAACTAATTACACCAACAAACAATCAAACTAATTTGTATAGGTTAACTATTAATGTCAGCACTTCAACCATACCACTGACATTAAAAACTCTACCTTCTCACAAAGCGAATAGAGTTTATTATTATCTTTAATAAAATGCAGTGTTATAATATTTATAAGAAGAGAATAAGGGTGGCGTAGTTGTACGTTTTGGCATTTTAATTTGATGGTGATGTTCGCCTAACAGGTAATGACAGGCAAACACGAAAATGTCAACAAAACTGCACCTTTTTGATAGGGCTCCTTGATATAAGTATTAAAGGTTCTGTATGTAAAGAGTATTTCTGTCAAACTAGGGCCATGCTACCAGTTGTATCGAGCAGAAGACGGTGTTTTTTTTTTTGTAATAATATTCCACATTCCAATCGTTTTTCCCGCGTAATTGATTGAAAGGGAAAGAGAAGAGGGGAGAGGAGACACGAAAAAGTTTGGACACTGGTTATCTGACTCCCTCGGTGAAACACAACGCAAGCATTGGCTAAGCACGGGTCTCCGATGCCAACATTACGACAGAATAAGCGATATTAGTCTTGGGTTGAGGTTTTGTCAATCAGTTTGTAAGGTAAGAATTGACTGGCCTGTTGGTCTAGTGGTTAGTGACCCTGACTGCTAAGCCGGAGATCATGGGTTCGATTCCCACCAAGGACAAATATTTGTGTGATGATCATTTGTTCTGTGTCTGGGTGTAAGTTATCTTTAATATGTATGTATTTAGAAGTATATAAATAGAGTGTATGTGTGAGATGTGTTAAGATTATTATTATTATAAGAATTGGTATTTTTCATAGCGAGTGACAATGCTGGTAGTGCGAGAAAGCGGCAAGAAGGAAACGGTGATCGATTACTACCTAAAATTAAAAAAAAACTCATTGAAAGGTGATGTTGTATTGCTAAGAGCAATGGTCAATAGAATCTGATAAGTTACTTATAGCTAGGAGAAGCGCTTCTTCTATTAAAACACTAAAGTCGATGAAACTAAAATAATTTGCGCTTGTCGGTAGATTAGTAAAAGAAATAGTCATAGCCGCAGTTTCACAAGCGTTTGTGGTAGCCCTTTTAATGAGGGGTAGATAGAAAGCCTATATCATTCGTCAATAAATACTTTTTCCAAAAAAAAGAAGAGTCCTTCAAATCTGACAGTTAGTTACAGAGATTAGCTCGCTTAAACAGGCAAACAAAAAGCTTTAGTTTATGTTATTAGTATATAATTTAGAAACATAAGCACAGATGACTTGCTGTTTAATAAAATTCAGTAATAATAAAGACATGTTGATCGTTAATGCAAAATATAAGATATTTTAGTGTGAGAGTAGGCTATTTATAGGGTTATAACTTGAATGTTTATACATTATTTAATGTATTATATATGTGGGACTAATTTTTCCGCCAACTTTTTGCACCCAAAGTTCTATTGACAACCTTACAGTACTACAGTATTAGATAAATATGTATTCGTGTTAATTACTATTCTTCTTCATCTGTATGTTTCAAACACTGAACTAAATAATAAAGGTTGGCAATTCAACAAACACCGTGGGAACACAATCGAAAACCCACAATTCAGTAAATCAAAATTATTAAACACAATAAGATAAACCTAAATTACATGAACTATAATTTAAAAGTAAGAAATTGTTAAGTATAAAGTATTATATTTAAAGAGGTGTGACATTTGGGTACTTGTCTAAATCCGTGTGTGTTCGTGTTTGTTCGAGCGCGGTCGTGAGGCTTCGGGTCACGTCGGTGAGATCACACGGGTGAGCGATGGGGTGCGCACACGCAAATGTCGCTACACGCACGTGTGTTTTGGAACTATACAGAGATGAATTACCACCCAACAATTAATAGCAGGTCGTGAATCAACAAGGTTTATGGACGGAATGGAAGTATGTAGGTAGCTTCAAACCATTCTTCTTGGAATGTATCTAAGGAAGCGTATATCCAGCAGTGGACAATGGATTTTGAGGACATATTGAATAGTTTAAAAATTTCAAAATCATATAATGGCGTTTGCATTGACTACACTTAAGTATTTGACTGGCATGTTGGTCTAGTGGTTAGTGACCCTGCCTGCTAAGCCAGAGGTCGTGGGTTCGATTCCGTTGCAGGAAAAATATTTGTGTAATGATGATGTGCATGATCATTTGTTCTGTGCCTGTGTGCTATTTATCTCTAATATATATATCACCTGCCTGGTAACCACAGGTAACGGGATCAGACGGCCGTGTGTGAGGTGTGTCAAGTTATTTTTATTATTTACTGCCGCGGCTGATATATATATTGATATTAGGAAACGCTTGGTATTAGTATTGGTAAGATATAGTTTTTAAACACGTTTATATTTATTTTTAAGTAATACACTTGGTGACGAAGCGTATTTTACAAACTAAGTACTATTATTATTTCACAATTATTAACTTAACAATTAGTTATATATAAAATATAATCATTATACACCTTAAATACATACAGAAGGATAATTAGAACTATAAATTTCTTCACTATCAAAGTATCAATCTTTATGGAATAAACTAACTACAGTAGCGACTCATCATAAAACTTTCAAACTATCTAAGTTACTTTATTAACTTTTATGATCAAAATAAATAGTGAACAAGTCTAATAACAGCCAATGTCCCTTATCTGATTTAACATAAAACTTACTTGTAGCAGGGTATTGCGTGCTCTATACGAATAACGAATAGGGTGTCCGAAAACCCCAACAACAATTGTTCTAATTAATGGTCAGTTAGGTATTTCTTTGTTAGTTTGGGGTGATCCGTGGGTATATGAAGTGTGTTTGATTGTTAGTAATTATTGGTGAAATGTCGATGGATATTGCCTCTTATGTGTTATTTTTTCGAATTAGTTATCTAACCTACAATAACATATCCATGATATCAGTGAGTTTTTATGGCATGGGAGGCAAAGGAATAAACGTTTCATTCACTTGATGTTAAGTGTCTAACGCTGGTCGAGGACACTTGCAATGCAACTCAAGAGCCACAAGTGCGTTGCCGGCCTTTGAGAAGGTTTGAGGCTTCGGTAACCTCACTAAATAAAACGCAACTTCACAACTAGTTTTCTGTGAGGCCGGGGTTTATACCCCGGGGTTTATATACATAAGCATGGCTTTCCGACGTTAAAATATGTTTAATTAAGACTGTTTTTTTTTTGCAGCGGGCTATGGTCGGAAATACTATTGCTACAAAATAGCCTTGCTATTCTTTAAACCAAGAACAGACCTCTCAGCGCTGCTACTCCTATGGTGATACAGGAATCTTCCGTATCGAGTCAGTGCTCATGAAACTATTGAAAGAAGAAAGAAAGTACATATTATTTAGTACTCACACAGAGGAATGGTAATTATAAAATATTACATGGTTGAGCAGATACGTACCTCAGTATGAAAAAAAAAAATGGCCGTTAGCTCAGAATTGTGTTACTTCGTAAGAAGCAGCGCTGGTATTATGCTAACTCCTACTCGTTGTATCTCACTCACTCTTATTGTAAAACCAGGATATGGCTCTCTAGCCATCCCCTGGTTTTACAGTAGGAGTGAGGTAGATAGAACGAGTACCTACATAGAATATAGTACATAGCTATATGAGTGTAACAATATTTTAAACAAGACCTACTATTGAATACTGAATGTATAAATGAATATAATATATGTTTATATATTTATTTTCAGAAAGGCAATTCCCGCATTAGGAGTAATTTCTGTGTCGAGGGAGGGCTTTAAAATTCGCTAACCATCAGGCCCGTGTTTAGTCATATTTCAAATATACTTCCTACCATAATAGAAAATAACTATTAATATTAAGAAACATAATTTCTAACATATTCGTATTCTGCGGGTACTAATCGCAATTACCATTTTTATTTAATCAGTGCCCCGGTACGCTAGGTTTTTCTCATTTTTCTGTAGTCTTAAATAGTACGCTCTGGTGTTCACTAGAAATATTGTTAATAAATAATTTTAGAGTTTATTTATTATATATTAAAATAAATAGTTTTTGAGTTTTATTTCTTTATTATAGCTAAGGCACTCAAATAACAATCTATGTATAACAATTCATATGTTGTGTTTTATGCTGAATTGACATTGTGACTTCGATGTACAAGGGAGTTGGTAAGAACAATTTAACACAGTTGACATCTTTTTGTTGGTCTAGTGACAATACCAAACAACATCTGGTGAGGTGCAAATAGAGGTATGTTAAAGTTATTGTTTTTGTACAGTAAGCAGGTGTTGTTTGAGTTTTTTACCGAAGTTTCGTTCTGAGTTCTCTATTCGAAGAAGTGGTTGCAGATTGTTCCAGCACCGAGTATTTGTTTATTTAAACTCCCACCGTAGGCGACTGTACGATGCCTAGATGTGACCAATAGGTATGAGAAAGCTCTAGTTTTATGTTTTATTTACAAGATCAAGCAAGATTCTTATACAAAAACAGGGGCCGCTGAGGTAAAATTGAAGTGAAGACTTCTGCGTGACATTTTTAAAGCAATCTAGTTAGTTTCTTTTGGCCAATCTCAGATACTATCTAAATCTTTGTTCATCTGTTTTACAGCATCACGGTAGTCACTTGGATGACAGGAGATGTACAACTGAGGGTTATCAGCGTAGAGGTAATAAATTTAGTCTGTTATTGAAGTGGTTATGTCTGGAGCATAAATAATGAACAATAGAGGGCCGAATTTGGATCCTTGAGGAACGACTATTGCAGCATTCATTTAAATAAGTCTTATTTAAAGAGTGAAATAGTGTCGATGTACGTTGTACTCGATTAAGAGGTACTTATCACGCTGATTACGTTAACACTAAAATAACAATTCAAGCGAAAACCAATCATTGAAAGTGAAATCAATCAAATATATACAAATCTTTAATTTGTACTTTTAATTTCTTGAACAAAAGTTTATTGTATTAGTGACATAAATGTTAATTATACTTGTATCCCTTTGTATGGACATCTTTAGGGCTGGCGCACACCGCTACTGTGACCAATGTTGATTGATTGGACACAAGGAACGACCGCAGCCGGCCTAATGAAAGTGTTGGTCTTCAATTCGTAATAACAAAATGAGTATAACCTTAATTTAAAATATTATCTTATAAGTTCTTGTGTGACATATACATATGTACATATACGTAACTGGAAGTAGTGTACGGCACAATTTTATTATGTTTACTTAATTATTTTTTCCCACTGCAAGTGATTAACTTAGGCCATAATTTCAATGTACCTACAATAAACGTACCACATTAAAACTTTATTAGAATAAAAAAGCTTAACATCAACACCTACATTTAAATTTTCTTTTTTTTTTCGTGAAAATAACACTTGAAGGAATAACTTAACAATAGAATACAAGTTTTTATAGTAAAGATTTTACGCAGATGAAGGCAGTAGTTTATATTTAACAAAAAACCTTCCACTTAATTATTTATAGGAGAACGTAGGCGCTAAATACATGTCTTCCTGTCTACCTATTTTAGAATACAGGCGTGAATAAATGTATGAAATTGTTATGATCACTTAACAGTATTTTTTTGTATCACATTTGAGTGAAGGAACTCACTGAACGCCGAACTCAGGGTTATAGAAAATATTTTGAAAACTATGCTACTACTTGCATACTATTTGTTAAAACTCTAAAACAATATGAGGTCTAATTTATGTATAATATGTATGTATTATATGTGTTAAGAAATATTTAAGTAAGTTTTTCAGCAACAAGGTCCGCTGCTTAGGTTGGTATCAGGTGGTCTAGTGTAAGATGTATGGAGTAATTATTTGAAGTTATTAATTTTGAGATATTGCGGATTGGTGGCCTAGTCTTAGTCCTGAATTACGACATACTCTATCAGGTTCATAATAGCTATGAATTAAAACTCTTAAAAATTCAATCAAGCAGTAATCATTGCTGGTTTTATCGTCATTTCGTCTTATTGTCGCCGCACACTTGTAATCAATTTAATCATTCTTAACACATACCAACCACAACTCCAGTCTAATCACAATAAAAGTTTATAATCAGATCAGGAAAAACATATAATTTAACATATTTACGACATACGAGTAGTAGCGTTGTTGTTTGCAGATGAGTATAATAGGGCCAATCAGTCGCTTCCCGTGGGTGTCGTGAAAGGTGACTAAAAGATCGGACTGCTATCTATCAGACAGTAATACAGTGTCAGGATGATCGCAATAATCTTGCCCCCTACGTACCTATGCGGGACTAACCTATATTCTCCTTTTTAGTGGGATTTCTAGCCAACGAGAAGACGGGTCATCTGATGCTAAGTGACTAGATACCGCCCATAGACACCCGCAACTCTTCCGGAATAAAGGCATGAGAGAAGAAGTCTGTCTGTGTGTGTATGTGTATGTGTAACTCAGTTGTGGGGGTTTGAAAATTAGCTTGTTTTCACGAAAATATTTCATTACTTCATTACGAGTATTAGTGTACGAGTTTCAACTAAATTTGTAATGTCCTTAAGTGTGTTATGCTCATTACTAGTGTATGTAACAATATAAATTATTACGTACTTAATGTTCGCATCATAATTTCATTTACTTTTACTTTGTATACCTTATTCTTGGTAATGTAAGACATGCTAGCACTTATGAACATGCCAGTTACAAGTTCCTAATAACACAGGCCAACTATAAAAAACTTTTTTAATAATTTTACCTAATTCCTATTAGTATGGGTGCTGATTCCAAATATAAAATAAAAAATAAATAAATGAACAAAATATTTTTAATTATTGAAATGTAATTTTAAAGGTTGGCAATAAAACCAAATGTTGTTAAGTTGGTAGTTCTTCTTATAAATAGTCAAATATACTTACATTATAATGTGTAGTTGACAACTTGTTACTGTACTGTACTGTAGTGTAGTAAACAGACAAACAAATTATTTAAAAAAATATATTTATAAACAACCTTTTAAAATTTGGATTAGGTCATGCTTATCAAAAATGATTGTGATGATTGTGTGTGAGATTGTCAGATTGTAAAGATTGAAGAAGAATTGTCACCAGAACTGAAGGGTATGTAAATTTCAGCTTAAGCAGACACCTGGTAGAGCCATGCTTAGGCACGAATGGGCCGGCTCGACTGGTGCGATACCACGGCCTCACAGAAAACAGGTTGTGAAGTACCGCTTGTGTTACATTTCCCCAAAAAAAGTGAGTTTTCCGGAGGTCCAACTACCCCTCCCCCCTTTCCTCTCCCCCCATCACTCCTCTCCTCTTTCCTAACTCCTCCTCCCTTCTTACCCCTCTCCGCATCCTCATTATTCTCAAAGGCAGGCAGCGCACTTACGACTCTTGAGTCGCAGTCCATGGACGGCGGTTGTCACTTACCATCAGGTGACCCGTATGTTCGTCCGTCCCCCATAGCATAAAAACTGCAAATAAATGAAAGTTTGATAAAACTTCCTTCCTTTATGAAATTAATTAAAAATCTAGGCCACCATAAATGTGAGACAAGTAGGACAAGGCAATCTTATATTTGATAGATAGAGAATAAAGAAAAATCATTAAAAGAACTGTACAGGGTATGATAACAACACCTAACCTATTTGTACCTAACTTCATAGTATTCTCTATAAAGGAGAGTAGAAAACAATAGATGCCTCTATTGTGTTCCAATTTCTTACGTATTATTCTCACAAACAACGCCTTAAGAGATGGTCAGACCAAATATCCGAACAGCTGAAGATATCTATCAGCGCAGCTGAGGGCTGGGGCGCCACGATCCTAGGAATGGAGAATGATTAACAAGAGGGTTTAAGATTTTTGTCTCTAATACGTGAGATGTATTTGTTTAAAATAAAACACATGTAACTTACTCGAGAAAAGGCTGGATGAGTATCAAGTCAAATCAGCATCTATTTAGTAAACTATAAACTACTACTACTTTAAACTTCTCAAATTAAAACTTAGATAGAAATACCTACTGTGCTTACAAGTTCTGACCTTAATGGGTTTGGGTTGACTACCAAGGGTTGAAAGTGAAAAGTTAATTTAGTGCACACTTTTATAGGAATCCTGACTGACAGCTGATTTTCAAGTTTTTATCAAAGCTTAAAGAAAATTCTTCATTTGAATAACGAAATTGACTAAAAAGAATTAATAACGGTCCAAAATATCCAAAGTTAAAATAATAATCTTCAATTGCGACGGTACTATAAACTGTAATTGATCCCTAGACACTTTTGATGGGTGTAGAATAAAAATCTTTCTTAAATGTCCTCGTCGAAAGTCGAATCTTAAAGAACCTAAGTTATTTAAGATTCGACTTTTAGTGCCTAAAGTAGAAAAACAAAACAACATTCGGAAAAATATGCAGTGTTAGTTATTTTAACGTCCAACTCGTTTAGGAAATGTAATGGTTTTATCCCAACGTAAATATACAGAAGATAATTTCGTTAATCCAGTAAAATCACGTATTCAGGTATGTATATAGTATTTGGCAATCCCGCGAGATAATAGACTCAGATCAGTGTAAACACAAACGGTTCCAATTACGATTCCGTGGTCGGCAGTTAATTCGAGCGTGTGAACGAACGCGTTGTGTCTCTGCCGACTCGCTTGGTTTGCCCCTCCCGCACAAATTCCAATTTTCCTTTATGTGCGACGCGATATGGGACGATGCTTACCTTGGCGGTTTGCTGAGTAAATTTTGTCACGATTGCACGGTCGATAGCAACTTGCCAGTTCGGTTGTGATTATGGTTGAAACAAACAGAATGTGTCGGAGCCTTGATAATTTTGAACTAGATTATTTTTTGTGTTTCTTTTGTCTTTATTTGCATACATATTTTCAGTATTGTGAGGAGTATTTTATAAGATAGTCATGTCTTTGTATCTCAATGTGTCCTGACAACAATAAAAATTCTAGCAGTTCAATTATTTAATCAACATAACTGAAGTTGACAGAAAAACAATATTTGGAGACATCGTGTTACCTTCAAAGTATAACAGTGGTAGAGCCATGCTTAGAAACGAAAACTGGTTGTGAAGTAATGCTTGCGTTGCAATTCCCCGAAACGAGTGACGTTTCCGGAGGCCCAACTCCCCTCTCCTCTTTCCTCTCCCATCACTCCCTCTCTTCTTGCCCATCTCCTCATCAATTCTCTCCTTTCCCCTCCCCGCATCCCCCTCAAAAGCGGGCAGCTCACTTACGAGTCTTGAGTTGCAGGTGTCCATGGACGGCGGTTGTCACTTACCATCGGGTGACCCGTCTGTTCATCTGTCCCCCTATAGTATAAAAAAAAAGTTTTTGGGAATCGAATCCGGTTCAGCAGTCAGGGTCTATACGCACTAGACCAACAGGGTAGTCCAATTCTTCCCCTTTCTATTCTCCCTTTCCCTTTAAATATAATTCAAATTTTCCTATTTATTGTAGTGCACTTTAGTGCCCCAAAAAAGTCAATAGGATTGCTTACGTAAATCTGACTAAATTTCAGTCATCAAGCATATGCAAAGCATAAGGCGTGAGTATATTTGTAAGTATTACTTCAACATTTTTATATATCCGGGCCGATCAATATCGACAGCCTGCCAAGCCAGTGAGCTTTCAAATGATTATAAAATAGAGAAGTACCTGGGAAGTGGTACATTATCTCTGTCCACAATACATGGCCCTAGCACAGGATGTAAGAGGACAATGTACGCAGTAAATAATAATAATGCACTATTATTTAACCACAATTCGATAATATACTCTATATTTTATTATATATATATTCACAACTTAAGTACTTCCTCTAGAATTGAAAGCAATGGTCATTTGTGTCGAAGTTTGAGGTCAGATTGTAATATTGTATAAACATATACTCAGAAATCTTTAAGTTTTAAATATCCTGAACTGATCAATACTTTTTTTTTACATTTAGTTATCAGTACCAGGTAGAAGAAATAAGCATATGTAAAAAAATCATATGGCCCATATTACTGGCTGCTACTGTTTGTTAAGGGGGTCGATGATAATGTTCTTTAAATGAGTCAATTTCTTCACGTACCAGCTCAGGAACTTGGTCGTTCCTTCCACTTCATGGGGTTAATGTGACATCAACGAAGAATTAATAGACGTATAAATACCTTGTATTCCATACACATACAGGCCTCATAAAAATACCTAACTCATTGACCGCTGGACGAAAACAAATAAGAATTATAATCTATATAATGATGATTAATTAATTGTTTTGATAAAACAGAAAGATCTTCTTAGAAATGTGAAAATGATTTCCGTTTTATAAGAAGTTACTTTCATGGTGTGACATATACAGTATCTATTTTAACGCTCTCTACTTTTCAATATTTAAATCAAGTTTCCAATTATATTTTCAGTAATTTGTGTAGAACAAGCTAGCTCGACAAAATTATTTCTTTTGATTTCTATTTATAAATGATTTTAATAAATAAATACGATTTGAACTTTCTGGGCACTTCTCTTAAACCGTTTATTAAATGGTCAGACGTTATCAATAACATATTAAGTATTCTATTCGTAAATGCACGCGATCGCTTTTGCATATTGTGTTTACGAAATGATCTACAGTTCTTATTCCGGGCTTCCCGTAATTCCTTGCGAACACTGGTGCACATATAGTACCACAAATAAAGATTAACGTAAAGTTGTTGAGTTTATTTAGCTAACTTTTCTAAATTAATTAATTAACATCCTTGATATATAAACGACGTAACGAAAGCAGCAGGTCAACTACGTTTCTCTTACCTGACAATAAAGCAGACACTACAGGAGCGTATGCTGATACACCAGCAGTTAATGACTTTGAGAGAACATCGCGGCATCGCCTTTTCGTTTTAACATTTAAATCTTTGATCTCATTGACGTGCGTTCATTATTTTTGTGACGGTGAAAACTGTAATAGAAAAAAATATGTGTAAATAAATCCCAATAGTTTTTCTTCCAGTTACTGCTACATACTTCTAAGAATCATATACCATAGATTTTACAGATTGGACATGAGTGGACATGTAGTTTTTTTCTTTATGACAAAAAAATGGGAGAAAGTTCCTGTCAATAAATGAAATACACAGAAATTACTTTTAGTTCACAACCCATGACAAAAAAACAGGCACAAACCTCTGTTATTGACAGACACAACGTTATCAAGTATGAAGTAGAAATACAAATGAACACACTTTAAATTATCATTATTTTATAAATGTACTTACCCTAATGATGCTTGTAGTGAGGGCAGTGCCAAAAAGTTATAGGTCTCTCTTAATGTAAAGACCTAACAAGTACATCTTATCTAATGTCTACTAGGAATTTATTGGTCATTTTTGGCTAGTTAACTTGTTCTACACAAATCACTGGGCGTTGTTAAAGTTATATCGCACTAATACTCGCTAAAGAATTAGCTGCATTCTCCGATGCTTGTTCTGTGGCAACTCTGTTACTTGTTTGGTTGAAAAAACACCTGGAACGATTAGAAGTAGACATATAGGAAGATCCACACACACGCAGACCGGCTTGTTAGTGAAACACTCTTTTAGTACTTTCAGTTCTTCAGGCGTTAATTAGTCCTTGATTCATTAATGGATTGCGTATTAGAACTAAGGGGCTTTCGAGGATGTAGAATCCGTCACGGTGGGATATTTGAATTTAGAATATTAGTATCAGGATGAAGGAAAGTGGTAGGAATCCGTATATATATATATCTAAATAATCTGTATATATCTACATAATGCCCTATATTGTTTCTTTTCAGCGTCTTCTTGCCTTACCAGCGTTATCTTTCTTTCCTTAGGTATATCTTATCACATTTTTATAGCAATACCTGGAAAGTTTTAATATAAAAAATAAAATTTGACTCTGATTCTCGAAAAAGAAAAACCAGTAAATTTGACAACATTTCAAAGCGAGATTACCAATATAAATTACGCAGCAATAAAATTTGTTTTTTTTTTTTTCTATACTCATTATGTAGGAGTATTGAAGTCGGTTAATACTGTATTTAACCGACTTCAAAAAAAGAGGAAGTTCTATGTTCGACTGTATATATAGACATTGTATGTATATTTAAGTGGTAGAGCCATGCATCAATGGGCCGGCTCGACCGGTGCGATACCACGGCCTCACAGAAAACCGATTGTGAAGCAACACTCCGCATACCCTCATCCCTCTTCACCCTCAAAGGCGGGCAACGCACTTACGACTTTCACAGGTGTCACTTACCATCAGGTGACCCGTCTGTTCGCCTGCCCCCTATAATATAAAGAAATAGATCATTTTTTGATATATTTTTTATACGAAAGAGTATACTCATGCGGTGGTCCCATTGTACCCAAATCTAGATTTGATCATGATATACGAGGGAAATTACGAATAAGTTTTTAAATAATGTCGCAAAGGAATTAGAAACGCGCGAAATAAATGCTAAGGCGCGTTGAAGCTGGTCTTTACAAGTCAATAATTTAAAGTTCATTCTAATGTCCTCTGTTACTTTGTGGCGACCGTTTATTATTTGTAATACTTTAAATAAGTTGATACATCAAGCCTAATGTACATATACCTACTGCTTGTATCAGTCATGTAAAAAATCGAAAGATTTATGATATGAACACCGCATTACTTACTGTTTCATAGAGGTTTTGAGGAGGTTTACTGCTTTGATGATATCGATTGAAAATTTTCGTAAATTATCAGGTTAGTTGTTTGACATTTTTGCACTTTCAATAACAGTAACAAAGAGTTATTCAACCAGTTTTATTTGTTGCTCGGAGCTGGGATAACTTCTCCTTTCAATTTATCGGTCAGTGATTGGAATGAACAGGTGGCAGAGTTTGTCAAACTATAACAAATATTTCCGAACAAAAAAGGAAAATGTTGTGAAGAGCTTCATTTTAGCATCCTCAAAGGGGCACCATTTCTTCCAGTAGGATAGGATTTGGCTAAAAATACAGATATTTATATTTATCAAAAATATTTCTGTCAGCAGATGTCGAAATAAAGGTTTATAAACAGACGTATTGACTGGAAACCGGAGTAGGTACAAGAAACCTCTCAAGGAGGTTAAGGCTTCTGCTTAAATTCTTTATTCACTATTTGATTTTTGAATATAATTTTTCATTTGTACAAATTCAGGGCAAGTCTAAATAAAAAGATAAATATTTTCATATAGATTTTATTCTTACTGACAATTCCATTATATTTTCGTTTACGTGCTAAATACAGATAGACAACAGCATGTACCAAATATTAACACTTACATCAATGTACATACACACTTATATTATTAATCCTGTTTACAACACACTGCACCAATGTGTTTCACTGTCACGAATAATTTAACCAAAGTATTAACACAACTATTAAGTAACTATTTCTCCTTATATACAAATGCGATCGGTTACCGGCTTAGGCCCACTACGTAAGTTGGAAAAAAATGTAATTGGCATAATTTGTTTTTTTTTTTTTAAACAACTCCTTGAATTAGGAATTATTATAGGAATTAATTATTAATTAGGAATAATTTAACCTTAAGGACTTTACAAAAAAATAATCAACGGGCACAAGGAACACCCAGACTGGCGACAATTATTTGTTGATTAGGTGCATAATGTGGGTGCTTAACACACCTCGGCTTATATTTAAGGACATAGGCGTATCGATATACATATATGGCAAGTGTCCGAGGAGTGTATTTTTATTCACAAAGCGGTGGTCATACCCATAATATAAGTACAAGAAGTTTTATTTGTAAATAAATAACTCACTGATAAGCCCTTGAATTTACTGGTTGGTTAGTACACAACAGTTTAAATGTAAGCTAGGTTCAATTAAGTTTACAAAGTAACTTTAGATTATATGAGGCCCACATACTTCCAATACTGATAAGATATTCGTGACTGTAAACATATTGACAACAGTTTTTATTACTTAAACCACAATGTTCCCTTAAATGTATGGAAATTCATTTCGAAAAATACTTATGAATGATATTTACAATGTGTAAAAATGCTAATTTATGTTGTAATACTTGAATTTACAAAATTAGTGTGTCATAAATTTTATGATTGCATTGAAATCAAAGTAATGAAAATAAATTTACGTGAAAAGAAAAAAGGCTTTGCTCAAATGCGATATTTTGTAATCAAGTACATTCAAATAAACAAAAATTAAATGTACATGAAATAATAATAATAATGGTTGCCTGATTAATAACTCGATTGTCTGCAATATATTGTTTACTTTACTGAGTTGTAAATAATTTGTTGTAAATAAACAAATGTTTCGGAGACTCAATTTAATGTAAACAAATACATTGCTCTCCATCAAAGTGATTGGTATTGCGTTTTATTTATTGTGGCTTGGAAAAATTGTTTCAATCAATCAGGTGCAATTTTGTAACAAACAAAATGTTCTAACCAGTTATGTAAAAAATGCTATGAATGATTATATTAAAGAATTATATTACTGGATGTTTTGATACAAGTTATAGATAACGATACAAACTAAACCGTTACTAAATAACTTTTTAAAAATGGCTTCAATTAGCAAAATTGTATTAAGCTGTATTTTTTATCCCTTCATTTGTCATAATTATCATGTCATTTATCATTTAGAGATGGACTATACTCATAAAATTTAAAAGAGATAAAAACAGAAACCAACAAACAAGTAACCGTTAACCTCCTTCTTTGTGAAGTTGTTTAAAAAGTTACGATATACAAAGGATGTAATGAATAGTGAAATCAGAATTGTGATGCATTAAGTAAAAATATGAGGGTAGGCTAAAATACAACGATAATAGTTAGATATCAAATTAAGTACAAGTAACTTACAACAACTGATATATACAATTGAATATTTACATTTCTGTCTGTCTTGATTTATACTAACAAATTGTACATAATTAAGGGGTAAGATTACTATTAATAAATATACAAAAAAAAATGCTTCGAACTGTGTCTATCTTAGAATAGGAACCAAAATTATTATTATATAAATTATGTTTAGTGAACCCATTGTAAATAAATATTTTTTCTATTTTACTTCATAAATTATCTATTATAATAGCTATCTGTACACTTATTCTAGTTATTCACAGTGCCATAGCTTAAACACAATATTAATTTATAATTAAATTGAATAAATATAAACTAACAGCATATAAAAGCAAAGAATTCATAGGAATATTCAAAGAAAATACAAAATCAACTGTAGTTTTAGATTTTTGTTTATAACTACTAAACTTTACTATCAAAAGCCTAGAGGATCTTTTAAGCATTAGGAATTATTAAACATAAACAGTTTTTTTTCATGACATCAGTTTGTTAAAAGAACTCATCAATCAACTGTGGTTTGCCACTTAGTCATCAAAAATGATCTAAATATTGGTGTTGATCCAATAACATTGTTATCAATACTTCATACTTCCCCTTAGCCTATAAGAAAACGTAATAGCACCAACACAACGGAATCTACTTTTGTCTACATCATGATATAAAGCAAGCTGCAAAACGGAAAACTGAATCTTAAATCTGAACTAAAATCACAAACCACTGCGTGTTCCTCACGATACAGTTAAACACTGTCAAAAGTCCACTTAAAAGCCCGTCGAGCCGCATCAGTCGTGGTAGTCCCGCGGCTCCGGCTTGAGCTACCACACCAGACCCTCAGGGTGCAAAGGAGGTGGACCGTCTCCAAAGGTGAACTCCGGCGATGAAGGCCGAGGTAGGACGAGGTGCTCCGGCGGAGGGAACTGCTCCGGAAACTCCCCGCCTGGAAGAGTCTCCATGCCCCCTGCGAAACGACCTGCTCCCGTTAATAATTACCTGGTACATACAGTGATAAAGTTATAATTTTACCTGCATACCCATCATATTATCTACATTGATGCTACCCCAATCATTTATAACGATATCCGTATCAGGGTTGTGTGGAAGAGATCGCCGTGTGCGATAAGACCACTTATTGTTATATCTAATTTATTTGTAACATGTTTTCTGTATTCAATATTTATCAAAGTGTAGAATAAAGAGTGTACGTATGTATGTATGAGTATATGTATGTGAAAGAAGCTATGTAGTTCAGGTAATGGTGTGTATTACCTGAACTACATAGCTTCGTTGCTTGAGTACAAATTACAAGGTAATAGACCAATCGTAGTAACTCTTGAAAAGTATAATAACACACAAAACCTTGTAATAAGGTATGAAACAATTCTATCAAAGCTCATGGTTAGTGTTTAATTTAAAATGTCTATTAGTTTAAAATTGGCCTTGATTTGCAAATTGTAGTTTATTCTGAGCCCGCCAGTCTCCAATAAAGAAAATTTGAAATCAAGCCTGACATTGAAATTGTTTCATGTGTTGAAGAACTGCTACTGTACACGTATCAAGCTAAGTACCATTCCGGGGCCGTTTCTATTCGTTCGGGGTATTTATAGATTTTATTGCTAAACCAGAACTATTACTGTAACAGCTCTAACCAATAGTAATCAATGAATCGAATGCGTTTAACCTCCATATTTAAAAAAAAAAAATTGTTTAAATAAGAAATTCCTGTATTCAGCCTTCCTACTTTTCAAAGGCTAGTAGTAGCTCACAAACCTTTTTCATCCCATATTATTCTTTATGGGCTTCAAAAAATATTTACTCGAAGTATTGGTATTTTTCTATTAATTATTATGTTTTTTTTGACCCCATTATTAGGTTGATATTAGGTGGATTTGGAATATGAACCTCTTTTAGGAATTCAGTTTGCTCTTCAATATGTACCAAAAAGTATACCAACCTGGCTGGTTAAACGGCATGGCGGGCGGCGGATGGAAGAACGGCGCATCATGGTGGAAAGGCGGGCCATATCCAAACTCGAACTTGCCATCTGCTGTCGCGAAGTAGGGAAACCCCGGTGGTCCTTCTTCGAGGCCGCCTGGTGAGAGGTTCATAGGGAAGCCTCTCATCTTTCGGGACGATCCGAAAAACGGGCCTCGTCCCATAGAGGTCAACTGCTTGAGGCGGCGCTCTTTTGATCTTTTGTTTTGGAACCACACCTGTTTGAAAGACGAAAAATTTTCTTCAATATAAGTTCTGTTGCCTGTTTTAATTATAGTCTATATGAAGACTACATTATATCTTGTGATAACGACTAATATAACGACCTGATAGGAATATGAAAACAAAAGTTCTGTATGTTATGATTATCGTTTCAACCTTCATATTTCACATAAACAGACGGTTTCTTTGAATAAACCTGACTATTATAACATTTGTTCTGCCGCTGCTTAGAAAAATATAAATAATATTCTTAATGTTTTATTAAATTAACGTAAGATAAATAGAGAGGACACTGCATCGCCTGCCGCTATAGTACCCTTTAATAGCTTCAGAGTTGATTTGCGTGATGAGTCGGTAGCATACGAACGCATTTCACGTTGTAGGTTCGCTCGAATGTATAAGTAATTTCCACTTTTGAATTTGTACCCATAATAGGCAATCGACAAAAAAGTAAACGAATGATGTTATTAAAATATAACAATAACAAATAACTTACATTTTGTTTCGACACAAAAAAATAGTCTTAAGGTTTATAACCTTAAAGGTTTATAACGTTTAAACCTTAAGACGTTGACAGTTTTGTAATTTTGTTTTTACAAACGAACTGAAAATAAGTATTTGATTTTCTTATTACCTGCCTGTGCATAAACTGCTACGTATTTTGAGTCTTTTCTCTTTGCCACGGCTTAACGTTAGAAGTTTCGATCAATTGCGACATGTGATTTGAATGGTTTTAATATTGGGAGTGACATATAGTATATACCACATCATTAAATAAAAGTAACAGTAAATATTTATTAAGAATGGCGATAGGTTTGTAGTGTGTAGTGTTCCGTGTTTAAAAATATAGTTTTTAGTGTTTCTCACCGCACTTTGTGGTTGTGTATTTGTTATTGTCGGTTACAAAATAAATGTTTCTTTTGCATCGCAAAAACCGTGACACTGTTTTTATGTTCGTTTTGAACATCACTTTGTTGTGTTTTACCGAAAGTTTTAACGTATGTACGAGTTCCTATAGTATAACACGATACTTTAAACGGTTGAGGTTGCATTCAAATGGAAAAAAAAAAACAGGAATTAAATAGATACCAACTACTTTTTAATGATCTGATTTCACTTTTTAATGATAACATTTCTCATTTTATATTATATCAATAAGTATTTATTCAATACAAAAATAATCATCCAAAGTGACTGATCTAAAAAAAAAACACGCTTAAACAAACACACAAAAAACTCTTCAGCTTTATTATACTCGAATTAGTATACCTAGATGTTTAGTCCTATTCAAGTTGATCTATAGAATTCTTTAATAACGGACAATCTAAATTAATTAATGTATCAAATAGTTTTGACACGGAATTGCCGGTCAGTATAAACATATATATATCAAGGTGAAACCTTTATCTATATATGTATGTACTACAAAAAGAACCGGCAGAACTAAATGGTATTTAAAAAAAAATGATACGTCTTCTGCAATTAACCGATCGTTTAGCAGACTGATTAGTGATTAAGCAATCAACGTCAAGGCCTAATTGACTAACAATTAAGTATTGCCATACTTTTTTCTACTTCTAAATTCAAATTTAAAAATAAAATTAGTGGTGTAGTTCACGGCAAGTTACGGAAGATCGCGTGCGCGGGCGGCACTAATCCCTAACTTGTGTAACGGCTGGATAGCGCGTCAGGTCGATTATGTCTCGTGTGCACTCGCTATTATATTTGCTACGCATTCTGGTCGGTAATGGGCCTAGATATCTAGTGCCATTGACACGGTTTTGGACATGAAGGCCGAAGAATGACCCTCTGAAGAGCGTTATCAAAAGGGAATATGAGGACCAAGTGCATCGGGGTTGCCAGTCTCGCGTTGTTTTAGGGATATTTTAGATTCTGCCGATAGGTTTACACGATTTATATTAAGCATTACATTTCAGAATTAGTTTTATATGTATCAAGCTAATTTCAAAAGATTTTTATTTTATACAAGGAGATCAAGGTACTGTTTACTATCAAACAGTATATAAAATATATATAAAAACCACAAGAATTATACAAGCAAATATTTTATCCTAATGAAACTGAACACCAGCACTTAACTTTCCTCGTCGTTTCATCTTAATTACTTATTAATTCACAAAAGTCTAAACAGTCTAAAAGTGTTAACGTAACATTCCTAAAAAAATCTTGAGACTCTCAGCTATGTCAAATTGAAATAAAGTACTTGAAATTTCATTAAAAATGTTAATGGTACACATATTTTTTTTTAGTACGAAGTATATTTATCTCAGGGCATATTTCAGTTTTTTTCCATTTTTGGCTTAGAGCGACGATACACAAATTAAAAAAAAAATATTAATACATTGTGAAACACAGAAAGCTATTGCAATGTTAAACTTTACGGTGACGACTACCAAGGACAGTCTAAATGACGTAAACATTAAATTAACGTCAAATAACAATTTAAAAAATATCGAATACCGGAAACGTTTTGATCGCGTATATGCTGTCAAATAGTGTCCGGTGGAAGGCTGGCCCTCTCTTACGTTAGTGGGACTAGATTATGATTAGCAAAAAGTGGATGTTATAATATGCATATACGCCTTTGCGAGTAATGATGGAGGGGAAAGAGGAAAGGGGACACGAGAGGAGGTAGAAAAGGAGGGAGGGGTTAGGGGAGGGGCATGAGCAAAGGGGGAGAACTAGCAGACTTTCGGTACCCTCACGCACTCGGTAATACAATGCTAACATTGTTTGTACACTGGTTATCTATAAAAACGTGGGATTACTTCTTTTTCTCAATCATTTACACCATTTTCTCAATCTTCCTCGTCTAAAACCATAATTTCAAACAGCTGTTCCTTCTAGAAAGTAGATAAAATTTGCATTCAAGGACGCCGAAAACGACGACGTTGTTACTGGTAGATCATCGTTTGAATTAATTACTCCAAAGTCACGCACGTGTTGGCTATTTCGTTCACTCGTTAACTATATAGCTCCATCTATTTGGTCATTAATTCGAGGTACAATTTAGCATTTATTTACTAATAAAAACCACTATTTTGTTTGTATAGCAGTTAATGTATTTAACGTTAATTTTCACAGGTAGAGAATGAATGTTTGTGTAGCGGATCTTAACGTACTTATCTTATCTTATTGAAATGTAATTGATATACATAGTTATTAAAGCGTTACTGTATAAAGTTTTTATCTACCTTGCCCTCACAGAAAACCGGCAGACAAACAATGCTTGCATTGTATAGTCGAGGGAGTGAGGGTACCGAAGGCACCCCTCTCCTCTTTCCCCTACCCTTATCAATACAACAGTCTTTCTTTCCTGTCCCTCATCACCCTCAAAGAGGTGCAGCACACTTAGGGAACGTACCTACGTGACCGTTCTTGGGGGTGGTCTTTAAAAATACCACGCTTGGTCACAGGGGAAGGGGGGCGTTGTCAATAATCTCTAGCAAAATCTTACAGAGCTATATTCAAAATGTGAATAAAAGTCAAATAATAATTTTATTCTTCTTTAGTTAACTAAGTTCCTGTTACAATATGTTTTTTCTTCCTGATAATATTATTTCACTTGTAGTAATAGGTATGGATTCTGAATGTCACGCGGCAAGCGCCGTATTAATAAAGACAAACGTGAACTAAAATATATATTTTTAAATTTCAGTATAAAAAAGTATTTAAACCATGTTAAAATAACGATAAAAACATAAGCACAAAATAACAGTGTCGTTGTTAAGGCAGGGTCTAGCCCCGCTGAGTGAGCACACACTTTGATCTCGCCGCTCTAGCGCCCACGCTCGCCATTTGCACAGAAAACACATTTAATATACAACATTGACAGTTGATCTAATTCTTATACATCAACTGCATTGATTAATAAACGAATTTGATGTATCCATGTTATCTTATAATTTCCATAAGGTCAAATTTGAAATCGTAAATAATTTATGTTTCCTTAATTTAGAATAGAAATTGGAGCAATCATTAATTTAAATAAAGTTGTTCGAATTTTGCAGTAAAATAATACTATTTGGGTTCTTATTGATATTGGAGAATAGGTACAAACATTATAGATTGACGCAGATGACGTAGTTCTTTTTAAATATAATCCGGCCTACTGACATTGAGTCTTCTGAGTTCCAATAGAAAACATATATTTATATTGACACTAAAGTTAAAAGACACAAACTGCATGATCCTGAACTTGATAATGTTTGTACTTAGGTACTTAGGTGCCTACCCGTAGGTGGTGCCCGCATAGTGCGGGCAGGCGCTAGGAGGGGTTCGCATGCCTTAATAAAGCTGTTCCCGGATTCCTCGTATTTTACGCGCAGTATGGCACACTGTGTGGTTTTAGTCGGTTCGATTCCGACACACCGTTCCACCGATAACCCCGGTGGAATGACGGCCCAAGGGGGTTTCCACACAAAAAAAAAGGAACCAGACTGCCGATGAACATACTTACATATGTATATATTTCTAAATATATACCTACGTATTATAGATAAAATACACCAACCAAAACAGAAAAAGTTAAAGTGCTCATAACACAATTATATTTTCTGGATGGTAATCGAACCGAAGACTTCTGACATAGCAGTCAGAATCATTAACTACTAGACCAAGACCAGTCTCAAAACACAAACATTGATTTCAATGACTATAAATGGAAAATTCCTATCAATAATATTGTTGTCGTTCATAATTTAATTATCATTTAAGCCCAAAAATTAATAAACTCAATTAAAACTGGGTTATAAATAACATCAACGAAATAGTGTTGATTATTGGGAAATAGTAATAGACATTAAATAATCAAAATGTGTGAGTTGCTATAAATTTAATGAATACTTGCTCATTGAAGGGGGTTTACCTATCTTCGTTGCTACATGTAAGCACGTGTTTTGATTTAATATAGATTTATTAAATAAAGTAATGTTATTTTATGGTTTTTAAATACTCATAAGGTTTTGTAAGAAAATACAATTCTAAAAGTTTTATTAGAGCGTTCTGTTAAAGTTAAGATAGAAGTAGAGAATTTCGCAGAATCTATGAAAAGATAATTCGCAATTTCAAATTTAGAAGCTCACTTTAATATCATCTTAAAAATATATTATTTAAGTTTTTGTGAAAAAATATATATAAAGGTACTTTTTATTAATATTAAAATACAAAAGTTAAGATGGATGCTTACTACTCAATCTTGCAAGAAACCCCTAACAGATCTGGATTAAATTTGATAAAATCTGTTACCGGACTCGGAGTTCCCGGTACCAGCCAGTTGAAGGTATGCGACCCTGACTTGCTTGAGCTATATATTTAATATACCTTTACTCCCCTTTCTATCCTTCCTTTCCTGTCAATATACTCCAAATTTTCCCATCTATTTTCCAAAAGTGACGACAATATGCTCGGCCCCTATTACTGAAAGGGGACTAAATCATATACGGCTAAATAATTACGCCCCTGCCTACCGCTTCAGTAAATGGAATAGCACAAAGTAACATAAATGTGTGTATATATATATATGCAAAAATATATACATTATGTTGGGTGAGGGGATTACCGCAGGTATTAATAAGCGGGTTTACAAGGGGGTAAAAATACAGTTCATAGATTCATATTTATATGATAATACGAGAAGATCGAGCAAACGATATATTTTTCTCTCGAACTCGAATCGATCTATTTTTCGATTAATTGTCGCATATCGATTACGATTTAACTTAATTTATCATTAACAGGACAATAAATAATATTTCGTTATTTGGAGGGGGCAAATAAGGCAGACATTCACTGTTTGATCTTAAAGTTAATTTCAAGTCTTAAATTATCCGACTGCTTGACAATGCTAAGACGCTTCGGTTCTCAAATAAATATATTTGTTATATGAAGAAATAAAGATGTATTTGTATATTATATTAAGTAGGGTTTGAGCTTTTAAGCGATTAAAAGTGGCTCTAAATGTTTTATGAACATTTAGAGCCACTTATTTCCCTAAATCGTGGCTGACACGCTACTGTACGTGTAAACACCACTGTCTAATTGCAAGTAAGCGTCGTTGACCAATGGGATCTGAAATGGGAAAATGTATGCCGCTACCAACAACAATTATAGATTTACTAGCCGTTTCCGTTTTTATATACATATATTATAGTCACTGCTCCGCTCCTAAGTGTAATGCGTAATGTTTTATAGCCAATATTTTTCGTTAATAAATACTCTAATACATTTTTTCGATTCCGAATGGAAGTTCCAAAGACAGTCCTGTTCAAATAAACAATCTGTCCTAATAAGGATATAGTAAAAATCAATATCGTAAAACTAAATTGAGCGACGAGTGAACTTATTAAATCCATGTTGACTTTAAACTAGTTGAACCGCCTTCAATGCGCCTTTCCATTTTTTTTTCTGCAATACTTTCTATCGTAAAAATGTACGATTTAAAAACTTATTCGTAATTTCTCTGGTATCCGATGATTAAATCTTGATTTGGTCATAATGTGGTAACCGCAGGGTTGTATTTTTTTCAATAAAACAAAAATTTTGATAATCGGTCTACATTTGGCAAAGAAACCGTAAAACCTCTTTTTTTGAAGTTGGTTAAAATAGAAACCTTTAAAAGTATGTTTTTGTCGCATGTACAGGTAAATACCTACCGATCATAGATACATCGATTTAAAATAAGCACTTGTTACCTTTTTATACCCAAGTATACGCAGCTGGTAAATTTAACTAAATTGACCTCTACCGTTATTTATAATTCGAGCTCAAAACTATTGCTTTTATTACTTAATCGCACCAATACATCAAACCAACAAAAAAGAATGATTGGTAAAAAAGGTAAAGTTACATAACCATTTTAGCCATAACCACGTTATTAGGGCCGTTACCCCATTACTGGCCTACATGACCATAAAAGTATAATAATATAGGCTCCTGCCTGAATCTTCGCTTGAGTAATATGTCTATTAAAATAAAGACTTCTGCGCATAGACAAGCAGTCAAACTCTTAGAGGTTTTATGATGATAAAAGATTTAAACAAGTTTTACTTAAATGTCAAGCTAAAGACAATTATGTGCTTTCTTTTTTCAAATTAAGAAGGGACAGAAAACTTTGGACAAGAGTGACTAAAATCATGCGTTCTGTTTTCGTTTGTCTTTATCTTGGGAGCTTATTTAAAAGTGCGTGTATTTCAGCAATATGAATGATTTAACGATGACATGGAGCTTTATCATGAAAAACAAAACGATATCCGCCTATAAGTAAAATGGATATAGTTTTAGACAGATGTCGTTTGGTATTTCATGATGAAGCTCCATGTCATACAACTGTAAATAACTTCTGATTTAATGATATTATTTGGAACTGTAGGACTAGCTAGGTTGCGGATAACAGTGAGTCATAATATTCATAGTATTTCATTGTTATGCACGATCTGTTCACTCGTTATTCAGATAGATACCTTGTACTCACAAAAAGGACAACACTACCAATAAACTGTATCAATTACGTCAATAAAATGCCATTAAGACGACAACGTGACAATAATGGCACAATTCACAAACGCTTAGTTTTATTATACACAAAGGAGGAAATTTTTAAAGTATAAAGAAGCGTTGTGTAGGGTGACGATGGTCCGCGATCTCGTAGGAATGTCCCTGCGGGGCGCCCGCGCAACAAGCCGCGTGGTGTTAAACACTATATTTCATTCGTTCACCGCAGTAAGGGGCCATTCTCTTATACTAACACTGACGCCTTAGAAACTCATAAAATCTTTGTATTAAGCACCGAGATATGAATGAATTAACTGTTTGTATATAAATTTGTATGTTATGTTTTGCATTGATGCGTATGTTACTGAAGTTTAATGTGCAGGATGTGGGTATACTGCGCATTCTCTTCATTTAAATCGTGTGATATGTTATGCGAGTAAAATAACTGGTATTACGGCAAGTTATAGGGTATTAAACCCTATACCTCTAAACTACTATGTTATATATAGTCCTATAGCTACGTCAACCTGTAATTATACAAACATTTGAATATTATATAATCGGTTTTAATGGTACAAGATAATATGTTATTAACAACCTGATGGTAAGTGACTACCGCCGCCCATAGGCACCTACAACTCAAACGTCGCAACTTCGTTGCCGGACTTTTAGGGGAGTGAGAGGGCCATAGGCTCTCTTCTATTTACGTCCTGGTGTTAACCTTTTGTTGAGAAAGGCTTGTAACAATAGTTATTTAAAGCGATTTAAAAAAAAAATGAAAAACTGTCCTTCCCTTTTGGAGAGTCATAATTAAGCACGAATGGGCAGGCTCGACTGAAGTAATACCATCGTGGGTGAAGGGTGGCGGTTGTCACTCACCATCAGGTGACCCGTCTGCTCGTTTGCCCCAACTGCGCTAAAAAAAAACTTAACTAGTGAAGCAATGATGCTCCTTGTACATTTTGTAATCACTCATATTAACAGGTAGAACACCTCTACACTCTACATATTATTATTATAGTATATCTACAACGGAATCACCCAGCCGGCTCGAATAAAGAGATGATTAATAAGTGATCGTTCCCGATATTGTTCTGTTCACCCTCAATATAAATAACACTGTGCCTACCTGCGCGAAGCACCCCCCATTGCTAATGAGTCTTCAGTGCCGAATACAGAATCCCTGAGAAGAAACTGCTATAAAAATAATTTCTTCACTTGTGTTATATTTTATTTATTACAAATTTATGAAAGACTAAAGATATTATAATATTCTCTGAATTATGTTATGTTTAAGTCTCCAGACAGATGCAAAAAGCAAATCTAATTTAGATTTAAGCTTAGTTCTAGTTATGGAATGACACAGTGAAATACCTGGAATCCGGTGGTAATCTAGCAACTGAGGTTAACTAGTAATTTGGACATAGAGCATTGAGAGGAACGCTGCGGGCGGTCGGCTCCCTACAGGGGGTGACACAATCTACCTAACAATAATACACGAACAGTTGTGCTGACTATTTTTGTTTTCGTTTTTCGTTCCGTCATAAACTTTATCGTGTCATGCACCATGTGGAACGTGAACGCGAATTTTGGGCACCCTCGCGGGATCTCCGAATATTGATGAGGAGAGTTACAATTTACTCCTTAAGTCATTATGTTATGTTCTTTGGTTTTAAAAGTATTACAAGAGCATGTTATGGATTTTTGATATGTTGTAAAATATTTCGGAAGCGTGCCGCTTAGTGATGGAAAAAAATAAAAACAAACGCAGCCGACAACATTTTAAAAAAGGAACGTGAGTGAAGTAATATATTACAGCGTCTGTGAAGACAGACCACAGTGCGCGCACCTCATGCACCATCTACAACCAATTGGCGTAGCGCTCGCCGAGGTAAAAGTAAATTGTATCCACGCGAAATTGAACAACACGAGCAACTCTTACTTGCTTTATACACAACAGATGTGAATTGGACATTGTATTCCGGAAGTACGTATTCTCAGATTAAAGTTTTATGATTGACAAAATAAAAAAAATGTTTTTATTTATATCTATAAATACGGAGTCCTTTTGTAAAAAGCTTTTAAGTTTACTTTTTTTACTGACATTAGAAAATTTATTGAAAGCATGACACGCTTGCTAAAAAAAAAAGAGATTTGTGATTCATAATTTATAGGTATCTAAATATTTTGTAGGTATAAATCATAAGCAACAAACGTTGTGCAATTTTGAGTTGAATTCTAAAAAAACGTTGTACAATTTTGAGTTGAATTCTCTCTCTTGTTTTATACCTAGATACTTAATAATACGTTCCCGTTAGTAAAAAGACACCCTCGTTTCCTAATACACAACTTGCCAATGGAAAAAAAATAAGGCGTTTGTTACAATCAATCAAATTATTTTAATTGTTATACAAACATTTTTAGTTGAATCTGTAACTTTTTTAAATATTGAAAACGGACAGTTTTTTCAGTTTCTTATTTTGTAATCAAAAACAAGTTCTGGTGTCTGATGACGTAATGGTGTCGACTTGTGTTAGGGAGCATTGTTTTTTATTTTTTACAGCTTATTGATAACTTAGTGAAGCATAGACATCTTCCCCCCAATATATCTACTATGTTCATTAGCTTTGTACAAAAAAAAAACTAGCTTTATAGCTTAACTATATTTCTTGCACCCGCAACCTGTTTCCACTTACAAATATATTTCAACATTACAAAAAACTTTAAAAAAGTATGTTCTCAATCATCACAAACTTAAATTCACCGTGTCAACATACAACGGCACCAATTTGTGACTTATCTTATTTTAGTTAATTAGATATTCTCGAAATGTACCTATTACAAATTGCTGTGTTATTTTCGTGTCATCCGATGTTTCTATTTTTAAATTGCAATTTATTCTGTAGTAGGCACGTGGATACGATTTAAAATGATATAGAGATGTGAAAACAGTACATTTGAAGACTTGTTTATGCTCAACTCGTTGTGTCAGAAGGAACACTTTTAAATTCTTTGAGTTATGCTAATTTCTTTTAAGTTTTAAAATGGAAAAAAATATTCACAGTTTTTGTCAGCTTAAGATGAAGGTGACACAGTTAACAGACGATCTTATGCAGCCGTTTTATTTTAAGTTTTTTTTTTTCATATTGGGTAGTAGCCTGGATATTGCATCAAAAGTGTTCATTTCAGTGTATTCAGAAGGTTTATCATTTCAATATTTAAAAAAAGAGACTAAAAGCAGTAATCACATTACTTTAAGGAATGAAAGTATAAATAGGTTCAAGAAAACGTAAAACACGACCCATTTCGCTCACTAACTAGATTCCATTTTTAATTTCTGATAACTGCGAACGATTGTGTCGCCGTTCCACCAATCACCATTGAGAATGTATAAATCAGTCTGTTATCAGCTTTGTATGCTGATAACGCTACCTCGTGCCATTGGTCACGCTTTCCAAAATGGTATTTTTATCTAAGCCCGTTTTAGTATTGTAGGTTTTATATCGTATGGCCTTAGATAAGGTATTGTTTTACTGTTGTTACACAATAAGAGTATATCGTATGTTTTTACGATTGAAACATTCTAAAGCAGCCGGATTTTAAACTATCGGAAAAGTCACTTGTAATTTATATATCTTTTAGTTTATTTGAATGCACGAAACACATTACAATCGTAAAAACATGAATATCAAACACAATGGTTTGAACTGGATCGTATGGTAAATTGTATGTGCACACAAGAATTTCAATGAACACTATACATGAAATATCCTGAGCTCGTTAAAATGCCGCCACCACTCATACTGGGGTGAAAAGCATCAACACAGTCACTTCTATAAAGAATGTCTTTAATAATATTGTTAAATCTAGTAAAGTTGTGATCAAAGACATCCAATAATTTGTTGTGTTTTTTGCCGTATCATTACATTGTTACCAGTATAAGGTTGATATATACTTATAGGTACTTCAAGCAGGTTTATTTCATCATAAGAATTGGCTGTATTACTTACTATTTGTAGCAGTAGAAAAACATGTTTGTAGTAAAACAGCTAATAGGTTAAATGTCAATATTTAAAACCTGTCAATCACCTTCGATTAGACCATGGCGGCTGCACACGGAATGAACAACAGCTGTAGGAAGTGATGAGTGTCGCTGGACAAAGGTCGACATCGAGAGGATTCGGACGTCATGACGCGGAAGCCAACCGACCTCGGAGGCATTCGAGCATGACGGCGAAGTGAAAGAAAATGTTTGAAAATAATGTACGAACTATTTAATTTATCGAAGAAAGTATTGAGTATTATTTTGACCCGAATTCGAAAAAGGAAAAGGTTTTTTGTTTATGTTTATCAATTTCTCAGCCATTTGTCAACCGCTTATTTGAAAGAATACACTCACCCCTTTTTTTTTTCTCGTGTGGAAACCCTCTCGGGCCGTCATTCCACCGAGGTTTTCGGTGAAACGGTGCGTCGGAATCGAACCGACTCAAACTACACGATGTGCCATGCTGCACCTCCTCCTCCTCGTAGGAGGTGGCGACAGCGGTAAAACTGTCGCTACCGGCCATGGAGCGTATGAGGGCCCGACTCTGCGGCGCCCAGACGGGACAATCGGTATGCTGTGCGGAGTCCTCACTGCAGTCGAAGTGATGGCAGGCGGGACTCAATTCCCTCCCTCCCACGATGTCCAGCGACACCGCCAACAGCACGCCGCCACAGCTGACTACCTCCTAGGTTACGGCTCTCAGGCGCATAATAGCACCGATAATCGAACGCTTCGCTCGAAATCCATATTGGGCGTCCGACAAGTCGTGGCCAACTTCGCAGAGGTGCCCGATGATATAGGCAGAGAGGACCCACTCAAACAATTTACCAGCCTGGTCCAGTAACACGATGGGTCTGTATGCTGAGACCGATTCAACAGGCCGTCCCTTCTTCTTTTCATTTCCTTACAGCGGCTGATGGCTAGCTTCAGGGTTTTCCGCGCCTCTCGGTAACCTTTATAAAGCCGGTCCTCCACCCCCTCTTCGCGGTACCGCTGACTACTGCGGGTATAACTGTGATACAAACGAAATTCGTTCGAAAGAATGTATAACACCCAAACGTTTTTTTTTTTAGATTTCCATTTTAAATTAAATAATAAATAAGGGATTAATATACTTATTTCCCTTTATCACATAAATCAGGAAAGAAACTCGAATTTATTTTAAAGAATAAGTACAAATGAATGAGAAATAAATTGTGTATTTAAGTTCAGAATGTGTTTTCTCAACAATAAAATAGATGATCCGTGTCGATACCGATAGTGTCACGACACTAGTGCCACAGACCGTAAAACAAATTACGTACAAACTCATCGGCTGAAACGAAAAATAGGCTAAAATGCAAGACAGTCAACGAACTGTAGGATTATTAACTTACTGTAATAAGAAATAGTCAAGTAGTTACAAATGTCTCTGCGTGTGTAGTAGTAATTACAAAGTTTTTTCCTTACAGCACACACACTTTTTCTCTTTCATTTTTTAAAACATAATATATACATTAGTTTGAGGTTTGGAGTACAGGGAGGAAACCCTGAGCTTTTCGAGCTATGTTTTTATAATTTTTTTAAATATACGGATACTGACTTTTGTATTTCGGGGATGCCCCACTAGTTACATTTGATGTCAGATACTGTCGCGGCTGGACGACACCTGTTGGGACAGAAACTAGTCGGGCATCCTCAAAATACACACACGTAACTCACGTAACTTTTTAATATAATATGGTTTTAATTCCCAAATTTTAAAAAAAGGGAGTGTCATTATCCTGTTTCAAGCATACACAACGAACAGTACTCGGCGACTCCCCTCGGGACAACTATTCATTACATCACACAAATTTTGGATCCCGTGTAGGAATCAAACCCCCGAAATTAAGCTCAGCAGTCAAGGTCACTAACCCCTAGACCAACAGGCCAGTCAAATCTTTTATTCCGAAAAAGAAATACCTTCAAAAAAGTAGACAATCGACTTCAATGCGTCTATCATAAAATGTAAGACTTATATGGTTTTCTCATGGATGCCATTGACAGAACCTAACCAAACTCTCATCTATTACCGTTGAAGTACATCCTTTCCAATAAAAGTAGAATCATCGAAATCGGTTGGCGTGATATTGAGTTATTCGTCCGTTTGTCGCGCACTAACTTAATCCAAATTTAAGACTTGTATGGTTTTCTCATGGATTCCATTGTCAGAACGGACCAAATTAAAATGGGACCGCACGGGTAGCAGCTTTCAAATAAAAAAAAACATTAAAATCGGTTCACCCCGTCGAAAGTTCTGAGGTAACTAACATAAAAAAAAACAGTCGAATTAAGAACCTACTCCTTTTTGAAGTCGGTTGATGAGTGGAAACACAGTGGTAAAGCCATGCTTAGGCCCAAACGGGCCGGCTCGAGCGGTGCGATACCACCACGTCCTCACAGAAAACCGTTTTTAAGAAGCAACGCTTGCCTCTCCTCTTTCCTCTTCCTCGTCCCCCCTCACCTCTTTCCCATCTCCTCATCCCCCTTCTCTTCTTTCCCCTACACTCATCCCCTCTTCCTCATCACAACTCTTGAGATGCAGGTATCCATGGGCGGCGGTTGTCACTTACCACGACTCGTCTGTTCGTCTGTCGCCCTATGGTATAAAAAAAGAAAACGATTTATAGTTAGTAATATGCTTAATACGCCTCTAGCTACCCCTACGGGGATACGAGCGTTACTGTATGTATATAAGTATGTGAGTATTACTACAAATATTGTACTTAACGAAAACTAATATGTACCTACTTTTTTATAAAAAAACTTGGATTTATGTATAATTAATCTGCTATAGGTTGGCGGTGGCGGCTACTATGGGAATATGGCGGACAGTGGTCATAAATCATTGTGGTCGTGGGTCAACGTGATGGATGACGGTGTATGCGCATATCGTGTTTACTATATAACAGGGTTGCCATATACTTCACTCGAAATTTGATTTTAGTTTTTAGCAATTGACTTTAGTTGTTAATTCTATATAATATTATTTTTATTGACTTTATTATCTTGTTCAAATATTATTTATATTTATTTTAGTAAATTTAATATTTTAAGTTCTTCACAAACCTAACGTGGCATTGAACTTTATTTGCATTACTTCTTTGAAGGAATTATGAACATTGACAACTTTTTTCTTTTCTAATTTAATATTACGAAACGACGTACCAACCCTAGATACTACATTTTGTTAAAGTACATTTCTCCCACAAGATAATTTTAAATACTTTTTAATTAATTAATATAGTGTGCCAAGCAACGGAGGTAGCTGTTATTTGGCACATCCCTATTTTTTAAAGTAGGTTGGTATATTGAGAAGAATGAATTGAAATGTGGTTTTGCTAGTCATGTATCATGCTTTCAATAACTCTCTACTCGTATTTAATATTTGATATTGAGAAATTAAAACAAAACCTTTCTCAGATATTTCTGATGGTTCAACCTATGTCGATGGATGCTTAGTGGGCTCGTACTTGACGGCAATAGCTAGTTTTTGTTACAGGTATATGGACCTCAATCCATGGATCATACAATGTCCCTAATCCATGTATATGAGCAATTACCTCTTCCATTCAATAGCATAGGGTACATACGAGCAGACGGGTCACCTGATGGTAAGTGACTACTGCCGCTAATGGAAAGCAACTTGATGAGCAACTTAAGAGTCACAAGTGCAATAGAGCCTCCGTTAACCTCAATCATTCGGCGAAACAGAACGCAAACATTGCTTCTCCATCAATTTTCTGTGAGGCCGTGGTATTACTCCGAGCGAACTGGCCCATAAGTACCTAGGTTTTTACACATACCTACTAATATAAATACTTTTCAAAAGTATGAAAAATCTATGTCCGGTGATCGGGCATGGGTCGGACTCGATCTATGTTTAAATTTACGGTACAAAGTAATTGTGAATTTTAAAATCAATTCCACTCTCAATGCTGTCAATTCAGTTTTTGGATGTGCATCGTTCACGTTAAGAAATATGTAGTTCTAGTTGTTTCGGTAAGTCGCAAAGCGTAGCGGAGGATAATCAATGTATATATATAAAAGAAGATTTGAGAAGTTGAGACTAGGGGATTTGACTGCTATGTATCAGACAGTATATGTACCGTGCCCGGTTTATAGCAATAGGCTTGACTCCTATTACATTAGGGAGACTAAATTTGTTTTGGTCAAAATCTGGAGATATCCCCTATATTTCTTTGAATGGGATGTTTGTACATAATTATGCCAGACTCTGGTATGATTTTTTCACTTAATTCACTACCCATCAAAATCCGGCGTGGTTTGGAATATTTATTGCTCCTCGTTATAGGCCTCACTTTAAACCATTAGTAGTATTTATTTATAATAAATATTTTCATTAACTGGTGGATAATAAAAATATCAAAGTCCTAATTGACATTGTAAAAAGACTTCAACTAAAGTGATTTACAGTGCAAAATGTGAATAACCTACAAATTTTATCGTTTTATTATAACTCGTACCGGATATGATAAAAATATTAAAACACAAAACGGTAAAATCAAACGTTTGTAATCGACTGTAGATTATCAATAATTTATAATTCATGATATAAATAATTACTCTTGATTTGTTAGTCGAATTCTTCAATACTAGAAAAACAAGTATCTATCATTATTCTATAAAGAAGAATCGTATTGAGTGATGACTGGCCTAGGGCGATCGGAACATTACGACCTACAGTATATTAATGTGCCACATTCTCACTCGAGGCAATAAAATAAATGATGTCATTTTTTGTCCTGACGGGGTGCCTCTTTGTCCCAGTGTGCATGCCGCGTCGGTAACTTTACTTCCCTTTGTCCACCACCACACAGTGTGCCCACAGGACGTCTCCTAGACAAAAGATTTTTTGGCGCCGCTCTTGAATATTTTTTTTTAATTATTTTTTTTGCAAACATGTAAGTGTATAAGACCTTCTTCATAATTAATAATTTATTGCTTTCGTCATACACTTTTGTATCGCCGCACCTGCTATTGTCAGGTGCTTCTGTCTGTTAGATCATAAATCATAACATCGCCGTTTTCATTGCCTTTCTAAACATTCAAACTTATATTCGATCGTCATTACTCAACCTTATATTTAAATCTATGAAACAAGTAGATACTTAATATGGATTACAATAAAATATATTCAAACATGGAAAAAAGTACTTACCTCTTCATGTACAGAAAAAATTAAGATATTTTTTTTAACCTACAAAAATGAAAACAATTCTAGAAGAACTTGAGAATACAATAAAGTCACAGCAGCGAAGCTTAATTGAGTAAAAAATATACAATTGCTGGGTTGTGTCTCTACGCAATCGGCCATAACACAGCGGCCGCAAGATGGAGCCACGAAGTATCAGCGCGTTTATGCACAATAACACACAGTCAATGTCATCTTTTGACGCAAATCCCGCTACGCGCCTTACCACCGACGTTTTTATGAGAATTGACACGATATAACACACTAAAACATATACATATTTTATTGTTAACTCATGCTTATTCCACGCCGTTGTTTTAATATTAACGATTAAAATAACGAACTTATTGCATCGCAATACCCGATCTTAGATAAAATGAAGGCTTGAAGGCGGCACGTCGGACACGCCAAAAGGCATCGTTACTTGGACACATTTTACGTCCAATGACACTCGCACTGAGAAACTTAGCGGTCCCTTCTCATTATTTAATCCAAAGTAACAATAACAATGGACAAGAATTGAGATTTGTAACACATTAAGCATTGGGATTAGTAGAAAATAAAGCGGGGATTGCATGACATATATCTACGTAAGAGTAGTAACAATATAACTTGGTTTATATTCTATGTCCGTCATTAACTGCATGTTACAACTTTTTACAGGAACCGACAAAATTTGACACGGTTAAAACATTTTTCATACGCCAACAAACTATTGTGTTGTGTTCAACATATTATATAATGATGTATATACGAGCAAATGGACATTACAGATAAATTATAGAACAACCAATCAATTAAAGAACAATCTGTCGTAAAACATCGGGAAAGATCGGGTCAGCTCGACGATAAAGAGCGCGGTCACACAGCACACAAGTCTTTACCCGTTTGGCTCGTAACTCGTGCAAGTTATAGTATTTGGGGCAGTTCAAAGTGGCCGACGGATATTAAAATATGAGATACAGCCGTGCGACCGCCGATGTACGGCTCATTCAACTCTGATTTCGACACTGACGTTTACTTGGATTTCTCTTTCATAATTGACTAAAGCTATATTAACAAAATAACACAAGTCTCAAGTCTTTGGATTCACCATTTTATATTTTAATTTATAATGGTATTCAATTCTAAGAGTTTCGGTTCGGATCGATGTATGCAGACTTAAAAAAAAACTCTAAAATAAGTATTATTTATATCCAATTTAATTTTTTTTATATAAAGTTAAAGTTTTTTATATATTTAAGTTACAGGATACGTTTTGGTACTTTAATTCCTGACCGCGGACAACGAATCATAATGTCTATGGATGCAAGAACATTAAGGCCACCACACACGACACTCATTAATCAGGACGCGTCATGTCGGTAGCCAGTGGTGACATAATAACGTGTTCGCGACTCGCTGACAAACTGTTTTTATCGCGCTCGCTATCAATCAAACTTCCAGTGACACGCGCTTCCGCGTGGGAATTACTTTCTCTATACTCGTCTATCAATAATAACATACTTGGTTACTGGGAATGAGTTATTGACACGATGTAGTAGCTGGTCCTGGAATATTATTTCTGTGTTTATAAAACAATGCACAAAGGATAAACGCGTATCTTTTTATTTTCTCACACAGCTGTCTGATCCCAAAACTGAGCAGAGCTGGTAAGCAGACTATTGATAAACACACTTATGTATGTCTAAGTATTTGTATAGATATTATAGATAAATTACACCTAGACACAGAACAAGTGATCGTGCTTGTTACACAATTATTTGTCCTGGGTGAAAATTCAACCTACGACCTCTAGCTTAGCAGTGAGGGTCACTAACCACTAGACCAACAGGCCAGTCAGCATAGCAGTGTATCACATAAATCACAAACACAGTCAGCATAGCACTGTATCACTAAATACCTATAAATCTGTTATCATCATCGTCCTCAACGATGATGATAACAGATTTATAGGTATTTACTAAAATTGTGAATAGGCAGTGACATTTTTTTTTTTCAATCTTTACCCTTTATTAAAAAAATATAGTTTTCTAAAAAAAACTGACAGAAAGGACACTTTATTTAGATATGTTTAATTGCAATTTATTAATCAAACCACTAGACACGTCATAAATATTTTTTATCACAATTAATGGCAGTAGAATTGTCTCAGTGAATACTAAGTTAATAATGATAAATGATCTTGCACAGAAATTATAAATGCTAATACACAACTCGCCTGTTGAATATTTATCAAATAATAAAGTGTAAAGTGTTACTATATACCGATGACATTGTGTAACTTTGTTGAATAATTGATATGTAACTGTTTTTTGTTGTGTTTTAGTCGCTGTATCGTGTGTGGTCTCGCTATCATGATGCAAAATGTCATCAGAAAAAGTCTTGCGCGTAATGACAAATGATTTTTGTGGATATGATTGATAAATGCTTAACTTTTTTTTAATGTATACAATGAAAAATAAAGTAGGTTTGAAATTTGCAGGTTCTTTAAACAAAAAAAGAGTCAGATAGAAAATAATTGTACATACTTAATAGGTTTAGTTTGAGGCAAGCGAAAAATTAACAACATAATGACAATGAAAAAACGACAAGCTATGAAAAGTGTTTCTGTGTTTAAGTTTATAAATGCTTGTTAAACAGGAAGTTCAATCTTTTTATGCACCAAGAAGTTTTTATTTCATAAGAGTCGCGTTTCAAATTCATATGATATATTTTATCGGTAAGTAAATCGAAAGAAGAGTGCTTTAACCTACTTAAAAAAGGAGGTTTTCAGGTTGGTAGTGTTTTTTTTATGTTAGTTACTTCTTAACTCCGCCATTTATTAATAGGTTCTCTATTATAAAAATATTTTTTTATGTGAAAGGATATACTTTCCGATTGGTCCCACAGAAATTTTATCAAAATCAGTGCAGTTGTGCATAAATCAAAATATGTGGAAAAAATATGTCATCCAAGAAAACAAAGTTGCATGTTTTTGCAATTGAGAGTATTTTCAAATAGAATTTACAAGGAATATTCAAGGCGGTTATCAACTCTTTTCCAAAACAACGGTTTTTTTGAAAATTAATATGAGACTAGATTCACCTGATGTATAATAGATAAAGCTTTGAGAGCAAAAATCTTTCAACAGGCTTTAAATAAGTTATATTAAATATGTATTACAAAACAATATTTTTACGAACCAAGCGAATACTTGCCGACAACCCTGGTTAGACTAACTACATGAGCTGTCAAAATAAAATATGAGCCAATAAGGGCGCGTCGAGCGGCGACAGGGCCGTCACGCTAAAGAAATTTCAATATATGAACTTATTAAAATATCTCCAACTTTTTTCTCGTTTCTCGCTTGGATGACACTAACGTCGAGGCAGAGTGGCACCAGGATTGGTTACATTATTTTAGATGCATATACTTCCTCTATTCTTGGAAATTGAATGTCTCAGGACAATTTTGTAGTAATAAATCAGACGCAGATCCTAACTTTAGATGACATTTGGATAAACAAGCCTTCATCGATAATTAAACGAGAGATGATAGTTGTGTTACAATAAATTGCAGTTAAAAACACATCAATTTATCCTACCTATAACAGTACAAGATAATGTAGTAAGTATACCGCGAAGACACGCCTATGGAATGTTGTCGGGTAACATTCAAGCACTAATAACCATCTTTATGTCTAATAATTGTTGGATAAGGAAGACAAAAATCATCACTCTTGGATTTTATATGACAATAAAATACCGAGACGCGGCCTTTCAAGTTTATATTATTGTGAATCCAAACGCAATAGATAATTTCACAAAATCTAATAAAACGTTTAAGTATCCAATCATTTTTCCGTACGCAAAAAATGGGAACCCATTAGCTGTTCATTTTTCTTCAAAATTGCCTCATTTCATAGGATTTTGGATATAATCTTGTAACTGATGATATTTCGATGACTAATAAATTCGATAGAAAATTGATTTCACTTCGGAAATGTGGTGAGCGGTGTCTTCAAATAGGGAATTTCACACGGGCCGGTGTTAACTAGTTAAATCTCGTTTACAAAAAGTCATTTTACAGTTATGCATCTGCGCACATGTGGTGGCGGTGGCACAAACATTTGACACGCGCGATCTGGCGGGACTTGACGAGCACCGACAAAAAATGTTGTTTATGATCCCACTTAACATATTTGACATTGTTTTTACATTGAGGAAAATACTGTTACACGAATTCTTTGGTGTTATAAATATTTGTATAGATGTTTATCACTTTATGAGTGTGTTTACATTTTACTCATAAAATTTTCCAATTTTACTACAATAACTGCAAGGATTTTATATCTACATTTTCGGAATCAGATAATGTGTTTTTTTTTATTGAAATACTGCATATGCCAATAAATATCGGCATTTGCTCCGCAGGTCATTTAAGAATGACAAAGTTCACGTTTTTGCAGCTTTGGTTGTTAAAACCGACATTTTATTTTGTTAATTACGACAATCGAAACACAACGGTGGTGAAATCTCAATAGTTCACTTTGCTTCGATACCCACTACGTTTACAAACAGTCCGCTAGACGGCAATAAAAAGTCAAGTTTTTTCGTTCGGAAACCGAGTGCAGCAAAAACTGAAACAAAGAGGAAGGTACACAAAAAGCGTGACGGACAGACGGACGGATCTTTTAACAGACATCTGTTCCTGGAGGTGTGGAGAATCGCCTCATTCCATGTGTTAGATTATATTAGGATTTCTGGAATTATCATGCTTCTGAAATACAAGGTTACACGCTTATAAGTATACTATACATATACAGGAACAATTTGAAATTCGTAGACTTTAATTTATTTTTGCAGGTTGAGGCTGGTGCTAACTCGAAACTATATTACTTAACATTTTTAATCTCGCAAAAAATGTAGTTTTATGTAATGTGAGGCGCTTTTCAAAGATTACTATGATTGATCAGTTATAAACGTCCCTATCATAATTTAAAGAAAATGATTATATGTATATATACACATATATATGTATATACATATATATGTATATATACACATATATATGTATATACATATATATGTATATATACACATATATATGTATATACATATATACGTGTATAAGAGCGCCAAATTAACTAAGGCCTACTGTGCTACCAAGCTTAAGTACTAACTGAGAACGCGATTTAAGATAGATTTGCGTCACAATATTGCGTTTGCAGCGCTATAGTTAATTGGGATATTTGTCACGTTAGCGACACAAGCGTTCCTGGACGGATGCGTGCGCGATATTCAATTTGCGGACGCCAGCCATGATCGAACGTTCGCCATTTGTAACGGTTACCGTTCGAAGGTTGTGCGTGATAAATAAAGCCTTTATACACATCAAATTTATATAGAAATTCAAACGAAATTAATACGTATTGTTTTTATTACTAACTACTAGTTCAATAACACTTAATATTTAAACCTAAGTAACTGGATGTTTAAATTTTAATATCTTTTCAGTAAAAAATATTAAAGCACGCATTTTTATATTTTCAAGAATAATGTGACGTAACGCGTTGACCTTCCCCTATATTAAGTTCTTTTCATTCAAATTTTAAGTTGCATTTGATATAAATTCTAAAAACTTAAAAAAAAGAATGAAGTTTGTAGTAATATAATTTGAAACTGCATTTTAAAGTTCGTTTTAATGTAAGGGAATATAAAAAGTCAATTTAATCTTTCAATTGGTCGAAATACTAACCTTTTTATAAGTGATTATTTATAGAATTGTGATAATGCTTTAATACATGAAGTGCTTTAAAAAGTATATACTCATCAAATATGTTTCTGCTGAAATTTGGAATTACTTTTTTATTCTAAGTTAGCAAAATCTGTTCCCTGCCTGTGAGACTTTACTATGAGTAATGGATTTTCAGTAGCAAAAGTTCACGTTTTCTTACACAGAATACATCAGTACGCTAAGAATCTCCAGACAAATCAGAAAAAATATCGAAGAATCCCCTGAGATTCCTTAAATATCCATTTTATTTAACATAACTACATATAAAAATTTGAAATGCCTGCCAGAAATGTTATACAGATATATAAAAAAAAATGAAAGGATATATTATAACTTGTCACTGACTGACCTGTATCACTCTCATGGGTAGCCCTGTCTCTTTCGCGAGCTGTTCTCGTATATGCCTTGTAGGCTTCGGCGTTTGAGAAAAAGCTGACTTCAGAATCTCAAGCTGCTTTGCCTTTATCGTCGTCCTTGGTCCCCGTCGCTTCGAACCTCCATTGCCATCGTCAGGAGACTTATTTTCTGCTTGAGAATCTCTCGTCTCAGGGTCTCCGTCCAACGAACCCTGGGAGGGGAAGAAAAACCACTGAATGCGACTATGTGGTATCGCCGTATCATTGTACAGGCGGGATTGCCTAAAGATGAATTTACTTTTTAAGATACACAATCGAAATAGGTAGTGAAGAAAAGCAGATAAAACTTGAATTAGATAAGCTTCTTCAAGTAAAGAATATTATTTTTAAGATCTTAACTAGCTAGCAATATTTTGACATCCAGTCTTATAGCATTCCAACTATTGAATAATTAGGTACAAAGCCAACCATCATACTTAATCGCATTCTAGTCGATCTGTTTACCCTCTTTGTCTAGGGGACTCAACGAACCGTATAACCTATAAATAATAAGTCAATAGATCAACTCTATTTTACATAGGTAGAGAATTCAGTTTGTCCAGACTCATTTTATGCTTTGCAAGCATACATTACTTTTAGTTCAACTTTTTGGAATCGAACCAACAAAAATGATAAGTATGTAGGGTGTGCAAGTTCTGTGTATCCAGTTGACGAAGGGAAGTTACAAGTACCCCTGAGCATCCTAAATAATGAAAATGGAAACTGGAGTATTATCCACGCCTTCTTTAAATGTTAGGGAATTGATAACAAAGGTATTTTCAGTAGGTCAGATTAGCAGATTGTAAGTAGAGTTTTACTGAAATATTATGTACTAGCTGGCTTCATCCGCTCCGCTAGCCTCTACCTAGTAAATGTAACTTCTGAAAAAAATTAGGGTTCACTAGTTTATTGGCTACATAAAAACAAACCTTTACTTTCATATAAATAGCTTAGATATAGCTGTGTGTGTGTTCGTGTATTTTACTTTATATACTAACCTGGTCTTCCGAATCATCATGCGGTTTCGCGTCTCCATTGTGCGATAATTCTGAATGTAGTGCTGGATGCGGCGCATGCGCTGGACTACTCGAGTTGTTTGCAGTACGTGACTCATCTTCTTCTTCTTCGTCGGACCCTGATCCTAGCAGTGAGTCCGCTGTTGACAATAGAAAGAGATGTGTAGTTATTGGTAGTTGGTATAACTATGCACTATGGTATAATATGAATAAATCTCCGTGTATGAGAAGACCGCTGATTGTTGCTACTAAATATATTATTAGCACCATGTTTGTACTCTATTTAATAAAGAAGGTATACAATAAATAAAATAAATAAATTCAGTCATTAAATATAAACTTGAATTTGACATAGATATTTGGAGTACAGATTATTTGAATAAGGGATTGTCCTAATAAAAAAGGCGTGAAGAACGAAAATCCTTATCAGGAGGTACACGTTCTGAGCAGATGGGAGCAAGACCGAAACGTTGTGTTAAAGACTTTTTTCAGACACTTATTGCTATAATACTTAGATATAGCCGTGTATTGTGTCGTTCCGGCCGGTCCATAGACTCCTCACGCTTTTCTAAAACAAACTACTGTCGTACTGTGATCGTGTTTAAATAACTCTCTAGACCAATGTTTCCCACCACCACACCACATTGTTCTGACATGGCTCGGTAATTTTCCCACTGCCCCTTCGTGACCCACTCAATACTTTTAAACCCAAGCTGGTTCCATTAGTTAAAATAATACACATTTATTAATAGTAAAAATGTTTTATTAATACTACATATTCTGGTATCGCCTATTGAGTCACAAAATTTTAGTGCAGACAGTGCATATTTAAGCAACAGCTCCGTACTTCGTTGCTTATTATTTTCGCGGAAAATGATGAAAGTTTTATCCTAAAGTCTGGTTCCTTCAAGTCGGTTTCTATATTTCGGCTCACGGTGCTCACCGCTTACGAATATTTACGATACGACAACTCCCGCACTAACGCGGGAATGGTGCGACCCGATATTTTATTCTGATGGCCCGGTACCGGGTCGCGACCCGGCTAATGCAAAACTCTTAACAGTACTGACCATGAAATCAAAAGATGTTAACGATAGTAGTTTAGTAACACCTTTAGTTCCATTCTTTGAAATTTTTAGGTATTCATAAAAATATTTATCTTAAACGTGTTCTGTATTCGTCAAAGAGTGACTATTAAAATCCCCTGTAAAGTAAAATTGACTTATCAAAAGCAATCGCGCCACCCCGTGCGGGTTTAACCAAATAAAAATGTAATTTCAAGTGGAGCCGCCCCAAAGAAATGGGAACAGAAAGAATTAGCCGCAAAAACAATTACTTATGACGAAGGGAGACTGTGCCGTACTACTGTTTGATGTATACAAGTCGAATGAATTTCGGAGAGCAAGCGAGATTTAGGTGAATTTTCTATTGGGAACAAAGTTGTTTTAGAGCTTAATGGTATGGTAGAACCGCTGATTGGTGAACAGTTTTTGTTATTATAGTGTCAAATGTATTTTAAACGTATTTTTATTATTGTATTGTGAAAATTAATATTTCAGAAAGTTTTTTTTTTGTAGCCGCTACCTTCCCGTATATTAAACTCTAGGAGTAGTACCAAAACTATTATTACTATACTATACTATTTCCACTTTCTTACCCATATTTATTTTATTATGAGTCCCGCAATATTTATAAATCAAGTCAATTTTCTAAAACTCGAAAAAAAACTCGTTTGAAAATCTATATAAAAATTTGTCGCGATGCAATTAGTAGGGGTAGAAAAACCGTTTATTCTCCGCAAACATTTAGGGTCGTTGAAAATGTTTGCAGTGGGGAGACCAAGTGACCAAGACGCTTAGCACCACACTAGACCTGTAGAGTATAGGACTAAGCTAACACTACGTTTAGTTCCTACCTTTTCAAAAACATTTAGTTTTCAAGGATTTCTGAGCTAGATTGGAGCCTATCATGTAGTTAACAGGAACCAAAATTATTTCAGTAACTTTTTAAAAGGCTTCTCATTTGGATTTATTTATCATTTGTTACTCGTAAGTGCTACCTATGTATGCATGTATGGCTGTAGTTACCTACTGTGAGTATAATTTGCCATTTTGTATTATTGATTCACGATCTTGAGAGTCGATAGTGGATAATCATTTCAAGAAAAAAAATGTAAAGATTTGAAACACGATATTTTTGTCTTATGCATCTAATATGGTGTTATCAGTTAAAAAAATAGGATTCTCACGTAAATTTATTGTTAATAGACTCTACTACTTTAAATTCTTTTTAATCATAAACCAAATCCTACCTATAAAAAAAGGGTGTGTGACACTTCTAAATGATGACGTCATAAAACATTACTTTATAAGTAAGTGCTTTCCACAGAGTCTACATTTAAAAACACGGAACTAATTTGACTTGATTGTCAAGCGGGCACTAATGAAGTGAAATATATAGCCCTGATTTATAACTCGTGATATAAGAACGACACAAAAAAGTTTACGGCCCTTTATTTATATAGGTATTAAAATAGTTTTAATAACCATTGTCAGCTCTATACAACAGGATATAAGTTTCATAACATCTAGGTTTTAACACAAAATATCTATATATTTATGTCTCTAATTTGATCTAATTTCGTTTATTTTGCGCATCGGTTGGTGCACGGTTAAGTAGGTAACAGACATTAAATTGCTTCACTAACTTTAAATTTGTGGTACCTATCACCATTTTTCACTGGAGACTTCGTCCACATATTGATTTTCACTTGTAGAAAGTTACCTACGAACAGCTAATACTCCTCCTTTCTAGCTCGACTTCGGTTTCCAAATTCAAAAAACCAAAATGATTTGTAATGCCTAATTAAATCATACTTTTAAATTAGAAATTGAAATATACACAAAAATAAAAGCTTCTCTTTTTGTTTTTTTACTATCCTGACGTAGGATGCGTTGCCGTATGCTTGCCCGCTGGCTATATTAGGGCGATACACCACAACATCTGTCATCAGCCGAGATGAGCCTCCCAGAATAGACGCTGTTGTATGTATAAAATTATAGAATCATCGTAAATATAAATTAGTTAGAGATTATAAAACGTTAGGTATTTTAAATTATCTCAGCTAAAGTAGGTAAACATATTTTGTAAAACGTAATATCCACTTGCTATGACGCGCATTGGGAGAGGTCTATATCCAGCAGTAGACTGCATTTGGCTAATTGGTTCATTGATGAATATCCTCTTAAGTGGCCCTTTAAATCAAGGACATGACAAACAGAGTAAATCTTTTTAATATGGAATTGGTAAAATCATAATTGTGAATTCAAAACTATAACTAAAATTACGTGACGTCAAACAGGCGTCTGTCTCCCAACATACCTGAGGTAATGATGTTTTTTTTTTTTTTTTTTTTTTTTTTTTTTTTTTTTTTTTTTTTTTTTTTTTAAAAGACAACTCCCGCACTAGGATTAATTCCTGTGTCGCGGGGGACTTTACAAACATTCAAACAACGGTAACAAAGAACACCCAGACTCAGAACAACAATTTGAGGATTACACAAAGTGTTGTCCCGTGCGGGGATCGAACCCACAACACTCGGCGCGGCAGTATAGTGGCGAGGTGACCACTTAAACCGCTACGCCATCCGTGCAGTCTAATGATCTGATGTAAAGGTACACCAGAAACCTGTTTAATCTACACACATCAAAAGTGTCTAGGGATCAAGTACATTTTAGACTATCGCCGCAATCGACAATTATTATTTTAACTGTTTTGGATAGTTATTGATTATTTTCAGTAAATTTTGCTATTTGCATAAAGAATTTTCTTTGAATTTTGATTAAAAATGAGAAAAATTCATCGATATGGAGCTAAAACTACATGGAGCTATGACGCTCTGCATTAGACCGTCTCAAACACCTATTTTTGGTAACTATAGCTTATTCCCCCTTACTTAATAGAGGGTAAGCCAATTGCCGTCAGCACTGTATGACTGTATATATACTGTCTGATAGATAAAAGTTTGATCCCTTAGTAGCCTATTTACTTTATTTTACTCCACCGAGATCTTATTACTGTCTGAAAAATATTCGCAGAAAACTAGAATCAGTACAAATATAGGTACAGTCTGATTAGATTACCATTTTTCACCTCTGAAGTTGCGTGGCAACCAAAGGGCCCAACTTAATTAAGCCAGTATAGGCGATGAGGCAGCGTTACCGCAGCTTGACTTAGCCATATTAATCTTGTAACGTTTCCCGCCACTGACTTGCGCTTCCTCCACAACTCGCAAGTCATTTGGAGGGTCTGACATAGTTAGAGGTAGCTATAAAACGTATTTTACGGCAGGTCTATCTTTCCTTTTTATTTACATGAAAACATATTCAAAGGTTATTTGTAATTTGTGTTTGGCAACAGAAAATCTGCTACAAAATTTGTCGAGGTGCCTACTGTTTGTTATTTTTTTTTTCAATTATAATAACAAAATATAATGTATAATTTCTTTTCTCTATTATAAAAAATACTTTCCAAGAAACTTAATCCAGTGGAATAACCAATGGCTCCCGAAGTAGAGGCAAACATTGACGCCCCTTAAACAACACAACAAACATAAAATATTGATCAATAAGCTACATATTTTTATCACTGATCAGCGATAGTCCTAAGAGTTTGTCTACCCTCTCATCGTAAAAGGTCCGCACACAGAGGGCACGCACCCCGTGTACCCTCCAAAAGCAAACACTACAGAATGTGATCTTTTGTTCTCCTTTGTGTGTGTTGATTAAATGTTGTGAAAGTTAGAAGTGGCCAGTAGTGGGTACTCTAAGGTTAAATCGAGTGTCTATGAACATACTAGGTAAGGAGTTTATGGATCTTATTATTTATTAGTCCATTACATTGCCAACATTTAAAACATGAACTTTTTAAATACAATTTAAAGTAGATAGTATTTGACAAGTAATTCAATATCATGTCAGACAAAAAACACTGTTTAACTGAAAATTTACTGATTTTGGTTTGTGTCACGTACAAGGCGAGGGCTGTTCACCCACTCACCTATGAGTTACGCCCCGCTTCCAAAATCAATTTTAAAACCGCCCCCCGAATAAACGACTTCCTTTGTCCCGTTGTACCTCGCTAATCGAATTTTGGCGGGAAAACGGTCTTTTATTGACACTCAATTTCAAATATAGAACAACTCTCCTTTGATGTTCGAATTTCAAATGCAAAATTTTGCGGCTTCTTTATTTGTAATTTATATAATCATTTAATTGAATCGAACGTTCAGCATTACTATCAATCTATCACAAAGTATGTAATGATTCAATCAGCTTTTGATTCAATATTTTTTGTATCTAAATGTCAGAACGTATAGTAGGCAGTAATTATTCACGTTAATAGTTTCTCTTCGTATTGTTCTACATAAAATTGTATTCAAAAACATAATTTACATTGCGATAATCAGCAATTTAGGCCCATTAACAATTCAATCAAGGTGATTCATGAATATTTTTCACCCAAAAGCACTCGGGCCCATATCTCTAAATCTATAACAACCTATTAACGCAGCGAACGCAATAAAAATCACAGATTATTTTGTATTACGGCCATATTAAGGTTTGTTATAGCGTGTTTATGGGGCTGACCGTTAATTCCAGACCACCATCTCAAATGTAAAATAAGAAACCGCAAGATAAGGATCTAAGAACATAAAAGATATGGGAACCTTTGTGGTGCCGGTAGCCGGCATATACTTATTTACGCCCATATACACCACGAGCGTATAAACGTAACGTCACACTCACACTGAGATAGTGTCGCGGCACACATGAAAGGGTACGGTGCACGCACACGTGGAGCGGTGAAGCGTGATTGGTAGATATGACGGCGACGGCCACGCCCTCTTTTATCGACGTTGCGCACGGAGCGTGCGTGCGAAACACAAGTATATGTAAAACCATCTATAGGTTAAGCTCGAGAGCCGTTTTTAAAATGTCATTTCCATTGGGCGCCCTGTTTGACGATTGCAGGAAATCTCCGCGCAAGGGAATTGTTTTTGAACGTAGATATCATTCCAGCTGTTTGTCTCTACTGCACTTATAAGAAACTTCTTATGGTATAAAATAGTTTGACACTTTCCTTTTAAAATAAATAGCAATGTTTTTAAGTAGTCTGTTAGGTATATTTTAGCGGTTAAACGACTTTCTGATTGTATTATAGAGAATTTAAAAAATATCGCTTCAGTGTGTATTCAATTAAATTTCGAAATTTGAACAGTAATAAATAGAATGATGAAAAAACTGAGTATAACTTTTTTTTTAAATAAGAAGGTTGGCACATAAGATTCATGTCTACAAATACCACAGAGAAAAAAAGTTATTTCGCAAGCAGACAAAGGCGGTGAGCGCCGGCTCCTTACAAAAGCGATCGTGACTTCCCCAAGTAGCGATGGGAGGGTAGTCACAGAACACAATTAAACAGCCTACAAATGCCTACGATCGTCTACGAGACCATGAGTTGAAGATTTAACGCGTTCTGATTCGACGCCTCCGACGTATAGAATGACTAATGACTTTTTGACTATGGATATCTTTTTACTTTTTTATTAGACAGATACCTACCACATGATGTTGAAAAAAGAGACGCGTATAGACTATAAAATTGGTTAAGGTACAGGTTATAACATTGATTGAAATGAGAAAGATATGTTACTTAGGTAGACGTTAGTAATAGCGTTTAAGTTTTTTTCTCTCCCCTCATCTCCTTTCTCCTCTTTCCCATCTCCTCATCCCTCCTCTCTTCTTTCCGCTCCCTGCATCCCCCATCCATCATCACCCTCAAAGGCGGGCAGCGCACTTGCGACTCTTGTGTTGCAAGTGTCCATGGAAGGCGGTGTCATTTACCATCAAGTGACCCATCTATTCGTCTGTCTCCCTATAGAATAAAAAAAAATGTATCTATTAACCTGCTTTGAAGAAATAGCCTCAAGAAGCAAAACTATGTGTAACTGGCACCTAAAAGTTTTACAATGAGACTTTCAGCCATAAAACGGGAAACTTATAGTTTTCTGTCGGTTCTTCTTTCTTTTTATTTACCACGGAGAACTATTGTGCTCGGACAGGTCCCCACTGTGCTAGTTGGAGGAGGTCTATATGTCTAGCAGTTGACTACGATAGTGTACGATTAAATAATGATAATTAAAACTATTATAAAAGTCTAAATGAGTAGATACATTTATGGTTTTTAAGTTTATGCATTTATTACTAAGTATTTACTAAAAATAGATGACTAACGGCATTGCCTAAATCTTGTCTTCTTTTAAGCTTTTTAACAGAGTACGTTACGAATCTTTTGTAATAATGCAGTTGCATGAAAGTTGTGTCATGTTAGGAGGGGATGAAAGTAATAACTATGTGTTAATAAGATCCTCTCGTGTAAATATAATGAGAAATTTAAACACAAAAACAAACAGCTAGGCTAGAAATCGAACATTGAGAACTCTTCACCTCCACTGTCTAAGGTTAACCTTCTCCATAACTATTCAATATATGTTGATATTTATCATAGTACAATCCAAACCATCAAGTTAGATCTCAAATAAAATTCAAGAGTTACAACACCCAAAAAAATAAAGATGCCTACATAAATGAATGAAATGACTTAAAGTGAAAGGTCAGAAGAGATGACCTGACAAACACAATGCTGCCTAATTTCATACAGAACAGACAGATACAGTGGTGCTGCCATAAACAACAGTTACTACACACGTACAGCCAATATGTCAGCGTCCACGGCACTATTTAACGACGCCATGTTTGATCTAACACAATGCGTGCACCGCGCGCGCAGGTCGACCCGCTGCATTCGAACTTCGAACAAATTAGTCGCCCATCGAACGGATAGCTGTGAAAAATTGCTGTTAAATTATTTTTTTATGCGCCGAAATGAATTCTCTGACCCCGTAACGAGCGCGATTTGTGTATTTGAAGAATAATATTTCAATTTTTCAGTTTGTTTACGGTTGCTTCTTCATTAAAGACCACCCATACTGTTTTGAGAACGAATGAAGTTTTAGGTATAAGTTGCTACTGGCAAAAAGAGCGCAAAAGACGTTCTTAATTTAAATTTAACGGGACAAGTATCTCTATTTTAGACACTGAAACCTCTATGTGACACTATAATGTCGCCTGTGTTTATTATACTAATCAATGTTAACTAACTTCTCCAACATTGTGTCTCTTAATATTTCACAACTACAAGTTAACTCGTAAAACGCAGGTAGGTATAAATAAAAACAAGAAGTAACATTTATGAAGGTATCATGCACCGAGTTAGAGGCATGTTCTAAGTACAGAGACGATTCTAACCGCAAAACAATACAACGTGCATAAATATCTAGATATGTAGGTACTTACTAAATACTCTCTACGTACAAACACAATGGCACATTAATATGAAGAACCTCTAAAACATAATATTCGAACAGTTGGCTTACTAATTTTAAATATACAATGTTACAGAAATTGCCGAGAGAAGAGTCACAAGTATCCATTACTATTAACCGTAAAGAGTAATCAATCTTGTCTATGACCACACTCTGACGGGTGGTTATGAGCTAAGCGCCCATGAGACCACAGACTCTAAATGCTTTAAAACTCATTAGGCATTCTCAAGAAGAAGTTTACTAGGAAGAACCGGTCTCCGCAAAGAACACGTCTACATAGTTAATTTACCTGATGATTTTTTTTTCAAAGGTTTCTATATTTAAAAGTGTTTTTGTTTTGTCTTTCCTCCCTCGTTCATTACTGTTTATTTTCTAGAGACAATTAAAATTGATTGTTCTTTTAATACAAGCACTTGGAACCCGTAAATGTGTCTTAAAAATTTTACTTTAATAGGTAGTTTAATATTTAAAGGTGTTCAGATTATTTTTATGAAAAGCTATAATCGAATTAATTCAACAGTATAGTTCTGTTACGGATTAACAAAGAACTAAATGAAAAAGTTGATGTTTATAAGAAAATTTATGTAAATCGATGATTTAATTCGCGATAATATTAAGAAAAATAAGTTTTATAGATACAAAATATTTTTGAATATAAGAACAACTATTGCTAAGTATAATATGCTACTGTTATTAGTTATAATATTAATTATAGTTTTCTTAAGATGCTTATAATATCAAATAATTTGCCTGAAACGATGTAAACATTTCACATATCTTTTGAATTCTAAGTTCAAAAAACTGCACTAAAATGATATGTGTATTAAAAATAAATAAGTGTGTATATACTGAATCGCTCTATGTGCCTACATACAGCGTTTGAGTAAATGCAAATGTTACGACAGGTAGATTTTGAGACTTTCCCAGTCACATGACGAGGACGAGGACTGACGACCTGAGAAAGGTAGCTAGGGGAGACTGGATGAGAAAGTCGGCGGACCGGTGCTATGGCATACAGTCGGCGAGGCCTATGGCCTATGTCCTGCAGTGGATTGCCTTGTGATGAACGGTGAAATAACTAACTGACTTAATAAACAGTTGTAAACTACTTTTATTTGTATAAGGAAATTTACTGCAAAGCTTACAAATAGGATTGTAAGATACTAGTGCCCATTAACACTTGCAACGAAAATAAGACACTTGTTCGTTCCCCAAACTATTTTTGAGCCACCAAAAGGAGCCTCAGTGATAAATAATATGCTTGTAAAATAACTGTCTTCTTATGGTTTAAAAGTACTGCTTACCTCCCCCGGAACTAATCAGGAACATATTATATGACCCATGGATGAAAATGATTGTTTCATTCTAGAACCTTCAACTAACGTCTATTTTTCAAATCACAGGTTATAAAATTGCAGCCTCAACAATATCCAAGTACGTAATACCATGTACAAGGAACGTAACAATTTTATGCCGATGGCGATATCTGCAATAAAACATCCGTTTACTTAAATAATCGGTTTTCTCACAGTGTTATCACATGTCTAGACTAGAAATTTCACACCATTAAAACTATTGTCGCTATCCAATTTAATAATAAAAAAATACACCTGCGAGTTATTCGTGCTGACTTATGTTTAAGTTTAATTAATATTTCTGCATTGTTATCATTTTCATTTAATTTAATTTTTATAGGAGTATTTAGGAACACTTGAAATTTAAATGGCCAACACACAGATAGTCTATGTGTTCAAAGATTTTTTTGTCAAATGTCATCAGTTTAGTGTTTACCCATATATCACTGAAATTATCAAACTGATCAGTGACTTGCATGATCCAGTAAGCTGTATATATTTTGCTAACTTATCTATCCAAAAAGAAATTAGTAAACAATCAAACTTATTGAGAACTTTATTTCTTTTTATGTCGGACAAAATTACTTTCGTAGAAAGTAATGTAGCGGTTTTTATTTCTATATTTCTTTACAAAAGTGATTTCAGTAGATAAAGCTACCAATAATATATATACTAGATGGTATTACGTACTGGTGGGAGAGGGAGCTACGTGACCGCAGATCGTGACCTGTTGAGATTGCGCCTGCGCAGGCAGGACGTGCCGCACACGCGGTGGCTTTATTTATTTCTATATCTGTCTCGCTGCGCGGAATTGTAGGAGAATTGCTAGTAAAAGTTGCTTTATACACGCTTTATACATTCTCTATATATACACTATTGTGTTGTCACTATTGTATATTAGATTGCAGAAACGAATGTAATGTAAAGTGAGAATCGTTACAGTTAAATGTCTGATATTGAGAATATGTATGTCAATTAGAGAGCACTTCGCAAATTTAACAAGATTTTATGTTTTTTTAATAAACTTGTGCATTATTTTTAGGTGCCTTTCAACACCAGGAATGAGACCTTTAACTGTGTATGTTCAAACGATGATGAATGATGATAATTCTTAGCCATATTGAAATTTTGTTACCTACATACATATGTAATACGTATAATAAACAAACGCAATTAAAACTTTACCATCATATAGAGAAAAGAAACATCCCCAGGGGTGAGTACTTGATTGACTGTTTGTGACTCTGTACTAATGCGATCGAAGCCGCATTTTGCAACAACGTTGTTCACTGTACCGGATAATGGTAACAATATTATAAAAAATGATACACATAGCGATACAATTGATGATAATGTCTACATAATATGTGATCATATTATGTAGCATGGCGGGCATACGAAATCGCACAATGAGACGAGGCGAATGCCGCACGCGATGTATGACACGCGCCGTGACAAATCCACCTGCCTGCACTCACGCAAAACTGCTAATATTTAACTTTTTGTGTTATACGTCGTATTAGAAGCGGTTAGATTCTCAATATTTATGTAATCTTCCTGAAAGTTAAAGGCATACAAACTTTTTAAAACTTTTGTTAGTAGTTATCCTACAAACTGCTACAATTTCGAGTGCAATTCCCTTTCCCACTTATGAACGCGACAGTTGTATATTTATAAGGAATAAAATAATGATCTGAAAAGGTGATTATAGATATAGGTAATTAAGACGTTAGCGATACGACGGATGCTACGACAGTTTCCTGGTACTATTGTTTACTATCAGACCTGCGGTTTACTTCAATGTAAACTTATTTGGATGCAATATATAATAAATACTTACTACCTTTTTAACATGTTATGTGAAGGCTGAAGAAGAACTGTTTCGTGAGGTGAAAATCCTGTACACACACACACACACATTTGTATCATACAATATTCAATTTGTGACCATCAATATGTTTCGAAAATAAAAATACATTTAGGAATTCGGAAGCCAGATCAGTATGCTACAACACTCACATATTGTTTAGGTACTCCATCGAGATCTATAATCATTCACAAGATTTTTTTTATCTAATATAACAGAAAAGATAAAGTACATATTGTATGTACATGAATATACCCCGTAATAATATCTTGCTCATCCACTAACAATCTTTTGGATAACAAAACAACTTTACAAAAGCCTACATAATGTGTAGGTAGGCACAATACATAAACATCTACCGAACAGTAGACGGGCACAAAGCCATTGAGTTGAATGCGGTGTAATTAAAAGGGCTGAGCCAAACACGATCAATCTCGACTCCATCTCCCCGCATAAAATCGAAATAATAGATGGCCACTCTAATGTCACTTTTTTCACTACGGCCGGCGTGCACAATTGACAGGTCATCAGCGCAGGCGCACGGTGACGATGCTCCTTCTTTCAAGTGATCACAAAACGATGTAAGTAACGGTTTGATACTAAAGTATTCTTTATTCGGTAGCCAGAAGGGTTGATCATTCTATAAAATAAATACGATATAAGACCTTCATGGTTATGAAAGCCTCCCGTTCGGATCTTTTTTCGAAAGATAATCTCCAGCGGCCGAGGCGTGAAGGCCGCCTGCCACACAACATGGCGTCGACAGGTTTCTTCCCGCTTTTTTACCTCGTTGTTCCTTCCCATTATTGTGTTTCGTTCCCGGCGTTCGATTTTTAATTTCTTTCTATTTTTGTTTCTATTCCGCATTATTAATATCGACGCGGTGCTTTTTATTTACATACGTCTAAAAAGATTGAAACAAGAAGGTTGTCTATGGGAAAGTGATGAAGCGTTTTTATGTTTTTCTCGGAACAATGATTTAAATATAAATGGAGTTCATCAAAGGATAGTGAAGGCGTTTGCATTAAATCACATAACGCGGCCGCTTTCGCAGAAAATAATGATTTAGTGCGGTAGTAAAATTTTGAAAACAATAAAATCGAGGAGGTCCGAATCGGTAGCCTGAGAACGTTTGACGGACACAGTACGACCTCGAGGTTATTTCAGGCTCCGCGAACTGTTGAGCCTGTCAATTTTATACCAATTTGGGAATTTATTGTGAAATAAGTTAACAAGTCATGGTTCATATTTTATTTCTGGAGAATGGGTAACTTTTTATTTCCCTTAGGTTTTCTTTGGTTGCGGTTATATTTAACAACATATTTCTAAAACCAGTGACAGTACTGAAAACAAATTAAACAATTCTTAAATATTTTTTATTTATTAATATGTAAATGCACCAATTTACTTACATTTTATTTGATTCATCTTAATTTGTGTTTTATGGATTTATGTATTTTATCATCAAATGACCTCACATCAATCATCATCATCATCATCAAATGAAACACTTTCTCTATGCGGAAAGTTACACGGTTCATTGCAATTTGTCAATAGCCCAAGATCTTGCAAAAAAACATCAAACAAATAATTTACGACTTAAGCCTTCTTCTAATGCTTAAATTAGATTTATAATGGATGATGATATAACCATCAGATTTCAATATATATAAAACACTATAAGGTATTAAGATATTCCGTAGCTATCTCATAAAATATGATGCGATGAATGGTTTCTCCAGACATATAATACCTACCTACATCTATCTACAGCGTCGCTTACAGCTATATTTCCAAAAATACAGGCAGAGGTATCAAACGTGTACATTTTGCTTCTTGCTTCTTCATGGCTTTACTAAATGTATGCTTACGTAGAGTTCAACTACTACTTTGTGCCAAAACTCTATTTGTTATTGTTGTATCAATTTTAAATTTTGTTAAAATTGTTTAATAATAAATAATTTAATCCTCATTGTTGGTAAAAAACAATATATCCACACACACACACACATTGCTTAAACACAGTCTATCGCCATCCACTGCTGGAATATATTCCATGGTACGGCAAATCCTTGAATAATCTAATGAGTTTGATATGTATGTGTATTTGACTACTTAATAGTAGAGACCATAGAGTACCTTTTATGCAACAAAATTACCGTGCATAAAGAATACCTACCTGAATTGATTGAGAAAATGTAGGTACGTTACCGCGAGCGAGGCTGCGTGTAAAAAGGTTACCTATATTTACACTCGCTCTTGTCAACCTCCGGGGTGCGGGCATAAAGCCTTAATATGGATTTAATACTTCATTTCGATCTTCCCATAAACATGGGTGAAATATCTAGTAGTAGTTATTTAAATTCTTTGAGGTCCTAAGACCTCAATCAAAACTCATTCCTCGTTCCTTCCAAGTGGCTTCGCTCATTAATTTTAATCGCTTACTAAACTCGATAGCTAAAAGTTTTGCAAAGTTCACCTACACCGAAATTCTAACTTTATGTGCAGATTCTTTGAATTCAAATTCAATTGTTTATATGAGTAACATAAGATGTTCACAATTCACAACAGCCAATTAACAGAACTTAACACACATTGAAAGAAAGTCGACTTTAGGACGATGGTTCAAAGTTTCATTTTCTTTGTAGTCTGTAGTGAGGAAGCGAAGTGAAATGAGGCGTCTCGGCTTCGATTCCCGATTCAGGCTATTAAAGTGTTAAGGTTAAGTTGAATAATGGCACGGACGGTTTGTTAGCATATGTTTTGTGTATGAATGGCGCGTTCTTGGCCGAACAGGCGTTGGATTGAGTGTCGGATGTCATTCACGTTGTGTAGCGATCCATTCTTGGAATATTAAGTTTATTGACGTTAGTTGGACGTTGACTTGAAATGGAGGCTACTGGTTTTTTAATTTTAATAGGGGTATTATTTTACAGCGATGCGTTTTGTTGTTTCTACAGAGATTCTATACATCAATCAAACTTACACGCGCCGTGAAATCACCTAGCCTATTATATAATGCGTAGCTTGTTTAAGTTACATATTGCATAAATTTATACGAGTCTGTAAAGAAGGCATTGTTACATCATACACAATTTCTTCATAAACAATATGGTAGGACACGACACATTTCTATAAGTGAGTTTAAGTAAATAAGGGTAACTTCAAAATCTTCTTACTGCTGCCTGTTATAGAAGCGAAACTTTGGATGGATGTTTCTAACTCGATGGATGAAATTTGGCACAGAGATACAAAATGCCCGGTTTGAAATTTGAAAAAAAAACGAAGCCGAACGAAGCCGGGGGCAACGGATAGCGAGAAGGTATTTTGTATTATTACAGAATTTTGACATGTTTAAGGTATTGCTTATAATCCCTATGTAAGCAATATCATTTTCCAAAATCGCTTATTTCAAGAAAATGTTATCATGATTTCAAAACAAATATAATCCACAAACCTTCTGCGGCTATCATTAAAGGAACAAACGAGATATTTACATAAAAAACGACAATATCTATCGGTAACAGAGCATTCTAACACAAGCGATAATGACCGGCCGTCTAATATATAACCTAACATCGGTGCCTTAACGCGGGGTACCCAGGGGGTCCAATTATGCCTGGTCCCCTGCCGCGTAGGGTCCCCCCAGGCCTTTTGCCGTACCGGCTGACCAGTCGAAAGGTAATATTAATCAGTCGCAGGATAAAAGTTTTTTAAACCCATTTTCAGTCGTAAATTTTTTGTTGTGTTTCATATGCTATTAATGTTTTTAATGTATTTTTTACTTAGTAAACAATACTAACGGTGTAGGTGTGTTAGTGCATTAATTGAAAAAAAAAAAAAACTTTCCGAAATAACAAATCATTAGATACTTACAATATGCGAAAAAATATTTTTTTCCTTTTTTGCATATTGATTCCTTAAAGAACAAAATGTACAAGTGTACCACTGCGGGCAAAAAAAACCCTATGTACAGTACTTAATTTAATGTTTTTTTTGTTTGTTTTGAGTCACTAATCTCTGGAACTTCCAGTAGGCTCCAAAATAATATTTGTATTGGAATGTGATATAGTTTACCAAACATAACACTGCTACTCTTAGGTGCAGAGTAATGACCATTAACATACTTGGTCAAACTGAACTGAATAATTTGAGTACACAAACAAACATTGCATAGAAATATTTTCAGTGCAATGTTTATTTGTGTACAATTTTATTTTAAATTAGCTTATGCCTGGGTCTCATTTGCCTTGTAGATTTTGTCGAACAATTCTGGTATAGCAACTTAAAAAGTACTTTTTCTCTAGGACAAAATTTTATTATGAACGGTTAAGTAGTTCAGTCATGTAATTGGAACAAACAAAAAGTGGAGTTTGGTATACTGGATTTGAGTTGAGGGAATGTAACCAGACAACGATGGTGACAATCTCAGTCACAATTATATAATGTACAAAGAACGTGAACATAGATAAATAATTGAAAACCTTAGCTTATCTTATAGTATATTTGCACCTCATATGTAATCTATCTTCTATAATTTCTATCAAATAAATGTTCGTCATTCCGAATTGTAAAACTGTTGTCTGAAATTTAGCCACTTGCAAAAAAGGTCATTTTACCAAGGGTCGTTTCTGTTTGGCAGGCACGCGAAACCATTGCCGTAAAGCGGTATTGCCAGCTGGTTTAAAGAACATCGATGAGCTAAGAATATGAAAACAATTTACAATATAAGATGTATGCATATTCGTATCGTATTCTTTTCGTACTCAAAGAGCAAATCTTTGTATTTTATGGTAAAGTTTAGTTTGTGTTACTTCTTGTTTTACCATGCATCACCTGCCTGCCAATCCACATAACCCTTTTTTTTAATTTCGTAAAAAAAACTATAAATTAGTATCTATTGGATCGTTAGTCGAGACCACGTTTGTCATCTTCTAAATGTTATTTTAAAAATCACTAAACGGAATATTAGTCAGATTATTAAAAAAAAACTTAAATTAAAAAGTTTTAAATGTATTTTTATTAAGAAGAACGCAAGAACACACATCAATACGTGTGTAGGTATTCATAGTACAGGTGTACTTCTATGTACCGCAACATACTAGCTAAAGCGGTGTAGGTACACCGCTTTAGCTAGTATGTTGCGGTCCTGTCATATTTCACTCAAGAATTTGCTTCAGTGTTAATCTATTCGCACATAGAACGAGAACTGCCTCGACAAAACTAGGAAGGTTGTAAAAATTGCTATAACTGTGAAGTGTACTTTGTGTCCGCTAAAATAATGAATATTACGTTTTGCTTAAGGTTAGTTTTTTTTTTTTTTTTTCAAAATGCCACCTGGCAAAATGTGGGTGATATAAGCCGTCCAAGCTTTAGAACTTAACAAAGATACGCCATACATACATATCTACATACATAAATATATTCAAAAAAAGTTTATTAAAACAGCGATTATTTACGATACTCAAAATCTATTTATAAATTTGCATAGTACCTATATAGTATTGTATGTATGTATATTGTTTTTATTTTCAATAAGTGCTTGACGGTAATATATAATATATTTCAAATCTGGTTTTTACTTCTCTTATTATTTACCATCAACTTTCTGATAGAGTTTGTAATTGTAAAGCTGCATTCATATTACGCATATGTGTTTTTTAGGAAGCAAAACAAATAACGTAAATCAATATGCGCATCCAGTATTTTGCTTCTCCTCAATAACAATTCGTCACCGCATCAGGGTTTTATTGTTCGGAAGGTAGTACTAACAAGCTTAAGTACAATTATGTGACTATATAGCCTTCAGGTTCCATATTTAAATGGCCAAGCTTCACGCCAGCAAACACTGGCCACCCGTCAATTTCACGCCATTTACCCGTACACAATACTCGCACATGAAAAGAAAAATAATATGAAAAAAGAAATGCGTGAACCACTCGGCCAACACATCACGAACTGAAACCGGAAAATGCTAAACAAAATAAAATAACGTTCATAAATCATTATTTTAATAACTTTTGTAGTTTATATATGATACAAATTGAACTAGAAGGTACTTTAATTATGGAAAATGCGGATACAGTAAGAGGGGTACACGATAACGACATTTCATGCCGACAGGAAACATTATTTTCGATGTTCCTCATAAAGTAATAATTATACAACACGACCTCCGCGGTTTCACAACTAATAATTACTAATAAGACCCTCCAAAGCCAAACCGACCAAATTACGCTAAACGCTGGACTTAACCCCCAAAACGTCACTGACAATTATAGTTAATAAATAATAATTTCAATAATAAGCGTACCAATACAAAAACTTGTCGAAATCACTGGCTTAGAAGGGACCCGAACCAGTTTTGTTTAGTTTGATGTGAGGGGTCAAAAAAATTGGTTAAGCATTAAAATGCTGCGCACGTCCCGTAATGGCGACCGGCTACAATCGCGCGGCACTAGCGATTATAACGATTACTGTCGATAACTTGTATCGACACCGGCTATTTGGTTAGTCGGTAGATTATCGATAATTTGCCTTCGGGGTACGCTCCTGACGCTGTAAATCGTTGATCGATTAGTTTTTTCTGTCTTTATTTATATGTACGTGACTGTTCCATTTTATTATTCACTGTTCACTAAGCATATTTTCTATATAAGCTACTCAGTTCGTTCATAATTTTACAAACTCTAAATAAAGTAACAATAAAAACTAATCATACATTTCACCCGAACGATTCATGCTATTTTTGCAAGGTATCGATAGCGAAACGAGACTATTAAATCCAAGGCATGGTTATCACACACCTCGACATGTTTTTACTACCTATAATTCTATTCCACGAGTCCATATAAAATAGAAACTCGGGACTCGCGAGCTTTCAAAAACGCTACATTAAAACATCATAAAACTCAAACATAAACGTTTACTGCGGCCAGTTTACGAGCACGCTACCTATCGATCGTTTTAACGATAAATAAAAATTAATGGGCAGACATACGACGGAATCGAAGTGGCCACGTTAGGCGAGAAGCAATAACTAGACATAGTGAAATGAAACTCGCCGATGTACAATACAGTCCAGACTGCAGCATACGGGTTAAGTGTAACTATTGAGGCTGAACAAGAAGCTGCCCATTAAATCACCTTTTTTATCCAACATAATAAAACAAATCTCGGTTGACGACTAAAGACTTTATTAGTATTTTAATACACATAATCTTTATAGACATACCTAAGATATTTTCATTACTATAATATCATTAAAGACGTCCAAATAAGTACGCAAGCCCTTCAGATGTTTCTAGTATAAATCTTCTGTAGTAAGAAATTGCTTCATTGCAAATAACCAAGTAAACGCAGGTTTGTACTAGATAATAGATATACTCTTGGTCTTCCAAGTTCATGGAAATATATTGTTGAAAAGAATATAAGATGCAATTTCAAAGAAAAATACTAAAAAGATTTGAAATAATACTCTCCTGTCAGTCTTATTAACTCGATCGGGCCTTCGCGTCGCATGCAGAATCAGGAGTAATGGCTGACTCACCCCTCTCGGCTACCACTCGGGAGGTGTTGGAGGGGGGGGGGGGGGGGGCTGAGGGGAGACGAAATGGGATTCTATCGGTCTCCTCCATTCCACGCTGTTCGGAGTCTCTACGTGACTGTACATAGCAGTGTAACCACAACTTTCTCTATGCCACAAACGTCACTCGTAACACCGTGCAATAAGGTATAAAATACAATAACTAACGCCCTTGGAATTGGTTTAGACGTTTTGTTTACGTCTCAAATTTCGCGTTTTACTTTTTACCACGGTCGGTTGACATTCGTGTTACTTGGAGTTCGTGAACACTTTTACTGAAATTGTAATTTTCTTGTTGTGAAGATACGTAAAAATTTAAGACGAAATATTTGTAGTAGCCTAAATGTACTACCTTTTCCAATTAAAACAGTATTTATAGGTAATTGTAGTGATAACCATAGATATAAGTCTACATACGACTGTGTAGTCTTTATGTTCCTATTTACAAGCATCTTTACCGTGAAGTGATTAAAATAAGTAAAATATGACTTGAGTTAAAGGTAGGTCATCAAATAAAAAAAAAACATGCATCTTACGATCGAGAAAAAAAGTCTGGATTGTTTATTGCAGCAAATAATATTTTATTAATTAAATGCATTCTTTTTTTAAATCCTACGTTTGGGTATGACGTAATCAGGGGCGCTAGAGCGTGGCCACAATAAACTCTCGTATCGGTTGCAAGACAAACAACCAGGGGCGAGAGGGTGCAACCCTACGGATCAGTCGCTAACGTAAGCAGTTATGTTATTATCTTTGCCTTGTTTTTTTTAGAAAAAAAAATTAAATCCTGTATTTATAGACCAAGGATAAAGATAAATAATTTTCAAATATCGATTTTCAGTGTCTCTCTTTCTGCATGCCTAATTAAATCAAATATTAATCTTTTTTTTTAAGTAAGTAACAATTACGGTAACAGACGGTACGGTATTTCACGTTCTTGGAATAGTCGAATTAGAAAATGATACTTCCAATTGAACGTAACGATAACGAATTAATGAAACTCGTTTTAGATACCTAGAGCTTCCTGTGTCTCAATAAAATTGTTAGAACCAATCAACATTAGAATATGTTGTTTTTCCCTTTTTATCATAGCAGGTACATATTGAATTATTCGAATCAAATAAAAAGCAATTGGTGTACATAGATGTGCTCACCCTGAAGGTTTTCAAGGAGTAGATGGGGAAGAATAGGTTTTGAACCTATTTGAGGCAGGTGATGAAAAGTATAGGAAGTAGCATCCGACATGACTCTATACGAGATTAAACAGGCGAAAAACTTCATGGGCAAACTCAGATCAAATACCTATAGAAAATGGTTACAGGCAATATCAACTACAGAAAATTCAATCAAGCAATCAATCAGCCGCCTTATCTTGAGCTTGTTTTGCTCATAGAAAATAAATGTTATCTACATATTTTTCGTTAAATCATGATTTTATTCATAAATAGCTTTTAATCCCATGAGATATTACAATTGTCTGCAGGTTTATTCGTATTCATTAAATAAACACTTACTTAAAAACCAGTTCTTAATACATACCTACGCTCACGGCTATCTCCCGCGGGGTGTAGGCAGGAGTGTATTAAACACTCACATTTCCGATTAGAATTTGCTCCCACTAAAGTAATAGGGGACAAGCCTATTGACATCAACCGGACACTGACTGTATACATACTGATACACAGTCCGATCTCTTAGCCAACTCTTACGATACACATGGCAAGAGATGGAATGGCTCTATTATACTCTATCGAGAACCACACGGCTACACAGTTGGTAATGTAAGCCCTAATATGTTCTTAGGTATCAAATTCCTATAACTGCATACTCACTAAAATAAGAAAAACACGTCACTACGATAACGTCACCTCACACGATTGAACGCGCGCGCGTGCGTTTGATTGATACGCCTTATCGGCGTACGTCGGGCCCACTCGACCCCAACAGTCCCCGCCTGTGCGTTACAGATACTACAGCTTTGTACACCCGCAGGAAATAGAAAAGGATACGGATGTGTATGTGTGAGTAGGTAGGTATGTTATCTATGGAATTAATTTAAAAACGACATATAGCAAATCGAAATTCGATTTAAAAAAAATCGGTTAATTTAAAAATTTCAATTTTTTTTTAGATAAGCTTGTGTCTTCTTCTATGGCGCCTTTAGGAAGTTTATCAAGGGGAGTCGTAGTTTTCTTGTTGCCGAGTGCAAACAATTTCTTATGTCATTCATTACTCTGAATTTTTAACTATATGATGTTGTGTGTATCTGTTGTTATGTATTTCGTATTTGCACATTTTAATTTCTTCATCAGTTCTTGGGTACAAATTACAAGCTATGCTTAGTTAGGATAACGGGATTGTGTTTCCTTTGCCTTAAAAAAACTTCAGGTCATTAAATGTTTAAGTTATAAAATTTTGCAATAATGCATGTACAGTATCAATAACCGCGTAAGCTTCTTAACCCTCGCATGCGGGACTCGGGTATAATCTACTCGTCTGTGGGGCTCAGTGCAGCTAGTGGAAACAATTCCTTGTTTGGCTTATCGTATCATTGCCTGGGTCGAAGGGGAATTATCCATACCGTTATTTTTAGTTAGATATATCCTTATAGGTATATATTTATTGTGTTTTGTGAGTATTGTCTGTGTGGTAAGTTGTGGTTTGGTTGTTGGTCAGTAAAAACTTCGGGTTTGGGCTCATTTGGTTGGTTTTAACTTTGTTACAAAACGAGATTTTTAGTTTTTTAAACTATTTCTTCTTACAATTTCCATAAAGTTGCATACATAATTATATACATATGTACACACGGTCACGCCTTTATACCTTAAGGGATAGCCCGAGGTGTTTAATACAACAACAAATAATAATTTAAAAGATCTTCATTTTGACTTTTTTGCCATTTAATTGACGGAGGTTAATTTTTTCATAATTTTTACAAATTACAGGATAAGTTGTTAACATAAACATTAAAGTAAGCCAGTCTCGAAGACTAGATTTGGTAAATTTGAATTGGATTATTTTTATAGTTAAATGCACTTGATGATTCATTAAGTAAATATTATATATATAACATATGAAAAATATTCAAAGTATATTACAGAAGAAAATAGTAATGGTTTTAAATAAAAACTAGAAAATACTATTCAATAAGTAAGCCCACTTCCTCTCGCCTGCTGAAGTAGGTTGCTGAGCCTGACAGGGTTCACAATTGATACCATTAATATAAGCTTAACACCTGTACCATACATTGTGAAATGCAATAAAGAATTGAGAATTGAGAGAATCAAATCGTTTATTTATTGCCTGAAGGTGTGCTACTGTTTAATAATAGGTATCGTCAAAATGACCTCGAATGAGTCTATCTATCTCAGTTATCGCCCGAAGATAAACTCGAAACATTTCGAAACATTCAAATAGTTTAACTAATCTACGTTCATTTTTCTTTTTTTATATCTATGCAAATGAGTACCTATGTCAATAGACAATTTTTTTTGCTTCTGAAACTAAGTTAATTATGGTTTGAATCGCGAATGGAGTGAACTTATCTCTAAGTAATTACAGTGATAGAGCATACATACGCTCACGCTTCAACCCCCATACCCTTAGGGGATGCAGAGGTGTATTAAAAATCCACATTTCTTTGTTGGAGTTAGACAACCATTCCATTTAATTAACCGTTCATAAGTTAACAAGAAACCCGACTGCATTATTAATTCCTCAAATATTTTGTTTTTGGGCTAACCTTATTTCGAAATTACTACTACTTTTAATATGACTGATAATGATGTCCGAATCTGACACGCCACCTTAGCTCTAGGACGTGACAAAGAAACATTATTACATATACATGTACACTCGAAAAACATCACAATCCCTCTTGCGCAGTAATGTAAATAAGGTATGTATATACATATATATACAAACTTGTTTAAATACTTCAGACTACACCTAGACTCATAAAAAAATTGAAATCATGCTAGTATCGCTTTCAACCAGGCGCTTTAATTCATTTTGCATATTTTCAAAACGATCGGTAGAGTTGTTCCGAGTTTATTTGCAGGCATTATTCTACCCTAACAATGTATAAACACAATTACTCTGTGTAAACACAAGCGACGCCGGAGGCAGTCGCATGCTGTGGGTGGATGCTCAAACACACCAAGTACTCGTATTTACTACAACTATTCAATAGTAGAATTGTTGTACAAGTGAATGTTACATAGCCCGTTCTTCTTTTAATTTTTCAATAGGAACAATAACTCAGGCTATATATAGGCAATAAAAATATATTGGTGCTATAAGCCTCTCGCTAGAGTCCATGGTTCTGTCTATGGTCCAAAGTGAGATAGTATGGGATTCTGCCGCCTAGTTATGCGAGGAGGTGATATTGGCCAAAGCAAGAAAGGGAATGGGAGAGGACAAGTACTCTCCCATCCCGCAGAAGACCCACCCGGCGTCAGAAAGCAAATACTGCTCTCCAACCTCCTTGAGCGCTTACCTGGGGGTAGCGGGCTGGGCTGACCGTTATACCGGCGGAAGCCAGCAGGCCTAAGACGGTGACGGTGGGTATCTCGCAGTGTGTGGTTTTAGTCTGTTCGAGTCTGACATACCCCCCCACCGTTAGCTCCGGTGAGGTGACGACCCGTGAGGGTTTCCACTCGAAAAAAAGCAATATAAATATCTTTCGTGTTTTGAATTAGACTTACTCGTAGCTCGTATAGTAAAATATCTCGTTCCTCAGTATTCATTTACCAAGTGATTTGAAATAATAAATACCAATTTGACTAGGAAAGGCTGAATCTTGTAGAGCTTTATAGCATTGTCTAATGGAAAGAGATTTACATGTATTTTTAGTTCATCATCATCATTTAGACTATTGCAGTGCCCAACTGGACATAGGCCACATTCAGCGTGCGCCATATCTGGCGGACCACTACCTTTTTGGTTAAAGAAGTAATTATTACTATTAATTAGTTTTTATACCATTTCCATATTCTGATCATTAATTGACCGTTAATATTAAAATTGGCATATAGGTTTAATTACTAGCAAATTAGTATAATCATAAAATTATGCAAAAGATATTTACTTAGTTAACGTAAATAATCACCGTTGTCAAATTCTATACTTATAAGACATTATAACATACAAAGCTGCACAGTAGCAAATCGGAATACATTTTAAATACACGATGTGATAATTTACTCAATAAACCAGTAACATTGGATAGCTCTCCACACTGATTACACATCATTCGGTGCGTGCAACATTAGCTTCCGACATCAAAATATGTTTTAGGGGTGACAGTCAAAATATTTGTTCTATATACAGAATGTATTTCAATGATCGGTACCTCACGATCACATCCTGAGTACAATCCGTCAGTTTTTTCTTCCTCACGTCAAGGTGTTGCTCTCGACAGCGGTAAATAAAAAAATAAAAAAATGATGTCTACAGCACTACCGCGTTGAGACGTGGCTAATGTGTAATGCGGTTGGCTTTTTGTCCGATGCCTTCGACTTTTTGTTTCTTTTTTTTCACTTGGATTCGGTTACGGTTCGTATTGATCGAAAAATCCGATTTAAAAATGGGTGCTCCGAGAGTTTTATTGTTGCCGTGATACGTTCTTAAACAATAAAAAACGCATTTTAAATTGAGAATGCAATTCTCACATGTCACGTTCGTAAATTGAAGGAGACGTAGTCGTGTTTTAGAAAAGTAATTATTCTGCATCGATTGGGTCCGAGAACGAGTGACCACAATAAAAGACCTCATTTATTTTTTCATATGGCAACTTTAGGACAGATTGTTAACGTGACGGGCATGTGTCGCTGCGTGATTGATCTTACGTAAATGGTCTTTAGTTTAGTTTGCAGACAAGAATAGAGCAATTTCAATGTAATGTACTTGACGTTTAATTTTATTTTTGCGTCATTGACCCAAGAACAAGATGTCGCCACATGTCGGAATAGATTCCTTTCACAATTAGGTTCTAGCAAATAAGTTTACTACCAACTTTCACATTTTAATTGCAGACTGTTAATCAATGAACCCGTTCAGAGATGCTGTATGTCACAATAGTGGCGGCCGGCATCACAAAACACAACGTTAATAAAATATTTTACTTATAGATTCGTGTTTAATAAAAATCTTTAAATATATTTGAAGAAATACTGAGAACGTATAAAGAGGTTACAAGCCATAAATTGGAGATTAAAAAAAACTTACAATGCTGTGTCGGCGCCTTCCCAGCGAGATAATCCTCTTTGCATATAAACTTGTTGTCATCCAAGACGTAGAGCTCCTCACCAGTCGACAGCTGTTTTCTACATACGAGGCAAGTGAAACAGTTGAGGTGGAACACCTTTTCACGAGCTTTTCGAACGAGGTCTGATGGTGATATGCCGTGGCCGCAGCCACTGCACTTTGTGCCATAACGCCTGAAAAAGAAAATTAAGTTAGAAATACATTTTTAACTTTACTTAGCTTTACTTTTTTTTGGAGATATTAAAAATGTTCGATGATACAATTTATATTTTTATTATTGACATGTAAAATTAAATCGTATAATTAATTGTATCCTTATTTTTAAGACAAAATGTGAATGGCGCTAAGTTATTCAAATATTTAGCATTTAACATTCAATCATTATTTCGCTTTTGATATAAGTTTATAAGCTTTAACATAGAATTAATTTATAACCTACGATTAGTTACATTTAGATGTTATGGGTCTGGATACGCAGAAGAACATAAATAAATATTATCGGTAATGTATTCAAGTTTGTGTCAAGTTTTCTTAAATAACTAGGATGTTCTTTATGTCTATCTATTAAAGTTTTAGTATTGTAGCGCAAATTTTAAAAAGGCTGTTAAAAATATTTAGTAAGAGTTTTTACTTCAATTTTAATTATAATTGAAAATATATATAACTAACTTATTTCTTGTTTTTGTGTGGAGATCCCCACGGGTCGGGATGGTGTGTCGGACTCGAACCGACTAAAACCACACAGTGTTCTCATGACGAAACAAAGTCGGATGGAAATCCCTGTGACATGGCTAACCTATACTAAATGAGACCGCAGTTGGACACGCTTTATTTTTTTAATGATTAGTGTTCTTAATAAATAACCCATACACTCCAACAATAAACTATGTAACGCGAAATAATTATTTAAACTACCAGTAAGCACAAATATCCATACTCGGTCTGACAATACATAATAATATAGGCATACTAAATCTTTGTTAGTCTATGCTCAAGAAATTTAATTATCAACCCTAACACTAGTAATGCTTTTAATATAAGGTTAAGGATCACGGTGTTATATTCCCTAATCAGTGAGCATCGCCTTAGAATATATAAATGGTACACACCGATGACATATTAATGTTATGCAAATCACTATGATTGATGTTCTCAGCCTCAAATCCGGTCAGCCGTGAGTCTACACTAAAATATTCCATATTTAAATTTACTGTACTTATTTTTTATTTTTTAATCCTTTACACGTTGTAATGATAATCTGTGAGATAAACATAGTGTTAACATAGCATCGCTGCGTCCTTCAGAAACAAAGCTTGATACACGAGTACCGTTGAAAGTGCATAGCAATAACAACAAATATGTGTATTCTGTTAAAAAGTAAAAATGGAATTAAAAGTCATTTCAGAATCCAATGCATGAAAATGTGTACAGTTAGTAAAAAGACGTTACTAAAAAATAAATTTTAAACCTGATTCAGTACCTAATTTGTCATTAATATAAAGATGCCAAAGTATTGCAAGATTAGTCCTTTGCTTTGTAAAGCTAACATTTGTTCAATGATAGAAAAATTTTAGTCTCATCAGTAATTCATAATATATTAAACTTGAATTGAGTTTTTTATTGCGAACTAAGTAGATATGTGAAAATTACCATGATTATTAATTTTAACCTTTATTTTCGTAACTTGCCATATTATTTGAGTTACAAATACTTGGATAAATGTTATCGAAGTTTCCGACCGATTAAGCCTGACCTTTTCCTCAAATGAAGTTTTTTTTTTCTAAGAGATCTCTAATCGTTCTTACAATCGAGTTCAGCGAGCGATTATACAAAAAAAGTCGGACGTCTAGTAGCGGTCTAATGAATGTAAATTACTGTTTTTGATAGATTTAAGTTCTAGCGAACGGCTTTAATTCTTATTTTATGATATTATACTCAGACTATGTGGGTTAGCGGACCTTACTTGGGTAATCCCGCGGTACCGTTTGTGATCGACTTTGTTCAATAAGACATGGTGGTGGTTAATTATTTGTAACTTATGTCTGGCAGTCTAGACATATTGATTTTAATCTGTGCAAAAAAAAATAGTTCAAATTTGATTTCTTTTGACACTCTTTTTCACAGTTGCACACGCTCTTTTCTTGTAGAGGTTGGGCAGAGACGATATTAATCAGTCTTTTTATACACGATAACTGGTTCTTTTTTACCGGTTTTTTTTTAAAGACAATAATTCCTGTGTCGGCTTTTACAAACATTCATCAACGGACACGTAACACCCAGACTTCGTGTTCCCGCGGCCCTCGACAGCAGGTGCGAGGAAGGAACACCGTGGCGGTTTCAGCCGGTCAAGTCCGGCACACCCCTCCCCCGATAACCCTGGCGGAGGATAGTCCACGAGGATTTCCCCACGTAAAAAAAAGGGACAACTATTTGTGGATCACACAAATTTTTGGCCCGTGTTGGAATCGAACTCACGACCTCCGGTTCAGCAGTCAGGGTCACTATCCACTAGACCAACAGGGCCGTCAATATTGACTTCATGCTAGATTTTTAATTTCTTTTCAAATTTGGAATTAAATGAAGTCAATAATTAGCAGTGCGCCGGATGGTTAGCGCTAACCGTTGACTATGCAAGCTTGTCTAATGTACATACACACACTCCCGCCTGTATTCACTAAGGGGTAGGCAGAAGCTAAATTAACGTCCACATATTGCCGGTTACAATTTAATCAAAAGTCTATCCATATACACAACAAACTATCACCACAATAGAAGCCAAAGTGAAACACGCATCACAAATTTCAAAATGCTATTATTATTATGGTTTATATGGTTTATATGTATGTAAAAAGTTTTGGTAACCATAATCATGCTTTACCTTAGCCGAAAAATATTATATGAAATTGTACCTAAAGGTTGGCCTCTTTATATTAAATGTTATTTTAATTCCATTAATGTTTTCTGTAGGTAGTAGTCTCAGACTTATATACATATTAAATTTATAAACAATAGCTTATGAATAAGAGGTAAAGAAATTCTTCTTCTTTAGCCACTCTCAGCCGCTGTGGTGTAACCCTCCTCTATTTTAAATTTCTTTTTTTTTTATTTAAGAGCACGAGAACTTAGGTGCCACAAGAGCTTAGCTTTCTTAGTTAAATAACATGTGTATTTAGTTAAATAAAAGAGGCACACCCTCAGGTTACTATATTTTTAATACATTTTTTTTTTCATTCTTGTGTTTCAAATGTTGATCTTTCTCTTGGTATTTGGCATTTAATGGTAGGTAACATTTTTATTCACTCACAATGTTGAATTAGGTTAATCTGCAGTTTACATTTAAATTTGATAGCGAACAAGAAATTTGCAGCAATGTTGTTTTTATTATTATTTTATCATCACATTGAATTATTACCGACTCCATTTGCATAAACGATGGAGGGCGCATGAATAAAACATAAGCTCGGTTTGGCTGTTTGAAGCTGGCATCGCGCCATGTCATATTTTAACTGTTGACGCCATTGCGAGTAAAAAAAATATTGGAAATTTGAACAGGTGAGAGGTGCGGTCCACGAACTTTCTAGTATACTTATTGGAGAATCATCAGCACGTGAGCAGCAAAACTAATACGGGTTCACAAACCAAAGGTAAAGGTTAGCTCTTTTAATAATCTTATTGGTACTTTGGTTCAAACTATTTAATGATTGGCTATATGAGTATTTATACATAAATTAAAATTATTACAGACCGATGTCTGTACAGTCAGCCAAATGTATGTATATCTATCTCCATCTCCTCCATCAGATCATTTAACATCATAAAACAAGATTGATTTTCCCGTTCCATAATATTTTGAAAGTTTGCAATGCTGTCTTTATCATTTATTGTTCTTGTTATACGTAACATTATCGCTACCTAGTCCCCATTACTAGTTTAAATTGTTGCCACTTTTTGTAATTACATATCGTATCATTTACACAATTTCTCTTTTTAAATCTGCTTGATTATGCAGATGGAAATATATAAAAATTTTATGCAAATAAAACTTTAAAAGGTAGCATTGAAATATCTTAATGTTTATGTAAATAACACAAATACTGTTATTTACATCAGTAAATCCCAAGAAATAATCCTATTTTATTGTATATAATAAGATGACATAAATGTTTGATAGTTGTCAATAGTTTCTTTTTCAGTGAAAAAGAGTTTTTAATCTCATAAAACATTGAAACAGTTTCCATTAAATGTAAGATTATGAAGATTGTTAATGAAAATGCACAGATAACAAAGTGCATAATAACATCTGATGACTTCAGATGTTAGTAGGTATCAAATATTACGTCATAATTGTGCATCTCTTTCGTTGTTAGATAGGTTCAACCTTATCACTATTATAATTACACAAAAAATTGTCAAGACTGGTAGACCATTTTCTTTGTCAACCGTACATTATAGATATTGAACAAAAATAAATATGGGGGGGTCTTTACTAGAGCATTAGATGTCAAAACAACTATACTTCGCATGGAATTGATTGCAGTTTTTAGAGGTACAAGAGGTCTAACTTAAAATATAGGCTTAATTTTACTGCGTCTCTAAATAAATAACAATTCCAAGCATACGAAGGCGCGGGCAAAAGCTAGTATTTAATAAGATAAGTCTTATCTCATAATTTAATGCAATCCGCTGTAATCCTTATACTTGTATTGAAACAAATTAGAATAAAAGCGAATCTGGTAACAATAAGCTTCTTGTTTTGCTGCAACCGAGCAAAGGGGTCATCTGATGGTAAGTAACTAGCACCGCCCATAGACACCTGCAATTCAAGAGTCACATTATTTAAATTAATTACAAATAATATAATCCAGGATAGGTAGAGAGAGTAGAAAGCCATTTGTCACGATCCTGACTTAGGTACAACACGAGCTCCTTCAACATTCATCAGACCTTTCGTACACGGTTACGGGTGCTTTTAAATTGCCCTTCTTTAGTACACTGCTGATCAGGATAATATAGGTTTTTCGGTGCCATCCCGCACCGACTCGCATATTCCGAGAAGGTATATAAATCTCCATGATACCTACTCTTAAGCAAATAACTTAGTCGATATTGTGATTTGTCACCAATATTTAAGAGCACGGATAACATACAAAATACGTTTAGTTATTTACACGATAAAAAAAAACTGAATTTAAACTATATGCCTTATTTCACTGCCGTTATTAAGGCAATTCACATAACGTATAGCACATGTCGAAAACCTTACTATTATGTCCTTTAGGCTCGAGGATATGACAAAGAAAGACCATACATATATACATAAATATATAGGTAATCCGCCTTTTTATTAAAATAAAAACCAGCAAAATAATAATAATTGATTGTGTAACTCTTCAATTTGCGACTAAAGAAAGCACTCGCTTAATTTTTTTAATTGTATCCACGTCAAGCCGAATGGTTTATGTCCTGTGCCTTAGTCGTGTTTGCTATAGCCTCGAGTGCGACCCTTTTCCTTTTTCAAATTATTTTTAAAACAATTCCAGCTAAGGATAATTTACACCGTCGACAACGTTAAAAATTGAAGTATGACAGCTGTTTTGAGGTTATAATCAAGGCACTCGAATGAATTTACGATGTCATTTTGCAACATAAAATATTTAAAAATGATATACCATTTATTATAACAAATATCATGGTAGATAATAATCGACTAACAGTAATAAATTATCGGAATATTTGTTCAATAACTTATAGTGTCGTTTATACGATTTAAAAGAGTATTGAAACTTATTATGATATTCCCCCAATTTCCTACCTTTACAAATAAAGTAACAAGTTCGGTAAATATTTTGAGTATCGTTTCAAAACTAACGCAATAATGGCGGGGTGTCATACAACGGAAATGATATCACTTGTATTTAGGAAGTTGAAATGTCCCACAATAAGTTGTTATAGAGAAGATTACTTAGTGTATAACTACGATAGCTTGATAAGCACAAAATATTTTTTCATATCAAAATAAGATTCATTTACAGTCAAGAAAATAGACGATGCAGCTTTCGGCTGCTTTGTCTCCAATTTACAGAGGCTATAGGAAAAAGAAGCAGCAAGTGAAGAAACATAACAAAATAATTCCTAGAACTTGTTTTTTAAAATAAGATAAACTACCCAATTGTTTGTCTACATAAAATAAACGAAATAAATGTTCATATAATGTCTTTACGACACAGTGAGACAATCCGAAATGTACATTGTAATTAACACAAATCGTGAGCATCTGTCGCACGTTCAAAGCCAAATTATAAAAGAACAATATAATGTATTTTCATAAACATATCTCCCTTATCGTTTCTATTCTGAATCATCTTCCCACGGAACCCAAGAAGAGGTCGGTGCCAAATTAAACCATCAAGTCAACGGAAGTTGTAAGTGAACCGTTTTCCGCTTTTACCTGACCTACGACAACATTTTTTTTTATTTTGAGGCCATGATAATTTAGCCATTTGTTTTTTGAGTATTTTGGTTGGTTAATAATATTAGTTCGAAATTTTGAATTAGATGTTCTATCGTGGATGAACTTGATGCTATGGTCAATGGGGTAAAAAACTATGCTTGAAATAAACTATTTCATTAAGTCGAGCAATGAGATTACTAAAAATAGTTAACGATTGTTGTTCTGTTTTACTGAGACGTTTTTTGATTTATTTTTTAGTCATCAAATTAACATTAAAAGGTAAAGATTTGACAACATGGAGGCGTGACGTCACGTCTGCGTATTTTATACAAAAATGTACCAAACATACCGTTTTGACGTTTACCAAAATGATGCTGATTTGACCTGACAGTTATCTCGCGAATTTTCCCTCCTATATCTAGAAAACTTTTTTGTTATTTTGAACCCTCATATTGCTTCTAAAGGTAAAGGTGAATAAGGTAAGTAGGTTTGTGCACGTAGAAATAATGGATGCGGAACGAATGACAAATCAAGTATATAATGCAAAAGCGAATAGGAATGCCAGCAGGGATCGTCCACGCAGAACATACATCGATAAATTGGTTATGTACTGAAGAAAGGTGAAATCAGAAGTACCTGGAACCGACGGGATTGTATGAAAGGTTTAATGACAGTAGAGGCAGCTCGTGAGGTGGGTAGCTAAGGATGGGCAAAGCGGAGGATGCGAAAAAATGACTGCTGCTTCTGCATGAGTTCTTCTAACTGAGTGTGAGTGAAGACGAATACTAACTAATAGAAGATTCTTTCGTCAACGTCGGTTTTAAAATTATCAATATAATGATTAATTAGTACATTTCAAATTAAAAAAGAAACTTAATTGCTGACACTATAACTGGTTTGCTTGTAAACGATCCACAATTATGATATATTGCACTAATAATACCGTTATCACATATGAATATACAAAGTATTGAAATGTAACTTTCACTGGCTTGTCCACTATGACAAAACTAACATCATGGTCAACATTGCTTATGATTAATATGTTTTCCATATGTAGGTGTATTATCATTGACATATTATTATTACGGGCGCTCTTTTCCTATTATTTTGGGGAGTCCGTTACATCCGATAGACATCACAGACGATTTTCGAAGTATTATCAGAGGCACTTTTGGTGGCTGTAAAGACCGATGCGGGAACGACACACCTTGATGATGCATCGCCCTCCGAAACACTTGCTCGCTATTTCCCTCTGCTCTCACCACCAATTATCTTAATGCTAGAAGAACTCGAAGGCTCGGATCTCCCGACAACAGCCAGTTCGAGATATAGGTAAGCAACCCCGACGTGCTCGAGCTTTTGCTAAAACTTTCCAATCCATCCGTATAAGCATCATCCCTATCATTTCACTAACTTCCCTTGTTCTTACCATTCCCTTTCAATGTATATTTTTACCGAGATAGAGCTATGCTTACGCACGAGCGTATGGTTTAGACCGGAATACCACGGCCTTACAAAAAACCGGTAGAAAAATAATGCTTGCAATATATTGCCGAGGCTAATGGAGAGCCAACTCCCCTTTTCTCTTCCCACAATACCCCCTCTCCTCTTCTACCTCTTCTAATCCAACCCTAGTCAACATCTGGTCTATCTGGTACCAGCAGGTACCTCTGAAAAAGTCTGTCTCTATCATAAAAAAAAAACTCCCGATTTTCCGATCTTAAGTTCCTGTTAACCCCGGTTGGCGGAAATATACACTATTACGTTGATGAGATAAAACTTTTAATTGGTAAAATGTGGGAGAGTACATCTCTGCCCTCCCCTTTAGGGATACAGTCATAAGAGTCAGTATGTTTGTAAAAGAATTAAGTATTTGGTTGTTAAAAACATAAGTCATAAAATTAAAGCGTTGCCAACCTTGGAAAAAGAACGTAAGTACCTGTAATCATTGCAACATAAAAAAAAATCAAGTTTAATTGTACGAGTACTGAGTGTCGCATTATGATTGGATATGCTGATAACAGAATTGTGTACATCTGCTGTTTTGGTACTTAAAGAAATATAATAATATAAAATACTTTAATGTAGATCATTAATACTGCATAGAACAAGTAAAACTGACATATTAATGGTATATTAACTCACCGTCGTCTAAATAGAAGTCTAACATTTAAAATTTAAACCACATGTCCCTTATTAAGGTAAAAATGGTTGAAAAATCTTAAATAATTATAATACATATGCGTTAGAAGGTTCCGGCTTCCCAGCACTAATCATTTTAAGTTACAGGTATGCGGTACTGACTCGCTTGAGCTATTGCTTATACTCTCATATCCATCAGTATAGGCAATATTTCTTTCCTTCCCCTTCTATTCATTCTTCCCTCTACAATATACTCCCAAGTTTCCCATTGAATTCCCAAAGTGTCCGAATGATGGTAAGAGGCATGCCCCTAGTTACGTAGATGTGATTGAATTATGTTAGGAAAAATGTGGGCGTTAATAACGCTTCTCCTGACCCCTTCGGGGTTACAGACGTAAGTGTTTGTACATATTTTGAAACCTATATAAAAATAATAGTTTAAACGCGTGACCAAAGAACCCAGTATCCTACACACACTGTCAATTAGAAAGAAAACCATGGAATACAATTCTCTTATTAAAAAAAATACATGAAGAGAAATATTAGTTTATGAATAAAGTCGCTGATTACAAAACGTTAGTAACAATTTGTCACTTTGAACTGCTAAGTATGCCTCCAACTTAAGATTACATCTACTAAAACTGTGCCTAATCCTAAACCTTGAATACGACATGCCATTCTAGACTTAACAATAAAATACATACATAACGTTTATCGCGGTGAACAATTTACAACAATAAACTTGTTTTAAACATAAAACCTTGCCTTGTAGTCAGTGTTGCCAACATAAAATATATGTTGCTTATTTTATAGTTGTAATATTTGATCGAAAGTTATAACGAATAAGTGCAGTATTTTTAAATTCGCATGTTCTAAATTTGAATTGTTCTGAATTCAATTGCAGCTGTTGTGGTTGTAAGTAATTGATTTGATATTTTTTGTGCTACCAACTGTCTAAAGAATTGGTTTGTATATAAAAAAATATGCATTTGTATAATAATACCGATAAATGACCTATTTACCTAAGTTTAGTGTTATAGCTTTACTTTATTTACTCTTAGATATATTTAATGTATATAGAGCAACTCCTAAAATTTGCCAATGGAAATAGTAGAGGGAAATTAGATTTCAATATTTCTTTACTATTTTTTATTATCGGTTAGGATATTGGTAATAAATTTCTGTCCTACCTCTTTCTTCTTTTGTGATAATTTATTGCTGAGCTACAGTAAATTTCTTCATATAAAATGAACTAACTTTCGTCTTAGCAGTATTTGTTTACTTCTACTATTATTAAGACTACCACCATTAATATTGAATACATTTAGATTCACAACAATCTTAAAATGGAACTGCTATCTGGCAATACCGAAGTGATATTTCACAATATGGCAGCCGTAATGTCATTTGTAGGCGCGTCAAGAGTTCCTTCAGGTTTCATTTCATTTTCCTTTATAATCAAAAAATTTAACTACCGCTTGTTCATAAAGGTATGTAAAGTACCTACTATGCGTTTTAAATGAGAAGGTAATCTCAACCTCCATTGTAGATTTGCGACAGTAGCACTAATTAGACACTAAATGTGATACACATAAACAACAAATATTATATTTAACGCTGAAAAATGTTTCGTCTTGGAGATTTTAAATTAAAAATATAATTTATTATACTTTTTTAATTACGTTTTTATTAACTGTACCTACGTAGCAGTATAAAAATCTACTTAGTTATATGTATAACGTTTCTAAGTGACGTTGCTTACAAATTGCGAAGCAATATGGCGGATTGACAGTTATCTACTTAGTAGGTATGGTTAACTGTCAAAAGGATTCTCAAAGTATGATTACTTTAAGTTTTCCAGTCATCGTAATTAAACACGATTATAGTTACTTCCTGCACAGCACAGTACCTAATATAACAATAGATAAAGCAATCAAATATATTAATTTAAGACGATTCCAGTAACTTAATTGTTTGTCATTTAGCAGCAAATGAAAACTTAACGACGATCATGTTTTTATTAGAGTTGTATTATTAACAATTAATATCTTGTAGACAATCAGTGTACATTGAAACTGTCATAAATGATATAACTAATAGAAACAATAGATATCATGACACAATCTCAATGTTTTTATTATGAAGAAACTACACTAAAAACCTCCGACAAGAATAGTTTTACATACATTAAAAGGTAATATGTGTATAAAAAAACAATGTAACTATAAATACTGACGACAGCCAACTTATATACGAAATATTGAAAATCAGTTCATCCAATTAGAAACCGAAATACCATAGACAAATATAATTTTAACTTATAAATATACTTCTTTTCTTTATACTCATCAACGTTTAAATGGAAATGGGAGTGAATATGTTTTTATTGTTGCATTACGATTTCACAAGTAATTGTCAAGTAGAAATTTACTGTGATCGACTTTGACCGTTATCTAGTTATTAATATACATTTTAATATGAATAAAACGACATGTGAAAGAACTGTCCGGCCAGGTAACAAAATCTAACATCTTACGACTATCAATCGCGCTTATGACGTACATTTTATAGCAAGAACAAGGCATAAACTACAGCAGTCTCATTATCATAAACTTCTATTTAGCCGCCATCGAAAGCCTTTTACAGACTGCGCATACGAACGTTAAAATTTTATACTATACTCATTCTAGTTTATCTATCGTTTTAAGATGAACATGTGTTTCGGGAAAACATAGACTAGATAGAAGTAAATGAATTACGTATTCTAAAAACATAAGTTTATAGCTAAGAAAGTGGCCAAGATATTATAGCACTAGATGCTGCAAGCTAGAATTGACATAAAGCAACAAGGCAACCACATGATGAACACTATTATTAAGTAGCATTCACAGCAGCGGTAACATTCCTTCATTTATCATCTTCGTTCGTGGTGGTGGAAAACTACCTGAATATGTCACGTAGTTTTCCACCACCAACTTCAAGGGTTGGCAAAACTGATGTAAGGTTGCTTTCAATATTAAAAATCAAGAAATCAATGCCCAATCAACAAATTATTTAATCTTAGTTTGCCAAAGGAGCTTTAGTTTTAACACTATGGATAACAAAACACTTACCTAAAGAAATCGTTCCTGCAAAATAGCTTGTTATCCCTAGAATAGCACTTGTCTGCAAGAGGCGCGCGGCAGTCGGCGCATCGGACGCACGCCGCGTGCCACGCTCGCTCCAGCACATGCAGCAGGAACTTGTCCAGGATCGGCTTCTCGCAGCCGGCGCACGCCATTGCGCCGCCTGCCTCCCCACGTCCTACGAAAACCAAGACTAAGTTATTCCAAGATTCAGTTCTAATAAGATGTAGTGAAAGATACTACTGCCCTTCACCTAATTGATTCCCAGAAACCGTTAGGAGTAGCATAGTGATACGTATAGAGTATCGTGCTTTTTAACCAAACTAAGTAGAACTTGTAGGAGAACCATTCTGCTGTTGCATATACTTATATTTCTATATATTTTAAATAAATTACAGCCAGACCACGGAACCAACAAAACAAATAAACATGCTCATCTCACAATAATTTGCCCTGGGTGGAAATCGAACCCATAAACTCTGGCTTAGCATTAAGCATCAATAACCACCAGACCACGTGTTTCCTTCTTCAGAACAAGCATGCAGTTCTGCACTTTTATTTTATTTTAATTCTCGTCAGGTCACAAGCTCATTTAATTATATACTAGTTTTTATTGACTAATGTGGTACATACAGATCATATAAAATCTATATATGTACATATAAATCAATATACTCCTCGCTGTATGTATCTACTAACGGATAGAAAAGCACGGCTCTTCCTAGTTTTTGGAGCTGCAAGATAAATACATATTCTGGTTTTAGAGATAGTAGCCGAAAGTCCACCCGAGTTGCTAAAGGAACTGAGCTTGTTTCTAAACAATGTTGACTGATAAAAATAGTTTGTGTACCTGCACCGTTTTTCAGCAGACTTATCAAACGAGAGTTAAATAGAACAAATATAAGTTCATATTAACTGACGGCTGGAACGGAACATCCAGACTATTATATTATTGAGTTCTTCTATCAAAAAGCAATTCTTCACGATGCAGAATTCTCCTATAGTGTTACCGACTTCGACCTATGCACCTAGGGCTTTATGAACCAACCTACCAAAGCCATTTTCTTTTACTCCACACTAAACTAAAGCAAGTACTTGAATGCAACCATAATAATCTTTATAAACATGTATTTACGTACTACCTAGAAAACAGCTAAAGAGGCTATATGCCGCACATAAGTGTTCAATAGTTCATTTCATCATAAAGTTGGTAGCACTGAACAGGTACCAACATAATGGGATTGTGTTTTACGATCGATAAAGCTTAGGCAGAATAAAGTTTTATTAGCATATGTATGTTATTACCGGGTACAGGGTGTAACACGTAGAGTAGTGGTTGGTTAGTAAGGTATCTGGTAGGTTGTAGGCACCTGTATCGTCCAGCCCAAGTATTAATAAATTTCAATTACGGTTTTCTGTTGTGCAATAGTGCTAGTACATGAGTTATGATGATGGGTACCTGAGCTTAACCATCTTCTTGGGTGTCTGCGCTTTTTTATATGCTCTTAAAGAAGATAGGCACGTTAGTTTTATAAATAAGTAAAGTATATTCACATTTGGTTATTATTTAAACTAAACATAATTATGTTGTTGCTGATTTTCAAGAAGCAAAATGGAAATATTTTATTATATAAGGTATATTTATTTGCTTATCTATTTATAAATTTTCATGTCTTAAAATGTGCATTTTTATATTTATAAAATATATGTTTTCATAATAAGTTTTGGAGTATATTTTGTAAAATTCTAATAAGTCGTAGCATTAGGTACTACCGCAGACCTGATGAAAAACCTTTTGTGATCAAGTAGCGTCACAATTAAATATGTAAGAAATAGAAATCAAATACAGGCAAAGTTGATTTTGCAATTGTTTTGTGTAGGTAATTCGTATTTCAGGTAGCATTCTGTCCAATCTAGCTTCACAGTGGAATAAGATTCTATCTGTCTAGATTTCTTTACTTCAATAAACTGTGTCGCGGGGGGCTTTACAAGCACTCAATCGACGGACACAAAGAACACCCAGACTCGGGACAACTATTTGTCGATCACACAAATTTTTGTCCCGTGTGGGAATCGAACTCACGACCCCAGTTCAACAGTCAGGGTCACTTACCACTAGACCAACAGGCCCGTTGTGCCTACCTTATTAATATTAATGTATTATAATAAATTAGTAGTAGTATATGTATAATAATAAATTACCAAAACAAGTTCGATTTCATATCTAATATATTTACATACTAGTCCACATGATTTTAATACAATAATTATAAATAATTGTACTAATAATATTATACAGACGTAAAGACAGTTATCGTTGCATCGACATTAAAATTAAAAGTAAATGTTTATACACTTTTCATGCAAATCTTTGACACATCACATTGTTATTAAACGATATAAATACTAAATGACAAGTGCAGCGGGCGCCCTTTAAAAAAAAACTAAGTTTTTTCACATGACATTTATTGGCTAAATTTATGAAGGTCGCCGCGGTTTTACATTCCATATTCAAATCTGAACGTCCGATTGGTCGCGCGCCATTTCAGTTCGTTCAGAAATCTGTGACGGGTATAATAGCCGTTATGGATACTCGGCGGTGCGTGTGATTCTCCGGTTAAAATTTACCGCTGTCACGGTGTTTAGTCTGTGGATTTTGGTATTAATATTATTCTGACAGTACTATCTCTGTTATAAGAACTGGTTTCTAAGATCTTGGAAAATAATAATACAAACAAGTGTATGTCTTATAAATATAAAATTAGACAAAAAAAACTGATAAACTACAAGAAGAACGACAATTAGTAAGAACTTAATAGTTATTTCTTACAACAGGTAGATTAAGTAGGTAGATATGCTTCATTGATACCTAGATAGTTTAAAAATACTATAACCATATTTTTTAGTTTTTTTAAAGAAATTCACCACAAATTTACTCACACAAAATTGGTAATAACGTAGTTATTTTTCAAAACCATCGCCCTACTTGGCAAAACATTTAATTTAATTGCAAATGAATGTATTGTATTGTAACGAAGGATTCGTCAAGTTCATTGTTACATGTAATACCTACTACTAAACAGGACAAACTTTAACCTTAAGTTAATTCGTACACTTATATGCATACCCACCAACATATTAACTTCTTATCTTTTCAGCAAGTATAATTATTATTATATATATATAGGTAAATACTGTGCGTTTCAAATAAGGCGTATATCGCCTTCATTTTAGAGTCATCAAAACAGTTAAAACAAATCTTAGATTTATTTCAAAAACCTTTTATCAATAATATATTTACTTCCAAACTATCACACACACACTAACACGCACACTCATACATACATGTACACAAATATATGTTTATACTTTCGGGCTATACCCAACAGACACTTTTTAAAGTAACAACAGTATTTTTACCCAAATGGCAACCATCCTGAGATAATGTGACAAGTGAGAGTCAGAGAGAGCACTTGTAACACAAGTTAAATCTTACCATGGGTACCAGAATTCTATACAACGCTACCATAATCTTTTCTTATTATTGTGTTTACGCTTCTATGTCTATATTATTGTGTTACAGTAAAACCTATTTAACATTAGTAAGATAATTTATTGCACTTATTAAATTATTATTTTTACGAATAGATATCGGTATAAAAGAATGTACCTTCTCTGTGATCGTACGTTCCTAAGTGAAGTTGCGTGCGAAGGAATATGGCGGCTTGACAGTTCCTTCTAATTCTAAATACCTTCTTATTTATAATACATAGTACAGAGAAGTGCTGGCTAGCTATATATGTACATACTGTAGTAAAATATAGGAATTCCTAATCAAATCTTAATCGACTTCTATAATTAAACATTAAAATAACTATACTAAAGTACATTTATACATACATACAAACATACTCATCCAATCAGCTTCCAAAGAAATTTATTTTGTAAGTACTTAGGTATCGTTTAAGGCACAATACCACAAAACATGTGTATTTGTATCCAAATAACAACTAAACCTTTTAAATAAAGCGTGAAGCTAATGAAAAAACCACAACATTTTATTAAATCAACATTTTAACATGAAAAAGTTGTGTTTGTTGTCCAATTACTCAGAAACCGCTGAACCAATTTACATGTACATACGTACACAAGGATCCGGGCTTCCTAATGAGTACTTCCAGCTTCACCTATTATTTTACAGCACCGGCAGGTGGCTACGGTGTTCTAGATTTCAAAAACATTTTAAGTACGAAACCAATGTATGTTCCAAGACTAAAGAAAAATGTTGAACGAACTACAACTACAATAAAATTTGTGATTAGTTTCGTTGCAAAGGTTTTCATTATTATTTAAACAATAAAATAAGAAATTGAGTATTCTTTATATACTTATAGGCATAAAAGTTATTTCTCGTGGAAAACTGAAAAGTGTCATAATCTGCCATGTTAGGATGCACGAGAATTTGTTCTCCTCACAATGGCGATATGGTGGTGTCCAATATCAGGGGCAAGGATGTCCAATATTATGCTAACCGATTTAATTAACGCGTTTAAGGTCGCGCTTCAACTTTGTTTCAAAATTTCAAGTCATAGCGAATAAGAAAGAATAAGTAATAGCGAAAATTGTTTTTTATAAATAGGTTATATTTATGTAAGTAAATTACATATTCATATGTATAAAATAACTAAGGCTTATGGTATATAATAGACTTAGTTCATTACAGAAATATTTAAGTACGTCTTAAAATACGTAAAATATAATTACAACATATTTCATTCATGCGAATTCTTTAGTTTTATAGAAGTCGAATGTACAACTATGTACCGACGTGTAAAGAACTATGTATATTTTAATCATATAAATTCCTATAAAACGTCAATTGCCTTCGCTGATGAGATATTAAATACCTGATTTATAAATAGATTTTATATAATTTTTCTTGACGGTTCAGTCTGAAACAATACTATTTTAGTAGCTTTTGTTCCTCGATTTAAATATACGGGAAAAACTTTCAGAAATATTAAATGAAATATATATATTACACAAAAAATATAAAAATACGTTACAAATGTACTTGTTTTATACTTTACTGAGTGGTTTGGGTACTGGCATATACTAACTAGATATTAAAAATAAAGAAAATATAAATAAGCGTAGCATAGCTTGGTCTTCCAGTTGCTTTCATTATTATGACCTGCAAAGTATTATGTATTTTTGATACAGGTGCGGTTATATGGAGGCCTACGTCCAGCGTTTAGAGTGGTAGAGCCATGCTTGCTTAAGCACGAATGGGCCGGCTCGACCGGTGCGATACCACGGCCTCACAGAAAACCGGTTGTGAAGTAACGCTTGCGTTGCATTTCCCCGAAATGAGTGAGGTCTCCGGAGGCCCAAAATCCCCCACCCCCCTAATGATAGCGCTGTTAACGAAAAGGATACCCCAGGGGGGTACCAGCGCTAGCGTTGGAGAATCCCCCCCTGGACGTCCACCCTCAGTACGGATTATGTCTGAGCGTGGACGCCCAGGCTGCCCCTCGTACTCTGGGGGGGGCTCAACTGCGCTCTCAAAATCTGCTCGGGGCAAGAGAAGGCATACCATGGCACCCCCTGTCACGTTTACCGTGGATTTTTGCAACATTAGGGGCTTACATTCGAACCTCGACACTGTCCACCACCACCTTGAGACAGCAAAGCCGGCCTTGCTCTTTTTAACCGAGACGCAGATATCATCTCCAGCGGACACATCCTACCTCTGCTACCCTGGGTACGGACTGGAACACTCCTTTGTTCCTAAGGCTGGTGTATGCGTGTACGTTAGAGATGATATCACTTCTCGCCGCCTCGGCAATCTTGAAGGTAGGGACCTCTCCATCTTATGGCTACGTGTAGACTGCGACGACCATCCCCGCATCTACCTATGCCTCTACAGGTCCCATAGCGGTGATGCCGAAACGGACCGACTCATCGACCACGTCCAAATGGCTACAGACTCAGTGCTCCAGCAGGTCCCATCCGCAGAGATCGTGATTCTTGGCGACTTTAACGCCCATCACGCCGAATGGCTTGGTTCGCGCAAAACCGATCATGCGGGAAGATCTGTTCGCGATTTCGCCTTGGCATATGGCTTGACGCAGCTGGTAGCAACGCCTACGCGAATCCCAGATGCAGAAAGCCACGTGCCTTCACTGTTGGATCTTCTGCTGACCTCACATCCTGACGGCTACAAAGTATCCGTTGAGGCCCCTCTTGGCTCTTCGGACCATTGCCTGATTAGGAGTATGGTACCACTCGTTCACTCGCTGCGGCCGCGTGTTACAGGCAGTCGCCGCGTATGGCACTATAGGTCAGCAGACTGGGATGGAATGAGAACATTCTTTGCATCCTACCCATGGAGGCAGGTTTGCTTCTCGCCGGATGATCCCAATGTCGTTGCTGACTCTGTCGCGGATGTTGTGCTTCAGGGTATGGAACTTTTCATTCCATTCTCCCTGATTCCCACAGGTGGCAAGTCCCAGCCTTGGTTTGGTCGAACCTGCAAAGCGGCGTCCCGCCGAAAGCAGGAATGTTACCAAGCATGGGCTAATGCAGCGACAGCACGGGATGTAAAGACCAGCACATTAAAGAAGCAATTTAACTTTGCCTCCAGGTCCCTCAAAAGAGTAATTGCTGGGGCGAAGTCGGCTCACATCGGCAGAATTGGCGAGAGACTAGTTAGTCTCCCCTCCGGAACTCGTGCATTCTGGTCTCTTGCCAAAGCTGTCCAGGGGAACTTTTGTAAGCCATCCCTTCCACCTCTGCGCATAGGAGATAATTCGTTGGCCCACGACGCTAAAGAAAAAGCCGATCTTCTGGGCGAACTCTTTGCGTCCAACTCGACCCTGGACGACGGGGGAAACGCACCGCCGACCATACCGCAGTGCGAGACCCGCATGCCGGAAGTCCGGTTTACACAAAGGGCAGTGCGTAAAGCGCTTCTTTCCCTCGACGTTCATAAGTCGAGTGGGCCCGATAGAATCTCTCCTATCGTGCTGAAGACGTGTGCTCCAGAGTTGGCACCGGTTTTAACGCGCCTTTATCGGCTTTCTTACTCTCTTGGCGTAGTCCCGAACTCATGGAAGACAGCTCTAGTGCACCCAATCCCTAAAAAAGGAGATCGCTCGGATCCGTCCAACTACAGACCCATAGCCATCACCTCCTTGTTCTCCAAGATAATGGAATCCATTGTTAACTGCCAGCTCCTCCGGTACTTAGAAGACCACCAGCTCCTCAATGATCGACAATACGGCTTCCGTCAGGGTCGTTCAGCTGGTGATCTTCTCGTATACTTGACTCACCGGTGGGCACAGGCGATCGAGACCAAGGGGGAAGCGTTGGCCGTTAGTTTGGACGTGGCGAAGGCCTTCGATCGGGTCTGGCACAAAGCGCTCCTTGCGAAGCTTCCTTCCTATGGGCTTCCCGAGAAACTGTGCAATTGGCTCACCAGTTTTCTTACAGACAGAAGCATCAAGGTCGTTGTTGACGGTGCATGCTCCGACTCGAAGTCTGTTAATTCTGGTGTCCCACAAGGCTGTGTGCTATCACCCACGCTGTTTCTTCTGCATATCAACGACATGCTGCAGATTAGCAGCATCCATTGCTATGCAGACGATAGCACGAGTGATGCCCTTTACACCGGCCGCGCTAACATTTCTCGGGTAAACGTCATCGAAAGCCGATCCAAACTTGTGTCTGAAATCGAAACTTCTTTATCAAAAGTTTCTGATTGGGGTCGACTTAACCTAGTCCAATTTAACCCCACGAAGACACAGGTTTGCGCGTTCACCGCTAAAAAGATGCCATTGGTCGTATCACCTCAATTTGAGAGCACTTCCCTAACTGCATCAGCCAGTATCGGAATCCTTGGCGTCGATATATCAAGCGAAGTCCAGTTTCGCGGTCACTTAGAGAGTAAGGCCATATTAGCCTCGAAGAAGCTTGGTGTGCTAAACAGATCGAGACAGTATTTTACTCCGGCCCACCGCCTGCAACTTTATAAGGCGCAGGTTCGGCCGCACATGGAATACTGTTCTCATCTCTATGCAGGTGCACCCCAGTACCAACTTCTCCCTCTTGACCGCATTCAACGGAGAGCGACTCGCATCATCGACTGCCAAGATATCTCTGATCGACTTGACACCTTGGCGTTGCGTAGAGATGTAGCTTCACTCTGCATCCTCTATCGCTTGTATCATGGGGAGTGTTCAGAGGAATTGTTCGGACTTATACCGGCTGCTGGTTTCCGCCATCGTTCTACGCGACAAAATATCCATCCCCATCACCTGGACGATTGGCACTCCACCACTGTGCGCTTCTCCAGAAGCTTTTTGCCTCGCACAACCAGCTTATGGAACAAATTGTCGCCTGCCGTATTTCCGAACCGATACGACCTTCAAACCTTCAAGAAAAGATCGTACTCCTACCTAAAAGGCCGGCAACGCACTTGTGACCCTTGAGTTGCGGGTGTCCATGGGCGGCGGTAGTCATTTACCATCAGGTGACCCGTCTGCTCGTTTGCCCCCTATCGCATAAAAAAAAAAAAAAAAAAAAAAAAAAAAAAAAAAAAGCAATGGACGGCGATAGGCTAATATGATGATGAACTTCTCGCACAACAGTTTCAGATTTAATCTCATTCAAAAAAATCGTAAGATAAATTAAATTAATTACTTCTTTTAGAGTTTTGTTTTATTAAGGACAAATTGTCTATTGTCTAAGGAAGTGGGTCTAAACTATGTTCGTCATAAATGGGCGTTGGAGACGTCTCTGCTTGCCCCTTCGTTGATATAGGTGTTAGTGTGTAAGTGCCGTAAAACCTTTCACACTGTGCCACTCTCACAATATAACCACCACTTTAAGACTATACAAGTGACGTCTCACATGCCGAAATCCATCAAGCCGTATACATATATGTATGTGCCTATCTACTTGTAGAAATAATTAATAAAAATCTTTTTTTATAAACCTAACTAGTAAAATAACGAAACTTATACTAATCTGGATTAAAATTATCTATTGAAAGTGTTTCAAGTCAAGCATACATGATTTTTTTTAAACTTCTTTTTGTTTTGTAAAATGTCACAAACTCGACAAAAAATCAAACAACAAAGTAACAATTATAATCCCAAAGAGGATAAAAAACTAAAACTTGCTAATCCATAGACTTACGAACATGCGATGATTATAATTTTTTATTGGTATTGTTCTGTGTTACCGGTGGGCCATGGACAAATGTTTTGAATGTTTTTAAAAGTGACATAAGCAGTTTATTTCAGGTTTACCTGCTCTTATATTATTTTAAAATGAATAGCGTTGCTCGTGTCAATATTGATGATGGATTATATTTCAGCAGTTCTAGAAAATGAACAATAACTATGTACACCGTTGCTTTCTAGGGAATGTTTTGAGGTAAATAGTTAACTTGGAAATGAAAATGTTGGGAAAAGCTGTAAAGAAAGCAGGATTAGTGATTTGATAAAACAAATCACTGAAAAGAGACATAAAACTGAGAGCTTTTAAATATTCAAACTTTAACTGGATGATGTACATTTTTTTAATTTTTTTTTACTGTTACAAATGGAGATGGCACTGGATAGAGAAAATACGAATTTGATAGACCACAAGTGCCGTAATAAGTGTGTAGCCGAGATAAAAATCAGTTTATCAATTTTAAACCACTGCGGGGGTAAACAAGCATACCAGGCCCTTACGTAACATCAATCAACCGAGCGAGCAATAACCTTTTTAAAATCTTTTAGAGTGTATCAAGGTGTTAACATTATTCTTTAAAAGTAAAAAGAAATATACATATACTTACACATAAACTGAATGACTGTAGAGTAAAAAAACTTTGATTAACTGTACATCACTATTAATCAACCCTACAATTAAACCCTTCACATAATGTTGAAGGCGTCATGTTTCCAATAATTAATTTATTATTCCGATGCTATATTTAAGTAACATTGTTGTGCTACTATATTATTTTATTACACACGTGTTATTTCTATCTTTTCTAAAAAATAAATACCCAGACTCGAAACTATTTATGGATAATACATATTTTTGTTCTGTGCAGGAAACGACCCCACGTCTGGCTAAGCAGTCAGGATAACTGAACAGTCAAAGAATGAAATCTATTTTCAATTAATTTATTAGTTAATGTTTTTACATATCGTGACTGTGATAAAAATAAAACAATAACGTTACACCCACTCACACACGCGTTCTGACTCACAGACTTCTTATAACATTCGATATTTAAATCATTCTAAGTATATATATGTACATTTACTGTTACGCAGTACATGTGTGTGTGTGTGTGTGTACACAGAATACGAAACGCCATCTTATGTGCGTCAGACCACGGCTTTCTTTTCAAGTAATATGTAGGTATATGATGTTTAAGGTTCTTATAGCTAAGACTTAGGTTTTTTTTATTTTAAGCAACTAATTATCTAAAGACACATTTTTGCATCTAATTCAAGTTACAAATAGTTCCGTTTTGAATGAATATTAAACTGCTCATAGGTGATACATATCATACATATTTACTACTTTAATTGTTAAATAGAGGTTTTTAAATAAGTAATTGTATAATTTGATTCAATGAATCTTCATTTGACAGACAATATTAACAAATTTATACGAGTGTTAGAAGTTTGTATTGAGTATCTGTATAGATAGGTGTCTGAGGCATTAGCTGATGGGATACATCGATTTTAATTAAGATTTTTTCATTTGAAAGGTTTAAAATCCAAGAGTGTGCTTAGGTATAGCTCAAAAAAGCTCCAGTCGTTTAAAGAACAACAGCTCTCTAATTATTTAAAGATCATTAGAAAAAAAAGAAAATTAGAAAAATCATTAAATCCAATAACATTTCGTTGAGTAACCCAAAGTGCAGTGGCTTAACTGGCTAAGGAAGTAAGGGCTAAACAAGTTCTGCAACACAAACAAAGATGTTAGCTCTGCTTTAAGTTGTTTAAAAAACTTTTATAATACGGCTCTTTAGTACTATAGTAGTGTACCTATACCTGCTTATCTAATACTGAAATGCCCAACAAATTAAGTTTTATAAAAACACATTTGTCACATGGTGACGTCACATTTGTGGGTCCATTGCAAGGGACTTGGGTATACCCTATGTTACTACTACTAGACTAGGGGCGCTTATAGGAACCCTTGGAGGTCTTGTCAAAAGAAAAATAAAATACTAAATTGTGATTTATTCAATTTTAACAGACTTAATAGCTGAAATAGGATTTAGGTGTTTTAATTTTCTGTTCCTTTTTTGTCTACATTGCAAATTTTTTTTATTATTATATTCTATGAATATACATATTTCTAAAATGTATATGTTATTATTATAATACATATTCTAATATTTGTATATGTTAAGATGTTTTTAATTTTATATCAGTATTTAGTAGAAGGTATAATAGAAGTGTTGAATACGTTTAAGCAAAAGTTTTTAGTTGATGTAGTTTTTGTAACAACGAATTACCTAATGTTTACATATCTAGTTCATCATTAGGATAATATGTCAACTTTTAAAGTGATTAAAAGTGTTAATAATGAGTTGGTAGTTATTTCGAGTCAGGACGTGCTTTCTGACCATTAATAGTAAGATTACCTGCATACAAGACATGTGTCTGTAATACAAGGGTTATACCCAAGTCCGTCTCAATGTCAGATGACTTAAAATTTCTGCTATGAGTTCTACAGAATCACCTAGAGTTTTCATGTCTTCTAAACGTAATCAGAATGAGGTGATATGTGGTGAGGTGAGGTATATTAGTATAATAATTAGCCTTCAAGACCGTTGTGCCTACACAATAATTAAATTTATTGATTTTAATACTTTTTAAATAGATATTTGATTGAATAAATACGTACTTTATACGTAATTTAACGTATAAAGTACGTTATACTAATACTTCGGATATTTTAGAAAGTTATATAACAGTACATTATAACCATTATGGCATCTTCTTTATCAAATGTATATCTATGTGGTACCTAGATACCTATGTGGCACCTACAAGCTTTATTTATAAGTAAGAATTGATATGTTTGCTTACTTTTCTTCCTAAAATGTTAATTTTATATAACTAGGTGTATAATTTACATTGTAACAATACTAATACTTTAAACTCACGCAAATTATGAAGAATTAGCTGGAATCTATATCTGCACTAAATTTCATCCAAATTCGCTATGCCGTTCTGGCAAGATTAAGTACAAAGCATCCACCCAAACTTTCGCATTTATCTAGTATTATTATTATAACATCTAAATAACCCATTTATTTTACCTTTTAGTTGAATTCTATTTAGGTACATATGTAATCTTTTTATCTAAGTATACATCACTGTAGGGTGTAATCACAATCACATACCTATAATATACATATACCCAGTATCATTATAATATCTATCTAATTACTCATCACAAGCACTCTCACCATCTGTACTCTATACCCAAACCATAGATTAAAAATGCACAGACAAAAGTGGTTCAATGTTACCCGATGAGTGTGGCATTTGGTTTTTTTTTTATAATTATAGTTGCGTGTACTTCGACTAGTACAAGTTTATGTAATTCTGTCACAACTCAGTCGTGAAATCTTGTACTAAAGTCTGTCTTAGGCCTATCTTGTTTAACTAGGCCTAATATTGGTACCGATATTTAAATATATATCTGTGAAATATATAAATAGCATTCAATATCCGATTGTTAAGCTACGTTCAGGTTCTAGGTAAAGTAATGAAGAATTGATTTAGCCAGGTCAATGACGGAAAAAATTGTTAAAGTATATTTATTGCGAGGATTTAATAGATATCGCAAAGCCGTTATTATTTACTTAGGTATAGTGATGAATTAAAAATACTTGCTAATGATTTATGTATGTACAAAAGTAGGTAGATATATTGATATTTCATTAGAGGTCCATGAAATAGACGTAGTAGAAAGCAAAATTGAACTACAGCCTTACTGTGAAGTAAATAACTCAGGCAATTAGCATTCGAAATACATTACCCAAAACCATTTTGTTACATAAATACTAGAAAAATGTAAACATAATATTATGAAAACAACCTCCATACGTCGGCATAGTGTATCACTCACAGTTCAAAGTTCTAAAACACAGGACACTAACTTTTACCAATGTGGTGCTGATGGAAGGGGGCATGGGCCCCCCGTCCTGCAGTAAGGAAACCCGCCACTTCGGCACCTATTCACGGCACTTCACTGACACACCGCGACGACCGCGCCGCCAACTAACACGCGCGACAACCAAACGCGTACTGACTAAGCCCCGGCGTTGATCCACGGGACTACATCTTTCGGCATTTTCAAGTAACAAACCAAAACCTACTTTATTTTTATCCTTATACAGTTCAAAGTTAAATATATCTACTGATGGATTTCAAAGCGCAAAGTAGCAAACCCCAACTTAGAAATTTGAACTTTAAATTTTAGTAGTTTAGGTGTGTTTTGATTCTTCGCAATATTACACCATAAAATACCGTCCCGTCAGTCGTTGAGCTTATAGAGCCTTGCTTTTCCATACACCGTACACAACGAACAAAGACAGCCATATGCATAATATATAAGCGTGAAAGAGAAAGGAGAAGTAGCGTTTAGAAACGGGCGTGGCTCAAGTGAACGTCCAGTAACGTGGATGGGCGGCGTCTGTGGTGTATTTTTCTATGGTTTTTTTCGTGTGTGCTCTGTGCGGTAGTGGGATTTCATTTTGAGGGACACGTGCGGCGTTCGCAGTAAATTTAAATTGGCTCGCCGGTAGATCGAGTGGTAGCAGAACGTAATTATAGTCTCGACTTTTCGGTTACGGCTCTAGCCGTCCTCTGTCTTAGTTTATCGTTGTTTGAAAGAATGTTTTGACGGGGGCGTGATCGGTAGTGTTTATGTAGAGACGCCTAGTGTGGCTGTCACTTTATTTTTATATTTTGAGCTTCATATGCTAGTAGTTGTCACGTGGGTTTTTCCGTACGTTAATAATTCTAAACTTAATTAAAATATAATTTATTACCACATGTTTACACATTAAGGGTCTAAGTACGTCTCTAAATGTTTATTAATATTTTTCAATGTGTTTGGAATAATTTTTTATACGAAATATGAGTGAAGTTTACCTACTATCGCTTTATTTTGAATTGGTAAAGAATATTAAATAAGATAGTACATACATACATACATACATATGATCACGCCAGAGGTAAGCATTTTCGTAATAGGGGACAAGGCTATTGCCGTCTTCCAGGCCCTTTTGGAATTAGACTGAACATTTGGAGTAGGTAGGTATATTGATTGACAGGAAAGGGAGGACAGCAAGGAAAGAGAATAGGGTAGATGGGTAGGTATGTCCTAATGATTGTGTAAGTATGTTACTTTTTTTAATACCATAAGAGGACAGACAGACAAACGGGTCACCTGATGGTAAGTGACAACCGCCGCCCATGGACACACCGAATTCAAATTTGTGGATGTGGAATGAAATTAATTTCACAATTCCATAGGTAAATATGACGGGCCTCTATGTCTAGTGGTGAGTGAACCTGGCTGCTGAACCGAAGGTCGTGAGTTCGATTCCCACACGAGACAAATAAGTGTGTAATTAATAGGACCTGTTGTTTTCTGGAACTGAGTGTTTTTTTTTGTATATATATATAAAAGAACCTTATATGATAAGATTTTAAATGAACGTATTTTTTTGTGTCGCAATCATTCAATCCTAACTTTTCAAATTTTCTTAAGTTTAAAACGTTATATATCAATTCTTGATTGAGTAATTGCAAAACTATAAAATAATGTAAGATTTAACATATTTTACTTTACACATTCTACTTGTGTACGTGAGAAAGGAGGTGATAAGGCCTGGAAATTAAATCGGTCATAACTTTTACACAGTTTGTTTTAATTTTTATTTTTACAACTGAATGCTAGAAATGTACCCATATTTTTAGTTATTAAAAAACAAGTTTAGTAAAGAGATATGGAGGAACTCACAAAAGTTTCATTACAAAAATAAATTCAATTCATAAAACGAGGTCCAAAACAACGTACTCTTTATTACCTAAAAAGTATTGAGAAACTAGTATTATGTCCCTCAAACACAAAGGATCCTCAGACCAGGAGTGGTGATTATAACTGACAGACCGTGGCCCAACGGTTGATGTTGTTAGAAGGTGTATATATTATCTAATCGGCGGTAAATATTTATATCGCGATTCAAGATATTACTACTTTCTTAGAGTAGTTGCTACGTAGTTCAATTTGTCTATGCTAGATGGTGTTGATGTTTTTACGACAGATTGATTGATTCAAGTTTTTTTTTTTTTTTCGTGTGGAAACCCCCTCGGGCCGTCATCCTACCGGGGTTTTTGGTGGAACAGTGTGTCGGAATCGAACCGACTAAAACCACACATTGTGCCATACTGCGCTTAAAATAGGAGGAATCCGGGAACAGCTTTATTAAGACATCCGGACCCCTCCTACATTGATTCATGTGACACAACCCTAACAACCACTACCTAACCTACACCTACCTAACAACAACTAAATAGTTTTGAATTACACATATTGGTAAATACCAAAGTAAGGTATTTTATGGGAATAGTACAGAATTCTTAGTCTCATTCAGAATTCTGATAAAAACCTAAATAAGGGTGGTAAGGCTAAAATTAGTTCGATATTCGTAGATCCTGTACACCGTAGTGTATGAGATGAGATTCGAATTTGTTTGTTTAATCGTCACCCTTAAAGGCGGGCGGCGCACTTGCGACTCTTAAGTTGCAGGTGTCCAATGATGGCGGTTGTCACTTACCATCAGGTGACTCGTCTGTTCGTCTGTCCCCGTATTATATAAAAAATAATAATAACACTGACGTAAATGCTTACAATAACTGCGTAGGTAGGTACTAAGTTTTAAAGGAACGTTTGATACATTTCTTAGTTTATCTCGAGAGCCGTGTGAACAGTGGTTTCAATATAGTAGTTCGGATTATTGTTTGTTTGAATTGGGTTCGTAGGGAAATAGTTGGTTCGTAGATATAAACAGATACCTACCTATATATACTGTATTTTATTCAATGGTGGCAAAGAGTGATGATTATTCTAGTTAATTAGTGATCGCCTTTTTATAAATTATCATGGACTCTAGGAATATAAATGAATAGAATATATTAAAAATTTTGACATCGATGTCGATAGCTATTATTGGTTCCACCCAATCTTGGTTTAAACGTATTAAATATCTTATACAGATTATAATAACTGATCAGTGTGAAACTAAATCTATTACGGAATTATGATTTAAGAGGATGGTTAGATAAAGACCTGTTTATTAAGATACATTGGCCGTAAACACTGCCTAAAATCATACTCAAAGATTTTTTATACATAGGTAAACAAGTAACAATAAACACTCTCAACTGTCCCCTGTGCCCCTTGAATAATTTTCCTACTGTATTTAAAATTAAGTCAAACTAAGAGTTTAGTATAAGAAATTTGAGTATTTGGATAGTTGCCCTAAGGGGTCTGTAATCTATATTGAAACTCTCAAACATAACATTATCACAGCTATTGCTAATATTCAAAGGTTGATCCCCTACCGCTAGAGCGCGAGCGGCAGCAGCATGCTTCGAATGTGACGTAAAAATATTAAATCGCCGCTGTTTGCTCACGGACGACGCGGGTTACGAAATCTACTGTTGTGTAGAAGCGAGTAATTTTTACTTTACAAGTTGAATTTATTTTATTGTTTTATATGGTTTGACTACGACTAATAAGTAGAGTTTTGAATTTTAACTTTTTATTTTTTTCAAACGGGGACATTAATCACTAGTGAAAAAGATAGACGCCTCGATTCTTGTCAGTAGGCATATATGTATGTCCTTAGAAACATCTATCCTTATGGCTAAGGATGAACTTTGCACGGTTTTAAACACAGCCATTCTTTTTAGTATGCTTAATTAATATTTGATAAAGATTGGCGCTCGTCCACGTGCTGAATTTAAGAGGCGCTTTGGATAAAATGTATTCTAGGAATAAACGAAATATCTCGTAAATATGGGACACCATCGAGAACACTAAGGAGACGCAATGTAAATAAAATAACTAAAAAAATAAACTTTAAAGACACAAGCAGCTGAAAATAATATCCAGAATTAAATGAGAATTGTACTACGCAAGGTGACTACTGTAACAGATGTAGTCGCATAATATGTAAAATTTAATAAGTTTTCAGATGTTGTATTTTGTATTATTAACAGTATTTACTATTAAAGAACAGTAATAACACGCAAGTGCCACTGACAGCAATTAAAAATAAAACATTGTTAATTATCAATTTGCTTTCATTAGTCCTTAAAGGCCTACCGATCCTCGTGGCGATGAAAATGTTGGGGCATCTAAACCGTATAGTAGGCGTCCTCAAAAGTATGCCTGAGTTTTTTTTTTTTTTTGAGGTTTGCGATATCTTTATTACACATTTACTATAATTCAGTTACATGTGACAGTTTAAACACATATCTACAAATAATAATCTTATCTTAGGCGTATACAAAGATATCACTCATCTTTTTAGTTATAAAATAAACAAAATACAATATACAGGGTACTTGTCAAAAGCTTAAATGAACAAGGAGCAAACAATGCTCGGACGTAGCTAGAAGCGACATGCGAAAAGTGTTAACCAAGCTTCACTCAGATTAGATGTAAAACAGCATTTAAAAGAATACTTATATTCTTTGATATTTTTTGTAATTGGATTTTGTTCCCGGGTGTAAGAAGGTTGTTTCCGCGTCTAAATAATCCTTTGTAAGTATTGATTGTTTTTAAGTGAATGTTATTTGAATACGTATATCTTTATTGTATATCTTTATTTTTATAAATATACAAGTTTTATACAGGTATGTTAAAGTAATACTTAATAATTTCGTTTTTATATTTTGTTTCTTCGCTCATATTTTATAACTACATTCAATAACTCTTAATCCTCATGTAGATAAAAGACACGGGTTTCATTAGAAATAATAGGTTATTTAAATACAAGGTTCTATCAAAAAAGAAAACCCGATTTCAATGGGGGGCAACTATCAAACTTTTATCCTACATATATGTGATCGAAAAACCATACCTTAACCTATACCTTACCACTTTTGCCCAGTTGGATAAAAATAATGGTACCTAAAGATTATTTAAGTTTATCATACAAGTATGTTCCCTAACACTTATGTTTATTAATGTAACCACTAAGCTAATGTTTTGTTTGGAGCTGTTTTACCTCTAAGAATAAGATGCTTTTGCAGTCCAGCGCTTAAAAGAAACCGCTGTTTTGCTAATAGGTGGCCTTCGTATACCTATAGTAAAAACAGTCATCAACACCATCTAGCGAAGATGAGCTAAACTACGTAGTAACTAGGTACTGATCCTGCATCGCCATATGAAAGTTCTCACGAATATTAAATAGGTATACATATAACTTCGTGGAGTAGAATAGGGCCACCCCATCTCCTTCCGTGGTTTTTTTTATGTGTAAGCCTACCATAATGACTCCACTTTGCCTGATGGTAAGCAATAAATGGAGTCCAAGAGTGGTGGTCACCATCCTCATCCACCACTGAGAACATCGCCTGGTCGGAGGATTATGCTTTTGTGTTGGAAGGCCATAACACCCGCTCCTTTACATAGATGATCATTAAAAGATTTGGGAGAACAACATAGTATGCCATACGGTTATACTATAGAAAAGTCTAAAAGTCAATCCTTATCAAATACGGCGTGGGAGGTTTTAAAACGAACGTAAATAATAGGTTACTTATTATGTGGCCCTGAAAGGCCCAGCTACGCTACGCAACTGAAACTGTCGTAAATCCAAACCGAAAGACACTGCGACGACATTACTCGAATTTTAGATTCTTAATGGGCGTATCAAAGGTATAATAGAGAAAACAAGTTTTGCAGTTTAGCCTTTTTAACTAAAACTTAACGAAGAACGGACAGTATTTAAAATTGTTTTTGTATGAAGGGGGTCTGGATGACACGACACAGGGGGACACGGATTGGAAAACCATATTTTAATTATTTAAATGTTAGTAGATGTTTGTAAATTCATATTTAGGTACACTCACGCGTAGGTAGGGACTTATCTTATTAGAAAAATATATTTAAATTATATATTATAATCGAAAATCGAGCGGATCCGGCAACAACATAATTTATGAATTGAAACATACCTACATGAAAAAAAAAAATACATAGAATGACATTAAATTGGTGGAACACTTTTAAAGAACATTATTCTGTAATATTATTAATAATAATAACTTGACACATCTCACACACGGCCATCTGATCCCAAACTAAGCAGAGCTTGTACTGTGGTAACCAGACAGCTGATAAACATAATTATTTACTTCTAAATACATGCATATAATAGATAAGTTACACCCAGACTCAGAACAAATGATTATGCTCAATGAACAAATATTTGTCCGAGGTGGAAATCGAACCCACGACCTCAGGCTTAGCAGTCAGGGCCACTAACCATTAGACCAAGTGTAAAAACTTATTTTATGTGAGTGTTTATAACACCTCTGTCTAGCCCTTAGGGACACAAGCGAGGGCGTACGTAGCTATGTATGTGTATATACTTTCTTCATTGTGAATGAACTTATTATTTGTCTAATTAGATATAGGTAACTAGGGGTTAAATCGTCGACCACTCGTCCACCATGTATATAATAGGTGTGTTTTTTGTTACTTTATACAGAGTGTTACATTAACATTATTATTGATAGTGATTTGATAAATAAGAAGATTGTATTTAGCTACACTAGCCAGTTCGAATATGTTCCTTTTATAGATAAAACAATGTACAATATGTATGTACAGTGTGCTAGCATCTTTACTTATTTTTTTTAAAGGGGATCCTGATGAACTAATAAGTTCACGAAGATCTCGCATCCCAAAAAAGTGTTTATAATACTTTAGAATAGTATAGTAGACCGCGTGAATAACGTAACGCGCTAACAAAATTGACTAAAATTTTATCTGAATTTTGAATGAAAACGAAGTAGTTTTATATTAATGATTTTAAGTTGAACTAAGAAAATGAGGATAAATCTCACGATATACCTACTTTTACTTTCAGGTATAATTCAAAATCCAGCCCAAACAATAGTGAATAGAAGTAGTGTAAATCACTTATACCGTTGCAGCATTTTTTTGCTCAACATTTTGTCGTAAAAATATAAAAAAAATACATTTTTATATAAACATCACGTATTCCCATCGCACGTATGACATTGGCAAAATTGTCGACATCGGCATAGTGCCATTCATAGAAAAAAAAATTAAACGGTCAACAAATTACATCTGAAAATCCACGTTTGGATGGCTGTTGTCACTTACCATCAGGGGACGCGGCTGTGTCTGTCCCCCTACATAAAAGAAACCTACTAAGCTATGGTCGGTAGGTTGGTACTTACTAAGTCGCTTTGCTGAGTAAACACTATCTTCATGTTAGAATCATATGACTGTAATTCTTATGTCATAAAAATAACTCTATAGTCTATTACCACATTTCAAAAATGAACTATTATTGTGTATTAAACCCAAAAACGTGACAAGTCTGTGCAGCAGTAATTCCGTAATGTAACGTGAAAACGATATAATCAAGTTCTTGGTATTAATTGCCTAAAGCTGTCTGGTGTTATTAGGTAAAGAATTTGTACATATACGCTACGCTCACGTCTGTATCTCGGAAGGGTGGGCAGAGTTGTATTAAACACCCAAATTTTTCCGATTTATAAACATTCGGTATTATATAGTCAGTAGTCAAAGCGGCTCCAATACAAAATCGATGTTAATCAGCGAAATGGAACCCTATTTCCTTCCTACACATATTACTAGTATGCTAGTTAACCCACGCTGTTCTTGTTAACAATTAAGGCTAAATGAAGCCAGAAAGCGTTATCTAACAGCAGCTGTACAAATTTCAACTGACGAATTGTATTAAGGCGGTTATAGATCATAGAATTGCTCACTGTTTTGAAAACTGCTCCCGCTCTGATTACCGTACATAAAGTCGCGAGATGGTTTCTCCTTCCTGATAACCTACCAAGCCATCTAAGTTTGCTTTCTTGCTAGCGCATAAGGTTCGCGTTTAGCGTAAAAACGGTCATTAATACTAATACCGATGCCCGCAGTTTAATGCGCCATGTGTAACTACGTCAGACATTATATGCTAAATAAAAAATGTGTAGTAGCATCATTCTATATTACAAAATTATGCTTGCTTGTGATCATAACACCACAGAACAGTAAATAATACGTTGGTCGATAGTGACATCTAGTACAAAAAGCGACACTTGATGAGACATATTGCGCCATCTAGGGTAAATAGATCTCGCACTTTTCTTTTAAGGGTTAAAATAGTTCCAACTATTCCTACTAGATGCCTCTACTACTAAAACGTCCGTTATATTTAATTTGTACAGGTATTTATTTAGTGGATTATATAAGAATGTTTTTCTGGTAAGTAAAAACGGCCCCGTCCTGATAATATTTAACTCCTTCATCAATGATAATAAATAATGAAACAAGCGCGTGCAAAGGAACAAACAACTACACACAACACAGAGTGCCTAGAAATATACTATTTTAAATCTTCGCAGCTACAAAAGAGCGTTTTTTTCCCAAGCTGACATTGACTCAAACTGTTTGTAATAAAAACCAACCTGTACATAAAAATTTATTGTCTTACATTTTGATCACACTCAAACAATTCACTCTCAATTAGAACGCTTACAAAATAAGTTTCGATTTTAGTACTCAATCAATTCATTGAGATATCAAAAGCGCAGATTATACGACCTAGCGCTTAAAAAATAGAAAGCCAAAAGTATTTTATAACCACCCGATACCATATATATATATATATATATATACATATATATCTATATATATATATCAAACAAGCAAATAAAGCTTATATGAAACTCATTTTCTACTAATTCACATACCACAGTTTTGGTAAAGATTGAGCATTAGAAACAAATAGTGACACGTAGTCGTAGATACATGCAGGGTAGGTATAGGCCATTGTCTTAACATGCAGGTTGTGCCTTAATTGCATATTTATTCGTATAAAAATGTGGTATGTCTAAACAAAATAAATTTTACTGGCTTACATTTTAAATAGTTAGTCTTAGTAGTTAAATTATTATAAACAGATATTAGCTTACAAAAATATCATTGAGATCCGTATATCCTTCTTTTTAGAATTAATTAAATAAATACTTTTATACGATAGTACAGCATCCAAGTGACCACAAGTATCAAAACATTTATCAGTTCCCCGAAAAGTTATATCTAGAGTATATAAATAAACTTATTATGTTATTGCTATTAGGTGGGCAACTAATAAACCCGCCACTTTCTTCGATCAGTTTCTAAAACGTTATAGAATTATCTCGAATTTCTTGGAGCAGTATATAAATAAAGCAAGAGCTGTATGTTAGATCAGTTGACAACTGGATCTCGAATAGTAAAACTACAGTAAATTATGGATATTTCTCGTAGAGAACTTCGGCTGCTTTTACTTCGCAAAGTTCGCTTATGTCGAAAAGCGGCTGAAGCAGTGCGCAATATATGTGCAACGATGGGCATAGGCGTGCTCTCTTACAATACCACCAAACATTGGTTCAGAAGATTTAAGGATGGAAATTATGACCTATCTGATGAACCTCATCCAGGACGACCTCCTACAATAGATGTAGATGAGTTAAAAAGACTCATAGAAATTGATCAAAGGTTCACTTCACGTTGTTGGGCAAATGAGTCGTACCAATGAGTGACTGAGGGATGTAATTACGGGGGATGAAAAGTGGGTTATGTACATACATTTTTCGCGTAAGCGCCAGTGGCTTGGACCTGGAGAAGCAGGAGTACCGACGACAAAATCTGACACGAATAAAAGTTAGTTTAAGTGTGTGGTGGGGAATAAACGGAATTATATACGGGGAGCTTTTGCCATCTAACACTACAATCACGGGTAATATTTACTGTGACCAACTGGATAAAGTAGCAGCGAGATTACTGAAAAATCAAAATATACTTTTTGCACAATAATACTCGACTACATGTAGCAAAAGCGACTCTGAAAAATTACTTTCGCTTGGCTGGGCTGTCCTTCCTCACCCACCGTACTCTCCAGTCATTATGCTCTCAGACTATCATCTATTTCGTTCTCAATCCCCCTACTTAGAAGATAAAAAATAAATAAAATGAAGACCAGCTTAAAAGTGACCTTACCACCTTTTTCGATCAAAAGCCTAAAAACGTCTACGAGGAAGGCATTATGTCTTAGCCAGCGCGTTGGCGACAGGTGATAAAAAACGACGCTGCTTATATAGTTGAGAAATAATTTGATTTTGTATACTTAAAAAATTAAATAAATTTGTGTACAAAGTTGGCGGGTTTATTAGTTGGCGGGTTTATTAGTCGCCTAAACCTAAAATTATCTGATTTTCTTAAACATACAGCTTTGTTGTGAAGAAAGCTCCTGTAAATATGCACTATAATTAACTATCTCTGGATGGATTAACTTATATTTCTATGGTTCTCACACTTATTTTTTTCTTTTACCAGCGCGCGTCCTCATCTTTCCCAATTAGGAGAGGACGCCTGTCAAATCGTCAAAGTCGCGAAATCGTCACCTGAATTCCGTTGATCTTGCGCATCGTCTCCAAAAGATGCGTGAAGTGGTAGTCAGCCAGTGGACGGTCAGAAGAAGACTTGCTGAAGGTGGCCAGCCTAGCCTAGCCTAGCCTAGCCAGCAAACGACCTCAAATTGACGCGAGCTTACCGCCGGGCCCGTCTTCGATTTGCACGACAACATGCCCACTTGACAGTCTACCAATGGAGAGCAGTCCTGTTCACAGACGAGTCCAGGATGTATCTTCATGGCAAAAGGTACATAGAGGAAGTTATCCAGGAACATGTCATTAAAATTTAGCGGTTTCGTTGGAGATAACTTCCTCCTTATGCATGACAAGGCAAGACTCCATACCGCTGTTATTGTACGACAGTATCTTCAAGACGTGGGTATTCCCGTAATGGGTGGCCCGTTCGGAGTCCGGACCTTAACCCGATCGAACATTTATGGGACACGTTAAAAAGAAAAATACGAGGTCGAAATTATGCTCCAACCAATCTCCAGAAGCTACAAACTGCGCTCAGTGAAGAATGGGACGCTGTCCCACAAGACCCTGTCAAACATTTGATAGAGTCGATGGAACATCGGTGTCGAGAGGTAATTCGGGCAAGAGGGGGGGTAACACTTCATATTAATAAAGATATATTTTTTTAATTAATCCCCTAATATTCAATCTTGTATTGCTAACCCCGGCTTTGTAATTTAAATTTGCACTTGTAATAAATATATGATAATTTAAAATTATAGCTTGTAATAATTTAAAATTGTATTATATATTTTTTAACACACTTTCTTATAAAGTGGCTCTAATTTCACCGCGATTAGACACATAATGACACCTATAATTAACTATTTGTGACTTTTTCATTTTTATTACTTTTAACTTGTATGTGTTTAATCAATAAAACTTTCACTCAATAATAACTTTTGTTTTTTCTGTAATAAAGAAAACTTCTTCTTCTCGAAATCCGCAAAAAGGAAAAAAAAAAGAAACCTCATTCTTTTAGTCTATGGCCGATCGCCATTGTAAGAATCGCGCCATAGGAAAACTGGTTCTTTTTTCGCCGTTCTGAATAAATTTTTGTATTCACTATTGAAATTACAGTTAAATAACTTAATTAAAATTTCTACCAGTACTAATTATGATAAAATGATTTATGTTGTACACCGCCCTATATAAGACGTGAAGCCCTTACCGCTATGGAAAGTTTACTACAAGAAAACTCCAAGAAAAAATATCTATTAGTGTACCAAAATTTAATACAATGGCAAAACAACAAGAATATTCTTTCGTCCTTTTCAGAAAATGTGTTTATGACGTACTTTAAAGAATTATCTTCTAAGTACAAATCTAGCTCTTTGTGGTGTATATACTCAATGTTAAAAAGTACAGTCCGAGCAAAGAATACTCCATTCTTTGCTCGGACTTAAACTCAGACTTAAAAAAACACTCTAATTTGGCTTTTTCAGATGCTCCAGATAACCAATATCTGGCTACTAAGGTTAGTTAAAATAATTTTAAATATCTACGCGACTTCAGCATGTGTTATGTGTTGAACTTAATTATTGCTTCTTTTTTCCAGGTTGCTTTAATATTTGGTGTAACTGGTGCTTGTAGGATTTGGGACAAGAATTAATAAATATAACTGTAAAAGACGTAGAGAACCATGGCCAGACGCTTTAAGAGAAGATCCCTGTCACGATAAAATACCGAGGTCGTTAACTATACACGGTCCATTCTATGAAATTGTTAAGAAGAAGCATGAAAGTTTGCGTTCACCAAAAGCAAAAACTGACTGTTTCTAAACTAGCTAAATTACCAGAATGGTAAATGTATAAAAACAGTTAATTATAATTTTACTAACAGCACATTTACTAATCTCTAAATAAACTTTTATCTACTAAATAAAATATTTTTTAGTATTATTTTCTTCGCAAGCGTGTTGAAAAACGTCGTATGAGACACGTGTGTATTGATGATTACCGTCCTCGGCCATCTTAAGTCCCTCACCTAACGGCTCAATGGCGCCTCAGCGGTAATCACCAACATTACACACGTGTACCATAATGTACTATTTACGATATAAGCTTTTTTGCAAACAGTACCGTCAAAATGCGAGGTGCATATTTAAGTCACACGGGTTTGACATTTGGTCCAGGGTCGCCTTCATGTAAGAAAACAGAGACTCCTAGGCAGATAATATGTGGAAAGAGAGCAGAGTGCATTGAGGTTCATCGAGATCGTGTTTTAAAAGAAGATTGAACGTAGTAACTTAATGGCTACACTGCAGAACATTCTACTAGTCAATAGAAGATGATTCAAATGATTATTGTATCACAAAGAGTTAAGATTTTTATCTTTTATCCGCTGACCCCATATGTGAAAGCTGAAAGGCCGATTATAATTATTATTAGAATATAAAATTTATTTTGTTTTTAGTATTATGATTTTTTTATTATCATAGAAGTTATGTTACCAACAGCAGAGGTCTTCACATCAAAGCTCTGAGTTTTAGAAAATCATAATATGACTGTTTTGCATTCCAACAAAACAGGTATTATGTACTGAATAAAAACACAGCATTGCAGCAATGTTCTTGCTGCTGATGTGAAGACTATAAATTGGCAGTCACAGACTCTCTCCTAATTGGTAAAGAAGGGGACGTACGCTAGTGAATTAAAGAGATAGGTATAAGAATCATAAACAAAAGGTAAGTTTCAACCAGAGATAATTAGTTATAGTGCAAATTTCTTCCCATAAACGATGTGTTTTATTCAACACATAATACATGTTTTGTTGAAATGCAAAACAGTCATATTATTAGTATATAAAAAGTTTTTTTTTTAGAGTAAGTAACTCATGTTTTGGAAACGAACAGCTTACCTTCAGGCAAATTGAGGTCATACTGACCACTTTTTTTAAAAAAAAAAGGTGTACTTGTCTGTTTTATAGATATTTTTTTTAGTTATACATAAATATAAATATTTTTATTTATCGATATGTCATCCCCTCTGTGGTATTGATTGACGGATCAAGATTTACACTTATCAACTTTCGACTTATTAACTATCCTCAAAGTATGCTGAGCATTTTTCTGTAGAGTAGTCACTAAAATATTACGTCCAAGCTTGAGTGCTGCCCTCTCTATGAACTCTTGCGATCTCGCTCCTCAGTTTCCTTTCATTGGCGGCTGCCTCTCGCAGTTCGGCCTCTCTCGCACACGTATCATCTAACTGTTGCTGTTGCACGCGGAGGCTGTTCAGTTGTGATTGAAGTGCAGTCACGGTTGAGTATTTGGAGTTCTTCAACTGTAGAAGAAAATTGGACTATTTATATATGTTAATGACTATATTTTCGAGGGGGTAGACGGGGCGTATACTACACCCGCCCACCTGTTAATGTAGAGTGTAGGCAAACTTTGAAATTCAAATATCTTTATTCATATATAGGCCTAGTTGTGTATACTTCGAGTAGATACATACATACACTCACGCCTGCGTCCCCAAAGGGGTAAACGGAGGCGTAACTAATGCCCGCATATTGCCGATAATAATTAACTCTCATTTACGTTATATATATTGACAGAAAAGGGAGGTAAGGGATATTGCTTATAGACCACAGCTGCTGCAAGTGCCCGTACCTAAAACTAACCTAAGACAGCTCTCGGTGAACCAGGGCTATGAGCGGGTTGACATATTCTCGTGTCGATTGAGTGAACTCGCAAAAGTAATATTATTAGTTATAAGTTATTCAGATACAGGGTAATATATAAATATAATAAAACTCGTACACACAGTATAATGCAATATGAGATAAACAGGTTACTATATTTGTAATGTAAATTACAGTTCAGTAGATATTCAATCTATAACATTAAATAATTAATGGACTTAAGTTACCTATATCTAGAAATAAGTTACCCCACTTTTGTATTAGGTTTAAAAATCCTTTAAAGATAGTGTATGGTATAAATAAATAAATAGGCAATAGCTCAAGTGAGTCAGGGTTGTATACCTATGCCTCGAACTAGCTGGCGCCGTGAAGTCAGAGTCCTCTAACTATAATAGTTTTTAGACATCTCACTCACAGCTGTCTTATTCCAACTAAGCATAGCTTGTACTATGGTAACTACAGTGCTGATAAACATACTTATATGTACTTGTAAATACATATGTACATATCATAAAGGCACAGAACAAATAATCTTGTTTAATGCACAATTATATAACTTTGATAGCTGTTAGCAGGCAGTCAAAGCCTTCTAAAATTTAATTCTAGTGTAAACAATATTATTATAATTATTGTTATATTAAGCATAATTACTTAGACCCGAGAGTCGCTATTCGTACAAGTCTATCTTATTAGTAAGTCTTTTATACTTAAGTATAAAAGGCTTACTAATAAGATGCTACTTCTATACTTAAGGATATATTTCTAGAAAAGAGAAGAGAGACGAGATAACATCCAATAGCAGTACTTTACTGCATATAAAAACTATATACAGTTTTTCCCCTCTATAACGCGGTACCCTTATAACGCGTTTTCGTATTAAGCGATTTCAATCCCCCGCATAACACGGGCATTCCCCAATATAACGCGGGGATTTCTCACATATATATTTCTGTACTGTCAATTTATAATGATTTGTACAGTTCTAAATTAGGTTCGCGTACTTTTGCACGTGTGTCAATTGTGTTATTACAACATTAAATTATTTTATTAAAAGGTGTATTTTTAATATAACGTGCATATTTCGTTCATAACATAGTTTTTTCTTATTATTCGATTTAAACCCCCTGCAGCAAAAAGAGTTAAATGTAATGAATCATTTATACGTAACGCGTTATACAAGGTCTTAAAAAATGCATTATACGGGAATATCCCTATAACGCGTTTTCCTATAACGCGGAACCAATCTACCGCTTTATAGCTTACTTTACTGCGTTTTGGCTTAGGATTACTGTATTTATCCACTCTTTCTACATTTGGAGTTTATATTACATACTAGCTATCATCGACTTCCTCTATTGCCTATATCCCGGAGAGTGTTTTGACGAAGTCTTCCAATTGGTCCCACCTTCTCCCGTTCTCTACACGACAACACGTGCTGACCTGAGGAGTCATCGTTTCAGCGTCAAAAATATACGATTCCGGAATAAACGGTTCGGCTCTTACTTCCTGTGCCGATCGGTTAAGTTAAGGCCTGAAACTCACTACCAGCGCACGTGTTTCCCTCTTACTTTGATCCCCGTTCTTTTGATCAGGGCGTGAAAAAGCATCTTACCAGGCCGCCATAATGTGGGTCACCATGCTCCATTGACTACACTCCCAATGAATCCTCATTGTGTCGGGGGTCTAAGAGTGGTGGTCACCATCCGGTGACCACCACTCTGAGACTCCACTTGTTGCTTTCCATCAGGCAGAATGGAGTCATTATGGTAGGCTTATATAAAAAAGCGATTAGACATCCCACAAAACATTGAAATTTAGAAACCCAATGTTTCGTCCTAAGAAACTATCTCAAACTTCTAAGAATATTCGAAAGTTGAAACCTGAAAATTGGTCCAGCAGTTTTAGAATTTATGCGATTAGCGACACATTTACTATTTATATAGACAAAAGGGCATGATGATGACTACATATAATAGAGCACAATCACCTGTGTATCCCTTTCATTAGCTCTGACTTCATCATGGAAGTTCTCCATTTGCGATAGAATCTTCTCTCGTTCCAGCACGTTTGCCTTCTGCTGTTTTCTATTCGCTTCTATCTTCTCTTCCACCTGTTTCTTCAGAGTGGATAAAACTTCATTCATAAGGAGAGCTCGCGCTTCATGCTCCTTGGCCCAAAGCTGAAAGTGTAGTTAACGACTATTAGTACTAGTTGGATAGTAATTATATTAGCTTCGACAAGAGTTACTAGTAAATAAAAATCTTCAATGTTTTTTGAACTAACTGATACTAATAATCTTCCATAAACTGGCAGAGTCATCTCAACAGTAAACTATATGCTTATATATCAAGCGTATGTATAGCATAAATATTACATTTATGTAGGTAAATATATACCAAGACTTTGACGAAAGCAAAAGAATGTGCTGTGTGATCATACTTTATCCTAAGGGAAGCAATATCTTCACTTAGTATAAATTATCTCTTATTCTGCCTATTATATATTGCTTATATTCTTATTTGAAATACATAGTAATGTCATTAAACTTTGACATAGTACCTTATCCTGTTTCTCGTTGATCTGCCTCGCTTCTCCGTCGTACATGGCTTCTATAGTTCTCTGGCGTTGTCGCTCTCGTTCTCTATGCTCCTCCAGTTCAGCAAGAGCACTGTCTAATACACGTTTGTAATGTCCAACCATTTCCTGTTCAGATTCATGTTCCTAGAAAACATAACGACAGTAATTATGTTATGATAATAACGCGCTGAGAAAACAATAGCCATTTTTACTTCAGCATTTTAACTTATTTGCTTTGTATGATGACCACCAACTCAAAACTTGCGGTACCCACCTTTGTGACGAGGGGGAAAGGGAAATAGGAGACGGGGGAGGGGAAATAGGAGACGGGGGAGGGGAAATAGGAGACGGGGGAGGGGAAATAGGAGGGGGTTCACGCTTCCGGTACCCTCACTCACTCGGTAATTACAACGCAAACGTTGCAACGTGCATCTCTCATAGTACTGTGACCAAAGTGGGTCACAGCTGGTGACGGGACCCGTCTTGGGGGAGACGGGTCAGTGCCATCGGAAGAATGCAACGGCGATTCTCGCTCCCCCGATCATAGGCAAGCAGAAGTGGCGGTTTTTACCGACCAGGGTTGTTTGTAGTCGGTGAGAGTCCGACATACCCCTTCCCCCACCCTATGAGGAAAGGACATCCATGACGATCTTCCACCCCGTCAACAAAAAAAAGTTAATACGATGACTACCGCTTCAGAGACATAAGCGTTTGTAAATAATACGAAAAATGTAACACTAGTACTTAATGTAACATAAAATTACCTTTAAAACAGCGTTCCTCAGCTTATTAAGCATCACCAAATCTAGTTCAATTTCCCTTATAACAGCAATAACTCTCCTCTTCAACTTATACTTGTGCAAGCCCATATTAACAATAGTGGCCTCTCTCTCTGCCACAAGGCGCGCGTGTTCTCTTTCTCGTTCTGACGATATGAACTGTAACTCATCTAGTATACATTTCTCTTTTTCTTCTTGTTTTCGAAGACGTTTAACTATTGTTTCCTTCTCGCTTAACTCTGCAATTTGGCCTTCAAGACTTTCACGAAGCTCCTGAAAAATTAAAGCAGTTTTGAAACTATAATATTGTACTAGCTTTTACGAAAACTTTGCTTGCGTAAAATTTATTTTATGTATCTTTTTACTAAGTTAAAGTTTTTTCGTGGAAGAGCCATGCTCAGGCACGAATGGGCCAGCTCAACCGGAGTAATACCATGGCCTCACAGAAAACTGGCAGTATTGCAAAGCGAGCGAGAGTAGCAGGGGCCCAACTCCCCCTCCCCTCACCCCCACTCTCCTCTTTCCCTCCCCTCACCTCCACTCTTCTCTTTCCCTCCCCTCACCCCCACTCTTCTCTTTCCCTTCCCCTTATTACCATTAATGGCTATCAGCGCACTTGTGACTCTTAAGTTACAGTTCGGCATGGGCGGCGGTGGTCACTTACACCATCAAATGAGCAGTCCCTTCGTCTATCCCTGTATATAATAAAAAAATAGGTGCCATATGTCCTTCCTCTATACCCCAGGAAATGTATAACCAAAATTAAATAGTGATCTGTTCAGTACTTAAACCAACAAACAAACACTTTCGTATTTATAACATTAGTAGGACTAGCTTTTGCCCGCTACTTTGTAAGAGACTTTTAGTAATCATCTTCCTTTAGTAAAAATCTGTGAAAACTGCATTAAATTCCATGCAGTATTTGTATAATGTGTGTACAACAGCAAAAATATCTAAAACTTTTGTTTTGGCTTCTGTTGCTCTAATAAACGCCCCATTTTAGTTTTTCTTTAATATCTATAATGTAGAGACATAGGGCTCTTAATATTTTATTTTATATATTTATGTGAAGATATATTAGATTATTATTAAAATATATTAGAATTATTTATGATACATCTATAGCTGAAGAGAAAGAGAACAATTACTTGTACTTGTTGCTCCTTTTCTCTTAACCTTTCTTCTTCAATTTCAATCTGCTTACGCAGCATTTCATCTCTCTCCTGCAACACTTTGCGAATCTCTTCTTCCTCTTTCTTCTTTTGTAATTCTTTCTCTACTATTTGCTCCATCCTGGAAAGTGAGAAATGGCAACAATCATTACATTTCTTGACTGTGAAAGGACTGGTTTTCAATTATTTTTGTTACTACTAATTAACTTAAGTAAACAAATTATAGACATCGGGACAGTATTGTGACTCTTATCTGTGCTACGATGTGTTTCTTACTTGAATAAATTCACTACCAATGACATCTACAGATATATTTTCTATTAACATTTTCACAATTAAGATTATTATGATATCCTTAATTAAATACAGTTCTTATCACAAAAAAAAAAATATTTATTTAAATAAGCAAAACCTACGTCTCTGCAAATATGCAATAATTTACAATGTAGTAGCTCTGATTTAGGGTTGACGCAGAATCCAATCATAATACAGTTGATACACGTTTTAATAGTAAAACACTTGTAGTTCTGAATGTGTCTGAGTGAGGTACTGGAGACCCAACATCCGCGCTTTCCCCTTCCCCCAAAGGCGGCCAGCGCACACTTGGCTCTCGAGTTACAGGTACATGGGCGGCGGTAGTCACTTACCATCAGATGACCCGTCTGCTAGTTTGCCCTCCTACACCATAAAATAAATATTTGTTTACCATGCACACTTGAGTTTATTATTAGCGACATAGGCGGTGGCAGCCCTAAGTTCCGGCTGGCGTATTCTCCACGCGTGGTGTAGACGCAACTCCGCTTCGTGACGTCGTAACTGCTCCTCTTTCTCTACAATACCCTGGTTTATTTCTTTCAGGGTTGATGTAGGAACTTTATTTAGGTAAGACCTGGAAAGTAACAGTAATAATTAATTATCGGAATTTCTTACATACACACATACCTACATACAGTCACGGCTATATTCCCGAAGGTGTCTCAACGCCAACTTTTTGCAAACCGATATTGTATGACTGCATATTGTCTGACCAGTCTGTTCCCATACTCAGCTCTTACAAAACCCATGTGGAGAGATGGGGTGGCCTATTCTACTCCGCCGAAAAACACACATCTAAGGGAATATTTTATTTAAAATATAACCTTAAGTCCTATGTGATTGTGTTTATATTAAACATCATATTTCAACCTGACTCTTATAGTAGAATCTAGTTGTCAGAGCTCCCAAATTGGACCAGTATTGAAATAATGATAGATAGCTTTAAAATACTGACCCATTCTTGAATAACTTTGGTTGTTTGGCAAGACTTTTTAACTCCTGTTGATATTGCATGTTTTCTTGAAATAACATTAGTTCCAGTTTTTTACGTCGCTCCTCGAGTCGTCTGAAACAGTTAAAAAGTTGGTCATAAATGATAATTCGACTAGCTACAAAGAAAATATAATAACTGCTTCAATATTTTCATAATGTTGAATTTCAAATCAAATCGAAATCATTTATTTATTTCAGTTAAATAATCATGGTATAGTTTTAATTGTCAAGAGAAGTCAGTCGTGAAGCTAGTTGATTGACTGTTTAAATATGTAGATTCTATGCAGAAGATCATATTCAATAGGCAAAAACTCCAGAAATACTATTTTTAAAACATTTAATACTTTTTGTTAGTATATAAGAGCAAATAAAAAGTAAAAATGTCAATCATCAGCAATGGTCAATCAAATACCATTTAATTTTAAACTGAGGTGTTCACACTCATGCTAACGGTGTAGAGTGATAGTGGAAACTCTTCCTATAGATTTATATAATATAAAGATAGATTTTTAATGTTTGTAAAACGTTTAGAATATTAATAGTAGTGGAAATAATATAAGTAGGAAATTAAAGAAATGGTTTAATTGAAATATGATATATGGATTTTGATTTGGATATTGAATAGTTTATAATAACACTTAGCTATCTACTCAACAATTATTATTTAAGGATTCCGGATTAGGACATTAGGAATGATTTCTGTATCACATGGGACTAGACAAACATACAAACAATGGATTCAAAGAACACCCAGGTGTGTGGCAACTATTTGTGGATAACGCAAATTTTTGCCCCATCTGTGAATCGAACCCAACACCTTTAGCATAGCAGTCAGCACCGCTAACCAGGCCAGTCAAAATTGAACTGCAAATAAATTAAAGTTATACTCACGCAGCTCTAATCTTCCTCTGTCCTAGTTGCTCAGCTTCTTTTTTTGCCTTCTCATAATATCCCTCAGTCGTCCACTGTTCATGATGCCTAGACTTGTTAGTGTTGCTCTCAAAATAATTAGCGACCTTCTTCAGTTCTTCAGCTCGACGAAGTTCATTGTCCCGACGTTGTGCAGCTAAAGCTTGAAGTTGCCACTGCGGACGAGGACGAGACATGTTCTGTAAAAAGCCATAAAGAATAATTATTTTCTCTACAGAGTAAAAGGCAAACAAGAATGTAATGATATGAAGGATAGAAAACAAAATCTATCTAGACACAATAAAACTAAATCTAATAGCTTTCTCCAAATGTAGACAGGGATAAAATAATATATCTATAATCATTCATTATATATTATTATATAACACTCTACTGCATGGGTGGCTTAAGTGGTCACCTCGCCACTCCGCTGCGGTGCCGAGTGTTGTGGGTTAGATCCCCGCATGGGACAACTCTATGTGTAATCCTCAATTTGTTGTTCTGAGTCCTGGTGTTCTTTGTGTCCGTTGCTTGAATGTTTATAAAGTCTCCAGTAACACAGCAATGAATCCTAGTATGGGATTTGTCTTTAAAAATATATATATATATAAAAAACAGATATTGCTATTTATTTCTTAAGCTTATGAAAAATATTCCTTTCATACAGAAGAAACATAAAATAGTAATAATCTAACAACAAAGTCTTTAAATGTCTAATATAATATAAAATATGTTTTTAAATGCTACTAATATGGTATTGATTTTGATTATTGAATGTTAAGATATGTAATACCAATCTATTTAAAAAACAATGTGATTAGTGAGAAAGTCAAATATCAAGACAGAGCAAATTGTATTAGAGTTCCAAACAGACAAAAAAACATTAAGGAACTAGGTTATAATTTATTTTTTTTTGTTGGGGGGCAAGAGTTAGCCACTGTGTAAAATATAAAAATGTGCACATAGTAGTATCAGTAAGAGCCTTACCAAACCTATCCATAAAAGTTAAAAAGTAAAAATCACTACCATCAACTACTGTTTTAATTAATTAATTTTGTTATTATCTCCATAATAGATAGCCTGGTAGAGATTTCTTTTAATGATAAAACCGCCCATTGTACTATGATTTATAAGATGAATACTTTTGGCCATCTGTACTTTATTGTGTACAATAAAGAATATTCAATTCTTTTCTATTCTAAAGATTATTGGTATTCGTTAATACAGCTCATGTTGTTCAGTGTACTCAGATACTAGTTTTAAAGGACTAGAATCAGCAAGATATCAATTATCGCTATAATGTTTTGAGTGACTTCTTAATACAAAACTTTTTAATTTAAAAAATATAGACATAAAAAATTCACAGATAGATAAATTATTACCTTCACATGTGTTTATCAGTTACTCGTGAGCTTTTTTTAGAAACCGAAATAAAGAAGAATTCTGGGTGTCAAGATAAATTTATATGTCAGAAAATGTGCAGACGATTTTTCACTCACCAGTTACCCTCTTTCAAACATTAATCTGATGACTTACCTACTTTAGCACAGCTCAAGGTGTGTTCAGAAGCACAATGGAAAACTGAGATAAGGAAGTTATTATTCACTATGATTCAAATAAAACAAGGTAAGTACTGTATAAGGCCAATTATGTACAAATGAGTCACTGTGAGATCAATAACACGAAACCAGCCAAACTCCTTGGTTGACTGCACACGATTTGAATCTCCTTCGAAATGATTCAACTCAATTACATGTCTGTTACATTTATTCGCGTGGGTGCTAAAACGACCCGTAATTGGAACATCTGAGGTCAGACTTATTACGTTCAATTCTTTTACTTCCTTACAATATACTTTTATTGTACACATTCACGCGATTTCAAATTAACGACTTTATAAAACTAAAGTTTAAATACAGATTAAAAAATAAACAACAAACAATATCACGATTAAGTGACAGTTGCTTAGCAACGAAATACGTTCCAAGTTTTGTAACATATACTTGCAAATTCCATTGACTATAATACTATTTATCTTTTTAACTAAATATGTAGCCTTATTTATTATGGCATTTATTTTAGTGACCTGTTGAATCTAGGTATATGAGCAGTAGTGCCTTAACCTGCAAAGCCCTTCAGTGCTTTACTTACACAAACTTTATGAACAGTTTTCAGACCCTGCTCTAACTTAGGATCACATAAAACGATTGACATTAAATTTTGTATATGTTACGGGTAATGCTAGACGATGGAGCAAACCTAGGTTTACCCGGGTTGACTTAGTATTATCCAAGCTTCTTGGGTAAAGTCCGAATAATAAGTTAAATAAATTGTAATTCGGGGTTTACCCATACTCACCTAGGTCTATCCAACTCTGGCTGGGTAATGTTAGGTGTTGCGTAATTTTCGAGGCCGTGGCGCAAATCGCGGGTGCCCGCGTTCCCCCGCACCGTTTGCACCTGCCCGCGTTTCCCCACCCGCGCCGCTTGCTTAGTGACAAAATGGCGACCGAACAGAGTGCACATACTTTTCGAGAGCGTTTTGATACAAAATTTCAAGAGTTACTCTCAGCGAAAGGGTTAAATTCTTTTTACTTCAGTAACGAAGAATATTTGGAAATAATCGATTGAGGGAAAAGTGCAAAAGAAGCTAAATCGAAAACTACTTTACAATACCAGCGATTGAAGCGTTTTGATTTGTGCTCGGTAAGTGGCGTCGAGAAACTGATTGCTTCTCTATCTTCAAGTGAGACAACAATTAAATATTACGTGACCAACGATGAGATGTTCGATATCTTGCATGAAACTCATTAGGCTGTTGGACATGGCGGAAAACATCGAATGGAAAAGAATGTAAAAAAATATATAAAAATGTTACTCAAGAAGTGATAAAATTATATTTACGACTATGCGAACCATGCCAAAAAAAGTTAAAGTCTGCCAAAAAGGAATTGTTGTCAAACCATTGCTGTCAACAGAAATGAATAGTCGCTGTCAAGTAGATTTAATTGACACGCAGTCTAACCCTGACGGCGACTTCAAATTCATAATGGTCTATCAAGATCAGTTGTTGTCAAGTTTGTACAGCTGCGCGCGTTAACATCTAAACGAGCCGTAGAAGTTACTTATAAGCTTTTGGACATATTTTGTATTTTTAGCGCACCTTCAATTCTTCAATCAGACAATGCTCGATGTGGAGCGGTCTGAAAATATTACATGGCAAACCTCGCCATAGTCAGTCTCAAGGTAGTGTAGAAAGAGCAAATCAAGACGTACAAAATATGCTTATGACGTGGATGAACGACGAAAATTGTAAGCGTTGGTCAGAAGGTTTGAAGTTCGTACAGTTAATGAAAAATAGGGCATTCCACGATGGAATAATACGAGCTCCTTATACCGCCATGGTCGGTGGTGATGTCAAGGTGGGTTTAGCGTCGTCTTCTCTTCCAAAAGAAGTTATTGCCAGTATTCACACTGAGGAAGAGCTCGAGAAAATGTTGACGGAGTTTACTACCGGAGCAGAATCTAGTCCAGAACCCCAAGAAGAGGGACCGGAATCTAGATAAGAATCTCAAGAAGATTTACTTAATGTGGAACTGGAATCACAGAATGATGACTTAAATAACAAAGAGATGAGAAAGGAAATCGAAACAGAAGTTTTAAATACAAAAGAAGGTGAAAGGGAAGTTTTACTAGAAATAAGTTCAGAAGAAAAGGCCAAAAAGAAAGACGAAATGGAGTGTTGTAGATGCATGAATCCAGGCAAGGCAGAAATAAACTTGTGTGAAATTTGTACTACTCAACAAAATATAAATGAACATAGATTACCTGCCCGATTGAGCTTAGAAAATCAAGCTAAAAAAATGAAAGCCTTATCTAATTTAAAATTTCCTCCATGTTCTGTTGGAGATACGGTAAGAGTCCAAATACCAGATGTCGATAGAGGAAGAGCCGAGTTTCGGAACGTGCTTATGGCAGTTGTAGAAAAAGCTGATGATCTGTATAGGTTGGGGAATGAACGTGGTACTATTGAGGAAAGGTTCTCAAGGAATCAGTTTTCTGTGTGTCATGAAAAACTGATTGATATCGAAAATATATCACCAGAAAAAAAAAGATTACGAGAACTTGCAAATGAACAGTCGCTTTCAGGAGGCCAGGGTTATAAAAGGTGTAATTGAAAAACAAAATGTGCTACAAAAAAGTGTTCATGCAAAGCTGCAGGAAAATTTTGTAATTCAAAATGTCACAGTAGTTTATCTTGCTCAAATAAATAATTTCAATTTTAATAAAAACGTTCGGCAGTACTTTGAACTAATTGCCATACAAAGTTTTAATATGTTTGTGCTATTAAATATATCATATTTAAGCCCGCTATTAGTTTTTGCTATTAAAGCTATTAAGTTTATGCTCTTCAAGCGATTACATTCGCCTTTGTATGTTTTTAAAATAATAAAAGTTTAAAATGCCCTTGGATTTTCATTTCACTAATTAATTACACAAATTTTTAACATTACCCAGCCAGAGTTGGGTAGACCTAGGTGAGTATGGGTAAACCCCGAATTAAAATTTATTTAACTTATTATTCGGACTTTACCCAAGAAGCTTGGATAATACTAAGTCAACCCGGGTAAACCTAGGTTTACTCCATCTTCTAGCATTACCCGTACACTTGGACCTACCCCTACACTGTAAGGACCTCCTCAATACACCACACGCCACATTTTAAAACTTAAACTACGTGTACTACGTGAGAATTATGAAAGTATGGAAGAAAGTAATCGAGAGAAAAGTGCGAGAAGAGACTGCGATCACACAAAACTTTTGGTTTGGTTTAAACGCGTTTAAGCGCAATTTTGTAATGCTCCAACTAAGTGAAAAATTCTGACGCGTACTATAACTTGCATATTGTGTCTGTTGACTTAGAAAAGGCAAGATGTCCTGAAAGGAATTGTAGTAGGCTTTGAAAGAAAAAGAGTGCCTTCTAATTTACTTGGCCGCGAACCACACGGCAAATGATTGATTATGATTATTTTTGATTAAAAGTTTATTGTATTTTTGTAATATTTGATTAATTATTTTTGACTTTCGAATTAGCTTATTTCATTGAATGCCACGTACGTTTTAGTCCTTTAATTAATTTTACAGAATGTTTTACCTGATCTTATGATAAAACACCGAACACACTCGCAGTCTGTATTTGTGAACAAAAATAAGTACTGCAGTGCGAATTGTGCTCTAAAGATTGATTAGATACTTAATTATTGGATGAGCTACTCAATTATTTCGAAAAACTATTATTAACCGTTTTAAAAGGTCGTCCCTACATATTTCATTTATCACCGTCTATGCATTTTGCTATTTTATTGGTCGATGTTTATTAAATTCTAGACTTGAAAACTCTAGGGAGGTATTGAGTAGCTCTTTATAGGTTTTCACATGCTTTATCAGATTCAAATATATCTTATTCAACGAAAACTATACGAAAAACGAAGTGATTAAGAATGTTATTTTTCTTATGAAGTACATATAGAACCTAAAAAGGAGCAGAATATATTCGCATTATGTAAGGAGGTATTATATTTATAACCGATTAAAAAAAGGAGGAAGTTCTATGTTGGACTATATGTTATTTTTTTTTTATTATTTTGAAGCGATTTCTTCGACAATAGTCGACCGATTTTAAAAATCGTATTTTTATTTGCATCAAGATTTGATCATGAGACAGCAAGGAAATAGCGAATAAGTTTTGTTACCTTGCACTTTTTGACGATTTATCGTATTGTTCAAAGGAATTGGAATGGCGCATTGAAGTGGGTCATAATTTTTTTTAAAGACAAATATTACAGTTGACAAAGCATTTGTGGCGTAAAATCAGTTAATTCATATGCATCTTTTATCCCTCAAAAATAACACGAACTATACTTTATCATTACAGTTATTCATGGTTATGTTATTAAGCTTTTCCGTGTCTCCGCTATAATGACAGTATCCCTCAAACTATTACAAGATTCCGGATTACTGGCGTCGGCGGCGGCTGTTCACTGTTTTGTGGTTAACGAAATGATAGGGCACCTTTTTATGTTATCCCAGTATCTATTGTAAGTTTAATCGCGGAAGCGGTTGTATTAAATTATTTATTACTGATTTGTTTTTAACGCTACGTTGATTTTATTTCCGGGATTGGTATCAACCTACATAAATAAATGTACATTATAGAGAGTCGACAAAATGAACTGAATGTGCATATATTATAGTACCTAGAAAGGTAGTGTATTTAGGGGTTTTATAGAGTTGCGGAAAATGCTATAGCCATCTTTATCGGTCTAGTGAAGTGGGGAACACAATGGTGGTAATCATATTATTATTATTACTACCCATGGGTTGATTGCTAAGAGAAAACCCGTCCCGATAACCCCGGGGCCATACTCAGGGCGGCATGAGGCGCTGGTAGGCGCGCCTCCCTCCGGTAGGCCGGTTTTTGTTGTTTCTTTTAGGCTTGAGCCGCGCCGTGCCTTAGTAACAGAGATAGGGACTGACCTCTCGCTCACAGCGCTTGCGCGAGCATTGGTCGGGTCGAGAGGTCATGGGATGCAGTGGTTACCTTCTGTGAAACTGTTATGACACAGAAAGAGGCTGCGGAAAGGGAGAGGGAAAACACGACTACCCTCTCCATCCGCAGACGACGCAACGGACGTCGGAGGAGGGCCGACAATGCCCAATTCAAGCCTCAGTCCACCGCCCCAATCGTTTAGCGGGTCCGAGGTTGCAGGAGTGATGGTGGGAGGAGAGAAACCTTTCCCCCCTTCAATAGATGGGATCCGCTCCGGACGGTCACCTGCTGGCCGCGGAAGAATGCCGTGTTCCCGCGGCCCTCGGCAGCAGGTGCGAGGAACGATGGCGAATAACTAAACTAAAAAAATATCTCTCTAAACTAAATTAAAAAAATATTCTGAAAGATATTACGGTCGACATATGTCGGGCATGCTACCGTCCCGATGAATCTATCAGGCATATTATTTCTGGTTGTTCTCGTCTATATTTAAAAATCTTATTTATGAACAGAATAAAAACAATAGTACCTAATTTTGTAAAAATACAACCTTAATCATTTTGTGTGTAGACTGCTTTACAATATAGTCGTAGACGTTCTAGCGAGGCTACTTAAATAGCCTGTATTTAAGTAGTAAGTAAGAACATTCCGTTACTAAGTTCCTCAAAATTCAGGCTACAAGACAACTTTATATATACTTTACATACGTATATAAAATTGAAAATTATATTTAAGTTTTAAAAACTAGATTACATTAATTTGAGTGTGGGTGTGTGTGTATGTGTGTGAGAGAGAGTGTGTACGTGTGCAATGTGTCTATGGAATTATGAAAAAAACTTCATGATATCAAAAAGCCTTATCGGATTTCGGATTCTATATAGTTTTTTTGAAGAGGTATTGCGTAATTTGAGTTTTTATTGAGGCATAACAGGCTTTGTGTATCAGAAAGATTTGGTCTTTATTATATAGAAATGGTCCTAGGTAGTAAAATAATAGTTTTGTGAAAGTAAAGTAAGAGTGAGGTGTCATATATATATACATATTTTTTTATTCTTCGTTTAGGTACAGTGTGATCGAGTATGTGTGGAGCTTGAGTGTGCTGCTGAAGTATAGAGGTTAGAATGAATAGTTCTCAAACCTTAAGAACGTTGCAGTTTTGATATAATTTAAAAGTGTGATATCGTATTGCGCGAAAAGTAGCAACTTTAAGTACGGCTCCGTGAGCTACCTCCAGTGGTTTTAAGAGTGTTCGTATGAAGTGGGATACCCAACGAAACTGAATGAATTTTTAAATGAGAAAGGAGAAAAAAAAAAAGCTGCGTGTACATACATATATTACAAACCAATAGTTTTCGATGAAGTGGCAAAGGGCCACTCTTTTTTTCTCTTTGTGTCGTAAAGTGTTCGTAAGTGGGATGAAGTGATGGTTTACAAAATGGGGCGTTTGAGACGCCTCTGACTACCCCTCCGGGGATATAGGCGTGAGTGTATGTATGATTGTACTATACAAAAAATTTGTACTGTGTATTATATTGGGTGATTTCTAGAGTACATTATTTTACCTTTAATAATTCACTTTAAAAAAGTAAACAACCGACTTCAATGCGTATATCATAAAATTTAAGACTAATATGGTTTTCTCATCGATACCATTGTCAGAACTGGACCAAATTGAAATGGGACCAAACGGGAAGCGCCAGCTTTAAAATAAAAAAAAGAGTAGAAAAAAAAACATCAAAATCGGTTCCCCCAGTTGAAAGTTCTGTGGTAACAAACATGAAAAAAATAGTCGAATTGAGAACATTTTCCTTTTTCATGGGCTGGCTCGACCGGTGCGATACCACGGCCTCACAGAAAACCGGTTGTGAAGTAACGCTTGCGTTGCATTTCCCCGAATTGAGTGAGGTTTCCGGAGGCCCAATTTTCCCTCTCCCCCCCTTCTTCTCCCCTCATCTCCTTTCTCCTCTTTCCCATCTTCTCATCCCTCCTCTCTTCTTTCCGCTCCCTGCATCCCCCATCCCTCATCACCCTCAAAGGCGGGCAGCGCACTTGCGACTCTTGAGTTGCAAGTGTCCATGGACGGCGGTGTCACTTACCATCAGGTGAACTGTCTGTTCGTCTGTCCCCCTAGAGTATAAAAAAAAATGAAGTCGGTTGAAAATAAGCGAGGAAACGGATCGTAAAAATTTCTTTAAAAACCCAAAGTATTGTATGGTGGAGGAACGGGTGTTATGTCCCTCCAATCTCTAATAAGGCGAGGTGATCATGCCTGGTTCCATTGGACCGCAGCCCAACGATTCACATCGAACTTCCCTTAATAAGGGGCAGGTCGTGGAGTGTCTTGGCGTGTTGGTTTTTCTTAGTCGAAGGGGCCGGGAGGTTCTCTGAGCAACCAAAGTGAGCGAGCTCTAAGCGACCAGCGACACGGGAGGCGACTTACCCCTCGGTGTCAGGGCCCTATGGTTAATGTTCGGCAAATATATACTAGTCGCCGCGAGAACTTTATTATCACGATTCAGGATCGTACTGTCATTAGAGTATGTCCTACGTAGTTCGGCTTGTTTTCGCTAGGTGGTGCTGATATGCTTCTGTTTTATGTTAAGGCTGCTACAGTATCTATCTTAAATCTTACTAGTCACCAGAGTTCGATGTATCAGTAAAAATATTGGCAACGCTAAAATGCCGTCACAGGTGCAAACTATTTATAATCTTTTAGTGATATAGAACAAAAAGAGTTTTGACTTGTGTAAGTATGTTTGTTTTTATATATACATATATATAATATAGGGGGACAGACGAACAGACGGGCCACCTGATGGCATGTGACAACCGCCACCTATGGGCACCCGCAACCCAAGAGTACCAAGTGCGCTGCCCTCCTTTGAGGGTGATGAGGTGTTTGGGGGATGTGGGAAGGGGAATAAGGAGAGGGGTGACGAGAGGAGAGGAAAGAGGAGAGGGCTAATTGGGCCTCGGGAAACCTCAATAATTTCGGGGAAATGCAACGCTTGCGTTACTTGACAACTGGTTTTCTGTGAGGCCGTGGTATCGCACCGGTCGAGGCAGCCCATTCGTGCCTTAGCATGACTCTACAACTGTCAAAATGTATAATAACATTACAATAACAGCCTTTGGAATGCAAAATCTTTTACAAGACACTGAAATTTTATAACGTTTATTAAAAAATGGACTGGAACAATGTTTGCCACAATTACTAGAAAACAGTAAAATAATTTCGCACACATAAAACATTCCGATCCGTTATTAACAATTAGTCGATATGTGTAACTAAAACTTCGTAAGAAATACCGGTATCGAACTGTAATTCTTTTAATAACTGTACCCAACGTTGGTACATTTTTACATCATTTATGTGAACGATTCGAGGGAATCCAAAGAAACCACACTCGACATTTACTACACATAGGACTCTACGTTAGGTTTACATCCTAATACATAAATGCTAATATAAGTTCATTTGTTTTGTTATGTTTTCAAGCTTTAACTACTAAAGCAATCAGGTGTACAGAACAGTAACATTCATTCATTCATTCATTCATACACTCAGGCCTATATCCTCGAAGGGGTAAGCAGAGCTGTAATTAACACACCGACAAACACATTTTACAGATTATAATTAACTAACGCTTACGTAATAGGGGCAAACCTATTAAAGTCATCCGGGCACTTTTGGGAATTAGATGGGTAAATTTGAAGTATATTTGACAGGAAGGGAAGGAAAGGGCTATTGCTTATACAGATGGATTGGGGAGTATAAGCAATAGCTCAAGCAAGTCAGGGTCGCATACCTGTTACTCGAACTGGTCGGGAAGTCCAAGCCCTCTAACGTCACTAACATCTAGAAAATATGTTGTTTCTGATTGATACAAAATAGATGAAATCTTTATAAATGTATAAAGATATTAAGTATTTGATAAAATATTAGTTAGTATTACAGCAGAAGTTAAAAGCTTTTATTTTCATTGAGTCGTCGGAGCTTACGGCCTTCAAGGTGATAGCGGGTCACATTCCGACATATCAAGAAGGATGGAAGTATGTTCTGTTTCAGTCTACCTGCAATGGTGGCTTTACTTGAAATGGTGCTGCCAGGATGATAAATTTAAATTCCCAATGGTGCTTTTTTTTTTCCAAATGGTTGTTACTAAAATTAAAAAAATAAAAACAAATGCCTCTTTCTTCAAGTAGCATATGTTTGCACTAAAGCTAAGTTATGACATATTTTTTTAATGTGTAAATGTACGTGCAAGCGGTCATAAAGGTTTAGATTTATAATTCGGGTAGGTGCTTCGTGAAGATTCTGAAATTAATAAAATATTTTTAAATGTGTAGAAAATTGCACGGTTTGGTCAAGAACTTACGTAAGTTTTGGCGATTGGCCAAAGCCGTGCAGTCCAACTATTGCCAACCTTCGCTGCCGCCGTTGAACTACCCTGACGGATCACTAGCCCACGAGCCGCAAGAGAAAGCGAATCTACTAGCTGGCTAACTCCCGAATCGATGACCGTTGCGCGCACACGCCCACCATTGCGTTCTGCGACTCCGCAATGCGGGATATTCGCATCCGGCAGAGGGATGTCCGTGCGGAGCTTCGGTCACTCGATGTCCGGAAAGCCAGTGGACCCGATGGTATTCCGGCGGTGGTGGATTCTTAAGAACTGTGCACCTGAGTTGTCTCCCGTACTAACGCGCTTGTATCGCCTGTCCTATTCCTCAGGAATTGTTCCGGAGGCCTGGAGAGAAGCGAATGTTCAACCCATTCCCAAAAAAGGCGACCGCTCCGATCCAGCCAATTACCGACCTATAGCCGTCACTTCCATACTCTGTAAGGTGTTCGAGCGGATCATCAACACCCAACTAATCCGCCACCTAGAGGATCACTCCTTGTTAAATGATCGGCAATATGGTTTTAGGCCGAACCGATCCACGGGTGATCTTCTAGCGTACGTCACACACCTTTGGGGTGAGGCTATGGATAGGCATGGGGAGTCCTTGGCCATCAGCCTCGACATTGCCAAGGCCTTCGATAGGGTGTGGCACCGCTCGCTTCTCTCCAAACTTCCTGCATTTGGTCTGCCACCTAAACTCTGCAACTGGGTTGCTGCCTTCCTCGAAAAGCGCCGCATTAGGGTTCTCTGCGACGGCGCGGCCTCAGACTTCCACGAGGTAAGCGCTGGTGTACCTCAGGGCTCCGTCCTATCGCCTACGCTGTTTCTTCTGCATATCAATGACATGTTGGCCCTTGGCAATATACATTGTTATGCAGACGACAGTACAGTGCATGGGCGATATTTCGGGCATCCTACTGCCAAGCTGGCAGACGTTGAGGAAAAACGACAGGAGCTTGTCGCTGAGCTCGACCGGGTCTTGAGCCGCTTTTCCCAATGGGGCTGTGAGAATCTGGTCGAGTTCAGCGCCAAGAAAACACAAGCGTGTGTGTTCTCTACCAAAAAGTCTCCATTCCTTCCCCTTCCTACTCTTCAGAGCACTCAACTGCCACTGCAGGATAGGCTTAGTATTCTGGGTATGGATATTTGCCGGGATCTCAATCCGCGCGATTACATCGAGAGTGTCACTAAGGCGGCCTCGCGTAAGCTCGGCGTTTTGAACAAGGTGAGACGGTTCTTCTCGCCCGAGCAACTGTGTCTTTTGTATAAGACCCAGGTTCGCTCCTGCGTGGAGTACTGCTCTCATCTCTGGGATGGCTATGCGCAGTATTTGCTTGACGCTCTCGATCGGTTGCAGCGGCGCGCAGTCCTCATTATCGACTGTCCTGAGATCACCCAGTCTCTTGAGCCTCTGCAGTTGCGAAGAGATGTCGCCTCTATGGCAGTCCTCTATCGCCTACATCACGGGGAGTGTTCTGATGAGCTCTTCCAATTGGTGCCACCTTCTCCCTTCCTCTACAGGACTACACGTGCTGGCCTGAGGAGTCACCGTTTGTGCGTCGAAAATATACGTACCCGAACTAAACGGTTTGGCTCTTCTTTCTTGTGCCGATCGGTAAAAGCCTGGAATTCTCTACCAGCGCACGTGTTTCCTTCCCACTTTGATACCGGGTCTTTTAAGCGGGGCGTGAAAAAGCATCTCACCAGGCCGCCATAGTGTGGGTCACCATGCTGCATTGACTAGACATGCAATGAGGATGGTGACCACCACTCTTTGACTTCACCTATTGCTTTCCATCAGGCAAAGTGGAGTCACTATGGTAGTCTAATATAAAAAAAAATTAAAAAAAAAGAAAAAAAAAAAGAAAATGATTTGCAAATTAGACAAAAGATATGTACATATGTATGTAGATACCATACAATAAGTATTTATAATATCTGTATTGTATAATATCACTATAAGAGTGAAATAGCTAAATCTAAAATTTAAATATACCGTTATTTAATTATATCAATTAAATGACTTTTAGAAATGTTTCTTTTTTAACTTACATAGATAAAAATACCATTATATAAAAAAATAAAAGATCAATAAAACTACAATAACTACGCAACATACATGTCAATATTATTTCCTTAACCACCACGAAGGCAGTATATAGTAGTTAATTTATTTTTACGTTGGCAGCCCCGAGTGCCGGCAGTCAGTCGCGTAGAGGCTGCGTTTGCGCATGCTAGCACCAAACGATATGAAATCAAAAAACAATCTTATTTTCAATGTCGAATAATTCACCTACAGTGACTTCAGATTTACTGAAGTTTGTATAGTGACTTCATTTCTCATAAAGTGACTTCGTTTCTCGTAAAGTGTGATGTGATGTGAACAGGTACTCTTGTGTATCTAAAGTGCTCGATTGATATTTTTTGTTTGTCTGTGTAGTAATAACCGTGTTCTTAACCAAGAAATGGGTTTATAATTGGCCTAAATCAATGCCCACCATGGTGAGTTATAGCTATTTGTATTTAGACCTAATTTTTTTTTATTGTGTGTTCTTCACTTAAAATATCACAATCACTTCAACGTGTGTATTAATGAAAAAAAAACTTTACGAAATATCTATAAAATTGTCATATTTGATTAGTAGTAGGCAAACACCTGCGCCGTCTCTACGTAGAGTCTGCTTAGAAAGTAGTTTCTATGGGTTATACAAGTACTTAATTTAAGCCTGTATCGCTTAAACTGTAGATAGTAAGTAGAGCCTTATCTGTACTCTTCATAACAGCATACGTAGAGTCCGGATTTGCGCAAGCGTTTATATTTATAGAGTAAAAGACATCAACGCGCATTCCTACATTGATTGTGATAGCTTTTTTGATCTTGAACGAGTTATTAATTGAATTGCATTCTTTGTTGCTCGATCTATCAATAAATGAGTTACCTTAACTATATTTTAATTTATATTATAAATACAAAAGTAACTCTGACTGTCTGTTAAGCCTCACGCATAACCGCTGAACCGATATGAATGAATTTTCGTGTACAGATAAACGAGACTGAAGAAGGACACATTCATATATTTGTATCAATAATTAAACTTAGCTTCTCTTGTTATATATATACGTCACGGGTAAAATAATTATAGATTTTTACATTTTTCCTGTGTGCAACAGCTTTGCTGCTTATTTCTGGAAAAAACACTAAACTTCCAATTTTATTATACATAAATAACGATAGAGGTTATCATTTGTCAATGATTGAATAAATGTTTTTCATTGTTCATTGTTAATTGGAAATGTATTATAATAAACCTTAGACAACAAGGAGAGAATTTGCTTCAATCGATCGAAGTCAGTTCTATACTTTTGTTTAAAGACCACTCCCGCGTTAGGAAAGATTGCTGTATAGCAGGGGACTTTACAACTATATTTTTTTAAAAACAACTGACTTAAAGAACACTCAGACTCAGGACAGTTATTTGAGGATCACAAAATAAGAATGTCCCGTATGTCCCAAATATTTGTCCCGGAATCCGCGACTTTTGACTCAAAAGTTAGGGTTACACACTTTTTGACCAGCAGGCAAGTCAACCGTTGATAACTATTGGACTGTGCATAACCATCGTCTTTCTTATTCTATAGTCTACTGAACGACATCAGTACTGACAAACGTCATTAACCTTTGAGATAAATACGACCAACTTTTGGGTATAAAGGTTTCCTTACGATGTTCCTTTTCAATATTAAATTAGTGATAATTATTATTTAATAGACACATAAACTTGTAAAAGTCAGAGGTGAGCGACCGGAGATCGAACACAAATCGTAACGTTACGTAAAACGTTTTTCATCATTTGACTATCGCTGTTACTAATTCATTTTAATTTTTTTAAGTATATAAATTAAAATGAGTAGGTTCAAACCCCAGTCAATACCCTACAAATATTTTTCACCTACGGGTCATCACCTCACTGGATTGAAAAGTGAAATGGTATGTAAATCTGTGGTGGATCTGCTTTTTATTCATTGGGCTGATTTGAGCTCAGTCAGAGTAGTTAAAAATAAAATGTGCTGTTACCCAGTTATTTTTTTTTTTTACTTATATATTCCCGATGTCAGTGTGCAGGTGTGTCTACACTCCATAGATTTTTCTTTAACACCAGAGCTTTCTATTCGGTTGCTAAAACTTTTTAGTTTTTAAAAATTATCACCACAATTATACAGTGATATCAAATTGTCAGACATGTGTAGAAAAACAACAATTAACCACTTTATACATTAATATCACTGATAGCATGAACAGCAAATGTACTGTTTTGATAATTTACATTTTACAACATGAGATAACAAAAATTTGGAGAATTACTTATGTTAAACCTCATACACTTACAATAAATAATGGACTTAAGTCTTTGAGTAGATTCACATTGTTCTGAGAACCATTCAAGCGCGAAATTGGGTTTTGGATGGAATGACCTCACAATTGAATTCTTTAAACGATTTCGAGCCCGGGGTTGATCTTAAAAGAAAAGTTCAATAAATTTTATATACTTATGTTATATATAATTTTATAAACATAGCGAACTAGATGAATCTTTATGCACTCAGCTGAGTTTTGGGGAAAAGATCAAAAACCTTTTATAGGGTACTTAAAGTCGTGGTATTAAAATTTGTTCACATATCTCATGAGCCTTATCTCCTCGTACCTCCTACATCTATGGATACCCATGTCACCAATCAGACTATTGGTGTTCCTTGATGGACTTAAGCTTCTCCCAATACGCGTGATAGAACCCAGATCTCCAAAAATATATACATATATAATTACATACAGCTCATCTCGAGCCAATAGTTGAGACGTCAAACGTCGAGACGACGACGAGAACGTCCAGTGACATTAAGCCACGGTGGCATAATTATTGAGGCATCAAGAAGCTATTACTCGTCACTGTGTAATTTTATATCATTATCTTCATATATTTTGTGATAATTTTTTGTCATTAGCAGAATCGATAAAGTGTAAACCTATAGTTTTTTTGTCCTTATCTTACTTAAAAATTAAAAAAAAAACATCCCTTTGCACGTTATATGAAATTGATTGACACAAATTTACACCGCGCCTAAAAGATTTTTAGTTTTTAGGATAATAATAGAGATTTTTTTAAGAATACTAGTAACGTGGTACTAGTATTCCTGTTAACCCCTCCAACTAAGCTAAATGTTTGTGTTTTGGGTTCACGACGGTAGTGCACTGGATGGGGTTCGAACTCGCAACTACTTGATCGCAAGCCCGTTGCCTTACCCATTCCGATAGCACCGGTTTTACGTTTTGTAGTCAATAAAATTTAGCTAACAAAGATTGAATACAAGCTCAGGTACCCTTTGATTGTTTAGTGCAGCATTTTGTTTGCCACCTTTTAATATACAAGAGTCTCGTAACTCATCGTTTATACTACAATAACATAGCTATCCAGTTTTGTGTCTTAATATTTTCAGTCCTTTAGCTAATGCCAGATTCCAGTATTTTAATGGCCGCCGAAAGATAATGACTAGGTCTAATCAACAACTGCGTTACAATTGAGATATTTTCTGATGAAATGTTAATTATACACCTGTCGGAACTAATAGGTCATGTTTGATCACGGAAGTATTATTTCGATATACCCAACCGTATGTAGGTATTGTAATCATAGAATAGATAATAGTAGTTATTTACAAAAGTCTTACTTATTGAAGACACTTACTTTTAAAGAAATTTATAGAAAAGAACTCTGATACCTAGGCAATTAAATGTAAAACTGCTTAAAGCACTTAAATAAAAAATCGAATAAAAAAACAGTTGCCAATCGTTACCTTATAAAAGATACGAGTATTTGGCGTCGTATTCCGGAATAGGGTTTCTTTTGTTTCGATCGGGTTTTGTTCTCGACGTACTAGGATTACGATTGAGTGTCGGCGGATTTACCGTAGCAATATAAAACAACAAAACCCGTGCCACACTCGTCTTATTCAAGGGTTCCCGATATAGCAGCAGGTAGGACGGGAGTAAGACATTTGCATGCATTCATGCATTTCAACTATGCTGCTGCGCAATATAACGAGAGCTCTGGAACATTCATGTGCTTTTGCTCCGTTGCTACTAATTTTTTTGGAACCGATGTTACACTTATATTATTTTGACACCACTGAAAGTTACGGTACTGCTAATATGGATAGAAACGCATTATTTTTTCAAAGTAAGTCATTTTACTACGAATAGAAGTAATTATTTTCTATAGTTTCCAGTTAAAAATGTTTGAAACATTATTATAGGTCATAGGTTCCCTAACCGCTAAACAACTTTTGCTTTAAATTAGAGTAACATAATAAATATAGCTAAATAATTTGTTGTTTCTTTGTTTAAAGGGGGTAATCTCTGAAAGTACCAGTATTAAGGCCAGTACTAGTAATAATATAGGCTATTAAACATCACGCTACAACTCGCTTAAAAGCGGGGCAGTGGCAAGAAATTCCGATTAAATACGGGAACCGCTGGGAATTAATAAACTTTTATAATTTAATAAATAAACAACATTACACATTTATTTAAATATATGGTTTTACTCACGTGTGTTACTGTTTTACTCACCGAATAGTTTCGGTCTCGACAGGAGACCTTTCTCAAGGAGTAAGACGTCACCCTGTCGTTCGGGGAAGGAGGAGAAGGGGAGGGAGGAGGTGAGTGTGACGTCTGGTATTTAATAAACCGTTTATTTTAATAAAATGCGGATAAAAACAAACAACAAGTTGGCAACACTGTTGTTTTGCTTTTGACTTCTGTATACAAGAATTTCATTAGTTACCATCATCCATCCTATTACACGGTAAGTTAGGGCTCTGTGGTAAACTTACAGCAAAATCTAACGTGAAAAGGCCGCTTGACACTGACTGATGAACAGATAACGCGCAACTTATACCCGTCGTTGGGCTTAGAAACATGGAATTTTGCACAGTAACTCCTTTAGGGTTATGACCTCAAGACTTCAATATCATCTGGGCCCAGATTTGCAACTGCGTATGATGTAAAGTTTATATATTAATTTAATCCGCATGGTTTTCAGTGGAGTAGAACTGGCCACCCGTGGGTGTTGTAAAAGCCGATCTAGGGATCGGACTGTTACCTATAAGTCGGTATATATACTGCTGATTATGGTTGGCACAAAGCGGCCGTTCGAGACACCTCTGGGATATCTGAGAACTTCGAGGATATATACGCGTTTGTATGTATTTATTGTTGATATGTTGATGGTTGAAGTGACCAGGGAATATATTTCTATTTCTTTTTTTTTAGGTTGAACGCTCTTAGCTTTGGAATTCTGACAAAGACGTTTATGAAAAAAAACTTTGTTTTTAATTGCTAATTCTTAAAAAAGTATTAAGTAATAATTTAACATAACGCTACTAGTTAACTTTAGAAGCGGATAGTGAGTGTGGGTTAATTGCGGGTAACGGCCAATGCAAAATAAATAGCAAGTTTGAATAGGTATTATTAATGCTACACTCGACACACCGAAAGATTAATTTTAATCATCTAACATAATTAAGAATTGCCAACCAAATAACAGCATGTGAAATACATTTGTTATTGTGAAAAACTATATTAGTGCGGGAGGTAACCGTGATATCAAAGGGTAATTTCAGGACGCAATAAAAAAATACATATGTAGCGTCAGCTGTCAGGGGTAAGCCCATTAGTTGATGCTTAACTTTATTGCAAAGAAAAAACGACTGGTAATAAAAAAATACAACAGCTTACAATTTAAAAATTTCCACCCTTAATTAATTTCTTACCAATTGCAATTTTTGTTGGAATAAGTTTACTAAGTGTTTTAGGGTTAGTTATAATAGTGCTATACCTAAGAGCATTTATGTCGGCTGTGTTGGCTTTCAATAGACGAAGTCAGCAAACGTCAACGAAAGTCTTATTTTTCTATCATAATTAGAGTAACACATTAAGTAGATATTTCACAAGCACATCATGATCCTAAAAAAAAGTGACATGTAAATATACACAAATTATACATATACACAATTTAAGCTGGAATCGATTTCAAAATGATACATACATACATACGTACTTACCTACTTACGTAATAGGAGGCAAAGCTATTGCCCTCATCCTGGCACTGTATGACTGTATGTATACTGTCTGATAGAGAACATTCCGATCCCTTAGTCGCCTTATTGGACCCTCGGGGAGAGATGGTGTGGCATTCTCAGCTCCACCAGGAACACGGCACGTAAACTTCCATAAGACAACTAATAATGTTTTTGAGCAATATTGGTAAAGTAATAAATAATCGCAAATTGTCTGAAAAACCATGAACAATTGTTAAAAGTGACACAAGATGGTGTTTTCATAATACCAGCCCTGCAGTCTCCCAGGCTGCAGCAATATGCTGAGATTGGTGCCTTATTATGTTCTGTCCTGTTATTGTCAGAGTAAATTATTTTCTTACTCTCATTATTTATTTGTTATTAATTATAAAGTTGAGTTCAAAGAAACGAATTTGACATAGTAAAAATATTAAGAAATTGTATTCAAAGTTAATCTCTTCTTTGCACTTGTTACTTCTCTGCCTACCCTCTACCCTTTCTATAGGCGTATGTAGTATGTTTGTAAAATATAAGTTTACCAAGAGCCAATTTGGAGATGGTTAGAAACTGTCGCGGTTACCCTATACTTTATTATTTATTAACGAGCTCGTACATCCGCCCCAAGGTCTCGAAATGACGAATACTTAGTACACACAATACTCAGGTACTCGTAATAAATAAAACTGTGATGAGCAAAAACTCCTGAGATAATACAAGACTATTATATTCAATTATTTTGTATTCTACCGGACTGTGAGTTAGTCATTTTATACATAATATTATGAAGATATGTATTTTAAGATTGGCGTGGCAAGAATTTGTGATTAAATTCTTTGTTGTTTTTGGTTTTGCTTGAGGTTAACAAGATTGTCATGTTGACGTATAAAGATAATACCAACATGTATGTACGTTTTGCAGTTCGTTTTCTTCTAATTAAAATAATAAGTAACTTCTTTAAATTGGCCAAAACCCAAAATACCTGTACTTACAGGTAATGCTTTTTAGGTAATATATAATAGGTTTGCCAGAGTGCACTGGGATTTCCTTTCAGGGGTATACCTGTGGCCCTGGTAATAAGACTATATGACGGAACTCCGTGTTGTTTTCGTCGGTTCGAGTCCGACATACCACCTTACCGTGTGAGTGTGAGTTTGTTTGTAAGGTTTGCTTTCCCGCCTTCAGTTCTAAACCGATTCGAGCCGAGACAGTCATAGACACACAATAACTTTTACGCGTATAAAACAACGGGCAAAACCTCGTGCCTTATATGTATAATTACATCAAAGGTTAGGGTTAGTAAATACTGAAATTGCCACGGAGACTTAATTGATATTATATAGATTTCTTTGCTTTTACTTTATAAATATTGAATAGAAATTGTATAACAGGTATTTAAAATATTTAAATTAAAATTATGTAAATAAAATACCACTAACAGGAGTAATGTTTTTATTATACAATAGTTATAGAAGTACCATACAAAGGCCTTGATCAGTACATTTACGTACCTATATCAAACTATAACAATTAATCGTGGTATATCTTATTCTAAAAACTTCTCCAGCCCCAGGGAGTACACGTCATAAGGACATGCGACCCAAGCTATTTATATATATTTATTGCGAGCTCCTGAAATCTCCCTCCGTTTTCTCAACCGTGACTTGCGATATCCCTCACCCTGGATCCTGTTCCTACAAATTTTCGTTCTACAAATTTATTTTTCTTTCTTCTTTCTTTAAACCGCTAGATTACCAAATAATATCCAAAACTTTTTTACAATGAACACATTGCACCTAGGTTAAATAAACTATGGACAAGTTTAAGAAGGTGATGAATGATAAATCTCTGTGTTTGAAAAAAAAATTTGTTACTGTAAAGATAGAAGAATATACTAAAACAAAAATTAATACAGACTGCATGTAAATGTATTGTTAATAAGCCTGAGCGTGTTTAAGGTAGTCGCGTGCGCAGCCTTCCGCCTGCGGGTCCACATTTGACGGGCCCAATTCCGTCCTTCAAGGAAATATTAATAAATACATGTAACTGGTATTTGTTACTCATAAGCCTCGGAATATATATGAATGTTGTGTCTAAATAAGGTTCATTTCAATTATTTCAGAAGATATAGTACTGATGAAGTCATATTTTGGTTTCGAATCGTTGTAAATGCTGATGCATATTTGGATGCACTAAATTATTATTATTCTCTTTATTTAATTATAAAACATTTACATTACATTTTTATATATGAAAGAAAAAACTAAATATATTTAAAAAATAAAAAATACTGACCCACCGGCATCGGAGGGACCAAAGTAACCTCCTCACAATATGTGCCGTATCAATAAGGACTGCCATTTGCATCAGTCCCTTCACCCGAGGCGAGCTGTTAGCTATCATCCCATGGGCTGATATGACAATCGGCACAATGATTTCTGAATCCACATCCCACATGTCGACAAAGTTATGGGCCAAATCTAATTAAATAAGTTGTTTATTTTTTTCAGCCTTTATGAGAATTCGACATACTATTTCACGGAAGCATCCGGTGAGGTAATGACCCGTGGGGGTTTCCACCCAAAAAAAAAAGGATAGTACAAGCTGTTGGATAGTACAAGCTGTTCCGGTCAGATACCTGATTTGATTGATTGACTGAGATTTACATGGAAAGAGATAGTTACTGTTATAAATGTTCATGCTAATACGAAATGCGATAGTCGTCTATCCCATCAGTTGCAATTTATGAATTATTATTGTTTTAAAATGTTGCCTAATCAATAAAATGTATTCATATACATATTTATTTATACATATGTATATACATACATATCTGGTTTCTGCTTTCTAAAATTCTAGAATTTTTATTTTCTAAAATGTGTAAATTTTTGCTTCTTCCGTGTGTCAGAAACCATTTGGAACCGACCAGAATTTGGAAATAAGGCTTGTCGCCTCGTAATATCAGTAGTTGGCACGACTTGTAAAAGGCCATAGTAATAAGTAATAAGTAATAAGCAAGAAAATTACCATAAAGGTATACTGCTATTCAATTTAATAATAATAAAATGTTAGAAATGAAGACAATAAAGATGAAAAAGGCAATTTTATCTTGCATAGAAGTGAATGTCACAAATTTAATAAGTTTATCCATTTGTTTATATTACACGAACGTGTGTCTAGTACATATATGATGATTGTCGCGGCGCGTCTGTCGTGCGGTAACATCAAAAGCTGTAATGCCTCACGGAAGTTTATCGATAAACGTGGGTAGATAAATTATGTTGGGTCTAACGTGTCCATTAATGAACGTGCGAATGTCTGTTTAGGTATAGCCGCATATTCTTTTATTTTATAAGATTTTATTTAGCTTTACGTTTTAGTTAAAGGTGACCCTCTTCCCGGTTTTCACTTGAACTGAAATTTAATATGCATCATCATCATCTGCCTATCGTCTACTGCTGCACGAAGGTCTCCCCAAGAGACGTATTTTTTTTTAAATAAGAGCTTGATTAATTAGAACACCTTTTCTTTTTAAAAATATTTATTTTACGTGGAATGTACATTTGTTCGGATATGTATCTGTTTTGTCCATCCAAAGCTTGACTTGCCTGTAATAAAAGGCTTTTTGTAATAAAACAGTTAATAAAATTGGACAGTTAATAAATTGGTATTATAATATGCTCTTAGTAAATTATTGTTCTTATAGTTCACGTATGTAGCCCTGAAGCGGTTGAAGGAGGTAAATAAACCACCTACGTATTGCCAATTATATTTTGGAGCCACTAAAGTATTATTTAACTACCCACTAAAGTATATTAGGCAAGCCTATTGTTGTCAAGAAGGTGCTTTAGGAAATAAGGATAGATAATCTGGTGTATTTTGAAACGAAAAGGTAAGAAAAAGGGAATCAAATGTCAGAGATACGATACCTATTGCTTATTCAGACGGCATATCACTGGATGGTATTGAGTGAGAGACGCAGAGAGTGTAAGCAATAGTTAGAGCCGGCCTGGGTCTCATACTTATAACTTAAACAAGGTGTTGCTGGGAGGTTTGAGTCCATATAGTTTATTTCCATTATATTTTAACCTGGTCTCGGGTACAATTTATAGGTATGCGACCCTTATTTTTTTTTTTTTTTTTTGATCTATTGCTTATACTCCCCAATCCATCTATATAAGCAATATGCCTTCCGTTCCCTTTCTATCGTCTCTTTTCTGTTAATATACTCCCAATTTTCCTAATTGCTGATAGTGCCCGGATGCAGGCAATAGGCTTATCCCCTTGGCAAAATGTGGGCGTTAGTTCAATCTCTGCTTGTTACTTCGGGACTGCGGGTGTGAGTGTATGTATGTGTGGTAAGTTATTTTCTCAAGAAACATTGAAATAGAAAATTCTGTGTTACAAAATTGCATGAGAAAGTAAGCGGTTATCGATCCGTTTTTGACTAAATGAATTCTTATTACTAACTTGTTCTCTTGTTATAAATTTATACACATTTATACGTAACAGCTTTATCCAATTATATATGTTCTTACATAAAACTTTCACAGGTTATAGTAATAAAAATTGGGTTCGAAAGTGGAGGAATATAAAGAAACAAGGTAGTATCTGACTTATTTAATATTTTATGATATGTACCGATGGTCTTATTTAATCGAATTTCGAAGGTGCATGAAAGTAGTTTATAGCTTTTCAACCGACTTCAGAAAAGAAGGATATTCTATGTTCAATTTAATCGATTTCTCTGAATATTGTCGAATAGTTGTGCGATCCTATTATAACCAAAACAGGATTTAAGCATGGGCTCCCAGGGTAATCGAGTAAAACCCTCAACTTTTATAAGCATTAAGAAAGTTTTTCCTATACTTTTAAAAGCTTTTAACTAACAGTGGTAGAGCCATGCTTAGGCACGAATGGGCTGGCTTGATCGTTGCGATACGATACCACGGCCTCACAGAAAACCGGTTGTGAAGCATTGCGTTGCATTTCCTCGAAATGAGTAAGGTTTCCGGAGGTCCAACTCCTCCTCTCCTCTTTCCTCTCTTCCCGCTCTCCTCTTTCCTATCTCCTCATGCCTCCTCTCTTTTTTCTCCTTCCCGCAACCCCCCATCCTCAGCACCTTCAAAGCCGGGCAGCGCACTTGTTACTCTTGAGTTGCAGGTGTCCATAGACGGTGGTGGTCACTTACCATCATGTTACCCGTTTGTTCGTCTGTCCCCCTATAGTATAAAAAAGAAAAAAAAAAAGGACAACTCCTTTTTTTTTTTCTTTGTGGAGAATTCTTCACATGAAGTTACGTTATGAATGAGTCTAAAAGCACATTTTAGCACATTTTTTACTATTTAATAGAATTTCGCAAAAGATAAACATCGATGCCAATATTATCATAGTTTATTATATCACTATATTTTAGGTACAACGTATTCAATATTAATTATTAATTAATAATAGGTACAGAATCTGTACCTATTATTAATTAACGTATAAGGATCGGCATGTTAAGGAGAGACAAACCAACAAAAAAACTCATACACCAGTACTGTACACACTTATAATATAGGACGTATATTACGGTAGATAGAATTCGAATAGATTGCACAATGTAACACAAACTAATAAACTACCGCGCTACTTCAAAATATTTAATATGCGTGTAAATACAACTTACAGTAATTAATTACAAACACGCATAATTTTAAAGTCAGAGGTACGACAGGTAGGTCTTGAGAGATACGACAATTGTTACGTGAAACAGTAAATTACTATTTGAACCTTTGAGGTACATTTAAAAATGTATAAAAAACAAAGGAATAGTCTACAGGCAATTAAGTATTTGAGTAGGTATTATACAAGAGTGAAGAAATAGATATTGAATTTACTTTTAAATTTATTATTAATTTTAATTCCACAAATAATAAGAAAAAGAAGTTAATTTGTTAACAATTGTTTATACGTTTTTATGAAATCTTTATTAGTGTTAAAGCTTTATTAGTGTTTATGACACTACGCTTCTCCCTCAGTACCGATTCAACGGAGACTCGAATCATCCACTTTCGACAAAATAATTATAAACTTTTACAACTACACACTTTAACCTGGTTTTAATTATTATTTTATCTTGCGATAAAATGCTTTAATTAAAGATATGGATGTGTGCGGTAAATAATAATAATAATAATATATCTCTATTCAATAAGAGCTTATGTCTAGTTTAAATTTTGCGACTGTACCTGTACTATACTTGCACTGTTGCCTCAGTACAGATGTTAAACCTTAACACCTGTTTCTCAGGCAACAGTGCTCTTCCATCATAGTATTAGCTATACCACTGAATAAGTTGCTTAAAACATGTGTACCTATATTACAAAATATACATTTGATTGGTCTGCTCACGCCAGTTCTCGTGCGCTTAATGATACGCGTTATTGTACAAGTTAGGATTTGAATTTCTTAGCCACCTGGCTACTGTTTAAGCATCATAGCTTGCGGCCAGAAGCTCGAGGTTTGCTCATTATGCAGTCATCACATAACAATTTCACCAAAATTTTGTCAAACAAAAAATATTCGAGGTTCAAATATACCCAGTGCACCTGTTTTTTGAAATTAGAATATGCCAGCGGTGACAGTTATATCATTTATTCAAAGGAGGTTTTATTCAGGTCTCTGAACTACAAGATTTTTTTTGTTTGTCCACTTTGTAATTATAGGTAAAGCAGAATCCCAATTACTATGGGATTCCGGTTTACCTGTAATAATATTTTGTTGGTGAAGCAAAATACGTATTTAACGCATGTAAATTAGTAACAGTTTTTTTATTGTATGACCTGAAGAAAATCTACTTTCTTCTGTCTAAATTTAAGTTCAATTCAAAGTTAATATTATATTTTTAAAGAAAATTAAACTATTTTAATTCTTAGTAATGACTACTCACATTATTATATGGTTTTCGTAAATTGATCCTCATATGGATTCTTGCCCACGAGAGATACAAAAGTAGAACCTTAAAAATATAAACAGATTTACAAATAGTGCTTAAATAAACATAACCAGCTTGTCGGGCTTGTCCTCTACTCGTAATTTAAGTCTCTAACTAAGCCAATGGTCCCCAACAACTGCTGGTTTCAGAGTTCTCAGACTATCTTGGAAACAACTAATAAATGACTTCGACATTGTATCTAGTAATAAAAGTTTAACCTTATGGTAAGCCTGAACCATAAAGTAATAACATATATTTTACAGTCAATTTTACGGTAACTTTTATGGACGTTGTCATAATTATAGATGATAATAATGACACGTCTTTAAATTAAGAGTGTAGTCTATGGTGATGTACAGTGTTACTAGTAACAAGACGAGCGTTAGTTTCCATGTGTTCAGGAAAGGCAAAAGGCACACCTAGAATAGTAGCGATATAACTATGCTAGTAATACATCTATATATTTTTGCTTTAAGTATAACTAATAAGTCTTTGAAGTGAAGGCACTCGAACTAATTGTCTGTAAATACTAAATTTATACAATTATATAAACATGTTTATGTAGCCACAAATCATAATACAAATAATTCTTTAAATGTTATAATTATTGCAAAAACTTGGGTTTTTGAAAAAAAAAATACTGGAACTTTTCAGGTAAAGAAAGTTAAGGCGAATCTACTTTAAATTTGTTTAAAATGTGTCAATATCAAGTATTTCTAATGTTGTGAGTGAGTGTAGTCTGGATGGACCGGACACATAATTGAGCGGAAGGACAATGTTGCCGCAATATAAAAGTTCCGTTTTGATTTCTCATTTGTAGGTATCTATTTGTACCTTTCGTATGTGTGTGTGACAGTCATGCACGGTTAATTACTTAATCTATGCGTTTTCGCACACCGTGACGACTTGTTTATATTTTTTTAAACATCCATGTTAAAGGCCGTATCAGATTTTATTGATAAGACTGATGAAAAATATGTAGGGAATTTACAGCTCGCTCTGTCGGCTCACCTCATCCGGTATCCCGCGGTAATCGGACAAGACTGGCGTATTAAATCAAATATGTCGACAGATTATACACTCAAGTATCGGTTGTATAGTTTACCAACAGCTCAGATCGGCGGGTAACTTTAGCCTTTTTCTACGCTCTTATTATATGAAGTTCTAGGTTTCATATGGGAATAGATTGTAGATTACATTAATGTGGAATGGACATTTTTAACCTCATTTAGGTATAAGGTAGGGTACAGATAACATCACCCCTTGCCGTAGTTATCCAGTTACCAGTACTTGCCAGGTGTAAAACTGATTTGTTAGGTTAGGTAACATGGACACTCAAGTAGATACCAAACTGCTGCTGCGGCTCATAAAACCTGGTCTTTTTTTGGATTATTTGTATCTGATATATTTTAAAGCGTATTATTAATAGTGTGAAATACTGCTTGTATATTGATGCCGTTATCAAATATCGGCTTTGTTTCTTTAAAGTAATAATGATTAAAAAACGGAAGTTCTTAAGATTTCAAATGGTTGGGTAAAAGCAAAATAATTGTACAGATGCCAGTTAAGCAAGACTCGTCTCACTACTTTAACGCTTCAAGAATCTTGGACATCAGCTGTTATTTACAATGCGGAGTTTAAAGCTAACGGTATTTTCTTACAACTCCATCAATAATCATTCTACACTCATTTATTTTATATAAGGCATGATTATCGATACGACATATGAGACTACCAGTCTTTGATTCTTTATGTCTTTATAGGTTTTATTAGCTACTGTACTAGTGAGGGCTAATAAATATATGTATGTGAATTATATGTCTAGCAGACTAGACAAGGTTTTAGATTGGACGGCTAGGACAAATGATAGGGATAAGTGGAGAAAAATGGAGTAGAACTTTACTATTTAGAATCGTCCCTAATATATGGAATAAATAGAAATATAAATAATTTACATGCAGTAATTAATCATTTATAAAACATGTATCTTAGAATGTAACAAAAATAAATAAAATAAAAAAATAAATTTAAATGAGAAATAAACGAAATTGTAATATTCAATATGTATTTTTATATCTTATATATAATTTAAGTTAAGAATATTAACGCACGCAAGCAAATTACACAAAAATACACGCAAATTACTACACATACATATATATGTATAGTAATCGCTTATGGCTCTACTCTTTGAACAAGCTTTCAATTCTTATTGCATACCTACAGGGGATGGACTTGAAAAACAGTGGAACAAGTAATAGTTGTTTATTAACAAGTAGCGGTTTCTCGCTATTTTGTTTGTATGGTGCCTGGTTTTTCTTTTTTCTGATCAGAGGGGCAAACTAGTAGACCGGTTAGCTAAGGGTAAGTGACTACCCACTACCCAAAGACACCTGCAACTCCCGAGTATGGGTGTTCTTTGTGTCCGTCTTGTCCCTTATCACTTAAAGTGGAATAAATTGTAATAGGTAAAATGTGGGAGCTAAATACGCTTCTGCCTATCCCTTCGGGGGTAGATTCGTGAGTGCATGTATTTATGTTAAATGACCGTATACAAATATACATAAAAATAAGCCGTTTAAGTTAAAGTAAATTATACTGACAATCGTCGACCCTAGTATTCACCGGAAGCTGTCTCCGAACATATTCAACGTCTTATCGTGGTCACATCTCTAGAGTATATTATAGAAAAAGTACCTTAATTAGATAATCATAAGGTTTCTATTAAGATATGCCAAGACGTCATATGATGACTTGTAAAAGTGCACATTAGATTTAAGCTCTAGGTAATAATTTGCGCTAAGTTGCGATTTTATTCCGTCTTTTGCCAATCGGTGTTGCTAATTAAGTAATTAAGGCAAGTTGGTATTAATAGGCCTAAGCTGTTATTAAAGAAGCAAGCATAATTATATCACGAATCGTGTAATAATGACTGGTAGATAACATCAGTGATCAATTATTCCATTCAGAACTAATCAAGTTTTGCCGTGAAACGAAAAGGTTGTATTCGTAGAAACAATTTTTTTTATGTTAATTCTTTCTAGCTACTTTAAAAGTTGAGTATATATGTGTCATTTCTGCAGAAAGCAGGCAACTTTAAATACTAACTTTAACGAACTCTAATAATCTTATTCTATACAGAATATTGATATAAAGACGGTCGTATGACTAAAGCTGAGGGGTACAGATAGCAGCAGCATATACTTAAACCGTTAAAATGGATTTAAATGTGCAGATATCTATGAAACCTCCGAAAATATTACAAACTAGCAACTATAAAGCCAAACTAAATTTATTAATCGATTTCGATAAAAGTGGTAATCAAGTAAATTCTTTTTGTAATCTCAATGATGGATGCTAATGCTGAAAAAGAAGCGGCTGGAGCAAGCCCTAACAGCAGATACAAGGGGATAGAGGGGGATAGAGGGGGATAGAGCCAAGTTAATCCTTACTTCCTTCTTTAATATTCTAAACGCAATAATGTCTAATGTTTTATACGCTATCACGCCTTAACTCCTTTCTGGAGCATCATGAAATTTTGCACAGAAAAGGACACACCTTTTATACAGAAAGACAGCACCATAAGCATAAGCAGTAGGCAAAATAACCTTTACGCGAAATCTTCTCAAAGAAATAAGTAAAAGAAGGTTAAACGTATTTTTAGTAATTATGTGATAAATATACTAATGTGATATTCTTTTTGCAGATTCGGTTCAGAAGAATATAACCTCATCAATATGTCGCAGAGAGATTTTTCAGAGGTATGCATTCTATAACCATTAGTTTATATGTAGAGTTACATTGTACTACGACCGATGTTTTTAGGTATTCAGATTCAGCGTGAAAGGAAGCATGTTTGGTTCTATTCTTTTCTTAATTGAATAAGCAACTTTACGTGGTAGAGCCATGCTTAGGCATTCACATAAAACCGGTTGTGAAGCAACACTTGCGTTGCATTTCCCCGAAATTAGTGAGGTTCCTAAAGTCTAACTCCCCTCCCCTTATTACTCACCCCTGACCTCCCGCTTCTTTTCCAAACTCCTCATCCCCGTCTTTTACCCCTCCCCGCCTCTTACCCCTTCCCTCATACCCTCATCCCTCTTATTATCAGGTGACCCGTCTGTTCGTCAGCCCCTATAATATAAATATAATAAATATAAAAACGCAAGCAAGATACAGCTATCAATCATGAGCCCCAAGTCCTTCTATGATATGACTCTTATAAAGAACACTTTTTTTTATGACGTAGGAGGACAGACGAGCAGACTGGTCATCTGATGGTAGTGACAAATTAAGCCCATGAACACTTGCAACTCTAGAGAACTGACTTATATAAGGCTAAACTCGTTTTTTTTTTAAATGTAATTAAAACTTTACTAGAATATATTTATTTATTACAAATATGATCTTTAGGAATGGTGTATGCATACTAAAGCTTTATATTCTGTTTAATTATATTAGAATCCTGCGTAATAGGTACATGATATACAAATGCAAAGGTAAGAATTCCCAGAATATTTCAACAAAATTAATGTGAGCATTGAATTGAATGATTGAATTTGACTATTGTTTTTTTTACTAGATATTTTGTATTTTAATGCCCCTCTCCACGCAAGCTTTAACCGTTGCACTAAGTGCAATAAAAAAATAGTAACTAAATTATTTTTCTTACTGCACCAAAATTATGCAAAAAGCGAAGTTAGATAGAAGACTTTTGATGCGATTCGCACTGCTGCGATTCAAATTGATGCACTAAATAGAATTCCCGGATCTTTTAAACCCAAATTCCCAACCGTGCCTGCATTCCTAACGAAAAACCATCTCGTTAATCCTTTTCAATCGGATATCGTCCAGGTCACAGCACGGTCAGTGCCTTGATCAATGTTACTGACGACATCAGGCTGGGTATGGAGCATGGAAAACTTACACTGCTCTCCTTACTCGACTTCAGCTATGGGTTTAACACCATTGATTTCCCCATCCTATTAGGCACATTATGCACTATTAACTTATGTATTTCCAACAGTGATTAATTAGTTTCATAGTTGCCTGTTTGATCGTAGACAGCATGTGCCTTGAAGAATCCAAAAAATAATGTATTATATGCATATGTTTATATGTATGTATACATATACAAATGTAAGTTTATGTACATTTAAGTTTATTGTAATAATACTACTCTTATGCACTAAACTACCCATAATTTCGTTAAGTTACTGTCGTCAATGTACATCCAATGGTAGTAAGGCCTGTAAGAAATTGCTTTTAGTGATAAGGCCGCCCATTACACATCTTGTTTTTGTTATTACCGTGTATAGAAATTGTAATTGGTGTGCAATAAAGTTTATTTCTATTCTATTCTTGTACAGCAATTTTGAAGTAATTAAAATGCTTTGTTTAAAGTTTAATGAGTCTTTATCTTCAGTCGTGGTTAAACTATTTTTTGCACCTTTTTTATTTAACAGTGTTAATCTGCACTTAGTTTTTTGTGTGTATATACGCGCTAATCTCTGAAACTACAAGTTGGATTAAAAATATTATTTTTGTTTTTAATACCGTATTTACAAAGGACTAATATAGTCTATATTAGTCCTCTGTTTGAAATTAAAACATAACGGTGCTACTTCTACGAGCAGAGGACTTTTTAATAAAATTATTTAAAAAAAGATTAACTATAATCTTTTAAATTGGAACACGGTGAGTGTAAGAATTACAAAATTTAACATTAAAATATACGTCCGTTTCGTATTTAGAACAGTCTTTTGCTATGGGAGGTAGAAAGCAAAAGACACGAAAGGCATAACCTTTTTAATCCCATTTCGTCACTGGTTGAGTGTATGTATGTATGTTGCTGGCTGGTGTTGTTCGGGCGTAGTCGTAACGTTGGGCCTGCGCCGACGACGTGTGAACGTGTACACTGGTGCGTGACTTGCTTGTATCTGGCGTATGGTACAAAATGTGACCTATAGCGATAAATTTATTATTTAAAGTTAATATTTTATAGATGGAATGGATTCTTTGATACATATAAGAACATTAAAAGTTACATGAAACTTATAATAATAACATTTTATAACTTTGACAGTGATCAATACATTGTTGCAACAATGTTAGTCAGTGTAATATTCATAAGTATGTAAGTTGTCTTCTAAATTTGCAAACATATTTGTTATTGAAACGTTTTTGGATGTTTGTTATTTTTTTGGAGACCATGAACGCAGAGCTGCTAAATATAAGAAGTAAACTTTTATTAGACACAAAAATCAAGAAATTATGATTTTTGTGTTTGACTACAAACTCGATTTTCAAATACACGGTTTAAGTTGTAATCCCAATCAACCTAAGTCTTTTCATAACGTTTAGAAAGGTCTAGCGGTTCTACTGACATAATCAGCTAAATACCAATACATGGAATGATAATATCTAAGAGAGAGACTGCCGCTGAATGAGACGGATACTTTATGTAACTGAATATATTGAGAGACTTAGTTCCCGTTGAAATGTATTAGTTTGTTCACAGGACAGTACAGGTTCTTTCTTATTGATTCATATTAACGGAATTAATGACAAATTTGTTATTTTTTTAAATTCATTGTTTGAAATTAGTGTCATTTTTTTACTATTTTATTTTATACAAAAGTACAATTGCGATTAGATTTTTTATTTCCTAATTCTTTGGTATTTTATTTATTTATATGTAATATTCAAATAAAATATAAATTCTTATTGAAATATTCAACTAAAACAGAAACATAATTTAAAGAAATAAATTATATAAAAAAGAAGGAAGTTAGGTATGCATGCTACTTAGCCACCGATATGGTATGAGAAAAGAAAATACAAAATAAGATAAGATAGCAAGAACCGTATTATCTGTATTTTAAAAGGTCCTTCTGCAACTTTTTAAAATATTGAATATTGAGGGTGTGGTTCAGACTTAAGATATTGTTTACACATAATTTATATTTTTTTTCTTAAACGAGCATATAATATACCTTTTGTTAAGAGATCAATATAGCTTAGGGACTTGTGCCACACCTGGTATATCGATACAGTAAAAATCTGAATGTTATTAGGCAAAATGTGTTTGGAAAAACGTGTATGAGAATAAGTTTAAGTAAAAACATCCGGCAGACGAACAGATGTTTCACCCGATGGTAAGTGAGAACCGCCGTCTATGGACAACTGCAACTGAAGAGTCGTAAGTGCACTGCCCTTTGAGGGTGAAGAGGGGTGATTGTATGCGGGGAGGGGAAAGAGACGGGGATGAGGATATCTCCTCCCCAACCCTTTTCCTATCGGAAAAGGGTTGGGGGTCAATTTATAGGAAAAAGGCCTCCGCAAACCTCACTAATTTCGGGGAGATGCAACGCAAGTGTTGCTACACAACCAGTTTTCTGTGAGATCGTGGTATCGCACCGGTCGAGCCGTTTATAGTTAGTTAGTTTATTGTGCTGATATATTATTAAGATATTTTAGTATTTCTTCCAAGCTCTAACGCATATCTAAAATAAAGACAAACTATTACAACCTCAGCTGTCGCAGGTAAAGTATAAACCTTTTTTGACGTGCCTGTTGGTCTTGTAGTTAGAGATCCTGACTGCTCATTTAGGGGTCGTGAGTTTCATTTCCACTATTGACAAACATTTTTGTAACTTACAACATAACATGACACGACGGGATAACTGGTCTCGAGCATAAGTGATCTTTGTGTCCCTTGTTTAATTGTTTGTATGATCTCTTTTATCATGGAATTTCTAATAATCCAGTTGTCCTGTTTTTTCGTAGATTTAAAAGAAAGTTATTGGAAAAGAGAAAGATTTTTTACTTGAAAACAAGTGTTTATTTCTGTTTTAAAGAATAAATACCGTATATGCGGTCTCAGAAAAATGTTATCATAGTCAAAATCTCATAACTTGAGGTTGGGCAATGACGAGGTGGGTTACACATAAGGTACCGATACAAATTAATGTAATTCAAATGCTGTTAAGGTGTAGATGTGATGGATAACGTGGGCGTGGCCTCGTCATAACCACGCAGGCACATCGCCCTTCAATACATTTTTATTATTTACAAATTAGGTAGTAAGCACTTGTCTATGGGAAAGCTAAATTACTTTTGTATTGTTAGATTGCGGGTAAAAATTATTGTTTTGTAAAGGACTTCAAAAAACTAAATTCTGTATATATCTTAGTATGGTCGCGATTTTTTCAAAAGCTACTGAGCCGATTTGGATGAGATTTTCAAATTGAGCTATATATTAGGTTCTGATGAGGATCTTCGGAGATAGACAACATAACTCTTCAATAACTAACAGAAAATAACCCGCGTATATTGTGATCGATTGTTTATCTATTGTTTTCAATGCTCCATTTAATACAACATCTCGTCTGTACGATTGGAAGGAGAAAGCAGATGGATATAATACATCCGATTGGAATGAATCTTCACTATTCGTTAAATTTGAGTATTTTTTTTGTGTTTTTATTTATAATGGTTCAATTGCCTATTTTCATGTTAAATTTCATTAACTATAAGTTGTCTTTAACTGCATCGATTAGGGAGAGACATGCAACATACAGAACAATTGGTTAAATTAAAAGTTTAATAATTACAAGAGATTCATTTCAGAGAAATTGTGCATAATAAATCAATCAGTGTTTATATATTTTTGTTTTAACTTGCTCATTGTAATCGATTGTTATCTCACGACTTCGAATCAATGCGATGGTATCGGTGAGTGAAGAAAATATACCAGACGCTTATCAGCCTGTACAACTTTTAGCAACCAGGAATGAAGCTTACATATGTATATGCCTACGTTGTTGTGTTGATTGTGGTGCTTAAAAACATCACATGTTGCAACAAGCTTTAACGTAGAAACATCTTCACTGCGATTAGATAAAGACACTACAAAGTTCCATTAACTATGCAGTTACTTAATATTTCATCTGAAATTTGCGTTTTTTTTTTAAATCGTCTTAAATATATTCAAGATAATAATAAGGTATTAAATACTAACATGCAGTATAGCAACTATGGCTGACGTAAAAGTTATTTTGAAAGCGTAACAAATGTTTGAATTTACAGTATTGGTTTCGAAGATTTCCTATATCATATATAAAAATCTGTAGGCTATATTTGATGTTTAGTGTTTACAGCGAAGTTTGGTCATTATTACACTACATACTCGTAGTGCTAAAAATACGGACTGGACAACTAAGAAAATTTGTGTCAATCACTTATCATTTTAAATTATTTTCTATAAAAGTGCATGTGCACTTTTTTTGCTACACGTATACCTAGGATACCTCTGCTTACTCCTTTAAGGGATTTGGGGTTAGTGTACACATGTATAAATGCGTTTTCGTTTAGTGCTCATTTCAGTGATATATTAATATTTTATATTTGTGACTTTTGAGTTGCGGGTGTTCATGGGCGGTGGTAGTCACTTACCATCAGGTGACACGTCTGCTCGTTTGCCCCCTATCGCATTAAAAAAAACAAGCTTCAGAAGTATTAAAATGTGAGAGGCCTGCCTGTTCGACCGACAAAGGACTCTCATCACTCTCAAAGGCGGGCAGCCCACTAACGACTCTTGAGTTGTAGGTTACCGTGTGCGGTGCTTATCCCTTTATCACATACCACCCGGTGACCAGTCCGTCTGTCCTCCTATGTCATTAAAGAAACAGAAAATTAAATGTAATAAAATGCTTAAATGATTAAAAGTAAGTATACAGAGTGTAATGATAGTCTCCTGGATATTCCTATTTTATTGTTTAATGTATGTATTACTAACAGTGAATATGGCTCTACTCGACATTTGTAATAACCTCGTTTATTGCTTATTAACCAATCCAGCTTATATTGAACTATTAGTAGTATTACATAATATTCCTCATATTACTTGAATAAGATTTAAAGATACATTCGTATATTTTATTTATTATTTAATTATTATTAATTAATGCCGTCGACCGTGCACTTTGGTTATTAAAGATAGGAAAATTGGGTACATATTGAAAGTACTGTACTGTAGAGTACGTCAAATCCCTTTTTTCTTTTTTTTTTTTTTTAGAAAAACGACTCCTGCACACAAGATTAATTCCTGTGTCGCGAGGGACTTTACAAACATTCAAGCATAACGGACACAAAAAACACCCAGAGCAGAACAAAAATTTGAGGATTACACAAAGTGTTGTCCCGTGCGGGGATCGAACCCACAACACTCGGCGCGGCAGCGTAGTGGCGAGGTGACCACTTAAACCAAAACGCCACCTGTGCAGTAATTCCTGTAACCACTCTTACCATTTCGCGATATTTTGTCCCAGATGCATATTAAAGATGTGAGAAATTATAGATTGTTTAATAAGAGTGAACCCGGGCACATGTCTTTCAATAATTGTGTATTCTGTTTAAGTCTTAAAACTAATTTTGAGATTGACCTTTTCTTTCAAATGTGTTAAATCGTATAAATCCATTTATAACATTCAACACCTAAAACCAGACTGAATTTAGCCGCACTGCACGAACCATATTAACACAATACCTATCCCTAATACAGCTAAAGGAGTACTGTTCACGCCTTCCGCCTACGCCAACATATTGTTCAGTCAATGGCAGTGTCCACTTAACTAAGTAGATAATACAATGTCAGCAAATCTTTGCGTCCCTTAGGCTCTTACCTTATTTGAATTCACCGTTTACCTCCTTTCCTGGCCGTAGCGTGCATTATGTAAACACCTTCCGCCAAAAGGCACGTTTCCTTCATTCATTGAACTAGTGGGGAGTATGCTATTGTATGAATAAACCCTGGTTCGTGCATCCTGGTTTACTAGTCAAAGTCATTCAAGTATGGAAAGCACATTTCTAATTTTACAATGACAATTTGCGCGCATAATTTGTCGTCATAATGGAAGTCCTAATAGCTCCTATAAAATTTGTTGTTCAATATTTTTAGGAGGAAATATCTCTTAGTGCAGTTAGTTACATCTATAGTTGGATAGCTGTATTCTTAATTTCCTACGTCACAGAGCTCTCCGATATCCAGAACATTTTTCCAGGATTATTTACGCTATAAATAGTTTCTGAGCAAAATAACCCGTTCTGTTCTCTTGTATATTACAATTGGATGCAAAAATTAGCATCAGAATTTGATACGTTGCTATTGGGTGCATTATCTGTTTTTATTTTCTAGAGTTATAAGGAGAGTGATGTTACAAACTTAATCTTTACCTCCAACAGATGTATAACTAGGCTATCAAAACCTGAACTTATAAAACACATTTCACTTTGACTATCACCTTCAAATTTGTTTTTTGTCTAGGCTTATGTTTACTTAGCTACGGAGTGACGCACAGCAACGACCATCTAAAAGTCCAACGGTCGTATTAGCAAGTTATTTCCTGCAATTCTAATCTTAATTGCATCCGTTCCACTATTTCCTTCTCACTATTTAATGAGTACATCAGGATTAAAACTACAGTTTATTATATGACAGATTTCATTATTACCAAGCCATGTAAAATGAGTATTTATTCTATGTGGCTTGTAAGTGTGATAAAATATATTTTGTTTTCTTTCTTGTCAAGAGTGGTCTTAACGGCAGCGGAAGTCGTGGGTGTGTTTTACACCCAGGACATATTGTTGTGTGATGAGCTCTATTATTTGTTATGTGTATAAGTGTAATATGTCTATAAGAATGTTTATCAGCAGTCTCGTTACCGTACTACAAGTTCTTTACAAGTTTGGGATCAGATGGCCGTTCGTGATGTGTAACATGTTATTATTTTCATGCAATCTTGAGTTGTTTAGTCCTGTAAGTCGCAGTAGTAGAACGGAGCCTGATAATACTTATTTTTAATATTTTTTTATACACTTTATGTTAGTAGACAGTTTAATAAATTGTGTTTAGGATAAAATTGGCATTGTTATTCCTGCATGTGATTATGCTGCAGGTAGTGCACTGCAATTTAAAACTTGATTGATCTTTCGGGCCAGGGCAAAAGAGAAATTTTTATGATTAGATTACAATAGCCTACTATTTTCCTACCTACCCTTATGTTTTTTATTAAAAAAGAAGTATAAAAGTTTTTGCTTTTTTCTGTTTTGTAATTATAATTTGATTTATGCAAGTTAAATGTTTTTACATATCTACCTACTCAATTAAGGGTCACCAACAAAGTACTGAAGTTCTAACAGTTTGATAGACTAAAAGCCTAGTATTAACCCAACTCGAATTCATTATTGATTTGAAAGTTAGTGGTATAAAAGCTTATAGTGAGTACATTAAAAAAGTACTGTATTTCTTTATTTTATAAAACAACAAAGTAAATATTTAACTGTACATATGTAAATATTTAAATATATAACTGGACCTATAATTTTTCAATATTAAGTATGTTTAACTCAACAGGCCGGTCGTAAATTAGATTCCCACATGGGACAAAAATAGTAGTCCTGAGTTTAGGTATTTCTTTGGTCCATTGTTAGCATATTTGAAAAGTCCCCAGCGACAATATATTCAAATATGTTCAGCTTATTATTGAGCAAAAAACGTGAACCATAGGTAAGCAAAATTTTTTTTCTAAGCACTAAACTATGCTAATTCTGCTTTCTTTTAGACTTTTAATTGACGAATAGAACTAATTGAATAATGTTTGTCGGAAACTTGACATATCTATATACTCTTAAATGCAGTTTGACGACCTATCATTAAGAGGCTATGCAGTCCACGATGAAAGACTTTTACTTAGAAAATTATTATTATATACATATATATATATATATATATAATTTTATATTATTGCAAAAAATCGAATGAATAATGAATTCACGACGATCATGATTTAAGGAGTATGTTTAACGATGGTGTAGAATAGGGCCACCGCATCTCTTCTCGTGGGTGTCGCACAAGGTGACTAAGGGATCGGACTGTTATCAGACACTAAATATATAAAATAATACAGTGCCCAGATGACGGCAACACGCTAGCCCCTTATTAGCTAACTTTGACTTAATTATTTATGGTTGGCAAAAAGTGGTCATTGAGACGCCTCTGTTTACTACTTCGGGGCTTAATGTGTGTATGTATGTATGAATGTTTAAAAATTTTATAATTTTTTTATAATTGCCAACCATTTTTCTTACAACTCATTTTACTTAGTGTCTCTACTCTATGGGTGGATTGATTTTCGTATTTATAATATTTAATTAGATGTAGCATGCTGTCAAAATAACGGCGAGAGCTAAATAAATTAATTATATACTCAATTGAAGTCTCACATTAAAAGTACGAGGGTATAAATTTATAGCTTTAATTTAACGGTAGAAATTAAATTTACTTACTTTCCCAATGATTTAAAATTATACTGAGAGACTTATATATTATACGAGTATATACTAATAGATACTAATTATACATATGTATATATATATGTTATAAAAGTATACGGGTTTGGATACTTACCTTGTGATAAAGATTTTAAATGTAGCCTGAAATCATCTCTAAATGTTGATTGTTGTATTGAGAGATTTATCAAAGAATAGATGGATGGTCTGCATAAAAGACGGTACGTGTTGAAAGGGATTAAGCAAGGAATTAATAGAGTAGAATGAAAGAATACGATTTTTTTTTTTCATACTATAGGGGGTCAGACGAACAGACGAGTCACCTGACGGTAAGTGATAACCGCCGTCCATAGACACGTCGTAAGTGCGCTGCCCGCCTTTGAGGGTTATGAGTTGATGAGGGATACCGGGGACGGGAAAGAAGAGAGGGGGGATGAGGAGATGGGAAAGAGGAAAAGTGGAGTTGGGCCTCCGGAAACCTCACTCATTTCGGGGAAATGTAACGCAAGCGTTACTTCACAACCGGTTTTCTGGAGGCGTGGTATCGCACCGGTCGAGCTGGCACATTCGTGCCTAAGCATGACTCTGCCACATAATATACATATTGCGACGTCCCTAATAAAATCGTAATAAGGGTATGTACGAGTTTTAACGGTAGTTACTTCTTATATCTAACTTCATATGACTAATTACTATTCACAAGATTGGTATTTGTTGTAACAAAAGAATGATGATAATTCTTATATTAACTCGTAAACTCGTTCATTCAAAGCTTGTTTACGTTTATAACTTGAAAATGCGATAGTTAAACTTGAAGCTTTTTTTTTTTATTAATTGACTTCTCAATACAAAGTAATGTCAATAAACAAACATAAAACTTTACATCATCTTCCATGTATATGGACTACGTTGTTGCATCGATCGCTACTTTTATAGCAATTATAAAGCAATTTTAGGTACTCTAAAATCGGTATTAACACCTGCAATTAACTACAAATTACGTCATGATAATATTTTATTTAATAAGCCAGTATTTGCCAGCGAGCCTTTTAGCTTATTGCCTATTTATTGCTAGCAACATTGTTGTTGCTAGTACATTGTAACTATAATGACCCATAAAGCCTGGCCTTTGATATATGTGAAATGAACTACAACCTTTTTTTAGATAATTGTAGCCTTTAGACAATAAAACGTTCCGTTATAATGTGTATTCGTAGTTATATCTGGATTAATATTTAAGTCATTAAATGGCAGTGAAACACGTTAGTGGTAAAATCTTCTCATTTTGCCAACCACAATATTATTTAGTCTCACTTACATAGGGTACTGTACAAACTGTATATTTATATACCGTCCGATAGATCAGAGTCAATCAAGTCACTGAGTCTTGTTTTAAAGTGGCCCTATTCAACTCTACCGTCAACGACAGGGCTACACGTTTTATTGATAAAATATTGTTAAATCAAGTACAACTGTAGCTATAATTCTAAATGTAATTTACATAACCCTTACAATATTATTAAAGATCTATAACCATAGATTTTTATGAATATGAATTGTAAATGAGAGTAAAACTAAAACTACTTACATATAAAATCTTTAAAACCAATGTTTACAACCTTGCTACTTATTAATTAAAATTATAATAATACATAATTATTTCGTAATCAACAAAGATACTGAGTAATATAAAAAATTACTTAATAACAAATACAGACCACCATTAGCTCCATTTTAACATCACCATAAGGTTAATTGATATTAAAGTACGCGTATACCCGTGATAAAAGCATGAAGATTAAATAAAGAAATAAGCACTCCCTAGTTGAGGCCTGTGAAGAATATCAACTATCATATACACAATTAAAACGCAGTCAAAATAAGATTATTACTCTAATGTACAACAGATAATTTTGCAAAATAATAATTTAATTGCCAAGGACGACCTAGCAACGTCTGTGTTTTATTTTATAAGCTAGTTTATTATAGACTAGCTGAGACCGAAGCGAAGGAGCTTAGCCCGTGTGTACTTATATAGGTACATATATTTATAATATTTACGCTAAACCCTAATTCGTTTTCAAAAACTTTACAACATCAGCTATCTGCCATTAACAGTTCCGTGGAAATCACTTTACTTTTGCAGATTAGTAGAACATAGACAGACACAGATTTTTGAAAATATTGCAGTACCATTGTAATTTATCTATAATATATATGTATTTAGAAATATATAATTATGTTTATCATCAGTCTGGCTACCATTATTCTTTCATGTGGAAACTGCCTCGGGCCGTCATTTCACCGGGGTTTTAGGTGGAACGGTGTGGAGGAATCGAACCGACTATAACCACACGGTGTGAGAAGTCGGGAGTTCGATTCCCACACGGGACAAAAATTTGTGTAATCGATAAATAGTTGTCCGGAGTCTGGGTGTTCTTTGTGTCCGTTGATTCAATGTTTGTATAGCCCCCGCGACACAGGATTACTCCTAATGCTGGAAGTTGTTTTAAAAAAAAGTTCATTTTCACAGACGAATAAATAATACATTGTGAGTAATTCGAAATAATCTTAGTACAATACTTTTGCTAGAATACAATTTTACACAAATGATGTGTCTTACGTTATTCACATTACAAAGTAAACTTTAGTCTTTAATTTTTTAGGTTATATATATTGCTTTAGTCCATAGTATATATATTACTAGAGTCAGTAGATGATGTTGATTGTTGTGTGTGAAAATTAATGTTAAAGAAATTACTTCATTATATTTTTTCTGTAACAACAATGTTATATGTCTCATTATTTTGTAAACATGTTTACTATGGAATTCAATATAATTGAATAGATATTTATCCAAAGTAAGCAAAAAAAGTAAAAATGATGACAACACAGTCATGAACCACATATGTATATTAACCCCCGACCAAAGTTTAACGTGTTTGTTTGTATGTCTGCCTGTCGCACCATAGGTCCCCACGGCTAAACTGATTTTGATCATGATTTTTGTTGTTCGAAAGGTATTTCAATCCATAATGTTCATTCATATATATTTGATCAAAATCGGTTAAGCCATTTTACAAGATTTGAGGGTTGACGAATGGGATCAACAATCGAATGTTTTCAAATATACCCAAGTGGAATATCAAATGAAAGGGCATACAAAATGGATGTGGAATGGAACAAAGGAAACCCGTTTTTATGTCTCTTACAAGGGGCATGAAAAACTGTCTGAAAATTATGAGAAGTGAAAGTGTAAAGTAATGATCCACCTAATGAAAGAAAATATTATGCCCTGATGTGCAGAAATTAAATAAATTAAGTAAAAATTATCTGTGGTTTTCTGTATTCTCTATGGGTAGGTTTATTTATTTATCTTAGAAAGATCAACAGCTCATATAACTATAAAAATATGTTACACCATAAGACACAAGAGTCCCATTCTAGGTCTTCTCGATTTAGCAAAAAAGTGCATAAATAATATGTGACCATAAAGAAGAAACACCACTATCCAATTATACATAAACAACAATCAAAAGTTATGTTTTGAGAAAAAATCAAGAGTCATCACCCAGGTTCCAGTTCGTAATAATAAATATCAACATTATATTCCTTACACTGCTTATTTAAACTTCTGCTAACTCGCAACAAAAACGCATTGTGGATAATTGGTGGATACTTAAGTAAGATAAATGGGAGTGTAGTGCCTAATGAATTTACCAGGTACATTAAACTTTATTTTAGATAAAAGATGAGGGCAGTCAACCTTTCCACTTAATATACTTAAAATATAAGTAGGTAAGGCATCGGCTATATGAGGAAGAGGAGAGGAGATGTAACTAGAGGAAATATATGCAACTTAGCACATAGTTTTAGTCAGAGCTGTATTCAAGTTTTAAGCGGTAACATTTTTTTTATCTGGACAGGTTCATATTTGACTAGCGTATTCCAATATTCTGCGCACAAAAGTGCAGTACAAGATCTAGAATGTTTTTGTCTGAGTGAAACTATATGATGTACGCATGACAAAATACTAATGCTTGAAAAGCCTTCTTAATATCTTAATATATATTTTCTTGAACACGTAATTTAGAATCATGCGTAACAACGAGGTCACGTATTTGATGAACATTTTCGATCATTTAAGAAATATTCTAAGTGAATAGTCTTGGGTTTACTGCTAAAAGTTACAACAGCATTTTGATGGGTTAAGATTTAGTTTGTTGTGTGTACAGTGATCAGATAATCTTCTTATAATCACTTTGCAGGACATCAGTGCCGTTTGAGGTAGCCGAGAAAATGTTCATGTCATCCGCAAAGCACAAAAATTGAGAGTAACGAAAGCATTGATCGATGTCGTTTATAAGCGGTTTATTTTGTTGATAATATTAGTAAAACAAACATAACTGTAATTATAAGAAATCTACAAATATAAAAAGAAATTGATGTTAAGAGTATGTTCCGATGCCGACATTATGTGTTTTAGGGCTTGAAGAAAATGTATTACTAAACTATATTTGGATTTTAAATCATGAGCATCATTTGGTAAATAAACAGTTTTTATCACTTGATTCCTGTTAGATTTTACTCTAAGTAAAAACCATTGCCCATACAAAAGTCGACATCCCCTTTCATACTTTCTGAAAGTGCTCATTCCAATTTTCTATGAATCAATTGCATGAAATTTTCCTCTATAAACGCAAAAGCAATAGTAACAGGGGCGCCCTGTTACCCCAGCTAGATAGGCTGACGACCTAAGACAGATAGCTCTATGATATGACTGGATTCGAAAGGCGTTGAACAGGTTATGGGGCAGGCTGGAAGAGGGCTATGTCCAACAGTGGACAGCGATAGCCTAAATGATAATGATGAAGTACAAATATTTATTCATTAATGCAAAAATAAAGCAGATTTTAAGCTTTTTTCAATGCAACACCTCATATTCTATGTGTTGTCTAATATTTTGCAAGTTTATTTAAAGCTATAGAGCTGCAAAGTACTAAATGACTTCTGTTCCAGTAGATTTTCAATTGTAATATAGCATATTCGTACGCAAAGTGTTTTTATTTTCTGACCGCGAGCGTCGCTCTCTGTAATGTAAGAACGACTTACTGAAATACAACAATAAATACTTAAGTGTAACTACATCACTATTATAGTTAGCTGTTTAAGCCGGGTAACTGACTGAGAGGACTCGGACTTCTTGGCACCAGCCAGTTCGATTTATAGGGCGATGCGTCCTGACTTGCTTGAGCTATTGCTTATACTCCCCAATCCATCTGTACTAGCGATATCCCTTTCCTTCCCTATCTAAACTCCCTTTCCTGTCAATATACTACAAATTTTCCCATCTTATTTCCAAAAGTGCCCTGATCATGGCAATAGGCTTGTCCCCTTTTACGTGACTGAGACTAAATCATTTTATACAAAATTTGCCTAACCGTTCAGGGACAGGGCATTAGTGTCTGTATGTAAGTAACTACTGAGAGTACTCAAGGCCAACAAACGACCCAGTGCACAATGGCAAATAGAGCATATTAGACCGAAATGGAAGAAATTACGGTGCTTTTGAGAGTAGATTGTGGAAGCATCGAAAGTATTTTTAAGATTCCGCTAGAAAAGTTAGATGATTGGTAAGACATCCGGACCCCTCCTAGCACTTGCCCGCAACCCGCGGGCACTACCTCAGGGTACCTCTAAATTCGGCGGTGTCCAGGAACACGTGAACGTCGCCTCCTCGCGGCTAACAAACCGCTCAGGGTTCGCCGGCGGCGAATAGGGTCGGAATGGAGATCTTCTTCCCGTTCCACCGCTTTCTTCTGTGACATAAGAAGATGTTATCAGCAGCAGAAGGATGCGACCTCGGTAAAACATCTGTCACTGCCGGTAATGTAGCGTATGACACAAATTAGAGTTTCAACTAGTTTTATTTTTGTACACAATTTTAACAATATATTTGTAGAATTAAAGTTTAACAAGTACAGTAGAAACAAGGCTGATTAATATAAGTATTGTTTTTTTTTTCGACATAAAGTTGCGGTCACAGCTTATAACTTGATGTAATGTGAGCGATTGACCTCTGCTTACCGTTTCAGGGACATAGCCTGTATGATTACTTGAAAGTGAGTCGGGTACAGAATAATACTGTCTGCGCACTCTCTTTTACAAATACGTAGGTATTAATGTATATATAGTATTTATGATGTTTCTTCGTCTTGTCCTGGAGCCTAGACAGCTTAAAGGCTTTTGACATGTGAGTTGTCATTTGTATCCTTTTAATAGTGTATGGAAAAAATAAATCAGTTTGAGTTCATTATATACATATATATGTATATATATATATAGTTTAACTTCATTTGGTATTTATGTTTCAAGATATTGTTTAAGACAAATTTACATACTTGACATTTTTAAGATAAAAAAAAAATATTTTTCCATTCCTCCAACGCATTATAAGTTATAACGCCTAGTGCAACAGCAAACGGCTCGTCAGGTGTTGATATACGACACATTGTCCCGCTCCAACAATCGCCTACTAAAACCTAAAAAAAAAAAACAACTCCTCCAATACAATGAAATGTCGGGCGCGAGCCCTCAATTCATAGTGTTCGTATAATACTTGAAGTTGGGGTCCAGTGCGCTTATACTACATTTAAAACATATCATACATTTCACGAGAATTACAGATCGATGATAATCACCATTAAATTCTCTTCCCCACATTTTTTCTTATAGTATATGGGGCTAAACGCGCAGACAGGTCGTCTGATTTTAAGTGAAAACCCTCATTTACTCGGTGAAAAACAATACAAGCATTGTTTGGAAACCGGTTTTCTGTAAGGCCGTGTGTTACTACTGTAGACCCGGCCCATACGAGATATGTATATATACATACATATGTACATACGCACATTTTTAACTAGTAACATCACTTTTTATTTCGTTTTGAAACCCCTTACTATTTATCACTTTATTCTTACAGTGAAGTATTTTATCTGAATCAGACAGACTACCATCTGTGTTCCGTCACTAATGGTAGAAAGCCACGTCCTAGGACAGAATCCTCCAAGAAATCTAGCAATATCGTTAGCATATTTAAAATATGGTATCTGTTGTATCTACTTGAAGTACATATGTACATATATAGTTGTAGTCGAGGTTACTTAGCGAAGGTAGCGGTTAAGAAATCACCATATTAAAATCAAAATTCCTACCTGTTACTGTGTTACTAAGAGCCTACTCTCGCAAGCTTAGTTAAATGAGAGCATTTATTAATTTATTCTAAACAAAAATTACTATTATAGGTTTACACTTAAGTTAGTGCTTGTAATTACGTGCTAAAACATTGTAACATCCATTTAAGGGGGAAATTAATAGACGACCTGTACTGATATCTCAGACTTCAGTAGGTGTGCACCTAACCTTCCTGTTAACATAAATAATGATAAGAAGTTAGCTTAATTTAATGCATTCAATTTTCTTCTAAATCCTTAGTTTTAATATGCCTCTAGTAGTTTATAGGGCTGCCAAACTTCATCCGATGATTTGAATTTACTTAAATAAACTAAAATACAAAATAAGTTGCTACTGTAAAAAACTTGGCATTTGAACAACAATAATAAAAAATATATTGCCTAAAACATTAAGATATTTCACACCTTGAAGTTTCTTTGAGACCATAACGCTGGCGCTGTAGTGCCTACTGGCAATACGGCTGTTTCCGAACTCGCTAACGCTCTTGCTCTCGCCTCCGCCTTCTCATCTTACCCAATCCACAGTACACCGGATCGCGTGTAACTAGTTATTACACACTACGTCACGTCGACACAGTCTCGTATTATAGCCGTGGCATGATATACGTGTGCGTAATTCTATCGGGGACGGGGACTAGTGGCGCCCTCCGTAATTCCTCCTGATAAGATAATTAGGCGTCAGATTAGACGTAATAAGAGAAGGAAATATAAATGGATTTTATAATTTTGTTTCCAATATTGCTGGGTTACAACCCAGCAATATTGGAATTATGTTAAAATGACGTTGAATTAACTTGAGAATTCAACGTCATTTTAACATAGAAAACAGGCTTTTCTGAGTAATATTGATTAAACTGAGATTTATATTAAATAGGCAAATAATATCATAATAATTTGTTAATTTATACACTGTCTTAGATTTAAGTGCAAAATATGGAACAGAATAAACAGGGCGATAAGCAGCGTGGATATCGGGTAGTAATTTCAGGTAGTTTAATGTTCATTATTCAATAGTCTATTTTCTGTTGTGAAAGAGCCAGGCTTAGGCACGAATGGGGCTTTCTCGACCAATGCGATACCACGGCCTCACAGAAAACAAAGAAGTTATATTTAAGTTTATTAGACCCTGTGCTTGAAAATTTAGAAGAGTGTGTTGTCAGAAAAAAAAGCAGTTGTTTTAAATGTTAAAATAATAGCCATAAATGTTAGTAGCCCGCTTGATAAAATCCAAAGCCTGAGCATTTTGTGTGTTCTTTATTGCAACTTAGGAACTGATTGAAGATTTACGAATCGATACGACCTTCAAACCTTCAAGAAAAGAGTGTATTCCTACCTAAGGGACCGGCAACGCACTTGTGACTTTTGAGCTGTGGGATTCTCGGCAGCAGTAATCGCTTACCATCAGGTGACCCGTCTGCTCTTTAACCCCGATCACATAAAAAAAATGTTTTTTTTTTTATTTATATATTAAGAAACTCAACAGCTTATTTACATTACAAACATGATAATGTGACAACTTCATAGGATTCTTAAGCTAATTATAGAGTTTCACGGTATTCGTACAGACACTTACTAAAAGGTAAATATTTAACAGAATAAAAAAAATAAAAACTAGTACTACAAACTAAACACAATAATAGCTTACACAAGTAATATTTTCGAAATTAAATTAAATTACTTTATTACTGGTGAGTATCTCGATTTGGTCGCGAAAAGACTTCTTTGACAAATGAAATATGTCAATACTATCAAATTTGTTAGTGTATGTACGAAGTAGTCGTGTCATAACAGCATTTTTGCCATAATTGGTACGATGAAAAGGTATATCAAATAAATGAGTGTGTCTCGTCCGTGATTTCTGTGTACAGAATTCCACAGCTGAAAGAAGCTCAATATTGTCTAGACCACCACGCAAAATGTGAAACAGAAACAACATATCCAGCATCATACGTCTATCATTCAGGGAAAGCAGATGATAGTGTTTACTGTCTATGGAGTAGGAAGCATTGCGCTTCTTGCATTGAGGAAATTTACGAACCTTTTCTGTAAACTCTCAATTCTTGCAATGTAAGGTGACCAGATAGGACTGCAATACTCCAAAACGCTACGGACATAGGCGAAATACACAATTTTTAAACTGTGACAGTTTCTGAAGGGTTTACAGGTACGCATTACAAAACCAAGTTTTCGAGATGCCTTATTAATGATGCTTTTGATGTGCTCGGCAAACAGCATTTTGGAATCCATAATTACATCAAGATCTCTGTCGAGTCTTTCAATTACATTATCATCAAGTTGATAAGAATATTGAATTGGGTTTTTAGAACGAGTGAAGCTAATAGTTTGACACTTGGAAACATTGATAGTTATATTATTTCGTAAATAATACTGATATAGTCTAGTCTATTGATTCGTGAGATGGAATATTCACGAAGTCTAACCTAAGACCAACTACAGCCTGCGACCGATTGGATATATATGAACTCATCCATCTCAGTAAATCCCCATGTATTCCAAGTTTTTACAATTTTGCAAGCAGGATAACGTGATCCACACGATCGAAAGCTTTTTCAAAATCCGTGTAGATCACGTCAACCTGCCTGCTCAATTCCATATTGTTTAAAACGTAATTAATAAAAACGGCCAAGTTAGACACTGTCGAACGTCTTTTTATAAAACCATGCTGAGTTTGACTTATATCATTAGATATCAAAGGGTATATACTCCTGTGCACAATCTTTTCAACAACTTTGCTAAGCGTGTTAAGAAACGATATAGGACGATAGTTTTTCACATCCGATTTTGGACCTTTATTGTGCACTGGAACTATGTGAGCATCCTTCCACTTATTCGGAAACACGCACTCATCCAAGGACCTATTAAATAACAACGTTATTGGGTGTGCTAAACTACCAGCACACTCACGTAGGAAAACAGCAGGTAGACCATCTTTGCCAGGACCTTTTGCTTTGTCTAATGTGCGTAGGATGCTTAGCACTGCGTTGTCAGCGACATTCAATTTAGATAGGCCACTAACCGAGTCAGGCACAATATCAGAAGCACATGTAGGTGTAGTTACTGTGGTGTCAGGTTTGGATGTCTTTGCGAAAACACTGTGAAAATATTTGTTGAACGCTGTACAGATATGTACTATGTCCATCATTATAAGTTTCATTATTTAATGTGAGTGTTTTTGGGTACTGATGACCTCCTCTTTTGCTTTTTACATAAGTCCAAAAAGCTTTCGGAAAGTGTCTAATGTTTTCTTCTGTACACTTCATATAGTGCTGAAAGCATGAATCGAATACTATTTTTTCTAGCTCTAAGCAATGAAAATTCTTGATAGTCACGGGGATTCCCATATTCTTTCCACTTCATGTGCACGGTATCTTTTCACGTATAATTTTAACTAGACTGCGGCTATACCAAATCGGATAGTGAACATTTTTTGGTTTGTTTCTAAATGGAATGAAACGCTCAACACCAAGTTGTATCTCCTTATAAAAAGTATCTACTGCGTTATCCACTGATCCTGTTGCTAGTGTTCCGTCCCAGTCTATTTCGCCGAAGTATTCATTAAGTTCGTCATACTTAGCCCTGTGGAAGTTCACGTATATGTACGCGCGCGGTATATGTCGTTGCATATGTACTTCCACTAGTTTTATTCGCGGTCGCTGTATATGTACTTCCACTAGTTTTATTAGGAATGTTTGAATTTGTATATGCGTGCGTAGTTACTTAAGAAGTTTATTTTCTCTATGTCGCCAGGCAGAACCGAACGGTAGCCTATGAATCATGACGAAGTGACCCCATATCAAAATATGGTTGAACTGGACACGGCTAGTGCACGAGTGCCGTCGTTCGGAGCTAGTTATATCCGGACTGCTTTTACTGACTTACTCTGACTTATTTCTTAGCTTGACTTCTTGAAAAATACCTGTGATTGGTTTAATTAAAATCATTTATTAAAATTAAACCAATTCTGTTATATTTTCTGTTTCTATTTTCCACAACATAAAAAAGTCAAACTAAAAAATGCTGTTATGTTGTAAAAACACGTATCAAATTAGTCATCTTTCTCACGACTAGATCTAAAAAGTTTGCTGATTTTATCGCTTGAAATGCTAGTAGTATATCAAATTTAATCAACAAATCCCTGTCAATACGTTTTGTAATATATTATTTATATACATAGGTACATATACAAAGTTGTACATACATATGTACTTACATTACATACGACATATAACGAAATGAAATGAGAAATAAATAAATAATAAAATGGACAATTTGGTTCTGTCAATTCTATGTATAGGTTTATATTTAATATTAGTTAGTATAGTGGTCATAATTTTTAATGTAACGTAAACGTATCTTGTGCATTAACATAAATTACAGAAATATATAACTACTACTACTTACTGTTCTGGGTTAATGTTACTTGTACCCTTGAAGGCTCGCGAAGATGGAGAGTGCTAGATCTTTCATATTCCCTTATAAGGATTCCATTGTAAAATATTGATCAAGGTCGGAAAATCAACTTCAAATATCCGCGATCACAATAGCTAAAGAAAAAGCAACAAACATGGCAGTCAGAATGAACTTCAGAGACTTTCTTACTTATTTTACTATTCTTCAATGTTTTTAGTCTTTAACTCAGAAAATACTCCACGTGGCATCAACTTTTAAAGTGTATATCTCTTTATTAATGTGATGAAAATAAGCAGACGAAAGTATATAATTTGAAAAATACAGAGACGAGTGTATATTTGTTTTCTTTAAAAAAGACTACCTATAAATGTTTAAAGACGTAAAATTATTAAAAAAGATATAAAATCAGACTACATTAACTTCCTTCGATTTTTTGTGTTACTCAAATAATTGACAATATGCAAAAAACATCTACCATAACGAAATCCATCAAGTCGTTTAGGGGCTAGGGTGTGGCAAACAAACATCGTACATACTAACATACATACATACCTACCCGAAAAAATTCACCTTGCACAGTAGGATCAAAATCCATTTTAAAATGATGAAACCATGAACACTTGTACTCAAGAGTGAAAGGATTTTAGGGTAGGGGAAAGAGGGGGGGGGGGGTAATACTCCGCGGTAATACTCCGGTCGATAATTTATAATATATTAATCAACGTCTCTTCACGTATGTAATCATACGTACAAATACGTTGATTAATATTTTCCTATTATATATTAAAATGTATTATATATTAAAATGATGTGACAAAGACAAACTATTGCAATATTGTACAACCCATTTACCGAGTTTAAAAACAAAATTATTTTAGTTTATAACTTCATATATCATATTCATATCATGTCCTTCTAATCTTTTTAAGCCAGTATAATACCGATGCAAATGTTAACATACCGTAATTATAGAAACCGATGTCTAAAATCAAATAAAACCGAATCAACACCATTATAAAAAGAATCCATAAAATATGGCGTATCGTTAAACCATTAGGTCAAGTTATCTGGTTAATAGTAAAATGCTCTATGGGAACGTATTTGAGGCCGATTTAGACTTGACCGGTTTTCCTAAATTAATTAGTGAATGCTAACATTACTGTTTGGTCACGTCTTACTGGATTAGACTGGCGATCGGGTTCGTACGGCCAGCTCTCGCCCGTTATTTATGTTGTAGATATTTATTTAAAACCTCCATTTTAAACATGATATACAATTATAACTTATTTACAACACAGTAAGAGAGTATTTATAATCCATTTAATAGAATTAATTTCTTTTTTTAAGGATAAAGGTTGAATGGAAGGAATCGAAGGAGTGGCAATTCCGTCTTACAGACAAATGATTAACTGAACTTTAGATTCGTAAACAACGCTATATACGTAATGAGCGGAAATGATTAGTAATTCGCTGCTAAGGTGTATAAGGTTACTGCTTATCGGTAACTGCTTACCACCAGACGGATCTTATCCTGAACTAAAGAATGTTACACACTTGACTGGCCGGTTTAAAGCCAGAGGTGAGCAGAAATGAACTAGATCAGTTGTTCTGTGATTGGGTGTAAATATATTATAATTATATCTATAGTATGTGCATATTTAGAAATATATGAGTATGTTATTATTATTATATTATGGAAAACCTGTGTGGCCCGATAGCCAAACATTCTGTACTAACGTTACGGTATCCATTCCCCATTGAATTTTCTTAAAATGTATGAGTGTTTTATTTGCGATGGTATGTTTTTCTATAAAATATAATAGTACAATAATAAACCACGATCTTAGACCACCTTGGAAATGCCAAAGGGTGCTGCACCCATTTAAATTCTAAATTAAGAAAACAAACTTCAGTCTCAAGCCGTAGAAAGAGCTACAAAAACATACAATTTAATTGAAGTTGAGCTTCAGTCCGTCGTTCTGTGGTCTGTTATATTACTGCGGTTGTGTGGTTGGGGAGCCGACAAAGGCGTGGTCCGATTTCCGCTTCAGCAATAACGCTCGGTACAAAGAAAAAATACAATGAATCTAAGAAACCCGCGCGTATTATGGTATTCTACTTTCTTGTCATCATTTTAAGGCTGATTTTTTTTAGACCCAAAAAGAATTGATTGTTACAAGTATTATATCAGAGTATCAGTAAATTATAAAATTTAAATATTACCTACCATAGAGAACCAACAATACTCTAACTAAATAATGTCCAAAAAATATTTTGTGCTATTTACTGCACGCCCTTAGCTCATATGTTTCATGGATTTTTTTTTTTAAACAGCTTCAAAGCAAGAATCGCTTTTTCTGTAAATGTTTTTAATTACTGAGACTTTTAAAAGTACTAAGTAGAAATCACTAAGTTTTGTGTATCTAAAAGTACTGAATATCTAGCCTATGGTACAGATTGTACAAATTCTAGATCTCTGTTTGCCTCCTTCTTCAGACAGCTTTATTGTCAAAAAGTTTCTGTCATACCTTATAATGTAACTACTAGGTATCATGATTAACAAATAAGACTCAACAGTAATTTTCATTTCACGTTAAAACAACATCATAATATACGGTTGTACGCATCGCTCAGTAATAATGCGCCAAGTCTAAAAGCAGTTTATTGCAGTACAGCCAAGCGGCTAATTTGGTCGTCGGCTAATTTCTGGATAACATCGTAGTCCGTGCCACATTCTTGCGCGTCTAATAACTAATTAAGTTTACCGAGCCCAAGTGCACACCCTACCAGTTGCACACAGGGCCGAACTGGGGTTTAATGATTGCATAATAACGCACTTAAATCATTGTAGTTTTTCTTTATATATAGTGATGTAATAAAGTTATAACTTATGTTATAAATATAAATTTGTTTTAAAATAGACCGAGGATTGAAACTGCTACTCCTAGGTACTACTAAATATGTTCATTAATATTTTACACGTTACCTACATTAATTTTATAACTTGTGGTTTATTGTTTTCGAATACTTGTTTGACACACACACAACATTGAAACAACGGACACAAACAACACAGACTCAGAACAGGATTTAGGATTACGCAAAGTATTTTTCCGTGCGGGGATCTAACCCACAACACTCGTCGCGGCAGCGTATTGGCGAGATGACCACTTAAACCGCTACGCTATTCGTGCAGTCAAGTATATTTTTAATTTTATCATAATATATGACGCACAAGTGAACTAGTTGTTTGAACGATACCTCGAGGCATTTTTATCTATATAACTTTCGTATCTTTTCTTAATAGTCATTAAGTTCTACCATTAATTAAAATTAATAATTATAAAAGTATTTTTTTAAAAGAATAATCACAAACTTCGTTACCTTGGTGGTCTTAAAATGATAATAACTGATACCGACAATACTTTAGTATATGTATGTCGTAATAAAAGCACCGAATTCCATTAATTTTATGACTAAATAAAAAATAACAACAGATAACACAAAAGTGAAGTTACGTGACAAATTATGTAAATGATCAATGTTTATTATAATGTTGCTTTGGCTTTCACGATTATTTATTATTTTAAGATATAATAATATGCTTAAGAAGTTAGAGCGATTTTAAACTAAATAAACTAAACTAAAGTAAAATTTAATAGGTCACATAGTCAAATTCGACAAGGTAGCCTTATAACGGAAAGCATTAAATGTTACTCATCATTTCAAAGCAATTGCTAAAAAGTTTTTTGTTAGAAATCATACTTATCATAATATAAAAAACAAAAGAAGGCAATGTTACGATTTAATCTGACTAATAAATCAACAGACTGTCAGATGTCAATTGGCCCTATTTTAGTATATCATTCATGTCATTCCTTTATCACTTTCTCACTGTTACACACATTTAAAACTATAGACTGTAAAAAAATCAAAAGTAGATCAATAAATAAATAGGTATTATACCCAAATAGGTCCCTGGCTAATGTCTTAGATTATCTTTGCACAGCTATTGTTATTATAATTTAATACTGCAGTTGATTACACTGCATCCGTTGATAAATTATTTATTTTCACAATGTGTTATTTGTTCTTTTTTGTGGACCATTTATCTATGCTCTGATAAAGGCTGTATGTGGTGGCTGTTATTTTATAATAACCCGTACATAAGCTGGAGTTTGTATAAAACTGTTCAACTACAAAACACAAATTATCATCCACGCCCATACTGACAGGTTTGCAAAGATTAAAAAATTAAAGAGAATTCTTAATCCGTGATAATGTTCCTCGTATTAACATCTTAAATATAATTAAATCAAAGAAAAAAGCAACTCGTTACGATTGCTATTAAATTTTTCATGAGTTGTAGGTAATGATTTTTTCATCATCTTTTATATACTACATTCTTTTGTAGTTTAACTATCAAAAAAAGTTATTATGAATATTATATTGACATCATGCACGAGTCAAGGCGGTAGCGTGCAACGGGACGCACCTAGTGCTATTATTTTGACAGTAAAAACAAGATGGTGGAAGATGATTGCGCGCGAAATCGATCATCACGAGCGCATTCCACTCATAGCGAACGCGTGCCTTAACAAAAACTACTATATGAAAGTAATTTTCTCCGAGGTATTCTGACATGCGTACACAGATAAAATAACATCCTATTTAGTTAGAATGATGATTTGAAACATTCTTAAAAGAGCGTTAGCTGCAGGAATATCTAGTAATTTTTCTGGCAAGACTTCGCTCACGCAAAATATCTACTTTGATTACTGTAAAGAGACGTATTAACCGATTTACTAATCAAGCATTTCACAACCTAGTATATATTATTAATGTGGTTTCCCTTTCTTACTACATAATGTATACATACCTACCTAAATTTTTGCCACAACTGATAAGCGCTACCAAATGAATTAATGTATAATCAACATTGATATATTAATTCAATTACTGTCAACTTCAAGTGAAGTTTACAAGATTTTAAATTTTTTTGGTTTACCTCTCTTAAAAAATCTATAACCAACATTAAAGACTGAAATTAAATCTCTGTAAATATAATATAAATATAAATGCGATACGAAACGATTTAATTTTGTAACCACAAAACCTATATATGTATGCCATATACGTTTAATCTTACAAGGTAGTATAGTCCTCGTATTTACCGTTATTCTCTCGCTCCGATAATCAATTTACTACTAATTTTATGGAGAAAATAAAATAAATATACGATTTCGCGCTATCGGACGTAAAGAATACTTTCAGTGTTCACACAGTACATTGTTAAAGCCGTAGAGTCAATATGGAGATATTTAAATGTTACCTAAAAGAGAATACAATGGAAAACATGTACGCGTGGTTATTACCATTATGGCCGACAATCGTGGTCATTATGGTATTGAATACTTTATTGAGTAATTTCCTGCGTTAAACCGAATGGTTTACCAGAAATTATTAAAATTAATAGCCGTTCCATTATTATAACTACATTTTACAATCAAGCTAACAGTAGGTAGTATTAAGTTTGTTTTTATTAAAAGATGCTAAAGTACACTTTTAGATTTATTTTAGAAAAATATTGAATACCTATTTAAGAAATACAATGAAATGGTGCCTAACAATGACTACTACTTTTAAAAACGGACGCCGAGCCAGATGGACTGACAACCTGTAGAAGGTAGCCGGGATAGACGGGCAATCCGTCTATCCCGGCTACCTTCCGTCCTACCTTTCCGTCCGTCCGTCCCGAAAGGCGGAGGACCATATGTCAAGTAATGGCTTGCGATAGGCTGAATGATGATGATCATAAATATTAAAAACGAAAGCAACTGTGTCTGCAATTCCATTCTTTTAAAGTTTTTTTAGTTGATCGTTATAAATCTTACACAAGAGAGAAACTTACACTTAGATCATGATAACAGCGTCCATGTTAATATTAATGTTTATGCAATTATATGCTTATAAAATCCTACACAAAAGGCGTAGCGGTTAAAGTGGTCACGCTGTCTGCCGACTATTGTGGGTTCGCTCCCCGCACGGGACAACACTTTGTGTAATCTTCAAATTGTAGTTCGGAGTCTGGGTGTTTGTCGTGTCCGTTGTTTGAATGTTTGTAAAGTCTCCCACGATACAGAAATTAATCCTAATGCAGGAGTTGTCTTTTATAAGTAAAGAGCAAGAAATTCTCACCTTTCGTGTAAGTTATTAATCGTCACTTTTTTTTTAAATCAAATTTGACCCATCATATGTATACACAACCTTAAATAACAATAGAGACGCAGGGAACGAAGCGAAATACGCATTTTTCAATAGATTCTTTAATACCTTTTTTAAAATGTACATATGATCCAATATATCTGGGACAAAAGTTCTAATTGTTACTAGAGCCTATGAATAGGCAAATTAAGTAGATTTAAATGAACTCATAATAACAACTGGGAATTGGTACATAGTTTATAGTAAAGTGTTCTTCGACTATCGGTGTTTCAAAGAGTTAAAGGTCAAACGGTTGACGGTGAGACCAGTCCATAGACATTCAGCGAGAGTGCGGGTTCACTCACGGAATAGTAATTGTCGAGGAATGCAAGGAATCCGCCAGGTTTGTGTTCGATTTCGCAACAATAACCCAATAAAATAGAAAATTCACTCGTGCCCGGCACAGCCTTATAAGTACTACCGGTCTCCCTTTCTTGGCTGGATTACACAAATAAGTATGAAAGTCGTGATGGGACCCACGCCTTCGGGCCAAAGTGAACAGATGCGCGGAAGTCAAATACATTTGTTTCTTTTATTTTTTCCTCCAATAATGAACTATCAACTTGACTCTTAAATAAAATAAAAAACTTTTTCTTTAAAACCAACAATGGAGAGACCACTTGCGATGTCATTATATGCAATTAATTTAGGTACCGGCTACAACGAATTGTTTACGAGCGGAACACACGTCCAACTGTATTCAAGATTGATTCCCATAAAATGTATGACTGTGTGTAAAGAAACACAAAAACTTTCAACTAAACCATCAAAAAATTGACCGAATCCGGTCCCAAATTATTGTGTGATTTGTCTCGGCCCAACACATGTTAATTGTTTTATTTCGAACAGGTAAAGATTTCGTAATTATCCCCAGTTGCGAAGGAATAAAAATAAGCGGGAAAAGATAGACAAAGAAGGACCGACGACGCCAGTTTTGGTTCATTTTTTTAAGTCTTTTACCTGAGCGCAGATTCCAAAATGTTCTGGCATGGATGGATATACTTACATTTTTATTAAACATTCCTAATCTGCACTGTTGCATTCTCATACACACAATCAATTGCAAAATATGTAAATATTTTCTTGTGACATAGCTAAGGTTATCTTAAATCGTAACAAAAACTTTTTTATTCTTGTGAGGCTTAGACATTGTTTAGTGTTATTCTGACAAAAAACCAATGTCACGTGAGTATGGCCATATTGTATCACGTAGGGATCATAAAAACGTGATGGAGGCAGGCGTGGTGGCGAGGCAACGAAGACAAAGCCATAGAGTAAACATTTTTTTCCTGATGATAGATGACACCAGAGATTCTCATGGTACATTCGACATCAAAGAATCGAATATTGTTTACCAAATAGTTACTAATTACACGGTTCATTTTATATGAATGATGATGAACCTACAAGTAACAAACTATACCTTTAACATTCATTGACTTTTGGATCAGGTTTTGAAAAGGCTAGGACGCTTGTTAAATCAAACGTAATTTTAAGAATATTAAAAAGTGCAAGTTCTATCGAAATCGAATCGTTTTGTTCTTTCACGTATTGAATAGTTGAAATCTGGGATAGAACAATCGAAGGTAATACTATATGCACGCAAATTATACATGTTTTATGTCCTATAGGTCATGAATGTATGTGTTTTAACATGTAATTCTCTTCGTACCCTACAGTTCAAATGTGACCATGCATCTAGTCAGCGCCCATAAAATAGGAAGTTATAGCTTGCCTTGAATTTCAAATCATTTCACAGAACACATTTTGTGTCTATGATAAATGTGCCTGACTCGTTATACCAAGAATTGATGGATTTATGTATATAAAATATATATGTATGTATATCTATTGAAATTGTATGGAGATGTTATTGCGAAGTGCTATGGATATTCATAGGTGTTACGGTGCCAATCATCATTCTCCTGCAAAAGGATCTTGGTTATTTATAAATATTGTATTACACTTGTCATTTTATTGTACTGCTTTCGTATTTATTGCTAATACTATACTTTAATGGCCTATAGGTACAAACGAAGAGGCACTTATTCCGTAATTTTGTAGTCTACTTTTTGGTACTTTTACATATATTTTGTTTTTTTTTATTGAAAAAATTTGAGAGCAGTTAAAATTATAATTTCCTTAACCAATAATAGAAAATATAATAATCATGAACCTTGCATCGTCCAAACCTTCCGTCGTTATACATAGACCTCCTAATGTAAGCAACTGAGCTACATAGTCAGCTCTCCAACAAAAGTTATTTTGCTCATATTGTCATTTAAAATGTGTAGGCAAAGTTTGACTCACGCTAACTATCTAAATAATATTATTTATCAAGAGTTTAATAACAAGAAATAGAGTTCAGTATTATCATTACTACATACTTTAATTAACTGTCTGTAACATAACTAAATCATTAAGCGTCTTGTCTTAAACCCGGCAAATTGTAAATTTTACAGGTAACATTATATTTACATTACACGTTACTGCACCTACTCGCAAACTCAACTTTTTGAATAATTGAAGGATAATGCTTGAGTATATTTTAATTAACAACGGTTATATTAAAAATTGTTCTCATATGACATCCATTAAAGTTAGCTGGGCGGTCCGAACCGTTTTTTTCATTTATAAAAGTAACGTTAAAAGATAAATGAAAGATCGTTTTAAAAAAATAATTATCCAATCCGTCGAGTGCACGGTTATCAGGCGCCTCTTTAAACGAAATTTTAATAAAGCGAATAAGGCTCGATTCACGTCGATCATACTTCAAGATGGCCGAAACAATCGGCGATCATTACCAGTGCGTATACGCATCGGACGCACCACGATGCACATTGATAAACGTTCAAATAATAAAGGTTCGCAAACTTTCCGTATACGGTATACTTATCGTACATTCTCAGGTATCAAAATAAAATTATCATAATTTTTTTCAAAGGACCAAAACCAACGAAGTCCCATCAAGTTTCCCCCTTACACAATTAAGTGTACATAAAATTGAGAACGCCACAAATGGAATGAAATTTGATATTTTCTAGACCCATTTTAAGTCCAAATCAAACTTCAGAGAGTATTTAAAAACAACATTTGTTTTTAATAGGCAAAAAGTAAATAATATCATGAAAAATAGTCGAAAGAAAATATTGAACTAGAGTGTCCATTTTTTATTATACATATTACTTCAGCTTTAAAAGGAACCTGGTTACGGGTAACGACTAGTAAATACCTATCTCAATTATGACTTTCAATGGTTACAATACAGTATTGATGTTTAAACATCCCAGATGACTCTAATTCTGTGTTCTTTTAAAAGTAATGCTGCATATACATATGTATTTACATTAGGTGTGAATTGTGAACGTTCAAAAGACATTTACTGTAACAATATCTTTTCAAAAACTGTTCTTTTCCACTATTGTATACCAAAAGTGCTCATGTTTACATACTTTTTAACATAATTATACAATAACCTTTTAAGTCAATTCTTCATTGTTGCAGCACAAAGCTCACGTTCATGAGGAAGCATCATATATATATACCGGGCCATAGGTAAAAGGGCGATCTCCGCACCTTCAATAACTAATATATTAAACCACATTCTCAATCACGTGCGATATACATTGCACGGTAACTTAATCTAGATTAAAGTGGTGAAATGCGTGATGCCGTAATGTATAGAGTATGTAGAAAGAAGATCAATGGTTGGTTGTTTCACGGTAAGGTAACAGAATGCGGTTCGTGAGAAAAAAATACTCTCGCTTCCGATGCGGTCGGCTAGATAGCGCAGGTGGTGAATGCGCCTCACGCCTCCTCGCCCGTTTCAAATTTAAAATACTTTATATTTAGGGATCTCTGATTTAGTTTACGAACCTCGATGTTGTAAATCTTTTTTTTGTGTGCTGGCCCGAGTCTTATCTTGTAATCTGTTTTGCAGCGGACACGAATATTTAATTATGACTCTTGTAATTTAAAAACAGCTATTTGATTAATTCAGCGTTTTTAACACAATATTTACACAATATATAAAAATTGTGAGCATAACTATTATAATAATAGTTTTATGTTTTTGGGTGGTACCAGGACTTTCTGAGTGTTTGGAGCAAGGAATACTGATTTAGAATACCGTATTTTACCAGAGAGGAAAAAATATAGTAAGAGATTTGGATGTGTGGGATGCCGTAAGAATCGTTAGAATTAGATATCACTGACACTGGCTATTAATGTAAATAAAAAACAACATTTCACCTGTATGGCATGTAATATGTTTTTTAGCAGCGTAGGTGTATTTTTAAATAACTGGTTAGTTGTTACGATACAGCTGTATCAAACAAACATACAATACTTGTCACGGTGGCAGCTTCCGAGATGACTCTGCGCAGGTTACAAATACAATGAGACAAACAAATATAAATTGTAAAACTAACGCGAACGTATACGGAACACAATGGGTCGAGGACCGCTCTACCACCATAGAGGAAGGCTTTAAGGAATTCAGTAGCAGTTTGTCATTTGTAGTTTTTTACTATTATTACGTCGGCACCGATGAGCCCTTTATAATTCTTTTGTTAGAACCACAAATATTTTGACTTTTAACATCTGAATATTTATGAAACACCGTCTGTGTAACTTCTTAGAAATGTATAATAGAGATATTTTTCTTTTTATTATACCTGTTATAAATTGGTTGTTCTCCTTGAATACTAATTAGAAGGATATTATTTCCGTATTAGCTTGAAGTGTCATTTACTTTGTCAATAGTGTTAATATCCATGTTGGGTTCTATTAGAATCCAAAAAATAAAAAATAAATAGTGTGTATGTTTCATCAAGCTCTAAGCTTCCAAACTTATTTTATACACACCCCAAAACTATCAAGTAAATTATTTAGTCAACGATTAATTAGGAGTTTACCTTTCAGACTATATATGTATATATATATGACTATATATATATATACTTATGAAATTGTCGTTTAGTATACAAAAAGTTAAAGAGTTTATTATGTTTATTTTTAGCACAGATGTAATTTTTTAATACCTTTCTTGAATAAGTCCGGTTTACACACATATATAGTTAAGTTAAGTCCAGGGTAGGCAGAGATTACCTACGATTTCATAAAACAACGTTATTGTTACATACATGTATTTATAATATTTTATCGATACGGACGTGGACGTAGATAGATAGATAGATAACTCTTTATGGCACAAAAAAGCAAAAAACATAATTATAGAACAGTTTGTACACATTGCTATAAGTCTTATAAGCTAAAGTTAGAAAGGTGAAATAAATTAAATGTAATATAAAAGTTGTACAATTGGCGGCCTTATCGCGATAAGCGATCTCTTCCAGGCAACCACTGGATGGAAAGGGACATTAATAATGAGATGACAGAAGTTTCAGACAATTTGCACATCGAAGTTCCCCGAGTTTGAAGTAATTAGGACTATTGTTAGATACAAACATATAAATAAACACACTAAACACATATGTACATACATTATTAGAAGTATACACATTATATAAAATATAATAATGAGAGATAGGCAAACACAAGATTCCGGGCATCAAAGTCCTTATCGGTCAGCAATTTAGGAAATGCTCCTTGAGTTTTTTTTTTAAACTAGCAAGCGTTTGTGCTAGTCTGATGGACAATGTCAATGCATTCTACAAACGTATAGCTTGCACTGTAAATGACTTGTCCGTAAAAGTCGTAAAATGCTTCGGAATTTTTAAAGGAAAGTTCTCCAACGATCTTAAAGACCTTGGACGTACTACATACGCAGATATGAATAATTTAATAATAACAAATAGGTGCAAAATTACGTATCTAATAAAATGATTTATAGATTTTTCTAAGTTTTCTGACGTTTCTGTATGTAACAATTGTAATCATATTAATACTTTCAAAAAGCACAGTGAATAGTAGCACGCTAGGGGCCCTTCACCTGTTCGATTTTGAAATATATATTTTAAAGTACAATATAACAGTTTATTACATATTTAATAAGTAAGCGAAAACGTACCTTTGGTAGATTAGATTACAGGTGTCTACCCTGTAACTAATATCTATTAATGTATTTTCGTATCGTTTACAAATTTTAAGTCACGTAATAAAATCGTAGTCGCGCACCAAGAAATTAAGAATGCAACACCGCCAAATCTATATAGAATCTGTCATACAAGAATATTAATTCAACAAGTATAATTACGTTCCAAGCCAATTAATATCGCGAACTTTATAACGCACTTTGATTGTGGGGTATAATATTATTGATCGAAGTAACATTGGAAGGTAGATCGAATTTAGTAACGATAATGTACATTGAAAGTCACGTACGAATCGATTAATTGAAAATCCCATTAAAAGCACGCATGTAAATCGTTCATTACACATCCTTTTTAGCGTAAACGTAGGTAGTTGAGAGGTTGTATACAATAACTTTTATACTTATGACTCGGAGACTGCACACGATCACTTTTAAAGAATGGGTTTTATGTTTATATTCAATTTTAATTTACGTATATTTAAAATCTTTGTAGTATATTAAGGTAAAATATAAAATAAAAATTATACGCGCAACCAATTGTTGTACACAAGCCATGATGAGAACGATGTGACTGTTATTATTATTTTTTTTATACTATATGGGGACAGACGAACAGACGGGTCACCTGATGGTAAGTGACACCGCCGTCCATGGACACTTGCAACTCAAGAGTCGCAAGTGCTCTGCCCGCCTTTGAGGGTGATGAGGGATGGGGGATGCAGGGAGCGGAAAGAAGAGAGGAGGGATGAGGAGATGGGAAAGAAGAGAAAGGAGATGAGGGGAGAGAAAAGGGGGAGGGGGAAGTGGGCCTCACCTCACTCAATTCGTGGAAATGCAACGCAAGTGTTACTTAACAACCGGTTTTCTGTGAGGCCGTGGTATCGCACCGGTCGAGCCGGCCCATTCGTGCCTAAGCATGGCTCTACCACTGAAAGATATTAATATATCATGTGTGGTGTCATGACGAACAGGAAGAAGTTAATTAGAATATGAGTTAGCCATTTTCTCTTCTTTTTTTCAATGTAAATTTGTATGTTGAAAAACAGGTAATAGCATCTTTATATCAAACAAAATGTTTGTGAAATAGTCAAAAAAAAAAATAGTCTGAGGGGAGGTACGCGCAGTTTAAAATATAAAAATTCGCTTGCGTAGAAGTAAACTTGAAAAAACTTCGTCTTCAGTCGACAAAAGTACCTAAAAATATACGGAAATATAGTATAATAGGAATAACGCTTAATAAATAACGATTCATTCTGTTGTAGTTTGTATCTGTCTGATTGACTGATTCTTTCTGTTTCTTAGGTGGAGCCCACGGGCTCGGCATCTCTGGGTGCGGCATCACGAGCCCTCTTCGTGGAGAAGGTACGGGCTTCGAATGCGGCTTGCCAAGCCGGGGACTTTGCTACAGCTGTTGCGTTGTATACTGACGCATTGACGCTAGATCCTGCCAACCATATACTCTATAGTAATAGGTCAGTATGAAGAAGTTGTCACTGTATGTTTCTTTGCACGCATAAAAATACAAACTCATAAAAGGACAAATATACTTAAAAAAAAAAGCGGTAAATATCAAGTTACTATTTCGTTTCTTTTTAACGGAGTTCAAAAGATAGAGGTTAGTAATTTGACTGTTTTTTTATCCATCTTAGCCATTTGTATACAAATTTCAATTCTTATTATTTATTAATTTTAAGATATTTTTATAGACGTTTTTGCTTCCGAAATTCTTGACATTGGCAGAATCTCTGCGTTAAATCTACACGCGATCGAGAGTCCATAAGCAACTAATAATAAATTAAAAGGGCTGTACTCAAGTTAATAAAAAAAAGATGTTTCTAGTTCTGAGGGTGGAAATTAAGAGATAATGAATACACGCATTAAAGTTGCTTCATACATAGATTTTATGTTAATTTTCCAAGCAATAAGCTACTTCAAGTTATGTTTATGTCCTTTATTTGCCCTGTAATTTAGTTTTACAGTTTTTACTTTAAGACTCTGATTCACAAAGGTTTATGACAAGAAAACTTATAGTAGTACTTAAGTACTAGTACTTTAGTTTAACTTATTTATGTAACCGTGTTAATACCAATCCTTGTCTTTAACTGTTTAGTATAAATATGGTTCAGCTCGGCTCGGCGGGTTCAACCACTCATTTAACTAACCAATCTACAAGTTTTAACTGTGTTATATTTTTTATTCTAATACTTATTCTAATACTAAATAGCTTCCCCAAGGTTCGAAATATTTACATAGGTACCAAAATCAATCGAAATCCGTGTAGCCGTAAAAAGAGACTCACAGGCATTAGAATTTATGATACTAGTATAGATGTACAAAGCGGGTGTAATGAAGTATCTATATAAGTAAGTCTTGCCAAAAGTATTTTTACAAGGAAATATCTTTTATCTTCTATTGCGTAACACATTTATTACTGTTACGGCAAACCTACTGGAATTAAAAAAATGCATTTAACGAAATTATTTGAACTTATCTTTGTATAAAGCAGTAATGTCGTACCTGAGAACACACAAGCAGTTTAGTGAAATTGGAGCTGTTCAATTAAGTAATATTAATATTTTCAGATGACACGAAGTTGTCTTATTTTCACTTTTTTTATAGTGTTTAAATGTGTTTTTCTAGTTGGAGTCGAAAAGGGCGACTAAACAATATATATTCCTAGTCTTGCCATAAATATTGTTACAAGGAAAAAGCTTTTTTTTTTCTATTGCATATAAGATTTATTACTGTAATGTGTGTTAGTTTATACATTAATATATTACATTAAAAGTATATGAAGCTTATTCAGGATTTAATACAGCCCTTTAAACATTGAAGCCAGTTATCAATAGAAACACGCACTCTATCCATATGAAAATTCTTCACAGCCCTTCTTATAGATTGGTTTAGGGACTCCAAATTATCACGGTGTTTAGAGCATGCTATACTGTCTCAAACTGACTATAAATCATAATCCAGCAGATTAAGTTCAGGTGACGGTTAGTTCTCAGCTCTGTTGAAAGCAGAGACTTTCGTTGGTTGGGTAGAGCTTTATGACCTGAGTCTTGTTGAAAGGAACATTCTTAGTTATGGAACAAAGTTTTGTTAAGTGGCTTAACCTTCTCAAGAATCGTATTTTAATACACTTGTGCCGATGTTTTGACACCTTTTTTAGAGCCCGGTGCAATAACATTCGGCTAATACCAAACGGATGAAGAATTTCATAAATTGATTTTGGCTCCATATCAAATAGACATCTGTCTGTCTGTCATCATCAATCTGTCTTTCTTATATGAATGTTAATTGTATTTTCTCATTTTGGTGCTAATCGGTGTTAAATAATTTTGTTTTCATTAAAATGAAGTGGGGTGATAAAGAGAACCGAATTATACAAGGTTAATTCGGTTCTCTTTATCACCCCGATTAGCGCCAAAATGAGAAAATACAATGAACATTCACATAAGAAAGACAGATTCAAATGTAATACATATGTTTCTTTTAGTAAAAACTTCTTTAGACGCGTTGAGCCCTTTCTGGGTAAACAAAAATCATGGAACTCGCTTAATCGTCACCGAACACTTTCCTTGACCTATATCTATACTGTGTATAGTCTTAAGCTCGACGATACAATTCACAAGTTACTTAGTTTTCACTTCTTTCGGCAGTCCCAAAGACTGCCCGCATATTTTTTAATTGTAATAGTCTTTATGACATCACTAAGTGTAAATAATCAAAGACAAAACATTTATACACTTTTTCAGCCTTATATTTGGCATAAATTAAATAGTTAAAGTTATTTTCAATGTAAAATGTTTGTGATGTGGCAGTACTTCTTAAATAAATAAATAAATAAAAATATTTTCATGTCCTTTTTAAGGGCTATTACATACAAGCTATAGTTCCACATCCATTTTTTTTAGAAATATGTCAACTTTATACATATACATAACGATATTTAAAAGGACAAATTGTTACCACAATATGTATATAATGGGTAATATAATTGATACACAATTAGACAGTAATCTTACTTCTAATAAAATTAAAAAGAATAAAGGACGAAAACTAAAAAGAGAAATATAATAAAATTAAATTAAAATAAAGACTATTCACAAGCAAAATATATGTATATGTTTACAAAAATAAATAAATTGTTTTAAAAATAGTGTGGTTTGTTTACAGATCTGCGGCTAGATTAAAGCAAGGTCAGTTCGCAGCAGCATTGCAAGATGCTACGCGCGCCAGAGAACTCTGCCCTAATTGGCCCAAGGCTTACTATAGACAAGGTACTATATTATTTTCTAATAGCTGTTAGTGCATAATTTTAACACTTTCAAGAACAAAACTAAGCATAGCTAATTATTATGAGATCCAAAACTTGATACATAATTAGGTACATCTATATATATATATATTTTATACTTATACTCACGCCTGTATTGTAGGCATTTATTGTGTCATAGGTATGTAGTCAGCGTCGCTATAACGCCCACTTTTTGTCTACCATAGTTTAGTCCACTTACGTAATAGGGGGCCAGCCTATTGCCTTCATCCGCATTGTATGACAGTACGGGGGACACACTGAAAGTTTTTAGAAAATAAAAAACAGAAAGAAAGAAGCCTGTTAATATTTTGATCGCTTTTCGAAGTAGTCTCCGTTTCTTTCTAAGCACCGTCGCATGCGATGGAACTATTGACTGAAGCAGTGAGCCCACTCTTCTTAACTTCTCTTCTTTCTCCTTTTCTCTGAAAGACAACTGCCGAAATAGGATTAATTCCTGTGTCGCGGGAGACTTTACAAACATTCAAACAACGGATGCAAAGAACACCCAGACTCAGAACAGCAATTTAAGGATAACACAAAGTGTTGTCCCGTGCGGGTATCGAACTCACAACACTAGACGCGGCAGCAATATGGCGAGGTGACCACTTAAACCGCCACGGCATCTTCAGGGTTCATCAATTTCCTCTAAGTTTATATTTTATTTTTGGAAATAAATTATATGATAGGTTAATTATATAACAGTTTCCAAGACAACTGGTAAACAATGACTGACATACCAATCTGCAGTAACAGTGCTTTTATCTTCTAGTCTCCGTCCAAAGAATGATGCAATCATCTTTTTTCCATGACATCGCCCTTCTTCGTTTTCAAATCTTCGAATAGAAACATCCAATGCGCATATTGTCTTTTGGCTTTGGGTACGTAACAATATATCCAGCTTTCGTCACCTTTGAAGATATCATATACAGCATTCGAGTCACCTTCGTCATACTTTTCAAGCATTGAGCGGCACAAGTCACAATTATGAGGTATGCATCTAGTATAAAGCTTTCTACCGCCTAAATGATCATGTAAGACTTTTTGTAATTGACTCATACCAATGCCTTAAATTTGTTGATATGACACATGAAGATAATATTTCCGTCAATATTATACATAATATATCTCATTGAGGTAGTGCAAATAGACATTTCATTCCCACAAATATTTGTACTAAAATGAAATTGAAACAACTTCAACGAAAATGGTAGCCATACGCTCTACCAGACACATATACTTTACGACATACTTCGACATCTTACCACGAACTTTCGTTCCTATTAAAACAAACGGATAATCAATTTCAAACTATGCATACTTCCGTGTTAAGTATACAGCATTTTGTCTTCTCCTGCATAAGTTGTTTTTTTAATATATCTGCTACGAAGTCTATTATTCAAGATTAACTATTTGCTACCCGTAATACCCGACTTTAAATATGCCACATGACTTTTATGATTCAAATCAATTAGGCATTAATCCATTACAATAAAGTAATATTATCTACATTAACAAAAATTGAATGTTTATACGCACGTTCCCCGGGCCCCATATTTAATGAATTCCTAACGTGCACTGTATAATTGTATACTAGGCTGTAACCACATTTTTACGTACATGAATATACTATAAGTAGAAGCGTTTTACGGTTGGATTAAGACAGTAAAAGGAAATGCATTTGTTAAGCTTTGTAGTTCTTATTATGTTCTACATACATGCATACTCTCACGCTTGTATCCCTATGGGTCAGGCAGAGGGTCGCATTAAACACCCACATTTTGCCAATTAGAATTTGGTCCAGCTAACGTAATAGGGCTTAATGCCAAACATATTACCTCCCGGCATCACCCAGTACGTACGACTTACACTGTATTTTTTATGATCTAGGTGGACAGACGAACTGATCCTGACTTGCTTGAGCTATTGCTTACACTCCCCAATCCATTCGTATAAGCAATATCAATTTCCTTGAATCCTATCATCCCTTTTCCTTTAGATATACTCCCAATATACCCATTTAATTCGGTGTCCCTAAGTTTGGCATAATATGGGCGTTCAATGCGCCCCTGCCTATGAAACAGGCGAGTTTACTAGTAAAAGAACAAAGTTCAATAATAAATAATAATATCATGTGCCATGAAGTTGTCGAAATGGGGTATATAGATTCGCTAATCATTGTACCGATAGTCATATCAGCCCATGGGTTGAACGCTAAGAGCCTCGACCAAGACCTTCAGAGGCTTACGTTAGGAAGCTGGGTGAAGGGCCTGATGTAAAAGGCAGTTCTTCTTGATCAGGCACTCGTCCTAACCACCGTTAGCCGGTAGCTTGGTCCCTGTACCCGATACCGGTGGGAGACTGTTTTTATATTTTTAAATATATTTTCTTTCTTTTGTTATATATTTAAACACGTATTTAGTATGTATTTTAAGTTAAATTAAAAGAATAATAATACTCAAAGATACTATACCGTTTTCTAGACCCAAGCTGATCTTACTTTGTCATTCTCTTTTATTTCTGAAGGGGTTTACAGATGAGTGCGTTCACTTTATGCCAATTATAATCTGGTAACAATATTGTAATTGGGGGCAAGCCTATTGCCATCAACCAAGCACCTAAGGAACTATATTGAATGGAAAAGGTAACAACAAACGAAGAAAATGGAAGGATAAAAATATTTTTTATAAGGTTGAAATTGGGGAGTGCTAGTAATAGCTTAAGCAAATCAGTGTCAGAAATAGCTATAGCTCAATTTGTCGGCAGTTCCGACTTCCGCGCCCACGACAAACAAAGTGCATAGTTTGTAAACGGGTTCTAGAACATACCGATAGACATGTCATCATATAAAAGCCTTACCTTTATATAATATTATACATACACCGAGACCTATGCATATACACTTATTCAGAAGTGAGTGAGTGTATGAGTATTTGCACTGAGCGAAAATCGAATCCGTTGTCCCTTTGCTGTCGAGTTGTCCAGCGCGCCATACAGGTCGTGATTGTCTGTCACATCTTGTCTATCACGTGTGTGTTGTGTTTGGTTTATTTATATATAGCCAAAATCAAATACATATTCAATCTGTATTCAGCAGAATGTGGTGAGACTAGAGATAATTTTTAAAGTCCGCAAGTATTTGTTAAATGTGTGTTTTCAACACTAAGTCTTAAATATTACTTAGTTTAATGTTTTCGTCATATGTCGTATTTTTAAATACGAAGAGTATGTCTTTACATGAAAAAACACGTGTTTTCACTTTCAATCAACGTTTGTCGTGGTCAATGAACTATCTTATCAAAGTATCCGCTTTACTCAACTATTTAAGAGGTGTCTTTAAAGCAGTCATAGCCCTGCTAAGCCCCAGGCTGATATAGCTGTACTTTGAAACGAAATGGCATTCTGATGGGGATGGGAGCTATCATGTTTCCAGTAAATGACATTCCGACGTGGAAGATATTTTTAGTCAGTATCAGGTTAAGCCTGATTAATACTAAAGAATTCTAGTACTTGTCTCCGGACATTACACAGAATTTCGATAACTCCAAAGAAACCTTGGACTGGCCTTTTGGCCTATTCTAGTGGTTAGTGATCCTGACAACATATTTATTATATATATATATAATATTTATGTGATCCACGAATCATTGTCCCGAGTCTGGGTGTTTTTTGTGTCCGTTGTTTCTATGATTGCCAAGTCCCTTGCGCCACAGAAATCATTCCTAAAGCAAATGTTGTATTTAAAACAAACGTATTGTATAAGTAACTGTACTGTTGGTATTTTATGATTGTATGATATGTTTTATGTAGTAATTTTTAATTTGTACCTGTGAATACTGTGTAATCTCTTGTTTACATGTATTTTCTGTGTCACCTTGCATGTCTGAGTATTTCATGCTCGCCTAGGAGTCGTTCGGCTCCCTTTAATATGGTACTCAGTAGTCATTATTAGTCGTCTACATTTTAGAATTATGTATTGCATTATCTTTAAATTTTATTTACACTTATAAACTTTAATAAGAAAATTGTATAAATAAAAATATTTGAAAAAGAGTGTGCTTGGAGTTTCTTAGCTATTCTTTTCTATACGATCTACGTATTGGAACAGGCAATTAGCTTCACGGCTGACTTAGTCTGACCGACTTCTTCTCTTGACAATTTAAAAATACCTATGATTGGTATAATTAAAATAACTTATTTTGATTTTATTTGATTTGATTGTCCACGTTAACAATTTCAATCGTGACAGAATTGTTACTCATCATTTTGAGGTTTTAGTCCACGTTTCGATAAAACTATCATTTTAGTCACGCCTTAAGTAATAAGTAAGAGAGCCAACTCACATTTATGTAACAGGTAATATTATGCCTGCTTAGTACCTTATGTGTTGCATTCTTGAATACTAACAACTAATCCAGTTTTTACCTGATTACTAATGTGACTGTTGCGTGAGATTGCAGTTTTTCTTTTTTTCATACTTTGGTGTTCAAAGAAAGAGAAAAAACTATGCAATACTTATATAATAACTTTGACTAAAGATCAATCGGTATACAATATTAAGTTTATGTAGGTATTGCATTTAGTGAGTACATGTGAGGATTTTTTATTGCATCGTCGTTTATAAAACTAAATACTTAGTGTGACAATATTTTATATTTATAGTCCATATTGTTGACAGCGTAGTTCCCTAAAATCTCTTCTTGGGGGTTTATGTGCATTTGAATGGCCTGTTGGTCTAGTAGTCAGTGACCCTGGTTGCTAAGACAGAGGTAGTGGGTTCGATTCTTACCCACAACAAAAAATTGGGTAATGAGCAGTAACATTTGTTCTGTATCAATTAGTTTGTGTAACATAGTTAAAACTCAGCCTAGTTTGGGATCAGATGGCCGTTTGTGAGTTTTCTGAAAAAAATTGAATTGAATATCATGTCTAATGTATATTTTTTTCTTTCTAATGTATCTTTACTATCTGAATCTCTACGTATGAGATTCAGATAGGAACTTACTATCGAGTTCAATAAAGGAAGAAAATCAGGATTTTGCATTGAACTAAAACATCACTGACCAACTCTTCTTATGGCGATGATCAATTAAGTTGTAATTAGTTTTACAGTAATTACAAGTTATGCGAATTAATTTGATCAAGACAAGCTTTGAATAATTAGTTGTATTAAATTTACTTGCAAAAATTACTTTTCTTTGTGCAATTCGTGATATTTATAAACTGTATAATGTTGGAACAATTTTCTTTTATCTTTTTTCTGTTATAATCTCGTACGAAATGCGTACATATTACTAATCGGACCTTTCTCTCTTTATTGCTGTTATTACTTGTGACCGAAATAGGAATGTAATGAGAAATAGTTACTTTTTACTGTTATGGCCAGTAATATACATAAAAAAAATTGCGTTTGTTCTTAAGAATGTTGATTTGTATATGTGATTTGAGCGTAATGGGTGTAGAATAACAGCTGGACCTTACTAGAGAAGTATTTTACATACATATACATAGCATTTATTAAAAAAAAATGTTTTATATATACAGTCAATGCCTGGTTGACGGCAATATGCTTGCCCAGTATTTCGTAACTAAGTAAAACTACGTTATGGTTGGCAGAATGTAGGTGTTTAACACGTGTCTGCCTACCTCTTCAGGGGTAAATATAAATAATGTATATATATATAAGGACAAAAATGAATAAAGTTAAAAATACGAACTTAAATATTGATTAGGGGTATACAGTCGAAATCACATATTCTGAAAAAATACTAAAACACATTTTAAATCAATGAAAAAAAAAACAAAATAAAAAAAATAAGTTGACTTAACTTAGTCTAATATTCATAAAAATAACTGTATTTTCCGTAAAACCTCATAAGTTTTCTTTATAAAGATAATTTTCTTTGTAGGTGTGGCTCTTCAGTGTCTTGGCCGACACGGAGAGGCGCTGGCAGCTTTCAGCTCTGGATTGGGGGTAGAACCATCTTCAAGACAACTTTTAGCAGCATTAGTAGAAGCATCCTTGAAATCACCACTTAGAACTACGCTGGAACCGACCTTCAGACAACTAGAAGCTATGAAATTGGATCAATCACCTTTCGTCTTAATATCGGTAAGTTTTGCCTTCGTTACCATTTTGCACTATATTCGATAGTGATAAAGCCCTTGTTACGACGATACAATAATATATACACCTCTGCATAACCCATCATGATCAACCTGTTATCCTTGCAAAAGTATTAAGTATTTCTATAATTATACTTTTGGGTGAAAATAAAACAGAATAAAGAGACTAATCATGATTTTACCAACATTTTTATTTCTTAACAGAAAGTTTGTTAAGTACCTTTACAATTACGATATTAGGGATCTGTTTAGTTATTTAGGGTTTAGAAATTTCGATCATATAATTTTATTATGCGAATATTTAGTTTTTTTTTTATTCACCTACACATTGAAAAACATTGTCAAATTCGTCTCTGTGGCAACATTATAAAATATTGAACATTGCACTCGTACAAAGATACGGTATTTTACTTGAAAATTTAAGTTACCCATCGTCAAATTCAATCTTAAATGAGGTCGGCCAGGTCACGTTTGTACAGACCGCATTGCTTGCGGGTCAAAGTAACCTTCACGTAGCCACCATTTAGACTTTTTGTGATGAAGGGAGTTGGTATACCGAACCTTTCAAAATAAAGTTGATGACAGGAAATGTTTAATGAATTACTGTTAGTAATTCATTAAACATCTCAAATGCTAGAGCTACTTCCTGATTATAACCATGTGTAACTACGAATTACATAATGTCGAAAACTTTGCTTTTTAGTTTTCGACATTATGAATCGAATCATTGGCACTATTAGTCTTCATTTATCACTCTTGCAGTTTTATTTTATTTTGGAAGTGATGGTCACTCTAGTCAGTCAGGTGACTCGTCTGCTCGTTTACATTCGTTACAGTTTATAAGTGGACATTTGGTGGAGTGTATGAATGTATGTGCATTCCCAATATATAAAGTACTAGCGGACCCGACCAGACGTTGTCCTGAAGTTGCAGTATAGATAAATAACCTAGATACCGACTGCAGCGCCATCTGTCGGGCTGATTTGTGAATCTAAAACATCCAGGACACCATCCAAACGCATACAAAAAAATCATTCAAATCGGTCCAGCCGTTTAGGAGGAGTTCAGTGACATACACACGTACAGGAGAATTATATATATAAAGATACATCATATTTAAACACAAATATTTGCACAGGGAATCTAGTCATATTCTTCTCTAATCGTTTTTAATGTAAATTACGAAGGGAATCGAATCCAAGACTTCTAATGTTGCAGTAGTAGTTGTTGACTGATGCGGAAAGTCTCGTCATTTATATCGATTACATTACTAGACATTAGATACATACACATACTCACGCCATCATCCCCGAAGGGGTAGGTAGAGGCGTGATTTAAATAAAAAGGAATAATTTGGAGTATATTCAGTGGAAAAGGAGGATAGAAAGGAAATTGTAGGGATAATGCTCATACAGATGGATTGGGGAGTATAATGTTACTTATACTCGAGCAAGTCAGGGTCGCAAAACCTATAACTCGAACTGCTGAGTCCGAGTCTTCTATTTTTACATTAACGTACACTTACATTAATATTCACACTCGTTTTAAAGTCACGAATAACATTTTTTAGTAACAACAATGAGTCACGTTATTTCATTTCATGTAATATTTAATTCATTACTGTTTCATGAATAAACTCTTATAGAGCCTATTACTAGCCTATACTGTAACTACTAGACGTTTCGTTCAGTATACCTACCTACTAATAAATCAAGGCAATGGCACAAATATGTATTTCTCAATTTATGAAATTGAGAAATAAAGATTTGTGATTTTAAATGCTGCATTCTGGAACTATATTTAATGCTGATGATGCTACAGAATTATGATTTGTGCGGATATCTGTGTAAAAGTAGATCACGGTTTTTTTTAAGTTTGCAGTTTATAAAATTATAATTGCAAACACTCAGCTTTCGTAACATTTCTTTGTATATAAAAAAAACTACTTAAGCTTACATTAGACTACCAAGAAAGCCAATTAAAGGATTTTGTAAATTATTACCCCGTAAAGCTCAAGTATTCATTAAAATGACCGTTATTTGCTATGGGTTTTTATTGCGAAAATTCAAGTAAAGAATGCTTTTTATTATATAAAATTTATTAAGCACCAATAACTTTTAGGAGGTCCCTTTGAGAGTATTTATGTATGCATATGTATTTACAATATACTTGTAAGTATGTATACATATATGAACGACTGATGTTTCTTTGTCAAGTCCAAAACTTCTTAAAGGATTTCGACACGTAAGAAGATCGCAGTCAGACAGTGTTTTTTTTTTCTGCTAGTGAGTCTAGAAAGAAGGGAGTGGTCATAAGTGGAAGATTTACGATAGGTACTTACAATTAGTGTTTACAGTGCTAATATGTGCTGGTTACCGATAACCGGGTCTTTTAAGCGGAGCATGAAACAGAATCTTACCAGGCCACCATAGTGTTTGTCCGCATGCTGTATTGACTACACTTGCAATGAGGATGTGACCACCACTCTTGGACTCCAATTATTGTTTTTTAAAGAATACTTTCAACGTGGGTCAAAATTACTAATACTTTTGAGGGGCTAGCTATCTAAATGCTTTAGTAAAAAGTGGGCTCACGACGGTAGTGCACTGGGTTGGGTTCTAACCCACAACTACTTGACCGTAAATCCGAACATTATAGTCATAACGCTTTCCCCTTTTTTTAAATCCTTTGGAAGATCGCAAAAACAGTACACTATTCCAGTAATCTCGATGTTTTCTTCCTGAGGGGGAAACGAAGCCGCAACCACTCGTTCGCTGGTCTGACGCTTTAACCATTAAGCTATATTTGCAAGTATCATAAGTACATATCTGAAGTGAAAGACAGAAAACTTTTTCTAGTAATCCAATGTCTATAACTTTCTCTTATTGCTTGCAGTTTTAATAAAAGTCTGCTTAAGTGTTATACTTATTACTTTCACTTGGTTTTTAAATGTAATAACAAAACTATAAAACACGTTTTCCCTATATGTATACTTTACTTAAATATATGTTTCCGGTATGTAGTTAAAGTTTTCGCTCACGATGTAGGAAATAGTTTCTAATCTTATCATAAGACTTAAAGCAACCATATAGAAATAGATAGAGGATAGTCATATATAAGATGTTATTATTATTAAATATATATATTTATTAATTTAGTTATAAATAGTCATCTTTTTGTACTTTTGCTACAGCGCAACCGAATAAATAACACTAAAAATGAATTTAGAGCAGTGATAGGTAATTATTGTAAATCTTGGATGTTTACGTGTAATAAATAAATAAATAATGTGTAATATACACATTTTTATTTTCTAGACCCAAGTGACCTAAAGCGATAAGGTTTCTAGAGTACACGTAAACATATTTTGCCATTTAATTTTTTAAATACATAAATATTATTCATAGAAATATAGACCAATGCATACCTATAGAGGTATTCATAAAAATATTTGCTATATGCGGGAATCGAACCAGTCAGGGAAGTTGCGTGCTGTCAACTGTAGCCACACAAGGGTAAATTTAATTATTTACTTTTAAACAGATTACAAACAGAGAACAGAACAGACAAAACTTTTTAACAACCGTAAACATTTGGGTGATTGCATAAAACCAAAACAGGATTTACTGTCTTATTATACAATTTTACGGCAAATAATACAGTTTCCAGCTCACGAATACAGCAATGGACAGGACAAACGCCATCAAGACCAGAGCAGACGGTATCCAAATATAATGCGGACCATTAACGTAGCATCCGGAAATATACGTCTTGTCAGTCGTTCGCTCAACCAAGACAAGAACATGCGACCAAGATATAATTTACATAAAAACATTAACCTATAGACATCGTCTCCAATTTTCGTATTCAAAAAAAGAACAAAAGCATTGATTCTGGATTAAGTTAATCGACCAAAAAGTGTACTATCCAAAAGAAAATTTATGAAGAGTCGTCATTAAAAAAGATGGTAATTACTAATACTTTACTTGTGAAGTTACGGGTAGTTTAAATGAATTTAGTTTTCTACCGCTCTACTAATTACAAATAAAAATTCACTTGTAGTTATATGATTCAATGTCAGTTATGTTGCCATATCTACTTAAGTGACACCAAATGAGGTACTTACTACACTATGCTTAATTTGTTATTTTTTTTTATTTTTAATTCCATCATTTAGTTTTTTCAGTTAAAAACAATGGAGTAAAGTAATTTTGTGGGACTTAATTTAAATACTTATAGTTTTTTTCAACGTCTACTAAATGAATTTCAGCACTGAAACATAGGAATCCTTTAATCAATGCCGTTAATCTCCAAATTTGCAACTAAAAATATATCTACGGGAATTCTTGGAAAGAGAAATGAAAACGTGACAAATTAAGCAGTACTCAATTAATGTGTACATGCTGTGAACTTTTACACACAGAAATAAAAAATGTCATTTAAATTACTGAATCGTTCTTGATTTTAATATAGATAAAATTATAAGAGTTTTGTCACAACACTGGTAAACAACAACAACAAAAATATTACGTTATGAAATAATAAAAAAAAGTTAACATAAACGTATCATTATACAAATAATGGCAGATTTAGACCTCTTTGTGGTTGGCAATATTAAGCACCTGATACATAACGAGTCTTATATTTGCATACATTCCTCGAGCGTGCAGTCCGGTGACATCGGGACATTTTTCGGCGCATTTACCAGTGAAACAATGGGGCTGAGTGATCAAAGGCCCATAAATACGCCACCGTCCCCCTTGAATTTACATACAATCTGCGAGACAGTTGATCAGCAGCCAAGACGTGAATGGCCAAAATGGCGTAGCGTTACTACGAAATGGCAGCCGTTTGCCGCACTCGAAACTAAACAGAAAACCATGCCAGGATCTTTTGCCATTCGAAGCAGTTTTAGCGACTCAATTTAAAAAATAATGGAATCGATCAGTAGTAATCCGCAGTAACAACAGTCTCATTAATAGTATAAAGTATATATTAACTTATAGGTTATGTATTTAATATTAGTTTTTATATTTTTTTTTTGTGTTTTATCGTTAACGTATTAATATGATTGATACACAAGCCCCACGCGTCTCCGTATCACCCAAAGGTTGACTGTTAAAGTATGCCTATGGCATTAAGTACGCCTCATGCTATATGTATTTATTTATTAAAATATCCTATTTTAATAAATAAATTAATTAATAAAAAAATATGAAACATAATTACATTATTAACTTTCTATTTTTATTTTGCTCACATTATTGGGATTAACTCACACTATTTTTCAAATTATACCTCACATGTCAATAGAATAGATAGATACATACGTCCATACCTGCATAGACCCAAAAGCCATAACCTTCCTTCCTTCGCAGTCGTGTATAAACATTTACATTTTCTTACTGTCATGTGTTCAGAGTTGTTTGAATACATGACCAAATAAATCATATCTACATAGGTACATGAAAATCTGACAGACTATATACATAGCTAATATTCATACACTTTAAAACGAGTTCAGTATCGTTATCATGATAATGTATATGCAACAAAATAAATGGGTTCTCATATACATTATCCAAACTGTCGAAAGTTTCTAATAAAAACACAGATTGAATCAGTGCTAAGATTTGGACTTCTGATCTGATCTCTCCCATATACATATTTTTTATATTAGAAGTTTAGATATGCTCCAAAAAAAAGCAAAAAAGTGATACTTGGAATGTAATATAATTTGATGTTAAATCTTGCTGGCTGACATGAGACGAATATTTGTAACAGGATCATGTATAAAATATATAGAATAAAAAACTGATTCCTTAGTATTCCTCATATATATGTATGTATACATGTGTATTGATAGGTACAAGGAAACCTCATCTGTTTGTGACAGAAAAAGATCCTGCCATCCACCTAGTATTTGTACGAAAAAGAAGATCAAAGCAGTCAAGGAAAAAATTATAAGAAATCCTGACAGAAAAAAAATATTACTGAAGAGAACATTTTGACTATTTTAACAAGCAGAAAGACCGAAATTATGCTCATGCTCTTTAGAAGTTTACCAATTAGTCAACAGAGTACAACGTGGGCATTGTCCGACTTCAGTGACGCTTTATGAAAAAGTTGTCAAAACATCACCACATGTGTATCAAGATACGATTCTTGGGAACACCATGTTCGCTAAACAATAATGGTCCTTTCACACATATAGCTCGATCCACAGATCATAGTAGTCCCGATCTTAATCCGCTGTGTTATGATTTGTGGTCAGTATTAGAGAGTATAGCATGCTCTAAACCCATAAAATAGGTAGTGAAAAATTTTGTCATGGAGAGAATGCGACTTTCTCTTGATAACTGGCCTCAACGTTTAAAGGACTATGTTAAAGCCAGTGGAGATCATTTTGAATTATTATATTGATGTAAAAAATAACACACATTACAGTAATAAATATTTTAATCAATAAAAAAAAAAGATTTTCCTTGTAACCGTATTTATGGCCAGACTAGTGCACTGTGCGTATTGCTTAGACGTCTTTTCTACTCCACCGAGACACACATTTAAACACTCTAGAAAAAAAATCAAGATTAGATAGCGCATCGTGTAATCTAAGAATATAAATATGATTTTCAAGAAAAGCTCCAATTTCACCAAACTGCTTGGGTGTTCACAGATACAATATTATTGCTTTATACAAAGATAAGTTTAAATAATTTCGTTAAATGTTTCACTGGATTAATGGCAATGGCAAACTTAATGGCATTATAAAATTCGTCGCGCTTTTTGTATCCGTCCGTGATACTCACATTAGGATTTTCGGACTCACATTAATTTATTATTATGTTGAGCTTAAAAAGTAAATTACTTGATGTGTGAGATCAAGAGCAACGATATGGTCGAATAGCCGACAGTACGATTCAGAAGTCAGAGCAGATTATACGACGGTAACTCTTTCAATATCCATTCACAGTTTGTTTTATTTTTCTCGTAAATAATAATACAACGAAAAACCGGTAGACACATAATGTTTGCATTGTATTGCCAAGTGAGTTAGGGTAACGGAGGCCCAACTCACCCTCTTCTTTTCCCCCCATCCTCATCATCACCTTCAAAGTCGGGCAGCGCGCCCAGTGACTAAGTTGTAGGTGTTCATGGGCGGCGGTTGTCACTTACCATAAAATCTCTATCATGAGAAAAAGAACGCTCCTAGATTATGTCAAAGTTATATTCATTGAGTTTAACTACTTATATCTTTATATATCTAAATGTATAAAATCAGTATTATGTAAAGCATCATCTTGCATTCCCCTCCTGATTTTATTAGTTAATTTATGTTGACTTTTATAGATACGAAATACGGGACAAAACGATTTCAGTATTTGTAATAAATTTATAGTTTAGATATGTCATCGCAAACAGATTTGTTTAAGTTGTTACAATCTAAAAGAAAGTACGAACTTTTAGATAAGAAATATTTTTAACCGCTTTTTATAACATTACATTTTGATATCCATCTCGGTGGTAGTGAATAAAAAAAATGTAAACACACATTTTATTCATCATTACCTAACGCTTTCCATGAGCTATATGAATACTGTGTATATATGTGTACTTTTTGGGTGAACAAAAAGCGTGAAACCCGCGTCATCGTCACCGAACGCTTTCCCTGAGCTATATGTACACTGTGTATATATAATGTATGTGTACTTTTTGGGTAAACAAAAATCGTGAACCTCGCGTCATCGTCACCGCAACGCTTTCCTATGAGCTGTAAGTTACTTAGTTTACGTTTCTATCGGCAGTCCCCCAAGACCGGCCAGCATGTTTTTTTTATATCATAGGGGGACCGACGAACAGACGGGTTACCCGATGGTAAGTGACAACCGCCGTCCATGGACATCTGCAACTCAAGAGTCGTAAGTAGGCTACCCGCCTTTGAGGCTGATCAGGAATGGGGGAATGCAGGGAATGGAAAGAGGAGAGGGAGGATGAGGGGTAGGGAAAAGAAGAGAGGGGGATTTGGGAATCCGAATTTCGGGGAAATGCGAAAAAAGCATTACTTCACAACCGGTTTTCTGTAAGACCGTGGTATCGCACCGGTCGGCGGCCCATTCGTGCCTAAGTACTTATATGGCCAAATCACTAGAGCCAGGGAACATAGACACGGGTATACAAACATACCTAAGGTGAACCGTATTATCCTCCTTTTTTTGTTTCCCCGCAATAGATTTTCAGCCCCAAGTGGCATAGATACTTGTCCTGTTCCTTCCTAAAAATCCATCTTTATTTATAAGTTATTACACTGGCTATCAAAACTCCTTAGCTAGGTTAACATATTTTACTAAGAAAGCTGAATCTTACTTACATCCTTATGTTTTAGGTGGTTGGTCAAGAACTATTGGCTGCAGGACAGTACCAGGCCGCGGTCACCGTATTGGAGGCTGCACTTCGCATCGGCTCCTGTTCACTCAAATTAAGGTAGGTGTAATATTTATTTAACCAAAGCCTCTTATAATTAAAATATACTACAATAGGTAAATTTAAAATAACATTATCTGCTTAACAAACAATATTGGGCCAGCCTTAGGTGTTGATATTTACGTTTTTGGTACTTATATAGACTTTGTTGGATCGTAGCGACATGGCGTACTATTGAAAACGTCAAAGAGTATTATTATGGAAAGCTTACTTTCACTATAAGCTATCAGCACGATTCCTACATTAAAGTTTGAACGGAAAATCTGGGAAATTAAGGTGTGTTACTCTATAATTTTGGCTACATTACCGTCGTCAATTAACACAGGTATCTACTGCTGAAGAAGTCTCCTAAAGTTGTAACCGACTACAAAAAAAGAGCAGGTTCTATATTCGACTGCGTGTATTTTTTTTCTTTTATGTATGTTATTAGGATTTAATTATAATATCCCAGGGAAATACGTACACTTTTTAGAGAAATTTGAATATTGTATTTTATTTTATTGAGTCTTTATATTGTTTTTACGATTTTAAGGAATCAGAAAGGAGCATTCTAGGTGGTAATCTTTTTTTTAAATGAAAACTGTCTTACGGACTATGTAGCTTGCCATTGCCACTCTTAGAAAATGGATATCTTATAAAGTGTAACATGATGTATACATGAGAGCTATAAGGGTTATTGGACTACTTTGGAAGATGTTTACAAAACTAAACATGAACAAAAGATAAAGTGTGATCCATGCTATGAGATGTCATAAAAAGGCTCCTCTCGCATACATTTATAATAATGAAGTGGTAGAGCTTTTTTGATTTTGTTTGTTTGTTCTTCTACTTCTATCGTTCGGATTTTAATTATTCTTTTTGTATTAGGATAGAAAATTTGTTGAGGTATATAGGCTACAAACCTTCAAACTGCGAGGAGGAGGCTGCCTAGGAGCGGAACAGTGGGTATAAACGGAAATTGCTCGGAGCGGGTAGTTCTTCGTATCTATACTACGTACAAGAATTTAAGCTGTGCTTTTTTAGTGTACTGATACAAACACGTTAACATGCCTATTTCTGTATTTTGTAGAAATCTAGTATATCTAATCCCTATTATTGAGTCACAATGCCATATTAAAAAGCGAAAGTTGTTGATTTAGTAATCAATCTAACGCAGTTCGTGTTTTCTGAGCATAATACACCAGCTGTTTACTTGTATATTATAACATTTTTCTCATTAAACTAAAACTTGTACACACGAAGTTAAAAATAGGCGGACTTCTTAACTTTCCAGTACTCCTATATGTTAAATATATATGTATGTATTTGATAACTTGGGCTTCAAGCGTTTATCAGTAAACTACATATAAGTGTGTATTGGACTTATTGTTTATAAGCAAGCAATTGTAAACGGTTTATTTTGGAACTGACATTGATTAACATAAAAAGGGTTTGATAGCACGTACAATATAATAAAGGAATCTAAAACTGAAATCACATAAAATTTGTTACTCCTTATTCAGGTATTTACTAACTGTCCAAAATAACACTTACCTGAAATTATTCTAACCACAAGTGTAACGAATATTGTAGTGTATATGTAGTAGTAGCTTAAATAAATAAATAAAAAAACTTATGGCTACAAAAAAAAACCTAGGTGCGTCAAGTAGTTCAAATTGAAGTACAATAATTCCTAAAATGATAGCCTGATAACCTGCATAATTTCTTTAAGTGAGTAAGAGCATTAAAAAATTGTTATTTTTATCTGCCTCCCGAGTTAGCAACGGTGTGTTTCGTGGAAACACGGTATAGACAGTATACAGCTTCCAAAACGGTCAGACTAGCACAGGGATGTGGTAAACTGCAGGTATATAATCATAATTTAAATCTTTGTACTTTCCATGTGACAAGATGTCAACTACACGTTCATAATTTTTTTTTTTTTTTTCAGTCAGTTTCATCAGTCGGTGTCTGATGTTTATTGCACTTGAATATTGTTAGGCATCATTTATCTACGGTTTTTGGGTATAAAACTATTTGTACCCAACTGCGCAAGAAATAGACCATTGTTTTTATTGCATGTATTTATATACTTTGTATGTACATATGTATGTGTGTAAGATGTTCCTTTGTCACGGCCTGGAGCCTAAACTGCTTAAGGAATTTCGATATATACCTAACATATTATCATTAGCCATATTGCCATGCTAGTTTAGTTAGGCGCAGACTTTCCGGCATGAGCCAGTTTGAGTTATAGTTATGCGAGCCTGACTTGATGGAGCTACTGTTTATACTCCCGTATCCTGCCAGTTTACACATATTTTTCCAATCGTATTCCCGAAACTGTGTGTGAGCGTTAATTACACCTCTGCCTATCCCTCAGGGGATACCGGCGTGTCTGTATGTATGTATAACAGCTTGGTTAGACTCTTAAGAACTTATAATTTATAAAGGACCATGGTTACCCTGCACACTGTTTATATGCACTGTTAGTAATCATAAAACAAGTCGTGAGCTAGTTGTATTTTTTTTAAAGGGGTTTTTATCCACAAGGATCCGCCAACCCCATCGTACCCTATCATACACAACACAACATTACTTAATATTTATCAAAAAAGGAAAGGGAATTATCGATTATTGGTGTGGCAGACTTTAACCCAAGCACACAACCGCATTGCAATTTACGACTTCGGATTCGCCAAAATACTTTGAACAAGCACAACATCCAAAACATTTAAAGTAGTCTGATCAATGACTCCATGCTGCACATGTTCAATTTTGCCACACATATCTCAATTAGGTGATGGTACCTTTCGCATCAGAAAAGCGAACTTTGCTGACGGATAGTGCCCAGAACGAAGTCTTACGCTAACTTATATAACTAAATTCCTACTAATTTTAACATCATCAAACCACGGCGCACGAGGAGGCTCATCCTGAATTACTTCATACCAAAGACCTTTATCTTTAGAAATATCATTAAAATAAGTTTTCCATTTTTCAAACAAAGTAATTTAACTTTCCTTGTATATTCCCAATAATCTGGCAAAAATGACATTTTATCGCCCCTGACAGCTGCAATTTTTGACAAACGATCAGCCTCGTCGTTGCCCTTTAGACCTATATGCGCAGGAACCCACTGTAATATCACCTTTATCTCTTCTTTATTGAGGATACCAAGGAGTCTGAGAATATCGTAGGCTATCGATGCACCTCTGCAACCAGAGGCGCACCGAGCCTCATGCTGCAAAGCACTTTTGCTGTCAGTGAGTAAAACAACTCTCTCCCAGTTTTGTCTAAGTGCATGGAGTACAGCTTGATATATTGCAATAAGCTCGAGAGACATGATACAAACATTTGCACTAATTCTAAAGCAGCCTTTTCTACCTAAATTTTGGACAAAAAAAGCAGCGCCACCATCATTACTATTCTTTGATCCGTCTGTGAAAATTCTATAAAAATCTCTATACTTCGCAGTTAATTCTAATACCACTTCATGTACCAAGAGAGTATGATTATAATATGGTTTTGAATATTTAATGCATTCTAAATCACTTTGAATACATGTATTAATTTGTAAACCTGACACCCATATATCTAAAGTGTACATTTTAAGAGTTGCATGAGAGGACACTTCGAGTTGACATAATTCGTTAAAAGTAGAAGCAAGTAGGGGTTTCTTTTTATTGGTCCAGTAACTATTAAGAATAAGCGCATCCTATTCAAAAAATAAAACTAAATTAATGCTATTTAAAGAAGATAGTGACTTGAGATTGAAATTGTAAGCAAGATACTGTATGTACAACTCACTCTCCATCACATGAATGGGTGAGATTTTTATAAAACGGCCTATAATTCTAAGTGTTCGGTTTTGTAATGTGTCTAATTTAGATGTATGTATTTTGGCACTGGAATCGTATAAACAATAACCGTGATCCAGACGGCTTCTTATCACAGCTATATAAATTCTACGCATATGCTTAGTATGCATACCCCATGAACTCCCTGCTAATGACCTGAATATATTTAAATATCTAGTACATTTGTTAACTATTTTATTAATATGTTTTCTCCAAGTTAAGCTTCTATCTAATGTTATTCCCAAGTTCTTAACAGTATCCTTTACACTTAACTGTTATCCATACAATTCTAACGTTGGTAATATTCTTCTGCGATGTCTACTGAAAACACACAAATTAGATTTTGTCGGTGATAAAGTCTATTTGTTTCAGCAAATTAGTTAGACAATGGAGTGCACTCTGTAATTGTCCTTCACAGGTATTAATATATCTATCACTTATATAAATTACTTAATCATCTGCGTACTGAGAGACAGAATTATTCTATATCTGATGACATACTTGATATGTTACTAAATTAAATAATAATGGAGATAGTGGATCTCCCTTTTTTTTTTTTTTTTTTTAACGTGTGGAAATCCCCTCGGACCGTCACCCCGCCGGGGTTTGCGGCGGGGCGGTGTGTCGGAATCGAACCGACTAAAACCACACGGTGTGCCACTCTGCGCCTGAGACGGAAGGGATCCGGGAACTGCTGATATTAAGACATCCGGACCCCTCCCAGCGCTTGCCCGCACTGAAGCGGGCACCGTCTGCTGTTAAACTCTCTAATTAGGCGACGTACGGCACACGCGTACGTCACCCCCTCGCGGGTGGCTACTAGAGCGGATGGAGGGGAAAACCCGTCCCGACCATCCGCGGCCACACTCAGGGCGGCATGAGGCGCTGATAGGCGCGCCTACGCCGCCCAGTTCGCCGGCGGCGGATTGGGTCCGAGTGGATATCGTCCTCCCGGGCCTTCTCCGCCGCCTCCTTCTGCGAGATGACATCTTCACAGAAGGTTGCGACCGCGGTAAAACTGCTATCGCTACCGGCCATGGAGCGTATGACGGCCGGTAGCGAGAGATCTCCTCCGATGACTGCAGTGAGGGCCCGGCGCTGCGACTCCCAAGCGGGGCAGATCGCCAGCGTGTGCTGGGCCGAGTCTTCACTGCAGTCGCAGTGGTGGCAGGCGGGACTCAGTTCCCTCCTGGCGACCGAGTGCAGGTACTTCCCGAAGCAACCATGCCCGGAAAGCACCTGCGTCAGTCGAAAGGAAAGGGTCCCGTGCTGCCGCCCTGCCCACTCGAGGATGACCGGCTGGAGAGCCTCCACGGCGGCAAAGCCAGCGCGCGGAGTCTCCAGCCGGAACGACCAACTAGCCATCGTGGCTCGACGGGCGGCTTCACGCCACTCGCGTACCTCTTCGGGCGGAGGGCGAAAGCCATACTCCGCCCGATATTCAGCCACCCGTCGATAAACTTCGGCGAGCACTTCCGCCTCCAAATCCCACGGGGGTGTTCCAGCCAAGGCGCACGCCGCCTCGGTGGACACCGTGCGGTATCCGCGTATGGCTCTGACCGCCAATACCCTTTGAGGCGGCCAGAGGCGCGCCTTATTCTGGGCGGTCAGAGCCGCCACCCACACCGGTGCCCCATACAGCGCCATCGATCGGACCACCCCCGTGTAGAGGTGTCGCGTTGCGACACTGGCTCCACCCAAGTTGGGCAAAAGTCGCCCAAGGGCAGAGGCAGCGTCGACCAGCTTCGGACCAAGCTGTCGGAAGTGCTCGTCGAAGAGCCACCTACCGTCGAGTATCAGGCCCAGATACCTCATCTGGGCCCGAACCGGGACGAGGACCGAGTTGACCTCGATGGAGGCACCGGCGGGTGGACCACGACGGGGCCATGGAACAAAAGGGCCTCCGTCTTGTCCAGGACCACCCGTAAGCCCAGTGCCTCGATGCGCCCGACCACCAAAGAAACACCCCTGGTGGCCAGGCGCGCCGCCTCTTGGATGTTCGCCCCCCGGGCTGTGACCAATGTGTCACCAGCGTAGCAAATTACGCCCAGCCCGGGGGGGAGGCGACCTCGTAGGACCCAGTCGTACCCCACGTTCCACAGGAGTGGTCCAAGGACAGACCCCTGCGGAACGCCGCACGACATGGGTCGCCGTCTCAAGACGCCCTCTCGGTCCTCGTACACGACCGTACGCTCCTCTAAATAGTCTGCCACCAGCCGCCTCAGGTACTCTGGCACCCCGTGGTATTGGAGTGCTTCCCTGATGCAGCTGAATGGCAGACTATTGAATGCGTTGGCGATGTCCAGAGACACCGCCAACAGCACGCCGTCACAGCTCACTGCCTCTCCGGTCACGGCCCTAAGGCGCATAACGGCATCGACCGTCGAACGCCCCTCCCGGAACCCGAATTGGGCGTCCGACAAGTCGGGGCCCACCTCGCTGAGGTGCCGGACGATGCGGGCAGAGAGTATCCTCTCAAAAAGTTTACCCGCCTCGTCCAGCAACACGATGGGCCTATAGGCCGCGACCGAATCGGCAGGCCGTCCCGGCTTCCTCAACAGGACCAGCTTCCCGCATTTCCAGCACTCTGGGAAGCGTCCGGACGCCAGGCTAGCGTCCAATACTTCCCTGAGGCGGTCCGACATATGGTCGAGGGCTCGGGCCATCACTCGGGCTGGTACCCCGTCCGGCCCGGGGGCGGTGTTCTTGGAACGGATCCGTAGAACAGCCGCCCCAACCTCCGATTCCCTAACGGGCGGCACATCGTCCTCTCTACCCCCGTCGTCTCCGACCGTAGGCCATCGACGGGGGTGTGTGCTCCGCCCGCTGCGGGAAAAGGCCCTCGACCACTTCCTGCAGGAAGCTGGGCTGGAGAGTCTCGGTAAGGGGGGGGCCCGACGTGCGGAGCTTCTGACGCACCGCACGGTATGGGCGACCCCAGGGGTCACGGTCGAGACTCTCCAGCATCTCCTTTCTCTTTGCGTCCTTGGCGCGGCAAATGGCCAGCTTCAGAGTTTTCCGCGCTTCGCGGTACTCCTCGTGAAGCTGGTCCTCCTCACCGTCTCCGCGGTGACGCCGCCGGCTGTGAGTGTAGGACCTCCGGGCACGAGTACAAGCCGCACAGAGGTCCGCCAACTCCTGGGACCACCAGTAGACCTCCTTCCTTGGAGGCCGACGACCCTGGATACGGGGCATGGCCGCATCGCAAATCTGCGTAATCGCATCGCGAAAGCGGCCAGCCCCCGCATCGACCTCCTCGGGGTCGGGGCCTGCGGAGACGGCCAAGAGTGAATAATGGCCGCCTCCTCTAGTAGGTCCCTGTCCAGCTTGGCAACAGCCCACCGCGGAAAACGGGAATTACGCCGCGCCGCGTGACCCCTACTGGGGCCCTGGGACCGGGAGAGCTCAAATCGGATATACAGGTGATCCGAGAGCGTCTCAACCTCTTCCAGGACACGCCAGTTCCTTACTCGAGCGGCAACAGCAGGGGTAGCGAACGAAAGGTCTACTATCGACCCACCCTGCTGTCGCACGCACGTGTTGGTGGAGCCTCTGTTTAGTAAACAGAGGCCCACCGAAGCCGCCCACTCCTCGACGGCCTCGCCCTTGGCGTCCGTCCCGGGGGACCCCCATGCAATGGATTTTGCGTTGAAGTCCCCCAGCACGAGGACGTGCCCAGACGCTAATCGCCGCATCGAGGTCTCCAAGCTGTTAAGGAAGACCTCGAAGTCGCTCAAACTCCGGTTGGTGGAGAAGTATACACCGTAAACGGTGATCCCCCCCACTCGGCGGCAACATATCCAGAGCCCTTGTCTCTAAGCGACAAGGGCGGGGAATGAGCCGCCGCGGAACCGACGACTGCCACGGAGCCGTCCCAGTCACCCATCCAGTTTGGACGGGGAGGAACGAAGTAGGGCTCCGCGACTACGGCAACACCGATCCTGCGCCGCGGCGCAGTGGTTTAGGTTCGTCTGGACAAGGAGGTTGGAGACGTGGTCCATTACTGGATCGTCTCTACAACTTCCATGGACGTCGACGTGGACAGACGGACAACGTCGGAGGCAGCCTGGGCCGCTAGGCTAGTCCCCGACGTCTGCCGAGAAGCGCGGGAAGGCTTGCAGCCCCCCTGCCCCATCTGGTGATTGGCGGGCTTATTGCCCGCCGCACACATAGGGCAGTGAGGGGCGGCAGAGCACTCTGCCGCCTTGTGCCCCGGTCGACCGCAGCGGAAACATAATCCGCTGCAGTCGAAGCAGCTGTCACATTTGATGCGGGTGTGTCCCGCAACCAGGCATTTGTAACACCTCATCGGTCTCGCCGCCAGAACTGTAACTCTGGCGCTAACGAAACCGATGAGGATCCTGCCGGCGTCGCCCAAAATTTTGGCCGACGCTACGGGACAGCTGATCCACACCGCACCAAGGCCTCCCGGACCGGGGCGGATGGTGCCGACTTTGATGTTTTCCGCGTTGCACTGCGTCCTTTCCTGGACTGCAACGCGGACATCATCAGTAGTAACGGAGTCGTCCAGGCCCGAAATGCGCAGCTCCGCGCACTTCGTGGGCCTGGAGATCTTCACACCATCCGTGGCTGCGAAGACTCCCCTCAGCTTCTCGGCGAAGGTATCCGCCGTCTTTGCGCCATCGGCCCCAGGGAACTCGAGGACCCGAGCTCCCGTCTGGGCTAGGCGCAAGCGGACCCCCGCCGTCCCGAAATTGCCGGCGAGACAGTCCCGTGCCGTCTTAAAGACGGCCGCGTAGGACAGCCCGCCGGTAGACGCCTCTGGCGACACGGTGACTACAACAGCCGCGGTTTTAGGCGGCTGTAGCTTCCGCGGCTTTTTTCTGGCCACCGCCACCGACGACGACTGCGGGCCAGAGGCCGCCTTTTCGGCAGCCTTCTTGGCCCGCTGTCGGGACTTTTTCGACTTTGGCCCCCCTACTACCTGCCAACCCTCATTGGAGGGGGCAGATGTGGAGGGGCCAGGCAGAGATGTTGGAGTGGGGGGCGGAGGCAGCTCCGCTCCAGCCGTAGCCACCGTCTTCGGCGCAGCAATCCCGGCTGGAGCTTTCGCCCCCCGCCGCGTCTTGCGAGCGGCGGCAGAACCCGGGACCGACGTCGCCGCCGCGTAGGACACTCGACCCTCCACCACGGGAAATATGGTCGGTGCCGACGCGGCCTGCGGCCTCGGCGCCGCAAGCGGCGGCCGAACAACAGGGGCCGGAGGCAGCCTCGCCTCCAGACCCGCAATCCATCCCGCAACAAATCGATTTCCCATCGCCTGCAGCATGTACTGCAGCATCTGCTGCAGGACGTCTTCGGAAACTCCGGTGACAGTAGGTCCCGGCTGAGACGTAAACGGGGCCGGCTGGGACGCAGACGGGGCAGGCCGGGACGCAGACGGGGCCGGCCGGGACGCAGACGGGGGGGCCGGTCGCGACGTAGACGGGGCCGGCTGGGACGCAGACGGGGCCGGCCCGGAAGCAGACGGGGCCGGTCGGGACGCAGACGGGGCCGGCCGGGACGCAGACGGGGCCGGCCGCGACGTAGACGGGGCCGGCTGGGACGCAGACGGGGCCGGCTGGGACGCTGACGGGGCCGGCTGGGACGCAGACGGGGCCGGCCCGGAAGCAGACGGGGCCGGTCGGGACGCAGACGGGGCCATACATATACAACAATACAACAAACATAAGTACATATACAACTTACGTGGAACTAAATTATAGTTCGCAAAGAATGGGCGTTGGCTGTTTAAACTAAAATCGGATTTTTTGGAATAGGTGGACAAATAAGCAGACGAGTCATGGATGGTAACAACACCTGCAACTCAAGAGTAACAAGACTAACACATTATAAAGAATTCCAGGAGACTACAGCTTTAATCAAATAAGTAATTTAGTCAATAAATATAGCTGTAATTGTACCGAATAAAAACGATTCTAGTAACAGCTTGTTATACAAAGGTTATGTTTAACAGTTCGTAAACAAGAAACGAATCGCATATAATTTGCACTTCGGTGTCCATTATTATATACTGTGACGCGTTCTTTCTGGCTAAGAAATTAAGGAATTCATTCGGAGAGATTACTGTTACAACATTACAACGTTATTGCCTGTTGTGTTGTTAACAACATTATAAAGATATAACGGTTTTAGGTAAGACGTAAGACATTTTACACGTGTACATTAGATAACTAGCTCAGGGTTGGCACAGGGAGATCCACTATCCCCCCCAACTGTATCCTTACGTTGTCGCCGTGGGGGGGCTTGCGCGGGTCAATGATCTCTGGGGCTGTGCCGGTAGAGCCACTCATGCCGGATTGGCCCAGGGGGAGACTCCAGACAAAACAGGATACACTGTGGGACCCTTCCAAGGGTCACTCAGTGTTGCTCCGCTGTCCACAGCAGAGGAACAAAGACGGGCCCGGCGTGTACTTACACTACCACCGAGCAGGCATTAAGAGATTTTATCTCGATGCCACCGTTGGCATATCGTAATCCCGAAAGGAGTGTCGTAGTCTCGAGGCTCCAATTGGGGGCGAGGGTCTTGGCTTAGCCGCCCGGACTGTGAGGAAGAAAACCTCTATAAAAAAATACCCCGAATCCCGCGTTCTGGTGCGTGACCATGGGATGCATGGCTAATGGGATGTTCAATCGCAAGCGCACTCCTAGCCGGGGCACCTGCGGACCCCTCGGTTGGGCATAAACTTACGCTTGCCCGGGTATTGGGGGATCTCTGCCCGGGTTGACCTCTAGTTCTCCCCCCCTCGTGGGATTTATAATGGAAATTTCAAATTTAAAAAAAGATGAAAAGAAGGAGTAGAGGAAGGAGAAGAAGAAGAAAGTGGACGACACCTCATCTAACGATGAGGAGTTTTTGCCCGGGATGCCTATCTCGCAGGTGCTCTCAGAAGTCAATCTGACTTCTGGGAGCAGAAGAATGTCGGAGCGAGTGCGTTCCAAGTCCGTCGCTAATGTAGCGGGTGGTAGTTCCGGTGCGACGCCGGATCGCTGGTCTCCTGCTAACAATCGGGGAGCCGGTGGAGAGGGATTCAGTGCCCCAATCACCGGCCTCTTTGCAGGAGAGGGCGCACGCGGCAGTGGCCATCATAAACAAGGTGGCCACCAAGTCCGTAAACCTTAAGGGTCCCTTTGTCAGGGCCCTTAAGGACTCCTCTTCCGCAGTGGCGGGGGTCATAGAGACCCTAATCGGGGACGTGTCTCGCCTCCAGTCGGCCAACGATTACCTGACGGGGCAGGTGGCGGAGCTGAGCGCCCAGTTCGCTCAATTCAGGGCGGAGCGCCCTGAGCGAGAGAACTCGGCTCCGTCTACGTCCCAGCCGGCCCCGTCTGCGTCCCGGCCGGCCCCGTCTGCGTCCCGACCGGCCCCGTCTGCTTCCGGGCCGGCCCCGTCTGCGTCCCAGCCGGCCCCGTCAGCGTCCCAGCCGGCCCCGTCTGCGTCCCAGCCGGCCCCGTCTACGTCGCGGCCGGCTGCGACGTAGACGGGGCCGGCTGGGACGCAGACGGGGCCGGCCCGGAAGCAGACGGGGCCGGTCGGGACGCAGACGGGGCCGGCCGGGACGCAGACGGGGCCGGCCCGGAAGCAGACGGGGCCGGTCGGGACGCAGACGGGGCCGGCCGGGACGCAGACGGGGCCGGCTGGGACGTAGACGGAGCCGAGTTCTCTCGCTCAGGGCGCTCCGCCCTGAATTGAGCGAACTGGGCGCTCAGCTCCGCCACCTGCCCCGTCAGGTAATCGTTGGCCGACTGGAGGCGAGACACGTCCCCGATTAGGGTCTCTATGACCCCCGCCACTGCGGAAGAGGAGTCCTTAAGGGCCCTGACAAAGGGACCCTTAAGGTTTACGGACTTGGTGGCCACCTTGTTTATGATGGCCACTGCCGCGTGCGCCCTCTCCTGCAAAGAGGCCGGTGATTGGGGCACTGAATCCCTCTCCACCGGCTCCCCGATTGTTAGCAGGAGACCAGCGATCCGGCGTCGCACCGGAACTACCACCCGCTACATTAGCGACGGACTTGGAACGCACTCGCTCCGACATTCTTCTGCTCCCAGAAGTCAGATTGACTTCTGAGAGCACCTGCGAGATAGGCATCCCGGGCAAAAACTCCTCATCGTTAGATGAGGTGTCGTCCACTTTCTTCTTCTTCTCCTTCCTCTACTCCTTCTTTTCATCTTTTTTTAAATTTGAAATTTCCATTATAAATCCCACGAGGGGGGGAGAACTAGAGGTCAACCCGGGCAGAGATCCCCCAATACCCGGGCAAGCGTAAGTTTATGCCCAACCGAGGGGTCCGCAGGTGCCCCGGCTAGGAGTGCGCTTGCGATTGAACATCCCATTAGCCATGCATCCCATGGTCACGCACCAGAACGCGGGATTCGGGGTATTTTTTTATAGAGGTTTTCTTCCTCACAGTCCGGGCGGCTAAGCCAAGACCCTCGCCCCCAATTGGAGCCTCGAGACTACGACACTCCTTTCGGGATTACGATATGCCAACGGTGGCATCGAGATAAAATCTCTTAATGCCTGCTCGGTGGTAGTGTAAGTACACGCCGGGCCCGTCTTTGTTCCTCTGCTGTGGACAGCGGAGCAACACTGAGTGACCCTTGGAAGGGTCCCACAGTGTATCCTGTTTTGTCTGGAGTCTCCCCCTGGGCCAATCCGGCATGAGTGGCTCTACCGGCACAGCCCCAGAGATCATTGACCCGCGCAAGCCCCCCCACGGCGACAACGTAAGGATACAGTTGGGGGGGATAGTGGATCTCCCTGTGCCAACCCTGAGCTAGTTATCTAATGTACACGTGTAAAATGTCTTACGTCTTACCTAAAACCGTTATATCTTTATAATGTTGTTAACAACACAACAGGCAATAACGTTGTAATGTTGTAACAGTAATCTCTCCGAATGAATTCCTTAATTTCTTAGCCAGAAAGAACGCGTCACAGTATATAATAATGGACACCGAAGTGCAAATTATATGCGATTCGTTTCTTGTTTACGAACTGTTAAACATAACCTTTGTATAACAAGCTGTTACTAGAATCGTTTTTATTCGGTACAATTACAGCTATATTTATTGACTAAATTACTTGTTTGATTAAAGCTGTAGTCTCCTGGAATTCTTTATAATGTGTTAGTCTTGTTACTCTTGAGTTGCAGGTGTTGTTACCATCCATGACTCGTCTGCTTATTTGTCCACCTATTCCAAAAAATCCGATTTTAGTTTAAACAGCCAACGCCCATTCTTTGCGAACTATAATTTAGTTCCACGTAAGTTGTATATGTACTTATGTTGTTCCACGCACCTATTGCCGTCACTGCAATATATACTGTCTGATGGATTGCAGTCCGATCTCTTAGTCACTTTTTACGACACCCGCAGGAAGAGATGGGGAGATGGGGATTGTTCTCCTTTACCGTTATCCTAACATCTACGATTTTATTCATACATTTACACACTCGGTTTATTCATATTTATAAAACAAGCAACTCTCTTCGCTCGGGTAATGTACCAACACTATTAACATTTTTATAGCATAACTGAACTTCAAATTGTCAATATTTTGTTAAAATTTGTAAGATCTCCCCATAAAAGTGATCAACCATTACCCCCTAAAACAGTTCTTCTGTCTTACGCACTCACTTAGTTTTTTACGTTTTTTTTATAACTCTACCGTACGATAAAAAATAACTTTGTATTATTATATATATATATATATATTATATATGTATATATATATTACTTTGGAATAACGAACACCAAAAATAACTACCCAATTTGGTGTAATCGTTCGGTTCGGATTATTTATATACATATGTACATACATATACCCACGCAACTCTATCAAACGGTGAAGCGACCTTCTGCATCGCTTTCAGGGCCATTTCACTTCTATTATTAAGATGATTTAAGTAAGTATGTCGAAATCCACTAAACCTAGCTTTAGGACGTAACAAAGAAATATCATACGTCTGTCATCTGTGCATCTGTGCATATACTCGAAAATCATAATTCTCCTTGTACAGTCGAATAAATAGATACACACACACACGTGTCATGTTGCCACTATAGACTATGAAAAAGCATCTTACCAGCCGCCATAGTGTGAGTCACCATGCTGCATTGACATTGATGGTGACCACCACTCTTGGACTCCACTTATTGCTTTCCAACAGGCAATATGGAGTCACTATGGTAGGCTTATATAAAAAAATGATATGTAAAGAATCAAAATTTCTTTCAAACAAGGCATACATAATGTTTTAAAGTATACATACATACATAATATCACGCCTCTATCCCATAGGGGTAGGCAGAGACCACTTCCTTCCATTTGCTACGACTCTGACATACCTTTCTCGCTTCTTCAACTTTCATTCCGTTCCGCATACAGCAACACTATAACTAACTATATATACACGCTTAAAGTATAAGCGTGTATATATAGTTATAGCATTATATAGGTAACTTTATCTATATAAAATCTATATATCTATATATAAAATACCTAATAATAAATATATCTATAAGGTTACATTTCCGAAGATAAAATCTTTTGCTTTCGAACAGGATTTCTGCGAATTCTTTCTTTCCCTGCTTTGATCGCCTTTTTCGTACGAATACACTGACCTCTATAATGCAAGTACGCTGGACTTCATATTTGATTTTGTGAAGCAACGCTAACGTTGCATTTCCCCAAATGAGTGAGGTTTCCAGAAGCCCACCTCCCCCTCTCCTCTTTCTTCTCCCCTCATACCCCCTCTCCTCTTTCCCATCTCCTCAGCTGAGTCATCAGTCAGCCTCATCCAATACCCACTAAATAAGGCGTAAACACAAATAGTACAGTCTTTTTTCACTATTTTCATGTAAATCATCAGAGATGATGATCATTACGACCATTTGCAACAAATGTCAACTTTAGTACCTGAGACCCTCGATATAGGAGCTTTGAATAGGCACAAAACAAGTGTTATTTCTTATAAAATATCGTTTATACACGACTTGTATTATAACGTAACAGTACGAATACAAAGTGGACGGCCGGATCTTTTTATATCCTAAATAAGGGAAGGCTTCATTGTACCTATCAATAGCCCGGTACAAACACACATCCACATCCGACTAATACCAAGATTAAAAAAAAATAATTTGGCTCCATACCTACTTTGTATAATGCTATTACAGAAATTCGGTTTCACCAATTCGAAAATGAGAAAACATAATGAATATTGAAATAAAAACGACAGATTCCAAATTTAAATGTTTTTTGAAGTGTAGCGGTAGCCAGACTATGTACATACAAAGTTTCATTTCGAATTGCTTATTAGAAGTAGGTTATAATTGACCCCAAGACTTCTTTTAATAATGAGTCAGTTAAATGAGATCTGAATGACAACGTGCTAATAATAATAAACACAGTCATTTACAAACAAAAACAATAGTTGAATTAAAAAGATGTCGTACAGTTAAAAAATACTCTAGCGCACTAAGGACTATCACCGCTTACATATCTGTATTTTAAAAGTTTAATCACAGCAGATTTAAAAAAGTAACACTGTGCAAAAAACAAGAGCACAGATAATACAATTATTCTCCTCAGAAAATAAAAAAATATGAAACCTCATTACCATCTCCGTCAGTAAGCAATAATCTGAAACAAGATTATGCCCCATCTTGACGAATTATACAGTACCTACAACAGGCGCGTACTGAGTAATTGCGAACTAATTGCAACAATCAAATGTTTTCTTACTGTGAAGTAGACGATCGTCTACAAGCCCTCTAAAAAGAAATAACCCGTTTATTTATTATTAAGCATCGATCGTAATCCCTTCAATATTTCACACTATTAACACCACTCAACTCGCACCTTGGGTTAATAAGAAGAAGACAAATGAGTGTCAAATCTTCGTTCGTTACTGGTTGTATTATTATTTTTAATTGCAACGGATGTTGCAAAAGTGTTGCCAGGAGACAAAAACATATCTCCTCAAAAAATTGTGGGAACCTATTAGGAATATATTTTAAACAAAGATGCTATGGACTATTAATAATATTATTAAACTGAAAGAATTTATTTTATTATAAAAAAAATGTAGCACCTTCACGGGCAATTCTATATCTTCCCTTTTGGGTTCTATAAAGGCTAACGAGTCAATGCAATAACCATATAAACCCTCTGGAGTGTAATAGTGTGTAACTTTAATAGTCGTGCATCTCCGAGTTTGTTTCACATAAATACTTTCAGTTCTTTTCTATATTTTAAAAGACAGCCATTACAACTGTTAACACTAAACATGCAAGTTGAATCACTACATATGCCTACGTCCAAGGATAAAATTTATATTCCGAAGCGTACTTTGATACATTGTAGAATCGGCTAAGCGTTTTAGGTTAACACTCTAAACTTACCTGCGGGCCAATTTTTCAGGGCATTGAGTTCGCACTCTGCATTAAAGTAGTCTAAATCTTTACCAAGGTCAACACTGCCCAGTTACTGGTTGGCGAAATAATTTATATATACTTTTAAGGCGAACGTTTATCTTTGGCGGAATTTGGACGTTTTGATTTATAATGTTCCACTGTCAAGGAAATAAAGTCCTCGTAAATTTTGCGCGAAATATACAGACGTTGCTGCATTTTAATAACAGCTCTCTAATTAATGGTGTCCAATAGTCCATAATGTATTAGCAGTTATTTTTGTCTGAAGGTATATTGGAAAACTGTATTTGTACGTATTTTTGTTTTTAATTCTTTAGGAAACCTTCAATACAAAAAAAAAATGAAACCTTCACAAACACTTCACCAGAGTCAAGGGTGGTAGTCAGCTTATAACCTATTAAACCACACGGTATTCCATAAGAAATGGGTCCACTGCGGGGACCCGGTATCCCTAAGAAAGAAGCCCCTGCAGAATGTGATCTGGGAAATGTAACCTTAGACAGCAAATTAGCAGGCGACCGCACCGGGAGGCGCACACGGCACACGTTGCTTGTTACTAAGCACGGATCCCATGGAGAACTTTTTCACAAGCTTAGTAAAAATATGTAGTAGCAAGAAAACATAAACAAAAATTCTAACTCTTTAAATTGAACATCGGTGAAAATAAATTCTAATTGTACTCAATAACTTTCTTGCGTACGGAACCCTTGCTACATGAATGAGGTTTATGTCGAAGGCTCTTTATTAAAACAATTTAATGGACTCTCTCTGTAATTTTCTTATTGTGTGATTTATTGAAAAATAAATTAAAGATTTTAAATTGTTAGCCCATGAATATTAGCAGAAACTTTCTGTTACCGGAAGCAGGGAATTATTGTTTGAAGATAACATTATTTTTAATCATATAAATATAAATTATTAAATTGTTTTGAAAATCAGAAAAAGAATATGTTCACATTTGTTAAAGTCTTGCAAGGATATTTATATATCATAGGTTTTTTTCATTACTTTTAAATAATAGCTCCTTACTCTTAGGAGTAGGTACGTCATACTTCAAGATTTATTTATTTTATTTATTTATTTAATATACTTGCAACTATTGTTACAGGCTATAAACCTAATGCAATAGCTAAGCAACTGTAATATTTTTTGTATGTATTATTTTTTTATTTATAATAAGATAATATAAATTTATAATAACATGTTATCTTAGTGAATTCACAGAGTAATCAATAAAATATGTAAGTCTCCTGTGCCACGAGATTCAGCTTGCGATGTTGTATCATGTGTGTTTTAACCGACTTTGCCGGGAATAGGGTTATCGTTTTCGAGTGTATGTATACAACGTGTCCAATAAAATGGGTGATTTATTTTACCATTGAAAATAAACATCTCTAGCATGCCATTCCAAAAAATTGTTCTAAAAATTCCGTGTAAGGCGGGCGGAGTTTAGTTTTTTTTTTTTTAGTCAAAGTTAAAGATTTTAAATCTTATGACTCGTTGGCTTTATTCGGGTCTAAAGGCCGTCGTATGTTGGAATTGCTTCCTAACGTTTCGCTAGCACGAGTGGCCAGCTTCTTCAGAGGTCCTTCCATCTCCGATACTGGATGCAGGAAGTTAGGAAGCAATTCCAACATACGACGGCCTTTAGACCCGAATAAAGCCAACGAGTCATAAGATTTAAAATCTTTAACGTCATCAATCGGCCGCGAAAGCCTCAACCAATTTGTTTAAATCTTATGTTTTTTATTCGTAGTTTTTCGATCATAGTTGTGTTCATCACATAATCATTCGTCCTTGGTGAGAATCGAACCCACGACCTCTGGATCAGCAATCAGGATCACTAACCACTAGACCAACATCCCAGTCATAAATTAATCATTAATTTAATGTTATATCCTTAAAGTGTACCATAACTTTAGTAAGTTTAGGTGTCGGATCTTTGGAATTATTAACATAAAAACGGGCAAGCGACCTGTTCTTCGAGCTAAAAATTGCACTCTGAATGAACGTCGAACAAAAATATTTAATAATTGTTCCGACTGATATTATCGATGTATATATTGGATAGGAGGGTTGATAGGAATCTGTTACTAATGTGCATATATATAGTCTGGCCATAAATACAACAATAAAAAAATATATACCATTTGAATTTGGAATCCGTCGTTCTTATATACGCATTTCCTTTTTTTTTTATATAGGTCAGATGAACAGACTGTTCACTTGATGGTAAGTAACGATCTCCGTCCATGGACACCTACAACCTCACTATTTTCAACAAAATGCAACACAAGTGTTGATTCGCTACAGGTTTTCTGCGAGGCCGTGGTATCACACCGGTTGACCCGGCCCATTCGTGCCTAAGCAGGGCTCTTCCACGGTTTTCTTATATGAATATTCATTGTGTTTTCTTATTTTCATGGAGTCTAATGCTATTTTTTTAAATCTTCATTGCATGCAATATCCGCTTGGTATTAGTCGAATGTTTATGTAACGGGTAATTAATAGGTACAATGAATCCTCCTCTGTTTGTAACAGAATGAGATGTGGCCGTCCACAGTACTACGATACACAGTAGAATGATCAACCCGATCAAAGCAGTGATGGTAAAAAATCGAAGAAATCCTATCCGTAAGAAAAGCAATGATCTCGGGAAATTAATGTAGCACCGAGAACCTATCAAGCATTTTAAAAGGTAAATTAGGACTTGTAGCCTATAAGGGACGCACTGTTCATTATTAATGGCCATCATTATTTGAAGTCTATAAAACAATCCATAAGATTGGCAGTGAAGAAATTTCCCATGGAGAGAGTGCGTGTTTTTATTGATAACTGATCTCAACGTTCAAAGGACTGTATTAAAGCTAATAGAGATCTTTTTGAATAAGCTTCATATATTTTTAATGCTATCGTATTAACGTATATACTAACACACATTACAGTAATAAATGTTTCATGCAATAGATAAAAGAACAGATTTTCCTTGTAACAATATTTATGGCAACACTAGGTATATATAAGCATAATTATGTACACACAAACTAAAGATCGTCTTTTAAGTCAACTAAACTAACAATTATTCCTATGTCACGGGGGACTTTACAAACATACAAACAACGGACACAAAGTACACCCGGACTGAAACAAGATTTTGTCCCGTGTTGAAAATGAACTCACGACCTGCCTCAGCAGTCAGGGTCACCCCTATACCGACAGGCCCGTCAATTCCAATCTAGACGAACGACAGACAAAAATATCTATTATTTATTAGTTCCAACTGCGTATTGATTGATTTATTTATATCTTATCGTATATGCATACATACATTCATAAGTTCACGCGTTTCTCTCATTGGGGTAGGCAGAGACAAAGGCATATATATATATATATAAAAGCATAATTCATATATAACCAATAAATAGCATTACATGTATGTAGTTTTAAAAACACTTGCCGTCTTTTATAAAAATAATGGAAGAAGCTGTGTATTTCACTTTAATTAACAAAAGTTTAATTTAACGTAATAAATACTATTAATACGTGTGCTACATGAAACACAACATACATAAGTACATAATGTTAGAACTGGGGAATTAATTTAAAAGATATGATAGAAAGAATTAATAATTTATTGAATTTAATTTCGATTAATTCTTGAAAAAGTGCTAATCTGAAAGTAATTAAAAAGTAATTGATAATTATAAAAGCAAATAAATGGCCTTCAAATATCGTTATGGCAAATTTAGATATTTAGAATTGTTATTAAAATTGTATGAAGTAGAATCTAAATAATTGATCATGGCGAGATCATAGAATTGAGGACATCGTGATGTTGGTCTATGATTTGTACAAATATGCCTGTTAAATGGCTACTACAGCTGCCCCTAGCCGAATTGTTCAGGATTTAAAGGATAACCTATTTGCATTAAAGGAATATATGTGTGATATCTTTGCAATGCAAATAGATTATGCCGAGAGTAGACATACGATACTGAATCACTCCTGGCGGGCCATGGACAGATTTTGCAAAATACACTACCTGCAATATGTTATCAGATATCAATTATCGCCCGAAGGTTGTGCCGTATTTAGTGTTTATACGTTTATATTTACAAGTCAAAGTATTGCGTAGTCTACTCTGACTACGCAATAAATTCTAAAATTGATTATTAGTCTTGAATGGCCCTCCTCGACATGTACATACTTCCCTGTTAAGGACCTTAAACACTCTTGATTTTTAATCGGATGATAGTTTGTCACTATCGAAAGGCACTCATTTTCTTTAATTTGATTGTCGATTTGAAATCGTCAAAAGCGTCTCCTATACACAACATATTGAGTGCTACAACATATTATTAAATTATCGTCCGATTGAAAAAAAAATAATGCGTCGTGGCTGGTGGACAAAAGATTGCTTACCCAGCACTGTTATCTTTGTATTCTAATGGTGAGTAAGGTAGCCAGAGCATCGTGGGTTAATAAGGACAAGGTTTAGCAACATAAAAAACCTACTGCTGTCCACTGCTGCACATACACTATTATCTATAATATATATGTATTTAGAAATATATGTATCTGTATGTTTATCAGCAGTCTCGTTACCATAGTATAAGCTCTGCCAGTTTTGGGATAAGACAGCCATGTGTGAGATGTCTGAAGTTAGTATTATTATAGGCCTCCACCTACTACATCCAGTGTATCCTAGATACCTTTTGTAATTGGTCATAAATTAAATTATGTGCTAGTTATGCAAAACTTAATTGTACATAAGTATACATACCAAATGTTATAAGGTCGTCTAATAGTTATTCTGCCAATTACATTCTAAATAGTTCCCTGAAAAGTGCGGGTCTGTCAAAGATAATTACTGCACTGCAGTTGGTCAAGTCACTGAAGTACTAGACTGTTTATGATACAAGGCATTTTACACTATTCGCCGAAGCACTAGAGAAGTGCTAGTACTAGTAATTGTTCTTCAATTAAATATTTACTAAGTAATGGTATTTCTGAGAAGACGAAATCTAGGGCCGTGATTGGTCGTTTAACAATTCCAGTAAGTCTTCTTGTAACTCCGAGTTTAAGAGGTCGTATAGTATATCAAATTAATTAAATTGTAGTGATTGTGTAATTGGTTAGAAGGGCTCAGACCTCCCATCATCAGCCATTTCAAGATACATGGTTTACCACCATGTAAAAACAACTATTGCTATTGTTAATAGAAAAAAAAGCTTTACACAACAATCCTGAACTACTTAAAGATAGAAAGAGAAAGAAAAGAAAGAAACGTCTTTACTTGAACTATTGTCCATATATAAGCAATATCTCTGTCTTTCCATCTTCCCTTTCCTAGTAAATACAGCCCCAATTTACGAATATAATCCCAAACTATCCAGCTGTCAGCAAAAGGATTACATGCATGTATGAATATAAATTTCATTAAAATGTATAGGAATGTGTAGCTATGCGGTGCTGCAGTAGCACATTTGACTGCAACGTCTGACGTCTGAGCTTGAACGTTCGATTGCCGCTCAATGCAAAACACATTATTATGCATTCAAATGTCTAATTCTGTCTAGTTCTTTAGACAACTAATCTTGACACATATATTTATAAACTAGCTGTGCTCGTAACAATACTTATTACTCTTACAAAACAGTATGTTCAATGAGGCTTTTTTGTACTGCACTTATTGAACACTCAGATCGTATCCACAGAAATATTGTTGTAATTGCTTAAACGCGAAATAACGACATATACCTGCTTAAAGCTGTCTGTAAAAATCCATTATTTTTTTTCTAGATCAAACTCTTATTTATATCCTCAAATAAGCAAACGGCTTGCTTTGCCGGCTTACCGTCTGTTGTGAGTGAATCGTTGCTACTGAAACGTTTTGCCTTGAAATGTTGACCCAGCGACAGCCATTTACTAATACCATACTACATGGAATATTAATAACACTATACGCTGACAAATAAACTTCAGTAAAAAACATTAAACATAAAAAAATTAAGAACTGTTAACAGCCTAAAATTAATAAAACCTCGGACAAACTACGGGAGTAAAGTACCAAAAAATATTAAAGAATCAAAAAAAATCCAAAAGCATAAAGTTTTATTTAAAAAAATATGTAATAAATAATATCAAAGGATCTGTAATGACTACGATTACACTAATCCATACACATTACGCATGCAACATCTAACTAGGCTTCATCTTTGTACTTAGCGATAACAGAACTTGAACAATGTTTTGGTTTGCGAAAGTATTCAGACAGGGTTAGTCTGAATACTTTCGCAAACCTATATATACATATTTTGTTTTTACTTAGATTCAAATCTGTGACTGTATTGTTTCTGTCTGTTAATAATTAGACCACTTGGTAAATATTATGTAATTTTATAACTATGTTCCAAAGAGAATAAACTTTGTGAAACCCGAATCTTACTAATAAGTATGATAAAAAAATGTTTTTACAGGATACTGTAAAAAAATGAAAATCTAAATGTTACACGGAATTATTAGCAATAGTACTCTAACAATTCTTGCAGATTTCTTAAAATAATGTGGAAGTTTATTCATACTTGTCACACCTTTTTTTTTTTTTTTTCCCCTCGGATACCACCTTCTGGTGGCATGTCGGACTCGAACCGACTAAAACCGCACGCCATCTTGGGTACTAGATGCCGGGGAACCAGGTACACCCTAGAAAGGAAAACCCTGGAACCCCGACGTACCTCGGGCCACCTACGGTTTGTAGATGGCCCCCTCCTGTGTGGGAACCCCAATGTTCCCGTAACTATCCCCCAAGGGCGCGCACGCTCCGCAGCGTCCGCGCCGCCACCCAAGCCTGCTTCTGCTAGGGTGACAGATGGCCTCATATGTCACCCCCAGGCCTGCGCTTATGGAGGACGGAGATCATTCTCCGATCTCCGGCGCCTGAGTCGCCTGTGGTACCTGGCCCGTTCCCGGGCCTGGCGGGCCGGAAGAGTTCTAAACCTCTCCCGATCCCGCTCCGCCGTCTCCTTGGCAAGCATAACTTGCTCGCAGAAAGAGACGGCGGAGTTCCACGCGTTCTCGCTCCGCAACATGGCCGCAATCATGTTACCGAGCGAGAGAACCACCACCCCGATGGCCGCCACGAGATCACGCCTCGGCTCCGCCCACGCCGGACATTCTGCCAGCGTGTGGAGCGCCGTGTCCACGGTCTGGCAACATCCCTTTCCAGTGATCACCTGCGTCAGCCGGTATGAGAGGGTCCCATGACGCCTCTCGAGCCAATCCTCCATAACGGGTCTTACCGCCGTAATAACGGCGTGCCCAGCGCTCGGTTGCCCAAGTCGTTCCCTCCATTCCTCCACGAGGACCTGGCGGATTTCTGATCGTCGATTTCACGCGGTTCAGGACTTCTACCCAACTCCCGCGCCTCCTTGCGCCACTGGTAGAGAGCCGCAAGGGCTTTCGCCTCCAGGTCCCATGGTGGAGTTCCGGCCAGGAGACTCGCCGCCTCAAAGGAGATCGTGCGGTACCCCCTTATGATCCTGATAGCCAGCACTCGTTGCGGTCTTCGCAATAGCGCGATATTGCTGGCCTTCAGGATCTCTGCCCATACTGGGGCCCCATAAAGGGCCATGGACCGCACAACCCCCTCATATAGTCTCCTGCAGGAGTCATCGGACCCCCTCATGTTTGGCAACAACCGTGCTAATGCACGCGCTGCGCCAACCAACTTGGGGACCAGACTTCGGAAGTGATATCCGAAGTCCCATCGGCCGTCGAGTACGAGCCCCAAATACCTCATAGAGAGCTCGATGCCGATGCGAGTGCCTCCTACTATGAGGCTGAGTCCTGCAGGCGGCTTATTCCGAGGCCCGTGAAAGAACAACGCCTCGGATTTGTGCAGAGCCACCTCAAGACCCAACCGCCGGATTCTCTCAACGACTTGGCCCTCAGGGTTGCCTCACGGTGCGTCCCGCCACATGCCGTCACAAGCGTGTCATCCGCATAGCACGTGACGGCGATACCATCTAAGAATGCACCGCGAAGCACCCAGTCGTAGCCAATGTTCCACAGGAGTGGCCCTAGGACCGACCCCTGCGGGACACCGCTCGACATTTCACGCCGACCGACCCGGCCCTACTTGGGTAGATGACGGCTCTCTCCGACAGATATGCCCCGACTATGCGGCAGAGGCAAGGAGGCACTCGATGATACACTAGTGCCTCCCTGATGCAACTCCAGGGCAAAGTGTTGAACGCGTTGGCGATGTCTAAAGACACCGCCAACACTACTTCACCCTGGGAAACTGCTTCCTCTGCCAGGGCTCTCACGCGCATGATCGCATCTATGGTGGAGCGCCCCTGACGGAAACCGTACTGGTTGTCCGCCAGATCCGGCCCTACCCTGTAGAGATGCTTGACGAGGCGGCATGCAATCACTCTTTCAAAGAGCTTGCACACCTCGTCAAGCAACACTATGGGCTGGTAGGCGGATGGTGAGTCCGCCGGGCGCCCCTCCTTTCGGATGAGGACCAGTTTCCCCGTCTTCCACAATTTCGGAATCTGGCCCTGCTCGAGACATGCGCTGAACAACCCTATCAGTCGGGGCTCGAGAGCCGGCGTCTCATCATCTAGAGCCAGGACCCACGCTCGGCCTGGAATACCATCGGGTCCTGGGGCGGTGCTTTTAGCTTTCAGCCGTTGCACCGCCAGCGCTAGTTCTGCCCGAGTGACCTCAGGCACGTCGTCATCATCCACGTTAGGCACCTCAGGTGTCGTAGGCGGAGCCATCGGTGGTGGGGTGTGTTCTACCAACCGTGATGGGAACAGGGCGCCGACGACCCCCTCAAGCAGGTCTGGCTGAAGACACCGGGTCAACGGCAGGGCCCACGGGCGCATCTTGCCTCTAACCATACGGTAAGGGCGCCCCCATGGATCCCGCTCCAGTGTCTCCAGCAACTCGCAGCGGGCCTCACTCTTGGCCCGCTTTATCGCTGCCTGAAGGGTTCTCTTGGCACCCCTGTATTCCACCAGCAGCTCCGCCTCTCGGGTGACCGCGTCCGCAGGACGGCGACGCCTCCTGCGGAACCGGGACCACCGGCGGCGTGCGGTCACGCAGGCCTGTCGCAGCCCTGCGATCTCCGGCGACCACCAGTAGACCCGGCGCCTCGCTGTATTGGGCTTAGCCCTAGGCATCGCCGCATCACAGACACGAGTCATAGCCTCCCGGAACCATTGTGCCTCGGCACCCACATCAACAGGCCCATCCGGCGCAGGGGCCCAGGCCTGTACGATGGCGGCTTCCAGGAGGAGCTCCCGATTTAAACGCTTGAGCGCCCAACGTGGCTCAGGTGGAGCCGGTATGGCCGGCGCGCCATTCGTGGGAGCGGAGACTTCAAACCGAATGTATCGGTGATCCGAACCAGTCTCCTCCCCCACCACGACGCGCCAGTCCTGAACACGGCGTGCCAGCGAAGGGCACGCGAACGAGATGTCCACGATTGAACTGCCCCTCGCCGTCACGAACGTGGGTACGGCCCTCTGATTTAGGAGAACTAGACCGAGTCTTTCGGCACAGTTCTCCAGAGCTCTGCCCCTCTGGTTCGTGCGCCGAGAACCCCAAGCCTCTGACCAGGCGTTGAATCCCCGACCACAAGAACCGGGTGAGGACGACAGGCGTCGACGACGACGGCCAACTGAGCGAGCCATTGCTCATACTCAGTTATGTCTCGGTTCGGCGTGAAATAAACGGCCACGACCGATATATCCCCAACCACCGCCCAGCTCCTCTAAAGCTGTACAATGTTACTACAGATCACTAATTTTTGACTATGTAATGAAGAAATCGTGCGTTCAGAGGTTCATATAAATATATGTATACTTACAGATAGTTTATCTAAACTTGTATTCGAGCAAAACTATCGAACTAACATTTCACGTTTATTTTTTTCTATCTAGAGTATCATGGACATTACCTACAACGCATTTATTAATTTGTCTGTGGAATATAATTTGTGTTTTGTGATTAATTGTTTATGTGTAGTTTTTAGTATTAGTAGTATATATTTTCTGTTTTTTAGTTTTGATTTGTGCAATCGTGAAATATTTATATTGTTCCTGTAAAATATTCTAATCTTAATATCTAGGGGGATAATTGGATTCTTATGAGGAAATAAAGTTGTGTCAAACCCCAAATTGTCAGTAAAATTACACATACCTATTAGTATATTAAAACAAATCTGTGTAGTTTGAAGTAATTGCTATTGACTAGCATGTGGCGTTACGAGTTACACAGATAGGTTATGGCGAGACAAAGAATAATTATTTTTTCACAGGATAGAGTAAATAAATCGCAATTTAACTAATTCTAAATGTTACGCAATAAAAAGTTTACGCTACAGTACAGTACAGTTAAAGTGACGCGCATCCAATAATGGCTCTTAAATTTATCTCAGAATAATATTGATGCTAATAAATCCAATAAATTTATTGACTTGTTATCAATTTGTAAGTAAAAATTAATTTGAATTACTTGAACACGTTACAATTCAGAAACCAAGTTATCAATCAAGTTACATAGCTCCTGAACAGACGAACTGATTTTGATTAATATTTTTTCTTGTCCTCTAAACATGACTATGTTTTTTTAATATATTAAAAAATACTTAAATATAAGTTTTTCGAAATGTTGATTTGATATTGGTATAAGTTTATTTGCTGAACTGGTGCTATTATGTATTCTGTAGCTTATTTAACAATAGGAAGTCTTCCGTCTAAATAGTTTAATTTAAATGAAGCTGATACTAGAAAGTGAGCATCATATTCGTTCATTACATTTACAACGTTTTTACATTTATGACTGGCTAATTGGTTCAGTCCATTTATGACTGGCTAATTCATACTACTGAAGAGAAAAGTTCGTATGTCGATTTCCACACAAGACAAAAATTGAGTGTCCCGAATAGTTGTCCCGCGTCTGGGTGGGTGTTCTTTTGGGACTTTACACACACACGAGTAACTCCTTGTAAGGAAGGTAATTTTAAAAGAGAAAGATATATATGATAATCATCGTATGCATTACAAGATTCTTAAATCATCAAAATTAAATATGTATTACATCAGCTTCCTCTATAACAAGTTCCAATTCCAACGTGACAATAAAATTATAACAAGTACTTGAGAGCTCTTGTAGTCGAGGCGCGAGACAGTTAAATATAGTTATTCAGTTAAATATATTTAAACGAGTTTTGATGTGGAGACATTGATTGAATAAGCTCCATACCTATATACACTTGAGAGACATTAAGAAACTCCTAACGGGCCCAAAATTTTCAAATTAGGATAAGCGCATACGGTGCGAATTTCGGAGCCTTTACAAAAACACAAAAACTCTATTTTAAAAGCTCTTGATAATGGAAGTTAGTTCGCTTTCCTCTCAATGCTTCTATGCATTATTATTTGAATTGAGAAGCGCAGCTTAGGAGTTTAGGTTATGTTGTGTGTTAAATTTCTACTAGTTGCTACGAATACTACATTTGGTTAAGTGCTTAACTAATGGTAAAAGAAAAAAAAACGCAGAATTCAGGCATTTTCAACCTTTTATTAAAATTATATTTTCATGCATATGGATAACATAGAAACAACATTTTGTGAAACCATTTATTTATTGAAATAACTTCAATCACAATCAAAACTTTACGAATACATACATACATTAAAAATTTTAATTACAGGATAGTACACTGATAATTATTCCGATAAATAGTAACTATTTATGTAGGCCTTTCATCTTTTTTGTAAGGATAACAATCTTCAGGCCATGTTTCTTGGACGTATTTAATTATGTTTGTCAGAGTTTTTTTCTCCGAGGATGAAAGAAGGGATAAATCTTTTTGAACGTATTTTCTTTGGCGATGGAAATGAAAGCAGGGAACTAGCACGGCTAGGACGCGGCTTGAGATCACTCATTTTAACAATTAAAAATATCAACAAAACAATGAATACTACCGCTACCCGATAGCCTACTAAGTGTAATATCGGGTAAATAATGTATATCTTCGTTATAAATGAATTTTTGAATAATGAATTATTTTCAAGGCTTTCTAATTATCAGTTGCCCTTTAATATTAAAGAAAAATTGTTAATAACAAGGATATATGAGGCAAGCGTGATTTAAAATAATTTAATAATAATACTGATTTATTTTGGTTACGTTTTATTTTGAAATGAGAAATTCCCCTTTAAAAGAACCTTTTTATGATTGTTTACCTTATGTTAAGCACGTAACCAAAGTAAGCTACGTAAGCCCGTACCATACAGCAAAATTTTACCAACTAACTTTGTGCTACTGACGTATAACAACAACCGAGCACTGTATATATACTGACTGACAGAGGACAGTCCAATCCCTTAAGATAGTATAGTATTAATATTGTGGCAGTAAATGTATATACTAAAGGTATTTGTACGTCAAAAAAAACACTCTGTGTGTTCTTACCCTTAAACTTTCAAAGCGGTGTTGAAACCCACACCTCGACGTGATCTTATCTCTTTCTTGATGGATCGGAGGTGGATCGATACGGAACTATTCTGTTGCTCCACGATAACCCCACCGTGATATAAATAAGGATTGTTATACGTAATCCTTATCAAGATCATCTTTATTGACAGATGATGCGATTAAAATATTACTAGGCATATTACTTCAGAAAAGGTGATCTAATGATCACAGAATACTTTTATTCATAAACTAGCATTGTCCCACGGCTCCTACCGTAGTAGAACTTTTTTCTGGCACAATAATTCGTTCTCTGTATCACTGTCAACTTTTATGAAAACACAGCACCCAGTCCTCTGCCGTCTGCATCCAGTCTATCCCAGCTACCTTCACCACAATGAGGGATAAATCGAGTCCCTGATTACTGTTATTTTAATCTTTTATTTTTATCTGAAATAAAATATTAAAGCTGTTAGTTACTACTAATTCGAGCCGTAAACGACGACGACGACGTACATAAAACACTTTCTATCGATGTCGACGTCTGACTTTTCAGTCTTTATGTGTACTCCTTAAGTGCATTCTTATCTGAACAATCTGTCCTGATCGATTAAACAGAATACGCCCCAAGAATCAATGAAGGTGGAGGTGTAAAGTGTGATGTCAAATTACATCGGACGGCGTGATTCATTACCATCAGCAGAAATTAAAATATTTATCTCAGATTAATTTAATCGGTTTCACACGGGCTATTTAAGGTGGAACAGGCTTAAAACCCGACGTGAGATTCTCATGTAATGAATTTAATGAACCATTACCATGTGGATGGTTGCATAGATTCCCAGGAATACGCTTGTGATATTGGGGGTTTTGTTTTTGTCGAAAAGGATCAGCAACAGACGCGAACAGATTCCTAGTTCCTGTCTATATAAGTATAACAATTAAGAATAGTACCTATTACTCTGGTGTAAGTTTGCTTCAGGACCTAATGTTGACATTGTTCGGTTAAACTATTTATTTATTTTGAATAGTATAGTATAGTCATTGTAATTGTAGAGTTATTCTACTTATTCTTTTTGACAAATACAGTAAAGATTTTTTCCTGTGTCTTCCGTGTTTTCTATTTTTTATTTAAGGGTCAGTTTTGTGTATGAATGTATGTAATTAGCAATTTATGTGTTTTACGAACAAGCAATTCAATAAAGAACTGAATACCGTAAGTTAATGCAGTAACAAAGAGTTAATACTCGTATACCAAATGAATCTTGATTTCGCGCATACAATAGACTAGATGGATGTATCAAGTCAAATCAGCATATTTTAGCGAACGTCAAAACGGTAGGTTTGGTATATTTTTGTGGGAACAACAAACAAGGTTGACCAACATGGCGATCATATTTTTATAGACTGTTTTTTCTCTCTAAATACTTGACATTGGCGGAATCTCTGCGTTAAATATACACACGAAAGAGAGTCCATAAAAACTGATAATAATACATTTTTGTGCTAAATATGTAGTGGTGAAGTCATGGGTGTATATTGCCAAATCGATTCCTTTTAATGTTAATTTGATGAATAAAAAACACAATAAAAACAAAACAATAATTGTAAAGCATTTTTAGTAGTCTCATGGTCCGACTGGTGAAATTATATAATTTAAGCATAGTCCTCTACCCATTTGGGTGTGGCAATTCTATACTTTGAGGACAATAGAATAAATATTGTTCAGTCTTAATAGCTGACAGTCAATAATTGTTTTAATAGGCAATTATTTAAACTAATGACGGGTGTATGAAAACATATAAACCTACCGTTAATATCGTAATTTACTATTGATTATAATTCCTTACTTTCATGTTTGCTGTCTCGATAAGCTTTATTGAGTGATAGGAATTCCAAGGTATAATTAATTCCTACTATGCCAATTACTAATGAACTATTAATTACATTTATATTGTTTATGGCTTTTAAAAACACATAGATAATAAACAAACAACAATTATTTTCACGGTCTACTTATGGGCTTTTTACAAGCAAGCCTGAAGGAGCCTATTTGTTTAGTCAGCGATCTCCTGTTCAATGAAACAGGTCCAAAAGTAATAATACATTTCTTATATAGGCTAACTATATAATATTAAAAGCACTTACTATTTATTACAATTAAAACTTTCGTGAATTAGATTAATTATTATTTAAATATACGGTTTTACTCACGTGTGTATTTAAATAAACACTTACTAACTGCAAAAATAAATAAAAAATACCTTTTCAACCAGAATCTACTACGTTGTGTATGACAAAATTTCAGTTCAATCGGACACAAGGAAGTGAGGCAAATTTAGGCTAGCTAATTCTAAAATCCTGATTGGCATTAGAACAAGACTAAATTCGTAATCTTATATATATTTAATAATAAGGCTTAGAAAATGTATATTATAAATATATATTGTAAATGTTAAGTTATTTTGCATCCACTAGGTGCAAGGCTTGTATATCTTATAGACGTGCGTTCTGCAAACTAAGTGTGTAAACTTTTTTGTCACAAAGAGTACGATTAATAAAACTACTGGAAATAAACGAACACTAGTGTTCATAAACATTTATGAGAAGTCCATTAAATCTGCTTGATTGAATGATGTTAAAAGTACCCTTAAAACAAAATTACCTCACTTTTATTCGACATAATTAAGACTTATATATGTGGGTTCATTAATTGAACATTAACAATTGAGAGTCTAGATTTAATCATGTTTAGCGGCTACTCTTTCGATTTACAGTGCGAATCGTAAGTACAGTCCCCATTCCAATAGTACATAAACGTACTATTAGCAGCTGTTAGATTACTCTTATTATTTTTAATTGTTCAGAAATTTACTTTCGTGAAATTTACATTTTTGTTTGTTCTCTACAACTTTCTACGAGTACATAAATAAACTACCTTGATAATCAACTTTAATGCACTTTACATGTTGAGTAAAGCAGTATTTTTCATTTTCATCCTTAATTTTTTACCTTAGAGTTGGAAAATATTCTTCTAATTAAAAGGACTAACCTCGAGTAGGTGCCTACATACTACTCTTTTAATTAAAAAAAAATCGATTCCCAACCAGTGATAGCTTTGCATAACATACACATAAAAGAAATTAGTCGAATTGAGAACCCTTAAAAAGGAGTAGGTAATGCCTAAATGACCATGAAAATACCATCTGAATATCTAACATTGATTGAATTTTATATAAATTAAATACATAAAAAGTTTTACGAGACCACCATCATTATTTTCTAACAGTTTCTCTATGCACTTACAGAGAGCAACTGTAGGATGTGGAAATAACAACAGAATGTCCACATGTGCGCCATAGCACCGACGGCCCCTACGGTCCGACACCTTTCGAGTTTTCTTTCGTTAGTAATGATAATCTAAAATTAAATTGTCTAATATTTTAGAGATGTTTTAGTTCTACATTTCAACAATCTATCTAGATTAATGTAATAAAACGGACTTACTCTCCTCGTATTACTAATCGGGTTTTAAAACAATATTTTTTTTAAATTAAAACCCAACTCCTTAACAAGACTGTAGACTAACATCTCGCTGCAACCTTTAGGAGCGGCGTAGTGCGCAAATGTACATTTTTCATGATTTCCAATTTGCCTCATCACAAAAGCCACATCCAGTCCTCTGCTTTACTCAGACCTTTCCCACCGTTCGCCATAGCACTCGGCCCCCCACCTTTCGCATCCAGTCTATCCCAGATACCTTCCTAGTCCATCTGGCTGTGGGACGTTCTACCTTCCTTTTACAAATTCGCGTTGTCTACAAAGGTTATTTATTGTGTATAGTGGAAAAATAGGCAACAGTTAATGTTTACTTGTTTGAGATCTCGGTAATAATGAAACCTGGTCTGTACACGTATATAATATGTGTTATATGTTTTGTTGTTTGTTATATTCATGTGAGGCCATTTAAAGTGATTCATAATATCCTGTACATAGAGCGAGAGTGCTTAATGCGTTTGAGGAAATGTACTTAACAGGATCGATCATTCGCCGGCCATTTAATCTGAACGTCGGAGTAATAATATACATATGTATATACGTTAGAGTTTTCTATTTGACAATTGTAAAGTAGCAACTGCCCCGTATTTCTTTTAAGTTTTTAAGATCAAAGCGATCAAAGCACAGCAATAATTTTGGAAGTGGTAAAAGTCATAAACGAATACGAAAAAGGCGGCAAGTCAAATTAGTATTTTTTGGCAAAGATAAGTCAATATGTTCAGATGGGGGTTTAGTCCTTTGCTTGTTAGGTGCAACCTAGACAATGGAACTAAGTTCTGGACCGCAACAATTTAAATGTTGTCATCGAAACGATAAGAAAAATAAATCTCCGAACTATTCATTCATACTATTACACACTATTACACTACATGTAAGAAGAGATTCTCAATTTGACTGTATTTTTTTTTTGTATGTATGTTACGCGATATCATTTTTTTTTTAAATATAGGGGGACAGACGAACCGACGGGTCACGGTTATGGTAAGTGACAACCTCCGTCCATAGACACCCGCGACTCAAAGTCGTAAGTGTGTTGCCTAGTGGGTCTAAGTTTTGGTGTTCTTGGTGTCCTTTAATTGAATGTTTATCTTAAAATATATATACACTTCTAATAAAAAAAAAATGAAACACTTCTGAAGTTTGGTTTTGTATGAATTTTATATATTTTTTTACATTTAACAAATAAAATATAATAATGCCGGTTAACTGTGGATATTATAAAGTATCGTTTAACGAATATTAATGTTTCAAATTTAAATTTAATTTCTTCAGCTATCGTGTTTGGTTCAACAGGTGTAGTTATACCCTTTAAGAATAATTTGTAAAATGTTAGAAACAAGGACGAAGGAAATTGTTTAAAAAAAAGTTCTCGGCCTCTAATGACTGCTGCCATGCGGTTTCTCATGGAACTGATAAGTCACAATATTGTGCTGTGGGATGTAATCCCACTCTTCTTGTATAACTGTTTTAAGCTGGCTAAGCGTCTCAGGGGTAGGATCTCTTACTCTGACTCATCTCTGCAACTCATCCCCCAGTTTTCCTGTGGGATTCACTTCCGAGCTTCTTGCTGGCCATCCCATAACCGAAATGCCAACTTCGCTCAGCTATTCATTTACGAAGCCTGCGGTATGAACCCTGACATTGTCCTTCATTAACATGAACTCTTCGGCAAGGAAATGTACCACCATGCGGCGCCAGACACGCGATTCGATACACCTCCTTTCTTCCGTCGTTAATATACAGCATGATCTTACTCTCTTGAGAAAAGAGAACTTTGCTCCATTGAAGGTATGAGCATTTTAAGTGCTTACGTGCAAAGTTAAGGCGTGCTCTTCTGTGGTCTTCCGTCAATTTTGGGCCATTAGCTGGTTTATGAGGTTTCAGGCCATCGCTAATCGTCTTCTAATATTAGAATCGCTCACATTCAGTCCTCAAAACTCATGGAGCCGCTGCTGAAGTTGAATAGGGTTAAAGTGACGAGTGACGATGACGAAGTTTTTTTCCACCATTGACAACGTTAACCCAACCCTGGTAGTAACTGTCAACGGATATAAAAAGAGGGTGGTGACATATAAGGGGAGCCTTGCCTTACTAATAAAGCTTCAATATTATACATATATGATGACTCCTGTGTTTCTCATTAGCAATATACATTATTATAATAAAAATACTGCCTGCCTGTTTATTGCAAATTATCGATTTTCCGGGAGAGAAATTTTTTTCCGGGAATAAAGCTATGCCTATGTTCTATCCCAGACTATAATCTATCTTTTTGACAAATTTCATTTAAATCCGTTCAGTAATTGAGTGCGGAGGTTAACAAACATCGATCAAAACTTTCACATTTAAAACAATATTAAGAAGTAAGATTTACAAGCTAAATAATGTTTTCTTCTTTCACAGAGGATCAGTGTTTAGCGCACTATCATCGGCACATTGGGCCCTCAGCCAACTCGACGCAGCGATAAACTACATGCAGCAAGATCTAGCAGTAGCAAAATCCCTAGGCGACACAGCAGGTGAATGCCGCGCCCACGGAAACCTGGGTGCTGCGTACTTTAGTCAAGGTTCCTACAAAGATGCCCTTACAGCACACCGCTACCAACTTGTGTTGGCTATGAAATGCAAAGTAAGTGGATTTCTCATATCAATGAATTTATTTAAAGACAAACACACGACAAAAGCGACTATCATTTCTAAGTTCTTCTGAGTTCCCTTATTTTAAATTATAACTAAAATCATGCATTATTTTTTCTATTCGTAATAAACTATCAGTAGTATCAGTACAATTTAGGTAAATGAAAAGTGTATTTCTATTCCAATTTATTAAATTTCAAAAGTCAATATTGGTGATTCTATTATTGGTAACTAAAACGAGTAATATCTTAGATGGATTAATGTGACAAAAGGCCACGAAATTTTAACTATTAGGTTAATATCAAACTAAAAAGAAATTGCTTCGCCCTGTTAAGCACACCCATCTTTACGTATGTGTATATGAGTATGAGAGATTGGTTGTATGTACTTTGAACAGATTTAAAATTTTGCAACTTTGAAACCATTTAAAACGTTCGTCAAATTTGAAATCCCACCTAATAACAGAGTTGGTTTTAACTATCCAGTAGGAAGAATGTGGTAGGTATAACAAAAAGCTCAATAACCGCGCCAGGACGCACCTACTGTTCTCAACCGACGACCGATATACGGCCACCAAGCACAATGGAATATTTACATAAAGAATGGTAGTAAACCGTTTGATTTCTCCTTTTACAAATGAAATAACAAATGTACTCGGCCTCTCAGTCGCAATAATAACTTGCGCGACTTACGTGAAGCTTAGTTGTAAAAAGTTAATATAATTTTTACTATGCCCGTGCGCCCTCTCGTAATGACAACGCGTTATTATTTACTGTTTTGGTCCTTTGTTATTGTCTCGCCTACATTTATTGTTTTTTTAGGTTTAGGTAGATGTCCTTAACTATCTACACTAAACTCTAGTAGTAAAAGTCCCAAGTCTATTCTATCAACTAAATTAATAATTTGTTTTTAGCTCCTATTCATTGCTATTGTGTACACGGTTGTATAAAACTTTAGTTCTACGCATGTAATTATCCTTACACGTATAACTTTCAAAGCTCAACTATTCCAACTAATACAAAAAAATATGAACTTATTTTTTAGCTTGTGCGATTTGTAGATAAATAGAATTTTTGAGAGACTTAAGGAATCCATTTTTATAGAAAAGTGAACTTTGAACACTATTGTTAGTTCCATGGCCGCCTTTAGACAAAAACTGTCAATGTCTAGACAACTTTTGTTTTAATTTCTTAATACTTCTTAATCAATTTTTGACAGGGAAATAACGAGAACTATCATAACTTTTATATAGTTTTTCTCCATTAAATATAATAAACATCGTAAGCCTAGAAACGAGAACTCGAGAGAAGAATTAAAACTATTTTACTTTATTTTATTAAACTACATATTTCGCATATCGAAATGATAATAATCCTTGTGATTTTTGCGATGGATATAGCCTATGTTATGTATACAAAACGATATTGGAAGATCCGTAAACATGAGAAACACCGCGCTATTTCATGGAGCGAACCACGTATTTAATTTATTTATCTGGTGGTCGTAATAATTACGAAAACGTAACTCATATTATACAGATAAGTGATTTTTTAACGTGGGAGAGCCATTCTTCGGCACGTATTACCACGGCCTCACATAAAACCTGCTGTTGAACAATGCTTCCACTGTGTGACCGAGTGAGTGAGGATACCCAACCCCACCAAAGCTGTTCCCGGATACGATCTGTCCGATTCCGACACAACGTTTCACCGAAAACTGCGGTGGGATGATGGCCCAAGGGGGCACCAACCCGTAAAAAAAGGCCCAAATCCTTTTCCCTCCTCCCTTTCCCCTCCTCCCTTTCCCCTACCCTAAAAGGCGGACAGCCCTCCGAGCCTCTTGAGTTGCTAGTATTCGTGAGCGGCGGATGTGACTTACCATCAGGTGACCCGACTGCCCTTATACTATAAAATATAAAATAAACAACGATTTGCCCAAGATAGGGTAGTCATTATATCATATTGATCATACTAGTCATGTTAATCGCCCAAAGTGATTAGCCATACAGTTTCGCTTCCATGGCCCGCTTGATACGGGCGTTATATACACAGACCGCTCATTATTCATAGTGACCGCATTACTCAAGGTGACCGTAACATATAATAACTCAGACTTTTCGTTTGTATAAAAGGACTATAATTAAAAAAGAGTTAACATTGGTTTTTATTATCGGCTCTTTTCTCACGTGCCTTACAGTTCTACCTGTTGCATTCATTAAAATTCTTGTTATCCATCTGAATAAGCATCACATTCTAACTAACTCGGCTTTGCAGATAATGATCTTTATATAAAAAATATATATTTGCTCCGTTGAACTAAAACATATGAAGTGAATATCATTGCATCTCAAGTTGCCATAATACGTTTATAGAGAGACACATGCGGTTGGAATGACGGAATCACTCTCATATCTACGCACCGGTTCTCAACAAAACCGGCACCCGTATTACTCTTTAAAAGAAACCTCACAAATAGTAAAGTTCCCTTTTTATTGAGGCCTTTGATGGTCGCCGCTGAGCCGCACACGTAGTAATGCTAATTTGCAGTAAATACACTGCAACTACTCCAGGCCGCTTCGATGTCTAGTGACACTTATAGTCAACGATTAATTCAATGTTCGTGAAAATTTATTGCGCCTTAAATTGCAACTTGGTACTCCAATACGCTCAAATGTGCTGCTGATGTTAACATTACTTCTTATGGTTTCACTTTCAATTGCTGTGGGAAATGTTAATGACGTGTGCTTAGATTTGAAAGCCTCTTGAATATACAGTAACGGCTTTCATTTGATTATTGTACAGGCTGTCGTGTGGATAATAACCCCTGCAGTTGCGTTGTGTAACTTGCTCCATTTCTATGAGAACTTTGAACATTGATACGACCATTTCTATCAGATATCTGTAGCCCGATTGGTATGTATGTATATACATTCCACCAACAGGTTTCACTATCGATCTAATATGCGTTCCAAGTATGGCTGTATGGTTTTTATAGCTTAGAGTACATGAAAATGTCAAGCTGGTATATGTTAATGGATTAAAGAAAACTAAAAGCAAACTTTAATTTAAACAACATATCTTAGCAGAATTGTGTAAAATCTTTTACTTTTGAATAACAAATGTAGTTTAACACAAAAGCACATAAAATGAAATTTTAGTTAATAATCTAAAAATTTAATGGTTTTCACACACGTCCGTTCGTTCATCGGTAAGCAAACACGACATATATAATTATATATCCCTATATGTAGTGACTATATCAACACCATAAATATATGTTAGCTTTGTTATTCACATTTTCAACGCAAGCATGATTGCATCCACTTGTGAAACAATCTGACGAACAAATAGTCGTAAAAAAATATTTACTTTGCGCGTTGTGCTTGAATGGTGCACAACAAAAACACACAAGTCGATTTAATATAACCGCGAAATACTGGCAACACAGCCATTCTCGCCGAGTAATCTGAGAATGGACGAATAATAATTACATGACAAAGTGAAGTGGATGCAGACCGACGCGATTACAATCAAAGAATTATCGTGTGAGCAACGTTTAAACGTTTGCGACTCGGGTTGCGGACGACGTCTACCAACTGTAGTGTGTCTCTGTAATGTGATCACGACCATTTTATTTTTATTTACGGCTATTATCAAGTTGATTTTAAAAGTGGTAGCTACTATACCGGTCAAGAATGAAGGTAGTTCCGAGCTGTTTAATTTAAAAAAAGAATACCTTTTATTAATAAAAAGTCAGCGATTCTAGTTTTGAAATATTTGCTACCGCAAATAAATGAACTTACATAACTGACGTCGCTCGGAATGTGGGCGTGCTAAAATGGAAATTAGACAAGACACATCTATGGAACCAATAATAGATTTTCAGATAATCTATACATATGATAAAACTCTAATATTCATTCTAATGTTCATTATAGATATTGAAGAAAAACTTACAAAGTATAACTAAGTTTTTATTAGAGCAACAGAAGCTAAAACAACAGTTTTTAGAATTTTTGTCTGTCTATCTGTCTGTATGTATGTTTGTACATGAATCATGCAAAACTACTGCATGGAATAGAACACACTGAGTAGTTTTTTTATTAAAACTTTATTAAACCAGTGCTTTTATTTTTTATTTTAGAGATCTTTATTGGCGTAGGTTATATAACGTCCGTAGTATCCATAGGAGCTGAGAAGTGATCACTAATACATGTGAAACAGCGGGGAGTAAATACCTAATAGATCACCGTCTGAGAATATGTATAATGGTTGCTGCTGTAGTAGAGAGTATACTGCATAGTAAAAAAAAAAACTAGTGTAAGCAGGTCCAGTTCTAGGCCTAACCTTGAGTAAGCTTTTTATATAAACCTATTTCCTCTTTTTTTAAGCACACTCTAAAATAATCGAACTCTAAAATATAGACATTTATTTAATGTACAACATAGTAGGTAGAATTAAAATTATACATAAAAGTTTAACACACATATTGTACAAATATTAATGGTATCTGCAATCTCTTCCAGGCAACCTTAGCATGGAACAAAATGATTCGGAGAGACGTTGGTAGTTTGAAGCACATTTCAAAGGAAATCTAGGGTTACCTAACTAAACAAAAATATACAGATATTCTCTAAATTCAGTACTTTAGTATACTTAAATATTTGCGTATTAGGTGTGCTAACTAATATTTTAATAATTGAACATAGACATATACAAGAAAAAATACTGTATACTACTGAAATCGACTACATGAGAAATTAAAATGACTTCAACGAAACTTAAATATAATACAAAACAAAGAAGAAGAACCAATATTAGCCCGGTCAAGTTAGCCCAAAAATTTAAGAACACAATCTTTTAAATAGTTTTAATAGTTACCTAAAAAACGGAAGTTCTCAGGAGAAACAGTGTGAAGACAATTTTTATGGATAATTTTGCATGATCCACAAGTTAATATTTTTTTGTGAAATTGACCTTTAATAAGTTTTATCTATGTGAATTATTTGTAACCTTACATGTTTATCAATTACGCAGCTTCATATTTTTTCCAGATAAAGAATGCAATGCCGCTTCAATTGGACACAATTTTTTAAGTCAAACAAACAGAGCAGTACCGAGTCACATTTCTTTAACTTAAAAATAAATGTCTAGAACCCAACTATATATCCGTTTAAACGTTAACTATTAGGTACGTTTAAAATAGATATGGTCAAGTTTTATTTTGCATACATATCCGAGGATGTATGGCGGCGAGCGATGTAGCACCATGCGTTCGAGAGACTCGGGATTATCCTATAAAATAAACAACATTTTGGAATAAAAAATACTAATGCAATCGATACAAGGAAAATTGGATAATAAACAATTCCAATACTTTGTTCTGCTTAATACAGCACAACAACTTTAAACGAAGAGGTTCTAAAGCTGTAACCAAAAGTTCAAAATCAGCAAATGCTATCGTTATCAAGTATTTCATATCGTATATCACCACATTTATCACTTAGACTCATCACTCTTCACAGAACGGACATCCGAATAGTGTTCGGAAGCATAACAGGCCAGTTGGCTCTGAACCGACATCTATTCGTCATTAACGCGACCAATAGCCCCCAACGCACTAAAAGCGGAGGAAACGGCCGCCCATGTTATCCTAGAAGCGTGGCTGCACAACAGGCGGAAATCCTCGCAGGTGCGAGGACGCTCCTAGAAGCCTGTGAACGCCCCAGGAGGCTTCTGCGTTTCTGGAAGAAGCTAGGCTGGCTCAACTAGTCAGCCTCCTGAACGCATAATGGACCGAACATGAGTCTAAATGCGGAAACTGAGCCCTTTACCATTACCATTACCAAGTATTTCGAGTACACGGTACTTGAAAGCATCCAACAGACATATTAAAGTTTAGTGTATAGAAATGCCGACACTACCAACACAAATAAAAATTATGAAGACCAAATGTCGATATCCTTTTTTTTACCAAAGGATGGTAACCCTACCATCGACATAGGTATACCGCGAATAATTTGACAGTAACATGTGAGCTGAGCTAGCCGCCTCCATTAATAAATACCTCGGATAACCCGTCCGGGCAGGTGCGATCGTATGCGATCCAATTGCTCTCTCTAACTTTAGTAACGTTAATTGTATGCTATTTTTGAGACTCATTATCGCTCTGAAACTTTTACTAGCTAATTCAGTGATAGACTGCTGGAACTGTTTGTAGACCACATAGTTTTTGTGGGAATGGAACCCACGACCTATGGCTCAGCAGTCAGAGTTACCCACTAGACCAACAGGCCAGTCCAATAGATATTTATAAGACTAATTAAATTATACGTCCAAAGTTATATTTATTGTTTGTGTTACCAGAATGCTGTCATTTTGATTTACCATTTTCGTATCGGTATTATTATTCTTATTATGCCTTACAAATTACTTTCTTCTTTAAGCTAGAAGGCATGTGTGTATAACATAGACAAAGAGGTGCTCGTCAAATTTTTATATTCGAAATGCAGGCTGTTTAGGTAATAATTTATGTAAACATTAGATTGATTCAATTTATGTCTGGTAATTAAGTGCTACTTAAATAAATACTGATTTAATAATAATGACCACAGACTTAATAACTAATACCGAACGGATATAGAGAGCGAGCTTATATAAATATGGACGGTGTTATGAATATTCATGTGGCGCAAATGTTCGTCGGACAACATTACGAATATTTTTAATCGTGTTTACTGTAGTTGAGTAAAACATTATTTAACATAAATGCATTATTTATTTATATCTCAACCGCCACCAGCTGGAATCTATAATTATATTATAGAATTTAAAAAAAGATATTTGTTAGCTTAAACTAGGACTTCCAAAAATTTGTCTTAGAAAAACTATAGACTGAAGGGAGGTAGTAGGTAGGAGAGGTAATTAAGGCCCAAATTTTGCGTATTATAATTAAGTCCCATTTACGTAATAGGGGGCAAGCCTTTTGCTGTCATCCGGGCACTTTTGGTAATTTGAAGGGCCAATTTGGAGTATATTGATAGAAAAGGGAGGATATATAGGGAAGGAAAATGATATTATATTGACTGTAACAGATGGGTTGGGGAGTATAAGCAACAGATCAAGCAAGTCAGGGTCGCATACCTATACCTCGAACTGGCTGGGGACTGGAAATCCGAGCCCTTTAACTATGCTATGTTGTTTCAACTTGTTAATGTCTGGAAGTAAATGTCACATTTATAAAAGTAGTAGCAGCATTTTATTAAAGGTGTATTGACTAAGGTTACACATTCCTCAAAAGTCTATTAAGAAGTAAAAATTTTTTTACCTTTTAGCCAATAGTTTATTCTGTGCAATGATTCATTTACACGTACGAGAACATTTCTCTGATGCCCTTTACGTTAACACAATCTTGAACCTAGCTCTCATTTCATTTGATCTAGTTGCTCTGATATCTAACTGACGTTTTGTACCAATTAGTCCCTTAACAAAAATGAAAGTCTTAGAGATTTTGTAAGCCTGCTTCTTATTCCTTTAATAAAGCGCTGTTTAAGGATACCGTTGTAGGAGCGATCAACAAAACACTAGATATCGGATTAGCAGTTTGCTTGACCTTCTGTTAAAAAATACCAGTACAGTATATTTTTTATTGATTACAAGAAAAATAGGCATGATGATAATAGCTGTTGATCTGAAGGATTTATACCTGTAGTTTTAATTTTTTTTTATTAGGGTAAATCCCGCACTAGGATTAATTCCTGTGTCTCGGGGTCTTTACAAACATTCAAGCAACGGACACAAAGAACACCCCGACTCAGAACCATAATTTGAGGATTATACAAAGTTTTGTCCCGTGCAGGGATCGTACTCACAGCACTCGGCGCGGCAGCCCCATCCATGCAGTCACTCCTCACATTTAATATTCGTAAAAGGGTGCATAGAAAATATGTTTGTATGTATGTGGATTAATGGTCCACTTCAGACCGTGCTCGTTTTAGCCACTTCGGACTTCTCTTTTGTAAAGTAGCTATAATAAGGTTTGACTTACTTAATACAAGGCCAGGAACAGTAATAGAGTAAGTAAATCTCAGAAATACAAGACTCCTTACGCACATGAACCAAAAACGTATGACTCCAATGATTAGATTCCACCTCAAGCTTGGTGCAGCCTTATCAATCGAAGTACCAGATCACTGCCCTGAAATATTTAGGCATACTTATCCTAATTAGTATAAAAACATCGATTTAGAGCGGCGCGTGAAGTTTGCTCCACGAAGACGAAAATTTCGCCACCAAGACATAAGTTATATTTCAAGAGAAAAGAAGAAAACATGCATATTATCCTTATTTTACATATTCTCTAACTTTCGTTGAACTAATGTTATTCTAAAAAAAATGTGTCGAGTACATGAATAGAATCATATATTAATAAATGTATGAATATAGATAAAGTTATAGTAATTTTATGCAAATATGCAACACATAGCATAACTAAATTACATGTCATCTGACTCATTACGTATGTTTAATCACATTATAATCTATACAAATAAATAAAATTGGAGTGTCTGTTTGTAATATTAAAATAACCGCTTTTTACTATGTGCATATGGACGTGTAATATTAAATTTTGTCTGTCTGTCTGTCTGTCTGTTTGTTCTGGTTAATCTCTGAAATAGCTAGACCGATTTTGGCGGGACTTTCACTGGCAGATAGCTGATGTAACAAGGAGTAACTTAGACTACTTTTATTTTAGAAAAAAATAGGACCTCACAAAAAAATTTAAAACCAACCAACCAATTAAAACCAAATTGAAAACTGTGAACTGAACAATAACTTTTTTGTTAAATACCACGCGGACGAAGTCGTGGGCTACAGCTAGTTTTAAATATATTTATAAGTAACTTTACTAACAGCCATATCCTTGATATTTCTCGTTAAGTATCTACCTACATCGACAGCGCACTTTAGACATCAATCAATAAAGGACGATTATAAACAGTAAAGTTTATAATAAAATATGCATTAAAATACTGTTAACGAATACTACTTTTATTATTTTATACTTAAAGGTATTTCGAAAAAAGTGTCCCTATTAACATCCTTTCTTGAATTTACAGTATTATTAATCTCGTCTATTGATCTAGTGGTTAGTGATCCTAACTGCTGAGCTGAAGGTCGTGGTTTGGTTTCCCGGGACAAGACAAGATAAAAATTCGTATGATCCACAAGTAGTTGCCCCGAGTCTTGGTGTTCTCTGTGTCCATTGTATGTGTGTCAAGTCTCAAGTACAGGAATTATCCTCAACACGGGAGTTATAAATTAAAACAAAAGATATTTAAATCCATTTGATTAAACCTTTATAAATTTTTATAGGTATGAAAGCTGCTGAATTATAATAATAATAATGATTTATGTTTTTCTTTTTTCAAACATTTTTCAAACAATATAATTTAAAAAGACTGCACTGGTTGGCGGACCGAACAACAGCGAAAGGATTTTTACATACATGTCCATCTCCCCAGTACGTAATCCCTTCAGCCGATGCATACACATCATGTTCCACACAAAAATATTTATCGTAGCTGCTAACACTCCAAAGAAACGATTCATACAAAAGAATATAATAAAGCTGGATAAACGTACATCTCATTCGAGTATTATTTATAAAAGGTTGTACGCTAAACGCTGACGCGACACCGTAAGTCTGTGTACAAAACACATGAATAGCTCTCAGAGAATGAAGAGATGCAATGTCTCCTTACACAGCCTGTTGGAAAACTTCTAAACGAGACGGAGTCAGTATGTAAATCACCGCGTTATCGTATCATGTTGCACATACTTAATTAGCTAGATTGTTGCCGGCCGTCCCACTTTATTGGATAGTGTTGGTCGTGGTCGATGCACGCCAACGATAACAATATAATATTCAATCTAGCATTCTTTTAGCATCATACAGAAAGGTTTTTCTAGTTATTCCCCCCCCCCCCCCCCCCTTTATGATCTGCGTTTTTGTAAAGTTTAGGCCAAAGAGTCCTTACTTTTTCAGTGAAGCTGTGAAAATAAAATATTCCATATTTTGCTACATGATAGTTAACAATAGCACATCATATTACATCTGTCGATATATTAGATTGATCATGAAATCAAATGTTATATATAACTCGATCTAGTTGGAGCTGCTATACTAATAGTTTAGCTCGTTGATATCTTGAAGAATCTACTATTAGGTTGGCAACTAATACCTAAACCCGCCACTTTTTTCGATCAGTTTCTAAAACGTTTTAGAACTATCTCGAATTTCTTAGTGTAGTATATAAATAAAGCAAGAGTTGTATGTCAGATTAGTTGACAACTGGATCTCGAATAGTAACTACAGTAAATTATGGATATTTCTCGTAGAGAACTTCGGTTGCGTTGAGCTTAGGTCGAAAAGCGACTTAAGCAGTGCGCAATATATGTGCAACGATGGACGAAGGCGTGCTCTCTTACGATACCACCAAACATTGTTTCAGAAGATTTAAGGATGGAAATTATGACCTATCTGATGAACCTCATCCAGGACGATCTCCTACAATAGATGTAGATGAGTTAAAAAGACTTATAGAAATGGATCCCAGGCTCACTTCACGTTGTCCAGCAGAGCAACTTTAGTGTTCTCATACTGAGTGGAAAAACAACTCCACGTTTTAGAAAAGATCTGGAAATATTCAATTTGGTTGCCACATGAGTTGACGCCATTTCTACTTCTGAAGAGAGCTAACGTGTGCATGGAACTACTTAGTTATCATCGTACCAACGAGTGGCTGAGGTATGTAATTACGGGGAAGGAAAAGTGGGTTACGTACATACATTTTTCGCGTAAGCACCAGTGGCTTGGACCTGGAGAAGCAGGAGTACCGACGCCAACATCTGACACGAGTAAAAAAGTTCTTTTAAGTGTGTGATGGGGAATAAACGGAATTATATACTTTAAGCTGTTGCCATCTAACACTACAATCACCGTCAATATTTATTGTGACCAACTGGATAGTGTAGCAGTGAGATTACCGAAAAATCAAAATAAAGTATACTTTTTGCATGATAATACTCGACCACATGAAGCAAAAGCGACTCGTGAAAAATTACTAATCCTTCCTCACCCACCGTACTCTCCAGACATTATGCCCTCAGATTATCATCTATTTCTTTCTCTAGCCCACTACTTAGCAGATAAAAAATGTAAAAATGAAGAGCAGCTTATAAGTGACCTTACCACCTTTTTTGATCAAAAACCTAAAAACTTCTACGAGGAAGGCATTATGTCTCTGCCAGCGCGTTGGCGACAGGTGAAAAAACGACGGTGCTTATATAGTTGAGAAATAATTTGATTTTGTAAACTTAAAAAAATAAATAAATTTATGAACAAAGGTAGCAGGTTTATTAGTTGCAAACCTAATACATAAAACATCATCTTATATCTTCAGAACAGCACCTTGATATCTTTAACCTCGCACTAAAATTATCCTGGAGACAATTATGGCACCTTTGCAAAATTTTCAACTTATGGTACCTGTGGGTCTGTTGAGTCTGTTGTTTATATTAAGACTACACTAATAAATTATGCATAGAACTCGTTAATTGTTAATATGATAAATTGTAAATGATTTACAACTAAAAAGCTTTACTGTGTTTGTTAACTTATAAAAATAACGAAGACAAATCTTTAAAAAATCCCCTTTGTAAACACTCCTCTTTTTTGATTTCGAACTTTGGCTGTTACGATATATTCCATCGATACAGGACGTAGCACTTCACTATTTAAAAACAAAGAGCCTATTGGCGGTCTCCGTCTGTCGTTGGATTTAGTTGTTTTTTTTTTTCTTCACTTCCTCAGTGAAAAGGATGCGGTGCATTCTACGGGTCCTTTATTTGCTCTCAATCCTTTTATTTGTATTGTATGTATGCTTCGTGTTATGTAAACTTAGAAATAAAAATACACCTGTAGCTGATTCTCTTGAAAGTAACAGCAGAGCTCTTTCATTCTTCATTCATTTATTTTGAACCATTTATTGTTTACTTAAGCCAGCCACTACCGCACATCTACCCACCATGATTTTTTCCAGTGTGATAAATTTTTCCTTCTTCTTTAAATAGTTGTTGTTTTGAAAAAAAAAAAATAAGTTATTTTGAGTAAAGTCCATCTGAATTACTTAACAAACGCGTTACAAACAAACCTAAAGCCTCTAACGATTAGGATAACGTTATTCCAGGTCGTAACGCTTAAAAAACGCAAAATCTTTCTGTTCAGAACTATTGATGTACTGGTAGTAAGTTTTAAATAATTCTTTTAACAAGTATTATACACCTGAAAATTAAGCTCCAATACACTGTATCACCTAAATAATGTGAATTTAATTGTATTTATTTCTGCCCAAAATAGCATGTAACCTCTTGCGTTGCCGTCACTATCCCAGGTATAGGAGAGATTAGGGGATATCTTGACTACTACATCATATTTCTAGACTGCCTTTAACTACGTACTAGTTATCAGGTAGACAGAGACGTGTGCTTATTTATCAACTATCAGTAAGGACAATTCAATATATATGGACTATTTGAAATTGCATTCAAATGCTATACATTATTATTATGTATAATATCGATATTTATAATGTTACGATAACCGAGTACAATCGTACAGTTTGTTTTACTCAAAGTATTGTTTTTGTAAACCAACTCTACCTATCACAAAATAATTCACTTCCCAACGTTTTACTGCGAAGATATGATAGTAAGATGTGCAAAGTGATTTCGTGGTCCCGTAAATAAAAACAAGACCATAAGTTCCGAACCCAGGTTGTATAAATTAAGTCACCTGGCCCCAGGAAGATGTAGATATAACGCGGTAATATACTGCGTGCAAAGGCTAGATAACATCAACGATCATGGCACTTCATTACGGTTGTTATATAATTACTACAAAATCACATAAATTATGCCGTTACATGCCGAGAAATGTCACTGCATTTGCATTTAATGATACAAATACAAGAATATTACAAAAATCTGGACATATGAAATTTTAGCTATTAAACCAACTGTATCTGTATACATATGAGCATATATGTATGTATATATATATATCCTTTTAAACCACGGTCAGACGAGCGAAGGCATTGAATGTCCTGTCGAAATTTACGATATTGCAAAGTGAACATTCGCTGTATGGGACCATAAAAACTTATTGTAACTGGTTTTATAAAAGCCTAGGGAAGCGCATTGAAATGACGATCAAGACATTACGTCGGTTATGTGTCAGTTGGGAGTTTAGAATATTTATATGGATGGTGCACCTGTTTGTTGTGGCCCTAAATCTATTTATGTAAAGAATATCTGGTGAAGCATGATAATATTGTTCTTGGATAAGGACGTTAGTCAACATTTACCGACGTCGGCATTAGTTCTAAAAGATTCTTCATCAACTGCTTTATGTTCAGGCCGTTTGTTAATTACTTTTTTGTGGTTCATATACTCAGTTGTTTAACATATCTTACAGAAGTAAATGAGCTTTATTTGAAATGGGGCAGTAGACGTCATTTAGGCTAGAAATATATTTGTATGTTATCATTCGAATAGCGAGAATAAAAGAATCAAAAGAAGTCAGAAAAACGTACATTTTTATATATGTATTTTGTAAAATTCGTAACATACCTACATAAAATAACACTCAAAGAAGAGTCGTACCTATATTTGCATAATGGTATACGATTATCCTAACCTATAGACGAGTGCAAATGTGTGTATTACCATTCTGTATCATAATTTAGACTCTTGTAAAACCTTTTGTGAAAAAAAGATACACAATAGTAACGGATTACTTACCAATAATAATGGAAGGTAAGTAAGTAATAAATATAAGATAAAACAGAAATAAAATAACATATAAATTTAAAGTTGTTTTTCACAGGATACACAAGCTGCTGCAGCGGCGCTTACATCCTTAGGACATGTCTACACAGCAATAGGTGACTACCCAAACGCATTAGCCAGCCACAAGCAATGTGTGCAACTTGTGAAACAAATGGGCGATCGACTTCAAGAAGCAAGAGAAATAGGCAATGTTGGAGCAGTTTACCTGGCTATGGGAGAGTTTGACTCGGCTGTTGATTGTCATACTCAACACTTAAGACTGGCGAGAAGGCTAGGTGATCAAGTGAGTTTAAGTTCAAAATACTAAATGTCATATGTTTACATGAGAGAGAAAGCTTAAAAAGAACGCTGTAACAATTGAATAAGGCAGTTCGTTTTGCGTTGTGAGATTTACAAAGTCTTTTTTGTTTACTCATCTTCCTTTCGCTTAACTTAATCGAATATTATATAAAGAAAGTGCCATTTGTAGACTTAAATATTGTTTTACAGGTTGAAGAAGCACGGGCCTATTCGAATCTAGGATCATCCTACCACTACAGACGTAACTTTTCTCAAGCGATAGCTTACCATGAAAATGTTCTAAGAATAGCTCAGAACCTTGGCGACAGAGCTATCGAGGCTCGAGCTTACGCTGGACTGGGACATGCCGCCAGGTAATATCTCTAATTCATTCTAACTTAAACAGTAGTTAGTACAATGATAGAACTTTTTTGCGTCCTTTGAATTATTTTTGCTTCCTTACGATAGCGTGTTATGCATCCTTACTATAATTATAGCTTTTAAGTAATTTTCTAAGGTAACGTACCTACTCACCTGACTACTTACTATCAATCTTGCTAGAGTTTTCTCAGCCAACTCCTGTTGTCATCAACTAATTTGAGTTAAAGCTAGTACAGCCTTGATGTAGAAGTGATAGAAATGGTTTATTTTGGCTAAGCGTTATAAATTGTTAAAAGAAGTATTTACATCAAATTCACAGCTCTCCTAACAATAAGATTCGCCAATATTACATTTTTTCCCTTTTTCCTTTGCTATAAACAACAAACTGTCGATTTAAAATTAGTGCAATATTGAGTTACCTACGTTCTCAGTTTGTCAGTACCGTTATCGAAATTCGAAAATTTTTGTACAATTTTTGACAACGGTGAATTTTTTTCACGTGTAGCTTATTCTTTTTTATCGGTAATAGGCATCTATTTTCGAGTTCACCTGATGGGAACAAAAAATCAATATTTTTTCCCCAATGCAATGAGTAAAAAACTATTATCTTTACACAATAATAAATCAACTTTTATGCCGCCTAATTTTAAATAGTAAATAGATATAGGACATGAATCTGATACTGAGTTCTTAAAAGTTTTTCACAGAATTACAGGTCCTTTGAATGGTGGCCACCGGCCCTAATTTAGCTATCTATGAACTATGCTAGCCGTAATATTCATGTATATTGCTTAGAATTTACGATGACAATGCGGTTATAAATATATTATCTAGAGGTATTTCTGAACTAACTGTTCTGTACAAGACCGCACATATTGTCCGTAAATACGGCTTGTACAGAATTTATGTGTAATGCCTGCGCGTCCTCCTTCTTAACACGGTATTGTCGTTGGACCTTTGTAATTGACCTTTTATATACAAGCCATATTACTAAAATATAAATCATTTGATGTTGATTGATAGCCCGGTTTTAAATTTTAGATCGTTCGATTAACGTCATTTATATCATAAAACCACAACCTACGGTACTGGTAAAAGCCGGATAGTTGCCCCACTTTTGAAAAAGCTTAATTTTTTGAAAATATGAACTTGCTGAAAATTATTTAGTATGTATCTCAAAACATAGGCCTTTTATCTTCTATAATAGCCTATTTTTGTGTACACTAATTATGTATTTGGTTAACAATGGTTTTGAATAAATATTGTTTTATTTCACCTCTCAGAAAAGGGATAGTTGCCTACTATGGCGGATAGTAGCCTGGCGTGGAAAATGCTTCGAGGGATACTTGCCTCGTGCGGGGATAGTAACCTCGGTAATTTTTTTATTTTAGATAGAAACAAATTTATATCAATTAAATTAGTCTTTATTATTTATTTAACAGTCCTTATAATTTACTGAGATCTTTTAAAATGTGAAATATTAATCATAACATTATTAAATAGTTTTCATTTTTAATGATTTTAATTATGAAAATATTATTCAAACTTAAAGTTATGTACGTTATTATAAAATATTAGCATTTATCTTAAAAATATAATAATTTGGTAATTGACTGTGTTCACTTTAATTTTTTTTTGTCTCAATTCTTGCAAGGCAAGTTTTAAGCTATCTTCTGTCCAGTTGATGTTCTGTCCACGCCTGGTTTTCGCTCATATTTACGAAGCATTTTGCTTATCTAGAATAAATATATAAAACAGTTGAGTAGATATTTATTTTAATTACAACAAGTTAGACTCACAGTAAATTCGAAAAAACAACAAAAAAATGAAATTCGTCTTTACTTGTTAAAAAATGTTTAGTTCCTCTAGGGGCAACTATCCGCGAAAGTAAGTAGGGCGCCTATCCTTTTTGATGCGGATACTTGCCCTTTACATTTGCAAAATAAATAAAAAATATTTTGCAATAAAACATAACAAACAATGTAATTTAAACTCTAATACATGCAAACAAACAAAAAGTTGACTGAAACCACGATCAGTAATAAAAATATTCAATAAAAATTACTTACCAATATACTTATAGTTTCGCCGCGGAAGATATTTGCTCACATGGACAAAACACGTGCGCCTATTCCGATGGCTTACACGGCACTAAGGCCTATGGGGGGTCACTACTTATTGTAGTAAAGCGCTAACACCACTGATATTCCTAACATAGTGTATTAAAAACCGGGGCATGTATCCGTCCGAGGCAACTATCCGGCTTTTACCCTAAATCTAAAGATTTTTCTATAAAAGCTTAAGTTAGCGAATGTGTGTGTGTATCTCGTTATTGATTGTAGATTTATCATAAATACATACAGAAACGCGTTCACCTTCGTTCATTCGGGCTTTTTTTTTTGGAAATTATTGTGCAAACCAAAAGACCACATAATTTTGTATTTGTGATAAATAGAAATACCATGGTATGAATTCTGAAAGCCCTTCTAGACGTATAAAAGCGAAAGTTTTTATGGGTGTTTGTTACTCAATCATCAAACGGCTAATGGAATCAGGATGAAATTTAGCAAAGAAAAAGATAGTCTGGAACCACGCGAACGTAGTCAGGCAACAGGAAGGTAATTAGACTTAAAGGCTTTTTGTTAATTATGCCATCATTCGAATTTGATAAATTTTCTTATCATTACTAGGGCAAGGAATTTTATTAATTCTTTTTAACTATTTAACACCCTAACTTTAACAATGGGACATTAACTTTATAAATATAAACGCCGATGAAATCGGGAAACGTATTTAATAAGTCAATTTTATTTAAAGTCATTTACAATAACTAATTGACACAGGTGTGCCGGTGATTACGCACAGGCGAAGAAATGGCACGAGAGACAATTGGACGTCGCACTAGCGGCTAGGGATAAGGTATGAACATTATATTAATGTATATGCAATGCTTTAAACGGTATATATTCGAAGGCGCAGCACTTCGGCAAGGCAAAAAGGAAAAAAATCAGAATATAATATAATCGCAGCCAAAATGTATTTTAGACTAGATTAAATGTTGTTTTTCTATGTATTTGGAAACTAAGTATTATAGAATTTATTGGTTAAATTATTCGTATTTAAACGTAAGCTCCAATAAGTAAGTGACTTGAAATTTAGTTTGTCACGAGTTTTTCGGATACCTGCCGCCAAGGTCTACAAATCTTCGCTTTTAAATATTTTAAATGTAGTTCATTTTTTAAATAAAGTTTACTTACATTATTAATTTTACTTATTTTATTAATTGGCATGAATAATTATGTAGTTTTACCTAGTGTTCTACATTAAATACGCTGTTTTTGTTAGCGGCGCGAACACTTATGATTGTTCTTTTAAAAAGTATGTTAGGTAGTAATAAGGTATGGCGTGTGTTAAATTATATACTGGTTTGCAAATTAAATGCTAGGCTTTGAGTTTTCAAACTATTTTCATTATATTAATTTCATTTTTACTATGCAGGTTGGGGAAGGCAGAGCATGTTCAAACTTAGGTATTGTATACCAACTATTAGGGGAACACGATGCAGCCTTGAAATTACATCAAGCACACTTATCTATTGCAAGACAATTACAGGTAACGCTAATAAATGATTATTTTAATCATCCTTGACTAACTCGGCGGCCCCCCAATGTAGGTGTCTGATTTTTAAATTTGCATTTAGGATATGCACCAGGTTTCAAGTCAACCGTAATTGAACCACATGCTCTATGAAAGACATGTCCAAGCCCATAACATCCTTCCTCCAGAAACCCATAGTAGAAGCATATCGCTGTGTTATACGTCCCAGAATATTATCATACATGTAGGGCCGTTTGTTCAACTTATGACTCCGTTAAATCTTAGTCCAACATTCATAAAAGCTATAGAAATTGGATGTAAAATATTTTGTATTAACATTTACTAATATCATGTTTTCGTAGAAACATGTCGATCGTAAAGAAAATAATCTGTGCTCAGGTATGTTCAATAGAATTCCTATGAAGTGGAGCATAAATCACTCGAGCGTTCATATATACCTAACTATAATCGGTTGACGTTGGAAACAAATAGAGGCGCATTTCTGATATACATTTTTAATCAAAACAGATCGCAAAACTTTCTGTTACCATTCTAGAACTGCACTATGTAGGTATATAATATACCTATACCTATATATTCTATTAACTTTTAACCTCGTAATTTCGAGCACATAGCTATTATTTATTCTCCTAAAATCAAAAATAAAGCCTCACAAGTGATCCATTTAAACATTTCAGGATAAAGCTGGTATGGGCCGAGCGTACGGAAATATAGGTAATGCGTACTCAGCGGCGGGATTCTACGAACAAGCAATCAAATACCATAAACAAGAACTCACGATTTCCAAGGAGGTCCACGATAGGAGTTCTGAGGCCTCGACGCATGGGAATTTGGCTGTAGCATACCAAGCTTTGGGAGCTCATGATATGGCCCTGTTCCACTATAGAGCACATTTAGGTAAAATTTATTCATAGTTAAATGCTTCTTCCTGCCCAGACAATAATACAGTTCACATTATTATTGTAATATTAACTGAGTGTAGTTGTAAAAAAATTAGTGATGTAGCTGCGCAGTGCGGTTCACGGTGGAGTAGAATAGGGCCATCATATCTCCTCGTCGTGGTCTCGTAAAAAGTGACTAAGGGATCGGACTGTTATCTATCACACAGGATGCATACAGCATACCGTGTCCAGTTAGGCGCACACGGCAATAGGCTTTGCCCCTGTTACGTTAGAGTTAACAAATTGTAATTGGCAAATAATTCTATTTTTGTAGGCATCGCCCGTGAACTCAAAGACGCTGCTGGTGAAGCCTGTGCACTCCTGAACCTCGGTAACTGTCTCTCATCACGAGGGGAGTTCGCTCAAGCCGTTCCTTACTACGAGCAGCACCTGATGCTCTCACAAGAACTCGGTGACGTCACAGCTGAGGCTAAGGCATGCCACTTTTTGGGTTATGCGCACTACTGTCTAGGAAACTATAGAGAAGCCGTCCGGTGAGAGTCTTTTTAATTATATTATAGGGTGGAGATACCTCTTTTTAAATTTCTATGGCAAGTGCTTCATTCACTAAACTGCTGACAACGATCCGGCACTATGGCTTTTATTTTGTTAGAAAATCATTGCTCACAAAAGATTTTTAAGTCTGATTACGTCTTGAAATTTTAGATAAAAGTCATATTCATTAATTTTAGATATTACGACCAAGATCTATCACTCGCCAAAGACCTACAAGACAAGATGAATATGGGCCGAGCATACTGCAACCTTGGGTTGGCCCACTTAGCGCTTGGTAATTTGGAAACCGCGTTGGAATGTCAGAAATATTTCCTGGCTATTGCGCATATGACGCAGCATCTGCAAGGCAAGTTCAGAGCTTTAGGGAATATAGGAGATGTGCTCATTAAAATGGGCGATGTGGAAGAAGCCGTAAAAATGTATCAAAGACAGCTGGGATTTGCGAGACAGGTATGTTCAAATATAGAAAATCAAATAAGATGTGACCCATTTTATTTATTCTTTTTATCGTTATGTGCAAAAGATGTCCAGAGATGTACATGAATAAAAATGTAAAAGATTGTACATTATAGATATTGAAGAAACTAATATTGGCGATGTTTATTGAAACAACAGAAGCCAAAACAACAGTTTTTAAATTGTTATATGTCTGTTTGTACAGCATCACCCGAAAAGTACTCCATGAAATTGAATGCAGTTTTTTACTGACAATTTGGTAGGGTCTAACTTAAAATATAGGATAGACACTTGATTCTAAAATCCACCTGTTATGCCTTTAAATTATCATACTAAAAAAATATTAATTCTACTTCAGGCTCGTGACCGTTCATTAGAAGCAGCAGCCTGTGGTGCTTTAGGCCTGGCTAGAAGACTACAAAGAAGACTTGACGCAGCATTGGGACATCATACACAAGTAAGATTTTTTTTAAGATTTAAAGAGTCACCAGCATACTTCCAAAATTGTGCTATAAATGGGCTTAGTTAATAAATTAGAAAATATATGCTAAACAAATGACATTGAGATTTAATTTCAATTAGGAATTAACCCTTCGACAAGAAGCAGGTGATGCTGCAGGGGAAGCAAGAGCACATTCACATCTTGGTGCCGTCTATATGGCTCTAGGACATTATTCGCATGCAGCACGATGTTACAGGGTATGTATTCATTCATCTTAATAAGATATGTCTCCCCATACTCTACAAATCAAATGAAGTGCAATGACATCTTGTCAAATATTTATGGAACATGAATCCTCCCTTAACTTTTATTTAGCTTATTTGTAAATTTTGTTTATAGGAACAATTAGAACGTGCCCAAGAGCTACAAGACTGCGCCTTAGAAGCTCAGGCGTACGGAAACCTCGGTATTGCAAAGCTCAACATGGGGCACTATGAAGATGCTATCGGATATTTAGAACAGGTTTGTTATATTTATTACTACGGCATATTATGCGAAGGTCAAGGTAGTTTAATGTAGCTAAACTATTAGTTTTAAATATTTTCGTTACTTCTAAAAGGGCTGTGTTTTCATTTATAAAGAAAATATCATCAAGCACTTACTTAGTTACAGAAAATTACAAATGCTCAACTTTGATTTCAGCAATTGGCAATCCTAGAACGTGTGAACACTCCAACCTGCCAGCTTGATAAAGCTCGAGCGCTAGGTTCTCTCGGCGACTGCTATGATGCCTTAGGGGACCCTGATGAGGCTGCAAAGTATCATGAACAACATCTTGCTGCAGCACTGAAGCTAGATAATAAGCGGGAACAAGAAAGAGCGTACCGAGGACTTGGGCTTAGTCACAAGTAAGAAACTTATTACGTCTTGTGATCTGGGATACCAAACAAGGACTTAGTCTTAAAAGAAGCTGTTGGTTTATTTAAAATTCAACTATCCTTAATCGTACTCATTTTATGTCATACTTGCAGGTCGGTGGGTAATCTTCAACAAGCACTTGTATGCTTAGAAAAGCGCTTGGTTGTGTCACATGAACTTGGTGCTCCTGAAGCTAAGGCTCAAGCGTACGGAGAACTTGGTGCACTGCATATCGCTCTCAATAACTTGGAGCAAGCGGTTCTGTGCCTAGATCATCAAAAGAACATTGCAAAGTAAGTCGCTCATATAATGTATATATTCTACATGAAGAATGTGAGACCTATTAAAACACCTTTTGCATATGTTCAAATAGTTTTAGTTTATTTAAAACTTTTACTGCGTAGTTGTATAATGACTGCCTAAAACTGCTGAGTCAGTCGACAAGAACCTCTTGAGTCAGAGTTTTTATCCAAATTCACCTCAATCCACCGTCTTAGGGATTTTTAGTTGAGATTTGTAGTTTTAGAAACCTTCAATCTCTAAATCAAGTTGGATACGAGGACCATGTATCCAACAGAAACTGACTACAGGTAGGGAATATAAGTGCTACCGATGTTCTTGACTGGGGTGTACTGTGATGAGATTATTTTTGAGAATATAAAAATACAGTTAACACTAACACTATTTTATTTCTAAATACTTCTATGGTTATTCTTGCAGAGAACTTAACAATCAAATAATGGAGGCAGAAGCATGTCACTCGTTAGGTGTGGCTCAACATGCTCTCGGGGATCACGCGGCCGCAGTGCGACATCACCGGGCCGAGCTCGAACTAGCGCACAGGCTCGCGCTCACACATCTACAGGTAATTAAACAAAATGTATTTGATAAAAAGTGCTTTGTCTGTCTTTCTCCTCTATATAAAAGTTATATGAACTTTGCTTCTAACTACATATATTTAATGCAGAAATCCTTATATCGGTGTATGCTCTTTTGTAGTAGACTAGGTAGACTATGGCAACTGTTTCTATGAATCAGCTGAAATAATTAAGTTAACCCTCATAGACATACAGTAAATATGCGCCTAGGCTTAACACTATACACATACATACACTTTTATTAACAATGACATAAAACACACCAAATAACCACCACACGCAAAAAATCCTCATCACATGGTGAAGATGATATTCCTAATTCAGATTTGATTGATGTTGGAAATTGTTGTTTGGTCATTCATTCCCATTAAAAAATGTATTGCATCAACTAGTTTTGTTTACAGGCTCGCGCGTGTGGCGGGTTGGGCGCCGCGCACGCATCTATGGGCGCTCATGCGGAAGCAGCGCGCTGGCACGAGTCGCGCCTGCGACATGCTACAGCTGCAGGTATCCATTTCATCTAATTTATCTAACTATAAGCAAAACTTTATATATATACAATATATATATATATATATATAAGTATTAATATTGTTATATATATTTCATACCGTCTTACACTAAACTCTATAAATAACTCATCTTATTATTCTGTACAGGCGACACTCGAGGAAGAGCGCAAGCTTTAGCCGATCTGGGTCGCGCTCACTTGGCGATGGGTGCATGCGGCAGCGCCGTCTCTTACCTAAGACAGGCACTGGCTGCTACTGAAGGATTAGCTGATGCCGATGAAGAGGTGAGCAGCTATGTAACAATGCTAAATAAATCCTTATCTTTTCCTAGTTTTTAATATTAGTTTATAGATTCTTCTACTCATAGAATTAATAGGAACGTATATTATACAAACATATAATATATAATACATGCATACATACACTCATGCCTGTCTCCCCAAAAGAGTAGGGCAAGTCTATTGCATTGCCGTCCTTAGAGTACTTAGGGAATGAGATGAGAAAATTGGAGTTTATTAAAAGGAAATAAAATTATAGAAAGGGAAGGGTAAGTAGTAGTAGTAAGTATAAGCAATAGCTGGAACAAGTCAGGGGGCAAACCTATAACTCGAACTGGCTGGTGCCGGAGAGACCGAGTCCTCAGACTCATAACATATTAAGAAAGTGAATTTTCTCCTGATGGATTCCTAATCGTCCCTTAATAATTTAGCATAATAAAAATATTTTTTGGTCAGGCTCGCGTTCGCCATCGCCTTGGTTTTGCACTTTGGGCTTCAGGAGAACTAGAAGAAGCAAAAGAGCAATTGCAAGCTGCTCTCACTTTACTTGAAACCGGACACGAAAAACACAGGGACAGAAAGATAACAGCACTATATACATCCACGCAGCATGCTTTACAGAGAGTTCTCGTTGGTAAGTAACAAGTCCTCCGCTACCATTTTATTTTTAAATTAAACCTAACAATACTTTTGCGTCGTACCATATCTCAGAAATGTTATATTATCTTTTGTAAACTAGTTCTGTTGTGCCGAAATGTAATAACTGCCGGTAAGCCTTGGTTCTGGAATTCAGTCCCTAAATTTATTTTAGTGTTTTGTCATGTTTTTAAGTTAGCTACTGCTAATTGTTGATTTATATGTCTTTATATCACACTATAAATGACATCCATTACCCCGCATTAATTTCTCAGTATAATGGCTGACGGCACTTACTACATAATTGTTATTAACCAATTACAACTTTTTACAGAACTGGGTCGCCACCCTGAAGCTCTACTAGTAGCAGAAAGAGGTCGTTGTCGCTCGCTGGACACGGTCAGTGAAAAACCTCCAGGAGCTCTCAATCAAGCCAATCTCGAATTACACGCTAGTCAAAGGTGGGAAAAATACCGATGAAGTGGAAAAAAATTAATTTCAAAAAGGCCTAATTCTAGTTATTTATTAATGACCTAATTAATGGTCACAATATAGAATAACAATAACAATAATATTTATTTTTTATGATATAGGGGGACAGATGAACAGACGGGTGACCTGATGGTCTGTGACAATCGCTGTCCATGGACACTGTTACTGCCTGATGGAAAACAATAAGTGGAATCAAAGAGTAGTGGTCACCATCCTCATTGCATGTCTAGTCAATGCAGCATAGTGAGCCACACTATGGTGGCCTGGTGAGATGCTTTTTCACGCCCCGCTTAAAAGACCCGGGATCAAAGTGGGAATGAAACAAGTGCGCTGGTAGGGAATTCCAGGCTTTCACTGATCGGCACAGGAAAGAAGAGCCAAACCATTTAGTTCGGGTACGTATATTTTCAATGCTCAAACGGTGACTCCTCAGGCCAGCACGAGTAGTCCTGTATAGTTCTGTAGAGGAAGGGAAAAGGTGGGACCAATTGGAAGAGCTAGTCAGAACACTCCCCGTGATATAGGCGATAGAGGACTGCCATAGAAGCGACATCTCTTCGCAGCTGCAGAGTCTCAAGAGACTGGGTTACCTCAGGAAAGCCGATAATGCCGACTGCACGCCGCTGCAACCGATCGAGAGCGTCAAGCAAATACTGCGCATAGCCGTCCCAGAGATGAGAGCAGTACTCCACGCAGGAGCTGACGTCTGCATAACAATGTATATTGCCAATTGCCAACATGTCATTGATATGCAGAAGGAACATCGTAGGCGATAGGACGTAGCCCTGAGGTATACCAGCGCTTACCTCCTGGAAGTCAGAGGCCGCACGTCGCAGAGAACCCTAATGCTTCGCTTATGGAGGAAGGCAGCAACCTAGTTGCAGAGTTTGGGTGGCAGACCAAATGCAGGAAGTTTGGAGAGAAGCGAGCTTTGCTAGACACTGTCGAAGGCCTTGGCTGATGGCCAAGGACTTCCCATGCCTATCCATAGCCTCACCCCAAAGGTGTGTCACCCGTGGATCGGTTCGGCCTAAAACCATATTGCCGATCATTAAACAAGGAGTGATCCTCTAGGTGGCGGATTAATTGGGTGTTGATGATCCGCTCGAGCATCTTACACAGTATGGAAGTGACCGCTATACGTCGGTAATTGGCTGGATCGAAACGGTCGCCTTTTTTGGAAATGGGTTGAACATTCGCTTCTCTCCAGGCCTCCGGAACCCTATAGCCGTAAGTGCGCTGCCCGCCTTTGAGGCTGATGAGGGATGGGGGTAGGGGAAAAAAGAGAGGGAGGATGTGTATATGGCAAAGAGGAGAATGAAGATAAGGGGATAGGAAAGGGAAGAGGCAGTAGTCCCTCCGGAAACCTCACTCAATTCGCCGAAATGCAACACAAGCGTAACTTAACAACCAGTTTTCTTTAAGGCCGTAGCACAGTATGTGTCTATATTGGTTTCAGAAATAACGTTAAGTAACAATTGTATAATTTTTCATTTAGATCCTCTGAAGAGGCATCAAAGGAACGCTCTGAGCCCTGGAGCCCGTCAACAGTAGATCAAGTGCTTGAAGTTGTGAATAAACAGAAAGCTCCTGTTCTGTACTACAGCCTTGCAGCTGGCAGGCTGTATGCATGGCTTTTACAGCCACATAAAGGTGATCAATTATTTATAATACTGCTTTATAATAATTTTGTCGCTTTAGTCAATGATAGCATATCAAAAGATGTATGCTGACCAACTAGATCCCATATTGATACAATCGTATTACTAAGTAACTGACAATATTTTCTCCATATACTCAGGTATTTTAAGATTTCATCAAGTATCTCTCCTGGACGAATCTGAAGACAGTGACAACAGTTTACCTGATATTAGTCCTGATGACCTACAACAAAGCAATGGTAAGTCGTTTTTCTCTAAGCCTCTTTAGTCCTGTCCAGTCCTGGTTATAACATAATATACTATAATATATTTTTTTGTTGTGTAGTAGGAGGTCTTGGCAAACTGGAGCGTTGTATCGGTGAATGGTCAACTTGGCTTAAAACGAATGCAGAACGAAGAGTTGATATTGATGATCACTGGGATCCAGATGAGCGACCTAATACAGGGCTTGCTAGAATGGTACAGTTTAACTTTTGGCTTCAAAATCAATTCTATATAGTATTATTTATTATGCAATATTGTCATCAACTTCGAAACTTGACATAATAAACGTAATGGGAAGTCCCGTCCAAAGTGCATTGATAATGGTGGAAAACAGCATTTATAGTATATTTAATCTTTATAACAGCGTGTTTACTTCATTGGTTAATTAACAGGTTACCCGCAACCATCTACTGAATTCATCCAACTACTCATTGAGCTCCCTGTTCAGTGTGGGTTCCGTCGGAGGATCTGTAGCTGGGTCCGTAGCTAGTCTACAGGGCTCTACAAGGTACATCTTACTATTTCTTACAACTACTATTAATGCGAAAATTTTAATGTATGTTTGTTACTCAATCACGCCAGAACGACTAAGCAGATCGGTAAGAAATTTAGCACATAGATATATTATATAAATGAAGCCTCGTGCAACAGCTTTTTTTAATTGACATTTAACCCGTTCTATCTAAATTATAATCTTAGGTCTAGTGTCCACGGCCCTCGGAAGAAGCAACCGTCCTGGCAAGGTCCGCCGTGCCTCGGCACGCTGTACCAGATGTTGCTTGCACCCTTCGAAGATCTTCTACCTGCGTCCTGTAACAATAATCATGGTGAGTCTAAAGCGTATTTCCTTTTTAAATAAAAACTTACAAACAAAATATGAAGAACTACATATATAACAACTCATTTCACTATCATTTTTGTGAACTTATTGGTTATATTTTAATAAATCTAACTGTCGTAGTCAATTTCTTATTAGCTATAATAATAATACAAATATAAGTTTAGTCAATCGGGGATTATGGCTGTATACATACTGTTTGATAGATAACAGTCCGATCCCATAGTCGCTTTTACGACACCCCCGGGAAGAGATGGGAGTGCTCTATTCCATATATAGGTAATATTTGATGATTATCTTTTAGAGTGAGAACTACGCGTGGAAATTATAAACAAAACATCATTTTCAGCATCACACGGTCGTCGCGGCTGTGGCGGTCGTCGAGAACTCATAGTAGTGGTTGAAGGAGCCCTATACGCTTGTCCCTGGGGAGCCCTTAGATGCACGCCTCCGACTACCGGCGCTATCGCTAATGTGAACAACATTGCTGGAGACGGTGAACCCTTGTGTGAACGATATGCTCTGCTAGCAGCGCCTGCTTTGAGGCCGTTAAGACATCATCGACATATGAAAGCCAGACCACATCATGATCACGGTATTAAATTTTTTGATTTTGTTTTTGATTTTTTTTTTACATTCTGTAATTCACTCCGATTAGTGGGTTATAGTGTTAATAAAATTGTAGATCTGTCCTAAGATATTATTCTAAAAAAAATGTACACTGACACACTTGGACTACAGGCTAATTGTCTGTTTTCGTGATATACAAATAATGTATTTATTTATTATTCAAATATATCTTGAAATAATCATCAGAAATAATATACATAAAGAAACCATAACAACTGTTCCATTCCCCTTTTTAAAATATTACAGGATCTTCAACATCGAACGCTAATAATGCCGAAGCGGGCATGCGTTGCCTCGTGGTGGGCGCGCCACGGGTGGGAGGCGCGCGTTGGGCAGCGGCGCACGCACAGCTCAAAGAGGCTGAACTTGTTGCGGACATGCTCCGCGTCACGCCACTCACTGACTATCAGGTAACAACAGAACTTTTTACATATAACTTGCGGTATAGCACACGCAGGCAATAAGAAAAGCCTCAGTCAGAGTTAGCACTTTCAATTTAGGTTTGATTTGCGCTGCGATTCCAAGTAATTTTCCTCTTCGTACCATCAAGTGTGGTGGCTCTTGATTTTTAGTGTGTTTACTGAAATTATTAAAGCTACGTACAACAATTTATTCAACAAATACGCTGCAAGTTCTGGTATTAACCTATTATTTTTAATACAGGCATCTAAAGAAGCAGTATTATCGCAGTTAACGCAAGCAGAATGTATTCATTTCGCAACACATATCTGCTGGAAAACACCAGCTATTGTACTCAGTCCAGGCGAAGTCGTGAGTATATCCAATTACTTTATTTTCTATTTATTTATTTCTTTATTTTATTAAGTTTCTTACAATCAGAGACTGTTACTTACTCTTGCAAATAAGTGACATGTAATTTGGTCCACAGGTTGACTCCCAAGCTAAACGTTTACTAAATACAAGTGTTGGCAGTGGAGCGGCAGATACTTCTACCGAAAATGAAGAAGAAAGTAAGTTCTTTACTGTCTGACAGATAACAGTCTAATCTCTTTTGGAGTGTAGTTCAATTCTATATACGACAACCACACTTGTATCATCTACAAATGTTCAGACTTCAGTTCTTTTTTTTTTAAAGACAACTCCCACATTAGAAATTATTCCTGTGTCGCGGAGGACTTTACGAACATTCATACAACGGACACAAATAACGTCCACACCCGGGACGACTAATTGTGGATCACACAAATTTTCATCCAGTTTGGGAATTGAACCCACGACCTCCGCCTCAGACCACTAGACCAACAGACCAGCTGAGTTAGATGTGACGAAGATATTTAACTAATACGTTAAAATGTGACAGATTCGGAATTACCTGCCAGCAATGAAGAGCTTCCGCCCGCTTCAGAGTTTATGTTGACGGCATCCGAAATTATGAGCTTGAAGATAACTGCCAGACTGGTAAGTTTTTTTTTTATAAGCTATCTGCAATACTTAATTAAGGAAATATAAATTATTTGAAAATGAATAATCTTATTTTGTGTACATACCTTAAACGCATAAAGGAATCGCGCGTCCGTAATGACATGCAGCATTGGCCTCTCACTACATAATATTACTCACTTACCATTCACAAATAATGCGTCGTAACTATTCAAAATATGTTTCACACATACATTCACTCAAACATGTATCTTTGAAGAGGTAGTCAGAGGCGCATTAAAGGCCTTATAATTTAGGCCTATTTCCCACACAATGATGTTAATTAGGTTTCTATGGAAGGAGGTAAAGAAAGATGGAAATAGAAGTAAGTGAATGTGGCTTATATAGATGGTTTAGGAAGTTTAAGAAACAACCCAATCGAGTCAGGGTCACCTAGCATGTAACTCAAACTGGCTGATGGCTGACCGATGTTGAACATCTTAATTATTTTGTAGGTTGTAATTTCCTGCGCACCATCAAGTGGTGCTCTCCAAGACTCTGGTGATGATAGTGATGACGTCAGTACAGCAGGAGACGGCGTTTCCCGCCTCTGTCGAGCATTGCTTGCGGCTGGTGCTCACTCCATCCTGCTAACTATGTGGCCCGCACCACAAGATACTGCCACTAAAATACTGTACAGAGCCCTGTATTCGGCGCTGCTACAAGGCAGTAGGGTTGCCAAGTACGTTGTTAAATATACCAATTCCCATCAACATCATTCACCCTATCGCAGTCCTCTGCTGGGACGGGCCTTTCACATCAGTATATTTGTTAAATTTTGATATACTAAAGTTATTACGTTTTAACTAGTCATTTTTATACAGCAACTGAAAATTACTTTGGGACCAAATTCAATTTATAATTTAATGTTTATATATATATATATATATATATATATTTTAATGATCTTTAAAAATGTATTCTTCATATAAAATAAATGAATAAATATGAAAAATATGTATTTTTCCAGGGCATTAGGCGATGCGATGCAGACCGTTCGCCACACAAAACACTTTGCGCATCCAGCACATTGGTCAGGGCTGGTCCTGGTCGGCGCCAACGTTCGCCTCAGTAATAAAGTTGCTCTCATGGGTCAAGCGCTTTGCGAGCTACTTGCGGCACCAGATAAATGCAGGTATGTGGCTAATTAAACGATAATAGAACACAAGGAATAAAAACAAGGAGCATTCTCATTCAAAAGTGAATGAAGTTCACATAAATGTCAAACCGGCTTATTGCTTCGCAGCGTACAAACACAATGTAAAATAATAATTGAAATCTCAGATATAAAACATCTTTCAGTGGTAGAGCCATGCTTAGACACGAACAGTCTGGCTCGACCGGTGCGATACCACAGCCTCACAAAAAACCGGTTGTGAAGCAACGCTTGCGTTGCACTTCCCCGAAATGAGTGAGGTTTTCGGGGGCCCAACTCCTCCTCTCCTCTCCCTCATCCCCCTTTCCTCTTTCCCATCTCCTCTAATCCCTACTCTCTTTTTTCTCCTCCCCGCAACCCGCATCCCTCAAGTCGTTTTAAAAATATCTGCCTCTTAAGTAACGACATTCATTACAGAGATGCATTACGCGTCTGTCTTCATCTGGTAGAGAAGTCGTTACAAAGAATAGTACGAGGACAGAAGAACGCTATGTACACCACACAGAAGAGCATTGAGAACAAGGCAGGAAACGTCAGTGGTTGGAGGGAACTACTCATGAGTGTTGGCTTCAGGTAACTTAAAACTTAATATAATAAATTCCTACTCTCAGAAATAAGAACAGAAATACTTGAAAACCTCTGTAACGTACAGATCTCAGGGGATCAAATCAATCAGTTACATGGTTATTAATTTTTAAATCATTTGAATAAAAAAGTGCTGTATTCTTAAACGAAAAATTTTGGTTTTCAGATTTGAGCCAGCTGCAAATGGAATCCCATCCAGCGTATTTTTCCCTCAAAGCGATCCTGAAGAAAGGTTAACACAGTGCTCTGCTAGCTTACAAGCCTTACTTGGTGAGTCTCACTACGCTGCCTTTACCTTGGAAGAAAAGTTGGTTAAAACCTATAAACCAAATCAATCGTTATGTACAATGTTTCATAGGGATAAAAATTTACAACGTATGTATTGAGTGTAATATCAAGTAAAGTTAGAATTTTAACATTCTTTCAAATTGCAGGCCTATCTTCTACAACACTGCAAGCATTATCGAAGCTGATATCTAACGGCGATGTAGCTGATGACATCATCGGTGTAATCCGCTCCGTCATCTCGCAGTTCTCCGTCAAGAATTCGGATACCGATACATTTGAAGTTGCTGTTAATGTTAGGTGTGTTTAAATATAATGTTATTTATAGTTATTTCGAAATGTGTAGTACCTCTGTTTGTAAACATATAAAAAAATATAAATTAACATATAACAAGATACTTGAAATATATTTGAAGATCAATACCAACCAGGATAATTACCCTTACAGAATTTATTTATTACACTAATATCTGTGAATAATTTCATCTTCCTAGCTGTTCTCTTGTCCATCAATGCTGGTATTCCGTATTTATAACTCACATAAATATAATATTTAAAATTGCTGAAGAACGTTATAAAGTGTATCAGTGATCATATACTTTTTTTCATATTATTCTAGACTTTGGCGTGTGAACGGTTGTCACGAGCTGCTGGCATCATTAGGTTTTGACCTGGCAGAGGTTGGCCAAGACGAAGTCACTTTACGAACTGGTAAAACAGCTAACAGAAGACACATACAGTTTGTGCTGCAGGCATTACTTGCACTGTTTGGTAAGACTATATCACTTCCTATAAAGTAATGCGTGCATATAGATCTCCGAAGGAGTAAGTTCGGGTAATACATATCAGTCTATAACCATATATGACTCCTACATTTATTTTGTTAATAGATACTCAAGAAGCTCCCCGAAGTTTGAGTCTAGAATCGAGCTCAAGTGTTGAATCACTCGCATCAATAGATGACGGAGATCTCGAACCCCATTCCGACGGTGAACCACCACCAAGACAACACCGACGTAAGTAGACGATGATTCAAAAATTCTTCGTTTAGATGATTCAAATAAAAAGGAGGAGGAGTTTAAGGAATCGCTCTTATCTTTTATCTTTTACTTAACCTTACAGAAGAAAGCGTCTCTTCAGTACCACCGCCACCGCTGCCTCTAGGCTCATGCGGAGGAGCTTTTACAATGTACGTCCGTGGTTCATCATCCACAACAGAAGTAGGTCGGGGTGAGCCTGACGGTCGCACTGCCCCACCTCCTGCTCCGCCTCCACCACGATACCGTGGAGAAAGTGACGCTGCTTTCACCCCCTCTCCACCGGCTGCACCACAAGCTCCCGCTACAGCTCCACCGAGAGACGTATCTTTAGCACTCGCCCATCAAACTAAAATCAGAACATTGTACACGAGAAGACCACCATCTGATGACTCCGACTGGGAGAGTTCTGGCCATGATACGGTATTAAGACGTCGACCTGAACACGCACATGCAAGATATTTAGATGCTTTCTACGATCTGGCGTCCGCTCAACCAAGAAGATCGGAGGAAGAGAAAGCTGAACCATCATTAGCTCAGCCATCAACATCTAAACGGACGCCAAGACCAAAAATGGGCACTAGTAGTCGTGACTCAATGGCTCAAGTTAGACATATGAGTGGAGAATTAACTCCAACGATTTCTGAAGTATACCATGAAAGAAATATTGGCTTAGGTCTTGCACCACCGCTAGCAGAATTACTGTTAGCTGAAGAATCGAAAACAGAAATGAGAGCAGCCAGTTCAAGTGAGAACCTTCTACTTCAGAACTTGGAGAAATTAGGTCTTCTGGGTGACGCTAGTGAACATGAAGAACGTTGGTGTGCTACCAACTCTTCAAGACCTTGGCTCTCAGCACCGCCTTTAGAGACTGATGTGCAAGGATCTGACCTAACGACAGCAGAGATTATAGAGCGACAGACAAAATTTAAAAAGGACGCAGAGCCTAAGAGGAAAGAAGAAAATGCATATGAGCTTAAACCTAAAGAGGAAACTCCAGGACCAAGCGGTATTGAAAAGCGTTCAGTTTCACCATTTTCTGAACTGTCGCGAAGAGACGAAGGAGACGGCCGAAGTATCGCTGACTCACATTCTTCATACAAGGCTTTAGTATTGAGCCCAAGAGCACCATACCTTCCTGAAGAAGGAGAGGTGACATTAAGTGCTTCAGGGTCAGGCGTTACTGCAGAAGGGGGTAAGACACACCCCCGCCCCCGTAGACCCCCTGCACCCCGCACTAGACCTTCGTATACGACTTTAGACTTTCCACCGAGTAAATGATTAAGATTGGTATCTAAATATGTAATTAATATAGGATATTTTTGAATAACTGTAATTTATTTCTTGTTTGTGAATGAGTAACGGCTATGATGAAGTCAGTATGCTAGTTTGATTTATAGAACTGTTTCTTAGCTTACTTTATTAAACTTTGACATAACATATCGTTATTTTATAAATAGTTTGTAATTTATAAATAGTTATTTTTATTTCGTGTACACAATTAAGTAGTCTTCTAAAGTAGGGTAAAGTATAGAAATTGTTAATCGTAGTAGGTCCTACTGCTAAATAAGCCTGACGTTGTCTATCTTGCCATTGCTTACTTTATCCTAAATGTAATTGTAAAAATTGAACATAAATACATCCGTAAAATTTTAACAGTATTATTGCTTTTGCACAAAACTAACCGGACATACCTAAATAACATTTTTGATCAGAAAAACATATATATTTATGAATATAAGAACAAACTATTTAGGTTTTTGCATACCCTAATCCTTATTCGAATCCTAAGATGCAGTAATTACGAACATAGTGACAACAAAGAATGTGCCTTGGTTAGATATTTTTTTATTGAATGCCATGGGGCAAACGAGCAGAGGGGTCCCCTGATGGTAAGTGACAACCGCTGCCCCTGGACACCTGGAGGTATCCACGGGCGGTATCGAGTTGGAACTCAAGAGTTGTAAGAGCCACCTATAAGGATGATAAAAAGGACAGAGCTTGGATCTCCGGTATCCTCATTCACTCGGTTAATAGAAGCAAGCATTATTTGACAACCGTTTCTCTGTGTGGCCGTGGTATAAGTCGAGACGGCCCTTTCATGCCTATACATAGTTCTCCCACAAAACCGATGTTTATGCTTTTGCAGTTTATATTATTCAAATGAGAATTAGGACTATGGTTTGGTCAAATTGGGTTTAAAAAGAGAAAGTATGAGCTCGGTAGGCTCGGGTAGGCAGAAGCGCATCAAGCGCCCTTATTTTGCCAACCATAATGTATATGTATGTATATTCTATCGGATAGATAGTGATAGATCGCCTTTTAAGACGCTAAGTGAAGGCGTGGTTATGTTCTACTCAACCTTGAACAAAACGGCTCGATACTGTTAAACAAAACAAATCGTAAGGCAAAAGCTAGTCTTAGCTAGTTACCTTAAACTTTTTCGAAAAATATATTATTTAAAACGTTTTTAAAAAACAACTGTAAAAGCATATCACAGATGTAAGACGCATTGGTATATGTTCTAGCTAAACAACCATCATGAACACTAAAATGTTTGCAAAATCCAGTGAACTACGAGCATTGTGAAGTAACCATTTGTATATTGTTAGGCACTAGTAATTTGTGTGTGTGTGCTTCTGTTAGGCATTACAGAAGCACACAAATAAAAATTATTTCCTTTAAAAAAGTAGACAACCGACTTCTATATTTCTCATGGATGCTATTGGCAGTACTAGACCAAGACCAAACTTGAAATGGGACCACACAGGATGCACGAACTTTAAAATAAAAAAAAAACATCAAAATCGGTTCACCTTGTCGCAAGTTCTAACAAACATAAAAAAAAAATAAAAAAATATCATCAAATTGAGAAACTTCTCGTTTTTTGAAGTCGGTAGATAAAACTGAAGTGCAATGGATGCAGCAAAAGAGGACCGTTTTCACTTGTTGCTCGAGTTACGTTGACCCTGAAACGACCTTGAATTGCATGAATTAATTAAATTCTAGTTATGCATAAAGCTTTTAAAGGAACTACTTTCACTTTCCAAAAAGAGTTAGTCACCATTTGCAATGTTACAAATCGACTTTATTTACAAGCAGATAACGTTGAAAATGGGATCGCAATTTCACATGTATATAGTGACAGATCAATGTATATTTATTCATAGAAAAACATTCATAGATAAACATACATAGATACATACATACGCTCACGACTATCCCATAGAGGTACAGTACCAATTGGCAATTTAATTGATGCTACTAATTAAAAACCTACAGACAACTATTGTGTTACAATGAGTTAAAAACTACTCTCGTCCTAAAATATATATAAAATGCATATATTCTACCTTCTCTTTCAAAAATACATAGATGTAAGTACTTAACGATTCATTGGTCCCTTGCTAACATTTTCAAAACAAGTAAATATATGTTAATTAATTATACCCATTTCGATACATTAACACAGCCTTACCCAAAGTGTGCGATAACGCCCCCTTGTGGGCGCTGCAGGCGTAAAGGGTAGGAGACCAGGAATAAAAATTCATCTAGGAGGACTCCCACACACCGACTGTTTTGCATGTTACGGAACGTGGTGACTTGCGGTATTTCTTGAGTATTTTTCTTTTTATTTTTTTTTTATATATTAGCCTACCATAGTGACTCCACTTTGCTAGATGGAAAACAATAAGTAGAGTCAAAGCGTGGTGGTAACCATCCTCATTGCGTGTCTAGTCAATGCAGCATGGTAACCCACACTTTGGCGGCCTGGTATATTGGAACCTGATATAAACAAACTTATTAAACAGCATCTGATTCATCCTTCACATTAGAATAAAAGATTCTCTGTCTGAAAACAAAAATAAAAAATAATCATTCTCATTGCCAGGTGTAGCTCGTAAAAGTTAACTTGAGACCTGAGCGCCGTTGTGTACTACCTGCTGGGCTCAGGTCTCAAGTTAACTCTTGCGGGTTATAGCAAGTCTCATTTAGAATGAATGTTTAATCTCCGCTAATATAGCGCACAATAATTTTAGTTTGAAGTTGAAGTGGTTTTTAAGTAAGGGAAAAATGGGGGCGCTAAAAAATAATTTATTCTCAAAGTGGGCAGTAAACAAAATTAGTTTGGGAACCACTGCATTAACATTATCACTAGTTCATGTTTCGAAATTGTGTTCTGTTACAAACTCACTCGTTCAATATAAGTAAATATTTGAATTATAATTTACTTATGCTGTAAAGCGTGTCTAATATCTTTTTACCCGACTCTGCAAGAAGGAGGGTTATATGTTTTGAGTGTATATTTGTATGATGTTTCTGTGTAACGTCCTACAGCCTAGAGGACTTAATGGATTTAGACATTTGAGCTATCATTTCAATCATCTGAATAGTGGGCGGAACATAACATACCTACCGTGTTTTTTATCGGTCTTTATATTTTTAAAATAATAATTTTACAATTTTAATTACAGCTCGTGTCGTTTTCAATACATGTTATTTCCGGATACATTCAACTCGAATACTTGATAAAATACTTTATCAATATATTGTAATCAATCACTATGATAGCTATTAGTTACCTAACAACATTCGACTCTAATCGACAATCGAAATAAGCATTTACTGACCACTCTAATTTTAACACACGAACACGCTACCAGCTAAACCAACCTCTAATTGAAATTAATGATTGTATTATTTAAATTTGTTACTATGTATTTACTACAGAAATTCTTCTGTATCTAAATACCTGGCGTTGTGATCAATCATTTATCTTAATCAAATATTGTAGAATACACGTCTGCCAACCCCTTAAGGCACACGCGTATGTACATATGGATGAATTACAACCTATCAGTACTTCTGTTTCAAAGTGTTCAGAATCGATGTCTCCTATAGAGTAATTAGGAACAGGAGTTTGTTAGTGCTAGTTTTGTTCCTCGATAAAAAAGGAAAATTTGGCAGCGTTGCATAGGTACATGCGTAAAGTCAATCGTATTATTGAACCTCCTGATATGATATTATATTGATAAAATTATTTTTAGAAAAAAAAAACGACTTCAAGACTATACCTATATGTATAAACTAAAACTAAATAGTAGAAAATATTATTTCTATTACTTCAAAGAGCGTAGGACAATCAACGAAATTATTCATACTTATGTACCTGTTTACTATTTATAATCAGTTATTTTTGGAGTCGGTGCCAACCAAAGCAAAATAACCTTTACATGCTCTATTAAGCTATTAATGCAAAATGGAACGAAAGAGAATAATTGCAATGAAGCGCATGAAAATGTTAAAATGCGTCAAACTGTAAAGTATCGGCCGATGAAAAACTACCAGTACCCAGTAGCTCTTATATTACATGTCGACTTAGCGACTTTTATATTTTATTTTAATAAGACAAAACAATTGACAGCACGTGGCGTATAATATTCATTGTAAGTTAACCACAAAATCAGTTCAAATATTTTGACAGGTTCAAAGATTTTTATTTCGATTTGTGCCTTACAGGTGCTCGTTTATGTGTGCCCACGCCCACTTGGTATGCAAAGCAACAATGTTATCAGTAGTTCCATTGACCAAATCAATTGAGTATTTGTATCTGGGTATTGGGTATTGCACACCATTACAAACTTGAATATCATAAGACTGATTTTAATTAAGAACACATTTGCTTTGCGATATGTTTTGTGTGTATTTTTTTTTATTGTTGAAAATGTGAAATATTTTAATACTCACTTTTAATACTTTACTAAACATTTTCTTATGTACCTACCTACTGAATTATAGTCACTCAAGTTAAACTGTCATATGTAATACCTACATATTTTAGAGAGACTTTTGTTGTGTTTTATAATTTCAGGATTAGAATAGCGTAATCGACTACTGGCTAACATCAAGTGACCGCTCATCATCAGTTAGAATCGTGGTGTGATCGTATTCGAGATGCCCTCTTTTTTCACAACTTCGATTTACTTAAAAAAGTTAGTATAATTTACACACTACTCATCTAAATAATTACAAGTCAGTATTTACTACATCTTCCAAGTATTTACTTTCACTTGGTTTATAATCCTATGTATTTATATTACTAGATATTATTACACAGGCGAAGCACTCCACCGGCTTTGTACAATTCACAAACACTAATATGATAATTACAAAGATTTAGTGCACGTAATCCGATTTGGTTTGCATTAGCCGTTGATAACTCACGACCCAAGATTTAAGCAATACCGAAAGAAATAATATGAATATTTTATTAACTTCAGCTTAATATTACTTGTTACTTATTAGACAATTCTTTATTTAGTATATTATTTATTTCAAATTGGTTAGTCTGTTCACTTTAGGCTATTTTTAGCAACGACTCGTTGGCTTTACGGACGGCTGGTGATCAACCTGACGGATAGGGTGCTCACGGAGGACGAAAGGACGGTACTAGCCAAAGGGGGAAATTTCGCAATCGCCCCGCCACATTCCGATTGAAGACATCATCTCCAGCACAGAAGCAGCCATCAGACATCTACCGGACGAAGAGGCTGAAGGGATACGGATTGAGACAGCAAACATCCTCAGAAAAGCGAAACCTCCCAAAAACAACCTTACGAGGAACGAAGGGCTGGCACTGCGGGACCTGAACGCAGACAGGGATATCATCATTCTCCCGGCAGACAAAGGAAATGCAACCGTTCTTCTGAAGACCGAGGACTACAAACAGAAGATTAAAGAACTCTTGGACTGTGAGAGCTACAAACCCCTGAAGAAGGACCCGACTCAAGCCAGACTACGCCTTGTAAACCGGCTCGTCAAGTCATCGTCACTGCCAGAAGACATCAAAAAGAGAACGGAACCTGTCCCACCAAGGCTCTATGGACTACCCAAGATCCACAAGGTGAATGCGCCGTTAAGACCAATAGTCAGCGCACCCGGATCACCAACGTACTATTTGGCGAGACACCTGGCGTCGCTACTCCAACCACATGTGGGAAAGAGTACCAGCTACATCAGGGACTCCGCCGACTTCGTACGCAAGATCCAGGATATCAACGTTGGACCCGACGACATCCTTGTGAGTTTTGACATCGTCTCGCTTTTCACCAAAGTGCCGCTAAAAGACTGCCTGGACCTGGTGAACAGGATCTTCCCAACCGACATCTGCAAGCTCTTCGAAACCTGCCTCACATGGAGCTATTTCGTGTGGGAAGGCAATTTCTACCAGCAAGTGGACGGAGTGATCCCTATCGACGTTACTAAACTTTGACATTTTAACACCACAAGAGCCGACACACTACCCGGCAAATGTGACTCACAGACCCGAAATCCTAGACGTGGCGCTTCTAAAGAACATAAACCTACGTTTGTGTTCAGTAGAAGTGCTACACGAACTAACCTCAGACCACCGACCTGTAGTCGTAGAATGCGCTCCGCGTCTAGGTCCCATTGACACAGGACATGTCCCGACTAAGGTGATTACAGACTGGAAGCGGCTAAGGAAGAAACTCGAGTCGGTCTCGTCTGTACATCTCGACAAAATACCTGACAGCATAGTTAGTACAGAGGACACTACGACCGCAATCGATGCACTCACAGATCACGTCCAATCGTTACTTAACGATTGTTCTCGGAGAGCCCCAGCAACGGGAGACCGTCGTTGGAACCTACCCAAAGACGTGTGTGAATTGTTGCGACAGAAGAACGCGGCCGTCCGTGGCTATGACAGATACCTTACTGAAGACCATAGGGTTAGATTACGGACTCTCGAGCGAACCGTTAAGGCACGCATGGATGAAATGCGTCAATCTCGATGAGACGCAACATTAAGCGAGCTTGAGCCTTCTCATCTCGCCTTCTGGCAGCTGTCCCGATCTTTGAGTAAAGATATCATCACCACCATGCCTCCCTTAAACAGACCAAACCTCCCTCCGGCCTTCGACGACTCAGAAAAGTCGGAGTGCCTGGCCGACAGTCTCGGGGCGCAATGTACGCCAAGCTCCCTACACATAAACCATAGCCACCTATTAGAGGTAGACGAAGAGGTGGAACGTAGAGCATTACTCCCGTTACCACCACTAGTGACTGACCCACAAGACGATAGGGATCACATCCCCCTAGACGAGGTAAAAACGATTGTCAAGGACCTACATACTCGAAAAGCACCGGGCTCGGACGGTATTACAAACAGAGTTATCAAACTATTCCCTGATAGAACATTAATCCTTTTAACATTTATATTCAACGCAGCGCTCGCAAACATCTTTCCCCAACAGTGGAAAGAAGCCGTGGTTATTGGAATACCCAAACCCGGCAAACCTAAGTCCGATCCATATCGATATAGACCGATAAGTCTGTTTAAAGGTTTAGGTAAAATCTATGAGCGTCTAGTTTACAGTAGGCTGAAAGCATATGCCGATCACAACCTACTCATCCCCCACGAGCAATTTGGTTTTCGAACCAAACACTCGTGTGTCCAACAAGTCCACCGCATCGTTGAAAACACCAGCGTGCGGCTCCAAAGAAACCTATTTACGGGGATACTTTTCTTCGACGTAGCGAAAGCTTTCGACAAAGTGTGGCACAACGGCTTGATCTACAAGCTTTTCACTATGGGAGTGCCCCACAGACTGGTACTCATCATACGAGACTATTTGTCGAATCGTAGCTTCCGCTACCGCGTGGAGGGATCTCTATCCACCCTACACCCTATCCTCGCCGGAGTACCGCAAGGATCCGTGCTCTCCCCCCTCCTGTACACGCTATACACCAGCGATATCCCGTTGCACCGGTCTGTGCAAACAGCACTTTTTGCAGGCGACACAGCGATATACTACTCAGGTATGAACCCGTCATCAGTCGTTAGGAACCTCCAATCTTCAGCTAACGCCCTAGGCGCGTGGTTTTGGAAATGGAGAATAGAGGTCAATCCCGAGAAGAGCCAGGCGGTACTGATTCACAGAAGACAGCTGAGCCTGTATCCCTTGGAGGAGATCCCACAAATAAGGATGTTTGGCACGCCTATCCCTTGGGCTAGGCAGGCCAAATATTGAGGTTGGCCCCGATTTGTCGGACGCCAAATTCGGTTTCCGAGCGGGTCGTTCGACGATCGGAGCTGTAATGCGTTTGAGAGCCGTGACCGAATAGGCAGTGAGCTGTGGCGGCGTGATGATGGCGGTGTCTTTGGACATCGCCAACGCATTCAATAGTCTGCCATTCAGTTGCATAAGGGAAGCGCTCCGCTATCACGGAGTGCCACAGTACCTGATGCGACTAGTGGCAGACTATTTAGAGGAGCGTACCGTCATGTACGAGGACCGAGATGGAAATTTGAGTCATCGGCCCAAGTCGTGCGGTGTTCCGCAGGGGTCTGTCCTTGGACCACTCCTGATGAACATGGGGTACGACTGGGCTCTTCGTGGTGACTTCCCCCCCGGGCTGGGCGTAATCTGTTACGCCGATGACACTCTAGTCACAGCCCGGGGGTCGAACTTTCTAGAGGCGGCGTGCCTGGCCACCAGAGGAGCCTCCCTGGTGGTCCAGCGCATCGAGGCGCTAGGCTTGCGGGTGGCCCTGGACAAGACGGAGGCCCTTTTATTTCACGGGCCCCGTCGTGGTCCACCTGCTGGTGCTGCCATCATGGTCAACTCGGTCCTCGTACCGGTTCGGGCCCACATTAAATATTTGGGCCTGACCCTTGACGGGAGGTGGCTCTTCGACGAGCACTTTCGGCAGCTTGCTCCAAAGCTGTTCGGCGCTGCGTCTGCTCTTGGGCGCCTTTTGCCCAACTTGGGTGGACCCAGCGTCGCTACAAGGCGGCTATACACGGGGGTTATCCGGTCAATGGCACTTTACGGTGCACCGGTGTGGGCGAAGGCTCTGACCGCTCAGAATAGGACACGCCTCTGGCGCCCTCAGAGGGTCATGGCGGTTAGAGCCATACGCGGTTACCGCACCGTGTCAACGGAGGCGGCGTGCGCGTAGGCCGGAACTCCCCCGTGGGACTTGGAGGCGGAAGTGCTCGCCGAAGTTTATCGGCGGACGACTGATTTCCTGGCGGGTAGCGGCAATCGGCCCCCGCCCGAAGAGGTACGCGAGTGGCGTGAGGCCGCTCGCCGAGTCACGATGGCTCGTTGGTCGTCCCGGCTGGGGACTCCACGTGCTGGCTTTGCCGCCGTGGAAGCGCTCCAGCCGGTTATCGTCGAATGGGCAGAGCGGCAGCACGGGACTCTTTCTTTCTTTCTTTCCGACTGGACGACGGCCTTTAGACCCGAATAAAGCCAACGAGTCATCAATCTGCCGCGAAAGCCTCAACCCATTTCTTATTTTTAGCAATGTCAGAACTAGTTGAGACTATATCTCAAAAGGCAGTGTCAATAATATCCTACACTACAGATATGTGTAAAATGATAGATTAAATCTAAATTGGGTAAGGTAATCGCTACATTTATAGAAAGGTTTTACACATTTGACAAGTTATAATTAATATCCAAAAAGTGTTAGGTTCCATTGCTAATCAACTAAGTTTATTTCTTATGTAGAGGCTAATCTGCTAAAACGGACCCGTTAAACGAATGAATATTGGAAGAATGACACGTGAAAGAATACCTACCAATGATAACGATTCCTATTAGATAGATGATGATGACGACTGCGACAATTCAGTGTAAATCCTGTCGTAAGCAGGGATGAAAAACATCCTAAGTACAAAATAAACCACAATATGCAAATGTAAACTATAGTAGGTGCCATCACTCCCGTACTAGAGTTGAGACAAAAAAAAATTAAGAAGTAAAAGATTATAAGGTCTTTGAGACTAAAGAACTAACTATTTAAATTGTCTTTAGCTAAACGGAAAGGTTACTGATACTTTTTAACCGAAAAACTTTACTCGCTTCTGTTCCCATCCCCATGCATATTGAGCTGCAACTCAGTCTTCAACTTCAGAGTTAAACGATTAACTCGTCAAAATATTAAGGTACAACAACTACATACAATGAAATATAATAGATATAATAATTATATTCAATTATTCACGCTTCCGATTTCATAAATTCCGGTCTTTTAAACACTAAAAACTCAAAAACCTCGCAACTATTGCGTGAACTTGCAGTCTCAAATTACTAAATTACTATTTCTAAAGCCACATCTGATATTGTTTCAAATATATAAAATAAAACCGTTTTTGGCGTGAAACAAATAATTAAATTACCATATGATATGAGGTAACCAGCTAGGGCTGGCCCCTTTTTTAGAAGAATAACGGTAAGAAAAATAATAAAAAAAATATTATTATTAAGCTCCATACATGATCCATATAATTATCAATGAATACAAGCTGTACTGCATATATTGTAAAACAAATACAACGAAAACAAAAAATCTAGTACTTTTACTTTTTATGCTATATGACTGTATTACACCATAACCACCCATATTACTTCATTACATTCATGTCCGTCCAAAGGTTGCTTGTTGTGACCGGCTGCCCATTGTAAGTTTTATGTGTAACAATAACAGTTTTTTTATATGTATATTTGATGTACAATAAATAGTACTTCCCTACTCTAAGTAAGGCAGATAGCACAAATTATTATTACAATATGTAGTACCTTTAATTAAAATGTAGTACGATACTATTATTATAACACCAGTGGCAACCCTAAACCGGCCCAGTTTCCGCCCCGCATGCAACTTACTTCTGATACGATACGAGTGCCACAAACAAGACACGATTATATTATTGTCTCAGAAACTGAATCCATTGTATTCAAATAATAGAGTGTATTTCCTAGTTCGGCGGCATCGAATATTGTCGTGATAATTTTTAACAGATCTCGGCTGTTTCTGTGAAAACTTTATTATTTATCTGTTTCTGTTTCTTACTTCTTTTGTATGGAAATTTCCTAGGTCCTTGTCTAAGGTTCAACATAGTTGCTAAGGTTGGTCAGAGTCGAATTTACGAAAAGGTGTCTCTGGAAGGACTAAAATAAATCATCATAAATATTAAACCGTTTTTCGCTGTTAATCCTCTGGCATAAAGTAAAATTTTAAAATACTAAAAACACTCCTTATCATTTAGTATATATAATATACATATTTCATATTAGCTTACCATAGTGACTCCACTTTGCCTGATGGAAAGCAATAAGTGGAGTCCAAGAATAGTGGATGATTTGATTTGATTTAACTAGTTAAACATAAATCGTTAGGTTTACTAGTAATCATTGAAGTATTCCTCCGATCTGTAACTCACCAAAACGAATTATATGAGCTCAAACCCGAATACTACACTACACTACTTTACACCAACAGATCAGTTTCACGTTGCCATATTATTCTATTGTCATCCAAAGTACTTAAATATACAAAGTTGCATTTCGATACGACAATCAAAAGTAGGTTAAATATGACTTCCAAAATTTGTATATATAGGTATTTCGTTAGTTTCAAGACAAGTGAAGCAACAATAAAACTTCTAAACATAAACAACGATAGTAAAGACAAGTGAAGAAATATTTTTAAGAGGATTTTTTGAGCCTGTGAAAAATAATAAGCGAAGCAGCTCTTCATCAAACTGTAAAAATGGTACATAGTAATAATTTGTGCTTGTACTGTTAGCATTTATTTGAAATAAGTCACTAGATCATCATCATCATCATTATTCAGCATATCGCAGACCACAGCTGGACACAGACCTTTTAAAATGTGTGTCATAGCACATCGCATTGCATTTCGCATCCCAGCTACCTTCCTCAAGACGTCAGACCATTTGACTGGGGATGTCATAGCTGCCCTTTACCTATTCGAGGTCACCACTCTAGGACCCGTTTGCTCCTAAGACAGTAAAAAGTAGATACAATATGTATGTTGACTTTACTCGGTGTGTCATTGCGAATTAGGAAGCACTTTGCTTTTGCTTGACCGGACGCATGTATGTTAAAGAGTTATAAAATTAAATTTCAATTAAATAGAATATTAAAAAATAAAATGGAACTAACAAACGTCATTACTTTATTATAATGAGAATAATTATATTTATTTTATTTCATTGCCGCCTTTAACATATTGTAGCTATATGTATACAATTGTACTCATTTTGAGCAATAGTTGTATTTTTTCGTGTATATATATATAAAGACTGCAGAGTATATAATTTTTAGAGAAATTAAAATTAAATTGTGTCTTGACTCTTAGCAAGTTTATCACTAACGGATGCATTCTTTTTAACACGCTGCTATAACTGTATAAACAAATCTTGTAATGTGAGTGTATTTTGAACCAACTTGTAATTGTCGTATCAAAATTAAACTTTATATGTACATCTAGTTTGAATGCCAGTACTATAATATGACATCTTGGAGCTGATTTATTAATGGATTTGGATAATGGCACTCTCCTTATCTACCAATGATTCCTAGTAAACCCCTCGACTTTGAGCTAAATTGATTTGTTTTAACTAGTCATCACAATAAACTTGGTGACAATGCATGTTTTTTAGCTTTTTAATTATTTATAAATAATTTTTGGAATGAAAGCTGAAAGGTTCTTAGGAGTACAATTATCTATCAGATTTGAATTATTCTTTTTTTTTTCAAATTATATGAGCTATATAATATCATGCTGCAATCCTCAGTACCAGAGCAGTGACCAAAAGTAAAAGTAAGTACGGGGATGACCTAGCTATGTATATATCTTGCAATAACACAGGATTAGAGCAACTGAGATTTAGCGTTTGGAAGCTAGTAAGCTAACAAAAGGGGTGAATAATAAATAAGCTTCATTTTATTAAACTCAATACAACTTTACCTAATAATGACAAATATGCTCGTTTTTTTTATTATTATTTATATATTTTTTTATTATGTAAAACAAATTGCACCGAAAGTTTTTTAGTACAATAGATCGCCATTCATTACTGGCATTGGCATCTATGTTAAAGGCCTGACTTAAACCACTGTTGTAGCAAGAATCCAGGTCATGAAATCCACATACACATTTATGACTGCGATACAAATAAGCTTACATTAACATCACATTAAAGTATATTAACGCAATGTTTACTAGTGACGATCATATCTCTACCAAAATATGCGAATATTGCTAAAAGGCCTTCAATACTTTAAAATGCAAACACAGTCACAGAATACAAATCTACCAGAAGCGTGTGTAAATTTATTAACAGTTGCTACAGAGTAATAAATTCTCCAAATAATTCCATTCACATACTACTAGAAACATATATGAATATATTTACAACACCGTTCTATGTTTATCTTATTTGAACTGATTGCCTTTCACGACACTATAAACCAAAATAAAAATATTTTTATAAATTATCTAGTACGAGTATGTCAGTATTGTTGATTTTCCGCGGTTTTCCGAAACATTGGTATTCAGTCTCAGACGATCAGCTCCAATTAGGGCAGTAACCAGATTTGACATACCATAAATGACTAATGTGTATGTATGTTTGTGTTAGTTAGTTTGTTACGACTAAATGCCGTAACTATTAAAACGATCATCGTGAATCTTTCCATAAATGATCTCTGGGGTACGGAAAAGGACAGCAAAACGGAATAAACAAAACCATATGCACAATATTACAAATGAACACCAAATTTTACTTGCCCCTTCGTTATAAGCGCGCCGTAGGGTCTTACCACATTAAATAGAAGCAAAAATGTACAATAGCTAATATACATATTTTGTATGTATTTATTATACTAAACACTACTACAGCTTTTGTCAACAATAATTTAGTCTCACTTATGTAATAGAGGGTCTTTTGCCGTCATCCGAATTACAGTACAGGACTACTACAGAGGACACCATAGTCATATACTGTCTGACAGATAAAAGTCCGAAACAGTATTTTGTTCTAAATAGTCACCAAATTGTTTATTTTATGAACTGTGTGTTATCAAATACAATTATGGCTTCATTGCCAAGCATACAATACGAAATTAATTTAACGCAGTCACACATCGATCTTATCTGTTTCTGAACCTGACAGAATAGAAACTTTTAACTATTATGAAATACCAAGGTTTCTAACGTTTATGGTATTTTGCGTTAATTAAACAAATATTAAAGTTACCGTCCTTGTAGTTGACTTAAGATTTGCATCTGTATGCTACAAATCTACACTAGTATAATAAAGCTGAATAGTTTGTTTATTTGTTTGAACGCGCTCATCTCAGGAACTACTAATTCGATTTGAAAAAATGTTTCTGCTGATAGCTCGTTTATAAAGGAAGGCTAGGAAGGCTCGGAAAGAAGGATAGGCTGAAACATTACGATGCTACTCTTAGGAACGAAGCAGTGCGCATTAACACTGGTGAAAATGCGGGAAATCACCCATTAGATAATAAGGGTGCTCACGCGGCACAGTCCGAATAAGTCTAATAATTTATCTGTTATTTTACGTACTAGGTATCAACTGAATATAACTACTAGGTATAAACAGAACTTTGATCTTTTCTTTATTGTTTATTAGAATATAGACGTCTCCATCTCACCTGTTGAGAAGTGACGATAAAGACGAAGATGGTGCACACCTATCCGAAATAAATCTATTCACTCTACTCATAATGTTGCAGGATTATAGTTATTTGTTCGATTTACATACACTTCCACCTATAACCCTGATTGGGTAGTCAGAGAAGCCTCAAACGCCCTTTATTAGCAATTATTTAGCCCAAGCCCATTATTTAGTCTAACTTACTAACTACACCTTGGCAGAGTCATGTTTTAGGCGTGAATGGGTCCGCTCGACCTGAGTAATACTGAAAGCCATTTATCAAACCGTATATTTACCGAGTGAGGGTACCGGAGGCCCAAATTCATCCCCTCCTCATCATCCTCAAACGAGGGCGATACAATTAATACGATCGATACCATTTTTATAATACGATTTGTCTTTAGCCTCAAAATAGGCTTCAGTTTCGGCGATTACCTCTACATCGGAGAAAAATTTCCGTCCAGCGAGCATCCTCTTGAGGTCTGAGAACAGAAAAAAGTCGCTGGGGGCCAGATCTGTAGAGAAGAGAGAAGAAGCAATTCGAAGCAGAATTCTTGCAATTTCGCCATCGATTTCATTGATTTGTGACACAGTGCATTGTCTTGATGAAACAGGATGAACAAGGCTGTGTGTTATCACCCACGCTGTTTCTTCTGCATATCAACGACATGCTGCAGATTAGCAGCATCCATTGCTATGCGGACGATAGCACGAGTGATGCCCTTTACACCGGCCGCGCTAACATTTCTCGGGTAAACGTCATCGAAAGCCGATCCAAACTTGTGTCTGAAATCGAAACTTCTTTATCAAAAGTTTCAGATTGGGGTCGACTTAACCTAGTCCAGTTTAACCCCAAGAAGACACAGGTTTGCGCGTTCACCGCTAAAAAGTTGCCATTGGTCGTATCACCTCAATTTGAGAGCACTTCCCTAACTGGATCAGCCAGTATCGGAATCCTTGGCGTCGATATATCAAGCGAAGTCAAGTTTCGCGGTCACTTAGAGAATAAGGCCATATTAGCCTCGAAGAAGCTTGGTGTGCTAAACAGATCGACACAGTATTTTACTCCAGCCCACCGTCTGCAACTGTATAAGGCGCAGGTTCGGCCGCACATGGAATACTGTTCTCATCTCTATGCAGGTGCACCCCAGTACCAATTTCTCCCTCTTGACCGCATTCAACGGAGAGCGACTCGCATCATCGACTGCCAAGATATTTCTGATCGACTTGACACCTTGGCGTTGCGTAGAGATGTAGCTTCACTCTGCATGCTCTATCGTTTGTATCATGGGGAGTGTTCAGGGAATTGTTCGGACTTATACCGGCTGCTGGTTTCCGCCATCGTCCTACGCGACAAAATATCCATCCCCATCATCTGGACGATTGGCACTCCACCACTGTGCGCTTCTCCAGAATCTTTTTGCCTCGCACAACCAGCTTATGGAACAAATTGTCGCCTGCCGTATTTCCGAACCGATACGACCTTCAAACCTTCAAGAAGAGAGCGTACCTCTACCTAAAAGGCCGGCAACGCACTTGTGACTCTTGAGTTGCGGGTGTCCATAGGCGGCGGTAGTCACTTACCATCAGATGACCCGTCTGCTCGTTTGCCCCCTATCGCATAAAAAAAAGAAAAAAAAAAACAGCACTTTCTTCTTAAGTCCTCGGTGCTCATTTCACTTCGTTTAAATTTAGCAAACCACTTCTCTTCGATTGATTTTCCTGGTGCAGAGTCCGAATAATATTTATCAAGCCAAGCCTTGATTTCAACAGTTTTTTTTTTTGCATTGCAAGCAATGCTTTAGTAACACACAACATTCCTTTCTATCCATTTTTTTTTTTTCAAAGTAACAAAAATTCTTTCACTAAATACGCTATAACTCAGATACTTATGTATAGTGCAACAGCTGTCAAATTTACACACGCGTCTTTTGAAGGTTAGGGCTAACTATGTGTTCACCATTTATGTGTCAGCCTAAGAATTTTTCGGCCCATCTGTTAGTTTACTTAGTCACCAATATTAAAAATATAAAACCAATATTGGTAGTAGTACCTACACCGAAAAGATAAATGTATAATTGACAAGGTGTCAACATTTTAAAGAGGATACAATTATTGGATTGATGTTTTCATAATCAGCCTGTAGCAATTTCATTTTTATCGCAACTTTATTATCATTGTTTTAAATTACATGTGTAGAGCAGAATATTAATGATCGCATATGTTATTGTCAATAAGTATCGTCAGAACCTTGTAAAAGGCCGTAGCAAAATAATATGAATAAAACTCCACTGACAATAACCCTTTAAGTGTTGTGCCCAAAAGCGGTGATAATTGTGACAATATTTAAGCATCTTACACAAATTGTTTATTATAAATAGGTACCATAAACACCAATGCTTGCTTTAAGGACATTCACTTTTAAGAGCATTGTAATGTACTTAATTTAAGATAATTGCTGATATTCCTGCTGCATTAAGGTGTTATCATTTTAATATAATTATATATTGTCATACATCATAACCGGTGGAAGAACGGGATTTATGTTTTTCAACACAAAGGATCCTCTAGCCAGATTTTGGTTTTGGGAAGTTTAGAAGTGTGAGAGAAGCGTTATATAGCGATTCAGGATTCTAGCACAAAAGGCTGCTTGACTTATATCAAGTATAATGCAACACATGGTTGAATCTTACAGTATCTGATATAGGTACCCGATATATGATGTGACTTTGCATAATTCATAAACTGGACTTTTTTTATATTTAAAAAGGCAACTATCGCTCTGCGATTAATTCCTATGTCGCGGAAGACTTTACAAACATTCAAGCAACGGACACAAAGAACACTCAGACTCAGAACAACAATTTGAGGATTACACAAAGTGTTGTCCCCGTGCGGCGATCGAACCCACAAACAGCGCGGCAGCGTAGTGGTAGGGTGACCACTTAAACCGCTACGCCATCCGTGCAGTCTACTAGTCCGTCAGATTCACTGGAGGGGTTACCGTTTAAGCCTTTTTTGTGGCCTGGGAGTGCAAACGAGCAGACGGGTCATCCGATGGTAAGTGTCAACTACCATTGACGCCTCAAACTCAAAAGTCGCAAGCGCGCTGGCAGCCCTTTACAACGATGGGGGAGACGAGAGGCTAGGAAAATACAACCTACGCATTGTTTGATAACTGGTTTTCTGTGAGGCTGTGTCAGTCGACGTCCGTCGTATATTGACTCGATTGATCAAGAGCGACGTGCTCTAGCATGCCCTTTTCATGAAAAAATCCTTCTCTTTAATCGATAAATAAACTTTATGTTTATATACTAAGTTAAATAAAAATCTTAAACCAATCAATTGTAATTATGGACTCCTAAGAATTGATATCTTTCCATGTTGCTCACTCGAGCTTATATAATTCACGATTGTCAATAAACGTGTAGCGCCGTAGGGCGTCGATAGCAAATATAATTGAACATAATAGTTTAATTTAAAACGTAACCTTGTCCGATCTTAGCCGTCTTTATATCTAAGTGCATATGTATATAGTTATTTCGACCCTCCTGTTATAAGATATGAATATACTTCAACCGCCTATTATACTATTAATAAACTTAATAATTTTAACCTTCGACACAAAACCCGAATCTCAGGAAATGATAAGAAATTTGTTAAGGTATAAGAATAAACAAAAATAAAAAAAAAACAAATATGTGAAACAACAAAACATACAAAAAAGTAAGTAGAGTAAGTGGGACCAAATGGAAACCACTCTAATAACTATAAATGGCGGAGTTCTGCGTGACCAACATAATAAGAAATTAGATTGAAAACCTCGTCTTTTTTACAACAGGCTTAGTAGCTACATACATGTTGGTACTACATACATACGCTCACGTCTGAATTCTCCTAAGGGTTGAGCAGAGGTGTATAAACTTAGGTCTATAAACGTGACTTGACAAACGTAGGTATTCTTGATAATACTTGTTGGACACGAATACACTAAGTCTGAGTTAATTGAACAGTGCCAGCCATCCGTGGAATAATGAAACGAATTGCTAATAGTAGAATGCCTGTGACATAAACATCTACTTTTGTACTAGAAGTATACCTCAAAACTATAAATGTCTGATTTCTAAAGAACAAGTTTCGACTATTTTTCAGTGGACTGAATGTGAGAATACGGGAAATAATAAAGTTACCAATAGAACATAGTTAATAATTACCAGAATATTTCATTGTTTTAACGAGTTTGTAAGATTAAACAGTCAGAGACAGTATGGGCAATCATTCAAAAAAAAGATATTTAACTAATTAAGATATAGATAGATATACGCTACTGAACGCACAAGAATTATGCAATGTATTGAACCGGTCCGGTTAAAAGCAGTCTTGTTTCTCAGTTTTTTTTTTCATAGAATATGACACAAGACCCTAAATAGACATTCAGATTTTTCGGAGCTTTACCGTGACAGATTTCATATGTATACTGTATGTACTGTTTAAGTAAGTTAATTTAATTGCTAGTTGAAGCTACTACAATCTCTAGGTACACACATAATGTGATCGATATTATATGCAATCGCATTAATAAAAACATCCTCCAGTTCAAACTCTGTTACTCTATAGATTACTAAAATAAAACTGCTCAAACCAACACCAAAAGCATATTACACACGAAGGCTACTGATTAGAGCTAGCTGGGGAGTAGTCGAAGACAGAAGTGGAACTGGGTCTGGAGGGTGTGCGGTTGGGGGTGTCTCTTGTAACGATACTTTTGTATCCTTGCAGGAATGTAACACATTCATGCACACACTCATTCACAGACATCCTTATATCTTTACAGAAATGTAACAGAGATAACAATTTTTACGGGTCTTTTTGTCTAGTGGTTGTGACCCTGGCTGCTGAGTCGGAGTTCGTGGACTCGATTCCTTCATGGTACAAAAATTTGTGGGATCCACAAAATAGTTGACCCGAGTCTGGGTGTTCTTTGTATCCGTTCTTTATATGTTTAAAAAGTCCGCCTCGACACAGGAATTATTGCTAGTGCGGTTCTCTCTAATAAAAATATTAGTAACTGTTTTAATTCCTTATATGGAAGAGATTTCAGTCGATTTGCACGAACACATTAACATAAGAAAATATATCCAGCCTCTTCGGATAGTACTCTGGACTGTAAGCAAGATCCGAGATCTTTATCGATCTTCACACATTCTTTAGCGAAAATGGAATACCTTAAGACATGAAAACACCCATCATTTTGCCGGTTGAAGGCAACAGGTATACCTCCCATCGTAAGCATATAGCCGTCAACCAGGCTATGTATATGTATCTACCGTCTCATAGATCAGCCAAACAACAGCCAAAATCCCTTAAGTCGCCTTTTATAACATTGACAGAAATAGATGCGGTAGCCCTATTTCTGAGAACCAGGGTTTCAATAATCTTAATGTTACTTTATATGTACAAATTATTTTATACAGTATATACAGTGTCCTAAAATTGTTCAATAAATAATGGTAACCGTATATTTTTTCATAAATCACCAAACACCATTTATTACAAACTAAACATGATTTGATCATATTATTTAATGAATCAATTATGTCTACTGTGTGTAATTACTTTATAATATTTATCACTCTATATTTTAGTGTAAAGGAGGTTTGGTATGAATATAATATATATAAATAAAATAAATAGGAAAGAAATAACATATCGGTGACTGAAATAAATTGATTTATCAAAAACAACTCTGAAACTTCGAAGCGTATTTAATAAATATTTTAAGCATTTGATAGCCCAATCATCAAACAAGGTATTTAACATAATGCTACGACACTCAGAGGAAAGGCTGTGACGGCAAACACAGTTGAAATCACTGGAGACAATTATAGAATTTTACAATAATGACATTTCAATTTATCTCTTGTTTTGTGTTTTATTTCATTCTCATTTACATTAGACAATATATCAAGAGACATGTCAAGTCGGTATGCATAAATTATATTTTAAGCCGTTCAACTAATAGCTTCCAGCGGACTAGCGTGCAAAAAAATCACGATTTCAATTTGTAGGCGCGAAATAAAGGGACATTTCCTATGTGGGTTACGTACTATATGAGTTATATAGAGATAAAATACTGCTTATGTTAGTTCTAATCTTTATTTCGTATATTCACAGTAATTTCACGTGCGTGCTATAATTTCCACAAGTAAAAGGAAATAAACACTGCCGTTGCCGCCGGCCGACGTTTATATAACTACATATATAAAAGTGTAAGAAACCATCGGAAAACTACTACTCAAACGATCAACTTGAAATTTTGTAGACATAGACATTGACAAGGTTATACGAATATAAAAAGTCATTAGATACTTGTCACCTCAAAAAAATACGAGTTTGAAGTTTCTTGTTAGATCAAAAATATGCATATGCAATATATCAATATTAATCTACATTCTCTATGCTAGTCATCAATATATCGGCTGCTTAATATTCCTATACCCTATATAAATTTTACTTTTCCAGTTGGTTTGGAATGGTGAAACTTCAATACCTGGGAAAGGGCATTGCTTTTTATTGAGTTCGACATTTTATCGACACATCGTAAGCATCTGCATCAAAGAACATACTTTTTCTAACCTATTAAATGAAACTTATAGTCAAGTACAGCAGTTACTTTTCATTCACGCCTATATCCTCGAAGGGGTAACGAGGGATTCCTCAAGGTATAATCAAGTCCCACTAACGTAATAGGAAAGTATTATATAGTAGGCAGTCATACAAGCACTTATTCACTGTATACGTACTGTCTGATAAACAACAGTCCCTTCCATTAGTCGCCGTTTAAAACACCCACGGGAAGAAATGGGGCCTTATTCTACTCCACCGAGAAACACATGGCTATGTATCTGTCTTTCGTATAACTGCATTCAGTAACATACATATATATTTAAGTCCGTTAATTATGACCTACTGCAGAGTAATCTCTATTCACCTTATAAGTTCATGTGGATTAAGATAATAAAGTTGTCCACTGTGTAAAAAGGACTACCGTTTTTGTAGTGTTAATTTTAAAGCTATTATAAATAACCAATATTATTTCATACTCATTTTAATTCTGAATAATTTAATTTATTACACAGGGTTAATTACGTGATAAACAAGGATATCGGTGCGTGTACACCTATAAGCAGATAAAGTAAAGATTTTTACAACTCTCCGCAATGTGTATAGCTATATGAATTTATTTGTGCAACCATAAATTAAAAAAATGCTTGATTAGATAGGAATTTCGGTGTATTATTAGAATATTACTGTATTATAGCTGGCTATAGACTGTCCTGTTGATCTAGAGATTAGAGACCCTGACTGCTGAGCCAGAGGTCGTGGATTCAATTCCCACAAGAATTTTCTGTGATCAACAATGAAATTTGTGTGATCCACAATTAGCTGTTGTTTGTATGAATATTTGTAGAATCCCCGTGACACAGAAATTATTCCTGATGAGGGAGTTCTTTTTTTTAAACAAAAAAGAAATCCTACGTCGTCCTAAATGACACCAGCTATAATAAAAATCAACTTTGGTGACTGCAGTATTGACTTTCCAACGGGCACAAAGAACACGCAGACTCGGGATAACTATTTGCAGATAACACAATTTTGTTTCGTGAAGTAATCGAACCCACGACCACTGGTTCAGCAGTTAGGATAATTAACCACTAGACCTAAAATTAAATATTGAAACTTAAATTATTTCGTTAAGCCTAATTTGGCTAAGTCAAAATCTGAAAAGTACAAAGTTGATGTCGTTCATAAAACCATCCAAGGAAGTTTTTAAAGGCCAGTGGTGAGTACGAAGATATATTTGTAATTGAAAGAATTGCATCACATGAAATAGTTTTAAGAGGAAGGTAGTTTACCGATATGACAATAATTGCTTAAAATGTTGTTATCTATAACAAATCGTCTTGGATGAAAGGTTATTCTACTCAGCCTGTTGTAGGCTGGTTTCCGCTCAATAGTCTGCATCATAGACCACATACACGCACTGAGGCATGTTATACAGAAGACCGATGAATATAACCAGCCTCTACGTTTTGCCTTTGTGGATTGCCTTTGTGGACTATGAGAAAGTTTTGTCTTAGTTGAAACCTGAGCTGTTGTAGAGTCTTTGCAGCGTTGCCAAGTAGACTGTCGATACACTGATGTACAGAGATGTATAATATCTGTAATGCCGCGACTAATTTTTTTACTAATTATAGTTTTACCAACAATAATTGTTCAGAAATTTGAATGTTAGAGACGCGTGTGACCGACATGATCAGTTTCTTTTAAATACTGGCATCTCAACTCGGACAATCGGACAAGGTGGACAAGCACCCTCAAATTATAATATACATATGTATAAAAGCTGTTTTTATTTTAACGAATCTTTCCGTAATTTTACGTCACGATCACTTTCTTCTCTATAATATATTTACAATACATCTTTCAATCTGGTAAAGGTTATATATATACAGTCGTGGTCAACTAATTAGGGACACTCTCTAGTTAATCCAAATTGTGAATTTATTTTTTTTTTCCAACGAGTCTAAACAATATTCCACATCTTTTACATGTAAGTATAATTAGTCATTTATGTGCCTAATTATACAAACAATAACAACTTCTTAAACATTAAACCTCTTTACAGTATAGCTGATAGATGATCACAGTGCTATTTGTTCAAAGAATGCTGGCTGGCCATTTAATTAGGGACACTGAGATATTGCGTTCTAGTTTCAAAATCTGAATCTCAATTATTATTTTCTTTCTTCTCCTATTCTTTGTGGTAGTTTTGGCGGCAATCTAGATTTGTAATTTCAAGTTTTGAGAGTTATTTTGAAGAACAATGGGCAAAAATAAAAGTTGCGATGCAACACTACGAAAAATTATCATGAAGTTTGTCGAGCGTGGTTGGTCATACCGAAGGATAGCAGGATATTTAAATTGTTCAAAAACTATGGTATGCAATGCAGTGCAACATTTCAGGCGCAATAACACAACTTTAAATGTGCCCAGAAAAAAAAGATCGAGAAAAACAACTCCGCAAGAAGATAGAATGATAACCAGGTTAGCTAAGAAAGATCCGTTTCTAGGCTCTATTTTAATTAAACATGAAGTGTTTGGGGCAGACGAAAGAGTCAGTGTATCAGCGAGGACAGTTCGACGACGTCTGGTAGAAGCAGGGTTGTTCGGAAGAGTGGCTCGCAAAGTACCGTTGTTAAAGAAAGAGCATAGAAATGCACGTTTGGCGTTTGCACGTAAATATGGACATTGGACCTACGACCAATGGCAACATGTATTATTCTCTGACGAGACCAAGGTTAATTTGATTTCTTCAGATGGAAGGCAATACGTACGGCATCCTGTAAAAGCGGAAATGAATCCAAGATTCACAAAAAAGCAGGTGAAACATGGCGGAGGAAACATTAAAATGTGGGGATCATTTTCTGGACGTGGAGTGGGACCTGTGAGGAAAGTTCAGGGTAACTTAGACCAACATCAATACAAGGCAATATTAGAAGAAACTATGCTTCCCTATGCTGAGGAACATCTTCCTATTATATGGACTTTTCAGCATGATAACGACCCAAAACATACAGCCCGTTCAGTCAAGTCGTTTCTTAACAGACAGTCGGTATCAGTGCTAGATTGGCCAGCAAATAGCCCCGACCTCAACCCAATCGAGCACCTTTGGCACGAAATTAAGAAAAAAGTTGCCATTTATCGTACCACAACTTTAGATGAACTTAATGAAGCTTTTTGTGAGGCATGGGCAAACATTCCTGTTGAAATATGTCAGAAACTGATAATGTCTATGCCACATCGGTGTCAAGCGGTAATTACTAACAAAGGTTTTGCTACTGGGTACTGATTTTACCCGTAATAAAATGAAGTTGTTAAAGAAATTAAAATACTGCAGATTATTAGTTCTGTTTAACTCTATTTTTCATTTTACTTTACTGTTCTTAATTAAATGTCCAGCTACAGAATTGTACCTTAAATTGAATACATGGTTAACCTTTGATATTAAACACTTTTTTATATTTATTTAATCTTTTATTTACAGCCATTTATAGTATAATAATCGGATCAAATTATGCAAATAATAGTTACTGAGAAATCAACAGGGTTTTATATTTATATGTACATAGCCGGTTATTGCTGTCCACTATCTTGAATGTCCTTAATTAGTTGACCACGACTGTATACTAGCTGCGCCCGACAGACGTTGTCCTGAAGTTGCAGTATAGATAAATAACCTAGATACCGACTGCAGCGCCATCTGCCGGGCTGATTTGTGAATCTAAACCATTCCCAGATCCCCTTGAACACACACAAAAAATTTCATCAAAATCCGTCCAGTCGTTTGAGAGTAGTTCAGTGACATACACACTCACAGAAGAATTATATATATAAAGATAAATTTAATTTAATTTAATAAATTAAAGTTTTTTTTCAGCCATCTAACATACATATACACATACACGCTAATGTTTATATCCCTAAGGGGTAGGCAGAGGTGTGTTTAAACACCCACCTTTTGCCAATTACACTTTGGTCCCACTAACGTAATGGGGGGCTATTGCTGTCAGTTGGGCACTATATGACTGTATACATACTGTTTAATAGAAAACAGTTCCATGCTTTGGTCACTTTTTTTTTTATGCGATAGGGGGCAAACGAGCAGACGGGTCACCTGATGGTAAATGACTACCGCCGCCCATGGACACCCGCAACTCAAGAGTTACAAGTGCGTTGCCGGCGTTTTAGGTAGGAGTACGCTCTTTTCTTGAAGGTTTGAAGGTCGTGTCGGTTCGGAAATACGGAAGGCGACAATTTGTTCCATAAGCTGGTTGTGCGAGGCAAAAAGCTTCTGGAGACGCGCACAGTGGTGGAGTGCCGATCGTCCAGGTGATGGGGATGGATATTGTGTCGCGTAGGACGATGGCGGAAACCAGCAGCCCGTATAAGTCCGAACAATTCCTCTGAACACTCCCCATGATACAAGGTGTCAAGTCGATCAGAAATATCTTGGCAGTCGATGATGCGAGTCGCTCTACGTTGAATGCGGTCAAGAGGGAGAAGTTGGTACTGGGGTGCACCTGCATAGAGATGAGAACAGTATTATATTTTTACGACACCCACGGGAAGGGAGAGGGCTAGCTCTATTCTACTCATCATAATCATCATCATCATCATCTTACTAGACAAAAAAGAAGAGGATTAAATTGTCTACTCTCCAATAGACACTGCGTGGAATATCATACGTCTTGACGCCATATACGAGTACATAGAGTCATTAATGTACTGTCAAACACGTTGTTTTTGTTACTGATAAAAAATAAACTATATAGAACACAGGCAATAAATAATTAAATTAAGTACTATCTATTCATAAAACTACGAATTAACTACATTCTTAATCTTGTATAATAAGAAGCTTTAATACCAGTCACATCACACAAGTTACGGACACAAGTTACGGGAAGAAAGAGCTAACGTTGAAGCAGCTTCCCCGAACAATATGTTTTACAAATAGGATTTAATCATACCCATCCCATTTGGGATCATTATATTACACGAAGGTCCTAATTTACAGGGGCTCATTGAAAAATATCGTCGTCATACGCCCCATTCCCCACTATCTTCGAACTATAAAAAAAAAATACGCACGTCGGTACATGTACACATGTGCTATTTAATTTATTGGCTAGCTTCGTGTTTAATGTGTTAATTGTACTTAGTTATTTTTTGAAAAGTGGCCTTTTAATTAAGGTTAAGTACATAAAAATATTAATAAAAACAAATTAAATTAGTTTACTATCTAAATCGTTTTTTTATTTAATTATTAAACATAAATAATATGTAAATACTCCAGATTTTTAATATAAAAATTTTTATTATCCTAAAACCGACGGTACGCACGCCGGCCTGTCTAAGCCAACCAACCGTTAAAACTCTTCTTTTTATAAATTAGTATTAATATTTTTCATTATAACTGAAAACCGATGACGTCTAAGCCAACACAAACGTTACCACTCTTCTTTTTATAAATTAGTATTCATATTTTTCATTATAACTGAAAACCTGGTCGAGGAATATCAAATACATATTTTAAATTTTCAATTTGTTTTATGGTAGTACGCTATATATCATCAAACAGTGAGCAGTGACACTGATTACGGTCTATAAAGAAAAACAAATAACGATTCAATTTCATTAAAATAATATATTACGATCGTGGACTAGCATGAACATTCATATAATTCATTCAAATATAGCCATTACAAAACGAATATTTTATGACTATATATAATTAATTAATAAGTAAGTATTTTATAACCGAGACAAATTAACATGTATGCTCACACATCACTAATAGAGCGATAGAAATATGTAAATCGTAGAATCAACACTTTTAAGCTATATATGAGTACTATGAGAGTGAATGATTTATAGACATATACGAGTATTATAATACTCGTATATGTCTATAAATCATTTAATGTTTATAATTGTGAAGTAAGCTATAATTTTAAAGAGCTCCTTGAATGTGAAAACTAGTTCTTTATTTATCGAAGCAAGTTAAGGTATGAGCACATTAGATACCGCGCGTTGCCGCGTCGTAGATACCCACACAACTAATAACGTGTTACAGAGCACAATGAACCTTCATTTAAAATAATAATTAATAATAATAACATTTTATAACGATTTGATAACCTTCACCTTCATACATAATATTTTCTATTTTTCTCTCAATAATTACTAAAGTTACTGATTTGGTAGTCATAATATGATTATTTATTCCTTGACTAAAGCGTAACTCTGAATGAATCAATATGGAATTAGTGCGAATTTTCTAATATATGCTCCGTTTAACTTTATCGTATCAACCCATTAGATATATATATATATATATACCCAGGCTATGTTTTGTTATTATTCAGTATTGAGGTTTGTAAGGGGTATATTTGATTTTAAGATTTGTCATGAAACAGTTACCAAATTATAGCCGATGCGACGGTTGCCACCGTTTTTTGATAGGTGGTAAAACAAATACAATTAATTTTAATTTGTTAGTTGTTTGTTTCTATCAGAATTTCTCAATCAATCTTTTTTATCGTGATAGCGAATAAGAAACGATATTATCTTGTACTCTAGTGTGCAGAGGCCATTTTAAATGATCATTGCTTGTAATCAAAATTGACCTTTAGATAAAATTTATTTACATCTGTGTCACTATACGTTATGTGTATATATTTACTTACAGGTGTGTCTAATGATAAAGTATAAATTTTATGATTTCGGTTAATGTGTTTTTTAAGAAATAATTGCTTCCGTTACACTTTGTTATTTTAGAGAAACTAGTAGTAGATATAACCTTTGGACGTAAAAAGGACTTTGGTGAGGTCAGTTAGCCTTGGTAATTTAAAATCCTTCAATGCATAATATAAGTAATTTCAAGTCATGCTGTGAAAGTAATTTGGTAGCGTTTTAACATTATATGTATGCATTAAATTGTTTTATAAATTAGAGATTTTTGTAGACATCATTTCAAGATTTCGTAGATTCAAAGGGTAATGTTATATTCATTTAATATACCAACTGTAATAAAATATGTACATTTTTCAGAAGTCAGTAGGGCACGGAACAACCGGCCAGTGTAACTCTATACATGCAACGGAATGCTCTACCGCCACGCTACACAAAATTAAATATTTTGTTTCTTACAACTTTTGGCTTTTAAATTTTAACGGTTTTAGAGGTATCTTATTTTTTTAAATCTTACGCGTCATATTACATTTCATTTTAGAGTACATTAAAAAAGAAATATGTTTTATTAATTTTATTTGTACTGTACCTATAAAATCGATAACTTTAGTATACATTTTATATATGTATATTTTAAACGTACACTACTACTACCTACCTGATTCTTATGATTCACCAAATAAAAACAGCTTTACTGAACAAGACGCATTGATAGGAATACGGGTTATTACAGACACCTTGATTTGTCTTTGGTTTTCCAATATGTCCAATTCTTGGATGTTCAATCTTATCCGTATTATTGTTTTCAAATAATTGACACTCCTTAGTTACAATGCTATATAGATAATGTATAGGAAATTAACTATGACCTACGTAATCGTACGTATACGCAAGCTGGCTGGCAAACAGTGCCTTTCACACTTTACTCTTTTAGAAGGTGGTTGACATTCCATTACTCTACCGCGCAATCAAGTTCAAGTCTTGGTTAAAACGGCGTATTATCACACCAAAATGTTACTTTGTAGATTCATGAACGAAATTCGTCGTCACAAACAACAACCTTCCAATTGAAAAGTTTTTTTTTTATACACTATAGGGGACAGACGAACAGACGGGACACCTGATGGTAACTGACAACCACCGTCCATGGACACCTGCAACTCAAGAGTCGTAAGTGTGCTGCCCGCCTTTGAGGGTAATGAGAGATGCGGGGAGGGGAAAGAAGTGAGGGATAAGGAGATGGGAAAGAGAATATGGGGAGAAGAGAGGAGGAGTTGGGCCTCCGGAAACCTCACTCGTTTCGGGTAATTGCAACGTAAGCATTACTTCACAACCAGTTTTCTGTGAGTTCATGGTATCGCACCGGTCCAGTCGGCCCATTCATGCCTGCCTAAGCATGGCTCTACCACTGTCAACCTGATTCAAATTTAAATCGTATTAAATATGTATAATAACTGATAAAGAGCATGTCAAAGTACACGAGACCTACGGGCTTGTATGAAAGGTTTAAGGACATTAGAAGCAGCTCTTGATGTATGTAAAGGTAGAATATAGCAATGCTTGTATTGTGTAACCGAGTGAGTGAGGTTACCTGGGGCCCACCCCCTATTCCCCTTTCACTTCCCCTCTTTTCCTTCTTTCCCCTCCCCATTTGCCCATTCCCTCTTTCCAGCCTCTCTTTCCCCTACATAAAAGACGGACAACACTATTTTGACTGTTTAGTTGCAAGTGTTCAGTCAGGCAGCGGAAGTCACTAACCATCAGGTAACTCGTCTGAACGTTTGTCCCCCTACACTTTGAAAAAAATTGTAAATATTGAATATTGCATACGTAGCATTAATTGTATCACAAGTTTATTTTAAAGTTTATTCGTGGGTGTATCCACACGAAAAAAAAACTACGAGAAGTCTTTGGGGACTGCCGTTAGAAGGGAAACTTAAGTGGTAGTATACATATAGCTCATGGGAAGCGTGCGGTGACGATGACGCGAGTTACATGATTTTTGTTCACCCAAAAAGTGTTCAATGCGCCTAAAGAAGTTTTCACTTCAAAAACTTTTACTATATGTACGAGTTAATCGAACACGAAAAATACAATATCCTTGATTAAATATCTGTAATCAAAATATGAGCGGATTGCAATCGAATGGAGACAACCTAACATTGAATTCATTACGTCCACAAATTGTTTAGCGCAGTGCAATCATTGTCTCTTTATTCTTATCGATCATGTTTAATAAATTGAAGTTGTTACAACCAATGTATTAAATCTCCATTTGTAGAATTGGAATTTCTGAACGCATTTCTTAGAGTACATATGAATGTAATCTATGAAGCGAAAATACGGCCGACTCGCAATATAAATCCTATGACTAAATAAAGCATACACCCGTACTTACACCCGTACTTACACCCGTACATACACCCGTACTTACACCCTCGCCTATACGCCCAAAGGGTAGGCAGAAGCGGCTCAAAATATCATTGACTAGTTCACTGCTTACTCCCATTCTAGCTATGTCTTTCTTTCACACAACAAATCCTCTTTATTTAGGACGTCCTCTACTACCAGCCTGTGGAACAAGTTATCGCCTGACGTATTTCCGGACCGATACGACCTTCAAACCTTTAAGACAAGAGCGTACTCCCACCTAAAAGGCATGCAACGCACTTGTGACTTTTGTGTAGTGGGTGTCCATGTAAAGCCCATAAAAAAGACCCTTGTCCATGAAGTTCCATACCTAAAGCTCTATTCACCATAGTTGGTTCATGCCTCCGCATCACATGTCAATATCACGATAGTCTGTTGGTTCTCAACGTTTCATCCACTGATGCTACTTTCAAACAGGTCTAATAAAAAGATTAAATTACCAATGTACCAGAATTAATCAATGTATTAATTGTTAATAATTATGAACTAATAAGATAAATGAAACTAATGCTAGAGTTTGGAGTGGTTATATTTTAATGGTTCTAAATTAATTGGCGAATTGTGTGGCATGGTGCTACCGCCTTCGCCTGTCACGTTGGAGGTCGCGGGTATGATACCCTTCCAGTGAAATATTTGTAGTAGGTCATATATACCTTTAAAATAAATTGATTCGTTAATTTATAGTCTTCTAGAACACATACTATATGCAAACTGTGCTTTCGTTTGGTCTAAATAGGGTTGAATAATATTTGTATAGAGAAGGAATAATTTGCGGCTCAATATTTTGTGCCAGCGTCATGACAGTAATATTATCGTCATGCTATTGTAATAATATTAGCATATCTTAAGTACCAGCTCTTAGTTTCTAGTAAATAACCAAATAGTTATTTAACAAGGTATCAACCATCTTTATGTCTTAGTTGTCGATAGCTTTACAGCCTGTAACATTGGCAGCAATTGTCAATAGATTATCGTAGCGATTTTATTAATCAATTGATTAGATAATAGGTTTCTTCGCGATGGCATTAGTCCATTTTGTGACTCTTGAGTTGCGGGTGTCCATGGGCGGCGGTAGTCACTTACCATCAGGTGACCCGTCTGCTCGTTTGCCCCCTATCGCATAAAAAAAAAAAAAAATCTGAGGTAAAAATAATTAATAATTATATAATATTTAAGGTTTAAAATAAATGTAAGTGATTAGTAAATACTTTATAAAATACTATCTCATACCAAGATCATTCATACGTTTGTTGAAAAATTTTTTTTTTTATTCCTCGTGAATAGTACTTATTTCTGGATGGACCCCGAATTTTTCCGTGCCCCTCACAACGCGTTTGGAATTGTTTGAAATGTTTTCTTTTTAGTTATAAGGCTTTAAAGCTTGACAAAATATGACAGTAGTAATAGAATAAATATAAAATGGTAATAAAAAAAATTCTCGGTATTATCGTCTCAGTCTTCTCTTGCAAATACTTCAACAACATTAATACAGTTTAGTATTGTGAATGATAATAATGGTGAAGATGATACTGAATAGATATAGTTTGTCACACGGAGTCTGTACACAAATTATTAGTTTTTAAAGAAATAACATTACTTGGTGCTTAGTATCATGATCACTTTACCTTCAGTTCTCTTTGAAATTAAAGTTTAATTTCACCCACATGTTACAAATAACACTTAATTTCATGTTGTAGGTATAATTTCAGTCATGTTGCAAATCATAATGTCATATCCTGATATTACATACATCAGAGATCCATTATCTTTGAGCCTTTCAACTTCTTAAAATAATAGATTGATTTGCGCAACACAATCTACCTACTTGAAACATTCGGAGGCTGAATCGATCTTTAGAATTAGGCTTTTTGGTCGTGTAGTCGACGCCACAATAATTATATTCTTAATTACAAAACAAATTGTTCATTATACATACACACGCCTCACGCCGATATCCGCGAAGGGGTAGACGGAGGCATCTGAAACGCCCACTTTTAACCAGCAATAATGTAGTCCTACTTACGTAACAGGGGGAGCCTTGTTGGCGTCATCCGGACACTGAATGGTTGTATGCTTTTTTTTTAATTTGTTTACTTCATAAACTAGTTTTATTGAGTACTCGATTATATTTTTTTTTTATTGTAACGATATGCTTTCCGTTTGCTCCAATTTCAATTTAAACAAAATACTCTAAGTCTCTGGAAGTAAATACTCATGAAGTCGGGTAAATACTTTTTTTAGAGATAATTATGTGACTAATCTAACTAATATTACAAATGCAAAGGGCACGCTCCATTTTGAAAAGGAGATAAATATAATGATTATTTGGAAAAGTTTTTTGGAAGGAACTCATTAATTTCAGAATTCCCAATGACAACGATCACTTTAATAATGTAATAGACTAAATTTATTTATTATAATTAGTAATATCCATATATAACAGCTAAAAAGAAATATTAGTTCCTAGGTATAATATTTTTTATAATAATTAGACCACTTTATACTGGTCATGTCAATCTTCATGGGTATAATAAGCTACATGATAGGAATTCGCGTGATACTATCAAGGATATAGGTAGGAAATGAAACTAGTAGCTACTGCAACGTAAATAAGTCTTATCATCGCGCTCTGTAGTTTGGATTACAAAGCAAACCACAGAAAGCTTATTAGACGTGTACCTAATTGCGATTATACATCGAATCGCACCGACGGTGTTCACGGGTGGACGCCATCGCGATTAAATCCCTATTTACACGTCTCATATAATGTAATTAAATAAAAGTAAAAAGTTTAAAAACAATATACTAATAGAGAGAGCTTATTTCTTATTGGTAAACATAAAACTGATAAAAATAAAAGTAGCTTTCTGTCCGCTTAGATCTCCTAATCTACGCAAAGGATTTTGACGTTGTCTTTATCATTATTTAAAAAGTGACCTGGATTAATTTATGATGTCTATTTCTAGCGGTCTTATAACGTAGTCTGCGATCTCTTACAAACAACCTTGATGGACTTATCTCTATAGCGACGA